>JAZHRO010000073.1:135562500-136812500 GCA_037157565.1 Thalassia testudinum
ATGCCCTGTATTGCGCGTTGAGTCCGGAAGAGTTCGAGAAAATCCAAGAGTGCACCACCGCCCATGAGATATGGAGGAGGTTGGAAGGCACTCATGAGGAGACGAGTTCGGAAGAAGATCTCGGAGAGAAGGAAACCACGTGCCTTGGTTTCATGGCAATCGGAGAAAGCGACAGCGAAAGCGAAAGCGACTCAGACAACGAGGTAAATCTCGATCTTCAAGAAGCATTTAATGAACTTTTTGAGATTAGTAAATCACTTAGGGTAGAAAATAAAGGCATTAAAAAGAACCTTAGTTTTCTTAGAAATGAAAATGATAGGTTAGAAAAACAACTCAAGGACATAGAAACTAGTCCTAAGGATAATAACCTATTATTAGAAAATCAAGACCTCATCAATGAAAATAATAAATTGATTGAGGAAAATGATAGTCTAAAAATAGAAATTTCTGATTTAAAGACTAAGATGAATACTATAGAAAGAGAAATTGCATGTCTTAGGGAAAGCTCTAACAAACTAATCAACAAAGTAGATGATTTTTATAGCCCTAAGGTTGAGAAAGGATCTCCATCAAGGAGACCTTCTAACAAATCCGGATCCAAGCCCACTTGGATACCGAAAAAGGAATTAGAATCGTGTTTTGTAGGGTTCAGGGATGACTACAACATAAAGGACTGGACCTACAAGCTCAAGGCTGGTCAACTTAAGTTGGGAGAACCAATGAGTAGACCAAGGAGGAGAAGAAGAAGACCGACGAGACGGCGAACAAACGACGGACCCGCCGCACGTCGACCGCCAGATTGGAGACCGGCGCCAATGCCCGGGCCTCCAAGCTACGGATGGGAGCCCCATCCGATGTGGCATCCACCACCACCATTCGGGCCATTTTATTGGCCATGGTAGGTGAGGTAAAAATTCTTAACCCTATCTTATTATCATAAGCATTTAGATAGGGGGAGTTAAAAAATGATGAGCTAATTGTCAATTTTTAAGGGGGAGAAATAAGGTAGCTAAATTTCCTTTAGTAAGGGGGAGAAAAATAATAACTATCTTGTTGTTACAAAAAGGGGGAGAATATCACCTTTGTTAAAATAAATAGAAGAGCATGTTTTAAGGGGGAGTTATAGGAAATATAAAATCAATTAAACCTTTTTGATAATGTCAAAAAGGGGGAGGATTTTTATGCATTATTATTTACGGTTTTGTCATCATCAAAAAGGGGGAGATTGTTGGTGCTAGAGCACCACGATCATTTATTTTGATGATAACAAAACACGTGTTATTTAACATTTGCAATTTGAGTCCTAGATTTCAGGTCAATTGCAAATGAAGACGTGTTTAGACGGAACTCGAGCTCGCATCCAGGACGGATTGGAGGAGCTTGACGAAAAATAGAGGAGGTTCGCGTGGAGCGAAAGATTGGAGATGGAAGACAAGAAGAATAGGATAGATTCTTTTTTATCCTTTCATGTATCTCTTGTATTTATTTTCTTGCTCTTTATTTTCCTTAGACATTATGTTAAAGAGCCTCAAGGAACCCTAACAGTAGTCCTAGGAACACCTGCACAACCCTAGGATACGTAGGTTTTCTGTAGAACACTTAGAAAACCAATATAGGGTTAAAACTGACTTTCCAGACGTCTAATTCACTAATCAGACGTCTGATAAAGGATTTTAAGACGTCTGACTGTTGTTTCAGACGTCTGATAACTGTTAGGCTGGACATAGTTACTTCTGTCTGATGAATTCAGACGTCCAGACCTTATACCAGACGTCTTAGGAGACGTCTGATGACTTTGCCAGACGTCCAGTTAGTGGACCGTTGGCTGGCTTAGAAGACACTCAAGAATATGACCGTTAGAGCCTTATCAGACGTCCATAGGACTTCACAGACGTCTGATAAATGACCGTTTTGCCTCGGCTGACCCAAAATCTCTTCTCAGAGATTTTCTAGCCGTTGCAACGTTTGGAAATCAATTCCCACGGTAAAAGTAGGTTTCCAGACGTCCAGACTTAGTACCAGACGTCCTCTATGTCGTCTGATGGACTTGTACAAAAACCCTGTTTAGATCTGATTCAAGTCAGGGAGAAACCCGCATAGAATCAGACGTCTGACCTTGGAATCAGACGTCTTAAAGTGGCCTTCCAGACGTCTGATGCCAGAGTTAGACGTCTGATAACCCTGTGAAGTGTAATCATTGTCCTGATTTCGGCCTGATTCTCTTGGGCTTTGCACCCAACGGCTATGGAAGCTTTTCCAAGCCTTCCAAAACCTTCCTAAGGCCTCTATAAATAGAGGGGAACCTTTGTAACATAAAAACACAAGAAGAGAAACATAAGAGAGACATATACACACTAAGACACACACCTTGCAATACACTTTCAAACCTTTTGTGTCCAAAGAAAAGACTCTCTTGCTCTCCAAGCTCAAGCTCCATCATCTTGAGAGCATTCAACCGTTGCGCACCCGCTCTCCCGCCGTAGATAACGAGAGCGACGTAGCGCCATCGCGTGGCACACGCACCGCGTCATCGTCGACGCACTCCTTGCAAAGGGGAGTTTCCTATTTCCTATAGAAGCTAGGTTTAATTTTGTTGGCTCTATAGGACTGTTGTTTTATTTTATCTTTGTATTTTGGTTGGGTATTCGCTTTGCGAATTCCCGTCTCCTTCGTGGGACAAAATCCTTCTCGTGGAGAGAAGGGGTTGAGGAACGCTACCCTCGTACTTGTAGCGTGGTTGTACTGAGGTTGAATCACCCTCGTTCAAAGTGATTCGTTTAGTGGATTTTGATCAACTTGGTTGATCGGAAAATCCTAACTCGAGAGGGTTAGGTGGTGGTTTTCACCCGGTTTGGGTTTCCACCTAAAAATACCTGTGTACATTGTGCGATTGATTTTTGTGAGATTGCTTTATATTTTTATTTCCGCATTTTATTACGTCACCCCTCCTGGTAGGGAAACCTTCAATTGGTATCAGAGCAGGTCTCGCGTAATCGGCGTTACAAACCGGCGAGGATCTAGATCATGGAGGGAAGCATAGCCGCAGTCAGAATCTCCGAAGGGCAATCCACCGTCCGACCACCCTATTTCGACGGGAGGGACTTCGGATATTGGAAGTTGAGGATGAAGACGTGGCTTCAAGCCACGGACTTCGCTCTATGGGGATGTTGCGAAACCCCATACGAGATCCCGAAGCGACCCCAAGGAGGCTACTCGCAGCTGCAGATTCAAGATCTCTCACTCAACGCAAAGGCAATGAATGCCCTGTATTGCGCGTTGAGTCCGGAAGAGTTCGAGAAAATCCAAGAGTGCACCACCGCCCATGAGATATGGAGGAGGTTGGAAGGCACTCATGAGGAGACGAGTTCGGAAGAAGATCTCGGAGAGAAGGAAACCACGTGCCTTGGTTTCATGGCAATCGGAGAAAGCGACAGCGAAAGCGAAAGCGACTCAGACAACGAGGTAAATCTCGATCTTCAAGAAGCATTTAATGAACTTTTTGAGATTAGTAAATCACTTAGGGTAGAAAATAAAGGCATTAAAAAGAACCTTAGTTTTCTTAGAAATGAAAATGATAGGTTAGAAAAACAACTCAAGGACATAGAAACTAGTCCTAAGGATAATAACCTATTATTAGAAAATCAAGACCTCATCAATGAAAATAATAAATTGATTGAGGAAAATGATAGTCTAAAAATAGAAATTTCTGATTTAAAGACTAAGATGAATACTATAGAAAGAGAAATTGCATGTCTTAGGGAAAGCTCTAACAAACTAATCAACAAAGTAGATGATTTTTATAGCCCTAAGGTTGAGAAAGGATCTCCATCAAGGAGACCTTCTAACAAATCCGGATCCAAGCCCACTTGGATACCGAAAAAGGAATTAGAATCGTGTTTTGTAGGGTTCAGGGATGACTACAACATAAAGGACTGGACCTACAAGCTCAAGGCTGGTCAACTTAAGTTGGGAGAACCAATGAGTAGACCAAGGAGGAGAAGAAGAAGACCGACGAGACGGCGAACAAACGACGGACCCGCCGCACGTCGACCGCCAGATTGGAGACCGGCGCCAATGCCCGGGCCTCCAAGCTACGGATGGGAGCCCCATCCGATGTGGCATCCACCACCACCATTCGGGCCATTTTATTGGCCATGGTAGGTGAGGTAAAAATTCTTAACCCTATCTTATTATCATAAGCATTTAGATAGGGGGAGTTAAAAAATGATGAGCTAATTGTCAATTTTTAAGGGGGAGAAATAAGGTAGCTAAATTTCCTTTAGTAAGGGGGAGAAAAATAATAACTATCTTGTTGTTACAAAAAGGGGGAGAATATCACCTTTGTTAAAATAAATAGAAGAGCATGTTTTAAGGGGGAGTTATAGGAAATATAAAATCAATTAAACCTTTTTGATAATGTCAAAAAGGGGGAGGATTTTTATGCATTATTATTTACGGTTTTGTCATCATCAAAAAGGGGGAGATTGTTGGTGCTAGAGCACCACGATCATTTATTTTGATGATAACAAAACACGTGTTATTTAACATTTGCAATTTGAGTCCTAGATTTCAGGTCAATTGCAAATGAAGACGTGTTTAGACGGAACTCGAGCTCGCATCCAGGACGGATTGGAGGAGCTTGACGAAAAATAGAGGAGGTTCGCGTGGAGCGAAAGATTGGAGATGGAAGACAAGAAGAATAGGATAGATTCTTTTTTATCCTTTCATGTATCTCTTGTATTTATTTTCTTGCTCTTTATTTTCCTTAGACATTATGTTAAAGAGCCTCAAGGAACCCTAACAGTAGTCCTAGGAACACCTGCACAACCCTAGGATACGTAGGTTTTCTGTAGAACACTTAGAAAACCAATATAGGGTTAAAACTGACTTTCCAGACGTCTAATTCACTAATCAGACGTCTGATAAAGGATTTTAAGACGTCTGACTGTTGTTTCAGACGTCTGATAACTGTTAGGCTGGACATAGTTACTTCTGTCTGATGAATTCAGACGTCCAGACCTTATACCAGACGTCTTAGGAGACGTCTGATGACTTTGCCAGACGTCCAGTTAGTGGACCGTTGGCTGGCTTAGAAGACACTCAAGAATATGACCGTTAGAGCCTTATCAGACGTCCATAGGACTTCACAGACGTCTGATAAATGACCGTTTTGCCTCGGCTGACCCAAAATCTCTTCTCAGAGATTTTCTAGCCGTTGCAACGTTTGGAAATCAATTCCCACGGTAAAAGTAGGTTTCCAGACGTCCAGACTTAGTACCAGACGTCCTCTATGTCGTCTGATGGACTTGTACAAAAACCCTGTTTAGATCTGATTCAAGTCAGGGAGAAACCCGCATAGAATCAGACGTCTGACCTTGGAATCAGACGTCTTAAAGTGGCCTTCCAGACGTCTGATGCCAGAGTTAGACGTCTGATAACCCTGTGAAGTGTAATCATTGTCCTGATTTCGGCCTGATTCTCTTGGGCTTTGCACCCAACGGCTATGGAAGCTTTTCCAAGCCTTCCAAAACCTTCCTAAGGCCTCTATAAATAGAGGGGAACCTTTGTAACATAAAAACACAAGAAGAGAAACATAAGAGAGACATATACACACTAAGACACACACCTTGCAATACACTTTCAAACCTTTTGTGTCCAAAGAAAAGACTCTCTTGCTCTCCAAGCTCAAGCTCCATCATCTTGAGAGCATTCAACCGTTGCGCACCCGCTCTCCCGCCGTAGATAACGAGAGCGACGTAGCGCCATCGCGTGGCACACGCACCGCGTCATCGTCGACGCACTCCTTGCAAAGGGGAGTTTCCTATTTCCTATAGAAGCTAGGTTTAATTTTGTTGGCTCTATAGGACTGTTGTTTTATTTTATCTTTGTATTTTGGTTGGGTATTCGCTTTGCGAATTCCCGTCTCCTTCGTGGGACAAAATCCTTCTCGTGGAGAGAAGGGGTTGAGGAACGCTACCCTCGTACTTGTAGCGTGGTTGTACTGAGGTTGAATCACCCTCGTTCAAAGTGATTCGTTTAGTGGATTTTGATCAACTTGGTTGATCGGAAAATCCTAACTCGAGAGGGTTAGGTGGTGGCTTTCACCCGGTTTGGGTTTCCACCTAAAAATACCTGTGTACATTGTGCGATTGATTTTTGTGAGATTGCTTTATATTTTTATTTCCGCATTTTATTACGTCACCCCTCCTGGTAGGGAAACCTTCAAAAGGAAGTGGTGGTGGGTCTCTTTCTTATTCTCACTCGTTTACACTCTCTCTCTTTGATTTTCTACAAAGGATTAACACTACCGATGGTTAAAGTTTCTTACTAAGCCTTGGGAGACAGTTATAGTGAATTAGCCAATTCTGATGGTGGTAGGAACTATTGGATCTAATTCAGTGATTGGAATCAATTCCTACTTGGGTATTTTCACATAGACCCTTTTATTTGTTGAGCCACTTGGATTCTAATACCCAAACTGCATTTAATTTTCATCTAAACTCTTTTGATCAAGTCATAACTCTTTTGGCCAATTAAATGCTAAATCAAATATCATTTAACACTTTAAATATATTTGATTTTCTTCCATGTAGAATTCCATCAAAATCACTATTGGTTTCATAATGTCAATAGTAAAGCATTTAGGATTCCTAATTTACAGCACTATGCCTCTCTTGAGTATTCTTAATATTAACAAATCCTTCATACCAGCAGAAAATGCAACCTAGAAGTTTAATCCCATTATCTTGTTGCCATCCCTGTGAAGAGTTATATATAGTACAATCTCTTTGTATTATTGGGATGAGATTGAAGACCAACTCTTTTACAAAAGCATTATTTTTTCTCTTTAACACTTAAGTTTGATCAGGATTATGTGCCTACAATATATTCAAAGTGTGGTTGCTCCTCTGATCTACTGCATACACCTATTTATTGGAATTTTGCAATATCTTTGAGAGAACATGTGTCTCCTCTCCCAAATTCACACCAGTTTTTTGGTATCAACATCAAGGTGGGTTTCTCATGCATTGGTCTACCAAATGTGGATGCTTAAGAATAGAGATGCATGTCTACCATAGATCCCAAGATATGCTTCTCCATGGTAGTAATAGAGATGGTACTCTATTTATCTTCAGTTTGAGTAGGTCTCCTTCTTAGCATTAGATGTAGTGATATATTTAGCTTTTATTATGAATCTGCCATGATATCTTGCTTTTATCTCATCTTGCTCATAAACCACCATTCAACAAGAAAATAAACACTTATATAGAATTTCTATTGGAAGTTAGATTCATTGTACCCAAATACTTGGATATGTCCATCTCTACATATCATAAAATCATCTTTTGACCTTCTGAGATACTTAAAGATATTATTATAGTAATTTAGTGTTCCTATCCCAAATTAGACTATTAATAGATTTTGATCATGTGATTCACAAGGTAATAAAGAAGTGTCATTGCGTGAGAAAATATGATTGTTTGTAAAAAATTAGTAAACTCTTGAAATAAATGGAAATCAATATAGTAGGAGTTCAACTTATCCTTAAAGAAGCAAAATCATCTAAATTACTAATTACTAAGCAAACTAATTTTTTTAATCTACTTAATCATAAGGACTATTCCACGTAACCCTGCCTCCATCGTAGTCAACATTCATTGCCACTGCACCAAGACTATCCCCTTGCTCTCTTCTCTCTCTTTCTCTCTAGTTGTAATATTTACATTGTTTTGATTAATAAAATTTTGTTCTTTAGTTATTTGCTTTCACTCTCGTTAGTTTAGTTTGTAGTTAGTAGTTAGTTAGTTAGCTTCTCAATTTTAGTGAAATTTTCATTTATTAGTTTAGGATTACTCTTTAGCTTTTGGATTAGTTATTATTCCCCATTCTAAAATTTAAAAAAAAAATTAAAAAAAATCCAAAAATCCAAAAAAAATAGTTTAGGTTAATAATTAGTAATTTAGACAATTGTACGTTCCTAAGGACAACTCGAACTCGCACTATACATATTGCTATTCCTCTTCAAGAGTTCAGAATTTTGATAAATAATCGTGTTTTTGCATACAACAACACTTATTATTCCTGCAAATTTCACAATCAGGTTTTGGTGCCATTGATAGAAAGGCAATAGATCTACATTACCTTTTACTCTATCTCATGCATTTATTTAGTCTTGCACATTAAGTCACTGATTGTTTCGTTTTGCTTATTTCCAAGTACATCATCGTAGAGATTGGTGGCAACACATGTGGACTTCAGAGGGTGCACTTGGAGGCTCCACGTCTCAGCATTGCATTTAGGAGTAATTTTAGGAATTAATTTTTAATTTTTTTGTGAGAGAGCGATTTTATTTCTTGTTTTCTAGTGATTGTAATTAAACTCTATACTCCCTCCCCACCCCTTTGTGGTTGGTGAACCATCGAGTCCATCACTAGCTTGCAATGGTTTCTTGCTCTACTCTCTTCCTACTCTCTCATCCCCCTTCATCCTTCTTCCCAGCCACTTCTTCCAATTTTGAGTGCCATAATTTTGTTGAGTTTTCTTGACTTTTATTCTTGCACATTCTAGGTTTTGATTGATTGATTACTCTTTACTACACAATTGAATTAATATTTAAGGGCAACTATCCCCAATAATGCCTATCACATTCTATACACTCTAATTCCAAGCGTTTAAAATTGAGTAGACATTGGCTTTAAGGTTGGATTAACCAAGTCTTGTGATACGATTCCAATTTATTGGGTAAATTGCTTGTGTTTCTTTCATCAAACTCAATGTTAGGCAAGGGGGTCCAATTGCCAAATGTGACTTAAGCTATGACTAAAGGTTACTCAATTAGCACCCAAACAAGTATTTCAGACACAATCCCTCAATTCCACTTGTCTCATCCAAGCCAAGTTACCGTTGGAAATAAGAGGAGATTTATTCATAGGCTTGGTTGTATTTACTTGACTCTCGATCACATACGACTAAACCTTTTTAAGGCTTGTTAAAACTCACTTCAATCGGGTTTTAAAAATGTGTCGTAATATAGATGATCAAAGCAAATCTAACATTTAAATTTATAATTCTTGAAATAAAAGTATCCCAAGGTCATCTCTAGGAGCAAGTAATACGCAACTACCACTATTTTGTTTATTTACAGATGTTCTTGGTGAACTTATAATATAGAGTCAATTTTATAGTTTCAGCAAGTTCACAATCACATTGTATGATGCAACTTAGAAATATGAAATTAAATGCGACAATTGTTATTACTAATTCTCAATAAAAATTAATAATCAAATAATAGTCAAGTCTTTCTCTTTTTAGGCACAAATGAGCATTAATAGGGATATTGGACAATATATGGCACTAAAAACTACTTAGCAACAAATCTTAAAGCCTAATTCAAGCAAAATTGCAAACCAGTCCTTGAATCCCTGCAATTAGGTCCCTACAACCTTGTATTTAGGTCCTCACTGACTTTTCTTCTGCAGATCAGTCCTTGAGCACCTCCTGTGCTTCTTCTTCCTCGTTCCCTGGCAGGACCGTCGGAGGCTTACCAGAGGGAGGTCAGCTAGGAGATCTGGGCAGCGAATGAGGTTGGCACTGGCTAATTGTGGTAGTAGGAGGGTTGCCGACTTGATGGCGATGGCGTGGTGACAATTGGCAGTTGGTAAGACCGCTGATGACCATGCCAAAGTTTGAGGAGAGCGACGAGAATCCAGCAAG
Source organism: Thalassia testudinum (assembly GCA_037157565.1). Classification (NCBI taxonomy): domain Eukaryota; kingdom Viridiplantae; phylum Streptophyta; class Magnoliopsida; order Alismatales; family Hydrocharitaceae; genus Thalassia; species Thalassia testudinum. Next base: position 135,572,215 of record JAZHRO010000073.1, read on the forward strand.
TTGGTTGGAGCTCTTCGGGTCACGGAAGGATTTGTTGGAGGTCGCAACGTGATGCTTGCAGTGCCGGGAAGCTTCTCACAAAGCTTCGGCACGAGGAGAGACGACCGGTACGTGGCCGGTGAAGATGGTGATGGCATCACCATCATTCTCTTTAACAAACCCAATTTAGCCAAGTTCTAAGGTTAAATTTACATAAATAATACATAAAAAGGGTACGATGTAATCAGAAGGAGGAATCCTCAAGATAAACCCAAACGACAACGAAATGGGTTCAAAATGGCCAATTTAGGGTTTCCTTTAGAAATCAAGCTATTAAGACAATAATTAAACCCTGTTTTTGGTCTAACTCAGTTGACAAGATTCTGATGGAAAATTCATAAATTAAACCTCCTAAAAATTATAGATAAAGATTTTATAAGGTTTAATGTGAGCAGTTGAATCAAAGGAGCTAAGTTGACTTAAAATAGTAATCTAAGTGAATAATTAATGTCAAGTGGGTTTAAATACGAAATTTATCAAATAAATTTCAAAGCCCAAAATTTAGATCGTCACTAGATTCCTAGATTTTAAATAAGCTCCCGTAAAAAGTTGGACCAATTTTGACAACATTCTCACCCACTTTGCATTTAAGTCCTTAACTTCCTAAGAGTTTTGCAAATAAGTTTGATTTTATTATTTCTGGGTCCTTCCCTCTTGCAAAACGGTCCCCAAGTTCATCTTCTTCCTTACGCACCCCACCAGCCATTTGACCGACCCTTGCACCGAGTTTCTAGCGCAAACTTCGGCCGCCTCGAGCACCGATTGACCTTATCCCCTAAGGCAAAGTTGTTCGTCTGTTGTTTCCGTGTCTAACGGTGGTTGTTTCACTACCAACAGCCGCCTCGTTGGTTCTCTCTTCTCGGTCAAAGCCAATGAGACCGTTGCGAGTTCCTCGAGCCTATTTTGCAACTTCCAGCAACTTTTGAGCACGACAACTGCCCTATAAAGCTTTGCACATCGCCTCGGGTTCTGTTATCTGGAATTCAAGCACAAAAACCTCCTCCTTCCCTTCCTCTGTGCGCCACCATTACCAAATCTTGAGGTCTCCTTCGCCCCTTCGCTCCACCTCTTGCCATCAAACGAGGGTGTAGCCATCGTCGCCACTCTCTCGCCGAGCTTCCCAGCCAAGAAACCGGCCCTCTACCTCCTTCGTCAACCTCAATTTCTCCTCTGAATCTTCACTGATGGCTTGCCACCGCCACCAGTCTCCGCACTTCCATCTCTCCAATAGAATTAGGGTTTCTTCTCCCCTTCTCCTCCTCTACCTTCTCGTCTCTTCAATTTCTTCTTTCGATCGTGTTTTCACCATTACCGACCACCACCACTTGGAGCTCCAACAAGCTTCATCGCCATGCCTCCACGCACAACTGACCACCCAAGAGATTTAGGGCCTTCTTTGAGGCTTCACCTCAAAGCTTTTGCTTCTGATGCGAGGTCGAAAGGCCTCTTATTCTGACCGCAGGTCGAGGTGAATTTTTAGAGGTCTTCATGGATGATTTTTCTATCTTTGAAAAAACTTTTGATGAATGTTTGGGCCACTTGACTAAGATCTACCAATGATGCATCAATGTAAATCTGGTCCTGAGCTAGGAAAAGAGCCATTTTATGGTTCCCCAGGGCATCGTTCTTGGACACCTTGTGTCTGAACAAGGCATCCAGGTTGACCGAGTGTTAAGACCCGAGGCATCAAAAACACTTTAAGAGATCTGGGAGTTGGTCTAGACGTCTGTTCAGAAATCTGGACACCTTCCCAGACGCCTGGAATTAGATTTTTGCATGTGTACGATCGCGAGTCTGCGTGCATACTGCCCGCAGACTGAACCCCGCCGACCTGCATACGCCTTTTATTCCCCCCTCCCATGCCTTCAAATACCCCTCTCCCCTCTCCCTCGTTCACCACCCCACCATCTTCTCCCTCCTCCAGTGCGAGCATGAGAGCGGGAGTGAGGGCGAGCCACCGCTGCTGCCGGGTTGAGTGGCGAAGGGGAGAGGTGCAGCGAGAGGGAAAGAGGAGAGAAAGCGTGCGAGAAAGAGAGATAGAGCTCGCTGGAGCAGATTGAGGCCGGCCGGCGAGCCCGCGGAGGAGCGTGGTGCTGGGGAGGTTCCCCTGGTGCTGCTGCAGCTCGAGCAGCGGACGAGCAGCTGCGTGGTGAGCTCGTGCGCAGCAGGAAGAAGACGAGAAGGTTCTGATTCTGGGAAATTTTCCCAGAATCAGACGTCTGGACCTACATCCAAATGACGCAGATGACGTCTAGAGGGACCTCCAGACGACTGAGAGGTACGTATTTCTTCTTCCACTTCCTTTTGCGAATACGGCCATACAGGCCGTTCCGCCAAAAGTTCTGTCTCATGCAGTGTTGAGAGTGTTTGCGTACGCGTGCAGGATTCGCTTGGGGAAGGCGCGGGACATGCCCTCCCACGTGATTCAGACGTCTGGGCGATGCACCAGATGGCGGAGAGCATCTCCAGACGTCCGGAGTGATAGTCGGACGTCTGGAACTAGGTCCAGAAGGTTCAGCGGGATCCTGGATGTCTGAAGAGAAACGCAGAGTGAGGTATGACCTGGACCTCTTTTTGATTTGAGTCAGAATTGTCGTTTTTGACCCGTTTAGGGTCCGTTTGAGGTCTGATTTCCACGTTTAGGATTCCGTTCTTCTCAGAATTAGTTTCTCTACTTGTTGAAATACTTTTATCCTATTCTGAGTGGTTCCTTGTGATTGATCCTTGTGTTAGGACCCCGTTCTGTTGCGGCTTTGGGGGTTACGGAGGCACGTGAACCTGCCAATCACGCCTCCAATAGTCCCAGTTTTGCGGGTAGAGTGGCTTCCCTTAGTTAATTACAAACATTAATGCATATCTGAAATAAATGATAGATCCTAGGGTATGTCATGAATCCTAGGACCTAAAAACTAGATTGAATGATAGATCCTAGGGTGTGGCATGAAACCTAAGAACAGAAACATTGAAACGAATGTCTTGAATGCCTGAATTACAGTCTTGGATAAGTAGATAGAATAATGATAATTGCCTGTAATTGGATAACAGCTGCCTGTGAAATGTAGAGTACTGTTGCTAGTAACTATTGCATGTAATTTATGTTGGTTGAGATTAAATACGAGCTGCTTGTATATAAATTGGAAAGGAAAAGAAGTTTGAGTGTTGGAAATACGTACTATATGCGAATAAACCTGAAATGGTGAAACCTAGTATGGCTTGGCCTAAGGAAACATGAGCACTAACCCTACGGGGAATTAGGAGTAGAGCTCCTGGAAATAAATGGAATGGAACTGGAAAATTAAACGGGAAAGTGTGTTGTCTCTTGGGTACGTTGTACCAAAGAGAGCACATATTACCTCTTAATGTAGAGGGGAGCTTGCCGCCCTCAGGTCGAGACCGGGGTGAGTTTGGCCACTTTGCACTGACTTTCTGGCCCTCGCGTACACCGTGCCGGGGAGAGCTGCTAGTGTAGGGAGAGAACTAGCCACCCCACGGGGCCTAGGGTTCAGCTAGCCGTCCTACACTGACTTGTTAGGCCCACTAGGCAAACCAAGGTAGGGCGAGGGTGCGCGGACTATGGAGGGGCGAGTCCCATGTTTGGTTACTATGGAGGGGCTAGACCCCTGTTACTGAGAGGACTCTGCCCTATACTGGTTCTGTGCTGTGCTTTGGGCTCACTCATTAACGGAAACGACTGACCACGTGCCAGTGCGGGGTAGCTACCCATGCATTTATCGAGCGTGCCGTAGTCACCGTTACGCCTGTCAGCGACCTTGGGGTGGTTGACTGAGGGTAAGACCACCACGGGGGACTCTCCCGGCCAGGAGAGCACCACGTGCTACTTCTACTTTTCAGAAAAGACTGCAATCAAGATCGTTCCCACGAGAAACATTCGAGATCAAGAGAAAGACCTGAGAAATAAATCAAGAAAGAGTAAATAGATAAATAAAGAAAGAAATTAAAAACAACAGCTACTTGTTCACCTTTACTATTTTTCTTAGCTAGCTGATTGCCACTCTACTCAGTGTTTCGCTGACGTATCATACTTACCACCTTTTTCAGGACCAGGTGTTGAGCAGCCAGAGCCCACGGCTGCAGAGGGTGCTAGGCCTAGTAGAGCCCAGTAGTTGTGCTTTCGTTGTACCCATTTTTCTATTGTAGTGAGTATTTATGTTACACCTTGTACTCTTTTATTGTAATCTTCATATTTCTGTGCCTGTTTTTAATTCTCTACTGTTGTGGCGGTATGTACTGTAGTAGTTCTTTTCTTTACTATTGTACTTTTGTTACTGTTAGTTACTTGCATGGTGAATGTGGTTTATTTTACTACTTTTTGGTTACTTTCTCGTTGGACGACTGGGTCTTGGGATCAGTCGAGTCGGTCCGATTCTCATGTCCTGTAGGGATTCGGGAATCGGGTCGTAACACCGAGCAAAGATCAATCTGATATCTAAGCTCCCTCCTCCCTCCTCGGTCAAAGAAATTAGATCTTTCTTGGGGCACGTCGGATTCTACTGACGTTTTATCTCTAATTTCTCAAAAATCGCCAGGCCCCTTACTTGCTATCGAAGGATATTCCCTTCAATTTCTTGAACGAGTGTGCCATTGCTTTCAAAATCCTTAAGGACCGAGTCACCAAGGCACCGGTATTGCAACCCCCCGACTGGTCTCTTCCCTTTGGGATCATGTGCGATGCTTCAGATTATGCTGCAGGGCAGTCCTTGGTCAGAAAGTTGACAGGAAACCTGTGGTGATCTATTATGCGAGTAAAACATTAGACGAAGCTCAACGTAATTACATGATCACTAAGAAGGAACTTCTGACTATTGTCTTCACCTTGGAGAAATTTCGGTCGTACCTTCTCAAGTCTCGCATAATCATATACTCAAACCACACTGCAATATGGCACTTACTCACCAAGAGGGACGCGAAGCCTAGTCTGATTCGTTGGATCTTACTTCTGCAAGAATTTGATTTAGAGATTCATGACAAAGCAGGTAAACAGAATATGGTTGCAGGTCATCTATTTCGCCTTCCCTCGTCTATCATTGATCCTTCAATACCTATTACTGAGCATTTCTAGATGAGCATCTTATGGGCATAGATGCTAGGCTTCCCTGATATGCAGACATTGTTAACCACTTGGCATCAAGCCAAATTCCATCTGATTGGCCCAAAGCCAAAAAGGACAAATTGATTTCAGATGACAAGTATTACTTCTGGGAAGATCCATATCTTTTTCGCATTGGAGCGAATAAGATCATTCAGCGATGTATTCCTGACATGGAGGTCAATGATATTATGTCATTTTGTTATGACCAGGCCTGCGGTGGACATTTTTCTGGGCATAAAACTGTAGCCAAAATCCTCCAAAGTGGCTTCTACTGTCCGACCTTGTTTAAAGACGCACACAATTACTGTAGGGCATGTGCTCGTTGCCAAACCTTAGGCAACATGGGCTATCGCGATATGACGCCCTTAAACTCGATTATTGTGTGTGAAATTTTTTATATTTGGGGGATTGATTTTATGGGTCCATTTACAAACTCGAATGGCTTTGAATATATTCTTCTTACTGTGGACTATGTGTCCAAATGGATTGAAGTCGTTCTTACCCGAACCAATGATCATAAGGTCGTTATCCGATTTATCCACGATAACATCTTTTCCCGATTCGATATCCCTAAAGCAATTATCTCTAATGGAGGGACCCATTTTGTGAATGTACATTTCCAGTCCGTACTTAGAAAACATGGGGTATCTCACCACATTTCCACCCGTATCATCCACAAACAAACGAACTGGCTGAGTTGTCAAACTGGGAAATCAAAAAGATTTTGCAAGTCACTATTCGACCTGATAAAAAAGACTAGTCAACCCAACTTCCGGAAGCGTTATCGGCTTATAGGACTGCCCATAAAATCCAATTAGGAATGTCTCCTTTCAGAACTATTTACGGGAAGGCATGTCACCTTCCTATAGAAATAGAGCACAAAGCCTATTGGGCAGTACAAAAATGTAACCTAGACCTCGGAAAGGCAGGCATTCACCGTCACTTGCAAATAAGAGAGCTCGATGAGTTACGCAACGACGAGTACGAGAACTCGTGAATTTACAAGGAACGAATAAAGTCCTTACATGATAAGCACATTTCACGAAAGTCATTCAGTCCTGGTCAGAAGGTACTTCTATTTGATGCCTATCTTAAACTGTTCCCGGGCAAGCTCAGATCTAAATGGACTGGACCATTTTTGGTAAGGGGGATCTTTGGTAATAGAGCTTTTGAAATCTCACCTCCCAATCTTGACTCTATACCATTTGTTGTTAATGGCCAACGTCTTAAACCTTTTCTTGAACTTCATGATTTGAGCCTAATCGGTGTCTCTTAACCTCCATTCCACCTGAGTCGCATTACGCCCAACTGATGGCAGTAAACTTAGTGCTTAAAGGGAGGCAACACGTCATTCTTTTGAAAAAAAAACCCTGAGACCTTTCTTAATCTATTTGAAATTCATTCCTACGACACTTTAGGGTTTCTAATTTAAGAACTAATCTGTTCTAAAATTATGAACTAAATTGAATTGGAACCGAGCCTATTTGCAATGAGGGCATTGCAACACTTAGGCATGGGGGGGATTAAAGTGCTAACATCTGAAAGATATTTCTGAAAGGTTCTCACCAAAAATATGCTTAGAATTGAAAAAAAAAACATAGGGGAAGAGAAAGAAGAAATAGAATAAAAGGAGAGAAGGAGAGTAACAGAGAGAGGAAAGAAAAAGAAAAAATCAATAAACATTTCAAGTTTGCCAAAACCCTTGGATATTCAGTTATGGAGTCAGGCAAATCATCTTCCATAAGATCCACCAAATAATTGTGAGGTGAGAGAAGAGTGTCCACTGCTGCTCTAAGTCTAGCATGAGAACTCTTAAGTTTTGGATAATTAGATAATGATACTCAGAGTTAGGCATAGTTTTCGCTCTCAGCTCCTATGTGCGAATGTTTAGTGTTGTAAAGACCCATTCTGTTTGAGCCTTTTAAGACATCTGGACTGTCAGTCAAACATCTGGTCAAACGTCTGGACCACTTCTCGGACGTCTGGAAATTGAAAAATCTGTACGCGAAGTTTGTTCTGCACACTGGCTGCGTGCAGACTCCTTTTCTTCTCTCTCTTCTCCCCTTTCTCCCCCTCACCAAGCCCTAACCCTTGCCTATAAAAGAACCCTCTCCCCCTTCCCCTCCTCTCCACTCCACCCCCAACACCTTCCTTCCTCTCCACTGCCGTGAGAGAGACGAGCGAGAGAGAGGGAGCAGGAGCGAGGAGGAGGAGCGGCGTGAAGAGAAGGAGGAGGTTGAGCTCGCGAACTCGAAGAGGCTCGCCGAAGTGCGCACGGCTGCCGCGGCGCGTGCAGGGGGAGGAGTGCGTCGGGGAGCCGTCCCCGACTTCCTACAGCGGCTAGAGCTGCAGCTGAGAGGGAGAAGCTGCGGCAGAGCGCGGCGAGAGGAGGGGAGCTCACTCTGATACTGGAATTTTTCCAGTATCAGACATCCGGAGTGCCTTCCAGACGATAGGCTGGACATTTAATGACGACACCGGACGTCTGAAAGCGGGTTTTCACACAGGTACGTCCTTCTTACGGTTACAGCCATGCAGGCCGCACCGCAGAGCCGATTTATTCGGCTAAATAGGGTTATGATGCTCTGTCGTGCTCAGGAGCAGCTTTCGAGAGGCACGCGGCACTCCCTCCCACGCGTTTTGGACATCTGGACAGCTTACCAGACGACCGGAGGCACTCCTAGATGACTAGAGGATAGGTCGAATGTCTGGAGCTGAGTCCAGATGGTCAAGTAGGAGTCTTGGACGTCTGAGGTCGACGCAGGAACTTAAGGTGAGACTCTGGTTACTTTTAAGATGTTTGGACTTAGTTCCAGACGTCTGATTTGGTTCTGCAGTTCTGTTTTTGACCCGTTTAGGGCCCGATAGGAGTCCGTTTTACACAAACGAGATATCTACAGTTTCCTTGTGAGTCCCTCTACATGTTAGAAATCTTTATATACTGTTCTAAACATTCTATTGTGATATGTTCCTTGGAATAGGACTTCGACCTGTTGTGTGTCTGGGACTTGCAGAGGCACGTGAGTCTGCCATTCGAGCCCCCAGTACTTTCGATTGTTTGGTAGAGTGGTTTCCCCCTATTCTACTTATAAAATATGAATGCATCTATGAAATTTAGATTACTAGAACCCTAGGATGTGGCATGAATCCTAGGATAAGAAATAGTTGCACTGTTTGTATGCGTATTTGAGATTGCAGTCATAAATGAATGAGCTGAATTGTAAACAATTGCCTGTTAATAAATATGAGCTACCTGTTAGAATATGAAATGCCTGAGATAACTAAACAGTTACCTGTAATATCACTTGTTGCATATGTTAAATTGTGGAAATGCGAGCCGCATGCATATAATACGAGAATGGAAATTGTGAATGATGAAACCTGGTATGGAATAATATGGTGAATATGAGCATAGACCCTATGGAGAGTTAGGAGTAGAGCTCTTGTGGATGAATGGAAAGATCTGGAAATGTAAGTGGGAAGTGTGTTGGCCCTTAAGTACATGGTACCAAGGAGAGCGACTGTCCCCTGTTTAGTGTAGAGCGGAGCTAGCCGCCCTTGGGTTGGGACCCGGGGTTAGGATTGGCCACTCTACACCGACTTCTGTTGTCCCTCGCGTACACTGTACCGGGGAGAGCTACTAGTGTAGGGAGGGAGCTAGCCACCCCACGGGGCCCAGGGTTCAGCTAGCTGCCCTACACCGACTTGTTAGGCCCACTGAGCATACCGGGGTAGTCAGACAAGGGTGCGCGGACTGTGGAGGGGCGAGACCCCTGTTTGGTTCTAAGGAGCGAGACCCCTGTTATTGAGAGAGCTAGGCCTTATACTGTTCCATGCTGTATTTTGGATGTACCCGCTAGCAGAAACGACTGACCACGTGCCAGTGCGGGGTAGCTACCCGTGAGCTTATCGCACGTGCCGTAGTCACCATTAGGTCTGTCCGTGACCTCGAGGTAGTTGACTGGGTGTAGGATCACCACGGGGGACTCTCCCGACTAGGAGAGCACCACGTGTGCCTTCTACTCTTCGGAAAAAACTGAAATTAAGATCGTTCCCACGAGGAACATGCGAGATCATGAAAGAAATCTGAAAGTAAACCAATGGGTGAAAAGGAATTACTTATAAAATAAAATAATTGGAAAAGATAAATTTACTTGTTAGCTTTTACTGCTTTAGTTAGTTTGGTTACCACTCTACTCAGCGTTCGCTAACTCCGTTTTTACATAACCCCTTTTTTAGGTCTAGGAGTTGAGCAGCCCGAGTTACAGACTGTAGAGGGTGCTGGGCCTAGTCGAGCCCAGCAGTAGTTTCCTGTTGTTGTTGTACTCTCTTTTCTACTAGTGAGTTTTAGATTGTTGTTACCGTTTCTGCTACTGTACTTTTGTTCTACTTTCTTGTTGTTGTGGTGGTATGTACTGTTTAGTAGTTTTTACTTCCTTTACTGCTTGTACCCTTTTACTGTTAGTTACCTTGCATAGTGAATGTGGTTTATTTTCCTACTTTTCGGTTATTTCTTGTTGGACGACTAGGTCTTGGGATTAGTCGAGTCGAGCCGGTCTCGGGTCCTGTAGGGATTCGAAAATCGGGTCGTAACAAGTGTGAATTCTTGAGAGCCACCAAATAAGCAAAATACGTAGAGAGTGGGTTCTGATAAAACTAGGACTAAGGTGAATGGTCACGACTGTCCTATACGGAATCCTCGGCTGAAGGAGGGTATTAATGTCAAGGTCAGAAATACGTTGTCCTATCCATTCCTTTCCCAGTGCCAAGAATAGGCACTTCCACCAAATAAATCACCCGATATCCTCTTAAACACCCCTAATCCCAAATAATACCTCATAAATAAAAGTTCGTATGCTATACTGCGTTGCTTTAGTAGATATTTGGATGCGAAAAAGAAAAGAAAGAAAAAGAAAAAAAAGAGAAGAAAAATATATATATGTATAGAAAAAAAGAAAGGAAAAAGAAGAAGAAAAGAAAAATAAATATATATACATGAAAAAAATTAGAAAAAAAAGAAAAAAAGCAGAAAAAAAATGATGAGCCTATGAGTTTAGAGTTTATTTCAAGTGTATTGAGGCAATAACACCTACCACCATCACGATTCACCAAATACAGCGTTTACCTACTCTGTATTTCTGGTCACCTGAATATTGGCTGAGGAATTCTGACTTTGTTATAGGGTTATTAGAACTTAATCAAAGTGTTAATGTCATGAGAGACCACCAAACATATTAACAAATCTGGTGAGATTGTGAGCTCTTATTTATATTGTAAAAGCGGGGGGGGGGGGGGGGGGGGAGGGGAAAAGGAGAGAGCACAAAGGAACTAAAAGAGAGTACAGTTTTTTAGCATTTCTCCGAGCTGATTTGTTTAGTAATCTAGAAATTTAGAATCTGAAGTACTAGACCACATGTAGCACCAAATAAATATGAGCCACCAAAAATAAAATCCTTCAACTCAGACATCTTCTACCTATACCTAGAAGTCAGGGTTAAATCACAAGATCACCTGCTATCCCTGAGGGAAGAAGTTTGCTTATCCTGATAAATTTGTATCAAGGGTTAAAAATAAATTTTGAATGTATATTGATAACTGGAAAAAAGGAAGAAAAGAGATAAACATTTTATTAAAAGTACCCACACCTTAAACATCTGGACTAAACTCTAGAATTTTTTAAGGGACTAGTAAATGGTAGGCATGGGGGTATGATGGCATTGCTATCATCCTTTATAACTAACCCAATTTAGCTAAGTTCTAAGGTTAAATTTACATAAATAATACATAAAAAGGGTACAATGTAATCAGAAGGAGGAATCCTCAAAATAAACCCAAACGACAGCGAAATGGGTTCAAAACAGCCAATTTAAGATTTCCTTTGGAAATCAAGCTATTAAGACAACAATTAAACCCTATTTTTGGTCAAACTCAATTGACAAGATTCTGATGAAAAATTCATAAATTAAACCTCCTAAAAATTATAGATAAAGATTCTATAAGGTTTAATATGAGCAGTCGAATCAAATGAGCTAAGTTGAACTAAAATAGTGATCTAGGTGAATAATTAATGTCAACTAGGTTTAAATACGAAATTGACCAAACAAATAACTTCAAAATCGAAAATTGAGATTGTCACTAGATTCCCTAGATCCTAATTAAACTCCCATAAAAGGTTGGACCCATTTTGACAACATTCTCACATACTTTGCATTTAAGTCCTTAACTTACTAAAAGTTTTGCAAATAGGTCCAATTTTATTACTTTTGGGTCCTTCCTTCTTGCAAAATGGTCCCTAGGTTCATCTTCTTCCTCGCGCACCCCACCGACCATTTGACCGACCCCTGCGTCGAGTTTCTAGCACGAACTATGGCCACCTCAAGCACCGATTGACCTTATCCCCTAAGGCAAAGTTGTTCGTTTGTTGTTTCCGCGTCTAACGGCGGTTGTTTCACCGCCAACAGGCACCTCGTCGATTCTCTCTTCTCAGTTAAAGCTGGTGCGGCCGTTGAAAGTTCCTCGAGCCTATTTCGCAACTTCTAGCAACCTTTGAGCACGGCAGCAGCCCTATAAAGCTTCACACATCGCCTCCGAGTTCCGTCGTCTGCAATCCGAGCGCGAAAACCTCCTCCTCCCCTTCCTCCATGCGCCGCCATTGCCAGACCTTAAGGTCTCCTTCGCCCCTTTGCTCCACTGCCTCTCGCCATCAAATGAGGGTGCAGCATCGACGCCTCTCTCTCGCTGAGCTTCCCAGCCAAGAAGCCGGCCCTCTAGCTCCTTCGTCGACCTCAATTTCTCCTTTGACTCTTCACCCACTGCCTACCACCGCCACCAATCTCCGCACTTCCAACTCTTCAATAGAATTAAGGTTTCTCCTCCCCTTCTTCTCCTCTACCTTCTCGTCTCTTCAATTTCTTCTTTCGACCATGTTTTCACCATTACCGACCACCACCACTTGGAGCACCGACGAGCTTCATCGCCATGCCTCCACGCACAACCAACCACCCAATAGATTTAGGACCTTCTTCGAGGCTTCACCCTGAAGCTTTTGCTTCTGACGTGAGGTCTAAAGGCCTCTTATTATGCCCACAAGTCCTTGCCGGAATCAGTCATCATCTGCACCTCCTGCAGCAACTCTTCGATCACCTTCGATGAAGCTCTACATGACATCGAAAGCCCCGATCTAAAGAGGAGAAGGTCAATTGGAAGCCCCGCCAATACCCTCATCTGAGAGATCGGATGGTCGACGCAAGCCAATCAAGCTGGACTTCCTCACTACCAAGAGACGCGAGGAGGCAAAGGGACTTTAGTCCCACATCGTGCACAACCGAAGCCTGAGTAGCGTTTATTACGAAAACGTGCTCTTGGCTTATCTCCTCAGAACAAACAAGGTGAGGTCCCCTTCACACTTTCGTATGCATGCGCTTACCCACACGCAAGCTCACGCGCCCTCGCCCGCAAATACGCCCACGGGTCTAGGCTGTGGATCTGGATACCCGATCCGACTGAGGAGAAGACTAAGGAGGTAGGTGGGTTTTGCACATCGAGATCTGTGCTGTTCCCCTCCAGTACTTGGCCTTAGCAAGGCCCTTACGCTGCATGCCTTAATAAGTTAAGGCAACTGTGCCTTATACCTGACGTCTGAGGGTAAAGCCTGACTTGGTTCTATGAAGTTAACGTGAAATATTTGATAGCCGGTTCTGTTCAAATATTAGAGGTTATTTGAGCTTAAGTATTAAGGGTAAATTTGGTGGTTTAAACCACCACTTTTACCTTCATTTTTATACATTCCTATCTAAAGATACATTGAACATCTATTATATTGTGATAGTGATTGCTTGCGTGATTTCTTGCTCCCAGAGACGACCTCAATTTTTTTCTTTAATTTAAGCTATAAATTAAATGTTAACGCACTTCTATCGGCTATACTACGATGCAAAATGAATTTTAAAACACGGTAGGAGCACATCAACAGATGGCGACAATGGGTGGTTCTGGCGAGGGGCGGATCACGTCGAAGCTCGCTTCCAATAGGTTGGGAAATTCCTCCGCGATGCCATGAAGGTGGAGGTGACCTTGATTTGGCTAGAGGATGGCTAGAGTGACCAAGCGAAGGCGACAAATGTGGCGAGGAGGGGTCGCGTTCGATGGAGGTCTCAGAGCGTCGAAACCCACGATTGGGAGAGGCTTTTGTTCGGCATGGAGAGGCAAAGCTCCTGGGATGGTTAACGGCAAGTGAGAGGGCATGCACATCGAGATGTGGGGTCCTCGAAGGGAGGTTAGCGGTGTTGCTGCCCGCAAAGAAGAAGGTGGCGAGGGAGGAGAGATATGGGTCTAAACCTAGATCTAAGGACCTAATCTACTCTATGGACCAAGGGGAGGAAGAAGAACTACCTTACGTTGGATGAATAGGATGAGAGAGTGTCTAGCGTGGCCACCGAAGTTGGAGAAGACCGCAAGGAGATTGGAGTGAGGAGGGTAGGAGAGTCGCCTTTGTGGTAGAAAGAATGGCGATGACTTGAGGGAGACAACCGTGCCATCAGTTGGTAGCGAGGGTCGGCAACAAGTGGGGATGGAGGAGATCTCCAAGGTCGGCGTCCGGCGATGTCGGGGAAGAAGGAAGGGGAGGTGACGTGCCAAAATGCGACGACGAGAAACGACGTGAGATGGGGGATGTTTATAGCTTGTTGGCGTAAGGAGAGGACCTGCAGGTGTGTGAACGACCTCACCAGAGTTGATAGCCAAAGGTTGCAGAGGTGGAAGGTGGAGGCATTGCTGCAGGGACGTGTTTGCAATAAAATCAAAAGTTAAGGGGTGGTTGCCGCTTTGTCTTTATAGTTATTATAGCCGTTGTGGTATATAACAAAAACGGTTACCAGTCTAATACAATTTATTACTCGGAATGAAAAGTTTCTCGAGGTCGAACTCAGGGAGCAAACCAAAATTCTAGAAGCCTATAAATTCATAATATATATATACGGTTTTACAAAAATTAAGAGAGAGAGAAAGAAAGAGAAAGAGGGTAATTGGCTCTTTCTTCTTCTCTTTCTTCAGCTACTCTTCTCTTCAACTTGTATTCTTCTTTTCTTCTTCTTCTGTTTCTTCTTTCTTCTTTTCTGCAGCAGCTCCTCTTTCTTCTTCTTCTCCTTTCTTCTTCTTCTTCTTTCTTTCTCTTCTTCTCTGCAGCGGTTCCTCTTTCTTCTTCTTTCTTTCTCTTCTTCCTGTCTTCTTCTTTCTACATGTCTTCTTCTTCTCCTTTCTTTCTCTTCAACCTGCGGTTCTTCTTTGCTCTGGCTGCTGACTCTCCTTTTTCGCCGACATCTGATTCAGCGCTCAGACGGCTTAACTGCACGGTTGCTACAATGTAGCTCCTCTTCTTTTCCTTCAGCTTCTTTCCTTCCTTTCTTCTTCCTTCGCCTGCTCCTTCCTTCTTCTTCCTTCTTTCCTGCGCACACACGCAAACATCAGTGCAAAACCTACCCTACCCATTCCTTGCGTCTCTCTCTCTCTCTGGATCGCTCTTTAGGAAGCTCTCCCAGAGCCGGGTAATCGGGTCGGGTCGCGTGCCCGGGTGCAGGCGCAGAGGCATGGGTGGTGCGCGAGGAGTGCACAGGAGTGGGAAGTCGGGTCGGGTCAGATCCACGTGGGTGCGCAGAGGACGAGACCCGATGATAGGTGAGGGACCTCACCCCAGTGCTATCGGAGGCAACCAGCCGATAGCACTTTTTCAATTTATGTATGGGCTTGCGCCCATACACTTCCAAGGTGGGATTAAAGTCCCACCTCCGCTCCGCTTGCCCGCAGGTGAGAAGTAGCTGTCGATTGGGCAGCAGCGAAGGTTTCGCGCTCCCAATTGAGAACCTGGGCGCCTTCGCAGACTTGCCCTGCGTTGCCTGGAGCTCACGCCTGGAGTGGAGGAGACCTGGAGCTGCCTGCGGAGAAGCTCCTACTGCTCGTTAATGGCGGCGAGGAGGGCAGAACCTGAAACATGCAAACGGCCTCACGACCACGTCAAAAAGGTCCAGGGAGGTTCGCCAAAGCGTGGCGAGTGCGGTGCGGGGGTCGACGAGGCGCGAGAGTGCCTGTGGTCGTGCACCTAGGGCACCCTGCGTGCGTGAGAGTGGGAGTGTTTGGGGGGTGGTCTGGAGGTGCTAGGTGGTGAATGGAGGGTGCATTCGGTGTCAGTGAGGCGGTGCGGAGCTTAAGGGGTAGCTGGCGAGGAGGATGGAGGCGCGGAGTGGTGACTACGCCTCGCCGGAGGGCAGCCATAGATGGAGAAGGTGATGATGGACAGTGGTGGTCGGTGGGTTGAAACAGTAAATTAGGAAGGGTGAAATAACGAGGAGAGAGAAGGGAAAGTTTTTACCTGCCTAATTGACGAAGAGGGAGGGAGGTGGCGCTCGATGTGTACCTGCCCGCGCCGTAGACGAAGGAGACCAGGGGAGGAGTGACGGCGACGAGGAAGAGATCTGAGGACGCCAGCTGGTGCGACCTGGCATGGGACGATGAGACAGGGTGGGCTCTGCTGCAGGTATGGCAGCAGAGCGACGAGGAGGAGGAGGAGAGTTCGCCGGAAGCTAGGGCAATCTGACCGGAGAGAGGGGAGACGAAATAGAGGGGTTTTCTCCGCCAGAAGTAGCTTGGAGTGGATGGCAGCCCCTGCCGCTCCTTTTAAAGGCGCTGGCGCGGAGAGTGGGCCGAGGGAACGACGTGCAGAGCACGCCGAAGATGGCCGAAGATGGAGACCCATGCCTGTCGTGCGTTCGCACGAGAGGCATGGGTGGTTGCAAGACACAGGGGAGGGTCCCTGCGACAGAGGACAACGCAGGGAACCTCTCGTTCATTCCTGAGAACGGGCGCTATGCCCTACGCGGCACCATCCTTCGCGCAAGGTCGCCGGAGGTATGGCGCTACTCAAAATGGCAGGGAGGACCGTTCTGCAAAGAACGACGAGAAAGATAGGGGCAATGTGTAAGGGTTTCAAAAGATAAGAGTCAAAAAGTAATTCAAGAGGACCAATTTGTAAAGTCAATCAAGATGGTCTTTCCTTAGGCCCAAATTTTTATACCAGCCTAATTTGAACCTAAGGATTTTAATGATTAAATTTGATTTTAGGTTTGACCATTTTTGACTGGTCAATTTGTGCAAAAACCCAAATCAGGTCATAAATTAGGCATGGTTCACATTTTAGGTCAAAATAGGTTTCAAAGGCCAAATTGAAGGTTCTAAACCCTAGGAAATATTTTTCCATGAATTTTAGAGGGTTTAATTAATTTTTATCCTACCTCGAACCCCGTGAATTAAAGTGGGTTTGTTTTAGGGTTACAGAATGTCGTTTAATTCCTAGAAGTTGCTATAACCCTTTTCAGATCAGATCATCCCACTTCCTTCCTTATTAAGCTTATTTGACCTGTGTTTAGACCCTTAACTATCCTGTTTGTGTACTGCATTGGTAAAATTACAGTTTTACCCCTTATGATTTGTCTTATTCTTTAATTCAGAATTTTCTGAGTTAAGCTTCTCTTTAGGTTTTGTAGGAGCTTCTTCACACTTATTTAGATTAAATTGTGCTAATTAGGATTCATGATGAGGCTCTCATCAAGGGGACATTTGCAATGAAATTGAGAATTAAGGGTCAAATTGCAAACTTGTCTAAGATGAAGTCCAAATGAGCCTAAACTTTTATGGAAACCTAATTTTAACATAAGAAATTTAATGGTGACTTCAATTTTTGATTTTGATGTCGTTTGCATGATCAATTTACAATTTAACCCAAGATGCACTAAATACTCGCCTACATTTCTATTTTAAGTCGAAACGAGCTCTGATTGTCAAATTGACTACGTCAAATCTTATAAAATACTTTTAAATGATTTTAAAAATATTTAAATTATATTTATTTTCATCAGAACTATTTTAATTGAAGTGGGGTTAAAATTAGGATTTTTACTTAAGAAATGATATTCAGATTAAATGGAAATCCTAGCTTATTCAATATCAATCAATTTTTAGTAAATTTAAGCTCAATTAACCTTTTATTAATCAAAGTTCAACTCTTAACCATTCTACATTTATAATTGTTCGTGAAAATTGTAGAATTAACCCATATTTTTATCAATTCCTCTCTATTCAGCCCTGATTGAGTTATACCAGTTTAATGTGTTAGTTAGGTAAATTTAACCTTAGTACTTAGCCAGATTAGGTTAGATATAACGAATGATGGCGATGCCATCAAAGCTACATTTATTAGTTTCATTGATTGCTTGTTTGTTTTTCTCTAATGCATGCAAGATATGAGATTACAACACATTCCTCTTAAAAGCTCCTTGGACAAACTCCTAAGAAACACTTTCTATTGATCCTATTAAGATTGAGATGAACCCATAATAATCCTAAGAATAAATAAACCAATTACAGCATCAACTGCAAGCAAAGATTAAGGTCATGAAAAACTTAGACAACTTAGAGACTTCTACAACTCATCCAATTACATGCCTCAACCCAATGTGCAAGCTTTGAAGAAAACTTGGATTATGAGATCAAGGTGACCATGATTAGTTTGTTGCACCATTTCTATGGAAATAACTCTGAGGATCCCTTTAAACACTTAGAGGACTTCTTAACGCTAAGCCAAACGGTTAAGATCCAAAACCTAAATGATGAGGAGAAAGGTTGAATGGGATATTATTTTATGTTAACAGCCTTAATTACTTTTGTATAATGTTCAAACCTACTTGTACAACCATAAATTTCTTATGAATGTTAATTAACCATTACTATGATTAGTATAGTAAGTAATTACTCATTGTTAAGTAGTTAATTCTGAGATGGGAAGAGCAACAAGAAGCCTAAAACTTCCTAACAAGTGTTCCCTTCTACAAATTTACGGCTTTGAAAATAGAGTTCTTATTTAAATTTTGTTTTAAATAAAATAAATAAGCCAAAATTTATGCAATGCAAGTTTTCCAATTAATAATAAATAAAAAAGGAAGGATCGGTGAGGAGAGAGAGAGAGAGGTGATGTTGGAAGAGGGATGCAGGGGGAGAAAGCCAAAATTTGACATCAAGATGTGGGAAGAAAGATACGTTGAGAGGGCATCTTTAGAAAAGCGATGTCGCGAGGGAGATTTAGGGAAGAGAGAGAGAGCGGGTGTTAGAATACAAGTTATCCCAACTCCTCTTCCAGCAGAGGTTGGAATAACCTGGTATAGCAAAGCCAACAAGGATTCAATTATCCCCAAAGTAAATAGCGAATGACACTAAAAAATTGCAATCATCTCCCTCCATAAACCAACCCTCAAGATTGAGCCCATGAGTTTCTGGACATCGAATATGGTGTTACCTTTTAGCTCAACGATGGACCTCTTAAATGATGAGTAGTACTTTTTTCTCAATTCCCCTAAGGTGCACATGCACTATTTACACGAAAAGGTCACAAATTTCCACATTGTCGACTGTTGAATGATGCCCAGCTCATCCTTCCTTTATATAGACAAGTTTCCATGTTCTCTTGGTTGACCATGATCCTCGATCAGTGCCATATCGTGTCTTCAAACACGGAAAACATAAAAGAATAACAACCATACAATAATTATATACTTTTTACAATCTACAGGCATAATTAATCTCAGATCAATTAGGCATCTTCACTCATCTACTTTAAGTTTAAAGTAAAATATGGATGCATTTTGACATAGTGGTACGCCATGAAGCAACCATCAATGGTACGTAGTGGCCATCTAATCAATAATTCAAGATATCTACTTCGCTGGTTAGGGGTTTCTTGAGGCAATTTCTCTTGGTCAGTACTATCTGGTTGGCTAATTAGGAGTTTCTAGGGGTAATTTCTTTTTTTTATAAATACATATTTAGTTAATATATCTAGCTTTTCTTTGTGTTTTTTTTTTTAAAGAAAAGGGATCCTGAATTTCTTGCTAGTCACGGAATTCTTACGTGATCAGAGCCATGATCACTCTTCAGTGTCGAATCAGGATGGCTAGACATAGTATGGCGCCACACAGCACCATATACCTATGTGCGTATGGGCAAGTTCAGGAGATCGAACCTGGCACCTGCATAGGGAGGATGTTATGGGGATAAGCGACACCAACTATATTACCCGTTTAACCTTAATATATCTAGCTTTTAGACACACCACTTTGTTACTTTCCAAATTCTCTTTTTCACCTTCCCTTGGAATTTTATATTTTTTCAAAAATAAAAAGTAAAGAAACGTAAATGGTGACACAAAAAGTGACATGGAAGAATTTCTGGATCTCGTTCTCGTGATTCACACAGCGTTGTAAACATAGACACACTTGATAATTGATGTAAAAAATAAAAGAACGTAAAGTTTGTTACGTTGTGAGCCTCACCACATTTAAAAAAATCTCTACACCACTTTGAACTAAAATACACAAGTGATAAATAACTTTGCACCTGTGATAATTTTTCTGAGTGATTTTGCAGTGATGCAAAATAATTTTACATCGAAGATAAATTATTCTAAGGTATCTTTGCATCGATACAATCTCATTTTGCACTGATTCAAAATTATTCCAAAGGTCGTTTCACCTATGCAAAGTTATTTTGCACCCGCGCAAAGTGATTTTGACCGATGGATTTGGAATTTAGGGTTTAAGGTTTTAGGTTTATGAAAGTGATTTCACGTATGATAAATGATTTTTCATTTGAAATGCGACTTTTCACCTTAGGATTTAGGATTTAGTTCTAAACCCATCAGTGAAAATCACCTTTTAAGTGTAAAATTACTTGTCATAGGTGAAGAAACACCTGGAATTTAATTTTGTACCGATGTAATCTTATTTTGTATTGGTGTAAAATTATTTCGAAGGTGAAAAGTGATTTTACACTGGTGCAAAATAAAATTAAACCAGTGTAAAGTGGCTTTGCATCAGTGCTCCAAAAGTGATTTTAGTGATTTACACCCGTACAAAAGTGATTTGTTGTTGATTTCAACAGTGATAGACACCACCACGTGTGAGTACTTTTTTTTCATAAATTGAAGATTTATCAAGTAGGGACTACGTTTATAATTTTGTGTGTCAACTTTTAAGTTTCCACACTCGCATCTTTTCTAAATTTAAGACTGCTAAAGTTAAAAATTCTTGCAATTTAGTTCTTTGAATCACGGTATTATAGATACATTAAATAAAGGTAACCTTTTTTTTTTTTGAAAACCAACCATTTTTATTAAAAGGAAGAACTTGATACATGAAGTCGCACCCTAGAGGGAAAAGAAAGACAAAAAATCCTATCGCTTTCAACGAGGGGGAGGTTGCTCTCCGTAGAAACAAGGAAAAGCAAAAACAAAAGGAAAACAAGAAATAAATGAGAAAGAAAAAGAAAGATGCAACGAGATATCAGGAATCGTTCCACCTCCCAAAGGAGGCTGACCCTGCACTCATAAATGCAGCAAGGCGACAACAAGATGAATCTCGAAGAATGTGCCAACGAGTGAATCGACTAGGATGACCAAAAGTCGAGATCGATTCCTGATATGAGTCAAAAAACTTGGCCGTACGAGACCTGATGTCACATGTGGTCCCTAACAAAATTGAGCTACACTACAAAGTAAGGAAAAAGAAAACTAAAGCTCTCATAAAGCTACAACCAACACTCGACCGCCGCTCGCTCCCGCAAAGTGCGTCAACATCAGTATGACCGCAACCCACATCGAAATCACGACCACCACTACTCAACGTCACGAAATCGCTACCCCTCGCGCCATGTCAGCCGAGCCACAATCCCAACACCGCCCAACCTTGCCACACTCTTGCTACAACACGTCCAAGGCCATGACCAGATCATTGCCATCCACAAGTACCGCCACGGACTGACCTCCACCAGCCTCCCCAAAGCCAAGACAAGGCAAACGCCATCAACGACCTCCAAGGCCTGACGCACGTCGACCGGATGATCCCAAACTGTAAGCACTGCCACATCTGAGACAACCACCACCAGACGAACATCCTCGTTGAAGCCAAGACAGGGCACAGCCACGGTCGGAGGAACCGTCCTCGAGCATCGCCACGAGTGCACCATCATCGAGAGGGATCACAGAAGACCGTGCATGTCGAAGTGAAGCCTAGATTTATGAAGGCAACCATTTGAATGGATGGATTTCTCGATATAAATATGGGGAGAACATTAACCGGACACACTCGCAACATTTATTTGCCCTTTTCTCACAAAGGCATATGTGACAATTAAGAGCCAGCAACTTAATTTTTCATTGAAAAGATTAATGAAAGCACATCTCCCCTTCGTCTTTTATTATTCTCCCATCTCTATCATTACTAAATATCTATATATAGACAATCGAAGAGTGGGTATTTTAATTGAGTTTAAGGTTGAACTTTTAACTCAACCGGATGTATTGCATTCACTTACAAGCATGAGATGCGACGCTAGAAATTTTATATCGGTTTTCAAAGTGAAGTGAAGATATAATACTTGGATTGGCACCTATTTGGTCAAAGATAGGATTAAAAGTTCCATTTGTTGTTGAATGCTATAACCACTACTTTGTTATTTAGATTAAATTCTATATCACCTCAACGCTCGCTTGAAGTTAGATTATCATTTAAAAGGAAGGGTATTCTTTATGCACAACCACATCAATAGATATATTCTTACCAAAATAAATATATAACTGGTGAAGTGTTCCACTAAATTGAAATCTTGCTGAATCTTATTATATTAAACTTAGAAATATGGGATAACTGACTAATTATATGAGATTTTATTATGTAATCTTATAGGTTTAATAATTAAAATTTTTTATTGATATATGTCTCAGTTTGCACCTCATAGGATTTTTTGTTTGTGTGATTGCCATTTTCCATCTTTAGAGTAAACTATGGCAAAGAGGTCAGTCAATAATTACAGTCTATTTCAGGGAGAAAGAAACTAGAAAAAAATTATGTGATGCAAATGTTAACTCTTCGTTATTTTTTTATTTGCCCCGAAGATTTATCATTGTTATTTAATTTTCGTTAGTTGAATCTTTATTTATAGTCAAACCTTGTGAATTTTTCAAAGACTCAATGGAAAAAGATAAACATGCCCACTCGTCCATGCTAAAACGGCAGGACCCGCCTCGTACCCACTTCCGCCTGGTACAGGGGTGCTTGTGAAATATTATTATAATTTAAATGTTAAACATGTTTGATAACGGATATTTAGTATAAGGGTGTTCGTGGAATTTCACTATAATATAAGTGTTAAAATAATTAGTACAAACTATGTACATAAATATGATTGATAATTTATATTTAGTATAAGAGAGTTTGTAAAATTTCACCATAACAAATATAATATTAAAAATTAGAACAATATAAGTAATAAAAATAAATTTATCATATCCTTATAAATTATACATAAATATGCTTAATAATATATATTTAGTATAAGAGTAATATTAAACTAACCTAGATATTTTTTTATCTATTAATATATGTAAGTTTTAACAAAAATATTATACTCACATGCATTTTACTTTAAAAAATAATTCAAAACCAAATAATGTGATGTAAACATAGAATAAAACAAGTTCATGACAAAAATTATCAAACTCATATTATTGGTTACATATCATGACGTCATTTCTATTTTGCTACTATATTCATGATATATATTATTATAGAAAAAAGTGACATGAAAAATATGTTGCATCGCTGTGCTGATATTACTGTATCCTATCATTAATTTTTTTGGATGTAAGTTAGGATATGTCAGATGGTGACGTAAAGTTGACACCAACTGTTTGAATGTGGTTTTTATTTGGTTTTTACTTTTTTATGTAAAAAATATTAATATATGGTGGGATTCATCACTATTAAAATTAACAACAAATCACTTTTGTATTGGTGTAAATCATTTAAATCACCTTTAAAATCACTTTACATCTGTGTAAAATCACTTTCCATCAGTGTAAAATCACTTTTCACCTTCAAAATAATTTTATACCAATGCAAAGTAAGATTACACCGGTGCAATCTTATTTTAAACTACTTTACACTGGTGCAAAATTAAATTTCAAGTATTTTTTCACCTAAGACAAGTGATTTTACACTTGAAAGGTAATTTTTCCACCATAAGGTTTAGGATTTAGACCCTAAATCCTATATCCTAAACCCATATGTCAAAATCACTTTGTACGGGTGAAACTACCCTTGGAATAATTTTACACCGATGCAAAATGAGATTACACCGATGTAATGATACCTTAAAATAATTTATCACCGGCATAAAATCATTTTGCACCAGTGCAAAATCACTCAGAATAATTTACCACCGATGTAAAGTAATTTATCACCTATGCAAAATTATTTATCACTTATATATTTTAAATTAAAGTGCTATGGTAATTTTTATGAATATTGTAAGATCCACCACATAACAAATCTTATATTTTGTTAATTCTTTACATTAAATATCAATTATCAAATAAATCTATATTCACATTATATAAAATACAAGAATAAAACTCACAAAATTCTATACATTACCTTTTAGGTCACCATTTACATTTTCCTAACTTTTTTAGCTATCTTTTTTATCATTAACTTTTTCTTTTAATTTGATTCTAAGAGAGAGATGATTGGAACTATTAAAGATATAAAAAGAGAGGAGAGAGAGATGATGTCAACTTTTGATTTCCAAAGACATAAGGTGGGAGAGAGATAATCGAAAGTACTAAAGATATAGAGAGAGAGAGGGCTGATCGGAACTGTGACACCTACAGCTACGGTTATACATCCGCTTGTTCACAGTAGATTCAGATTTGGAATCGAACATGCTACCTCAAAGATGACAATTCAAGGTCAGCAACCACACTTTATCACATTAATATAAAAACAATAATATAATAGATATATGCTAAAAGAAATTGAAAACTTTGCATATAACTTTTGCATCGATCTCCACTAAAAGAAATATTTAATTTATGATTAATTAAATTAAGCTACAAATACAAAGACTATCAAACACCCACACACACACATATATATAAGTTTCAAACAAGGAAATGTAAACCTTAGCTGTACATAACTTAAGTAAGATTTAACTAATATTTTTTACTATGGATAATATTTTAAAGTGAAATTTTGAAAATTTATATCACTCCACAAAAAATAAGTTATGTGTAAAATTTTAAATCAATCTGATGTTGGTACCTCTTATATCCAAGAGGACACAATTTCAATAACTTAGGTATTGCAAATTAGGTTATGCTTGATGGAGGTATTATAGTTGTTTAATTTTGATAAAATTTTGTGTATTTTATATTTTTATTAAATAATTTTAATCTCCAAATATTCATTTTGAAACATCAATCATGTGTAAGGATATTGACTCCCTACCCTATTTTAGTTTACTTAATTCAATTTATATACATAACTACTTACAATAAAGTAGAAAATCATTAAACAATTTGATAATAAGAAAATGAAAAAAATAATCACAAAAAAACTTGAACTGAACCAAATGATCAAAGTAATGCTAGAGCAAGAGAAATGACGAACAAGATCATTCTTGAGAGGGAAGGAGAGCACCTAATGGAGGGGCATGATGGGGGCGGGGGGGTGGGCACAAACCTCACAACGTTGGGAAAAGGGTATCGATGAATTAGTTGAAAATAGGTTTTTACAAGCATTTTACATTGGAAATCTAAAAATATAGGGTATTTGTATACAGATGTGCACTGAGGAATCTTTTGTTAGAGATAATCCTAATCAATGGTATATTTGTACACGATTTCAAGGAGGAGCATGTGCCCTCGTAGCCCCCCCTTTGTTGGAAGTATTAGTGTCAAAGTTTGCATCGCTATAATCTTACCACAAGCTAACTATAAGCATTCAATTAACTCAGGGCTTTTAATGGAAACATTCACCAAAATTATAAAGAGCAATAGTATATAAAAGTCTTGCTCCATGTCATATTACATGACCTTGGAGGTCTATTTAAAGGCTTACCTGTGTGCAACGTGTGTGTACTTGCACGAGTGGCCGCTGTGTCGTGTGCTTAAATTCAACAGAACACAAAGCACAGGGCTTCGATAGAGCATAAAGCACAGAGGTGCTGGATGTTTGGGTGTGATGTATGCTATGTGCTGAGTCGTCGTCCTGATGCAGCACAATTTGAGGACGGCACATTAATACAGGTTAGTTCATAACAATTGTGCGTAAGATTTTCTATTGCCAATATTTATTGAGTGCTTCACTTCGTTAACTTGACCGCCATGTGCTATTACTACTTGGGGGGACATGATGGAGCAGCTAAGGTTAAATTACCTTGTGCTATGAAAGGTGCCGCCATTCACGGGTTACCGAACAAACCACTTGTTGTAATGGTAATCAAGTTAAGGGGATAATTTGATTGAAGGAAGAGATAATTTCTTTTTAATGACCAATGTGGTCGAGATATATTTATATGAAATCTTCGAGTGCAAGATATAAAGATGAAGGGCATCTGTGATGAGGGAAAGATATGTGTGCCTTTCGTATGCAAGTGCAACTTCCCTCCAAAGTTGGCTCTTGAGAGAAGGGGTGTGACAAATTAGAATAGCCATCCACTTAGTTGAATTCATTTTCGATGTCCGCATACTGAGTGAGTGAGGTATACTTATTGAAATCATTTAAAAATAAAGATTTCATAATTCGTTCATGTTGAAATACAATTTGAACCAAAGGGTTGTGACTTCAAGAGTGTTGAGTCGAAGGAATTACTTGCTACATATTCAAGGTTTGATGACAATATAAAGATGAGAGATATGATATATTTATTGGCAAATGAAATTCACGAACTCAAGAAGGCAAACGGAAAAGTTGAGGATGAGTTCCATGACTTGAGACAATTTCAATAAAAGTAGCTATAATTAAAAATATGAAAGACAAGAAAAGAGATTTTTAATATAAAATTCAGGAGACTATTGATTTGTATCATGACAAAAGTTCGGGCCAACAATCATAAATAAAGTGACTTAGTTTATGTTTGATTGTTATTTACGTATGCAATGTAGGGTAAAGTAGTATTTCGAAGTTTGTAATATTAATGTAGGGTTAATGTACGTTTGTGTAGTTTATGCTTTTGTTAGAGTAACCGTACATGGACTACCATGGTTTTCGTGGGAAATTGAATACTTATTTAATGATATTTAGTATTACTATTTTTTTGGGGGGGGGGGGGGGGGGGGGGGATGTCCAATTTCTTTTAATCTGGGAATATCAAATTTTGTTTGGCAAAACGACGATCGAAGGCATAAGGATGTCGGATGACTACATATTGAAAGGGTGCTTGAAATATTTTGTTTTTTCGTTTATTGTAACGTGGCAACCGAGCGACCAACGGTTCATGGCAATTTCTTCTTTTGACAAGACAACCCAAGAAACCGGCGTGCATATCTTGTACATGCGTATCTTGGTAAAACCGTTCGCCGATTGCAGAAGCATCCCTGTGACGTGCAAGGACCACGTACGATGGTGACATCACCAACCATCGAGCGTCAATCCTTCACCAAAGAAATCGATTGGAGCACATTCGTCAACCCTCTCCTTGGAAGCTCATGGAGGAAGACAAAAGAGCTTGGCGAAAGGTTCCCTTAGCTTTAGGAAGAGAAGGAGGAAGATGCAGCATCCAAGAGGGGTATATCAAAGATGAAGTAAGTGATCCATTCATATTTCTACACTTTACATAACATTTACGTCAAAAACCAACGTAAATGCTAAGGGGAGAATGATGTTTCTTTTCTTTCTTCGGCATGCAAACACGACTACGATGATTTTCCTTAGGGAAGGTTTATCG
The DNA here is from genome assembly GCA_037157565.1 of Thalassia testudinum. Lineage (NCBI taxonomy): Eukaryota > Viridiplantae > Streptophyta > Magnoliopsida > Alismatales > Hydrocharitaceae > Thalassia > Thalassia testudinum. The sequence continues at coordinate 135,599,186 of JAZHRO010000073.1, forward strand.
ATAGAAGTAATGAATGTCGACTGATATATTTCCTATCGAAATATGATTGCAAGGTAAATAAGTTCAGCTGCTGGGAATGTACATGACATCTAATAATCTTTTAATTTATTTCAGTTCGATGCAATACGGTCAAAGCATGTCTTACAACTCACCAACAGACTCACGAATGTAAGTATAGTTGAATTCATACACATGTAAAACTACCTATATTGAAGATCTTACGTTATAGTCTTCTATATTATTGGTAGGAGAAGGAGGAGGGTCATACCTCCTGGTCATATCAGTAAGTCTATGCATGTTGATGAGTACCAGCATAAAGAATTTATTCAACCTGTTAGGCCTCAAAGGTTTATATTCCTATAATGCAATGAGAAATGGGACACATATGCTTTTTTATTTTAAATGTTTATTTTGTGATTGTGCTTCTTTTAACTATGCAGAGTATAGAAGACACCTACAGAGCAACAAAGAAACCCGACATAGCACTCTGCATTCACATTGTTGTACAACACCCCCATGTCCTTAAAATTCAATTTCTCATTTAATTTCTTCACCGATTGTGGCCTCACACAATGAAATTTTCAGGAGAAGTCCTTGATTAAATGCACAGCAGAATCCAGGACCATGTAACAATGCTACCCCCAAGGGAACTCCCAGGCAAACAAGCACACATCAGCAGGGGCATATGCACAATAATCAGAAACAAAGGGTCAGCAAACCGGTTGCAAGGTAATCAACAGTCTAGTTACTGCTTTTGTTTACCTTTTCATTATTGAAATCAAAACTTGAACTTAATAAGCATGTTATAATTAGACCAAATACTAAAAGGGATCAAGCACCCACATTTGACTGAAGAAGTTCCATAAAGGATTTCCTCGTTGCTTTCCATGGCTGCTCGGACAAAGTGAAGATAAGATTCAAAGAGACTCCCTTTGGATACTTCTATGGGTATGAGTACCCGGTCATGGACAAGAAGCTTTGTGTAAAACTTGTGACTGCATATGATATTGAGACTGATGGTAACGCCATCATTCATCATAACTAACTTGAATTAGTTGAAATCAAGACATAAATGCTCCTAAATGATCGCCTCAGAACCATAATTCTACTCTTGTCTGTTTTAGGAATAAGATAAGAAAATATGGTTAATTCTATAGTTTTAATAGCATATCAAAAAATGCAGATTAATCACAGGATTACTCAGGGGTTAATTAAAGGTCAATTGAGCATAAAAGACCAAAAAGTAGGTTTACACTAACAAAAATAGGGTTTCACGCATTTTGATGTGGAAAACAACACACAACACCCTAATTATCAGCCTCGCTTAAATTGAAGGGGTTATGGTTAGGATAAAATCAATGTAAACCTCCTAAAATTCATAGAAAAATATTCTAAATGGTTTGGTACCTTTTGTTTGACCATCTGAACCCATTTTGACCTAGAATAGACATTCAGACAGGAATTTGCCCTGATTTGGGCTTTTGTGCAATTTCCCCAGTCAAACGTGGTCAAAACTCAAATCCAAGTTCACCATTAGATTTCTTGGGTCAAAATTAGGTTAACACCAAAACTTGGGCCCAATCAATGTCCATCTTGACCTAGTTTGTATTTTAGTCCCTAAAATCTTTATTTCTCACATTCAAGCACCTAAGTTTCAAGTTTCTTGCAATGAGGTCCCTAACTTTCTCTTCATCCTTGCAAATAGGTCCCTACCACCATGATTAGGTCTGAACAGAATCAACCCGAACTCGTCGACCTTCAAACTTGGAAATCTCACACGATTAAGCACCAAATCCCTCCAAATTTGGAGGGATTGGTCCTCACGAGATCCTCTATCAAATGAACAAGACCAAGAGGCCTGCTCTAATCCCTACATCACCAACGAACTCACAATTTCAAGGCAAGTTCCTGGTGATTTTCGCGAGGAACTTGCACTGATTTTATACAATTCAAGGTCCTAGAACCCTCTATAAGAGCTCCCCGAAGCTCCTAAGATCAATTCGAACTCGGTTCCAAGACAAAACTAACTACTTCCTCTCTTCTCCAACCTCCTCCACTGTAGCTCCGGCGACCTCCTTCCCCCATCATCCTCTGACCGACCAATGGCCAAATTGGTCAGCTGATGTAGACACATCCATTTAGGTTAAAATGTCTATTTATACATGTTCCTAGGCTTAGATTTGCATTCCATATTATAAATATTGCATAGCATGCATCATTCTGCACTTAGAGTAGTTGTGTATATTTTAGGTTAATTACATCCTTTTTGTGGTCAGGAGAGAAGGAGATTTATTCCGAAGCATCGGATTGGCGATCCGACCGTACAGATCTAATCAGGATGACGATCGAAGTCCAACGCCTCTGAAATCACCTTGATCGGAGTCTCGTGGCACCATATGCAGTCCGAGGAAGATCAACGCAATCCGAAGCTTCAAATGATAAATCCAACCGCACGGATGAATTCGGGTTAACAATCGTAGCCTAACGACGCGAAAATTAACTCAATCCGACCTCTGTTGCAGCCCCTAAAAAGGAAAGAAGATGGACAGCTCAGGTCGCGCCACGTGGAGCACGTTCCAGTGGTGCGGTAGCAAGGGCACGTGAGCAGGATCTTTAGCGACGTTTGCAGCGGATCTCTAGTGACGTTTATGACCATCACTAAATGTCCTGTATACAAATTTAATTATTTCCTCCACTAAAAAAGGACCCCTACCCCTCCCATTTTTTTTATCTCTTCCTTTCTTCTCCTCACCACCTCTAAGGCTCTATAGAGAGCTTATCCCAAGCCCGGGATGCTCCTCTAGAGTAGAAAACAAACATTTGTTTCCACTTCTCATCCCCCTTCGTAGAGCATCCTGCGGCTGTCCTCACCTCCCTTCGAGAAGAAGAACCTCGCCGCGATGCCGTTCTGCCCCACCCTCCGTCCTCGTTCGTCCCGCTCCTCACCACCTTCCTAGAGGCAACATCAGAGCGGGTCACCCTCCAAGTGACCGTCGAGGTAGATTCTCTCATCTCTATCTATCTTTACCGCTTTCTAGTGTAGTTTTCCTGCTTTCCTAATTGTAACAAACATTTGTTTCGAAATATATGACTGTTTCTCTCTCTCTCTTTCTTTTATATTTTGCAAGTAGATTAGCTAGATAAAATTTCATCGACCTGATCTCTTTCCCTATTAAAAATACAAAAAAATTATAAAAGATAAAAAATGACAAAAAAGAAATAAAGCGAAACGTATATTTTTCAAAATCAAACGTTCGCCTCCTCATGTTCGACTCAGGACTCACTTTTCCAGTTTCGGTTATAAATTTTATCTGATCGACGGATTTTCTCGCGAATCAAACTACGACAACGGGTTTCCAAACTCGAACCCCATTCGCTAGAATTTCCAACGTAATCATTTTGGCATCGTTGCCGAGGAGGCAATGCTCTTTGGTTTTTTTCATGTTTTTACGCCTTACCTAACTTTTATCTCACTTTTTCTCTGATCTTACTGTGATTGCAAGTACTCATCCGAGGGGAGCCAGAGCAGTTAGTGATGATAACGTCATCATCAGCCATATCTAGCTTTATTTAGTCATATTCCATCATTAAATGCTCCTACATAAACGCCAGAAGACAGTAATTCATTGCACATCTTTTCTAAGAGAATAACAAGAAACCAAGATTAAAACTGTAATTTTACCATCCTATTACGAATGCAGAATAACTGCAGGGTTTCTCAGGGTCTAATTAAAGGTCAAATGGTCATAAATGTCTAATAAGTGGGTTCATAAAGACAGGAACGGGTTTTCACACATTTCAAGAATTAATGGGTATATGAAACCCTAAAAATAAATCTGCTTAATTAATTAAGGTTTTGGTCAGGATAAAATTCACCTAAACCCTCTAAAAATCATATAAAAATATTCTCTAGGGTTTAGCATCCTTAATTTGACCATCTGAACCCATTTTGACCTAAAACAGAGTCTTAGACGAACAATTACCCTGATTTGGGTAACTGCGTAATTTACCCAGTCAAACTTTGTCAAAAACTAAATTTGACTTCAGCATCAAATTCCTTTGTTCCATATTATGTTTGAATTTGGGCCCAATCAGAGATTATCTTGATTTAGTTTGCATTTTGGTCCAGTCTGAGTCTTTTCTCTACACACATGCCCCTAACTTTCAAATTCTTTGCAAATAGCCACCGAGCTTTGTCGTCTTCTTCACCAACAGGTCTCCGCTGCCTTCAACTCCTAAACCAACTTCACCGGCAACCTTTGATTAAAGAATTATCCCTTATTGATTGACGAATCTCTCCCAAAATAGAAAGGGGGATTCCTGAGGAATTGCCTTCCATTTAAGCCATGCACGAGCTCTAATTCCTACTACAAAGCTCGTGCGAACCTTTTGAAGGTTCGAGTCTCCTAAAACTGTGAAGCTCCCAAGCTTGGTTTCCAAGCTTGGAAGGACCTCCTATGGCCTATAAAAGCACGCCCAGGGCATGCCTTACTTCCTCAGCTTGTTCTGGACCAGTATCTCACCTTCTTCCCTCCACTCCCACCGAGATGCTCCGTAAGCTCCGGCGAGCCTCTTCGACCTCCTTCTTCATCTGCAGTCATAGACAATAGTCGACGGATTCCTCTTCGTCTCATTCGTCTCGTCTCGCAACACCGGCGAACGCCCCTCAAAACCCCTTTTCCTCGCCCTCCACCTCAACGGAGATTTCATCTTCCACGACGTTGACCTGCCAAAATCAACACCACTCTGCCCCTTTCGTCCATTATATTAGGGCTAGTTTAGATCTTTTAGCATCTTAGGTTAGTTCCTTATCCAAAAATCCCAAAAACATCCCTCGACACTTACGCAAGACACCTTCCTCCCTCCGCTCCGACAACCACTCTGGCAAGGCCTTCCCATCATTCCACTGCATCACACGCCTCACCGAAACTCCTTACACCTCCACCTTGACTCCACGAACCAAACCCCTATAACTATTCGCCTTTCCACCCACACAAAAGCGCCACCGAACACATGCCTTGCCGAAACTCCTTACACCTCCGCCTCGACTCCATGAACCAAACCCCTATACCTATTCGCCTTTCCACCCACACAAAAGTGCCGCCGAACAACCCATCAATTTCCAACCTCCTCCGCCTTCGCCAGCCACCTCCAACCCCCCTCGCAGCATGACACCGCCACCAACGTCTTTTCCTCATCTTCACGATCCTACTGAGCTTCTCTAACAAGGCCACAAGGCCATACTTTGTGTTTCAGGTTTGCCGACCATTGCCACCATTACTGAAGCAGCTCCAAGCAAGCTCCGACCATGTTTCTAAGATCCCAGCTCCAGGTGCGAGTCCCAAGTGACGCGGAATCGAAGCACAAACACCTTCGCCTGGTCAATTGGAGTATTTGATCACTGCTCCTATGCGAATTGGACGAAGACACCTCAAGCAGCTTACAACTGTGCGCTGGGAGAAAAGGTGTGGGAGTAGTCCCACATCGTAAGTGGGTAAAGCGCTGAGGCCGAATAAGTTGAATTTGTGTTCTGGGCTTATTGCCTCAAAACACGAGGATGAGGTCCTCCTTACCCTTCTTACTCGTATACCCGCCTATTGCCTTCACTCCTCGGCTGTGACCCATGCCTGCAGCCATGGACCTGGGTACGCACTTGACCTGAATACCTGATTATCTGGTTTCAGTGAAAGAGAAGAGGAAGAGAGAAAGAAAGAGAGAGCGGGGGAGGGTGGGTTTTGCTCCTCTGTGCGTTGGCTGAACACTTAGCCGTGGGGAAGGAAGGAAGGAAACCTAAGGAAGAAAGGAAGAATAAAGAAAGCTAAGAAAGGAAAGAAGAAGAAGAGAAGGCCAAGAAACAAAAAAAAGAGAAGAGAAGAACAAAAGAAGAAGGGATCATACAGAGAAGAAAAGATGAAGAAGATGAACAGTGCCCTTGCACTATAGCATGTAAATACTTGGCGTCTGATTGTGGCATTATTTGAATTACTATTGAATAATTTAAGTACTATGATTAAGATATATGCTTAAATGAGGATCTAAAAGGTGATTTAAATCACCACTTTTTAGGATATTCCATTCTTTTTGCCATAATAAACTCTTCATGTACTCATATTGTATATTGATGATCAATTTTGAGTAATATTATTTATTGCAAATCATTATTGGCTTAATTATTGTGCTCATTTATATTTTGATTGAGATTAGTGCATGAAAGCAACACTTGCTCCCTGTGTTCGACCTTGGACTTAAATTTGAGTAATAAATTGTATTTGTTTGATACGATTTTATTCTATACTATAACGCATTCCTTAAACATCGACGATTTCGCATAAACAGTTAGATCGGAGAAAAGTGCGAATAGAGGTTTTGTAGGTGTACCCCCATCACCCCCACTGTAGATTTCATTTTACCACACTAATAACTCAAACTTAAATCGACCTAGGTGCTTTTATAAATCCTATGATAGATTTGGTTATTTAATTGTCACTTCACCTCACCTCACCCTTCCGGATAAATTAAAAATACAAAAAAAAAATCTTCTCTTCTTGTTCGATTAACTTAAAAACGACACACTTAACACCCACAATTTCTAATCCTAAGGCGCACAATCACTTTGATTCTACCACTTAACTTAGGATTTGACTTGTGGACCTGGTACATTTCAACGTAACACACACATAAGTGAGTAAAAATCTGAATAGGTTAAACATTCTTGTGTGCCTTAACAAGTGGTGCAACAGGCTAATTGGTTGAACTGTTTGGGCCGCACCACTCAAATTAAAAGTGATTTATTAAGTAACTTGACACTTAGGATTCATTTTTAGGGCTGAACCAGGTACTCCACATTATTTTTTGATTTCTAAAGGAATATATCATCACCAGTGCTTTCAAAACTTGGAGTGTTCTACTAAATCCTGATTGAACGAACCTAAAAATTAAACCCTAAAAGCTACTAAACAAGGTTAAACCTTAAAAGACACATCATCAAATAACCTTGTTTGCAAACCCTGGTTGTGCATGCACACACATTTGAATTGATCATTAAGGGCACAACCCATCTAAAGGGCCCATTACATTCAAAGAGCACAATCATCCTAAGCCTAACTAAAACTGAGTAGGCGTTGACCTTAAGGATTGATTCGCTCTTCAGGGTCCAGATTGAGATTTTTTTATATTAATATGCTTCTACTGGTCCATCTGATGTCTAACTAGGGGAGTAGCGTCAAACTACCACGGATGGGGGGTATCAAAGGAACCGAAGGCGCAAGCCAAAGAAAGAACCTTCTCCCCAGCTCTTCCCTCTAACTGATTGGATTAACTAGATAGAGGTAGACCAAATCATTTCTGTCATCTCAAGATGGGTCCTGAGAGTCTGTAGGTCTTTAGGCTACCCACATAAGGACAAGTTTGGTTGATTGTACTGTAGGGCACCTTTCTTTCTTCTGATTTCCCTCCTTACTTCACTAATGTATCCTTCCACATCTTTCACACATTCCCAATCCTACCCTCCTACCAACACTTATCCTCAAGATAATTACTATCCCGACTTGACTTATGACTACCCATCCACAAGTCGGGACAACTTTGATTGGGGATGAGTCCAGACATCAGTGTCCAGGGCCTAACCCTGCACAAGACTATGATTATCATCCTTCTCATGCCTACAATGATTATAGTCTCCACCCTTTGATGATCAACATAACCCGATCTACAATCAAGAAGGATACATCGACTATAACACCTACCCTCCCTAGGAATATGTTGAAATAGGTTACCACCATTCTTTGAACAACCTGAAACGACCTACTGTAACGAACGCGTGCCCCAGACGCCTTTTAAGACGTCTGGGATGTGGCCCAGACGTCGGACCAGACGTCTGGGATCACATCCAGACGTCTGACCAGACGTCCGGGATCGTTTCCAGACGTCTGGAGAACAGTTATGCTCGCACGGGAGATTCGTCTGCGCGCCTGTGCGCGTAGACCTGCGATTCCTCTCTCTCTCTCTCTGCGGCTGCAGGCGCGCTGCGACCACCTTCTCTCTCCTCCTCGCGCGGCCTTAAAAGGGCCACGCCTCCCCTCCCGTCTCCACCGTCTCCTCCTTCTTCTCCTTCCTGAGCGCGAGAGCGAGCGAGCGCGAGGGCGGCAGCAGCAGCCGCAGTGAGCGCGGAGGAGGTGCGGCGTGCGAGGGCGGGGCTCTGCCATGAGGGCGAGCTCGCCGGAGCAGCTTGGCCAGCCGGCGGAGGGCGCAGGGGGCGCGGAGCGACACAGAGAGGGACCTGCTGCGGGCTGAGCAGCAGACGCGCGAGGTGCGACGCGGGCAGCGTCGCGAGCGGAGGCCGAGCAGGGTTCTGATTCTGGAAAAAATTTCCAGAATCAGACGTCTGGGTTGATAGCCAGACGGCAAGGTCGACGTCTGTAAGATCATACAGACGTCTGAAAGGTGAGTTTCCGCTTTCCTTCTTCCTTCTTCTCGACTGACCGTACTGAGGGAGGGGGGTTGGCTGTGCGCAGGTTCGCTGATTCGCCATCCTTTGCGAATCAGACGTCTGGAAGTTGTACCAGACGGCGGGAGTGATCTACAGACGTCCGTGTGGACCATCGGACGTCTGGGGTATAGGACAGACATCCCCGCAGACTTCTGGACGTCTGGGAAACCACGCTGAACAGGTAATTCTCTAATCCACCGTTTAAGACGTCTGGAAGGAGTTCCAGACGTCTGATTTTGCACAGTATCGTCCTTCTCGACCCGTTTAGGGCCCGTTTGGGCTCCGTTTTCCGCGATTCGAGTTGCGTTCGTTTCAGAATTAATTCCTCTACCCGTCTACAGTAGCTATACACTGTTTTGAGACACTCCTTGTGTTTGATCCTTGTGATAGGACCTCGTTCGGTTGCAGTCTTGAGAGTCGCGGAGGCACGCGGGATTCCCGATCACGCCCCCATTACTCCCGTTGTACCTGGTAGAGTGGCTTAAGTTATTTTTTTAAAATCTGTTAAAGTATGGAACCATAACTAGAATCTAGGACATTGCATGAATCCTAGGAATGAGAAATGTATGGAATGATAGCTCCTAGGTGATGCATGAATCCTAGGGCTGGAAAACTAGTTGTATGCTAGATCCTAGGATGTGGCATGAATCTTAGGATGGAAAAACTAGTGGAATGTATAATACTGCAGTCTTGGAAAAATGGAAAGGAATATAAAGCTGCCTGTAATTTGAATTAACAGCTGCCTGTTATGAATAAAGAAACATGTTTGAGATCATGGATTTTGAGAACGTGAATCTGGAAAGTGAAACATATGATGTTCTGAGATAAAGAGCTGGAACCCTACGGGGAATTAGGAGTGGAACTCCTGGAAAGAAAAAGGAATGGAACTGAGATGTAGTTTGTACTGTCCCTTGGGTACGCAGTACCAAGGGAAGTACCTGTACCTGTTTAGTGCAGAGTGGGGCCAGCCGCCCCAGGGACCCGGGGTTAGGATTGGCCGCTCTGTACCGACTTGTTGGCCCTCGTGTACGTAGTACCGAGGAGAGCTAGTAGTGTTAGGAGAGTACTAGCTACCCCACGGGCCCCGGGGTTCTGCTAGCCTCCTTCACCGACTTGTTAGGCCCACTAGGGCAAACCAGGGTAGTCAGGCGAGGGTGCGCGGACTGTGGAGGGGCAAGGCCCCGGTTTGGTTACTGTGGAGGGGTTGGACCCCTGTTACTGAGAGGGCTCTGCCCTGGTTCCGTGCTGTGCTTTGGGCGCACCCGTTAACGGAAACGACTGACCGCGTGCCAGTGCGGGCTAGCTACCTGTGCGTTTATCGCGCGTGCCGTAGTCACCGTTACGTCTGTCAGTGACCTTGGGGTGGTTGACTGAGGGTAGGATCACCACGGGGGACTCTCCCGGCCAGGAGAGCACCACGTGCTACTTCTACTTTTGGAAAAGACTGCAATCAAGATCGTTCCCACGAGGACATTCGAGATCAAGTAAAGGATCTGAGAAATAAATGAAATAGTGAGAAAAATTGAAAGATGTGAATAAAGGAAGTAATAGAACATAACAGCTACTGTACACTCTACTGTTGCCTTTAGTTAGTTTGCCACTCTACTCAGCGTTTTGCTGACGTGTTACAATCGTTACCTTTTTCAGGACCAGGTGTTGAGCAGACAGGGTCGACGGCTGCAGAGGACGCTGGGCCGAGTAGGGTCCAGTAGAGTTACCACAGCCTTTTGTACCTCTTTTGTTTCTGTTCTAGTGAGTAGTTTTGTTTCCGCTGTACCTTCTTTACCTGCAGTTTCTGTTATATGATAAATGTTGTTTTACTGTTGTGGTGGTACCTACTGTAGTAGTTTCTTTCCTTACTGCTGTACTTTCTTACTGTTAGTTATATTCATGCTGAATGTGGTTTATTTTACTGTCTTTTGGTTACTTCCTCGTTGGACGACTAGGTCTTGGGATTAGTCGAGTCGGTCCGGTTCTTGTGTCTCGTAGGGACTCGGGAACCGGGTCGTTACACGATGGTATCAGAGCAAGGTCGTCCCGAGAAGTGAATCAACTGACTGGAAAATAAACAATTCACATGTTTATAGCTAGAGTAGCCACCACAACATATCTCTTGACATGAGCTCTTAGAAGTTTTGTTAGGTATCGTTTGTTTTGACGCTTTTCATTTTGTTTCGCATCTCCATTGTAGGAGATGCCGCGTCGTGGAGCTAGGAGGGTGGGCCGCAGGCGCGGCCGAGGTCAGGGCCCGGGGGACAGATGTGTCGGGCTTGGAATACATACTACCCCTCCTCTTCTCCTGAGTATACCGTCTCGGGACCTCATCCAACTGATTCGAGAGGTGGTTTGAGAAGAATTTCAGCTTCCACCCACGTCGCCACCCCCTCCCCCTTCCGAGTGTACGATAGGGGAGTTAGTGGTGGAACGAGATTTCCGCCGCCACACCAGGCGTGTTAGGAGAACTCAACGGAGACACGTGGCATCCGCAGGAGAGCCGTCACGTTGTGCAGAGCCATCAGTGGCCTTTGGGGGCCCTCGACAGAGGCCAGTCGCCAGCACCGGACCCCCGCCTAGCCGACAGCAGGGACTGCCCGTCTAAGGTAGGAGGTCAGCAGATACTTCCCGCGCAGAGCACTGGAGGGCGCGCAGGAGGCCGCGGTTCCCAGGCGCGAGGAGGACAGCAGTCGCGAGGAGGGTACCAGCCAGCACTTACCCATCCGACGTAGAGTGTGGCTGCTTCGTCCGCACCTAGAGCTGAGGGGCGTATCAACGCCCTAACACACAGGGACGCCAGAGCATCGGGATCCATGGTAGCAGGTATGGTTTCAGTTTCTGGCAGACTCGTTTACACGCTTTTCGATTCCGGCGCTACGCACTCGTTTGTCGCAGCCAGTTTCGCAGTTAGTTTGGACCAGGATTATACACTGTTAGAGAATCCGTTCGTAATCGGAGGTCCGAGTGGTCAGCTGTTTGTAGCGGAGGAGGTGTACATGGGTTGCGGGGTCAGCATCGGGGGACATAGCCTGCCAGCTGACCTGATTATGATACAGATGGAGGACTTTGGAGTGATTTTGGGGATGGATTGGCTGTCCGCTTACCACGCCTTGGTAGACTGTTTTGAGAGGAAGATTGTCTTCTCCATTCCGGAGTTGCCTTCTTTCGAGTTTCACGGGCAGCCAGTGGACGGAGGGTTCAGGTGCATTTCGGCACTTCGGGCGGCGAGACTTTTGAGCCAGGGGTGTGAGGGCTTCCTAGCTTGTGTGGTGGCAGAGCACAGCCCCGTGGCAGACTTCCAGAGCATCCCGGTGGTCAGAGAGTTCTCCGACGTGTTCCCAGACGAGTTACCAGGACTACTGCCCGAGCGTGAGATCGAGTTTGAGATCTCACTAGTACCAGGGACCAGCCCCATCTCCACCGCGCCATACAGGATGGCACTGCTAGAGCTGCGAGAGCTCAAGTCTCAGTTGCAGGACCTTTTGGAGAAGGGTTTCGTGAGGCCCAGTGCGTCTCTCTGGGGAGCCCCGGTACTGTTTGTGAAGAAGAAGGATGGGACCCTACGCCTTTGTGTGGACTACCGACAGCTGAATAGGGTCACCATCAAGAACAGATATCCGCTGCCGAGGATTGACGATTTGTTTGACCAGTTGCGGGGTGCCACGGTGTTTTCCAAGATCGACTTGAGGTCTGGATACCACCAGTTGAGGATCAGGGAGACCGACGTCTCCAAGACAGCTTTCCGCACCCGCTACGGACACTACGAGTTTTTGGTCATGCCGTTTGGGCTGACCAATGCCCCCGCTGCTTTCATGGACCTGATGAACCGGGTGTTTAGACCGTACTTGGACCAGTTTGTGGTGGTTTTCATAGATGATGTACTCATCTATTCTAGAGATCGGACGCAGCACGGATAGCACTTGCGGATGGTTCTGGACACTCTGAGACGACGCAGGCTGTACGCCAAATACAGCAAGTGCGAGTTCTGGTTGAGGGAGGTGACCTTTTTGGGTCATGCGATCTCTGGAGACGGCCTGGCGGTGGACCCTGCCAAGGTCGAGGCAGTGCTCAGGTGGGAGAGACCGCGTTCAGTCACTGAGATTCGCAGTTTCCTGGGACTGGCAGGTTACTACAGACGGTTCATCAGAGGATTTTCACAGATTGCGCGTCCTATGACACAGTTGACCTGGAAGGACGTGCCTTTCGCTTGGACAGACGCCTGTGAGCCGTGTTTTCTGGAGCTGAAGGAGAGGTTGACCTCGGCTCCCGTGCTCACCATCCCTGACAGTAGTGGCGGGTTCGTTGTGTACACGGACGCTTCCTTGCAGGGGTTAGGAGGTGTGCTCATGCAGAGGGGTCACGTGGTCGCTTACGCTTCGCGGCAACTGAAGCCCCATGAGCATACCTACCCTACCCACGATCTAGAGTTGGCAGCTGTTGTCTTCGCGCTAAAGACATGGAGGCACTACTTGTACGGTGAGACCTTCGAGATTTTTACAGATCACAAGAGCCTCAGATATCTTTTTGACCAGAAGGAGCTCAACATGAGACAGAGACGTTGGTTGGAGCTCCTGAAGGACTACGACTGCAGCATCTCCTACCACCCGGGAAAGGCCAATGTGGTGGCTGACGCCTTGAGCCGTAAGGCACCCGCACGCTTGGCCAGTCTACAGTTACAGAGTTGGAGCCTTTTGGAGGAGGTGGGCAGTTGGCGACCTCTAGAGTTACGAGGGTACTGTGGGGCAGTGACGGTGACACGGCAGACCAGGCCGGAGTTGATAGACCGCATCATCACGGGACAGATGGCCGATCCGTACTTGCAGTCTTTGCGCGACAGAGTACTATCAGGGGACCCAGGGGACTTCTCTTTCACAGACCAGGTATTACGCTTGAGGGGACGGTTGTGCGTCCCCAGAGACGAGGAGCTGTTGAGAGAGCTCCTGACTGAGGCACACGGTTCCAGATTCACCATACCTCCCGGAAACACGAAAATGTACCATGACTTGATACGCGAGTTTTGGTGGAGAGGGATGAAGCGGGATGTGGGTGAGTTCGTGTAGCAGCGCTTAGTGTGCCAGCAGGTGAAAGCTGAGCATCAGAGGCCTACAGGGCCACTTCAGCCGCTTCCAGTGCCAGAGTGGAAGTGGGAGAGCATCACCATGGACTTGGTGGTGGGCTTACCTGTTACCCAGCGAGGACACGACGCAGTCTGGGTAATAGTGGATAGATTGACGAAGACGGCACGATTCTTGCCGATCCGAGTCACTTTGGGACCAGCACAGTTGGCAGAGAGGTATATCCGTGATGTGGTGCGACTACACGGAGTTCCGCGGGAGATCGTATCCGACCGGGATACCCGCTTTACGTCCCAGTTTTGGGCTGAGTTTCAGCAGGCTTTGGGGACGAGGTTGAGGTTTAGCACGGCTTACCACCCCCAGACGGACGGACAGTCGGAACGCACGATACAGACACTTGAGGACCTTTTGCGTGCCTGTGTACTAGACTGGAGGGGCTCTTGGGAGGAGCACCTGCCCCTGGCGGAGTTTGCATACAACAACAGTTATCACTCGAGCATCGGCATGGCTCCCTACGAGGCTCTGTACGGACGGAAATGCACGGCACCCTTGAGTTGGGTTGAGGTGGGGACCAAGTGGGAGGTTGGCCCCAGGTTGATCCGGCAGAGTCAGGAGGTAGTTGAGCAGATCCACAGACGACTCCGCACTGTCAGGAGCAGACAGAAGAGCTACGCAGATCGCAGACGCAGAGAGGTGCAGTTCGTGGTTGGGGACCACGTCTTCCTTCGTGTTTCGCCCATGAAGGGCTTACAGCGGTTTGGGGTGAGAGGGAGGCTCGCGCCGAGGTTCGTGGGGCCCTTTGAGGTCCTGGAGCGAGTTGGACCCGTTGCTTACAGACTTGCCCTTCCCCCGCAGCTTTCTGGTGTGCACGACGTGTTCCACGTGTCCAACCTCAAGAAGTACGTAGCCGATCCCAGCCACGTACTGAGTCACGAGAGCGTCGAGGTGAGCGACGACCTGACCTACCCCGAGCGGCCAGTGCAGATCCTAGACCGATCCGTTCGCCGTTTGAGACGAAAGCAAGTACCCCTGGTAAAGGTTTTGTGGAGGAGCCAGCGGTACGAGGAGGCTACCTGGGAGCCTGAGGCGGCAATGCGGGAGCGGTACCCGGAGCTTTTCGCGGGTACGTCTTTTCAGACCGGCTTCGGTCCTCTTTGAGTTTGTTATGGTTAGTTGGACATCTTTTTCCCGCACCCTAGTTGGCGCAAGTTTCGGGGACGAAACTTCCTTTGAGTTTGTTATATTGTAACGAACGCGTGCCCCAGACGCCTTTTAAGACGTCTGGGATGTGGCCCAGACGTCGGACCAGACGTCTGGGATCACATCCAGACGTCTGACCAGACGTCCGGGATCGTTTCCAGACGTCTGGAGAACAGTTATGTTCGCACGGGAGATTCGTCTGCGCGCCTGTGCGCGCAGACCTGCGATTCCTCTCTCTCTCTCTCTGCGGCTGCAGGCGCGCTGCGACCACCTTCTCTCTCCTCCTCGCGCGGCCTTAAAAGGGCCACGCCTCCCCTCCCGTCTCCACCGTCTCCTCCTTCTTCTCCTTCCTGAGCGCGAGAGCGAGCGAGCGCGAGGGCGGCAGCGGCAGCCGCAGTGAGCGCGGAGGAGGTGCGGCGTGCGAGGGCGGGGCTCTGCCGTGAGGGCGAGCTCGCCGG
The DNA here is from genome assembly GCA_037157565.1 of Thalassia testudinum. NCBI lineage: Eukaryota > Viridiplantae > Streptophyta > Magnoliopsida > Alismatales > Hydrocharitaceae > Thalassia > Thalassia testudinum. The sequence goes on from JAZHRO010000073.1 coordinate 135,614,401, forward strand.
AGCAGCTTGGCCGGCCGGCGGAGGGCGCAGGGGGCGCGGAGCGACGCGGAGAGGGACCTGCTGCGGGCTGAGCAGCAGACGCGCGAGGTGCGACGCGGGCGGCGTCGCGAGAGGAGGCCAAGCAGGGTTCTGATTCTGGAAAAAATTTCCAGAATCAGACGTCTGGGTTGATAGCCAGACGGCAAGGTCGACGTCTGTAAGATCATACAGACGTCTGAAAGGTGAGTTTCCGCTTTCTTCTTCCTTCTTCTCGACTGACCGTACTGAGGGAGGGGGGTTGGCTGTGCGCAGGTTGGCTGTGCGCAGGTTCGCTGATTCGCCATCCTTTGCGAATCAGACGTCTGGAAGTTGTACCAGACGGCGGGAGTGATCTACAGACGTCCGTGTGGACCATCGGACGTCTGGGGTATAGGACAGACGTCCCCGCAGACTTCTGGACGTCTGGGAAACCACGCTGAACAGGTAATTCTCTAATCCACCGTTTAAGACGTCTGGAAGGAGTTCCAGACGTCTGATTTTGCACAGTATCGTCCTTCTCGACCCGTTTAGGGCCCGTTTGGGCTCCGTTTTCCGCGATTCGAGTTGCGTTCGTTTCAGAATTAATTCCTCTACCCGTCTACAGTAGCTATACACTGTTTTGAGACACTCCTTGTGTTTGATCCTTGTGATAGGACCTCGTTCGGTTGCAGTCTTGAGAGTCGCGGAGGCACGCGGGATTCCCGATCACGCCCCCATTACTCCCGTTGTACCTGGTAGAGTGGCTTAAGTTATTTTTTTAAAATCTGTTAAAGTATGGAACCATAACTAGAATCTAGGACATTGCATGAATCCTAGGAATGAGAAATGTATGGAATGATAGCTCGTAGGTGATGCATGAATCCTAGGGCTGGAAAACTAGTTGTATGCTAGATCCTAGGATGTGGCATGAATCTTAGGATGGAAAAACTAGTGGAATGTATAATACTGCAGTCTTGGAAAAATGGAAAGGAATATAAAGCTGCCTGTAATTTGAATTAACAGCTGCCTGTTATGAATAAAGAAACATGTTTGAGATCATGGATTTTGAGAATGTGAATCTGGAAAGTGAAACATATGATGTTCTGAGATAAAGAGCTGGAACCCTACGGGGAATTAGGAGTGGAACTCCTGGAAAGAAAAAGGAATGGAACTGAGATGTAGTTTGTACTGTCCCTTGGGTACGCAGTACCAAGGGAAGTACCTGTACCTGTTTAGTGCAGAGTGGGGCCAGCCGCCCCAGGGACCCGGGGTTAGGATTGGCCGCTCTGTACCGACTTGTTGGCCCTCGTGTACGTAGTACCGAGGAGAGCTAGTAGTGTTAGGAGAGTACTAGCTACCCCACGGGCCCCGGGGTTCTGCTAGCCTCCTTCACCGACTTGTTAGGCCCACTAGGGCAAACCAGGGTAGTCAGGCGAGGGTGCGCGGACTGTGGAGGGGCAAGGCCCCGGTTTGGTTACTGTGGAGGGGTTGGACCCCTGTTACTGAGAGGGCTCTGCCCTGGTTCCGTGCTGTGCTTTGGGCGCACCCGTTAACGGAAACGACTGACCGCGTGCCAGTGCGGGCTAGCTACTTGTGCGTTTATCGTGCGTGCCGTAGTCACCGTTACGTCTGTCAGTGACCTTGGGGTGGTTGACTGAGGGTAGGATCACCACGGGGGACTCTCCCGGCCAGGAGAGCACCACGTGCTACTTCTACTTTTGGAAAAGACTGCAATCAAGATCGTTCCCACGAGGACATTCGAGATCAAGTAAAGGATCTGAGAAATAAATGAAATAGTGAGAAAAATTGAAAGATGTGAATAAAGGAAGTAATAGAACATAACAGCTATTGTACACTCTACTGTTGCCTTTAGTTAGTTTGCCACTCTACTCAGCGTTTTGCTGACGTGTTACACTCGTTACCTTTTTCAGGACCAGGTGTTGAGCAGCCAGGGTCGGCGGCTGCAGAGGACGCTGGGCCGAGTAGGGTCCAGTAGAGTTACCACAACCTTTTGTACCTCTTTTGTTTCTGTTCTAGTGAGTAGTTTTGTTTCCGCTGTACCTTCTTTACCTGCAGTTTCTGTTATATGATAAATGCTGTTTTACTGTTGTGGTGGTACCTACTGTAGTAGTTTCTTTCCTTACTGCTGTACTTTCTTACTGTTAGTTATATTCATGCTGAATGTGGTTTATTTTACTGTCTTTTGGTTACTTCCTCGTTGGACGACTAGGTCTTGGGATTAGTTGAGTCGGTCCGGTTCTTGTGTCTCGTAGGGACTCGGGAACCGGGTCGTTACACCTACTATCAGGGAGGACCTCGAGAACCTCAATATCTTGACTCCCCTAGATTTAACCCGAACCCACACAACCCTGAATCGAACCATTCGATTCAGGTGAACCAGGTCCAAGATAGGGTGTTGGCTAACTTGAGGAACACTATACAATCTTTAAAAGCTCAGCCAACACCAAGCACTGAAGCATTGGAGCCTATGATCAAAATGATTGATGAACTTAATAGTTCTTTATTGAATCTGCTCCAGGATGTTAGAGATAAGGGCCCGGGTGAGTTTCTACTTGGGAAATTATCAAGATTGAGGATGAAATTTATGGTTACCCTAGTCCAATCTTAGGATGATTCTCAAGATGAACCCACTCAAGAGAGCCAATGTCTGAACCCGCTCAGGCGCCTGTTGGGGGGGATACATGTTTTGAGATCGAAGATGACCAGGTTGGTCTAGAGCAACCGATTTAGGATGAACCGATTGCTTCACATGAGATCCCCGAGATAGGAAATGAGGAAAAATGTGTCTCCATGAACCAGGAAATGATAGATAACTTTGAGACATAAATCAATGAGGAACATGAATTCTTTGAATCTAAGGGTAAGGCATCTCTTAGTGAAGTCTAACTTCAGCTTAAGGAAGATTATTCTAGTGAGGCAAACGGACCTGAGGAATCTGATGAACCATTTGATAGCCCAACTATTGAAGATTGTGATCCGGTTGGGGCCAACTTGGAGGATTCGAATGATGATTTATTAGAAGATTCAATCAGTAGCCCCATTTCTCATCTGCACCCTGAAGAATATGGTGATGGTCTTGAATTATCAAACCAAGTCAATCTTGATTCAGCCACGATTATTCGACTTAGGTATTTTAGATGGGGTATACAATGATTTGAAGGTCTTGGAAACATTGATTTTAGAGGATAGGAATTTGGAAGTTAAAATCTGGGAAGCTACTTTTAAGAGAAATACGATTTTGGATCTCAGGGCTCCTGTTGACTGGAAACCACCTACCTTCTATCAGGACCCTTACGATATCTTCGATGTGCAACCCAAGCTCGAAATAATTGACTATCTTCCTGAGCTGAACTCTAAGTGGACACCCGAGTTTAGTGAATCAGATCTACCCATTGTCCGCCACTTTAGTCTTGGGTTGCACACCACCAAGCCGCAGGCCCGGCCCTGCAAGCACAATAATCTTCGGTTCTGGGTGATTTTCATCCAGAACCTAAGAACCACTCGACCCTGGGGCATGGGTTTGTACCATAATCTGGTCTACATCTGTGGACATCTTCTGCTAATGGATCTAAGGATTAATCTTTTGATTTTGATTTTGACCTGTACTTGTGAATTCTCAATTTCTTCCTTGTATGTATTTTATGCCCAGCTAATGGCATTAAACTTAGCGTGTGTGTATACTCTCTTCTCTTTGCAAAGCTGACCGTGATTTCCATGAAATTCAGGTGATATTCTATTTACTCTGGCCTTTTCATGTCTTTGTTTTTACAATGAGGACATTGCATCATTTAGGCATAGGGGGGTGAATACTTAATCCTGAAATTATTTCATTAGCTCTGTAAATTTTCTTTTATTTTAAAAAAAAATTGAAAATTCAAAAAGACAAAAAAAGAAAAAAATTAGGAAAAGAGAACTTAGGCATTTAGAAGTTATTAACTTTAGGAAATGATACTTTAGGACCTGAACACCTAGACTCTTCAGGTCTTCGGACTTAATTAGCCTAGGTGTCCACTCGAATGTGGATTTAGTCTTAAGTCCTAGCCAAGTAATTTTATTTTAATTTGGTAAATAAATTAGGGTGATAAGTACACGACTTATCAACCCGCCCTCTAATCTAAGGAGACTTTAAGTCTAAGCATCTACACACTATTTGCATTGACTCACTTTTTGACGATTTTTACGAAAATTAGGTAGCTAATCAACTTTCTAGGGTAGTGTGGCTGGCAAGTTGCCGTGGGCAACAGCTCATTGGCCGGTTGTCCAGAGCTCAACTCACAAAAATGCACAAATAATTCCCAAAACACTTAGGGAAGAAGCGGGGAAGTAGAATAAACCAAGGAGATATACACTAGGTTCGCCCTTGTGTTGACCCCATAAAAAAATAAAAAAAGTAGGGAGAAAGCTATCGATCAGAAAGATAAACCTTTAGGCAGAATTTTTTAGGTCACCTAGGGTCGTAGAAACCTGAAGTCCATTTTAACAGCCGCTTAGTAAGTCTATCACCCCTTCACAAGATGCTTAGCACTTAGAGTCTTTTTTGAGTCTTGGGCGGGTCAGGTAGCTATAAAAAGTTATCCCAAAACTCTCAAACTCCAAAAGTTCAAAAAAAATAAAAAAGAAGAAAAAGAAAAAAATGTATCTTCCCTTTTCAAATAAGGCGAGGACTTGCGCAGTCTGCATTATGGCAGACACCTGGGTACTGTTTAGTTTTCGTAGTTTAAGACCTTAGTTGGAATTTTCTATTATTAATAAATAACTTAGGCCTAAGCGATCGAATCTTAATTCTATTTTTATACCGAGCATGTAGTTTAATTTTGCTAAGGACTAGTAAAAGATAAGCATGGGGGTATGATGTAGACACATTCATTTATGTTAAAATGCCTATTTATGCATGTTCCTAGGCTTAGATTTGCATTCTATATTATAAATATTGCATAACATGCATCATTCTGCATTTAGAATAGTTATGTATATTTTAGGCTAATTGCATCCTTTTTTGTGCTCAAGAGAGAAGGAGATTTATTTCAAAGCCTCAGATTGACGATCCGACCATACGGATCTAATCAGGACGACGATTGAGTCCAACACCTCCAAAATCGCCTTGATCGGAGTCCCGTAGCACCATATGCAGTCCGAGTAAGATCAACGGCAAAGGGACTAGGTGATGCAATCCAGAGCTTCAAACGATAAGTCCGATCGCACTGATGGATTCGGGTCAACGATTGCAGCCTAACGACGTGAAAATCGACTTAATCCGACCTCTGTAGTAGCCCTTATAAAGGAAAGAAGATGGACGACTCAGGTCACGCCATGTGGCGCAACCTAAGCCGCCCATGCGCATGCACGTTCCATCGCACACGCACAATAGTGCAGGCACGCGTGCACGCAGAGACATACATGCGCGCAAGGCAGCAGCAACAGCAGCCCGCATTGGCAATAGCAGCAGTAGCGCAGGCACGTGGGCGCATAGTGCACGTGCGCTCGAGACAAGGGTGCGTGGAGCGCGTGCCAGTGGTGCAGCAGCAAGGGTGCATGAGCAGGATCTTCGGTGACGTTTGTGGTGGATCTTCAGCGACGTTTATGACCATCACTAAATGTCCTGTATACGAATTTGATTCTTTCCTCCACTATAAAAGAACCCCTACCCCTTCCATTTTTCTTCATCTTTTCCTTTCTTCTCCTCACCACCTCCAAGGTTCTAGAGAGCTTGTCCCAAGCCCGAGATGCTCCTCTAGAGTCGAAAACAAGCATTTTCTCTCGCCTCTCATCCCCCTTCGTGGAGCACCCCGCGGCCGTCCTCTCACCTCCCTTCAGGAAAAAGATCCTTGCCACGACGCCATCCTGCCCTACCCTCTGTCCTCCGGCTCCTTCCTCGTCCATCCCGCTCCTCACCACCTTCCTTCAAAGAACGTCAAAGCGAGTCATCCTCCAAGCAACCGTCGAGGGGGATTCTTCTCATCTCCATCTATCTTTACCGTGTTCTAGTGTAGTTTTCCTGTTTTCCTAGTTGTAACAAACATTTGTTTCGAAATATATGACTATTTCTCTACCTCTCTCTCTTTTATATTTTGCAAGTAGATTAGCTAGATAAACTTTCATCGACCTGATCTCTTGCCCTATTAAAAATACAAAAAATTATAAAAGATAAAAAAAGACAAAAAAGAAATAAAGCGAAATGCGTATTTTTCAAAACCAAACATACGCCTCCTCGTGTTCGACTCGAGACTCACTTTTCAAGTTTCGGTTATAAATTTTATTTGATCGACGGATTTTCTCGCGAATCAAACTACGACGACAGGTTTCCAAACTCAAATCCCATTCGCTAGAATTTCCGACGCAATCATCGGCCAACGACGTTCCTCTCCTTCCACCTCTCCCCAGCCAAAGTAGAGGCCATCTACCCTTTTTGTCATTGCCCTATCCCCCATCGAAGGTTTCATCGTCCTCAACTCCGACAAGCCACACCGGTGAGGAATTTCTCCCTCTTTCGTCCATAATTTAGGTTCCCTCACCTCCTTTCTCTCCCTAGACTCCAACCCTTTTCCCACCTAATTCGAATGTTGCACCACCATCTCTCCCTTTATCTTCTCCAGCGCTAGCCATGCCTCCGGTGAGGCTGTGTAGTCACCACATGCACGCACGCACACTACCACCACCACCAAAACTCCTACCATCACTTCATGACTCAAAGCCCTAGCCTGATTGGATATTTCACTCTCCGCACTCCTCAACCGAACAACCCACCTAGTCGCCGACCATCCCTTCACCATCTAGCCACCTATGATCACAATCCGACAACCACTATCGCCATCACCTTCAACGCACCCCAGCGAACCTGTTGAACATTCTAATTGGGCCCAATCGGCCGTATACTGGTTTTTAAGGACTTTGCCGGAGCTCCATCTCCACCCTCATCAACTCGCCGTCATCTGCCATGCTTTGTTCACATCTGACCTTGCATCCACTTCTAGTAGTTGCGGATTGAAGTTGCGAAGTTCTTGAGAGCTTCCATTGAACAAGAGCAGCAAGGCGCAGCACGAATTGACGAAGGAATCTCCACTGCTGCGCGTGAGGAAGAACCTATCAGATTTAGTCCCACATCATATGTGGGAATGCTGAGAACACCATATAAGTGGATTTTGGTGAGAAGGCTCTTCGCCTCGAATGCACGGGGCATGAGGTCCCCCATGCACGTGCATATGCACGCTTCTCATCCGCGATTCACACATGTGGGTCTGAGCTTAGGGTTCATATACCTGGTACTATTTATCCAGGTTTGGTTTGAGAAGGAGAGAAATCTAAGGGTGGGGAGTGATTTTGCAGTATTCATACCTCGGGATGCATGCCCGTATGTTATATACTTAGGCATCTCTGAGGCTTTGTGCTCTATGACTTGTGCTATGCTTTGGCGACTTTAAGTCGTCTGGTTTGCTGGTTTGTTTGGCTGATGTTTGGCCTTGGCTCTGATACTGTGGACTTATTTGGCTCTTATTTGACGTGAATATTACTAGTTAAGTGGTTCAAAACCACTGTAGAGAAATTGAATTGGCTAGTTACATTGGGATATGTGCTTGAATGTGGAAATAACTTGGTGATTCAAATCACCATTTTTAGGATTTTCTTATTATTTTTATCTCATTATTTTCTGAGGTATAATTTGTTATTATTGAATATCATTTTGAGTATAATTTTATTATTCATTGAATATCCTATTGAGATTGATTATTGTGCTCAATTGTTTATTGAGATTAGTGTGTGAATTTCACATTTGCTCCCTGTAAATGACCTCTGACTCATATTTTATTTTCGAGCACTTATAAATTTAAATGTTGTGATTTTCATCGCTATACTACAACACGATTTTTTTACGACAATTTTCGACGTTCAACAAAGAATGGCGATTTCTTCATTTCTGGTTGTCGTGTGCCCTTCACACCAAAACATGTGGCAAAAATCACTGGGCTTCCTATAAATGCCCATGAAATTGATCTAAAGGCTGACAACATGGAGAAACACCCATTTAGGTTGAGGTACTTCCCCTCTGATAATCTAACTGTGCTTCAAGCAAGAAAGGCTCTTCAAAAGCTTCAATGTGATGAAGGAGACAGCATCGATGACCAAGTGAAGCTTCTAATCTGTTTACTCAGTGGGAATTTCATACTTGCTCATGCTTACATTCAATATATCTGAAGCTTTTCCACTACATTGATGAAATTGATGCTTTGTATGAGTATGATTGAGCATCGGTAGCCCATCATGTGCTTGCAGACGAACTTGCTCAAATGGCAAACAAGGTGTACTTGTCTGGAGATGGAAGTGGATTAGGTTACCTGAAGGGTTACACATCATTGCTCAGTGTAAGCAACTTGAACAATACACATACTATATTATTCATAAATTTGTACATAAAGTAACGGAAATTAAATGAATTGACAGGTTTGGGCCCTTGCGGTGCTTTCAATTGATCAACCAACAAATCCAACTGCATAGCCAATTGTTGCTAGATGGAATTACCAAAAGCCTGTTTCAAGGTTACTTGAGGATAATGGAGTAGACTTAGATGACCTACCTCCAAGATTGAGAAATGCATTTAAGATTTACGGTTCACAGAGTAGAGGTATGGTTTTTCATCGTGAACATCCTGTAAAGTTAGAGGCAAATTTACCAACACCTACTCCTACAAAATCAATTAGAGTGGAGCAATCACACCAACAATAGAACTTTGAAAATGAAAATGAGCTTGGAAGAATATACGAGCTCCTGAAGAACAAGGAAAGTGAGAACATTAGGCTAGCTAAGGACATTGAGGAATAGAAGCTTAAGGTTGGCATCCTACAGAATTGCTACCAAAATTGTAGGAATGATATTGAGTTCATTGCATCTCAAGTACAATAGTAGTTCAAGTTGTCCAGAAGATTGGGAAGGGTCAGATTTTATAGCTAACGTACATGTTTATTTGGAGTAGGTTGAGGGGAAAGACGGTCGTAGCGAAGGAGGGCCAGCCAATCACAACCAGAATGTGACGGAGGATAGCAGGAAGGTAACTTCCAATGTGCTTTTCGTTATTTATTTTGGCTGTGTATTAATAAGTATGATGTTGTTTATGCAGCCTGCACATGTGCTCACTCCATCTCCTCTCTGGTTTTCTCCAAGAAAGTAATCCACTCCATGTGCAGTACCTCAGTCACTTGTAAGAAAGTTTCTGAATGTAATAATTTAAGTCGATTTTTCAGCACAGATGCACTTTTCCCTCACGTTTTCTGCTATGATTAGTTAATTGCTTCTTGTTATAGCAAATGGAAGAAATACTACTACGTAATTTCTCTTATCGTTCATTAATATGTAGTACAACTTATTCACTCGTTACTAACAAACCTATCATGGAAAATTCCCCATGTAGTTAGTCCCTTAGGTCGGACAATTTCCATAAGAACAACTTCAGCACCTTCAGCGGGGATATCTCAATTGAGGAATCCCTCAGCTGGTCAGGAATTGCAAATAGTAAACAGCAAGGGGAACATCAATGCACACTACTCAACACCACTTAGAGTAAACTCATCTCAGTACATGAAAAGTAATGAGTTAGTATTTACAAACTTGGATATTAGGGTGAGGAGAAGAGGAATTATAATTAACAAATTGATATGTGATATAATATGAATTAACATAAAACTAAAAGTATAAATCAATATAATAGGAGATTGATCACATAGTTGAGGATAACATTAAACAGTCCACTCCATAACGTTCACTACAAAAGGATATAACACCACTGGAAGCAACGGTATGATTCTTTATCTATAACTATACATACAGTATGCTGTAGTACATTCTTTCTAATTGGAACAACTAACAATTACCAATTGTAGCCAACTTTCGAACTACAACAACAATATGGTTAACAATATCTTCAAGAAGGAGTAAAAACACCCAAATCACCTGCAAATGACGTGGTAATGTATTGAATTGGTCAATTTTGAATGTTAACGTTTGAGTCACTAACATTACATTGTTTGTCAGCCTTCCTTTGACCTTTTTGGAGAGGAACAAGTTAACCCACACAACAACTTCAATCTTTCGTTGGTTAGACAACATGTGCTTTTTCAGGTCAGGTTTCTTCTGATTCGTTAAACACTTCATATCTTCTTTATTCAGGATGATTGGATGAGAGACAAGAAGCAATCACACCAAATGGTCAAAGGGAAGGAAATAGGTAGGCATGACAAACCATCACTTGAGGTATAATTCTAATTGGATCCCAACTATAAATTCGAAGTCGCAAATCAATACAAGAAATGACTAAAATTTCTTTTGTTAAATTTAAATCAATCCAACACATTCTCGAGAAGACGGGGGCAAAGCATGTCATTGGATCGATGGAGAGGGATATCAAGCTTATTCCACGAACTAGAATGCTTCCTGAGAGGATGAAGCTAAGCAAAGGAATTGTCAATGCGTCAGGAGTTGAGGTTTAGATTGGTGGGAATGAAATACTTCAGGAGTTGGTGATGGATGGAAAATCAAAATATGATATGCTATGGCAGAAGGGAATGATTATAATACATAGGGAAGACTTCTGCGAAGTCCTCAAGACAGGAGGGTTCACAGGTAGTTCAATAACTCTCTAACATCCTACAATATATATATTCTTCTCATGGATAAATGTACACCACAAGGTAGTTAAATGTGCTATATTTATTCATGCAGATAATAGATGCACACCTTCTGCTCCTAGAACAAAGTCTCCGAAACGGGAACCCTTTCAATGCTCATGTTCTACCGACTACCGTTTCGATGGCAGCAACACAAAATCTGGAGAGGATTTTCCAGAAGGAAATCTCAGAGCATACGTTCAAATTACAGACCTCTGATGTTTGTGCCTTGCCAATGGTTACCAGCAATCATTAGCACCTCCTTATTATAAATTGGGGGGAGTCTACAACGGTACACTACAATAGTCTTTGGCATGGATCCACTTCAGCACTTGCAAATCAATTTGCAGGCACAACGGTATATAAGCTATTACTACATGTCATTTACTTTCCAATACAACTAAGGTCTGGGCTGAAATGTTATTGAATTTGCAGGTAGGAATGATGCAGCAACAAATTAGCATGGTGAGGGGTGAGCCTAACCGTACATGGAGTATTATCCATGACAGGGCAACACCAGAATAGAAAGCAGGGAGTAACAACTGTGGGATTCATGTAATAAGGTGGATGGAGTTGCTAATGAATGGAATGGACATAAGGAGTGAGGCAGACAACCAAATCCACGCTCTCTACAACGAATATGTGTTGCGACTTCTACAAAGCAAATATGCCCTAACGAATTCCATATAAGATATCTGTTATCGCATACATTCAATCCGCATACAGTGGACTGTATATCTATGTCTAACAGAAATGGAAGACGTACAACTGTGTTTATTTCCCATTTTGAATACTTTTGGTGGTATATGCATCAATGCGTATATGTTATATTTTGTGCTATGTTTAAAGTAAGTTTAGGCACCTGTTTGTTTTTGAGAAAACATTCTCATTGTAATCTTTGATGACCAGAGCAGGTGGTCAATTTAGTAAATGAATTGTAACTTTCCTATTACTCCTCGCACAATGTTTTGTACATTGCAGATCTGGTAAAGTTGAGAGTACATTGCAGTTCATTGACATTTATAGGTTAGTTGCTTACACTTAAAGATCATCTTTATAAGTTAGGTACTTACAAATCATTGATTTGGAATGGATGGTTGCCGAGAAAGTTACGTGCTTTATTATGGGATGTGTATAGTTCTGTGCTTACAAATGTTTACATGATAGTTTTCTTCCTGTACATGAAGATATATTTGTTTTTGATATTGTTCCACTTTCTTCATTACTGAAAATCCAAATATATGTGCTCTCTAGTGGTTTTTGGTTTCTATAGTCACAAACTTATGCTTATTTATGTGCCACAGAAGAAGGTGATGGAATTGGGAATGGTCTATAATAGTTGAAGCTCAACTCTACAGTTATTTTTTTCTTGATGTTAGTCTATAAGACAGTTCCTTGTGATATTTGCAATGAAGTTATTAAATTGTTTTGGTTGGCTACTTTACTTGGATGCAAAATAAATGTAGATCTAAAGGTATGTAGGCATTAATGTACATAATGGGACACACATTTTCTTGAAAGAAGTCACACAAAGAGTCTATATGAATCACACTAATATAAATTGATGAATTTCAGTTACTGAATTAAGAGGAAAACATTAAGCTCAATTGACAACCATTTTATATACTAATATTAAAAGAAACATGAAAGCTTAGTCCACGTGTACATATCACAATCCTCATCTCACAAACATCAAAGCTCTGTCCACATGTATATATCAAAAAAATGCAAAGCTCAACGGAGACCATTATGATGAACAAGGTAATGAGCCTTCCATACAAAATTAACATGTACACTTCTCAATTACGGGAGCATGTATAATTACAATTAATGCTCAATCTACTGTGACATTCAACAAAATTGGCCTTCAATGGCATAAGAGGCTTCTAAATGCTATTACTGTAACCCAAAACCAATGGCAGAAGTGTGAGCACACCCTGTTAGTGACAACATGAAGCATTCAATTTCTGTCCAACCAGTACATTTGGCCAGGTAAGTCTGAAATGCTATTGATCCACTACATCCTGGATCATTGGATTATATCCTTATACTGCAGGACTCGATGAAGTCATGATTCCTACAACCATCCACGTGAAGTTTCCTGTAAGAAGAGTATATTAGGGACAATAATTATTGGATGGAAATAGAAGCTTCTAGGGGAAAATGCAATGAAAATTTAGAATTCGTAAGCATACATTCTTCCTGCCTTTACCCCTCCGGACTAGACCTACCTCACGACTTGACTTCTTCCTCTTCTCCAGTGGTCCTCTAACCCTCTTCACATGCTTTGGATTGCGTATAACAGATCGATTAGTGGTTGAAGACGTACCAAGTAGTTGTAAAGTAATGAAATGGAATGTAATTTAATGTGCTGTGATGGAATCATATTAGCTACTGAAACAGTAACTTCTATTGAACACAATAAAGTCTGAGAAGAAAGCTCAGGGAGTACAATGCTATGAGAAATTATTTACAAGCAGATTGTCATACCTGTATTCCACCACCTGAAACCAAGTCACTGTAGGACTTCTCGAGGACCTTCACACATGCATCATAGTTCTCAAGTGAGGATGATCCAAACTCTACAAACTTGAAGATACAAGGGCATATCCCTGTAACGGTCGCCTACATCATTTAGAGGCAAAGCACTTGTTCTATGAATCGATGTCACAGTTGGCATCCTAATTTCCTTAAACCAACATGACAGTACATATCTTTCTGGGATCTCATCAATATCATTGTCCAAGAGTACCCACAGAATATGTCAACACAGCAAACCATCCGTTTGAAAGTAGCAGCAACTGCAATGGAACTCCCGAGTGAAAATGTCACAAAGAACATAAAAAAATATGCTACCATGTTTGCTATACTCACTAACCTCAACTACAAAATTACTGTCACTGCCACTCTTCACATAACTCCTACATGAGCAATGCATGAGGACCTTGAGTTCTTCTTGTAACATCTTAAATATTCGAGCTATGTATATGTGACGAATTTGCTCCTCCATTTTAAATTCAGAAATCAATGGAACAAGCCTGTGGATTGATTGGAAGTCGGCTTTTCTTAATTTCTCATGCTTTGCTTGATGGCTAGGTCATACTGTTGCACAAATTGTTTAAGGGTGGTTTTCGAATTGACGTATCCATCAAAATATGTATTCATGCTCTCACTTCTTTGAGTGGTTGTCATATTTACCCAGAACATCTCATCAAAAAACATGGGGACCCAAACCATTCGAATTTCATACATGTGCCTGATCCACACATTACTATCGAACCTCCTATTTTCAACCATTGATGGCCATTTCATCTCAAAGATTTCTGTTGTGCGTGATCGATATACAATATTCTTAAGTTCATCTCGTGTGATTGGGTTAGACCCAAAATGTTGTGGCAACTTCATCATTATGTACCATAGGCATAATCTATGTCGAGTGGTGGGTCAGGTAATCGACATAACTTTCATAATTGCTTGAGATTGATCAGTTATAATTTTAGAAGGTGGTGTGTTGTTCATGTAGGACAATCAAGTTTGAAATAACCAGACAAAATTATCTTTAGTCTCCTCACATATTAAAGCACAACCAAATAACATAGATTGGCCATGATTATTTACACCAACAAATGGTGTAAATGCCATATCATATTTGTTTGTCAAGTAAGTTGTGTCGAAGGAGACAACCTCGCCAAAAAATTTGTATGCCACACGGCTTGTGCAGTCAGCCCAAAAGATGTTGCGAACACAACCACTATCATCAAGATCCATCATGTAGGAGAAATCGGAATTCATAGCTTGCATTCTACAAAAGTATCTTTGTATTTCTTCTGCATCATCATAACCCATTTTCAACTTCTGAAGTTTCCTTAATTCATTCCTTGCATCCTCATTTGTAAATGGTATGTTATCATAACCACCATGCTCTGCAACAAAACGAGGACATTGTCTTCAATAATCCAATTCCACAACGATCATTAAGATCTATCCTCAATTTCTTGCTATATGTCAAATTCTTGCTTGTGCGTAAGTAACGAGTTAAAGACTTGTCCAATAACTCATGGTTATGCTCTAAGTTCATTCCTACAATAGCGTAAATTTCCTTGTACAACTTAACCTTGACCCTACAAGGACAGCTGGTTTTACTTGTTAAAAGCGACGAATAAAACAAATCATTAGGCTTACATGGCCCACATCCTGACCTTGAGCATCCTAAGCTTGCCCTCAACATAAGATCCTTCTCACAGTTGTCATACTTGGACCATACAATAACAAACTCAAAACCTTTCATTTGCGCGTAGTCCTGACAGTGAGAGTAGCATGTAGCAAAGCTCAGAAATTCCATTCCCACCCGTAGTGTAGCAGATTGAACTTAAAGTTCAGAGCATTTTCCTATATAGGTAATGTAGGGCATGTTTGTCCAAAATTCTCAACAAAGTATAGTCTAATTAAGGAAGGCAAAGCATCACAAACATACCAATCACTTCCGTTCTGTTATCTTCCTTTGCGATAACACACTTTACTTGTACAGCATCAACTGAAAAACACCTCAGTATGTTCAGGGAGAATTCCTATAGAGAAGACACATTAGAGAACATACCAAGTGCTTCCGGTTGATAGCATTGTTCGAATTGGTTGTGGAGGACATCCTGAAAATCGCAAACATCACCTGTACAACATATATACATCGATGAGCTTCACACTACTTGCAAGCACTGGGAAAAACCAAAAACAATACAACGCAACATTGAATGAGTACCTTCCTTATGTAGACCTGTAGGAACATTACTATAATCAACATCTGCTTGACAGTCTATGAGTGCAAGTATATCATCCATATCTTCAGGAAAATTTGTAAGTTAGAGATAGAAGAAAATTTGTTATAAAAAACTATTAATGGAGAAGATTTTCACAGGACCTAACTAATGGTTTGGATGACATATTTTACCTTCATTTTCCAACAGAGATGGTGGCCCATCAGGCATCGTAACAGGCACATTCAGATTGAAAACCATTAAAGAGGTGTTGATGACCAAAAGTACATATTGATTGAAAGAAATAAAAAGATAATGATAAGTCAATGCTGGAGACATAGAAGATGCACAAACCATATGTTGACAAGGAGATGCAACAGAAATGTAGGAGAAAGTGCTACGCATAAACATCTAACAAGCTGACTGCAAAAATCAAACACAAAATGAACACATTAAGAGAGTAGAGATAGATGATGTTCGAGAAGTTCTTCTGTAGCAAAAATACAAAAGATGTTGTACATTCATGGTGCTAAAATGAAATAGTAGAAAATCATGCACGATGAACTGTATGGAGGAATCATTATAGAAGAAACCCAATCATGAGGACCATAGCACAAAACACACGTCGACAAGTAAGGCGATGCAGCGTAAATGGGGGAGATATTACAGCACATAAACATCTCACAAGCCGATAAACGTAGCAGAAGCCTAATGTTGAAGTTCTTCTACATCACAAACAGGTCAAAAAATGAACACATTGATAGAGGGGACTTGAAGTGTGCAAGTGGATTCATTCTTACACATGTTAAGGCACAAAAATTTCAAACACAAGCACGTGATGACATGTGATATGGTCATTTCATATGGCACTAACTCAGAGCACAGAGGCATAAATTACAGAAAGCATTGGGATGATCAAAACTTACCTTGAGATGAGAAGCGCGTGAAGAACGTCATGGAAAACAACATATGTGTCCCATTTTTCAATTATAAGAGGTTCCTTTAGCGAGTCTACATACCTTACTTCCTTTGACTTTTCCTCTTCTCATGTAATTTGAACTAAAGTTGTACTCCATAAAATATTGAGATAGCTATTCGATCGCTTAAAAGAAAAATAAACATATGTGGGGTAAACTTTATCCCATATGGATAGGATAACTTGTAGGGTCAAAGGAGATTTATCTCATATACACAGATCATCATGCAGTTTGATTTGATCGCTTGTGTTGGTAACGTTCACTACACTCACATCTATGCGACTGTTACTTGCGCTATCTTTGTATGTACCGTAACCAGTTAGAAGCACAATTTTAGCACTATTCATCCATTGTGCTATTCATCTTATCCATGACATGTCAACTATCTCACCTACTTACTCCACATCGAAATGAAACCTTTGCAAGTGAATCAAGAAGATCTCCTTTCATCACTGCATTACACTCATGCAACCAAATAGCATATATCACATTAAGTGGCAAATGGGGTGCTTGATTGGCTACATTAATAGAACTTTGTAGCCCACAGATTATGTCAAATCAATGTTCTTCACACGCTTCCATTCTAATCCAAGAAAGAACTAGATAGCATGTGTCACTAAACAGTGGCAAATTAAGTGTACAAAATCTTCTTACCCATTAGCGCATATTTCATAAACATTGCTAATGTTGTCTATCTATTGCGTAATTAATGTTTTAATTGGTAATTAATACTTGCAACAGTGCTTTCTAAAATAATAACTAGGTTTCAAGGGCCATCAAATTAATTATGCTCACATTTTTTTACATCTAGCAATGATCTCTGCTTACATGATCTTATCTTTCCTATTTACTACTAGCTTAGTGGTCTAATTTGATTGTGAATATTATTTTGTAGTGATTTGACAAAATAATTTTATCCTTACCTCCATGAAGAGGTGTCCTTTAATTTTCACCGCAATTGGAAAGATCCTATCTACGAGATTATGCTTCTCCTGCCTTCCATTCCTATCTATCAGCTCCTGTACCATCAACAGTAGACATTTTTTCACGATTTTTGAAAATAGTGAGTTTTCCCAATCTCTTATTGATCTAGTTGTCCCTCCATAAATAGATGCTTTGACCATACCCCACCAACCAATTTAATCCCTTGAATAAATAGCCTTGGAACTTGTGAAGAGCCTTCACGAAGAAAGAATCAACAAGCCTTAGCCTATAATCCCAAAAGGAGCCTAGTAGAAAATACTTCTCCTTTTATATAGAGCAACACCTCCATCATTAGTACATAATTTCTATTTTGAGAGAAACACTAACTTTTTTTCAGATTTTGCAACAGATGGTTTGTTGAGTAAGCCACCATCCAACTCTCCAATCAGTAGATTTTGTCCATTGCCCATTTATGTTTCACAGAGAGTACCACATGAGCCTGTAAATAGAGGACATGAGCCATTACTGGGCTATGAGAGAAAAAGATAAAGGGCTATGCATGTGAAGCTCTTCTCTTATGCCAAACCCATGGGAGGTTTATGAGCTATGTTGAGTGAATAAAATAATTGTTTTGAGAGGGTCTTATTGCAGCACTTGGGTTATTTTGCTGGGGGTTGTGTTTTAGGTAGGTGTTGAGTGCTAATGTTGAGTCCAAGTGAGTTTTTGGGGTGTGCTTGTGAGTAATATTAAGTGGCTACTTGATGGTGGTTGCTATAATGAAAATACTTTAGGAGGTGGTGTATCATGCCATCCTTTTGATAGTATTTTTTATGCTTATTGTTGTCAAATATATCCTTACATTTTACATATTGCTTTAGTAATTTGGTGCTAACATCTTGCATCAGAGTAAGGTCTTGTGGGTTTCTAAGTCTAGTTTAAAATTAAGGGGAGTTTTTATCAGTGGTCAATTTTTCAAAGTCTACTTTTTAGAGGGAGAAGTTGTTGGAGGGGATGACGTGATGCCACCACCAGAGTGTGCAAATGCATTAAAGAACCAGAGTGTGCAAATGCATTAAAAAAATGGAAGATCGAGAGCGGCAAGGCAATGTTCATGCTCAAGACAACCATAAAAAAGGAACTAATTGAGCACAATTGCGAGGCAATCACACCAAAGGAAGCATGAGATACACTCTCCTTACTCTTCTCACTTAAAAATGACATGTAACTACAACTGTTGGAGAATGAGTTGATTGCGCTCAAGCAAAAGGAGATGACATATCTTAGTACTTTACAAAGGTGCACTCCCTTTGTCGTGAAATTTCTCAAATAAATCCAGAATCAATCATAAGCATTTCTTGGATGAGGAGAATTATCATCCATACTTGCGACCAAATATAGTTATTTTGTTACAACCATATCTAGATGGCCTACTCAACCAAGCTTTGTTAGAATTAGAAAGTCTCTTAGCAAATCAGAAGACTGTAGCCAAGTAAATGGTTGGTCTATCACTAAAGGGAAAAGAGGAGGCCTTATTTAGTATGAAGAAAAGAGATAAGCTACAAGAACTAGCTTATTATATCTCTAAGAAAAATGACCCATCCTCGAGGAAGCAACCACCACAACGAAGGTTCATGCTAAGGGGAGCACAATTGAATTGAGGTGAAAGATCAAATACTAATGCCTAGCAAAAGAATAGTGAATGCTTCAACTCTGGCAAGAAAGGGCATTTTACACATGGTCGTTGGTCTAGAAAGAAGCCAATGAAGGCAATACTGTGAATTTAAGAAATAAGTTAGAAGATTTTGCAGGAGAAAAAAGGGAAGTGTAAGCCTCAATGGCGATCAATGAACAAGAAGTGGCCTTAACAACAAACACTTCTGAAAAGGTAATTTGTGCTAATTAATAATTGGATTGTGGATTTAGGTCTCTCGAACCACATAACTGATGATATGAAGAAATTCACGAATCTATCTAAGTATAAAGGAGGGAAAGTTGGCACCATTATCCTTTATATCTAGTTTAATTTGGCCAAGTTCTAAGACTAAATTCATCTAATTAATATACAAAAGGCTATAATTCAATTTGGGTTGAAAGAAGAAGAATTATCGCTAAATTGGGCTAATTCTACTATTTTAACTGAAATTCCCTACTAGGAGGGGGTGACGTAATAATTGCGGAAATAAATATAAATAATCTCACAAAATAGACAATCACACAAGTACACAAGTATTTTTAGGTGGAAATCCAAACCGGGTGAAAACCACCACCTAACCCTCTCGAGTTAGGATTTTCCAATTAACCAAGTTGATCAAAATCCACTAAACGAATCACTTTAAACGAGGGTGATTCAACCTCAAATACAACCACGCTACAAGTGCGAGGGTAGCGTTCCTCAACCCCTTCTCTTCACGAGAAGGATTTTTTCCCTCGAAGGAGATGGGAATTCACAAAGCGTATACCCAACCAAATAACAAAGATAAAAGAACAATAATCCTATAGAGCCAACAAAGTAATTTTAAACCTAGCTTCTATAGGAATTAGGAAACTTCCCTTTGAAAGGAGTGCGTCGGCGACGCGGATGCGTGAACAACACAACGGCACTACGTTGCTCTCGTGAACTACGGCGGGAGAGCGG
The DNA here is from genome assembly GCA_037157565.1 of Thalassia testudinum. Lineage (NCBI taxonomy): Eukaryota > Viridiplantae > Streptophyta > Magnoliopsida > Alismatales > Hydrocharitaceae > Thalassia > Thalassia testudinum. Next base: position 135,634,358 of record JAZHRO010000073.1, read on the forward strand.
GTGCGCAAAGCTTGATGCTCTCAAGATGAAGAATTAGAGCTTGGAGAACAAGAGAGTCTTTTTGGACACAAAAGAGTGTGAAAGTGTGTGGCTAGGTGTATCTTGGTGTGTGTTGGTGTGTAAAGGCTCCCCTCTATTTATAGAGGCCTTAGGAAGGCTTTGGAAGGCTTAGAAAAGCTTCTATAGCCGTTAGGTACAAAGCCCAAGTGAATCAGCCGGAAATCAGGAACAATCATTGCACTGACAGGGTAATCAGACGTCTAATTCTGGCATCAGACGTCTGGAAGACCATTTTAAGACGTCTGATTTCAAGGTCAGACGTCTGATTTCGTGCGGGTTCCTTCCTGACTTGAATCAGATCTAAATAGGGTTCTAGCGTAAGTCCATCAGACGACATACAGGACGTCTGGCACTATGTCTGGACGTCTGGAAACCTACTTTTTCGTGGGAATGGATTTGCAACAGCTAGAAAATCTCCGAGAAGAGATTTTCGGGTCAGTCGAAGCAAAATGGTCAATTATCAGACGTCTGGAAGGGCTTAAGGACGTCTGATAAGGCTCTAACGGTCATATCCTTGAGTGTTTGCAAAGTGAGCCAACGGTCCACTAATTAGACGTCTGTCAAAGTCATCAGACGTCTCCTAAGACGTCTGGTCTAAGGTCTGGACGTCTGATTTCATCAGACAGAACTAACTATATCCAGCCTAAATGTTATCAGACGTCTGAATCAACAGTCAGACATCTTAAAACACTTTATCAGACGTCTGATTTTGGAATTAGACGTCTGGAAACTCTGTTTGAACCCTACATTGGTTTTCTAAGTTCTCTACAGAAAATCTAAGTATCCTAGGGTTGTGCCGGTGTTCCTAGGACTACTATTAGGGTACTTTGAGGCTCTTTAACATAATTTTCTAAGAAAATAAAGAGTAAGAAAATAACGACAAATGTACATGAAAGGAATAAAAAGAATTCTATCATATTCTTCTTGTCCTTCCATCTTCAATCTATCGCTCCTCGCGAATCTCCTCTGTTCTCCATCAAGCTCCTCCAATCCATCCTGGATGCGAGCTCGAATTCCATCTAATCACGTCTACATTTGCAATTGACCTGAAATCTAAGACTCCAAGTGCAAATGTTAAATAACACGTGTTTTGTTATCATCAAAATAAATGATCGTGGTGCTCTAGCACCAACATTAACAGATGATGTAAACATGTTTATATCATATAAATCATTTATTTATGCGTGTTCTTAGGCATATAGTTGCATCATACATTATAAATACTACATAACATGCATCATCTTGCATTTAGGTTAAATTATATAAAACTTAGGTTAATTGTCTCTTTTTATGGTTAGGAAATAAGGCAATATCTTATCGTGGCCTCGGATTGAAGATCCAACCATACGGATCTGATCAGGGTGATGATCGAAGTTCAACAACTTCAAGATCGCTTTAATCGAACTTCCGTAGCATCAGATACAGTCCAAGAAAGATCTAAGATCAAAGGGCCAAGATGGTATAAATTCGTATCTCAGATGACAAATCCAATGGCATGGATGGATTTTGATCGATGATCGCAGCCCAACAGTGCAAAAATCGATCCAATCCAACATCCATGTTACCATCTGCAAGACACAAAAGATGGACGACCATGATGGCATCACGTGGTGCCATCACAGCCGCCCAAATCGACCGTAGCATCTCTTCTCAACTCGTAAAGGACTTCCACGTTGAGAGATCTCAGTTGTTGAATGAAGATCCAACGGCCAAGGTTGGCTGGGCGAGAAATCCACCACACGACAAAGCAGAGGCGTGGCGCGTTGGTCTTGACGCTTCTCACAAAGAAGAGGGCGCGAGTTCGAGCCCCCGCGCATCTTAAATCAAGGCGTGGGTGCAGGAGCGGCCCGATTCGACTATCGGATGGTGATCCTGCGGGCAAGGAGCGACGACGTGGCATCACCAGAGCACGTAGATCACGCACGTGTGATCATACGTGTGTTTGAATGCCCAATCGCACGCAGGCGCGCAATGAGGCACGATGAAGCATAGTGCGTTTAAGCCATCCTCGCGCGATCAGATGGCTGAGATCACTAGATCGTGGCTATGCATTGAGTGTGCGTGAAGGTGGGCAACGGGTGCATGCACACTAAGGCCACGTTTGGGATCTTTAGTGACACTTAAATCAGTCACTAAAGACCCTGAATTAATGTTTTTAAGCATGAAATGACCAAATTGCCCTCAATACCTACAACTATAAAAGGAGACCCCTACCACTTGAATTTCTCATCCCCTCCAAAGCTCTAAGAGCTTGTCCCAAACCCGGGATGCTCCTCTAGAGTTAAAAATATAATATTTCCACCTTCTCATCCCATTCGTGGAGCATTCTGCGGTTGTCTTCTCACCGCCATTCGGGAAGCGAATCCCGCTGCGACAATGCCCTGCCCCGTCCTCCATCGTCCGTCTTTGTTTTCCTTCGTCCCGCATCTCACGACATTCTTCCGGGCACTCCATCAACGCGGCTCATCCTCCAAGCAGCCATCGAGGAGGATAACTTCTCTCCACCTTCTCTTTTATTGCTTTCTAGCGTAGATTTCCTGCTTTCTAATGTAACAAGTAGTTGTACTGATTAGTTATAATAGACATCATTCTGTAGTTATGAAATATCTGTTTATTCTATCGCTATTTTATCTTTATTTGTAATATTCTCTTTCTCTTTTATTCATTATTTTTTAAGTAGATAGCCAGTTTAAATTTAATTAGACCAGCTAATCTGCTTCGTGACAACAAAACAAACGTGATTTTTAAGCAAATGTCCACCTCCCTGTGTTCAACCTGGAATTCCTTTTGAGTTTTGGTTAAATTATATGTTGACAATTTTTCTCGCAAATCACGTTACAACGACAAGTTTTCAAAATTCAAATCCTTCTGTGTAGATTTTCCGCTCTAACAACAGACAAATTTAAGTGCAGAATAACTTAAGGGTAAACCTATGATTAGTTAAAGATCAAATAAGCTTAAATTTTCATTTCCAAGAAGTGGGTTGATATTGAGTAATTTAGGATTTCCATTCAAATTGAATGTTAATTCTAAATTAAAAATCCTAATTTCAACCCCACTTCAATTAACAGGGTTCTGATGAAAATAAATGTAATATAAACCTTCTAAAAATTATTAAAAATATTCCATAAGGTTTAGAACAATCAATTTGACAAAAGGAATATATTTTGACCTTAAACAGAAACCTAAGCGGGTATTTAATACATTTTGGGTGAAAACGTAAATTGATCATGCAAACTTCATCAAAATCAAAAATTGAAGCCACCATTAAATTTATTTGGTCTAAATGAGGTTACCATGAAAATTTGGACTCATTTGAACTTCATCTTGACCAATTTGTAATTGTACCTTAAATTCCTCATCTCCTTGCAAAAACCCCCCTAACTTTCAATTTTCTTTGCAAACAGGCCCCTATGACCTTCTTCCCCATCTCCAGTGCCTCTTCTTCAATAATGGCCAATGACCACACCGTTGACCGTGAAGAACTAGCAGTGACGGCCATTAGATCTCGCCAAGCTTGGAAGAATTGATCAGCACTCTATCCCGCATGCATTAGCGACCTCCTCGCTCACGTTGACCGCCAACCGCACCTTTCATCCTCCTCGTCATCGGTCACAAAATTCGAAGATCAAATCCCACAACCTCCGGCCTTACCTAAGCACCGCGAGGGGCTATTAAGCTCTGCCAAGCTCCCATGGGAAGATTCATCGAGTTTTGGTGTGTGCCATCCCCACTCTTCTTCCTTGTCAAGAACCACCATTACAAGACCTTTAGATCTCCTCCAGTCATCTTCGTCACTGTGCCTCTCCTTCAAAGGAGGCCACGGTTCTCATTAATGAAGACAATCCTGCTACCCCCTTCCTTGCTCCAAATGCCCTACCGGACCCCCCTCTTCCTCTTGTCTTGCCAACCAACGTCGGACGTCGTCCTCCCCTCTTAGTCCAATCTCAGGTATCCTATCTTCTACCTCATCCTCTGTAGATTCACTTAGGCTCTTTAAGTTTAGGATTCGACCTCCACAGCCACACTCTCCTCATCGTCCCCTTCATCTCTGGCCATGTTGCCAACAACACCATCCACAAACCACCGACCACCTCTGAAGCCCCTGACCACATCAGAAGCACCACCACCCTTCCACGCATCAAAGCCCTCTATCTATTGAGGGTCTCAACGCCTCCACAACTCCAACGAACGCCAATCGTCGCCACCACCTCCCTTGCGCCCATTAGCCCTCCTCAAGCCTCGTCACAGCCAATTATTGCCACCATCAACTTCAAGAGGGTTGGGCAAAGCTCCTCGACCCCTTCGTCGAGGACGAGACCCTCTCCCACGCCAAATGCGATCGCTGTCGGAGCTCCTTGCCATCTCCACTTCTGGCGATGTCATTCACTCTCGTAGCTGTTGTTGATCGACAATCCAACCACCCCACCAAGTCGGTAGCAACCCGCCGACCTCCACCATTCATTGACGTCGACCTCTGCTCAGAGCTTCATCTCCGGCGAGAGCTACCAGGCAAGAAGAAGATGAAGTACATGGGGGTGTTGCAGGGACCCCCTTGCAGAGAAGAAAACTTGCAAGGACCCCCTTGTAGAGAACAAAACTTACAGGGATTCAATTGCAAGCTTCTAGGGACCTAACTGTGAGAAAATCAAATTCCTAGGGACTAATTTGAATATGTGTTTACATAATTGATTGTTAATCTTGATTATTGATTATTGGTGATTGTTATTGAGATCTTTGTCCAAATATTAGTATTTGATATATTTAGTGCTTGATTGAATTATTTCTTTATTATTTGTAATTAAGCACTAATTAAAATAGAGTATCCTCAATTATGTTATTGAATTGCGTAATTAACCCTCTTGAACTAGATTGCATGAGTAGTTCTATCTAGTTCTTGAGTTCGAATCTTTTGAATAGTGGTAGTTCGCACATTTCATTGCTCTTAGCGAACGACCTCTAACTGTTAGTGCTAGAGGACCATGATCATTTGTTTTGATGATAACAAAACACGCGTCATTTAACATTTGCACTTAAAGTCTTAGATTTCAGGACAATTGCAAATGGAGACGTGTTTAGATGGAATTCGAGCTCGCATCCAGGACAGATTAGAGGAGCTTGATGGAGAACAGAGGAGATTCGCGAGGAGCGATGGATTGAAGAAGGAAGGATATGAAGAATAGGATAGATTTCTTTCTCTTGTACTCCTTGTATTTTTCGTTTCTTTTGTTGCTCTTTATTTTTGTTACTTAGATTCCTGTTAAAGAGCCTCAAAGTACCCTAATAGTAGTCCTAGGAACATCGACACAACCCTAGGATACTTAGGTTTTCTGTAGAAAACTTAAAAAACTAATATAGGGTTCAAACAGCATTTCCAAACATCTAATTCCAAAATCAGGCGTCTGATAAAATGTAGTTCCCTACTCGGAGGGGGTGAGATCAGCGTAACGTAAAAAATGAGGAATATAAAGTAAAGCAATCTAACAAAATAGACAAACACGTAATGTACACAATTATTTTTAGGTGGAAACCCAAATTGGGTGAAAACCACCACCTAACCCTCTTGAGTTAGGATTTTCCGATCAACCAAGTTGATTAAATCCACTAAACGAATCACTTAAACGAGGGTGATTCAACCTCAATTACAACCACGCTACTTTATAAGAGGGTAGCGTACCTCAAACCCCTTCTCTTCATGAGAAGGATTTTGTCCCACGAAGGAGACGGGAATTCGCAAAGCGAATACCCAACCAAATAACAAAGATAAAATAACAACAATCTTATAGAGCCAAAAAAGTAATTTTTAACCTAAGCTTCTATAGGAATTAAGATGCTTCCCTTTGCAAGGAGTGCGTCGAATCGATGACGCGGGTGCGTGAGCTACACGAAGGCGCAACGTCGCTCTCGTGAACTACGGCAGGAGAGCGGGTGCGTAAATGCCTGATGCTCTAAAGATGAAGAACTTAAGCTGGGAGAGCAAGAGCTTCTTTTTGGACACAAAAGAGTGGAAATACTTGTTCTTGGTGTGTCTTAATGTGCAAGAGGTTCCTCTCTATTTATAGAGGCCTTAGGAAGGCTTTGGAAGGCTTTGGAAAGCTTCTGGAAAGCTTCCATAGCCGTTGAGAGCAAAGCCCAAGAGAATCAAGCCGAAATCAGGAACAACGATTGCACTGACAGGGTTATCAGACGTCTGATCCTGGCATCAGACGTCTGGAAGATCGATTTTTTTGCATTATTATTTATGGTTTTGTCATCATCAAAAAGGGGGAGATTGTTGGTGCTAGAGCACCACGATCATTTATTTTGATGATAACAAAACACGCGTCATTTAACATTTGCACTTGAAGTCTTAGATTTCAGGATAATTGCAAATGGAGACGTGTTTAGATGGAGTTCGAGCTCGCATCCAGGACGGATTAGAGGAGCTTGATGGAGAACAGAGGAGATTCGCGAGGAGCGATGGATAGAAGAAGGAAGGATATGAAGAATAGGATAGATTTCCTTCTCTTGTATTCCTTGTATTTTTCGTTTCTTTTGTTGCTCTTTATTTTTATTACTTAGATTCTTGTTAAAGAGCCTCAAAGTACCCTAATAGTAGTCCTAGGAATACCGGCACAACCCTAGGATACTTAGGTTTTCTGTAGAAAACTTAGAAAACCAACATAGGGTTCAAACAGTATTTCCAGACGTCTAATTCCAAAATCAGACGTTTGATAATGTGTTTTAAGACGTCTGACTGTTGATTCAGACGTCTGATATATTTAGGCCGGACTTGTTAGTTGTTTGATGAAATCAGACGTCCAGACCTATGTCCAGACATCTTAGAAGACGTCTGATGAATTTGCCAGACGTCCAATTAGTGGACCATTGGCTGGCTTAGCAAACACTCAAGGATATGACCGTTAGAGCCTTATCAGACGTCCTTAGGCCTTTCCAGACGTCTGATAGATGACCGTTTTGCCTCGGCTGACCCAAAATCTCTTCTCAGAGATTTTCTAGCCGTTGCACTCTCTTGGAAATCCATTCCCACGAAAATGTAGGTTTCCAGACGTCCAGACATAGTTCTAGACGTCCTGTATGTCGTCTGATGGACTTGTGCGAGAACCCTGTTTAGATCTGATTTAAGTCAGGAAGAGACCCGCCCAAAATCAGACGTCTGACCTTATTTTCAGACGTCTTAAAGTGATCTTTCAGACGTCTGATGCCAGGATCAGACGTCTGATAACCCTGTCAGTGCAATCATTGTTCCTGATTTCGGCCTGATTCTCCTGGGCTTTGCTCCCAACGGCTATGGAAGCTTTCCAAAGCCTTCTAAAGCCTTCCTAAGGCCTCTATAAATAGAGAGGAACCTCTTGCACATTAAGACACACCAAGAACAAGCATTTCCACTCTTTTGTGTCCAAAAAGAAGCTCTTGCTCTCCAAGCTCAAGTTCTTCATCTTGAGAGCATCAGGCCTTTGCGCACCCGCTCTCCTGCCGTAGTTCACGAGAGCAACGTTGAGCCGTCGTGTAGCTCACGCACCCGCGTCATCGATTCGAGCACTCCTTGCAAAGGGAAGCATCTTAATTCCTATAGAAGCTTAGGTTAAAAATTACTTTGTTGGCTCTATAGGATTGTTGTTATTTTATCTTTGTTATTTGGTTAAGTATTCGCTTTGCGAATTCCCGTCTCCTTCGTGGGACAAAATCCTTCTAGTGAAGAGGAGTTTAAGGTACGCTACCCTCGTATAAAGTAGTGTGGTTGTAATTGAGGTTGAATCACCCTCGTTTAAGTGATTCGTTTAGTGGATTTGATCAACTTGGTTGATCGGAAAATCCTAACTCGAGAGGGTTAGGTGGTGGTTTTCACCCGGTTTGGGTTTCCACCTAAAAATAATTGTGTACATTGTGTGTTTGTCTATTTTGTTAGATTGCTTTACTTTATATTCCGCATTTTTTACGTCACGCTGATCTCACCCCCTCCGAGTAGTGAAACCACAATTGGTATCAGAGCAGGTCTCGCGTTATCGGCATTACAAACCAGCGAGGATCCAGATATGGAAGGAAAAGCGTTCGTGTGCACCGAAGGACACGATACCTCGTGACCACCATACTTTGCAGGTATAGATTTCGTTTATTGGAAAAATCGTATGACTATGTGGTTGCAGGCCTACGACTTCTAGGTGTGGGAAAAATGCGAATCCGCATTTGTGATTCCCAAGAAACCCGCAAGAGGTTACTTAGAAGATCAGGTTCGGAATCTCAACCTCAACGCAAAGGCAATGAATGCCTTGTATTGCGCGTTGAGTCCGAAGGAATTCGAACGAATCCAAGAGTGCACCACCGCCCATGAGATATGGAGGAGGTTAGAAGGCACTCATGAGGAGACGAGCTCGGAAGAAGATCTCGAGAAGAAGGAAACCGCATGCCTTGGATTCATGGCCATCACGGATAACGACAGCAACGACAACGACAATGAGGTAAACTCAGATTTATAAGATGCTTTTAATGAGTTGTATGAGCTTAGTAAATCACTAAAAACAGAAAACAAAAGCATGAAAGAGAATCTTAGTTTTCTTAAATCTGAAAATGAAAGGCTAGAAAATAAACTTAAGGATCTAGAAATAAGCCCTAGTTCTAACACTTCTGAAAATGAAAATTTGATTCTAGAAAATAAAAACCTAATTAATGAAAATATTAAACTGATTAAAAAAATGATAATTTAAAGTTAGAAATTTCTGATTTACAGACTAAGATGCATATTATAGAAAAAGAAATTGCATGTCTTAGGGAAAACTCTAACAAATTAGTCAATAAAGTAGATAATTTTTATAGCCCTAAGGTTGAGAAAGGATCTCCATCAAGGAGACCCGCTAACAGATCCGGATCCAAGCCCACTTGGATACCGAAAAAAGAATTGGAATCTTATTTTGTAGGTCATAATAACTACAACACGAAGAACTGGACCTACAAGCTCAAGGCTGGTCAACTCGAATTGGGAGGACCAAGGAGTAGACCAAGGAGGAGAAGACCGACGAGACGGCGAACAAACAATGATCCCGCTGCACGTCGACTACAAGACTGGAGACCGGCACCAATGCCTGGGCCTCCAAGCTACGGATGGGAGCCCCATCCGATATGGCATCCACCACCACCATTTGGGCCATTTTATTAGCCATGGTAGGTGAGGTAAAACTTCTTTACCCTATCTTTTTATCATAAGCATTTAGATAGGGGGAGTTAAAAAATTATGAGCTAATTGTCAATTTTTAAGGGGGAGATGAAAGTTAGCTAAATTTCCTTTAGTAAAGGAGAGAAAATAATAGCTATCTTGTTGTTACAGAAAGGGGGAGAACATTACTTTTGAAATTCATAGAAAAGCATGTTTTAAGGGGGAGTTATAGGAAATTTAAAATCTACCAAACCTTTTTGATAATGTCAAAAAGGGGGAGGATTTTTTTTGCATTATTATTTATGATTTTGTCATCATCAAAAAGGGGGAGATTGTTGGTGCTAGAACACCACGATCATTTATTTTGATGATAACAAAACATGCGTCATTTAACATTTGCACTTGGAGTCTTAGATTTCAGGACAATTGCAAATGGAGACGTGTTTAGACGGAGTTCGAGCTCGCATCCAGGACGGATTGGAGGAGCTTGATGGAGAACAGAGTAGATTCGTGAGGAGCGATGGATTGAAGAAGGAAGGATATGAAGAATAGGATAGATTTCCTTCTCTTGTACTCCTTGTATTTTTCGTTTCTTTTGTTGCTCTTTATTTTTGTTACTTAGATTCTTGTTAAAGAGCCTCAAAGTACCCTAACAGTAGTCCTAGGAACACCGGCACAACCCTAGGATACTTAGGTTTTCTGTAGAAAACTTAGAAAACCAATATAGGGTTCAAACAGCATTTCTAGACATCTAATTCCAAAATCAGACGTCTGATAATTTATTTTAAGATGTCTGACTGTTGATTCAGACGTCTGATAACATTTAGGTCAGACTTGTTAGTTGTCTGATGAAATCAGACGTCCAGACCTATGTCCAGACGCCTTAGAAGACGTCTGATGAATTTGCCAGACGTCCAATTAGTGGACCGTTGGCTGGCTCAGCAAACACTCAAGGATATGACCGTTAGAGCCTTATCAGACATCCTTAGGCCTTTCCAGACGTCTGATAGATGACTGTTTTGCCTCGGCTGACCCAAAATCTCTTCTCAGAGATTTTCTAACCGTTGCACTCTCTTGGAAATCCATTCCCACGAAAAAGTAGGTTTCCAGACGTCCAGACATAGTGCTAGACGTCCTGTATGTCGTCTGATAGACTTGTGCTAGAACCCTGTTTAGATCTGATTCAAGTCAGGAAGAGACCCGCCCAAAATCAGACGTCTGACCTTATTTTCAGACGTCTTAAAGTGATCTTCCAGACGTCTGATGCCAGGATCAGACGTCTGATAACCCTATCAGTGCAATCATTGTTCCTGATTTTGGCCTGATTCTCTTGGGCTTTACTCCCAACGGCTATGGAAGCTTTCCAAAGCCTTCCAAAGCCTTCCTAAGGCCTCTATAAATAGAGAGGAACCTCTTGCACATTAAGATACACCAAGAACAAGCATTTCCACTCTTTTGTGTCCAAAAAGAAGCTCTTGCTCTCCAAGCTCAAGTTCTTCATCTTGAGAGCATCAAGCCTTTGCGCACCCGCTCTCCCTCCGTAGTTCACGAGAGCAACGTTGAGCCGTCGTGTAGCTCACGCACCCGCATCTTCGATTCAACTCACTCCTTGCAAAGGGAAGCATCTTAATTCCTATAGAAGCTTAGGTTAAAAATTACCTTGTTGGCTCTATAGGATTGTTGTTATTTTATCTTTGTTATTTGGTTGGGTATTCGCTTTGCGAATTCCCGTCTCCTTCGTGGGACAAAATCCTTCTCGTGAAGAGAAGGGGTTTGAGGTACGCTACCCTCGTATAAAGTAGCGTGGTTGTAATTGAAGTGAATCACCCTCGTTTAAGTGATTCGTTTAGTGGATTTGATCAACTTGGTTGATCGGAAAATCCTAACTCGAGAGGATTAGGTGGTGGTTTTCACCCGATTTGGGTTTCCACCTAAAAATAATTGTGTACATTGTGTGTTTGTCTATTTTGTTAGATTGCTTTATTTTATATTCCGCATTTTTTACGTCACGCTGATCTCACCCCCTCCGAGTAGGGAACTACACGAACTCCATTCAAGCTTATAAATTTTAAATGTTGATTTCGCTTTAGTCACTTATACTACGACATGACTTTTTAAAACCTAACTTTAGCATCATTAACAGCCAATGACTTAAAGATGGTTGTTTCACATACTGGCACAAGTAGAATCGTTCCTCCATCTAGCACCCAAAAAGTAAAGCTCCAACATCTCTACCATGTGCTAGGTATGAAGAAAAATATTCTCTCTATTTATAAACTAATATCTATAGGAAATTATGCTATATTTGACCCTAAGGATGTAAGAGTTCATAAAAATTTGAAGCTAGTTAACACCAAAATCATGATTGGGAAAAGATTAGAGTCTATCTATGTAATGTATATGTAGATAAGACTAAGAAGAATGAGATGGATGATCTCTGGCATGCATGTCTTGGACATGTTAGCTATCATAAGCTAAAGATTATGATGCAATGTTCAATACTCAAAGGACTTCCATTGCTAAATGTTCAAGAAGACACGGTTTATGCTGGGTGTTAGTTTAGTAAGGCTCATCAACTACCTTAAAAGGTGTCTAAGTAGAAAGCCAAGGAACCATTGCAACTTCTCCACTCAAATGTATTTATTCAAGCTAAGACTACTTCAATTAGTGGATAGGTTACATGATGACATCTATTGATGACTTCTTAAGGTATGTCCGGGTCTTATTAGAGAGAACTTATAAGTTCTTTCGAAATTCAAGGGATTTAAGGATAAAGTAGAGAATGAAATTGAAAAATAAATTCATTTTTTATAACAAAGGAGAATATACATCAATTGAATTCTCCACCCATCTTAAAGAAGTAAGAATTCAGTAGCAATTAACTTGTCCAAGTATATTGCAACAAACTAGGGTTGTAGAAAGGAAGAATCAGAACCTAGCGGAGATATGTAATAGTATGTTTCATGCAAAAAATTTGCCACTTGGATTTTGGATGGAATGCACGAGGACTATGGCTGATGTGATTAATCAATTACCATAGGCAAAGCTAGGCTTTATTTCACCTTTTAGAAGCTTTTGAATCCCAAACTCGATGCAAGTCACTTTTGTGTCTTTGGATCTATTTGCTTTGTGTTTACTCTTAACCATTTTCGTAGCAAGTTCAAGAAGAATGCTATTCGACGTATATTTGATAACGAAAGCAAGGGTTGGAGATGCTATATTCCAACTACCAATAAATGCTATATATTCAAGAATGTGCTCTTAATGAAACATCATCTTGGTGGTCACATCAGTAGGCTATTTTATCTAATACTAAAGACTTAGAGGATAAGGTGAAAGAGAAGAAGGAAGACATAAAGCAAGCTAATGGTACTGATGGTATTATCAAGGATAATGACAAGCCACTTAAGTCACCTAGAATAACAGAAAAGATAGAGTGTCAAGGGAAGAATAGTATTCATCAAAGAAATCTGAAAGAAGCTTGACCTATCTATCATGAGATTGGAAAAGAATAGGTTGTGTCACTTCGAAGATCAAGTAGACTAAGGAAGCCAAATCCAAAGTATACAAATGTTGCATTTGCTAAAGAAAAGGGGTTGAAGAAACCCTCTAGCTATGAGGAGGATTCTAAGATTCAAGAATGGAGGAAAGTTATGAAGGAGAAACTTCAAGCTTTACAAGTGAATCAAACTTGGAGTCTTATACCAAAGCCTTGAGATGTGAAGCCAATATCATGCAAATGGGTCTATAACATAAAGACCATCCCTTCCATAGAGAGATACAAGGCCTGGTTGCTCGAGTATTTCCTCAAAAGTATGGACTAGACTATGATGAGACATTTAGCCCAATAGCAATCATGCCCCTCAACCCTTCTAATAAATCGAAAACTAGGTTAACAGTTGTAATGAGCTAAGGTCCCGATCATTAGGGTGGTTAGGGTTGCAAGTAGTCCATTTTCTTGATTATTAAGCTAATAACGATTAATTAACCTAAAGATATTGTTGGTGCAAATGCATCTTGGTCCTTGATTTTGATAATAACAAACTATTTGTATTTAACAATTGCATTTGAGTTATGAGATTTCAGGCTAAATATAATCAAATTATAGGTGCTGGAGGAGCTCAAGCTCTAGATCCATGGAAATAGAGAAGCTTGGTGTTAGACAAAAGCATCAAGGAGCATGGAGTTGGAGCTAAGGACTTGAAGCTTGATGATAGATATTTTTTGTGCTTCTTGTTATCAAATTTACCCTTTCATTTTACATCATTTCTACACTAACTTGGTGCTAACATTCTATCGCTTCTTCGTTAGGAACACAAAATTTGTTCCGTTGTATTAATTTTCTTATAAACGTTATTCACAATGTTCTTTTTTGTCTGAGGATTTGAATTAAAAACTACTTATTTGATAGGCTTGCTTGAAGCCATAGGATTTGACGTGACTTAATTGCTCGCAGTTCAAGTGCATGGCAAGGTCTTCATCAAAGTTTTCTAGTCAATACAACCTTTATAGATGTAATTTTACTCAAAATAAGTATAAATTTGATAGTTAAATTGCCAAGCCCATGTCTAACCTACCTAAAAATGTAGCATGATTTCTTTTTTTGAAGCCATATTACCATTAAAACTTTGATATTTCCTTAATCTACATGATTACCAGCTCACACGATTCATTCTCCGACTCCGACTCTGAGGTCCTTGATCCCGAGATCACTGATTTAAGTTCAGTAGAGTTCGAATCTTTTCTCGACTCAGATTTTCTTCATCCTATAGACACTCTTCAGGCATTCACCTTTGACTTTGAAAGCTACCATGAGGACTCTCTACATGAAACCACCTGTCACTCCTTTCTAGAAGAGCCCTCATACACAATTCTTATTGAAGCCACCTCCTCCGCATATATAGAACCTATCCAAACCTGTTTTCAACCCTGACCTGCAACTGAACTCAATTTCTATTCTGATTCCCCTCTTACTGAGCCGATTGCTAAAGATTCGACTCCACATCTACACCGGGTTTCGGACATTGATCAGACTGAAGACCATGCTCCATCATTTTCTGATCACCTTAGTAGGTTTTTCGCACCATTCACTAATTATTTTACGGATCCCTATTTTGACCAGGCTGATTCGACGCAGCCAAACCCTGAATTTACACTTCCACATCCATCTGAGCTCCATAGCATATGGTGGGTTCTACATCTCTTCATCTACATTTGTCAAGCCACCAGATTGATTGGGTTTGGGCTGCATCATCAGCCTATTGATCTGAACAAGCACCTGATTGGACCAACCAGGCTACTGATCAAGGTGCTTGTTCTGCAAAACTCCGTTGATTTGACCACTTCCTCTCCATCCCATTTCCTGCTCGACTGAAGGCGTTGAATTTAGCACTTAACGAGAGGCAACCAGTCATTCCAAAAACCCGAGATCCTTCTGATTATCCATTTGTACTTCATGCCTATTGCACCCTGAGTTTAGTCTTAGAACAATCGATCCCACCTCTGGTACACGTACCAGAGCTTGAAATCGTCCGCATCAGTCATTCCTGACCCATTCACCCACCCAATACATCCTGTTCTAAATCCCTGAACTCAACACTGTGTCCACTGTTTGCACAGCAAAAATGCACCGGTAAATATGCCATATTGTGTTATTTTCTAGCACTGTCATTGCATCTTATGTAGCCCTACTTGCATTTGTAAATATATACTTGCATGCATTTATACAGTGAGAATAATTGGTCATCCAATCCACTTCTATTATTAACATTTTCTTTAAGTGTGGCATTGCAATTTCACCATTTTTCATTTTTCATTTTTTATTTTTCCTTTTTCCTTCGTGCGGTTGCAGGGCATGGTGCCCGCATCTCTCCTCGCCATTCCTCTTGCCAGCAGCATGGCGTGAGGCATGCCCTCCATCTTTAAAACACCTTGCACTCCCTTGCTACGGGCTGCATCCACCTTCAGACCACCTGCACCCTCAGTCAACAGTTGACCAACCTCCTTCCCTCTCCCTCTCCATACACAGTTCCTCTTCTGACAAGTTGAGAAGAGGCACACTGTGTGCAGGAGAAAACTCACAGTGGCCTCAGATCACCACTGTGAGTTCCACCACCACCCAGCTCTTTCGTGAGCAGGTGGGCGTGGTGGCTTCTCATTTGGTTTCTTTTTATTTCGTCTCCTCCACCATTAGTACAGAGCTTCAAGTTCTCAAGCTCTAAAGCTTCAGCTCGACCATGCACTGCCTGCAGCTCTAGCCGGTCACCGCACGCCCAAGCAGACCGCGCCCGACCTCTTCCTACGCACGCAAGCGCTCCACAGCGCGCTGCGCATGCAAAACCCGCTCCAGCCGATCGCCAAACCGTGCGCGCACTGTAGCGTGAGGTCTGCGTGACACTGTAGCCACCAGCAAGTTTCTCACTTAGCCGGTGGTGTGGCCCTCTCTCTCCTCGCCCGCACCCGCTCCAGCCAGTCATCGCATCCCCGCCCACAGTGCTGTGCACTGCACTCCGCAGCGTGCTGCGCCTCACATGCCCACGCAGCAGTGCGCTGCGCTTCACTCGCCCACACGCGTGCGCACGCCTCAACTCCTGTGCCCGGGCACCCCTGCGCATCCAGACGTCGACTCAACGTGGCAGACGGTTTAAACTACTACCCCTTCCTCTAGCGTACACACATACACACTGATACACACACACACTCATACACTCACGCATACACACATATATATATCCACTCACATACTCCCACCCTTATGTATATTTACATATACATAAATATATATACATATTTATATATATATATATACACACACACATATATATATACATATACATCTATATATACATATATAGTTATAGATATATATATATTTACATATATATATATACTTATATATACATCCACTTACCCACATCCCTCTATACACCTCACAAACACCACCCATATTCCCGTGCACTCGCCCCTCCACCGAGCATCATATCGCAGGAATATTCGCACCAGTTGCGGATATTCCCCGATATCCGCACAAAGCAAGCGCCTCCACCCTCACTCACACACATCCACTCCACACTTCACGTGTTACTTAGTCTTGTTGGTTGCGTCTTACTAGATGTGGACCAAGTTGGCACCGTGCTACATTCCATTAACATTTCCATCTTCACCCCTATCTATATAACATCTATTTAAATATACATATTCTATATCTACCATATATACATATATAGAGATATACTAAGCTATGTATTTCTTTTCACTGCATTATATTTCAATTTGTCTTTTCTTCCTTCTACTAAAAAAGACTAAAAAATATATATAAAATAGAAAAGATAAATCTTGATTTGCAAGCACACGATCTTGTGTGTGGCTAGACAGGACTCATTATATTTTGGCATATAGCCAAGGACCTATTTGAGGGTGTGCCTCAAGAACAAGATTATCAGAAAAAAATCTAAAAATCAAGAAAATCAAAAACATAATAAGTGTAAGGAAGAGATATGTTTTAGGAAAGGCGTAGAAACTTCGCAATTCTCTTAATCCCTGCCTCCCTGAGATCAACCCTGGGCCTAAAAGTGATCAAGCTAAAATCAAGTAGGCCAGGTTAAAAATTTTTGTGAAACTGGTGTAGACTCGATTTAGGTTAACTCACTATACTCACGTGGACATTAATATCATCATTTTAATAAAGCCTATTCGAGTACGTATCACACACCCTCCGTTTACAATGAGGACATTGCAAAACTTATGCATGGGGGGTGGTAAAGTACAAACATACAGAAATCAAGAAAAGTCAGAAGGATTCTCACAAAAAAAATCACATATGTCAAAAATACCAAAAAAATAGAAAATTGTGAAAAAGAACAAAAAAAGTTGGAGGGAAGAAAATTTTGAGGCCAAATAAATATGAGGAAAAGAGCAAAATGTCAAAGGGAGCACAAAATGAAAAAGAAAAAGAGATAGTCATTAGTAAGAAATTAAGGGATTAACCGAAGTTCTAGACCACATCAAAGAAAAGAAAAAGAATGAAGGAAAAAGTGCTAATGAGACACAAAAAGAGATTAGTAGGAACGCTGATCTTAGGCCTTTTGAGCTAGACTCTTAGGTTTAAACATTCAAATATCCGCTAAGATCTAGATAATCCTCAAGAGGCTGGGGAAAATACGAAGCTTAAGTATTAAGTCTAAGGCTTAGGGAGTATTCGGCCTCGTTAACTGACCTTCGATTTGCGGGACTCGGTAACCTAAGCACCCCAACCCACACACAGTCTGGTTCAATGCACATAACTATCAAAATCACATAAAAGTGTGTAAACGTTCTGAAAAAAGTTGCCTAGATTAGGAGCGGCTGATCAACACAAGTTGATTTGGATGAGTTCTTGGCGCGGAGAGGCGGGAAATTTCTCTCGAAGATGCGTAACAACATATCGTCTCCTCGGTGCTTATCTCCTAGGATATTTAAATATCCTACCAAGGGCACATAAGCACCCTGCTAGTTCAGATGCCATGGGCAGCATTATCACGGAATGTCGATTGCCAGGGTCTGGATTTGGCTACAGAACGCCATAGGCGGGATTATCTCGAAATCTTGAAAGCTATGGTTCTGGGCATTGCCATGGGCGGTGCTATCACGAAGCATCGATTGCCAGGGACCTTTGAGGATTGATGATAGGGACGAGGAATCCGATACAAACCAAGTTGAGAAGCCAATCCGAAGCTAGAAATAAAAAGGAAAGAGAGAGAAAACTCTCAAAACAAATAAAACCTTTGTCTCTCTCCTACAAAAAAAAATGCACTGCAAACTGAACCAAGGCTAAAATATGTCTCAAGCACGGGTGCTTTAACCACGGAGTCTAACGAACCTTAGGATAGTTCCTGCGAGCCTTAAAAACCTTCGCAAAGGATCGAGGCTAAATCTGGTCAGGTTCGGATCTTAGTTGGTACTTGAGTACCTCTAGGCCTACTGTCGTCATTTTAACCTAATCAAAAAGAAAGAGAAAAAGCACTCATCATAATATATGAAAGAAACTCATGGTCTAGAACAGATGTTAAAGCCTTAAAATTTTGCTAAGGGACTAGCAAAAGGTAGGCATGGGGGTATGATGGGAACACCATCATGAGCCCTAACTAACTCATTTTAACCTAGAAAAGAGAACAAAAGCTCCTACATAACCAAATGAAGGGCCTAACTCAAGGAATAATCAATCTGAAAGAAAAGCAAGAAACAAAGGATAAAACTGTAATTTCACCATTACAGTGCAACAATGGGATTTCTCAGGGGCTAAACATAGGTCAAATCATCCTAACAAGATAAAAAATGGGTTGGTTCAATCAGAAAAGGGTTAATGTGCAATCTGAGAATTAAATGACTTCTTGTAACCCTAAAACAGACCCACTTAATTCAACAAGGTTCTTGTTAAGATAAATTCAACTAAACCCTCTAAAATTCATGGAAAAATATCCTCTAGGATTTATAACCTTCATTTTATCCTTTAGAACCTATTTTGACCTAAATAGGGGTCCTAGTCAAATATTTACTCTAGATTGGATTTTTGTGTAAAATACCCAGTCAAACGTGGTCAAACCTAAAATTCAACTTCACCATTGGATTTCTTAAGTCCAAATTAGGTTTATATCAAAATTTGAACCTAAGGGGAATTCACCTTGACCTACTTTGCAAAGCAATCCAACCCAATTACTTTTAGGCCCCTAGCTTTTGAAAACCTTGCAAATGCCCCCTATCTTCCTTGTCATTCTTTGCAATTAGGTCCCTCCACCATTACAGCGGAGGAATCCTACTCCAGCAAGAATTTAAGAGGGAGTTCTCCTTGATTCCTCAGAGATTCCATCTCAAATTTGAAAAGGAGATTCTCTAAGGAATTCCCGATCATATAAACACAATTTCAAGCCCTAATTGTTACCCAATCTCTCATGCGAACGTATGAGAGATTTGGGTATCTCTCGCAATCCTACTCCGGTGAGGATGCTCGTGCTTGGAAGCTTGCCTTCCAAGCACAAGTCCCTCTGCCTGGGACTATAAAAGGTTCCCTTGACCCGGTCGTTCATCTTCAGCTAGGTTTGGCAGGAGACAACCCCTCAAATTCGTCTCTTCTCTGGCCAAACACCCAGCGAGCTCCGGCGACCTATTCTTCCTCTTCTCGTCGCTCTTCCACCATACCAGTGGCAGAGTCATCTCTGCCTCCTTCGTCCGCGTTGCACCATACTTGCGCACGTGCCAATTATCCTCTTCGTCGTCGCCATCCCCCTCCACTGGGATCTTCGTATCCAGCGGCGGCAGGTACGCGCCATTCGCCATCCTCTCTTCTTTCATCCTTAAACTAGGTTAGATACTTTCCTCTCTCTCTTCTCTTTATTTTCCCCCTCCTTATTTCCCAAAACACCCCTCGACAACCACAGACCACCACCATCGTCTCCACTTCTGGCAGACCACCGGCGAGGTGCCTCCGTCACTCCACGCACCCATCCACCTCGCCAAACCCCTCAAAAGGTCTGCCACCTTCCACTGATCATTATCCCACTCTTCATCGACCACCACACTCTCCACACTCTTCCTCCGATCAAACCCATCACCACAGCCACAGAACAACCTAGGCATGCACGCCCAGGCTGCCCCGTGCCATGCCACCCATCGAAACACCTTCGCCGTGCCATGGCAAAGCCCCCTGTGTGATTTAATGAGGCCGCAAGGTCGTTTTACTTGAGAGCAGGTTCTGACCTCCGTCGCCATTGAAGCGGATGTGAAGCTTGCTTGCAAGCTCGAACCAGGCAGCCTCACTCCAGGCATTCAGGTCCAGGCGATGCGGATTTATCGCCCACACACATTCAACCAGTGATTGGCATTGAAGACCCTTGCAGCTTCGACAATTGAACGCGGCCCTTGCGGGTGCGCATAAGAAAGAGGGTGGGACTTTTAGTCCCACCTCGGGCGTTTTGGAGCGAGTTGAGTGGTATAAATTATGATTGTGTCAGGGCTTATCACCTCCTGACACGGGGTGAGGTCCCTCTCCCCACCACGCCTCATCCGCGATTCACTCCTCCGCGAACCTGGTAGCCTGACCCGATAACCCGTGCACTCCTCGCGCATCACCCACGCCGGTGCACCTGGTCCCGAGCGCGCCAGCCCGACCCATTTACCCAAGAAAGGTTCTAGGAGAGCGAGCCTAAGACAGAAAAGAGAGAGAGTTCACGGGGAAGGGTAGGGGTAGGTTTTGCACTTGCTTGCAGGGAAAGGACGAATGAAGAAGCTGAAGGAGAAGCTAAGGAAAGCCACAGGTGCAGCCGCAAGAGAAGAAGAAAGTTGGAGAAAGAGCTGTAGAAGAAGCTAAGGGTTAAAAGGCAAGCTGAAGAGGATCAGAAGCTAAGGAAGGAAGAAGAAGAAAGGAAGGAAGAGAAGAAAGAAGGGAAAGCCAAAGAAGGAAGGAGAAGAACCAGAGAAGAAAGAAGAGAAAGACAAGGCAAAAAGAAAGAGGAAGAAAGGAAAGAACAGAGAGACCACAGAGAAGGAAAGAAGAACAGAGAAGCCAAAGAAGAAGAAGAAAGCAAGAAGCAAACAGTTGAGGCTCGCAAGGCCAAAGCCAAAGAAGAGCCAGAGAAGGAAAGAAGCAAAGGAAGAAAAGAAAGAAGAAAGAAGAAAGAAGCCAACACCAAAGGAGAGGACCAAAGCCAAAGAAGAGAAAGAGAAGCAAGAGAAGTCAAATATTTTTTAGACCTTTGATTCTATAGTCCAATTCTTCCCAATTTCTATTTTATGCTACATGTTATTATTCATAAATTCATGCTTTACATTTTGAATTAGACTTTGAGTAATTTTATGTGTTCAAATTGCATCGATTATTGATATTAGTGTATGAATTCCATTTGCTCCCTGTGTTCGACCTCGGACTTAAAATTTGAGTAATAAAATTTATTTGCTTTCAAAGCAATTTTAACTATACTACGACACATTACTTTAAATCTGATTTCACCTTGTTAACATTGCTCCACCAGTCGGAAGAGATAGCAAAGATATCAATTGGTGCTGGAGATCTGACAAATTCAAAGAGGTGGAAGAAATGTATTATCTTCACCATTGTAAAATACAAGAAACCCAGAAGTAAAGTTGTCATTGAAGCCTTCTCGTAAGCTTGGAGTTTCAATAAACCTTTGGTTATATCGAAGGTAGCTAAGAAGAGATGGATGGCATTTTTCGAAAATGAAGTGGATGTTAAAACAGTGCTGAACAAAAGTCTATGGCACTTTGAAGGGGATATGGTTGCAATGGAACCTACAAAAGTGGGGAAGAAGACATCGGAATATGAGTTCAACGCCATCTCTTTATGGGTACAGCTCTTCGACATACCACCGGAATATAAATGTCGACCAGTTCTGATGAGAGTAGAGAAAGCTTTCGTGGCTATTAAAGATATTGACTTGGATAAAAAGAGGGGAGGGAGATTTGTTATAATGAAGGTGGTCATGGATGTTAGTAAGCCGATTATTTGAAAATTCAAGCTTGACCTATTCCAAGGAGATTCCATCATAATCCCACTGAGATATGAAAGGCTCCCTAGAGTATGTGCTTTTTGTGGGAGAATTGGTCATGTGCACCATGACTACAGCATTCTTTTGGAAGCCAAAAGTGAAATGGCAGAGATAAAATCATTGGAAGTAAGGAAGGTTCTGGAAGGTGAAATCCAATTGCAGTTTGATAGAGAGATAAGGGCTAAAAAGAGAACTGACACAAGAAGCAAAATGGGGAATATTGCTGATAACCCATATAAGACTATTGCTTATGCTGCAGATGAATATGAAGAGGAGTAGGAGGAAATACCATTGGTGAAAAAAATGCAAGTAAGATTATATCTTAAGGGGAGAAAGAACCTTGGGCATGGCAATTAATGTTGCCATTGTCTTCACACAACAGGAGAATTGATGAAGCATGGGAATTTACTTCAGCTGGAAGTGAGAAAAGAGGAGAAGACATCATGTTGCTTAGCTCAGGGCAAGAACTGGAATCACAAATACCTTATGATGAGCAAATGATAGATCAAAAAATCATTGAAAGACCTGATAGTCCTGTGGTGCAGAAGAAAAACTTTAAGAGGAAAGCCAGAGATTTCAAACTAAAGGAAGGAAGTCAATCGATCAAAAGGAATAAAGAATTGAAATTGAAGGAGAGTTCTAGTGGAGAAAAGTTAAGGGGTCTAGAAGATGGGCCTTTGGCAGCTGTGCCTGATCAACTGCCATTAAAGAAATGAATGCATTATCTTGGAATTGCTAAGGTTTGGGGTCATCCTCGGCAATTCAACATATAAAATCCCTTTTGAAGGCTACAAGAGCTGATCTGGCTTTTACATCTGAAATGCATGTGAATGGGTAGACTTTTGAAAGGATAGGCAAAAGCATGAAAGGCTATAAGACTTTTGTGGTGGTAGCTAAGGTCAAGTCTGGTGGGCTGGGCACTTTGTTTGTAGATACCCTTGATATAAATGTGTTGTACTCTGAAGCTCACTGTATTTTGCTTAATATTCTAGATAGTAGAAGTTCTTGGTACTTTGCTTGTATATATGGTACTCCAAAACAAAGATGCAAACAAAAATTTTAGTGTAGGATGGACAGATTATTAGATAATTATGCAGAACATCTTGTGTGCATTGGGAATTTCAATGCTATTATGTCATCAGCTGACAAATGTCATGGCAATGCTATATTGTCAAGACAATTTCAGTATCTAAGATCCTTCACAACTACTCTAGGCTTGTTAGATCTTGGATTCTCAGGTCAAGCTTTTACATGGTCCAACAAAAGAAGGCCAAAATACTTGATTAAAAAAAGGCTTGTGATGAGAACCTCATCATGAGCCATAACTAGCTCATTTTGACCTAATACAAAGGATAAAAGCTCCTACATAACTCAAGGAAAGGCTTAACTCAGAGAATTCTGAGTTTAAAACAAGTCATAAGGGGTAAAAATGCAATTTTACCAGTATAATCTGCATACAGGGTAATTCAGGGTCCAAACATAGGTCAAAGCAACTTAATAAGAATAAAAGTGGGATGAGATGATCTAGCAAGGCTACAGCAATTCCAAGGAACTAAATGATAATCTGTAACCCTAAAACAACCCACTTCAATTCACGAGGTTCGAGGCAAAGTAAAAATAGAATAAACCCTCTAAAATTCATAGAAAAATAATCTCTAGGGTTTAGAACCTTCAATTTGGCCGTCAGAACCCATTTTGACCTACATTGAGAACCATGCCCAATTAATAACTTAATTTGGGTTTTCGCATAAATTGACCGGTCAAACAAGGTTTAATATAGAAATGAAATTCACCATCAGATTCCTTAGGTCCTAATTAGTCATGTATAAAAACTTGAGCCTAAGAAGAAACCTCCTTGACCAACTTTACACTTTGGTCCTCATATATTTACTTTTTGGCCCTCAACTTTTGAACCCTCGCATTTTGGCCCCTAACTCTCCTTCGTTCTTTGCGTTCAGGTCCCCCCTGCAAAACCTGCCAGCACCATGCTCCGGCGACCTTGCGCGGAGCATGGCGCCGCGCAGGGTGAGGGGGAGGGGCTGGCAAGTCAACTGGGGGTGCCCTGCGTCGTCAGCCGTCGCAGGGACACCCCCCTGGTCGCTGTAACCCGCCATACCGGCCGTGCGAACGCACGGACGGTATGGGTTTCCATCTCCGGCGAGGGAGACACGTCGTCTCCCTCCGCCTTCCTCCCTGATTCGGTCCCTATAAATACCCCCGTCGCTCCACCGTTCTTCCCAGCTCGGATCTGACGGAGAAAACCCCCAACTTTCCTCTCCTCTCACTCCGGCAGACGCCCACCAGCTCCGGCGGTTCCTCCTCCTCCTCCTCTTCGCTCTGCCGCAATACCAGCAGCAGAGACTTCTTCCCCTGCTCTTCCCGCGCCACGCCGTACCCAGCTGGCGCATCTCCGGCTCTCTGCTCGCCGCCGCCCCTTCCCTGGGCATCTTCTTCTCCGGCGACAGTCGATACGACTGTCGCCCTGCCCCGGCCCCTTTCGTCTCCATAGCTAGGTCAGAACTCCTCCCATCTCCCCCTCTTTCTTTTCCCCACTGTCTTTTATTTGATTAAACCCTCGACCGCTCCTGTCCACCGTCACCCCCTTCGTCTCCGGCCATCCTCCGGCGAGCCGCTCCCATCACCCCAGCAACCCACACGGCTCGCCGACCACCGCAGAACCTCCGCCTCCTCACCCTGATCAACCCCCGCCCTTCCACTTCCCCCACATCACCCTCTGCAACCCCACCGAACAAACCCATCCTCCGACCCACAGTCCGACCTAGGGCAGCCCTTGCACGCCGCCCCACGCCTCGCCACCACCCACACGAGCTTCGCCGCACTCTGGCGAAGCTCCCGGCACCTTCTGATTAGGCCGAGAGGCCGTTTTTCTGTGAACAAGCCACCCGACCTCCGCCGCCATTGCCGTGCAGAAGGAGCTGCTTCCGCCTGCAGCTGCAGGCGCGCCACGCTCAGCGCCACGCCCAGATTCGACTCCCAGGCCTTGCGAGGCATTTCGACAAAACATCAGGCTCGCAGCTAAGGCGAAGGCTTCGCGTGATGCCGCGATCGCCCGCTGCTTTCTCCGCTGCGGGCTGAAGAGGCGCAGCGGTTTAAAGCGAAAAAGTGCTGGAGGCTTACTGCCTCAGCACACGGGGTGAGGTCCCCTTCACCCGTCCGGTTACCCGGTCTCGTCCGCGCTCACGCCCCGCGGATCTGACCTGACCCGACTTAGACTGACCTGCACTCCTCACCCACCACGCACGCCGGTGGGCCTGGACCCGGGCGCGACCCGTACCCGGCTACCCGGCAGCTCTGGGAGAGCTATCCTATGAGCGGATTCTGTGAGAGAGAGAGACGGAGGGGCAGGGGGTAGAGTAGGTTTTGCCCCCTGACGTAAACTCTGAAGTGTGCAGGCACAGGTGAAGAAGAAGGACCGCGGAAGAAGAAGGAAGCTGAGGGAGACACTGTAGCAACAAGCGGTTTAAGTCGTCTGATTGGAAAATCAGACGACGTCCTGAAGGGAAAAGAAGAAAGAAGGAGAGACGACGTCCTGACAGGAAAAAGAAAAGAAGAAAGAAGGAGATCTGAAGAACAACAGAAGAAGGCGAGGCAGAGGAGAACACAGGGAAGAACTCAAAGAAGAAGAGCAGGAACAGCTGAAGGAAGAAGAAGAACATCACCACTGCAGAAGAAGAACATCACCACTGCAGGTAAAGAAGAAGAGGATAACAGAAGATCTGAGACGAGGAGAAGCAAAGAGAAAAGAAGAAAAGACAACAAATTCTTTTCTCTCTCTTTCTTTATTTTTTGTAAAAGAAACATGTATATCTCTAGAATACAACTTGCTCCCTGAGTTCGACCTCGGGAACTCTTTTATTTTTCGAGTAAAAAAATTTATATATTTGAAATGTTGGCAATAACTGGCTATACTACAACGCTATAACAATAAAACCCGGTTGCCGCCACCGTTTCATTTTGGCGCCGTTGCCGGGGAGCAACGGCTATTCTAGAGGTAAACATTCCTGTTTCTTTTTAATTTCTGATAATCTCCTCTCTTTTGTGCAGAAAACTACAGGAAATCAAGAAGACAAGCAACCGCACGACAACCACTCCGAGGACAGGTAAATTTTTCCTCTCGCTATTAACCCCTAAACTCTAAAGAGGAAGAAAAGAAAAGAACAAGCAATATAGGGCTAACCTGTCTTCCATACTTAGTAACCATAAAGAGTTGCATGTTTTCAACTCATTAGTCCTGCACACTATTAAGGGTATTTAAGGGCTAACACATTCTTGCTTGAGCCCTAATTACCCAACAGAGAACTAACTGGACCAAGTAGAGCCAACATAAGATTCAACATTAGGGTTTTAGAGACACACTACTTAAATCAAGAATGGAGAAAATCCAAAAGAAGTGTGCCTAAACCATTGATTGAAAATACCTATTCAAAAGAAAACCTAAAACAATTGGCTCTCTAAACACTTGAACCCTAAAAGACAAAACCTAAAAGCTCTCAAAGAAAACAAGAGGTAAAGTTGACCCCTTGGGTCAACCAACCTTAAATTAGGTCACTCTTTGCACTTAAAAGACTAAAGTTCAAGTGAAACCTTAAGCACCCTGATCTTAAAATTGGTAGACTTAAGAGGTCAAGATCCCCATTCTGGTCTACCTAGAACCGCAGTGACAAGAGAGGTCGGGTGGGGGAAACCCTGTAACCCGTGGGGACGCTCTACCGTGTAGGGGTCTTCGCGGGACTCTCCCTCTCTGGCTGCCCAGGTAATTCTCAGGTGGACGATCTTTCTGATCAAGGGGTCCATCTGCCCCGAACCTCTATAGTCACCCAACATTTTTTTTGGGTGTCTTGATTGGGTCCAGCACCTGCTTATCTCATCCAGCCCTTCAGTACTTTGCAGGAGGTCCTTGAAACTTCCTATAGAAATTCACTCTCCCCGAGGCTAAGCCTCGGCTCCCTTGTTTTTGCAGAAATCATTCACATAGCCCCTCTTTCCTCTGATTCTGAACAAAGTCCCCTTCTTCCATTAATTCAAACTTCTGATTCTACCTTGATTCCACCACCTGATTCGAAGATGCAGCCTAATTACCTAGCAAGACTACAATGTAAAAAACCTGAATATCTGAGATCCATGAAAGATAAGATGATTGAGGATGCCCTTGAAATCTATGAAATCAAATATAAACCCTCAACACCAATAGGAAACATTCAGGTTGATGTTCCAACAACCACAGCTTTCATCATAAACTGTGCCCAAATTCTATTGACTGAAATTTCAAAAGGATCAACCCGAGATATGCTCATGACAGGATACATTGAGATGTAAAAATTACACCAATCTGAATACCTTCAATGCTTGACAAATCCTGTACTTTGGAAACAACACCAAGATGCCCTTATGAAACGGGTAGAAATGATGAAATCAGTAGAACAAATTATCAACCAGAAATACCCGTATATACCAGAAACAGAGGATGAACCATCTTGGAACAGTATTAAGGAACAATCCAGTTTCCCAGATCTCGGGATTGAGGCACAAAGTGGTTGTAAAATCCCAACCCAGATAGAAGACAATGTTGAATTAGGTTGGGATATTGCAGGAGAACACAATGATGAGCCAAACTTAGACCATGAATTGTCAAGCCTAGAATTTCAAAACTCCTGCAATAATGAAATCAGAACTGAACCTTCTGAGGGTATAAATTCCGCCCCTTATTTTGATAAGGTGACCCTCGAAGGTTATTCGGACTTAGGTTCTAATAATTCTACCCACATCCTAAGCCTAGAACCTAGATCTGAAACTTATTGGGAAGATTATGAGGCCCCT
The DNA here is from genome assembly GCA_037157565.1 of Thalassia testudinum. Classification (NCBI taxonomy): domain Eukaryota; kingdom Viridiplantae; phylum Streptophyta; class Magnoliopsida; order Alismatales; family Hydrocharitaceae; genus Thalassia; species Thalassia testudinum. Next base: position 135,661,943 of record JAZHRO010000073.1, read on the forward strand.
TATGAGAAAGATCAAATTTTTACAGAATATGATTCCGGGCCTCTATTTGATGAATATCCCTCTCCAACATCCTCAGGAAATCTGATCGATTTTTCAGAAAACATGCCAATTTATGATACAGAAACTGAGGAGTTGGATGAGCAAGGTTTTAATGGGGTCTATCCTACCAGCTTAGAGCTTGAACAGAACATCTTTTTGAGCCCAGAATTGACATATAGGCTAGAACCCAGTCAGGCTGCTGATTCCACATCTGATGATTTTTGCTATGGTGGAATTCATGATCATGAATCTCATTTTCGCCAACTCTCCGACAATTTCAGATCTGACTATAATTGCGGAGAGATTCCCCTTCCTGAACACGCCAGGCCTATCTACGACCTCAGTTCACATGACTCTGACTCCAACTCTGAGGTCCTGATTCCCGAGATCACTGATAACACAGAATCATTCCTTTTCAATCCTCAGGAACCAAAAACAGAAAATGCCAAGAGTGAGTACAACCAAGAATCCAATTTTTTTCTCGAATCCGATTCCTTTCATCCTACAGACACTCTTCCGGCATTTGATAGTTACCCAGAGGACTCTCTACAGAAAACCACCTATCATCTGTTTCTAGAAGAGCCCTCGTACACAATGGCCACCTCGTCCGCACACACAGAACGGATCAAAACCTCTCCCAAACCCCGACCCGCAACCGGACTCAATTTCTATTCAGATTCACCTCTCACCGAGCCGATTGCATTTCCACATCGGGTTTCGAACATTGATCAGACTACATACCATGCTCTATCATTCTCTGATCACCCCTGTAGGGTTCCTGCATCAACCACTGATTATTCTACGAGTCCCTACTTTGACCAGGCTGATTTGACTCAGCCAAACCCTGCGTTTACACTTCCACATTTATCTGAGCTTCATAGTATATGGTGGGTTCCACACCTTTTTATCCACATCTATCAACCCACCAGATTGATTGGGTTTGGGCTGCATCATCAGCCTGTTGATCTGAACAAGCACCTGGTTGGACCAACCAGGCTCTTAATCAAGGTGCTTGTCTTACAAAACTCCGCTGATTTGACCATCCCCTCTCCATCGCATTTCCTGCTTGGCTGAAGGCATCAAATTTAGCGCTCAACGGGAGGCAGCCCGTCATTCTCTTTGAAAACCTGAAACTTGTTCTGACACCTTTTTGCACTCGAAGTTCACCCTTGTAGACAGCCGACCCCACCTCAGATGCTTGCATCTGGGATTAGAAATCGTCCGCAAAAATTCAACCCGACCCATCCACTCATCCAAATTTCTGTCTTAAGGAATGAACTAAGTTAAATAAAAACCCCCTAGGTTACAATGAGGACATTGCAAATCTTAGGCATGGGGGGGTATGAAAGTGCAAAACTTGTAAGAAAAGGTTTCAAACAAAAAAATTCACATATGCCAAAAACACCATAAAAATTAAAAATTTTTCGAAAAAGAATAAGAGGAAAAGAGGAGAAGGAAATTTTGTGAAGGAGAAAAGAAACAAAATGAAAAAGGAGCACAAAATTATGAGAAAAGGTGATAGTCATTAGTAAGGAACTAAGGAATTAACCTAAGTTCTAGACCTCATTCAAGAAAATAACTGAAAAGTGCACAATGAGATTAGTAAGAATGCAAACCTTAGGCATTCTTGAATAGACTCTTAGTACCCATTAAGATCTGGACACTCCTCAAGAGGTTGAGGAAAATGAAAAGCTGAAGTATTAGGTCTAAGGCTTAGGGAGTATTTGGCCTCGTTAACTAATTTTTGGTTTACGGGACTCAGTAACCTAAGCACCCTAACCTCACACACAGCCTGGTTCAGTAAGCGTAAAAATCAGAATCACGCAGAAGCGTCGCAAAATTCTGAAAAGAACACCTAGAATAGGAGCGGCCGATCAACACAAGTTGATTTGGACGAGTTCCCAGCGCGGAGAGGCGGGAAATCCCCTCGAAGATGCGCAACAAAATATCATCTCCTCGGTGCTTGTCTCTTAGGATATTTACATATCCTACTGGGGGCATGTAAGCACTCTGCTGGTTCAGATTCCATGGATGGCATTATCTCGAAGTGTCAATTGCCAGGGTCTGGATTCGGCCACGGAACACCATGGATGGGATTATCTCGAAATCTCAATAGCCAGGGTTCCGGGGGTTGCCATGGGCGGTGCTATCTCGAAGCATCAATCGCCAGGAACCCTTGAGGATTAATGATGGAAGCAAGGAATCTGATACAAACCGTGTTGAAAAGCCAATCCTAGGCTAGAACTAAAAAGAAAAAGAGAGAGAAAACTCTCCAAACAGAAAAACTTTCTATTTCTCTCTTACAAAACGCACTGTGAACTGAGCCAGGGCTAAAATCATTTCAAGCACGGGTGCTTTAACCACAAAGTCCAATAAACCTTAGGTTAGTTCTTGTGGACCTTAAAAACCTTTGCTAAAGACTGAGGCTAAGGCTAGACAGATTTGGATCTTGATTGGTACTAGAGTACCTTTTAGGCCTATGGTCAGCATTCTAACCTAATCTATGCTCAAATAAAAAGCACTTATCTAAAACTATTAAAAACTTCATGGTCTAGAACAAGGGTTGAAACCTTAAGTTTTTGCTAAGGGACTAGCAAAAGCTAGGCATGGGGGTATGATGAGAACCTCATCATGAGCCATAACTAGCTCATTTTGACCTAATACAAAGGATAAAAGCTCCTACATAACTCAAGGAAAGGCTTAACTCAGAGAATTCTGAGTTTAAAACAAGTCATAAGGGGTAAAAATGCAATTTTACCAGTATAATCTGCATACAGGGTAATTCAGGGTCCAAACATAGGTCAAAGCAACTTAATAAGAATAAAAGTGGGATGAGATGATCTAGCAAGGCTACAGCAATTCCAAGGAACTAAATGATAATCCGTAACCCTAAAACAACCCACTTCAATTCACGAGGTTCGAGGCAAAGTAAAAATAGAATAAACCCTCTAAATTTCATAGAAAAATAATCTCTAGGGTTTAGAACCTTCAATTTGGCCGTCAGAACCCATTTTGACCTACATTGAGAACCATGCCCAATTAATAACTTAATTTGGGTTTTCGCATAAATTGACCGGTCAAACAAGGTTTAATATAGAAATGAAATTCACCATCAGATTCCTTAGGTCCTAATTAGTCATGTATAAAAACTTGAGCCTAAGAAGAAACCTCCTTGACCAACTTTACACTTTGGTCCTCATATATTTACTTTTTGGCCCTCAACTTTTGAACCCTCGCATTTTGGCCCCTAACTCTCCTTCGTTCTTTGCGTTCAGGTCCCCCCTGCAAAACCTGCCAGCACCATGCTCCGGCGACCTTGCGTGGAGCATGGCGCCGCGCAGGGTGAGGGGGAGGGGCTGGCAAGTCAACTGGGGGTGCCCTGCGTCGTCAGCCGTCGCAGGGACACCCCCCTGGTCGCTGTAACCCGCCATACCGGCCGTGCGAACGCACGGACGGTATGGGTTTCCATCTCCGGCGAGGGAGACACGTCGTCTCCCTCCGCCTTCCTCCCTGATTCGGTCCCTATAAATACCCCCGTCGCTCCACCGTTCTTCCCAGCTCGGATCTGACGGAGAAAACCCCCAACTTTCCTCTCCTCTCACTCCGGCAGACGCCCACCAGCTCCGGCGGTTCCTCCTCCTCCTCTTCGCTCTGCCGCAATACCAGCAGCAGAGACTTCTTCCCCTGCTCTTCCCGCGCCACGCCGTACCCAGCTGGCGCATCTCCGGCTCTCTGCTCGCCGCCGCCCCTTCCCTGGGCATCTTCTTCTCCGGCGACAGTCGATACGACTGTCGCCCTGCCCCGGCCCCTTTCGTCTCCATAGCTAGGTCAGAACTCCTCCCATCTCCCCCTCTTTCTTTTCCCCACTGTCTTTTATTTGATTAAACCCTCGACCGCTCCTGTCCACCGTCACCCCCTTCGTCTCCGGCCATCCTCCGGCGAGCCGCTCCCATCACCCCAGCAACCCACACGGCTCGCCGACCACCGCAGAACCTCCGCCTCCTCACCCTGATCAACCCCCGCCCTTCCACTTCCCCCACATCACCCTCTGCAACCCCACCGAACAAACCCATCCTCCGACCCACAGTCCGACCTAGGGCAGCCCTTGCACGCCGCCCCACGCCTCGCCACCACCCACACGAGCTTCGCCGCACTCTGGCGAAGCTCCCGGCACCTTCTGATTAGGCCGAGAGGCCGTTTTTCTGTGAACAAGCCACCCGACCTCCGCCGCCATTGCCGTGCAGAAGGAGCTGCTTCCGCCTGCAGCTGCAGGCGCGCCACGCTCAGCGCCACGCCCAGATTCGACTCCCAGGCCTTGCGAGGCATTTCGACAAAACATCAGGCTCGCAGCTAAGGCGAAGGCTTCGCGTGATGCCGCGATCGCCCGCTGCTTTCTCCGCTGCGGGCTGAAGAGGCGCAGCGGTTTAAAGCGAAAAGGTGCTGGAGGCTTACTGCCTCAGCACACGGGGTGAGGTCCCCTTCACCCGTCCGGTTACCCGGTCTCGTCCGCGCTCACGCCCCGCGGATCTGACCCGACCCGACTTAGACTGACCTGCACTCCTCGCCCACCACGCACGCCGGTGGGCCTGGACCCGGGCGCGACCCGTACCCGGCTACCCGGCAGCTCTGGGAGAGCTATCCTATGAGCGGATTCTGTGAGAGAGAGAGACGGAGGGGCGGGGGGGTAGAGTAGGTTTTGCCCCCTGACGTAAACTCTGAAGTGTGCAGGCACAGGTGAAGAAGAAGGACCGCGGAAGAAGAAGGAAGCTGAGGGAGACACTGTAGCAACAAGCGGTTTAAGTCGTCTGATTGGAAAATCAGACGACGTCCTGAAGGGAAAAGAAGAAAGAAGGAGAGACGACGTCCTGACAGGAAAAAGAAAAGAAGAAAGAAGGAGATCTGAAGAACAACAGAAGAAGGCGAGGCAGAGGAGAACACAGGGAAGAACTCAAAGAAGAAGAGCAGGAACAGCTGAAGGAAGAAGAAGAACATCACCACTGCAGAAGAAGAACATCACCACTGCAGGTAAAGAAGAGGATAACAGAAGATCTGAGACGAGGAGAAGCAAAGAGAAAAGAAGAAAAGACAACAAATTCTTTTCTCTCTCTTTCTTTATTTTTTGTAAAAGAAACATGTATATCTCTAGAATACAACTTGCTCCCTGAGTTCGACCTCGGGAACTCTTTTATTTTCCGAGTAAAAAAATTTATATATTTGAAATGTTGGCAATAACTGGCTATACTACAACGCTATAACAATAAAACCCGGTTGCCGCCACCGTTTCAGCTTGATAGAGTTTTTGTTTCTCCAGGTCATTAAAGTTTCCAAATGCTGGAGTTTTGAACCTTCCAACAATTGGTAGTGAATCTAGTGATCATAGTCCTATTTTGCTTCGTCTGATGAGAGAACAAAAACACAAAAAAAAAAATTGGAGGTTAGGAGTGGAATGGAGTTTAAGAGAAGATTATGGAAACATTGTAGAAAGAAGTTGGAATGTGGCTGAGTCAAAATTGAGCATATAGGAGAGGGGGCAGAAGCTGCAAGCTGAATGTAGATCTTGGAAATCCAAATCAGATGTCAACTGGAAAAAAAAGGAAATCTGATGTAGAGTTGCAACTAACTGAAATACAAGGCAGTCGATCTAATGAAACTAATGTTGAAAAGGAAAGGCTACTATTAAGAAAATATGAAGACATATTACTTCAAGAAGAAGTTTATTGGTTCTAGAGATCAAGAAAAAATTGGATCCAAAGTGGAGATAGAAACACTAGATATTATCACATATATGCTCAAAATAGAACAAGGAAGAAGTCTATTAATTGGATAGTTTGTCCAAATGGTGAGGAAACGGACAATCAAGAAGAGAGTAAAAAGGTCCTCTTTGGATTTTACAAGAACCTTTTTGCTTCACAATCTCTGTTGGTACAAAAGCGACACAATCATTGATTTTGATGATAGCAAAACACTTGCAATTTAACATTTCCATTTGAGTTTAAAGTTTCAAGTCAATATGCAAATGGAAGCAAGTGAGAAGGAGCTCAAGCAAAAGTCCATGGAGAAATGGAGGAGCTTGACTTAGAAGCAAAAGCATCAAGGAGTGTGGAGTTTTGGACTCTACTTGAAGTAGATAGAGAAAGAAGAATAGGATAGAGCTTTTCTATTCAATGTATTTGTTTTTCTTTTCTCATTGTTTACTTTCTTAGAATCATGTTAAAGAACCCAAGATATAACACCCTAAATCCTAGGATCACTTATCCATCCTTAGGACTCTTAGACCAATCCTAGAATTTCCTTAGAAAATCAAAACAGATTAACAGATTGGTTTATCAGACATCCAACTTATATATCAAACGTCTGATAATTCTTTTTAAGTTGTCTGATGCTTAGATTAGACATCCAATAATCAAGACCTGGAACACATAGTTTTTAATAATTAGGTCCTAGACGTCCTAACCTATTACCAGACGTCCAAGATTTGAGCCAGACGACTGAAGACCTTATCAAACTTTCAATAATAGGATCGTTGGCTTATTGGTTACTCCTGTCAGACCAATATCTTCAAGAACCAACTTAGTAATATTTTAATATTATATCCAAATGTCCAAGAGCCTTTCCAGACGTTTGATAAAGAAACGTTAAACCCAAATCCAAGGTTGTCAGACCCAATTTAACCGTTGGCTTCTTGGGAATCAACTCTCGCAAACGACCTTCATCATCAGACATCCTATATCCTATCCAGACATCCAGTAAGACATCTGATCACCCTGCACTAGATCCTTGTTTTGATCTAGTCATTTCAGGAATGAACCCACTTTGTTTCAAACGTCTTAAAAATCATCTCCAGATGTCTGATCCCTATTGTCAAGATCACAGTTTGGATCCAATCGATTTCAGGAAACATACCCCACAGAATTAGACGTCCAAACTTTACATTAGTTGTTTGACCAGACGTCTGACTTATTTTCAAACATCTGATTATTGCTATCAGGCTCATTTATGACCCTGATCTCAATGGAATTTCAACCCAATCTTTGTAACATTACCTCCAACGACTAGGAGCCCTCTCTCCCAGGCCTTCTTGAAGGTTTCTAAAGCCTCTATAAATAGAGGAGGACCTCTCATTTGTTAATATACCCTTGAGATAATACTTTCCACTGTTAGGCTCATTTAATGAAGAAATAAAAAGAAGAAAATACTGTCCAAGCTCTTAAAGCCTCACACTTCACATCCGAGAGCACCGACCGGTTGCGCTTTCACAGCGATCTACTTCTGCAAGCTAGGAAAGTCACTTTGCCTATAGTACCTTAGTTTAAACTATATTTTGGGGCTTTATAGGTTGTTGTATCTTTATTTTATTTTTTGGTTGAGTATTCACGTAGCGAATTCTCGTCTCTTTCATGAGACAAAATTCTCTATGTGAAGAGGGCTTTGAGGTATACTACTCTCGTTGTTAAGTAGTGTAGTTGTAATTGAAGTTGTATCACATTCGATTTAAAGTGATACACTAGTGGTTTTTGATCTACTCGGTAGATCGGAAAGTCCTAAGTCGAGAGACTTAAGTGGTGGTTTTTACCTGAGTTGAGTTTCTACCTAAAAATTCTTGTGCATTGTGGTGATTTCTTTGTGGGATTATTTTATTTTTGTAAATTATATAGCATTTTATTTCCTGCACTATTCACCACCCTTCTAGTGTGCATGCGCACTTACAATCTCAAGGAATTAGCCTTAAAAATTTATTTTCTAGTCAAGATTAGGCAACAAAAGTGGATCAGAGATGGTGTGTGCAAGTGCCAAATGAGGAGGAAATACAAAATGTTCTTCTCTATGCATTCATATAAGAGTATGGGACCTGATGGTTTGCCAGCTTTCTGCTATCAACATAGTTGGGATATCGTAAAAGAAGTTGTAGCTTTTGTTCAAAGTTGTTTCCTTAGTCATTCTATGCCCATGCAGATGAGTCGTACATATTTAATGCTAGTGCCAAAAATCCAATCTCCCAAGCAACCAATGGATTTCCGACCGATCAGTTTGACCAACACACTATATAATTAAGTTGGTTACTAAGATAGTAGCCAGAAGAATTAAGCCTATTCTGAGAAGAATTATATCCAACAGTCAATCTGGGTTTCCTTCAGGGAGATAGATAGCAAACAATGCCATATTGACCAAAGAAATTATTCATGCAATGAAAACATCTAAAAAGAAAAATGGTTCGATGGTCATTAAACTAAACATGGAAAAGGTGTTTGATAGAGGTGAGTGGGATTTTATACATTATTGTTTAATGTAGATACATCTCCTGTTACCATTGGTTAATCTAATCATGTCTTGCATAACACTGGCAACATTCTAGGTTTTGGTGAATGGGGATCCCATTGATACTATCATCCCTTCTAGGGGTATAAGGCAAGTATGTCCGCTTTCCCCATACATATGCATATTGTGCTCCAAGTACTTTACCGAAAGTTTGGACAGGGCATGATGGGGACACCATCATAAGCCATAAATAGCTCAGTTTAATCTGATTAAATCAATAAATGCTCCTACATAACTGCCGGAGGACTTTAATTCATTACGTAATCATTTGGAGAGAAAGACAAGAAAACAGGGGTAAAACTGCAGCTTTAATAGCATATCTCAATTGCAGAACAACCACAGGTTTTCTCAGGAGTTAATTAAGGTTCAAATGGTCCTAAAAGGCTAACAAGTGGGTTAGAACAGATCGAGAAGGGTTTTCACGTGTTTTGAGAATTAAATGACTTTTGAAATCCTAAAAATCGACCCGTTTAATTAACTGAGGTTCTGGTCATGATAAAATTCGCCTAAACCCTCTAAAATTCATAGAAAAATATTCTCTAAGGTTTGGAACCTTCAATTTGACCATCAAAGCCCGTCTTGACCCAAAATAGAGTCTAAGACAGACATTTGCCCTACTTTGGATTTTTGCATAAACTATCCATTCCAACAAGGTTAAAACCTAAATCTAACTTCACCATTAGATTTCTTGGGTCCAAATTAGGTTTGTACCAAACTTTGGGCCCAATCTGAGATCATCTTGACCAAGTTTGCATTTTGGTCCAGTCAAACTCTTTTTATCTCATTCAGACCCTTAACTTTTGAATTCTCTTACAAATAGCCCCCCAACTTCTTTGTCTTCTTCACAAGCAGGCCCCCGCGTCATTTTTGGAAGGTTAAACCTTCACCATCGAGTTTCGAGCGAGGATTTCTCGCTCGAGTCTCAATCAATCTCTCCCAAAATTGATATGGGATTCCTTGGGAAGTTACCTTCCATTCGAGTCGATCATTGGTCTCTAAGTCTTTCCCAAAAGGCCATGCGAACCTTTCAAAGGTTCAAGTATCTTATTTCGCAAATACCTTCCAAGCTTGAAAGCTTCTTTCCAAGCTTGAAAGGGCTTCCTATGGCCTATAAAAGAAACACCATCGCACGGCTCTGCTTTTTAGCAAGTTTTTGGGACCCAAATCACCTTAATCTCTCTCCTTCGGCCACCAAAAAACCCTGCTCCAGCGACCTCTCTGGATCTCCCTCCTTTGGCCGTCCAACCATCAAATTGGATAGCCTAAACTCTTCCTCTCTTCGTCGCGACCCTCCCCAGCCAAAGGGAGGGCGTTCCTCCATCTGCATCGCCGTCGTCGCCTCGCTGCTTCTTCCTCCTTCTCCAGCTCCGGTTGACCAACACCGGAGCCTTCCACCTCTCAACCACATCCTTAAGCCCCTCTATCTCTCTGTTTCCCTCTCTATACTATTTTTTCACCCTTACAACACACGCACAACCACCAACCGCCGCCTCCTGCACTTCATCTTCTCCGCCTCCAGTGAAGCTCCGGCGACACCTACTCATCTCCACACTGCTCAAAACACGCTGCTACCACCCTCATTAGCTTCGCCGTGCTCCACCACACAAAAGCCCTAACACCTCCACTCCTATTACCCATCCTAACACCCTGACGACCTACCCACTACCGCATCACCATCTTCGACCTCCACACACCACCATACACCCTCTCATGGCACGCCACCGTCACACTCGCCGTGCCACGGCGATCTTGCTGAACCATCTGATGCGACCGTAAGTCCCCTTTTCTTGAGTTTCAGGTAACAGGTCGAGCCTGCCATTGACGCTGTGCTACGAGCAAGCTTGGAGCTTGCTATAGCACCCACTTGTTCCAGGTGCTCAACCCAGGTTGTGTGGAATCACCTAAGGCACTATCCTGCGAGGACAATTGGAGGCTTTGACCTTGTGAGCTACAACAATTGAAGGAAGGAGACCTTATTGCTGTGCTATGCAAAGGAAAGGTGGGACTTTAGTCCCACCTCGGAAGCTGAAGAGTGCCTACGGCCGCATAAGAGGAAAAAGTGATAGAGGCTTATCGCCTTGAATCACTTGGGGGGTGAGGTCCCCCGCACCCTCACTCGGCCTTGTCCGTGACTCTGACCCTGCAGATCTGGCCGTAACCCGATAACCCGCCTACGCCATACACTCCTCGGCTGTGACCCACACCCGCAGCCCTAGACCTGGGTGCACTCTAGGTCCGAAAACCCAATAACGCAGTACTATTGGAGGCTCTGGGAGAGCGTAACCCGAGGAGAGAAAGAGAGGATCATGCATGAGGGCAGGGGGGTTTTGCTCTGAGAAGGATTGGCTGACACTTAGCCAAAATTGAGGATCCTTCCCCCTCTGCGTGAAGAAGAATAGAAGAACAGAAGAGCCGAGAAAGAAAGAAGAAGAAGCAGAAGAAGAAATTAGATCATCAGACGTTTAAGACGTCTAATTGAATATTCAAACGGCTGAGATCATTTCATATATAACTATTGAGTTCTATTTGCCATTATTGTAGGGAGTAATTGGTGATTTAAATCACCATTTTACTCCATTCTTTTTGCAGTCTGATACTTGATCTTCTTGCTACATTACTCTGAATCAATTTTTTATTACAATTTCGTATCTCTATTGTTTTAAATTACAATTTTGAGAACTGAATTCCTATTTGCTCCCAGCGAAAGACCTCGAACTTTTTCGAGTATAAATTTTATCTGTTTTTCGTGAGATTTCAACTATACTACAACGCAACGATTTAAAACCTGATTTCGAGCGAGCAACAGGACACTTCATTCCAAATTATTATTTGGATTCCAGTTACATAAAAACTTGCCTCAATTAACACACTTAATGTTTTCGGATGACACTATGCTATTTGCAAAGGCTACTATAAGTGAAGCTATGATAGTGAAGGAGATTCTAACATATTATGAGAATTGCTCAAGTCAGAAGGTTAAATTTCAAAAGTCAAAAGTTCTTTTCAGTAAAGGCATACCAAGAGAAGATCAATACTTGATTACAAATGTTATTAAAGTTGATCATATGGAAAGTAATGAGCTATATTTGGGAGCTCCTATTATGGATGGTGTAAATCAAAGGGAATTAAATGAGTTGCTTATATCAAAATACACAAATAAGTTGGCAAGTTGGAAGAAGAGGGTACCATCACAGGCTGGAAGTGGATTCTGATTTAGGCAACTCTTGCATTGATTCCTTGTCACCTAAGGACTACTAATTTATTCTCTAAGAAGCTATGTGCAAAGCTAGATGATATGATCAGGGACTTCTAGTGGGGTGCTTTAGATGAAAAAAAAGTTGTGTCCTTGAAAGCTTGGAAATCCATATGTATGCCAAAATTCATGAGAGGACTTGGATTTAGATTTACCAAATTAGTTAACCTGGCTTTCCTGCTCAAAATGGGATGGTCTTTATGTAGTGATTAGGATGGTTGGTGGCAATCTTAGATCAAAGGAAAATATTTTGCAGGTGAATCATTCTGGGAATATATGCCCAAGCCATCTAATTCTTGCTTTATGAAAGCTATGGCTAACATTAAAGACATTCTTTACAAAAATGCATTATGGCTTGTGGGTGATGGGGAAAAGATCAATGTTTGGAGTAATCCTTGGCTTGAAAATGGGATCAATCCTTTTCCTATAAGTAATGAGGTTCTCAATATATCATCCGTCTCCTCTCTTATAAATAGGGAAAATGGTACCTAGAAGGCAGATGAGACACATAGCAGCTTCACTATGAACATTGCTCACACAATTCTTAATACTCCCATACATCTAGAGAATGATGTTCTCATTTGGAAACCCCATCCTAAGGGGATATTCTCAATAAAGTCTGCCTATTTGACGTTGATCAAAGAGACAAATGGGCAAAATGGCTATCTGAGATGCAAGTGGCATACTGCAAGAAAATTTAGGCCTTGTAGGATCTCACACCTAGGACTAGACTTTCTTTATGGAAGTCAGTGGTTGGTGCGCTTCTATTGAGAATGGTTCTAGCAAGGAGAATGTATGTAGATGATATTACTTCCCCCTTCTGCTTGTCTGCCAGTGAGGAATGGGAACATCTTGTAAGGGGTTGTACCTTCACCAGAGCTATTTGGTTCTATTGGGGAAACATAAGGGTCCCTCAACATGGTTCCTGGTGGGATACTATAATGAATATTTGAGTGCAATTTGAATCTGCTGGAATGACAAAAAATTTGGTGTTGTATGTGCTGCATGCATTATGCCTGCATAGATGTAAGGTGATTATGAATGGTGAAAAAGCAGATCCTTACGCTGTGATTAATTTAGCCAAAAGAATGAGCAGCTTCTATAGAAGTAATCGGAAGATTTATCTTGCAGTCACTCTCACACTCAGGAATTACCACCCGTGGAGCAGATATCCATACATACTATTGCTCATAGGATCATAGTAGATGCTGCAATGGGAAAAGATATTTCAATGACTCTTGTTGTTTTATTGCCAGAAAATGGAAGGTTCATCGTTGCGTCAGCTAGTTAGGTGCTTACCAGTTACAGTGCAACTATAGAGACATGGGCTATTCACAATGGCCTAGTTATGGCCATGCATCACAAGTTACTGGATGTTGCGGTCTTCTCCGACACCATCAATCCAGTTAACCAAATCACAGCCTCCTTAGAAGCTTAGGTATGTGATTCAACAATGTGCTTCAATACTTAGCTTTAATCAGCACTTCTCTTTGTCAAAAGTAAATAGATCGCTGATTAACCCGGTGCGTAATCTTGCTTGGTTCTATTTGAACCAGAACATTCAAGAATCTCATGTTAATCCTCACATACTTTGTATTTTGGATGGCTGCCAATGAATATTTTCAAATTGCAAAAAACAAAAAGACAACTTCTTTTAAGTTTGAAAATTGGATAGAGGTTAACTTCACATGGTTTACATGTGGAAAAGCATTACCTTAAAAAGTTGATGCAATAGGTGGAGGTGCATGTACCTTAAAAAGTCAGGGTAATATGTACATAATGGGAGTCAAAAATCTCTATGTGATTGCATATGTACGATTCCAAGGGCATAAAAATCTTTTTAACAAAGGCTTCCCCGATTTTCCAATAAATTCTAATGATATCACATGCGGTCGATGACATTACTAAAGTTGAATCAGGAAGCCTATGTTATGAAGTTGAGCAACTTTATCTATATCATTCTTATTGAATCTAGCAGGCATAGATAAATAATATCATGGTTTTCTTTACATCTCCTGACTTTGTTCCAGGTAAAATAACTAATACCAAGACCATCAAGTGAACTTGACATTGATGCCGTACGTGAGAAACAACCTAATGGATGATCTTGATTGGATGCGAGTTTGGAAAATTGTGTTGTAATGTATTTTGCAGCATGCAGCTCCTATTTAATAAAAAAATAAAATATATCAATTAAAAATTAAAATATATTAATATATTTTTATTTTTAATCGATGTATTTTAATTTTCAATCAGTAGAAAATCAAAATAAATTAATATATTTTAATTTTCAATCAATTTTTCACCTATATAAAGTAATTTTTCATCTTAGATTTAAGATTTAGGTTATCTAAACTCAAAAGTAAAAAATCACTTTTAATAAGTAAAATCAATTCTCATAAACCTTATTTCCTGAAAATTAAACCTAAAATCCTAAATTTAAAATCCATAAGTAAAAAATTACTTTTTACTTCCTAAGTAAAAAATCTATTTTCTACTTTCCAAATAAAAATTTATTTTTCACTTACACAAAATTAACATTTAGTTAAAAATAAAAATATATTGATTAAAATCACATAATTATCCTTCACATTTCATCACTCCATGTATTACAAGACACATTACAAAAGTTACCCGTAGAATCACATACAAAAGATACCGAACCTCATTGAAAAGTCGTCGGATTAGAGCACATCATCATTTGCTTTGTTTTGAAGTCTACCAACACTGTCTAGGTTCTGCATTTGTCAGTCGATCGAATCCATCAATTTCGCGATCACCCAATCAAGTTTAACCTAAGGTCGTCAAATATAATATGCAATTCTTTAATCTCAACCAATTCACCATGGGTCGTTGGCCACCCACTCGAAATCCAAGTCCAAGCCACCATCCAACCCATGGATCTCCGGATCATAGGATTACGTATAGAAGAGGAAATGGAAGCTAGAAAGGTTGGTCCACGGATGCATGCAGGATCCATGTATTAATTAGTTACGAGTACAAAATAAAACCAACAATGCTGATATTTTATCAATAGATCGTTTCACGGGATATATTGATATACATTATTTTAATTTTATCAACACTGTTGATAAGATATGATCTAGTATAAATTTTGATTTGATTAATTCCAAGCTCGAGCCCTATTTTGAGCAGACCAATCGCGCCTGCTTCTCATCGGGAATGTCTGGCAAGTGAGCAACCCCTTGGTTAGAGGAATTAAGAAAGCGGAATATAAAATTTGTCTTGGATTACGGCAAGTTCTTGGATAATGGTCTGAATCAAATCAACGAGTAAGTTTAGATATTTCTTTAGGGAATAAGAATTAATAATGTTAAAATTAAGTATACGTTACATCACATTATAGATTAATAAAGAAATAACATTTATTTCAAATTTAGTCATTAGTTGAAAATTGAAAGTTGAATTGAAATAATTGTGTAGGTAGAAGATTAACATAAGTCACTTTCACAATAACACCTTCCAAATGGGGAAAGGCTGAGTCACAAAATAGATTATCCTTGTACATTTTTCGACCTTTTGTGGTTTCAAAAAGTGCAACAACTTAGCTCTATTCTTTCTTTCTTGCTTTTTTTTTTCCTTTTTATTTCTTTAACAAGATCATTCATTTATGGAGAGAAACATCAAAGAAAAATGGGAAGCGTATACTTTTTTCCACGACTTACTTCACGCACTCTTGATCTTGAGGTAACTATTCATCATCCCAATGCTCACTTCTATTTGTGCCTATGTACTTTGTGTGTGTGTCATACGTCCTATACCGGATCACATGTCATCACGTGCTTGCTATTTGAATTTTTTGTGCCTTAACGTGCGTGAGAAGGATTCTGCTTGTGCACTTTTTCTCCCCTCTCTTGGTTTGTTCAATTTCTGGTCGGTTTGTGAGAAGTTTTTGTGCTGCGGAAGAACTTCTCCTACATCAGCCTTTTGCTTCGTTTGTCGATTTGTGAGTTTATTATGTGCTACATTATCTCTTTCATTTCTGCTGCATCCCCTTACTTGTCAGCTTTTCTGCTTGTGTTGACCTTTAAATCGGAGTGTGTTGCCTTGCTTCATTCATTTGTGCTATGATTCGTTGCTTCATTTATCGGTTTGTGAGTTTCTTATGTGCTACATTATCTCTTTCATTTCTACTGCATCCCCTTGTCAACATTTATGCTTGTGCTAACCTTTACATCGAAGTGTGCTGCCTTGCTTCATTCGTTTGTGCTGTGGTTTGTTTGTGCTGTCTTCCTGATGTTTTCCTACTTGTGCCTCGCTTCATTTGTTTGCTTCTCATGCATGTTTTCCTGCTGTTTCATTTCCAGAACCATATTATGTACAACATCTTATGTATTTTTGCTTCAGAAGAACTTCTCAATGCATCATCTTTCTCTACTCTCTCACTGTGTTCATTTCGTGTCTAAATTTTGCTGTCTGGTTGTGAGATGTTTATGTGCTACAGTTTCTACTCTATCAGATGTGTAGTTTTTGCATCTTCTATGTCTCTACCATTGACTTCTCATTTATTCTTTTATTTCTTTCAATGGCATATGTGCTTTAGGTCATCAACACCTATTCAATGGTTTCTGATCTGAATGTGCCTATTACAATGCTTGATGAGTCACCATCTCTTTTGGAAATTGATGGTAAATTATTCCCTGCAAACCATGAGAAAGGTCTTGTGAAAATCTTCTCCATTAGAAATTTTGTTTAACAAATTTCCTCAAACTCTAACTTACAAATTTCCCTGAAGATATGGATGATGTGCTTGCACTCATAGACTGCGAAGCAGATAAATGTCCCTCTAGGTTGACATAATGAAGGCACTCATTTAATGTTGCATTGTATTATTTTTGGAATTACCCAATGCTTGCAAGTACTCTGAAGCTCATCAATGAATATATATTGCATAGGTCATGCTTCTAGAATTAAGGATGTCCTCCACAAACAATCTGGACTATGTAATCGATTGGAAGCACCTGGTATGTGTCTCCAATGTGTGTTTTGTGCAGGAATTCTTCCCGAACGTACTGAAGTACGAGTTCTTTTAGTTGATGACGTACAAGCAAAGTGTTCTATCACAAAGGAAGATACGTCAACAGAAGTGATTGGTATGTGTTTGAAGCTTTCCCTTCCTTCATTAGACTATAGTTTTTCTAGTATTTTGCACAAACATGCCTTTCATTACCAATATAGAAAAATGCAACCAACTTCAAGTTCATCAATCTGCTGCACTAGGGGTGGGAATGGAATTCCTGAGTTTTGCTATATGCTACTCTCACTGTTAGGACTACGCACATATGAAAGGGTTCGAGTTTGTTATTATATGGTCCAAGTATGACAAGTGTGACAAAGATCTAATATTAAGGGCAAGCTTAGGATGCTCAAGGTCAGGATGTGGGCCATGTAAGCCCAATGATTTGTTCTATTCACGACATTCAACAAGTAAAACCAACTGTCCTTATAGGGTCAAGGTTAAGTTGTACACAGAAATTTACTTAATTGTTGGAATGAACATAGAGCACAACCATGAATTATTAGACAAGCCTTCAACTTGTTACTTACGCACAAGGAAGAATTTGACACAGCAAGAAATGGAGGATAGATCTTAACAATCGTTGTGGAATTGGCTTCTCGAAGACAATGTCCTCGTTTGTTGCAGAGCATGATGATTATGATAACATACCATTTACAAATGAGGATACAATGAATGAACTCAAGAAACTTCGCAAGTTGAGAATGGGTTGTGATGATGCAGAAGTAATACAAAGATACTTTTGTATAATGCAAGCTATGAATTTCGATTTCTTCTACATGATGGATCTTGATGATAGTGGTTGTGTTTGCAACATCTTTTGGGCTGACTGCACAAGCCGTGTGGCATACAAATTCTTTGACAATGTTGTCTCCTTCGACACAACTTACCTGACAAACAAATATGATATGCCTTTTGCACCATTCGTTAGTGTAAATAATCATGGCCCATCTGTCTTGTTCGGTTGTGCTCTAATATGTGAGGAGACTACAGATAATTTTGTCTGGTCATTTCAAGTTTGGTTGTGTTGTATGAATAACGCACCACCTTCTGAAATTATAACTGATCAATCTCAAGCAATTATGAAAGCTGTGTCGATTGCCTTACCCACCACTCGCCATAGATTGTGCCTATAGCACATAATAATGAAGTTGCCACAACATTTTGGGTCTGACCCAATCACACGAGATGAACTTAAGAAAATTGTATATCGATCACGTACCACAGAAATCTTTGAGATGAAATGGTTATCAATGGTTGAAAGTAGGAGGTTGGACAGTAATGTGTGGATCATGCGCATGTATGAAATTAGGATGTTTTGGGTCCCCGCATATTTTGATGAGATGACGACCCTCAAAGAAGCGAGAGCATGAATGCATATTTTGATGGATACGTAAATTCAAAAACCACCCTAAAACAATTTGTGCAGGAATACGACCTAGCTATGCAAGCAAAACAAGAGAAATTAAGAAAGTTGACTTCCAATCAATCCACAGGCTTGTTCCATTGCTTTCTAAATTTAAAATGGAGGAGTAAATTCATGACATTTACACAGCCCGAACATTGAAGATGTTCCAAGAAGAAATCAAGGTCCTCATGCATTGCTCATGTAGGAGTTGTGTGAAGAGTGGCAGTGATGGTAAATTTCTAGTTGAGGTTAGCGAGTATTGCAAACATGGTAGCATACCCTTTGATGTTCTTTGTGACATTTCCACTCGAGAGTTCCATTATAGTTGTTGCTACTTTCAAACGGACGGTTTGTTGTGTCATCATATTTTGCAAGTGCTCTTAGACAATGGTATTAATGAGATCCCAGAAAGATATGTACTATCCCGTTGATTTAAAGAAATCAGGATGCCAGTTATGGCATTGTTTCATGGAATAAGTGCTTTGCCTCTAGATGATGTAGCCAACCATTACGAGGATATATGCTCTCGTATCTTCAAGTTTGCAGAGTTTGGATCATCCTCACTTGAGAACTATGATGCATGTGTGAAGGTCGTCGAGAAGTCCTACACTAAGTTGCAAGGAAGACCTCTAGAGAAGAGGAAGAAGTCAAGTCATGAAGTGGCTTTCGCCTGGAGGTGTAAAAGTAGAAGAATATATGCTTACGAATTCTAAATCTACATTGCAATATCCCCTAGAAACGTTCATTTACATCCAATAATTATTCTCTCTAATATACTCTTCTTTTATGGAACTTCACGTGTGGATAGTCGTAGGAATTATGACTTCATCGAGTCTTAAAGTTGTGAGTCTATTGGCGAGTCGTAAGACATGGTCTGACCGTATTGCATCGAATTGAAATAATTTCCAAGATTATTAGATGCCATGTATATTCCCAGCAACTAAACTTATTTACATAGCATTCACACATTTTTTTAAGATAGAAAATACGTCTATCAACATTCATTACCTCCATCCAAGAATCTTCCCTAAGGGAAAACGTCGTAGTCGTGTTTGCATGCCGCAGCAAAAAAAGGAACATCATTCTCCACTTAGCATTTTCGTTGGTTGTTAACATAAACGTTAGAAAAACAATAATAAACCCAAACCCCATACACTTAAACTAACTGTCAAAGCACTATTCACCTAGAAGAATAGCACCAACACAATCTTCTAAGAATAGCAACAAAATAAAAATTACAAAGCATATAAACAAAATTATCAAAATTCTCTAAATACAACAAACAAATGAGGGAAAAACATCTTCTCCCATACATCAGCATGTTCCATTAGAAACATAAAATAACAGTTACACTTGACCTCTCCTAGAGACAAAAATCAAGATAGATCTCTTTCTTCTGGACCCCAACATTAATACCCCCCACCAAGAAACACCTAACAAAATGCTCCACTCCAACATCTTCCTCTCCAAATCAGGAGATGACATCAAAAAAAATAATAATAACAACTCCTCAACAAATGAAAGACTATACAGTATAGTTGAAGCCCAAGGCACAATCGAACACCCCCCCTTTAGGAATAAAGGGCACACATCCAAGACCCAGGCACATGTGTTGTCGGGTGTGCTTCTTTGCCCAGGAGCAAATGAACTACTTTGCATGCCATTCACATTTTTATAAGATATGACAAATATCTGTCGACATTCTCTCCTTAGCATTTTAGTTAGCTATTGACGTAAATGTTACACAAACACTTAACCCAACCCCAAACCTAAGGCACAATTGAAGGCCCCCTAAAGGGTACACATCCAAGACCCATTCACATTTGTACCATATGGTACATGTGCTTACCGTTGAAACCAACAGCTGGGATGTAACCCTTGCAAGAACACTAAGATGTAGGAAACCAATAGTACCCTAAATGTTATGCCAAATGTAGGAAAAGAAATGAACCACTTACCTTCTTCCTCTTTGATATGCCCCTCGAGGAAAGTGCTGCGACTTGATTGCTTTCCCTCCACCGCTCTCTTTGCTGAAGGATTGCCGCTTGAATCCTCATGTCATCACCATCGTAGGCGGTCCAGAAGCGACAGGAGGATCCTTCCACAGTTGGCGAAAGATTTCTCCAAGATACATAGGTACAAGATATGCACGACGGTTGTCTTGTCAAAGAAGGAAATTTCCAAGGACCATTGGTCCAAAGGTTGCCGCCTCAGAGAGAAAAAAAAATTTTCAAGCACCCTTCATTAGTCGATGATCTGACATACCAGATGAAATACACAATTCAAACGAAATTACTTAATATTAAATATCATTAAATAAGTATTCAAATTCCTACGATAAACAATGTAATCCATGTGTATTTTCTCAACCAAAAGCACATTCGTCAACAACGAACTTTAATATTACAAACTTTCAAAAACTACTCTACAATAAATTGCATACGTAAATAATAATCAGACGTAAAGCAAGTCACCTTATCTACGATTGTAGACCCAAGCTTCTCTCATGGTAAAAATCGATTGCATCCTGAACTTTACATCGGAAATTGCTTTTCTCGTCTTTCAAATCTTCAATTGTAGCTTCCTTCATTGAGACCACCTCAGTTAAGTGATGGAGTTTATCCTCAATCTTTCCAATTACCTTCTCGAGTTCCTGAACTTCATTTGCCAATAAGTACATGACGTGTCTTTGTGCGTGTGTGTTAAGAGGTGTCGTTATAGTCGCACTTGATACGTCGGTTTTAAAAGAAGTAAACGGAGGTGAGTCCGAGTGTCGGTCTCAGGGAGGCGTGGAAATCGGATTTTGTTTATCACTTGTTGTCATGAAAAAGGCGGAGTTTTGCTTGCGAAAGAGACGGTTTTGAAAAGCGAGAGCGAGAGATAGAGAGAGAGTTTAGGGTTAGAAAGCTCTTGGTTTTGATCATGCACTTTGAACAGAAATTAAAATGGCGATTGAACGGAAAATAACTTCATTAATCATGCATTCATAGTTCATAACTTACAACATTAAATACATGCTTCAACAAAAGTAATGGAAAGCTTAAAAGAGAGAGAGAGTGTGTGGAGAGCGACGAGGCAGCCACGACGGTGGAGGAGGCTCCGTCGGCGGCTCGTCATCTCCGACGATTACAAGAGTGCCTAAAGCTAGCTAAGAGAGGAGTGGAGTAGTTGCAAGGGGGAGTGGATGCCTTGAATGGTGGTAGAAGGGGGTTTAAATAGAGTTAAGGGCTTCCTAAAAGAAGAATGGGCTTTAGCGACATCCAGAGCGTCGCTAAAACCGCTTCCACAAATGTTGGTAAAGCCCTCCTGCTGCCGGTCAGCTGCCTGCCCCGGTCTTCCTCTTCACGCAATCCGTGGCCGCTGAACGAGAGCCGTCCGATCGAAGATCGGACGGCTGAGAGCCTTCTGCGCCCGCGCTGAGATCGTGCCGTGGGCGCTCGCGAGCTGTCGTCGCGCCGCGTGGCGAGATCCTGGCCGCCCGCTGTTGATCGAGCGGCCCAATTTTTTCGCGCCCCCCGCTCGCCTTCAAAATCCGCTCCGCGCGGCTCGAACGCGCGTCGCGGCGATGCGGGCGTGCGCGCTAACCGTTGCGCCACGCCCGCACTTTGTCGCGGCGACCGCGGGCGAGCACGCGGATCTCGGCCGTTTGATCGAAGATCGACGGCCGAGATTTGTCCTTGGCCAGTTGAGGGTGTGCATGCGGTGGGGGCGGGCTGACGTGGTGCTCTCTGGGCCGTTGATCTCCAGATCAACGGTCAGAATTTCTTGAGCCCATTGTGAGAGCTCCGAGTGTCGGATTTGGCCGATCTTGAGTCCATTGGACTCCGTTCGTCGTTCTGAATCCATCCGTGCGGTCTGATTACTCATCTGAGGCCTGCTTTGACAAATGCTTTACACAAATGGCCATTAATACAGTTTATAAGCAATCTTGGTACTTGATACATGTAATGCTCCTATTCTACTTATGTTGTGCTTTTTATTCTAAAGATGGGTCATATTCAACCTAATTATTACCCCCTTGTGTGGTGTTATCAGTACACCATATCTCTCATCGTCACATTGTCATTAAACCCGGAATCTGTAGCAAGCAATCCCTTAGACCAAACACTTTTCTTGAAATCACAGCCCTTGGGTTCAAACTACAATACAGCACAAAAGAATTATGAATTCTTAAATAACAGATTATTGAAATAATTTTAAAATGATTTAAATAAGTATATCTCACCCCTCCAATATGCAGACATCGGAAATGAATTCGACTAAGTGGATGGTTATTCCAATTTGTCAGACTCCTATTAAAAGCCAACTTTGGAGGGAGGTTGCACTTGTACAAAAAGGGAACACATATCTTCCCCTCATCAGAGATGCCCTTAATCTTTCTATCCTGCAACCAAAGATTTCATATAAAATTATCTTGAACCCAACGGCCATTAAGGAGAAATTATGCATTCCCTAAATCAAATTTACTCAACTTTATTACCATTACAACCACTGCTGAGTTCGGTATCCCCTAAATGGCGACACCTCCCACAGTTGAAGACAATTTATTGTCACCTACTACATACATACATGCCCCCCAAGATGTAATAGCGCATATTGGCATTAGAATTTGTTACGCACAATTGTTATGACCATACCTGTACTAATGTGCACCCTCGAATTGTGCTGCACAAAGACAACTCCGCACTCAGCACACAGCACACGGCACATGACGCACACCCATGAACCAAGGAAACCTCTGTGCTTTGTGCTCCACCGAACCTCGACACACGGCACACCAAGCACCCGGTGCAAAAACCACATACGCAGCTGTAGGATCTAATATAGATGGCTACTATTCTACGCACACACACTCAAGCAAAGTATTAGTAATAAGAAAGATTTGCACAAATCACAATCATAGAAATTGGCACAAGATGTATAGTGGTTCCCCATTCACTTGGGTACTCCACTACCTAAGCCTCCCAGCTTAGGATTTTTAACCCCATTCCCTCAACCCTAAGGAAATCAATTTACTAAACGAGGTAATTAATGGATTACCTCAACCTAAATACAACAACGGGTTTGTTATAACCAAAACAATGAACAAAAGCTCAATTACAAATAAAAAACAAGTGTATGACAAAAGAAATCTTACAACTAAATACCTAAGCCTCTCAACAAGTATATAAGTTTATTACCAATTTGAGAGCCTGGTGAAGCCGTGAATTGTCTAGTGAATGCATGAAAGAAACATGTCGAAAACTTTGCAAAAGCGTAGAGAGATTAGAACCAGCAAACATTATTTTCTTCTCTTAAGAAGGTGAAAATATGAAATATAGCTCTAGAATTTTTCTCTTTTATTTCTTGTGTGCAAACTAAGAGTCCTAGGGTCTTTTTATAAAGTTAGGACCTTAGTAATATGTCTACTAGACGTTGGGGTTTAAATCCCAACGTTCATATTAATTTTCTAGCTGTTCAATTTTGAGTCAACGGCTAACTGATACCGGTACTAAAGTACAGGTACCGATACTAGTGATATATCGTTTTATGTTTTAAGTAAACTTGTCACAATCAATACATATTGGGTACCGATACTAATCATGAGTATCGGTACTCGTTACTTCCAGATTTGGGTTTTAAGTACTTAACACAAATCTATAACCCACTTGTACTTGCCTCCAGTACCGGTAATGATAATGAGTACCGGTACTCATAGGATACAGGTTTTTTCTTTGAAAAAACCCAAACCTATAACTCACGTATACCGGTACTAAACTTTAGTGCCGGTACTTGTGGGTTAACAAGTACCTTTTTAAACATGAATACAATAAGATTAACAATCTATTTTTACAAATACTTTATACATTAAAAAAATATCTTTTAAACAATGCATACTTTGAAATAAATCAAATGATCATAATGTTTTATCATAATTTATCTCTATATGATTTTTACGATCTAATTCTTTTTTTTTTGTTAAAAGATATACATTCTAAGAATAAAATAAAAATAAAATAAACTCCATATGATCTTCTATCATCAATTCCTTCTTGTCGTCTTGCCTCCTTACCATAGTTCAATGCTTGCCTTGATCTTCACCTAAATCTGAAAAACAATCAATTGCAAATATTAATCTATAATAATTTTATTAACACTAAAATAAGATGTGGAACAATATTCCAATAGTAGCTACGCGCAACGTGCGTACGGGTAGACCTTTAAATAAACCTCCAAGCCTATGTAATATGATGTGGACTAGATCCTGTATATACTATTACTCAACATCAAATATAAGCTCTCGAGGGGAGATACACCATGGGTGAGAGAGTACATAGACAACAAATAAAGGACAAACAATTGCCCGCCACGCTCAAGAGCTAATGCTCGAAGGGGGAGGCAAGAAGAATAGTCAAAAGATGGGAAACCCTGCTTGTTACATGTAGGAAAAGAACCAGTGGAGGCATTACTTGAGTTTCCGATCCATATAGACCATGAACGAAAGAATCGAATCAGAGACGTCACAGAGAGCAAGGTGTCAAAGTGATTTGGCGATGTCAATCCAAAGATCTAGGTACCATGACACCAAATAACTCAAGTACACCCACATTTCCCAATACCACCCCCAACATTAAACAAGGTGTGAGCAAAAACAATAAGCAATGGAGAAGCGGACTCACATACAAGGGGGTGAGCAACGAGTGGGTGGCTGAGAACATGGCAAGGGGAGGAGCTCAGGGATGGATGAAGGCATTGAGTGGTGGTCGAGGGAGGATGAGGGGATCGGGAATGGTAGATGAAAGGCCTGCCATGACCAAAGGTTACAAGGGTTGAGGGAGATCAACAATGAGTGATGAAGTCTAATCGTGATCGTTGCAAGGTGGATGAGAAGCCATTGTCAATAGAGGAGACGAAACTTGGCACATCTCCCAGCTGTGGTTGAGGAGGAGGGGATGAGAGGATGAAATCACTGAAGGAGGGAGGAGGAGCTCCAATCATGGCATGAGGCCATGAATGGAGCCCACAGAGCTCAATGGTGGTGTACCTCTGCTGTGCGTAGACTGCACACAAGACATTTCTAGAGAGAGGCTCCCACTCCTCTCTCTAGGAAACCCGCGCCTAAAACTTAGAACCCCAATTTAGCTATATTCTAGAGAATGTATAAATATTCTCACCTTGCCTGTATGCTAAGTTGTTCCCTTGAGAGACCGTTACTCATAAATGGTGTCTAGACTATTATGTTAAACAAAATCAGATTACGTAGCGGACGCTTGGTTATACTCTAACATTAGGGGCGGCTCGATTAAGAAGCTCGGAAAATGAATTAGGTGAAGTAGAAAAAGTGAAATTAAGAGAGGAATTGCTATCTTTTACTATTTAGATGGGGGAGAAGGAACTAGAGAGGCATAGAAAGGGACATGTCATATCAAGCAACTTTGTTTTTTTTCTAAATAGATCTCCATTAAGGAAAACAAAGTGATTACAATGAAGCAAAACCCAGAAGGGTAACGGAGGAAGGACAACTAGAAATACCCCCCGAGGGGAAATTGGCGTGTCGTGAGGAATGAGGGAATTCCAAAATAGAGAGATTACAAAATTAAAATCAAAAATAAAAACTAAACAAAGAACAAAAAAGGTGTATTCATAAAGTAGCTCATAGCCAACAACAGTAGTTGCTCCACGTCGTTGAATGATGAAAGTGACACCGAAGATGAAGCCTCAATGATTAATCCAATCTACATTAGCGAGAACTCGGATAGCCAGTGGTTGAAATAAGTTGGTGAGAACTCAATCGTGTGTAAGAATGGTATCAAGCATGATCCCAGTGGAGAGATTTCACAAAAATGGATGATGATGCCAAAATCAAAGGTGAGAACAACAATGGGAGTAACACAGCCAGGGATCACCAATAGCCAAACATCAACTAAAAGAACAAACATCGAGAACCATAGACACACCTCGAATGGTACCATCAACATTGCCACTACCCGACCGAGAGACACACCAGCAACAACGGTCATCACCAGGAGTAGCTGCGCCACACAACACCATCGAAGAAATAAGAGGGACAATGAGGCCGCCAGATCTTCAACTAACGACAACGTCACTAACAGGGAGTCTGTAGGCCACCTGCTAGAGACCCAACGTCCCCACTAGCACCCACCACCTCGAACAACCATGGCCGAAGACACAAGAAACTAGTTGACAGGGAGTGACGAAGGAAGGAGAGGATTGATGAAGGGGGGAGGGCCCTGGTTGGCCCCCAACCCCACTGAGCAGTTGTCGTAGGTTAAGGTTTAGTTGGGGCTGAAGGGGAAGGGGAAAGGGGACGCCGAGTGAGAGAAAGTACACAGGAAAATTGAAATTGAAGAGGAATAAACTACTTTCGGAATTTGATTCCTTAAATAAGGATCCAATCCCCTCCTATTTCGGTCAACAAACATTATCTAAGTATGCATGTGAATTGAATAAATTAGAGGTGTATACAAGTTGAATTAAACCTAAACCCAACTCAAGTGAGTTGAGTTAGGTTTGAGGTTTAACCAACCGAACCTAACCTGCAACCTGATACAATCTTATTTATAATTTTGTACATACATATATATTATATGTATATAATATATAAGGGCGATGCCAACCTACAACAAAACCCTTATCTCGTCAACAACTCCTCACTCTCCCTCCCAAATTCTCAAGTGTCACCCTCACAGTCTCACTGACTCCTCATTTCTCCTACCTCCCAAATTCCCAATTGGAACCCTCGCCCCCCAAGTCACGATCTCACTAGCCTCTCATCTCTCCTACCTCCACTAATTCCACGAAGCACCCTCTCCTCTACTCGACTCTAAGTTCTAGGCGGTGCCCTCTCCTCTCCTTGGTGGCAACCGACGACACCTCGTGCTCTTTAGGTAACTCACCTCTCCTCTCCTCCTCTTCTCTATAGGATCCCTTTCCCTCAGCACCACCACTCCCCTTCCCCTCTCATCTCCTCTCAATGACCCTCCCCTCACTAGCCATAACCACCGAACGACCACCTCTCCTCTCTTCTTCCCTGTAAGGGCCCCACCATCACCGCCAAATGACCCACGTCATCTATCTTCTTCCCCCACAAAGATCCAACCACCACCATCAAAGCACCCCCTACCAAGGCCACCACTACCGGATGACCCCTCTCCTTCAACACCACCACCCCCTTCGCCCCCAATGACCCTCCCTCGCCAGCCATCACCACCGAACGACCCCTCCATCAACACCACCACCCCCCTTCTCTCCCCTCAACAACGATCCCCCCACAAGCCACCACCACTGCAGGCAGTCGGTTGGGTTTGATGAATTTGTGATTAAAATCACAGTGGCATAACTACACTTGATGAAGCAATTTGTAGTTGCTTACAAATTGTTCTTCAGATCTCTGCAATTGAGAAAAATGAAGTCCCATATGTCATCGACAAAAGAATCTGACCTGATCGCTACTCCAAACCATAAAGCACGAGTGATAATACAATATTTGAATAGATGTTGTTTAGATTCCAGATGATTTCAATACAAGGCACATTCTTTTGGATAGTTAGGAATTCTTTTAGCCAATTCTTCTGCGAGGGGTAGGCATTTTGTAACCCATCTCCAAGGGAACATCTTGACACGTGGTGAAAGACTCTTTCTTTTCCATATGACAGAAAGCTACTCCAACGTGCAATGTAAACAAAAGTTGATGTCTCCTATTAAAGCTTATGAAATTGCCCTTCGTAGTTAGCTTCAAAATTTCATCCTCCCTATTAACATCAGGTTTAATCTAAACAATGAGATGTTTGACTTCATCCTTAAAGAACAAATTCAAGACATCATATTTCTACCGTCTATTTTCCTTCAAAAGCTCCATGTTTGAATCTTTTCCCCATTACCCACCAACCATAAAGTGTTGGCGAATAATAGCTCCCTCAAGATCCAAACTTCTGACCAAAAAATGGAGGAGCCAATCTATTGGGAAGAACCCCAAAAATCACCTCCTTCGAATTATTTTCCCTGCAGAATTTCAGAAACTATGGAACCTTCAAACTATACAACTCTCAACAGTTGTTTTAAGAGGAGAGCTTGGTTTAAGGTTTTTGTGCCTCTAAAACCCATCCCTCTTTTGTCTTTTGGAGCCGCAATATCCTTTCGTTTCTTCAGGTAGCAATGTTGCTTCTCTCCGTCAAAACCCCACCAAAAGTCATGCATATGTCTATCTAATGCCTTGCAAATGTAGGATGGCAAACAAGCTACAAACATTAGATGTATTGGTAGGGAGGCCAAGGAGGATTTTATCAGAACTAACCTTCCAGCTTGTGACAGAGCCCTACCCTTCCATCCATTGAATTTGGTCTTAAACTTGGATAACAAATGCTGGTAGAGCTTCCTTTGTAATCATCCATCATTAATAGGATATCAAAAATAAAGCCCGTCTTTAACTTCCTTATGGATGTTCGAGACATGCATGATTAGCTCTTTGTTTTGATCTTCCATCCCTTTGCTGACAATCAAATTAGCTTGAGGACTTCTAGTGGGTCTGCCTTGTTGAACAAGATGGTATCATCTGCAAACATTAGGTGAGTGATTGAAAGAGCACCCTTGAGACTTTATATCCTTCGATGTAACCTGAAATTTAGGCCTTGAAAAGAAGTCAAGAAAAAAATTCAGAGCATAGTATAAAGAAGAAGGGGGAGAGGGGGCAACCTTTCCTTATACCTCTCTTAAGAGTGATTATGGAGGTGGGACAGCCATTCACAAGTACAACCAAAGTAGTAGTAATGGAAAATTGCATTGATTTGATAAGGTTAGATGGAAAATTCAAATGAGAGAGCAAGTCAAGGATAAACCTCCATCTGATTCGATTGAATGCTTTCTCCATGTCTAATTTAATGGCCATGTATTTTTTCTTGGACTTTCGGGTGTTCATGGAATGCAATATCTCCTTGCCAGCAATGATGTTATCTAAGATCTGCCTCCCCAGAGAAAAGCACTTTGGTTCAGATATATAATTCTGAGAAGCACCTTCATGAGCCTTGCAGCTACAAGCTTTGCAATCACCTTATAAATGTGAGATAGGGAGAGAACTCAGCGAACAATAATTCTGGAATGGATTTTTTCTATATTGTTATCTTATATTGTAAGAGCCAAGACAATCGTATATAAAGGCAGTTGTAGGTTGTTACAGGTTGTTGCAGCCAAGCCAATAGACTACCTCCAGCTCAGCAGTACCACAGACCACCATCGTGGCCCACCTGGCCGGTCTGTTATGGCTGAAGGCTAACACCTCCCCTCAAACTATAGGTCGTTCACAGATCTGCAGTTTGTTTCGAATGGTCTGAAATTGCAGTCGAGGAAGGGGCTTGGTTAGCATGTCTGCAAGTTGTTCTTTGCTTGTAATAAATCAGACATAGTGACGCTGTTTTGATACTTGGTCACGGACAAAATGAAAATCAATCTCCACATACTTTGTTCTGGCATGAAACACTGGGTTAGAAGTGAGATAAGTAGCTCCTACATTATCACAATATAATGTTGGTGTGGAAGGAATACTGACACCCATTTCATCTAGAAGAGATCTCAGCCATAAAACTTCGGATGTTGCATCAGCGACAGCCCGATACTCAGCCTCCGTTGAAG
The DNA here is from genome assembly GCA_037157565.1 of Thalassia testudinum. Lineage (NCBI taxonomy): Eukaryota > Viridiplantae > Streptophyta > Magnoliopsida > Alismatales > Hydrocharitaceae > Thalassia > Thalassia testudinum. The sequence continues at coordinate 135,691,622 of JAZHRO010000073.1, forward strand.
AGCGAGATACACTTGTTTGCCTTTTTGATAGCCAGGATATAGGACTGTCTCCTAAAAATATGATAAATCCCGTAGTTGAATTTCTATCATAAGGACAGCTTGCCCAATCTGAATCAGAGAATATAGTGATCTGAAGCTTGTCCTGACGAGGATATAAAAGACCATAGGAGATTGTTCCTTTAATATATTGAAGAAGACATTTAAGTGCATCAAAATGTGCCTCATAAGGTGTTTGCATATATTGTGAAAGTTTGTTCACAGCATAAGAGATGTCAGGCCGTGTGAATGTCGCATATTGCAAACTTCCTAGAATTTGTCGATAAATGGTTGGATTGGAGATAGGAGGGCTATCAGTAGTGAGAAGTGTCCCGAAGTTGGGAGCCAACGGAGTTTTAATAGCCTTCATTCCATCAAAGCGAAAACAAATAAGATCGGCCAAGTACTTTCTTTGTGATAGATGTAAACCATCCATTGTACAAAGAAACTCAATGCCAAGAAACTATGATGGAAAGCCCATTTCTCTGACAGGAAATTCAAATTTAATTGCTGCCAGGAGGTCAATCATAGGAGCTTTTGACGAGCTGATACATAGAGTGCTTTGTCGAGCTGATATTATATCAGGAGAAGCATATACATTCCAAGTGGTTCCAAAAATTGTGTCAGGAGATGGAACCATGCTCGAGGAGCCTGTTTGAGTCCATAGAGTGCTTTGTGAAGCTTGCAAACATGATCAGGAAACTCGGGATGAATAAAACCTTGTGGTTGATGCATATAAACATCATCAGAAAGAAGACCATGAAGAAAAGAATTATGAATATCCAATTATGTAACAAACCACTGCTTTGTAAGGAGTAGGCTGAGTAACAAACAAATTGTGGTTGGTTTAACAACGGGACTAAATGTTTCGGTATAATTGAGTCCAGCTACTTGATGGTAGCCTTTTGCTATAAGACGGGCTTTATACCTATCAATGGAACCATCAGCTTTCCTTTTTATTTTATATACCACTTGTTACCAAGAATATTCATGTGAGGTTTTCTAGGCACTAAAGACCACGTGCCATTTTGTTGAAGTGCTAAGAACTCATCTGACATTGCCACTGTCCAGTTTTTATTTTTAAAAGCATGTGTGAAGGTGGTCGGCTCTTGTTCATCATAAAGAACATGAAGATCCTTTGGAAGAGGATGAGTGGAGGCAGCATAAACCTTCTTCATGATAATACCACTCATTGGATTGTGTGCATGCGGTGAGGTTGTAAAGGTGGAGCGTCAGGTTTAGTGGGAGGGGGGATAGTTGTAACAGGTGGTACTATGTCATTTTGTGTATGAATGGGAGAAAGTTGGGTGGTTTGGATATTTGTTGGTGAGGTGGAGGGAATATCTGGAGACACTGCGTGGGATGGGGTTATAGGTGTAGAAACATGGTTGGATGATTTTTCTGAAAATATGTTTGGTGGAATGGGCAAGAGCGATGTGTAGGTATCTGACGGTCTAGAATTTAAGGGGGCCGCCATTTGAAGTGTCTTAAAGGGGAATGAATCTTCATTGAACACAACATGACGAGAAATTATCAACTTATTTGTAGCAGGGTTGAAGCAATGATATGCTTTATGGTTTTGACTATAGCCAAGAAAAATATGCAGAGTGGATTGAGGCTGAAGTTTGTGGTTATTATAGGGCCGTAAAAGAGGATAGCAAGCACAACCAAATATTCATAGGAACTTATAATCAGGAGTTTTGTGAAATAATTTCTCATATGGTGACATATTCTGGCTAACTGGAGACGGAAGTTTGTTTATGAGATAACCAGCTGAAAAAATAGCAAATGTCCAAAAACGTAATGGGACAGCCGCATGACTCATAAGGGCAAGGGCAATTTCAGTCAGGTGCCTATTTTTTCTTTCAGCTCGACCATTTTGTTCAGGCGTATCAGGAGCCGATATTCTATAAACAACACCATTGGTCTTACACCAAGTATGGAGCTTATGATACTCACCACCCCAATCAGTTTGAATGGAACGAATAGAAGTATCAAATTGTTTTTGCACATAGGCATGAAATTGAAGAAAAATATTAAATACTTGCCCCTTTGTATGCATTGGAAATACCCATATATATCTGCTGAAATCGTCAAGAAACGTGACACAATATTTGTATCCTTCAAAAGATACCACAGGAGAAATCCATACGTCAGAATGAACTAATTCAAAGGGTGAACTTGCACTGAAAACTTTTTCAGAAAGATGTAGCTTATGACATTTTGCTTGTAAACATGCATCACATAAAAACTGCTTGGAGGAATTGAAAACAGGCAACTGATATTTTGTTATTATTTTCTGGACAGTATCTTTATTTGCATGTCCAAATCTAGAGTGCCAAATATGTAATGGAGCACATTCAGAGAGGTGCACAGCAGGGGAAGTATGTGTAGTTGAAATTGTTGCATCAGATTTTGAAAGCCACATTTGATATAGACCTTGAGTGGCTTTCCCTTTAAGAAGCACTCGTCTGGTTGCAAGATCCTTGACCACTAGATGTTGCGGATAGATCTTCAAATAACAAGAATTATCATTAGTGAATTGATAAACAGACAATAAGTTCTTTGATGCCTCTGGAACATGTAGTATATCATTCAAGTGTAATGAATGAGTATTGTGATGAATAGTAGAGGAACCAATATGTTTAATGCACGAACTTTGCCCATTCCCGAAGTGTACTTGATCAGTACCAAATATAATCATTAGCTATGTCAATATTTGTGAGAGAGTTGGTAAGGTGGTGGGTGGCACCCGAATCCACATGTCATAGCTGACGATTAGGTATATCAATATGATTTATTTGAGGTGTGGTGACCGAGTGTTCATATCTATGATAACATGAGGCAGCAGTGTGATTTGTACGAAAACAAATTTGGCAAGGGGCTCCATAGAAATTCTGACGACCACGTCCTCTATTTTTGGGGGGACCACGACCATATTGATTCTGGAAGGGTAGCTATGTGCAGGTGCTCGAGAAAGCGTCCACGACCTCTACTGTCGTAACCTCCCCTCGCTCGAGTGGGGTTGGCAAGAGCTGGGGCACGAGTTACTTGATTGATTTCAACTGCTAAATGAGCTCGCATTGTACGCCGTTCATGACTCAACAACAATCCAACAACTTCATCATAGGTTAGATCAGAGGATATGCCTGTGATAACAGCAACTATTGGATCATATTCAGGACCCAATCCATCTAGGATGGATAGGATTAAATCATCATCATCGATAATCTTCCCACAAATGTGTAATGACGTAGTAATATCTCTAGCTTTGTTAACATAATCAGAGATTGAGATATCCCCTTTCTTAAGTGTGTTTAATTCAGACCTATATTGAAATGCCCTTGCACGAGATTGTGTCCCAAAATATCGTTCAAGAAGAACCCAAACATCACGAGAAGTGGTAAGGGTAGAAACTTGTGAGCATATACCTTCGGTAAGGGAAGACATTATCCAACTAAGAACAAGATTATCACGCTTACACCACTTTTGATATGCATCCGAAATGCCTATAACCGCACCAGTTGCATCCTTCTTGAACATTTTAGGTGCTATGTCGGTGCCTTCCGCAAGCCCATTCAGATCATATGCTGTGAGAATCAGAAAGAGCTGAGCCTTCCAAATAAGATAGTTGCTAGAGTTGAGCTTGAAAGTCACGGATTGATGAATGGTAGTTGGCGGGGACTGTGAGGAAGCATTTCCTCCACCAGACGTTACTTCACCGGACTCTGTTGATGACGCCATGGTAGTCTTTAAGCAAGATGCTCAAGCAAAACGCTCTGATACCATGTCAGATAGGGAGAGAACTCAACCAACAATAATTCTGGAATGGATTTTTTCTATATTGTTATCTTATATTGTTAGAGCCAAGACAATCGTATATAAAGGTAGTGGCTGTGACCGGCTGTTGTAGGTTGTTATAGGTTGTTGCAGCCAAGCCAATAGAGTACCTCCAGCTCAACAGTACCACAAACCACCATCGTGGCCCACCTGGCCGGTCTGTTATGGCTGAAGGCTAACAATAAAGAGTGTTGGTGAGGCTGATTGGCCTAAAGTTACAAGGTTGCTTCACATTTTTGTTTTTTGGGACCAGAGCAATACATGTGGCATTAAGATCAATAGGGAATGCACCCAATTTAAAGTCTTCTTGCACCAAACTGACAATGTCTGAACCCTACACATCCCAATTTGATTGGAAAAAAAAAGGAAGCTTGAAAACGGTTACCTGGGCTTTTGCAAGGGTTTAGGCTAAAGAGGGTACACTTGATTTCGTCCTCCCCTAGAATGCTGCTAGTATAATCAAGTTCCCAATTCCATGAGAAGGTCAGATTCTTCAAAGGCCAAACAGGTGCCCCCTAAACTTTCAGTGATGCAAAATTGATTTGTAAAGTGCCTTACAAAATAGGTTTTGATCTCCTTTTCTTTCCTTGTGTACTTCCCATTTTCCAACTTAAGCCTAGTGATACAATTTTCTTCTTCTTGTTCATTACATATAGATGATAAAACTTGGCTTTCCTGTCCCCATGTTATATCCAATTATGTCTTGATCTCTAAAACCAATAGATTTCCTCCTTGACTGACACATCTTCATACTATTTCCTCAATTCCCTTTCCTTTGTCATAGTGATTTCAGTTAGGTTTGGAGCTTGGATTTTAGAGATCTTACTTTCAATTTCATGTTTTTGCTCTCACCAATCTTTGATTTCCTTTGCTGGTCATTTGCATATTTCATATTTCATTTCTTTTAATCTTCGAATAATGAATTGGGCAATAGTTTTTTCTTTCCAAACTTTTAAAATTACTTATTTGAAGATGGTTCTTTCAACCACCATTGCTCAAATTTCTACAAAACAAGTCTTTCGGAGGACTTCCAATGCAGTTTGACTAAGATGGGTTCATGACCACCACCTATGGAAGGTAAATGTAGAACAGTAGCTTGTGGGAAGGTTGAACACCAATCCGCATAAGCAAAAGCACGATCCAATCTTTCTCTGAACAATCCTCTACCTCTTCTGTTAGACCAAGTGTAGGCCAGTCCAAAGAATCCCAAATCTAAGGGTCTTAAGTATAAGATGAAGTTCCTTAGAAAGGCCAATTTTGAAGACTTGCAATACAGACCCCCTTGTTTATCAGATTCTTTTAGCATCGCATTAAAGTCCCCAACAATAAGCAATTCCTCCTCTCCCTTGACAACGTCTACCATTCTCTACTAGAAGTGCTTCTTTTTCCCCTTCCTTAGTGTTCCATACACACGCAATAGACTCCATTTCAAGAAGCCGAGCTAATAAACATCCACCAAGAAACAATGCCTATTTGAAAACCATCAATTCCAATTCAGCCCTTGGCTCAACTGTTAGAATCATAATACGAATCAACTTATATTATTATACGGAATTATACGTTAAATATGTATATATATTTGGACATCACATTTATGGTCATTAAAGTGGTCTAGTTATGTAAATTGATCATCCGCATCTCATTAGGATATGAGATTTAATGCATAGAAACTTTAAGAGAAAAATGAAATTCCGTGATAGGTGGAATTTACATTTTAATTTAAGCAGTTATGGTCCCTGGAGGGATGAGAGCAAAACGGGCATTTAGTTTTCTGCATCCCATCGCAGAAAAGTTATAAATAGAGTCCAAGGGGGACCCAAGGGATACCACGTTTAACACGTCTACCACCACCTCATAAATTCTTTTCGCTCTCTAAATCCTCTGAAAGCACCATAGCCATCGCCTCTTATTAGAGAAGCAAGCCCACAGCTCCAGAGGATCTCCGCGATCTCCGCTTTGCTTCCGCTGCGATGGACTCAGGTATTCCTCCATCATTTTTTTTTTCGTTTTCATTTTAATTGATGGTATAGGGAATAGAATGTTCTTGGGATTTAATAGAAAATCATTCGATTTTGATTTTATATGAATTAAATCCATCAAGTGGTATCAGAACCTCTTTCTATTCGCTATATCACTACCTAAATGAATCAGATTTTGAGAAAAAAATAATTTTCGTTTGATTTTTTTGGGAATTGTTCTTCGTTTAAGTTTTTTAAATTGATTCTATCACATCTTGATGAATCGATGACCATTAATGTTTGTTTTTGGGTTTTCATATTCATTTGTATCTCACGTTTAATAATTAAATCAAGTTTTGCGATTGGAATCGTGATTTAAGATGTTTTCCCCAAATCCCGATTTCATATCGTCGCCTTGAAATCGGACCGTGATCGATCTGATATCTGTACTCATATCGAAGGAGTACCAGTACTCATCATGAGAACCGATACATGTGGGATACTGATGACGTCCAGAGGCATTGCCAGTATCATATGAGTATCGGTACTCATGATGAGTACCGGTACATGAGGGATACTAGCCACGACACAGGACCGGTTTAGTATCGATGGAGTACCAGTACTCATCATGAGTACCGGTACATGTAGGATACTGGACATGGTCTTAGGATCGGTCCAATACTCGTGAAATACCGGTACCTAAGATCAGTACTAGTACTACTCATTCTGGTATCGGTACCAATCTTGAGTACCGGTATTAGAGTGATATTTTTTAGGGTACATTTGTCATAAAATTTTGGTGCGAACATTAGTATGTGATTTTAGTGTATTAAGTATTCTGTCACATTTAGTAATTCTTGCTAAAGAAGGTTACTTCTTGTGTCGTTTTATTTGAAACATTAAAGTGACTATATATGTTGTATTCCTGTGTGGGGAGCTTAACCCAAAGGTGAACCACCTCTTAAGACTACCCTTTACAATATTAATGTTTATTGTCCAAAGACTAAATATTAATGATTGTATTGTTAAGTTACTTCATTCTAAGCATGTATTTGGTTTATTTCCTTTGTTTTTCTAGTTAACTCCTCTGCATCTGTCATAATTGCCAACCTGAATTCTATTCCAAAACTAAATGGATCTAATTTTAAATTTTGGAAAGAAAGTGTCCATGTTATTCTGGGATGCATAGATCTGGACTATGCACTTCGGGTTAATCCTCCTTCCCCTCTTATGGTGAGAGTTCTTCTGAGGAAATAAAGAACTCTGAGAGGTGGGAGCAATCAAATCACATGTGTCTAATGATCATGAAACATGATATTCCAGAAAACTTTAAAAGTGCTATCTTAGAGGAATTAAATGCTAAAAACTTCCTTGATGAGATTGAGAAAAGATTTGCTAAGAGTAAAAAAGTTGAGACAAACAATCTCCTTAGCAAACTTATCTCACTCAAGTGCAGGGGCACTGGAAACATAAGGGAGAATATTATGGAAATTCCAATTTAGCTTCGAAACTAAAGGCACTTAAGTTGGAGTTGTCAAATAACCTCATCGTTCACTTAGTTTTGATTTCCTTTCCTGCACAATATGGACAATTTAAGGTCAGCTATAACTGCCAAAAGGAGAAATGGACTCTTAACAATCTCATTTCTCCTTGTGTGCAAGAGGAAGAGAGGCTGAAACAGGACAAACCAGAAAGTGCTCATCTGGTTTCTGGGCCCAAAAGGAAGCGGGCTAAGGATACAGTTGTTGTCAGTTCATCCTTCTCCAAAGGGAGTCAGAAGAAGCCTAAGGCATCCTGATTCTTCTGCAAAGGACACGTGAAGAAGGATTGTACCAAATATCACATTTGGCGTGAAAAGAAAGGTATATCACTCTCTTTGGTTTGTTTAGAAGTTAATTATGCTTCTGTAGTCTCAGACATTTGGTGGATAGATTCGGAAACTACTATTCACATTAATGTGTCTGTGTAGGATTGCCTAAGCTGTCGAATGGCAAGTGATGGTAAAAGATACATCTATGTGGGCAACGACAAGAAGGTAGAGGTAGGAGCCATTGTGGATTTTAGGCTATCACTGACTACCAGTCACCAGTTAGATTTGAAAGAAACATTCACTATATCATCATTTAGACGGAATTTAGTTTCTGTTTATCTGTTGGACAAATTTGGTTATTCTTGTTTATTTAGAGATAGACAATTTCAGTTGTTTCTTAATTCAAATTTAGTTGGTTCTGATTTTTTGTATGTTAGTGATAAATTATATATGCTACATACTTTTTCCTCCAATTTAGAAACCTTCAATGCAACTTTGAATCGTACAAAGCATAAAATAACTCAAGAGAATTTTGCTTTACTGTGGGATAAGCGTTTAGGGCATATCTCTAAACAGAGAATGGATAGGCTTATTTCGAATGGAATTCTTGATTTCCTTGATTATGCAGATTTGGATGTCTATGTAGACTACTTAAAAGGGAAAAGAATAAACAAGAGAGGTGTAGGTGCCACTAGAGCTACAGATGTCTTAGAATTAATATATGCGGATATCTATGGTCCATTCCCTACGGCTTCCTGAAATGGGTAATAGTACTTTATTACGTTCATAGACGATTACTCTAGATACGGGTATCTATTTCTTCTTCATGAAAAGTCACAGTATTTGGACATGTTCAAGTCCTATAAGGCCGAGGTGGAAAACCAACTCGAAAAGAGAATTAAGGCCATCAGATCTGATCGTGGTGGGGAGTACTACGGCAGATATGACGGATCAAGAGAACAACGTCCAAGACCATTTGCTTCTCTTCTAGAAGAGTGTAATATAGTACCTCAGTACACCATGCCTGGGATACCAAGCATGAATGGTGTTGCTGAACGTCACAACAGGACTCTTAAGGATATTGTACGAAGTATGATTAGTCATACTTCTTTACCTAAGTCTATATTACGACCTAGTTCCCAAATCCCTACAGGACCCGAGACCAACTCGACTCGACTAATCCCAAGACCCAGTAATCCAACAAGAAAGTAACCAAAAAATAGGAAAGTAAACCACATTCACTATGCTAAGCAACTAACAGTAAAAAGGTACAAAAGTAAAGAAGTAAAAGCTGCTACAGTACATATCACCACTACAACAGTAGAAAAGTAACAATGTACAAGAACATAAAGCACAGAACGTAAAAGTACAGAACATAAAGGTACAAGAGTCTAACTCACTACTACAAAAGAAGTACAACAAAAGAAGCTACTGCTGCTGGGCTCTACTGAGCCCAGCACCCTCCGCAACTGTAGACTCGAGTTGCTCAACACCTGGACCTGAAAAGGGGTTATGAGTATACAAAGTCAGCGAATGCTGAGTAGAGTGGAAACCAACTAACTAAAGCAGTAAAGCTAACAGGTAACTAACTATTCCAATTCTTTAATTTACAAGTTATTTCTTTTCACCCATTGGTTTATATATTTCCAAATCTCTTTCTTGATCTCGAATGTTCCTCATGGAAACGATCTTGATTGCAGTCTTTTCCGAAGAGTAGAAGGCACACGTGGTGCTCTCCTTGCCGAGAGAGTCCCCCGTGGTGATCCTACACCCAGTCAACCACCCCAAGGTCACGGACAAACGTAACGGTGACTACAGCACGCGTGATAAGCGCATGGGTAACTACCCCGCACTGGCACGCAGTCAGTCGTTTCCGTTAACGGGTGTGCCCAAAGTACAGCACGGAACAATATTAGGCCTAGCCCTCTCAGTAACAGGGGTCTAGCCCCTAAGAACCAAACAGGGGTCTCGCCCCTCCACAGTTCGCGCACCCTCGCCTGATTACCCTGGTTTGCCCAGTGAGCCTAACAAGTCGATGTAGGGTGGCTAGCTGAACCCTGGGCCCCGTGGGATGGCTAGTCCTCTCCCTACACTAGTAGCTCTCCCCGGTACAATGTACACGAGGGCCAAGAAGTCGGTGCAGAGTGGCCAATCCTAACCCCAGGTCCCAACCCAAGAGCGGCTAGCTCCGCTCTACACTAAACAGGGAACAGTCGCTCTCCTTGGTACTACGTACTCAAGAGCCAGCTCACTTCTCTACTCACATTTCTGGATCCATTCCATTTATTTCCAGGAGCTCTACTCCTATTTCCTCATAGGGTTCATGCTCACATTTATCATGCCATTCCATACCAGGTTTCATCATTTCTATTTCCATTCTCAAGTTATACACATGCAACTTGTATTTCTATCGTTCACATTTCCATACTCAGGTTATACATAGGCAGCTCGTATTTCTATCATTCACATTACCATTCTTAGCTTTATACACATGCAGCTCGTATTAAATCATTTAACGTATACAACAGGAAGGTCACATGCAACTGTTAACTAGCACAGGTAATTCATATTTCACAGGCAACTTTTTATTCATTTATAGGCAGTTGTTAACATTTCTATCTACTCATTCAAGACTGCAATTCAATCACGCATACAGACATTTCAAGTATTTATCGTCCTAGGATTCATGCCACATCCTATGTTCTAATCATTCATTCCATACATGCATTTAGGGTTATAATTAAATTAGGAGAAGCCACTCTACCAGTCAACCCAAGAGTATTAGGGGCTCGAACGGTAGGCTCACGTGCCTCAGCAACCCCCGAACCCGCAACGAGACGAAGTACTATAACAAGGAACAATCACAAAGGAACATTCAGAACAATATAGAAAGCCTTCTAACAAGTAGAAGAACTCGCAAGGAAAACACTGGTATCTTGTTTGTGTAAAACGAACCTCAAACGGACCCTAAACAGGTCAAAAACAGGGTTACAGACTCAAATCAAATGTCTGGAACAACTTTCAGATGTCTTAAAAGTGTCCAGAACACACCTCAAGCTCTGCGTCGACCCCAGACGTCCAGGAACTCTTCTGGACCGTCTGAACCTAGCTCCAGACGTCTGACCTTCTCTCCAGACGTCTGGAAGTGCTTCCAGTCGTTTGCTAAGCTTCCCAAACGTATGAAATGCGTGGGAGGGCATGTCCTGCGCCTTCCCAAAGCAAATCCTGCACTCAACCACCAAATCTTCTCAAAATAGGCATGCAAAAGGGTACCTGCGAAGCGACCTGCATGGCCGTATCCGCAAAGAAAACATACCTTCGCAAAGCTCTTTCCTCAGACATCTGGAACCACCTCCAGACGTCCACTCCGTCGTCTGGACGTTACTCCAGACATCTGATTCTGGGAAAAACCCAGAACCAGAACTGCTCCCGCTCGCTCTCGCTGCGCGTGGCCGCAGCTCGCTTCCTCGCCTGCAGCTCCAGCTGCAGTAGTGTCGGGGAGGACTTCCCCAATGCACTCCTCCAGCACGCACCACTCCGACCGTGCACCCTCCGGTGAGCTCCCATACGAGCTTACGAGCACAACTCCTCCTCTCCTCACACTGCTCCTCCTCATCGTCGCTCTTGCGCTCTCTCTCTCGCGCTGGGGTGGTGAGGATGGGAAAAAGTGGCTGGAGTGGGGAGAACGAGAGAGGAGGAAGGGGGGTTTATAAGGATGAGGGTTAGGGTTTGCTGGAGGGGGAAAAAGAGAGAGAAGAAGGAGGAAAAAGAGATAGAGTACTGTCTACGCGCAGCCCACGCGCAGACGTGAGCTCGTACTCAAAATTTTTTTATTTTCAGACGTCTGGGAAGGTGTCCAGATGTCCGACCAGACGTCTGACCGATAGTCCAGACGTCTTAAAAGGCTCATAACAGCACGTGCCTTTATAGTCTATATGGGGAGAAGCACTCAAAACAGCTGTATATATTCTCAATCGAGTACCAACTAAAGCAGTGCCTAAAACCCATATGAAATGTGGACTAATAAGGCACCTAGTCTGAAACATTTTCATATCTAGGGGTTTTCGGCTGAGGCTAAGCCATACAAGCCTATTGAAAGAAAACTGAACTCTAAGACGGTCACCTGCTATTTTGTAGGGTCCTCTGAGAGGTCGAAGGGTTAGAAGTTTTATAGCCCAACACTCGATATTTTTTGAGACCAGAAATGCTCACTTCTTTGAGGATGTTGGTTTAGGGGGTGATAGTCGCCACATTACATTTGAAGAACTAGATCCTGTTCATAAGGAAATCATTGAACAAGGTCAAGTTCATATTCCAAACGTTATTCCAACGACATAAGGGGAAGAAAGTAATGTGGATAATCTTCCCATTAATCAAATCGAACAACCTCAAAACAGTCAAAATCCTGCACCCATAGGAGGTCCAGTAGAGAAAGGAGAAGTGCAATATCTAGTGATTATGTTGTCCTTCTCCAGGAACTAGAGGCAGACCAAATGAATACGGATCCCATTTGGTCACTCATGCCAAGAGGAGTTCCCATCATCAGGATTGGATCAATGCCATGAATGAAGAGATAAAATCCATGAGTGACAACGAGATTTGGGATGTCCCATTGTATGAAGGTGTGAAGCTCATTAGTTGTAAATGGATATTTAAAACCAAACAGGATTCACAAGGCAATGTGGACAAATATAAGGCTCGTCTTGTTGCTAAGGGATTCACTCAAAAGGAAGGCATAGACTATAAAGAGATATTTTTGCCAGTTTCATCTAAAGATTTATTTAAAATTATAATGTTTTTAGTAGCTCATTTTGATTTGGAGCTACAACAAATGGATGTAAAGATAGTGTTTCTTAATGAAAACATTAATGAAATAATTTACATGGTGCAACCAAAAAACTTTGCATTAGGAGAAGCAAAGAAAATGGTTTGTAAACTAAAGAAAGCCATTTATGGACTAAAACAAGCTTCAAGACAGTGGTATTCAAGTTTCATCAAATAATTGTCTCATTTGGCTTTGAGACAAATTCGGTTGATGATTGTGTATACTACAAATTTTGTAGGGGAAAATCTATTTTCCTGGTTTTGTATGAGGATGACATCCTCCTTGCCTATAATGATAATGGTTTGCTTCAGGAAATCAAGACATTTATCTCTGGTAATTTTGAAATGAAAGATCTTGGTGAAGCCTCTTTTGTATTAGTAATCTAGATACAACGAGATCGTTTTCGGAGTATCCTTGGATTATCACAAAGGAGATACATTGAAACCATTCTAAGGCGTTTTGGCATGGAGAATTGCAAACCAGTAGATACTCCAGTGGCTAAGGGAGATAAATTCTTTCTTAACTAATGCCCTAAGAATGAGTTTGAAGCTAAAGAGGTGGAAAATGTTCCCTATGCATCAATAGTGGAAAGTTTGATGTATGCCCACGTCTGCATGTGGCCAAACCTAGCATACATTATTAGCATATTGGGTAGATATTTAAGTAAGCCTAGACCCGTACACTGGAAGGCAGCCAAACGGGTCATATGCTACCTACAAAGAGCAAAGGATTTCATGCTCACATACAAGAGATCAGATCATTTGGAGGTCATCGGATGTTCTGACTCTGACTTTGCAGGATGTCAAGATACTCGAAGATCTACTTCAGGATACATTTTTCTGCTAAATGGAAGGGCTATCTTGTGGAAGAATGCAAAGCAAATCTTGGTAGCCACCTCTACTATAGAAGCAGAATTTATAGCATGCTTCGAAGTCTCAAATCATGAAGTATGACTTAGGATTTGTCACGGCACTACGAATTATAGATGGTGTCGAAAGACCACTTCAGCTTTACTGTGACAATAATTCAGCGGTGATGTACTCCAACAGCAACAAAAGCTCTTCGAGGTCAAAGCACATTGATATCAAATATTTAGCGATCAAAGAAAGAGTTCAAAGTGGACAGGTGTCCATTGAACACATTGTAACCAACTCCATGGTAGCAAACCCGCTCACTAAAGGGCTAACGCCAAAGTTTTTTCATGAGCATGTTGTCTGTATGGGTGTTGTATCTATCTTGTAATATAACAATTCAGTGTAAGTTTGTTCTATTTTGGTGTTTCATGTATGGACATATTTTGGATTATGCACATAATAATAAAGTTTTCCATTCTTTGAACTCATTAGTCCTTGCCATGTGATCTCTTGTATGATAAAGTTTTGAACCAGTTGAAAATAGGCATGTGTAAATCATATTAACATGTAATTTTCATGCTATGTGCCTATATCAAATCTATGTCATTACTTGTGTTAATGTATGTAGTCATTGTTTAGTTTAGCCAATTTCATAATGGCAAAAACCAACTTTGGTCGTATATTAACAGAGTATGGACGAAATTGGTGGAGATGTAGTTTATTGTGATGTTGTATTAATGAACTCATACAAGCATATATGAATGTACGATTATAAGGATGATATATGTGGTTCGAGTGAAAGATTGTTAGAATCATAATACGAATCAATATATATTATTATATGAAATTATACATTAAATATATACATATATTTTAACATCACATTTATGGTTATTAAAGTGGTCTACTTATGTAAATTAACCATTCGCATCTTATTAGGATATGGGATTTAATGCATAGAAACTTTAAGAGAAAAATGAAATTCCGTTATGAATGGAATTTACATTTTAATTTAAGCGGTTATGGTCCCTGGAGGGATGAGGGCAAAACGGATATTTAGTTTTCTACATCACATCACAGAAAAGTTATAAATAGAGCCTAAGGGGGACCCAAGGGGTACCACGTCTAACACATTTACCACCACCCTGTAAGTTCTTTTCGCTCTCTCAACTCTCTGTAAACACCATAGCCATCGCCTTTTATTAGAGAAGCAAGCCCACAACTCCAAATGATCTCCGCGATCTCCACTTCACTTCTACTGCGATGGACTCACGTGTTCCTCTATCATTTTTCTTTCATTTTTATTTTTATTGATGGTACATAGAATATAATATTTCTGAGATTCAATAGAAAATCATTTGATTTTAATTTTATATAAATTAAATTCATCATCAACAACAATGCAATACCCCCTGATCTTCCTACAACTTCGTGAGTGATCCACTAAAAATTGTCAAATTTTTTCTTCAATTTGACGTAATTGAGGAGTTTTTTGAGGTGGGGAACTGCGGACGCACCCCCTCAAGCCCCTACAATTCCACGATAGAAAACTCCTGGGCGCTCTTGCAATTGTTGGGGATCAGTTGCTAGAGCCCCATCAATGATTGAGTTTGGGTTGTTCACCCTTTGCCCTCAACAATAAACCCCTGCCTTGGTTTTTTATCAACAGATTCATCGACGTCAACTAACATAGGGTCCCCACTCCCCAATGTCTTTACTCTTGTTTCCAATTTCATATCTGATGAGTTCTTCTATAAGACTGCGGTGAATCTTCCTTGCCTGAGATTTCTTGGACTTGGTTAATTTTTTAAACCAGGGAGTAGGCTTAAATGAAATTGTGGTGTCTCCAGAGGTGGGTATAGGCTTGTGGTGGTGGAGTTTATATCAGCACATTGCTGAAATTGGGAGATAGTGTTTAGAGGTAGTGTTTACAGGAGGGGAGGAGTTGACGCTTTGGGGGTTGGAAGGGTTAACATGGGGTGGTTCCTATTGGGGAATCACATTCTGAAGGGAGGGAGCAATTACAACCAAGGGAGTATCATTCATATCATTGCAGGGCGTTCCGTCCAGGGGAGGGAGCAATCACATTTTTATGATACGTAGGGTGTGGTGAGAGGGCTGGGCAATCTGGAGTCAATTGTGGTTGTTTGCGCTTGTGGATGGATGGGGAGTTGGGCCTCGGTTTTCTCTAGTTTCAGTGGAGGGGTTTTTTAACTGAACCGAATACAAAGAGGTGTAATGGCAGTGGGAACTTCTGGTTGGGGTTGGGGTTGGGGTTAGGGTGTGGGATCACAAGAGCATTTAGTGGATTTAATGGGGTATTTTTGCAGGCTCCATGGCAGGGTGGGGGAAGGGAAATGGGCAGATAGGACGTGTAGGGGGTGCAGAGGGGGGTTTCCATTGTTGTGAAAGCTGGTGGTAATGTTGGTTTGGGTAGTATTGCAGGATGCATCAAGAGTGGAGGGAGAGCTAGAAAGGGAAGGGAGGATCTGCAAGGAATATGTTCCAGAAGATATGGAGGCGTACCGAGGCAAAGTTTCCTATACGAGGCCATTAATGTCCGTCCTTAGCATCATGTCCCGTGCTTCAACACCTTTCGTGGAGGGGAGCCCCTTACCATGACCAACGTTGGGTGATCTGCTTGGGCCAGCAGCTCCGTTCTCTTTAGGTGGTCTTCTGATAGCTCCGATGCTATCTGAGAGTTTTGGGGCCAGGTACACTCCCTATAGTAACTTCCTCCTCTTCTCTTCCGGTACTTCTAGAATCAACTGTTTGCCTTCAATGACCTTGCTACACCGATGTTATACATGGCCGATCCTTCCACGTAAGGAATAGAACTTGGGAAATCCTTTATACTGAATCAACAAAAATCAAAATCACCCTATCGCCAAGGTTGCATTCAATGGCTGGACTTGGTGATTTGGATATGTCCATTAGAACTTTGACAGAAACATTGCTTCTTCTATTCTTGTTTACCACAGGGCCCATGTCCACCACCTCTCCCAATGAGGATCCAATCTTCTGAACATACTTTAGATTAAGATATTCAGGGGGGGACTTCAAAGACTTGGATCCAAAATGCTGCTCTTTCAAATTTGTAGGCAACAGGGGGGCATATTTGGTAGTGCTTTTTCAATGGCTATGATATTTCCTTCAAAATGCCATGGAGATTTACTCCAGATCATCTCCACATCTTTCTTGCTTAGGCAAATTGACATGCAACAATTAGATTCTGTTTCTTGCAATATGGGTTCACCTGAGAATTTCCATGCTTTTTGGAATGTTTCAAAAAGTCCTCTCGTTTTTGCCAACCTTTGGCTGCTAACCTTGAAGTAGTCGCAACGTTTGTAGAAGTTTGGGCCAGTCCTGTCTTCATCCTTCAGTGTAAGCTTTAGCTTGTTTGCTTCAGGATCTGTTGACAGTTGTTGCTACTTCAAGATCAAACCGTCTTCAACTACGTCCATGAACACTCAGGCCCCATTTGCCAACAAAAAAGTGAGATGATAGGAATAAGTATCTTAATCAACATTTACATATATACCATTTAATTACATTACATCAATATTAATATTATATATTAAAATATAATTACTCCAACATAATATATCCATTAAAATATATTTACAATATCACATTAATACACCAACTTCCATTAACATCTTAACATTAAACAAATATCCACTAATATTATACTAATATCACCAATTATTTTATCTCAAAATAACTCTTATTACGCCGTCAAACATAACCCTCGAAGATCATGCAATTAAATTAGAAACGCAAGTGCAGGCTTGAGAGAATGTTAGGTGATTTCAGTGGTCGTAGGCAGTAGAGATGAGTACGTCGAATGAGTGAATGGCTGTTTGAATAGTGATCCCTCGTCACCATAATCTCCCCCTTAAGTGGAAGACAGGTCACGCCCTTCTCAAAGAGATGGGTGGGGAAGAGACAAAGGCACACCACTCCAAAAGGACCCTCCCTAAGCATTACTCGGAGGGAACCTCGCAATACTTGGGCAGTCGAGGAACCTTATTAATTGGATTTAGTAAAACTCAATCCGATTCCACCCACGTGCACCCCTTACGTACTCTACATGGCATTCCTGATCAAGCAATTAAAGAGATTCCTTCACAATTAGCTTCCTCACTCCTCTCTTCTCCTTCATCTCATCCTCAACCTTGTCCTTCCCATCTACCACCATGGCAGCACCTTCTGTTGCTGCACCTGTGGGGAAGAAGGTCCTCTTGCTATGCGGGGACTAAATGGAGGACTACGAAGCTGCTGTCCCCTTGCACATTCTGAGGGCCTTGGGAGTTCAAGTGGACTGCGCTTCCCCTGGCAAGACCCGTGGAGACGTGTGTCCACGACTATCTTGGCTTCCAGGTCTTCCTCCCTCTTCTTGTATATATCACGACGTCTCTTGGTGGCAATCTTTTTTGCTGTCTGGATATACGGCATACATCCTGAGAGAAAAGATATGGGCAAGACAATCATTTCGATACGCATGATTCACAATAAGAAATAATGAGCATTAGCACGAGCTATCAAAGCATGGCCATGTTTTTGAAGGAAACTTGTCGAGTGAATCTTTTGCACATTTCACAAATTCTAACTAAACTAAAATTAAGATTCAAAAGCATCTAAAATTACAACCGCTGAGTTTGCCCTACCAGAATTTCATAGAAGAAGGCTTCACCGCGCGTGTGTGTGTGTGTCTATATATAAATTGCTTTGGGTTTAAAGAATATTTTCTCTATAAGTCAAAATATACAAAAAGCATCCTGCAACGTATTCTGCAATGTGATAACGTGACACACTAATGCAAAATACTTTTTACATTAGTGTAAAATATTCTAGATGATTTTGTGTCATTGTAAAATGATTCTAAATGATTTTATACTGATGTAAGTTAATTCTACATCGAAACAAAATGATTATGAAGTGATTTTACATTGATATAAAGTGATTCTACACCAGAACAAAATAATTCTGGATGATTTTACATCGATACAAATACTTTTGCACAAGTGTATCATGTCAACACATTACTAAATACATTAACTTTTACATTTTTATACTTGAGAATAAATTAGAAGAATTTTTTTTGCAAGTATGAAATTTGTAGATCATTATTCATGTTTCCAATCTATTTTAACTTACAAAGGTCAAGGGGAATCAATTCTCTAACGAGAAATAAAAATTATTCGAAGATTAAATGATTGTATACAAATTAAGTTATAATCATTTAAAGGAAGTAATGTATACAAGATCATTACAAAGAATTGGAGAAAAATGGGAAAACTAGTCTCCTTACATCTTTTTAGCTTTTCCTTGAGCACAAGTTCACATATACTTGATGGATCCACTTGAATTAGAATGATGTGGTACTCTACAACAATCTAACCATTAAATGCATTACGTGAGAATAATTTATGGGAGACACCTTTTATACATCAAAGTATGCACAAGAGCTCACCCCTTTCTCTAATAACAAGGGGAGTGAGTTCCAGTACACTTGTCAGAGAAATGCTTGGTGTGCACTTAAGTGTACATCAACTTGTGCACTCTCCCCTCCTATTAGAGAGGGATGTCATGGCCTATGACACTGTCATGTGTGTGGACAGTGTCCATTGACTCAAATGTTCAAATCAATGTACACATATCACTACTCTATTAAGAATAATCTAATGAAAGTTCCTCTATTTCTAACTTCTACATGATCCAACACAAAATATATACACTGAGCTACTAGGCCATCGCTTCCCTATCAACGTTGACTTCAACGAGCTTCATTTTCCCCTTTACCATGACACCCTCATAATCCCAGGCGACCAACTCTCTGAGCTCCTCAGCACGCACGAAGAAACGATCGCCATCGTATCCTCATTCGCATCCTCGGCAAACCCATCGTGGCCATGTGCCACAACACTCTCTTCCTGATCTCCGTTGGATGCCTCACGAGGATCAAGTGCACTGCATTCCCTAGCTTGAAGTTGGTCGTAGAGCTCGTCGGGGGGATATGGGTCCTGGACCCATATCCTATATCGTCAACCATGGTTGATCGCAACATCATAAGCACCATTGGGTGGCCGGCGCATCCCAAGCTCCTTGATCTACTTCTCAGGTGTATGGGTGCAAAGGTCACTACTACTTCATCGGATCCACCCTCGGTTCTATTTCTTTTGCGGGGTAACTATACGTTGCTTCTACATTGCTTTTTTACAAGTTTCACATTCTAAGTTTTTCTTGGGATATTAACAAAAGATCCTGCGGCAATTGTATGTACATAAAGTATGTTCCTTTATGTTTCTTACGAAAATTTTACGAGCGTAACTTTTATCCTCAATCTTTTACCTTTATGTTTAAATATTATGTTTTGCATAAACCTACAATAACTTGTTGCACTCGATACAAACAGAACCTTGGTTTGCATCTACGCAATTGCGAGATAAAATCTAAGCTGGATAAGTTAAGGTGAGGGATAAGCAGAAAAAATTGTTTTGCTGGATGTTAGGATAAGCACAGGAAGGATTAAGTGGGTAGGTAGATTTTGTGCGGTGAGAATAATTACTTCACTATGTTATATTCCACATTTGCATCCCCTTCATGTCATAGTTGTTATCCAATCGATCTGGATCGATCTACGTCTCCTAGTTAATAACACCACCGTACCCATTAATTCCAAGATATATATATATACCATGCTGAGAAGTGAATTCCAGCTTTCTAGTTAGACAGAATGGCTGACATCTTAATTACATGGCAGTCAATTTATGCATACTATGAAAACGTGTGCGGTGCTAAGTTGGTTACCGTTCACTTCACTGATGATTTGTTATTGTTATTTTCAATCGGCAGCAGCTTCCGTCGAAGGATGCCAATTGTTTTTTTTTTTGTTTTTTTTTTTAACTTACGTATGATGGCGCTTAGAGGTGTCTAAGTGTTTTTTTTTTTTTTTCAATTGACATTTGCTACTGTGTGGAAAACCGACAAGCTTTTTTCTTTTTTCGTTTGACGTTGTATTGGTGTATTTTAAAATTATTTATTTAATTTTTTAATTTTCATTTACTATGACTTGACATTTATTTTTTTCATTTATTGTTGCATTGGTATGAAAAATTTGAATTTTGGTCCATGAATTTTCATTTTCTAAGATTTAATGTGTTGTGTATTTTAATTTTTAATTAGTGTGTTTTGATTTTTCATATCGGTATATTTTAATTTTCAATCGAATAATAAGTGATTTCTCAATTGGAAAGTAAAAAATCAAAATATACCTATTAAAATCATCATGCATTGT
Organism: Thalassia testudinum; assembly: GCA_037157565.1. Lineage (NCBI taxonomy): Eukaryota > Viridiplantae > Streptophyta > Magnoliopsida > Alismatales > Hydrocharitaceae > Thalassia > Thalassia testudinum. Next base: position 135,712,245 of record JAZHRO010000073.1, read on the forward strand.
AATGTGTATTTCTTTACTTCATGCTTTTCCTTTTTTTGTTGAAGTAGTTTTTTAAGTAGTAAAATTTTGATGCAATTTTAATTTTTGTATTCATGTAATAAGGCATGGGTTAAAAGTTAGTTAATTTTTATGATATGCCCATTGGTTAAACCTTGAATATTCACATAGGATTATGTGGATGACTTGGAAATAAATGTTTCATATCGAGCATTTGGAGCATTTGAAAGTCAAGTAGAAACAGTCTGTCCCACAAAGAAGAAAGGGGAGCCCTTCATCATCACGGCAATCTACGACGACAACAAGGGTGTGCAAGTGTGCAGTAAGAAGCGCGGGCACAACTTCACCATGATAGGGGACTTGGTGGACGTGTGAGCCACTGACTACGATTGCATGGTGATTCCCAATGGTAGATCACTAGAGCTGCTTGTCGGCGAGACAGTAGTAGTGGAGATGGTGAAGGAATTCGCTGAGAGAGGGAAGGTTGTAGCGGCCATTGGGAATGGGCAGCTGCTTCTCGCCACTACACTCCTCAGTGATCATAATATATATTTTTTAGTCAAAATGTACAAAAAAATATCATACGTTGCATTTTGCTATATGCTAGAGTGGTACACCAGTGCAAAGTAATTCTACATCGATATAAAATGATTCTGGATAATATTGCATTGATATAAAATGGTCATGAAATGATTTTATATCAGTGCAAAGTGATTTTAGATGATTTTATATGATTTTACACCGATATAAAATGATTCATAATGATTTTACACCCATGCTTCATGTCAATGCATTGCAAAATATATCAACTTTTATATTTTTATACCCACATCCTATTTTTTATATTCTATACTGATTTTTGGTTGATCATCAAGTTGCACATTATATTCAAATTGATTTTTAACTTTCATCGATCGCTGGTGTAGATGGAGCACATCTGAGAACCATACATATGTGCAGTTGCAATTCAATAAATACCGACTTAATTTCAGTGGATCGTCATGTCGACGAAGAAAATAATATATACATATATCCCAGGGGAAGAGATGTGCTACAGAAGGCTGCTTGAAGAAAGTGGTGGAATTGGCCGGGGGGACGTGGTGCGAGCCGCCAAATCAGTGGCGGACGGGAAGGTGGTAACAGCCACAGGGCTGGAGGGGATGCCGCAGTTCATTGCTGATCTCATGAGCCCGATGGGAATACATGTTACCATCTGATGATATAACTGCAAGGTAATAGCAAAGTTACTGGATGTGACAACCTAAGGTATCTCCGTGTGAATGTGGAGTACCACTAACTTCCGATAAAAAGTAATCAGAAAGATGATTAAGATTTGAAGCATTATTCTATCTGGAAAACAGACACTGTTATACACCTGATCTAGTCACATGCAATGGAGTATTGCAATTTGAAGTTTCTTAAGGGCATTAGTGGTGTACTCCTCTCTCCCTCTGATTTTTTTTTTTCTATCGAGTACTTCTTAGATCCACTAGTAGAGTGAAATCAAGATACAATAAGAAAGCATCCCACAAGATCAGGGAGAGAGTACAGAGGAGGAAGAAAAAAGACAAATGCCCTACCCGTGATTAGGGGACAAAAACCACACGTCAAAAAAAGGAATAAAAGGGGTGTATATGCAAGTGAGCTTGACAAGCCAAGACAACGATACTCCGTACAATCATAAACAAAAAAAACATGCGGATAAACAATGACAGAGTTGTACATCCATGACAGCTAAGCATATGCATCCTATCAAGATAGAGTCATGCATGGCGCTTACCGATTGTGACAGCTTAGCTCCCAGCAATCGGTTAAACCCAATTGTCGAGTACGAAAAAGTAATCGCCTGATATATAATTATAAAATATCAATAACTATACAAATAAATTATAAAACATCAATTAAATGAATAACGGGTAACACTTGTGTACTTGTGACATTTTTGTTAAGCAAATGCTTTAAACATCGCTGCCCTCTAGTTAACCGACCATATCTGAGTACGAAGTCCAACAATATACACCAATAAAAGCTGAGTAAAGTAAAACTAGCTAATAGTATAAAACAGAATACACGAAAATGGGTACCATTTATATTTAAATCTGGTGTACATTACCCTCAATAATTACAGTTGTTGTCATTTATCAATTGATAGCTTAGAAGGTATGAAGAGATCTTTATGAGATTGTTCAAGAAGTACAACTAATATAAAACACCATATTGGCTAAGAGGATAGCTCATATCTTTTCCACAACTCAATCCATCACCCTTGGGTCATTGCGAGGAAAAGTGGTGATTATCTTGTGTGGTGTAAATACATCCTAACTGACACGTTGACCTACAGATAACCATGCATCCACTCATCAGTCAAATAAAGTACAACTTAACCCTTAAGTGATGCACTTTGCTATCCTAATTAGTCGTTAAGCCTAACTACAAGACGCAGGAGCCTAGCAACTTCTTAACTAGCCCATCCAGTCTAAATCTATAATAGTACTATAGCCAAACACCAGCAAGCAGCAAGGATTGAATCGATTATCCAATATTCACATATCTCTGACAATTCTATCTTTATCACATTTAATAATCTAATTCTCAAATAATTGAATTCTTAACCATCATAATCAAAAGTTTAACATGTCTACATCAGAGTATAGTCATCACAAGCCATTGTTGTTTAATTGTCAACCAATTCCACTATTACAATTTTGTTACTCTATATGAACTATTTATTTAATGTGTTCCACAATTACATTATTAAGGCATAGTTAGATCTGGAAAAGAATTTCCAATCATAAGAGTACAAAATATGGTCATCAATTGGATTGATAACTATTGCATCAGTTGGCTATTGAATTATCACAAGAATATAGAGTTCATGAGAATTAAGTAATCAAGAATCCTTTAATTTCACATTAATTACGTCAAATGGTGATTAAACTACATATTTGATATTGTTAATTAATTAATTAATTACATGTCAAATGTGTAACTAAGACATATCTAATAAACGGATCAAAACAACTAAATTAATCACAATTTAATCAATTTAGACATTCCTAATTACTTCAATCTACATTTAATTACCCAACATCAAGAGAGGTAGCATTTAACCACAATAGATTCCCACACTCAGCAAAAAGGATAGAACTCACACAGAATGAGATACTACACGAATAGCAATCACAATCCTTACCGAATGAAAAAAGGAAAGGTGACTACTCTACCTAACTTTACCGGTGAAGGGTTCAATTGAATCAACCTATGACATCCCAGAAGTGTGAAAAATGATGTTTAAAACTTTTCAAAATCATTAATCGAATTGATGCTAAAACTTGATTACATAATGAAATAAAATGCCTTAAATCGAAACCACATGGGATAAAGTAATTTTTCTTACGTTTCAGGTTCCTACAAGTATAGAGAAGTATACTTTCGCAGGTGGTATAGTTCAACACCCTACATGTGATGCCTCTTACAACAAATCACTGCATGACCAAAATCCTCGATGGGTAGATGAAACCCTTCATGTCAAGGAAGTCCAACCACAATTGAATCCACAAACCAATGTTCAAGAAAGCAGCCACCTAGCTCGAGTAGGCATCTGCATAGGCGTCCGTGGACCCCTTCCAGAATTGAGTAATGTCATGTGGTCCTATAGTCGGGTTTGGTTGAGTAGGCAGGCCAAGTAGTAGTTTACTCAACCGCATAGTCATCCAATTTTGAGATAGACCACTAGTAGGCTCTTCTCAAAAAAACCCACATAAAAATAACCACACGATCCCATGCCCCGTTAACTCCCATTCTTGATACCCCTTCGTTAAACCCGACCCTTGATACTCTCCTACAGTTGTGCCCCACCAAAAGCCCTAAACCTTGCACCCTTGTACGATCGCACACCAGTAGCAGCTACAACATCCCTAAAATCTCCACCCATCGTTGCGCAGCACTAAAGCCAAAAGCCATCGCAAGACAACGGCGATTAAGAGCATCATTGGCTTCTTCGGTTGGATGTGACGTTGGAAGGAGGACTGTTTTGGTCGGCGGTGGCAATAAGCCCATGTTGAGAGGTTGCTTTAAATCTTGAATGATAGCTAAGTCTGTTTTACATCTAATTTTACGATTTGATTTTAGTGATAGTGAGAGTTTAGGTTGCATTTGATTTCAATGTCTGTTAGCTTTAATTTTAGGTTTTTGTTTTATGTTGATTTTAGGTTTTTGATTTAGATTTCATTTTAGATTTTCGATAATATGTTTTGATTTATTTTGATTTGAAGTTTTTGATTTAGTTGCATAATCTTTTATATTCTAAGTTGTATAGTAATTAAAGAGTATGAGTATTAACTACGTTTTCTTATTATACTACTCGAGATGTTATAACATTGCGTATAACACAAATTTAATAAATTAACTAATTATTATATTTTTTAAAAAAAAAAAAACAAAACTGCCTACTCATCCAAATATCACATACTCTCTATATATGGTAACCCAACCGACCACATTTCGCATACTGACTTCCTAAACCTTGCCACGAATGATTTCACGAACCCTTAGAAGTGACCTTTGTGATTTCCTTTAAGCACAATCACCGCAGTTGCGATTTCCTCCTAGCATGATCACCGCAAGGACTTCTAACACTTGAATTGGAAATCTAGAACTCAATTCTGGGTGTCCCTAGAATAGCAATTTAGACATTTAGAATGTTATCTAGACATCTGATCATCTGTTCAAAAGTCTGTCAAGACTTCACGACGTTTAACCTTAGAGGGAAGAAAGGAGGCAATGGCTACTGCTTCTTTCTTCTGACAATTGAGGGCTTTTGGTGGAGAGATTTAAGGGATTTGATTTAAATCAAGTGATTGGAATTAGGGTTAAGGTTTGCCATTAAGAGATATTTATAAGGATCTAACCCTAATCCGAATTTGATGGCAACGCTTAGATCTCCATCCAAGGGTGAGGATCAAATCCTATTTGAATTTTATAAAATTGGTCTATAACAACTTATGGAATGTTTGATTTTAGTATCCAAACATAAATTAATTGTAATCCAACCACTACAACAGTATGCAGGTAGAACTGTCGCCAAAAACCTATAAACCGTCACCAACGACCATTGCAGTATATAACGTCGATGTTTTATTTTGGGGACAATTACAATCCCTTATCATCTCCTTTTGAGTGTGCATGGGCGAACATGGAAGTGGGATTTGACCACGATTTTAAACAATCCCTAAAGTAAATTACTAACAATTATTAATTAAACCATTTGCCAATTTACGTGCCAAAAATTTTCATAGAAAACCATCCCCTATTTACAATAGGGACCGTTTAATAACCATCGCCAAATGACAGGTAAGACCTTGTGTTAATTGTTGGGGGGCCTAAAGGGCCTATGGCAACGGTTATATAACCGTTGCTTAACGTATTACACAACTGTTGTTATTGATAACCGTCGCTAATAATGCTTTATTTTTTTTTAATGCAATTACAGATAACAAATAAGAAATGCACAAAAATCACGGAAATTGTTCAAAACATTCAATACAAAGGAATTATAAAATGAAAGTTAGGTTGGAATATTACAACAATAATAAAGATGCGAAGAATATAAACACATATATATAAATTATGCTAGGGCACCCACGCCACCAGCCCCTAAACCACCATTGTCATCATCGCCATGCCTCGGAATGTGGAACGGTGAATGATCAGGTCCACCGGCACCCCCCTCGGAGATAGGAGAAGACCTCCTCCCATTGCTTGTTATGTCGCTCTAACAACTCCTCCTGGTGCTCTATATTGTGAGTGGCGGCCTGCAGCTGGGCGATGACCTCCTTCAACCTTTTCTCCCACTCCACATCTCAACGTTGTAAAGTTTGAACCTTGGTGCGTAGATTGTCGTCGTGGGCGAACGAGGAGGATCCTTTCCTACCAAACTAGAAGGAGATTGTCGCACTCTTTCCAGTGCTACAAACGAAGCCTCTGTGCTCTGGAGGCATTACGGTCTTGAAGGCCTCCTGATCAATGACAAACCGTGTTGCATATTAAAAATGGTGTTTTAATGGTGTCGTTATCATAGTATAGTTACCACAATGCAAACAAATGTCTTGTCATTTTATTTATTTACATAATTTTTACTGATTTATTCTAAGTCGTTCAATGGAAGGCAATTATTGATATACATAACTCTTTATGTTCCAAAAATATTCTTTTATTCTAAAAAATGTCAATTATATTTACAAATAAATTAATGAATCAAAGAATAAATGAATTGGTTAATTATGTACAAAAGAATCAATTAATAATAACTACAATTTCATTTCAAAAAGTAATAATAACTACAATGCCTTAAATATATTTACAACTAAATAGGCATGAACAACTACTCTATGTTAGTTATATACAACTATCCTAAATAACACCTAAGTATAGGTACAAAAATCACTATTAATATATACTAATAACTTTAATAAAATATGCTATATATACAGTAACATATATAACTGTTACTATAGCCTTAGTAAAAGTATGTACAAAACATAATGCAAAAGAACTATACTTTCTAAAATATATGCATACCTACAGTGACGGATACATATGTCACTAAAAATACCTTACAAAAATATGTACACATAATAAGGCTCAAACATATGTATACTAATCTACTTATACCACACACACACACACACACACACACTATACATACATACTCGTATATTCATTTATTATACATATACTATTATTTACACATATATACATATACTATACATACATATACATATATAGTTAGTATACACAGAACACACGCACTCATTGTAAATCTCTACTTAGAGGGGGTGAGATCAGCGTGACGTAAAAATGCGGATTTAAAGATAGAATAATCTCACAAAAATAGACAATCACACAATGTACACAATGATTTTTAGGTGGAAACCCAACCCGGGTGAAAACCACTACCTAACTCTCTCGAGTTAGGATTTTCCGATCAACTAAGTTGATCAAATCCACTAAACGAATCACTTAAATGAAGGTGGTTCAACCTCAATTACAACCACGCTACAAGTGCGAAGGTAGCATTCCTCGGCCCCTTCTCTTCACGAGAAGGATTTTGTCCCTCGATGAAGATGGAAATTCGCAACGCAAATACCCAACCAAATAACAAAGTAAAATACAACAATAATCCTATAGAGCCAACAAAATAATTCTTAAACTAAGCTTCTATAAGAGTTAGGATGCTCCGCTTTGCTGGAAGTGTGTCGACGACACGGATGCGTGAACTACGCGATGGTGCAACGGTGCTCTCGTGAACTATGGAGGGAGAGCGGGTGTGCAAATTATCGATGCTCTCTAGATGTAGAACTTAAGCTTGGAGAGCTAGAGCTTCAACTACTTCTCTTGGATACCAAAGATGTGGAAAGTGGTTTACTTAGTGTGTCTTGGTGTATGTTTGAGTGGCAAAGGTTCTCCTCTATTTATAGAGGCCCTAGGATGGCTCTGGAAGGCCTTGGAAGGCTTCCATAGCTATTGGGTACAACCTCCAAGAGAATCAGGCCAAAATGAGGATTAATCATTACACTGACAGGGTTATCAGACGTCTGGTCCTGGCATCAAATGTCTGGAAAACCATTTTAAGACGTCTAGGAACAAAGTCAGACGTCTGATTATAGGCGGATTTCCTTCCTGACTTGAATCAGATCTAAACAGGATTCTAGTGAATTGTCATCAGATAACATACAGGACGTCTGGAGTGATGTTTGGACGTCTGGAAACCTACTTTTCTGCGGAAATGGATTCCCAACAGAGTGTAATGGCTATAAAATCTCTGAGAAGAGATTTTGGGTCGACCGAGGCAAAACGGTCATGTATCAGACGTCTAAGGTCCTCTACGGACGTCTGATATCGGCTAACGGTCATATCATTCATTGTTTGCTAAGCCATCCAACAGTCCACTAATTGGACATCTGGCAAAACTCATCAGACTTTTGAACTAAGGTCAGGACGTCTGATTTCATCAGACAGAACTAAGTCCAGCCTAAATATAATCGGACGTCTGAATCAATAGTCAGACGTCTTCAAAGTCATTATCAGACGTCTGATTTTCAGATTGGACGTCTGAAAAAGTTGTTTGAACCCTATTTTGGTTTTCTAAGTTCCTACAGAAAGCCTAAGTATCCTAGGGTTGTGCAGGTGTTCTTAAGACTATTGTTAGGGTACTTTGAGGCTCTTTAACATGATATTCTAAGAAACAAAAGGAGCAAGGAAATAAAGACAAAAGTACATAGAAAGAGACAAATAGAACTTTATCCTATTCTTCTCCTTCCTTCTTCAAGCTATCGCTCCTTGCGAAGCTCCTCTGTTCTCCGTCAAGCTCCTCCAATCCACCATGGATGCGAGCTCAAACTCTGTCTAACCACGCCTCCATTTGCAATTAACCTAAAATCTAAGACTTCAAGTGTAAATGTTAAATGACACGCGTTTTATTATCATCAAAATAAATGATCGTGGTGCTCTAACACCAACAATCTCCTCCTTTTTGATGATGACAAAACCATAAATAATAATGCAAAAAATCCTCCTCCCTTTTGACATTATCAAAAAGGTTTAATTGGTTTTAAATTTCCTATAACTCCCCCTTAAAATATGCTCTTCTATAAATGAGTTGAATTTATTTTAACAAGAGTAATGCCCTCCCCTTTTTGTAACAACAAGATAGCTATTATTTTTCTCCCCCTTACTAAAGGAAATATAGCTAACTTACATCTCCCCCTTAAGAATTCACAATTAGATCATAATTTTAACTCCCCCTATCTATATGCTTAATGATAAAAGGATAGGGTTAATGGGTTTTACCTCACCTACCATGGCCAATAAAATGGCCCAAATGGAGGTGGTGGATGCCACATCGGATGGGGCTCCCATCCGTAGCTTGGAGGCCCGGGCATCGGCACCAGTCTCCAGTCTGGTGGTTGACGTGTGGCGGGTCCATCATTTGTTTGCCATCTCGTCGGTCTTCTTATCCTTCTCCTTGGTCTACTCTTTGGTCCTCCCAACTCGAGTTGACCAGCCTTGAGCTTGTAGATCCAGTCCTTTGTGTTGTAGTCACCCTTGAAATCTATAGAACAAGATTCCAAATCTTTCTTCGATATCCAAGTGAGCTTGGATCCGGATCTATCAGCGAGTCTCCTTGATGGAGATCCTTTCTCAACCTTAGGGCTATACAAATCTTCTACTTTGTTGATTAATTTGTTAGAATTTTCCTTAAGACATGCGATTTCTTTTCCTATAATATTTATCTTAGTCTTTAAATCAGAAATTTCTAATTTTAGACTAGCATTTTCCTCAATCAATTTAGTATTTTCATTGATTAAATCTTTATTTTCTAATAGCAAGTTATTATCCTTAGGACTAGTTTCTAGATCCTTGAACTATTTTTCTAATCTATCATTTTCATTTTTAAGAAAACTAAGGTTCTTTTTAATATTTTTATTTTCTACCTTAAGTGATTTACTAACTTAAAATATTTCATTAAAAGCATTTTGTAAATTAAAATTTACCTCGTTGTCGGAGTCACTTCCACTTTCGTTGTCGCTATCACTTCCTCTGGACATGAAACCAAAGCAAGTGGTTTCTTCCTCGAGGTTCTACTCTTCTTCTTCCTCTGGGCTTGAGTCGTCCCAAGTTGCTTGGAACGCCTTCTTCACTTCTCCTTTTCCTTCTTCTTCTCCTTCTTGAGAAGAGGGCACTCTGGTCGTAGATGCCTTTTCTCGTTGCAGTGGTAGCAACGTCTTGGGCTTTCTTTCTTCTCCTTTTCTTTCTTTGACTCCCTACAAAACTTGGAAATTTTCTTAAGTAAAATTTTAAAGTCTTCGTCATCGGAACTTACCTCGCTATCTGACGCAGCCCTAAATGCAAGGGTCTTCTTTGATTTTAGCTTCGGTGTGTCCTTCTGATTCAGCTTTGTCTCATAGGCCATTAGATTGCTTAGGAGATCCTCCATATTGAGCTCCTCCACCTCGTTTGCCTCCTCGATGGCGATGATCTTCTGCTCCTATTCCAGTCCAAGGGAATGAAGAAGCTTCCCTTGAAGCTCTCCCTTAATGAAGATCTTCCCTAAAGCTTTTAAATTATTTACTATGAGAGTGAACCTAGTGTTCATCTCACTTAAAGTTTCGTTAGATTTCATGGAAAAAGACTCAAATTCTTGTGAAAGTAAATTGAGTTTAGATGTTTTTACCTTAGAGGTACCTTCGTGAGTTACCTCGAGTGTGTGCCAAATCTCGTATGCGGTGGCGAACTACGAGATTCTGTTAAACTCCTCCGGGCTCAAAGCACAGTACAACACGTTTATAGCTTTCGTGTGGAGTGAGGGTTCCCGGATCTGCTGTTGCAAGTATCCTGCGTCGGGTCACTCTGGGATCTTGTATGGGGTTTCACAACGTCCCTATAGAGCGAAGTCGATGGCTTGAAGCCACATCCTCATCCTCAGCTTCTAGTAGTTGTAGTTGTTTCCGTCGAAGTAGGGTGGTCGGACGGTGGACTGCCCCTTAGATATTCTGATCGTAGAACTACTCCCCTCCATGATCTTCTTGCCGAGTTTTACTTCGATATCGCAAGAACCTGCTCTGATACCAATTGTAAATCTCTACTTGGAGGGGGTGAGATCAGCGTGACGTAAAAATGCAGATTTAAAGATAGAATAATCTTACAAAAATAGACAATCACACAATGTACACAATGATTTTTAGGTGGAAACCCAACTCGAGTGAAAACCACTACCTAACCCTCTCAAGTTAGGATTTTCCGATCAACCAAGTTGATCAAATCCACTAAACGAATCACTTAAACGAGGGTGATTCAACCTCAATTATAACCACACTACAAGTGCGAGGGTAGCGTTCCCCAACCCCTTCTTTTCACGAGAAAGATTTTATCCCTCGATGGAGATAGGAATTCGCAACATGAATACCCAACCAAATAACAAAGTAAAATACAACAATAATCCTATAGAGCCAACAAAGTAATTCTTAAACTAAGCTTCTATAGGAGTTAGGATGCTTCCCTTTGCTGGAAATGCGCCGACGACGCGGATGCGTGAACTACGCGATGGCGCAACGGTGCTCTCGTGAACTATGGCAGGAGAGTGGGTGCGCAGATGATCGATGCTCTCTAGATGTAGAACTTGAGCTTGGAGAGCTAGAGCTTCAACTACTTCTCTTGGACACCAAACATGTGGAAAGTGGTTTTCTTAGTGTGTCTTGGTGTATGTTTGAGTGGCAAAGGTTCTCCTCTATTTATAGAGGCCCTAGGAAGGCTTTGGAAGGCCTTGGAAGGATTCCATAGTCGTTGGATGCAACCTCCAAGAAAATCAGGCCAAAATCAGGATTAATCATTACACTGTCAAGGTTATCAGACGTTTGGTCTTGGCATCAGACGTCTGGAAAACCATTTTAAGATGTTTGGGAACAAAGTCAGACGTCTGATTATAGGTGGATTTCCTTCCTACTTGAATCAAATCTAAACAGGGTTCTAGTGAATTATCATCAGACGACATACAGGACGTCTAAAGTGATGTCTGGATGACTCGAAACCTACTTTTCTGCGGAAATTGATTCCCAAGAGAGTGCAATGGCTATAAAATCTCTGAGAAGAGATTTTGGGTCAGTCGAGGCAAAACGGTCATGTATCAGACATTTGGGGTCCTCTACGGACGTTTGATACCGGCTAACGGTCATATCATTCATTGTTTGCTAAGCCAGCCAACGGTCCACTAATTGGACGTCTGGCAAAAATCATCAGATGTTTTCTAAGACGTCTGGACTAAGGTCTAGACGTCTGATTTCATCAGACAGAACTAAGTCCAGCCTAAATACAATCGGACGTCTGAGTCAATAGTCAGACGTCTTAAAAGTCATTGTCAGACATCTGATTTTCATATTAGACATCTGAAAAGGCTATTTGAACCCTATTTTGATTTTCTAAGTTCTTACAGAAAGCCTAAGTATCCTAGGGTTGTGCAGGTATTCCTAAGACTACTATTAGGGTACTTTGAGGCTCTTTAACATGATATTCTAAAAAACAAAAAGAGTAAGGAAATAAAGACAAAAGTACATAGAAAGAGATAAATAGAATTCTATCATATTCTTCTTCTCCTTCCTTCTTCAAGCTATCGCTCCTCGCGAAGCTCCTCTGTTCCCCGTCAAGCTCCTCCAATCCACCATGGATGCGAGCTCGAATCTATCTAACCACATCACCATTTGCAATTAACATGAAATTTAAGACTTCAAGTGCAAATGTTAAATGACACGTGTTTCGTTATCATCAAAATAAACGATCGCGGTGCTCTAGCACCAACACTCATAACATACTCAACACTTAAAATTTTTAGGCTTTCACTCACCTAGGCTACTTAGTCCCTCTCTCCCTCTCCAACACTTAGCCATTTTTCAGCTCCTATCCTCACACACAACACTTTTCACTGTTCACTATACAAAAATTTGGGTTTTTTTTATTGGCGAATCAGGTTTTTCGTGGAATACACAACACCCTTAGGGTTGGGACTAGACCACTACTAGACCCGTCTCTAGTTTTATTTATGTGCATTTTGATCCAATTTCTTCTGGGCCCATTTCAGGTCCACAATAGTCCCAATACTGTGCACACGGGCTCGTAGCCCACATGCAAAATCATATGCTCATTTCAATATGTGCTTGAAGGGAAGAGGGGTAAAGGATTTCTTATACATCGGGCGCTTGACGATTGCAGTGGCATCAAGTAGAAAACAACTTATATCATTGCGGCGGTGCACCGCTCCACAATGTGGCACTTAATTTGGCGCTCAATTGAGTGCTGCAGCATGATCTGAGGCCATGTTTTGTCCTTGATTTGAGGGTTGATTTTACATCTAATTTCAAATTAAATTATATAGGTGTAAATCCCTTACATAAAGCTACATAATTGTACAATTAATTTAGAATTATAACTTAATTAATTATATATATAAATTACTTAAAGTTAATGATTTGTACAAGTTAAATTAGAGGTTAATTATTTAATTTATATACAAATTAAATAATTAACCAAATTAATGAATTGATGGCCTAATTGAGCTATACATTAGTTATTATACAAAGTAAGGTATTTAATTTACATTTTTAATTTATTTTAGAACATTTATTTTAATTTATATACATTTAAATACACATTTTTAAGAGGTAGATACAAAATTAAGTTATAAATACTATAATACAGTATAAATATGTTACAAATAGGATGTAAATAATTAAATTAATAATATACAAGTTTACAATCTGAATTACTTCGGTAATAACTTAAATTACTATTTTATTTTATTTTAAGTTTACAATTTACTTAATTAACTTAATAACTTAATTACCTATAATAAATATATAAATAAATTAATGTACAGGTATCATACAGTATATAATAGTTATTTAAATATGTATGTATAGTATCAGACATTATTATACAAGTATTCTTATTTATTTATAATACCCTAGTATATATACATTTACTTTAATATAAATTAATATACAATTATATAATAAGATTATATAAACATTAAATCATCCTAAATACTTATTTAAATATATATAATACAATTATAAGTTATTTATGTGCATTATTTGCCTATATTACAATATTTACATATAGTTTATTATTATATTTACAATTACAAATACAATATACATGGTATTTTTAGGTATTTTTGAACTTTTTCTGATTTTTATGATCTTTTTATGTTTTATATGTTGGTACAAAGGCATCACGATCGTTAATTTTGATAATAACAAAACACATGTTATTTAACATTTACATTGAGTTTAAGATTTCAGGATAAATGCAAATGGTTACAAGTGTGAAGAAGCTCAAACTCGCATCCATAGCGGATTGGAGGAGCTTGATGGAGGAGAAGGAGCTTCACTTGGAGCGAGAGCTTGAAGACAAGAAAAATAAGATAGATGCTTTTTTGTCTTGTACTTCTTTACTTTTTATTTGCTTAAATTATTTGTTAAAGAGCATCAAAGTACCTTACAGTAGTCCTAAGAACACTTACACTACCCTAGGATACTTAGACATCTCGTAGAGAACTTAGAAAACAAAAACAAAAATCAGACAGCCTGATTAGACGTCCAATCTGGACATCAGACATTTAATATTAAACTTTAAGATGTCTGACTGTTTGATCAAACATCCAAAGCACTTAGGTTGGAAACCAACTCTCTGTCTGTCACATTTAGATGTCCAGCTTTTAGTCTAGACGTCTTCTAAGACGTTCAATTAGAGGATTGTTAGCTTATCAAACTTAATCTTTGAAGATGAACCCTTAATCTGATTTACATCTACTTTCAGTCATCCATAGAGCATTCCATATGTATGATAAATAGACGTTAGGCTAAGATCTAACCCAAATAACTTTTGCTAGATGATTATAGCCGTTTGAGCCTCGGGAAATCCATTACCACAAAGATTTTTGTTTCCAGATCCCTAGACATATTGCTAAACGTCCAACCTGTTGTTTGAGTAACTAAATCCTAGAACCCTATTTAAGTATGGACAAAATAGGAACACAACCCGTATAAAATTAGACGTTTGATTAGTATCCCAGACGTCTTATAAGTGATCATTAGACGTCTTTTCTAATCTAACTCAGTTCAGACCTTTCACTCTTCTAGATCAGATGACCGATCCCTAGATCAGACGATGATGCAGATGTCTGATACTAGATCCAGACGTCTGATAACCCTTTCAGAATCATAAATGATCCTGATTTGTCTTGGATTTGTGTCCAACGGCTACTTAGACCTTCCAAGACCTTCCTAAGGATTCCTAAGCCATCTATACATAGAGGAGGACCCTTCCTTTGTTAGATACACCTAGAGAAACTACTTCCACTCATATTGTGACTTTGAAAGAGAAGTTCCAAGTGCTAGAAGTGCCATTACTCTACCGTCTACACAGTCTTTATTCGAGAGCACCGATCCGCTACGCACTCCACTTCCATCTCATGGAAGTACACAATGCCTGTAGAAGCTAAGTTTAAAACATTTACTTTAAGGCTCTATAGGATATTGTAATTGTCTTTGTTGGGTATTCGCTTTGCAAATTCCCATCTCCCTTGCAAGACAAAATACTCCTCGTGAAGAGGAGGGGTTTTGAGGTACGCTACCCTTTGGTTTAAAGTAGTGTTGATTGTATTGAGGTTGAACTACTCTCGTTTCAAGTTGTTTGAATAGTAGATTTGATCGATTAGATCGATCGGAAAATCCTAAGTCGAGATGCTTAGGTGGTGGTTGAAAAAGCTATCTTCGTTTTCGATAAAAATTTTAACATAAAATGTAGCGTCATTGTATTTAGTTACGTGGTAGAAAATTACTTTCCAAAACTTTTAATTCTCAAAATATAACCATGAAAATAGTTAGGTCGTCTCCATAGGGAGGAATAAGCTTATTGAATTATGTAATGGTACCTAGTCCAATCGGGAATCACAAAAGATAAAGATCTGACTCTTTTCACTTCATTTTTTCCATAAATAAGCATTCCATGCAATTACCTATGATAAAGAGGGGTTCTCATGCAAATCTATCTTCATATAATAATTACATAAATAAGTAAATAGTAAGTTGCAATGGCATTAATGGTAAATTTTAATGAGGTGAAGAACAAAGGTTTTTTCCTTTCTCCTCTTCGCGCACGAGAAGGAGCACCGGAGCCCATACTGCGTGCGGTGGAGGTCGGTCAGATGTTGGCTGTCGGTTGGCGGTGACAACAGGAACGAAGGTGGCCGGAGGTGCTGCCGGTGATGAAGAGGAGGTGCGGCGGTGGTGGGTTGTTGCCACTGTTGAGAGTTGCTGCAAGTGGTGTGAGTCACATGGGGATGTCGGCGGTTGTGCGCGAGAGGCCGCGTGTGACTATGGTGGCGTCGAAGAGGTGTTAGCGTCGAGGAAGAGGTGGCTACACAGTGGTGGTTGATGGGTTCCTTCATGGAAGTTGCAGATGAGGAAGAAGAAGAAGAATGAGTGGTTGTGGCTGCGGGTATGCCTGGATGGGATGTGGAAGAGGTTAGGCGATGGCTGTGGTGTTGGTGGCTACAGTGAGGTGTTGAGTGGTGGTGATGGTGGTTGTGGTGTTGGATGTGGGATGCTAAGGTGATGGCAGCTTTGGGTTCCTTTGTGGAAGGGAGGAACAGGGGAGAAGAGGAAAACGAAGAAGGATATGAAGGAGAAGATGAAGATGAAAGGTAGGAGGAACGTGGAAGGTGGTGCACGCTATCACCATGCACCATTGTGATGATGGAGAATGCCTATGCCACAACGTACACCATGGCCAAGGTGTATGCTCGATTTCATGGTGCATGCCTGTTGCACGGTGGTGGCGAGGGAGAAGACCCCCCCAGCGGAGAAGATGATCATCCGTGAGGGCGACAGCTATGGCTTATTTAAATGAAATCCTCCTTTGTTTCCTTTGGCTGCCAGTTTCTCTAACCACTCACGAAGATCGCGAGTGGTTGGAACAACAGATAAGCACCGGCGATTCTTCATTAGACGTCTAATCAACACTCCAGACGTCTTAAAATGTATGGATAGCAGTGAGTCCACAATGGAGGTTCTTGGATGTCCAAACTAGGCTCTAGACGTCTTATAGAGCGACTTTGGACGTCTGACTGATGCCTTCAAGTGTCTTGCACCTAACCTGCATCCACCAAATGATTATCATATCATATCATATGTTATTAAATATAAAATTGGTGCATGAGATTATATGCAGATAAGGGTGAATTCTCATTTAACTCCAAATCAATTAATAATTAAAAACAACTAATTAAAGAGGACTTAGGCCAAAAAATGGTTCACGAAAGTGGACTTATCAGTGGTCTTTACCTAGGTTTCGGTTTCCACCTAAAAATCCCTTGTGTGCTTTGTGAGATTAGTCTTGTGTGATTGTTATCTTATTTCCACATTATATTTCGTTTCATGCAAATCTCACCCCACTCCGTGAGAACCTACATTATAGAGGTAGGAGAAGAGAGAGAAAAGGTGAGATGAGAGAGAGAATAATCTTTTTTGTGATTTTTGAGTGGTTTCTTTTATTGAGCTTCAAAGTAGACCGAACCATCAGTTGGTATGTTCTACCAAGTCAGGCGTTCGGAATACTTAATAACTTTGCATACACTTAAAGATAATACTAATCTTACTCAGGACACTTTTGTTTTATTTTTTTACAAATTTTTTGTAATCTTTTATGTTTTTACAATCTCACCCAATGAAGGTTTTAAAAGAGTTGAGAACTAATAACCTAAGCCTTGAAATTCACTTCTAAAGGCTGGAGATGAGGTTTGGACACTCAGACACATTTAGCATGCCACATGGAAGGTTTTCAAATATTTAAATATGATTTTCATCTTGATTTTCATTCAATTCACATGTTGGATGGTTAATGCATTAAAATTGTTGATAATGAATTTCAAATTTGATTTACAAGCAATTCTCATCAAATTTAAATCTAATTCAAGTAGATGAATGCTTGTACATCAAGTTCTAACAATATACATCATGTTAGCTTCCCTTTAAAATCTAAACCCAACTCAAAATCTCTTTGAATCAGTCATGACAGTGGTTGCTATTGCCGATATGTTCGAGATTTCAGCAACCAATACTGCTACTATTTTAGCAGCCAAGAGCTGCATGAATTTAGCAACTAAGAGCTGTTGTTGTTGCTGTTTCTTTCCAGATTAGATGAGCTAAGGAGCAGTGGCAACTCATATGCTTGCTGTTACTCAAATCTAGCAGCTAATGGCTGCTTGTTTTCAAAGCAAATGAACTCATCCAAATTTCATTGAAAACCAATATTCATGGTCAAATCCACTAAGAACCACTTGACAGTCAGTGTAAAACATTTCTGAAAGTCTAGAATCCATAGAATCAACTCACACTCTTTAAAAATCTTTAAAGACCCTAAGATGATCTTCACTCTACATTATAGACAATGTAGAGAGAAATGATCTTATTAGGTATTTGAAATCATCTCAAAACCCTCCAAAACTTCATTAAAATGCACAAATACCTTAGTTAAACCTTGAAATCAGATTAAAAGATTTTTGCATTCAAAAGACCATGTTTCCCTGTCTTGAGCGTTCACGTTAATTTGATTACTGATCAGATCATCTGATCTTCTTGAACACTATTGATTGGTGTTTAAGGTGATCTAGTGATCATCTCATAGTCACTTCAATATCACTGATTATCCTTGGTTAAACTACCCAAAACGCAACTCAATTTGAGTTTATGCTCATTTGAAAATTAAAAACCAAGTCAAAACACCTTAGATTCATCGCATTACACCCAATTGAGTGAATTAAAATTTGAATCACTCAATTGAATCCATTTAAAACCAAATTAGCTTCAAATCGCAAAATTGGGCGTGAAATCCAAATTTGAAATAATCGACGGAATCGGTTCAAATAAAACCAGATTGGGGGTCTTTGTGAATAGATGGAGTGAATGGGAGACCCCCCAAGTGAATTTTAAGTGCAAATTCAGATCTGAAAGCTAGAGAGCTTCAGATCCTATTCGGCTCTGATGAAGGGGTGAATTGCAGATTAAATTGCGAGGGAAAATTAGAAAGTGGATGGTGAGGTGGTCGTTTAAATCCTCAACACAGTTAATTAAGTTATTTGACTTAATTAATCGCATGAGAAAGTAACTTAGGTTAACTTGATTTTATGTTGGTTATGTAGTAGAGGGTCAAGTTAACTTAACATTTTAGATTTTAAATTCTTTTTAACTAGTTGAGTCCAAGTCGTTTAGTGGGAGGCATAACTTAATCTTAATTCACCATTAATTTCTAAGCATAAATTACTAACTACTTAATCAATCAAATTATAATTAAATTACTTTAAGTACATGAATGTTGCATAAGAGATATTCAAATAAAAGCATGCAACATTCCATAAATAGAGAACATATTTACACATGTGATTTGTCATTAAGAATCAAGTAAACATGTTTATTACACCCATTACAACTAATTACAAAAGATTAAGGCAAGAAAAAGTTATACAAATGAATTCAAATGCCTTATTACATCAATTAAGCTCAAAATATTAAAAGGAGACATGTTATTGCAATAAAAGCACAAATCAAACGTCTAATAAAAAGATCGGACGTCTTAAAAGTAAAAGATTAGAAGACTAATTACAACAAGAGACGGCTGATTCTCTCTTTATTTCCACTCTTTTCTTCTTAATCTTCAACCCTCTCTTCTTTTCTTTACTTCTCTGTCGTTACTCTCTCTTTTTCTTTTCCTTTATTCATCTTTTTCTCTCCTTCCTTTGCCTCTTCCAAACCCTCTCTATTCCCTTTACTTAGCTTTCTCCTTAGGTTTTCTCTCTTCTAAGTTTCCCTTAGTATTGTGCATATATGTTCACACTTAACCAAACAAAAATTTGGTTTTCCTAATTGGTAGCTCAAACCAATCGGGTATACATAGCACCCCCTAGAGGGTGAGACTAGACCCTACTGGGTTCGAGCCTAGTTTTACTTAGGTGTTTTATTTTCAATTCAAGCCCATGCACAATCTCCGACCTCCCAGGCCCACATATGCCCACTCGGGCCCACGCTCACACCCACAGACGCACGCACACACACATGCGTAGGCACATGCAATGCACGCACCCGCACCCAAGCTCATTTCCTTGCGCTCTACGCTAACGACTGAAGCATCATGTGCACAAAATCGTATTATAGCAAGGCGGCGCCTCAAAACTATCGATGTGGGACTATATTTCCCAGGTTCTGGCCGATCTTTGGCCGGCAATTCCGGCCAACTCACTGAATGATTCCGATCAAGCTAAAACTCAATCGAGAGCCCTTAGTGTCCTCTACAGGATTATAACACCAATCTGGTGTTCGAGTCAGATCTGGCCCATCGATTTGAAGGGTGAAGGTCAAGGATTTTCACGGCCATTCATGGCCTGCAGAAGGTAAGTTTAGGTCTTTTGACCTGCAGGAGAGTGTCTAACCTCCAGGTGAGGTCTAAACCATTTTCAGTTGATGATTCTGCATCTAATGGTGAAGAGAAAAGGTCCTATGTGGCTTCAGAAAGAGGAAGAAACTCAAGAGCTTCGAATAGGAGCTTCAGAGCTCCATTTGAGCTCTGAACAGCTCGATAGAGAGCTAAAGACCTCTGGAAAAGATTTAAACAATCTTTCAAGGTGCTATAATTCTATATGAGTGAATTTAGCATTCAAATCTCGCCAAAAACATACTGAAAGTAGTATGGGTTCAAAAATGACCCAAACTGGACAGTGATCTAGCCTGCCCTTAAACTTTAATAAAACAACTTCTGATTGATTCTGATCAATTCAACTCAATAAACATCAACTTTACTCAAGAATTCTCTAAATCAGACCTGAGTTTGACTATAAAGCTCCAGAAGTTGACTTTCTGTAATATAGCTTCTCAAAACAAATTAAAGACCTGGAGAGACTCTAATTCACCTCAGAAATCATTTCCAGACCTTAAAACTAAGTTTTAAAACTCCTAAAGGCCCTCTCAGACATTGTCACTTGAGCTCAAAAGCAGGGGTGTTCGGTGGAATAATCTAAGGAATTTTAGAGCAATCAAAGATCAAATATGACCCCTACAAGTTTTGCTTGAGCTTATAGACCTATTTCCAGAGCATAAAACCTAATGGGTCAGCTTCTCCAGCTCCATCGGAGTTGGAGAAGACAGAGGTTGCTACTGAGCTCCAGACATTAAATCAATGAAATAAACACTAAATCAGAATCCATAAACCTCAGTTGTGCATTCTGGAGCTCCTCAGAGCCTATCAAGGGCTGAAGATCAATTTCGACTCGCCAGAACTCCGCTGAGTCCAGTTTTGAAACATAGAGATGAATAACACAGTAATTGAGGCCATTACTGACCCGTGGAGATTTCTAGGACCTAAACAGATCCTACGATCTCCCTAATTGGCTTAAAGAATGATCAGAACCTAGGATTCATCATGGAATTAGAAAATTGAGCATTTTGAGTTCGACAGGACTCAGAATGCTTCCTCTCACTCAATTGAGTGAGGGAAAGTATTTTAAGGGGTAAGGTGATACTAATGGACTATTTAATTATGTGATTAACTCATCTCTGAGCCGCCATTGATAGCGAGCTTAGAGAGGAGGAATTTAGGTGTTTCTAATAGAAGGCTCTATAGGAGCAATTAAGTGGTTGGCGAGGTTCCTAAGGGGATGTCCAGGTGATATAGAACCTCAATTGAAGTTGGAATAGATTTTGGACACCTCACCATGGACAGTGAGGTGTCCAGGTGAGCGTGACTGGTATTAGGTGTATAGGTGAATAATTGGGGTAATACTGAGGTCGGGAAGGGCCTTAAGGTGGTGTTTTAGCGATGGAAGACCCTAATGGAGGTGTATAAAGCTCGAGGACTTCCGCCATAGACAGCGAGGATCGTTGGTGACAGTGAAGTGGTTTAGGTGGTTTAGGTGATAATTATGAGTGGAAGAAAGTGGAAATGGATCGTGGAAAGGTAAGGAGAGTGGATCATTATCTGGAAGTGCGAACGAAGGCCCAGCGAGGCTGAACTTAGCCTCGCCGGAGCTGAGGAAGGCAATACTGGAAGTTTAACTAAACTAATCTAACTAAGCTAATTACACTAATCTAAGCTACACTAAGTAATCTACAATTACCTGGACGAAAAGAGGGGGAAGAATCTCAGTCGAAAGGTGAGTAACGGAGGACGAAATCAGAGGGTAGGGGATAGAGCTCCAGCAAGAAGTTGAAAGTGGTGATAAAGAGGAAGTGGCGCTCCTTGGCCCTGTCACAGCCGTTCGAAGAGGAAGAGGAGGTGAGATAGGCGAGTCCCTCGCACGGAGGAGCTCCGATAGGGGGATGAGAAGTCACTGAAGGTAGACGGAAGAATAGCCTATTGTCGTCCATAGTTGGGGAGGAAGGATAGGGGATCAACCCCTGAAATCGAAGGGGTCGAGGGGTACTTATAGGTTGCGGCGGCTGTGAAGGTGGCTGAATCTAGACACCAATAGGTTTAGGTTCAAGGTAACCATCGACGTCATCTCCGACGCTGGTGAAGTTAACCTTGAGCCCTAATTAGGATTTCAGAGGCATCCAGACCATGGGATGGAGAGATGGCGATGAGCGCAAGCTCCAGGAACTTAACAAGGATGACATGTCGTGAGATGAACGGTGATCGTGAGGTAAACACACCGCCAACCATGAGACGTCAAAGCACGTGAAGAAGGAAAGAAGAAGAAGAAGAGAAGTGTTCACAGGGACCAGAATGAGAGAAAAACTAAGGACCTAGCTGAAAGGAAAAGGACTCTATTGTAATAAATTATAGGGATCAAAATGCAAACAGAGGCTTTTAAGGTTAATTTAAATTATTTTCTTTCCTAACTTTTTATATATATTTATAATTTAGCTAAATATTATATTAAAGCCTCGTATTTACATTTTTGACCCATTTATTTATATTTATTTACTTATTAACTTACTTAAGTTATTTAAGACTTAGGTCTTAAGTTATACTTAAGTTAAATAAAATATTAATTAGGTAACTAATTAATGATATTTTTAGTACATTTATTAATTAAGTTATTAATAATATTAATTAAATTATAATTTATCATTTTAAACTTATTTTAAGGTCCTTTAATGATTTATCCCTTATTACATAATTAACCCTTATATATACATATTCCTAGCTAATTAACTAGGGAAACTAGTTAATTAGGGGTAATTAGAAGCCATGATGAGCCTCTCATCATGAGGAGTAGAGGAAGATCAGTGAGTCGATGTGATTGCGTGAAAACATCTCTTCGATCTGAATTGATCAGAGAGGGCGAAATCGAAGCAAATGTAATCTACTCATAATCTACATTAATGAATCTATGAATTCACTATCTACACTACACTAACTGATCTACACTATATTAACAAATGCTACAATTATCATAGAAAGCAGTAGATATGCTCTAATTGGAGGAATGGAACCTTTAAATCTCCACCTGGTGGATGGAAATGAAAAATGGAGGAAGAAGACTCTAGTGGAGGGGAAAGCCCACTAGTGGAGCTCTATGTTGCCTTCAGGTGTTAT
The DNA here is from genome assembly GCA_037157565.1 of Thalassia testudinum. Classification (NCBI taxonomy): domain Eukaryota; kingdom Viridiplantae; phylum Streptophyta; class Magnoliopsida; order Alismatales; family Hydrocharitaceae; genus Thalassia; species Thalassia testudinum. Next base: position 135,735,384 of record JAZHRO010000073.1, read on the forward strand.
GTGATCCCTGGCAACGAGGAGAGTCGAAGAAGCTGTTACGACCCGGTTCTCAGATCCCTACAGGACCCGAGACCAGCTCGCCTAGACTAGTCCCAAGACCTAGTCGTCCAACAAGAAATAATCAAAAGTAGGAAAATAAACCACATTCACACATGCAATATAACTAAGCAGAAGAAAAGAACGAAGCAGTAAAGAAAGTAGAACAATTGTCTCAAAATATAGTGCATGCCACCACAACAACAAAAAATGGAAAGAAAACAGAAAGTAACAGAAACAGTAAAATATAAGTCCATTACTCACTACAATAGTAGAAAAACAAAAGAGCTAAAAGAATGACTACGGCTGGACTCAGCTGGGCTTAGCATCCTCTGCAACCGGAAACTCGGGCTACTTAACTCCTGGTCTTGAACAGGGTTACAAAAAGATAGACTCAGCGAACGCTGAGTAGAGTGGTGTTTACATTATTTATATGCAAGTAAAACAACAAGCAGGTTTATTTCTCATTTCTATTTATCTCATTTATGTGTTTCTGGTTCATCTATTTCTTAAAGTATCCAGGTATTTCTTGATCTTGCATGTTCCTCGTGGGAACGATCTTAATTGCAGTCTTTTCCATAGAGTAGAAGGTACACGTGGTGCTCTCCTCGCTGAAAGAGTCCCCCGTGATAGTCCTACACCCAATCAACCATCCCGAGGTCACTGTTGAGATGTAGCGGTGACTACAGCACGCGTGATAAGTACATAGGTAGCTACCCCGCACTGATACGCGGTCAGTCGTTTCCGCTAGCAGGTACGCCCAAAGTACAATACGGAACAGTATAGGGCCTTACCCTCTCATAACAGGGGTCTCGCCCTTCCACAGTCCGCGTACCCTCATCTGACTACCCCGATTTGCCCAAAGGGCCTAACAAAGTTGGTGTAGGGTGGCTAGTTGAACCCCGAACCCCGTGGGATGGCTAGCTCCTTCCCTACACTAGTATCACGCCTCGGTACCACGTACGCAAGGGCCAACAGGAGTCGGTGTAGAGTGGTCAATCATAACCCCGGGTCTCAACCCAAGGGAGGCTAGCTTTACTCTACACTAAAAAGGGACAGTTGCTCTCCTTGGTACCGCGTACACAAGGGCCAGCACACTTCCCGTCTACATTCCAGATTCCTTTCATTCACAGGAGTTCTACTCCTTATTCCCCGTAGGGTTCATTTTTATATTCACCCTATTTATCCATATTCAGATCTCATGTTTCACAACTCATTCCTCATCCATATATAGGCAGCTCGTGTTTTCATAATTCAGTTCTTAATCATAAACATGCAACTTATGGTTTTACAATTCAATTTCTCATTTACATATAGGCAACTCGTATTTTAACATGCATCTCAAGTAAACTAGAGTAATTCCATATCATGCTCATACATTTCTATCATAGGGTTCATTCCACATCCTAGAGTTTCAATCAATTTAATCTAGGCAGACATATTCTTTATTCGTGTCTTAATAAATGCATTAAACCACTCTACCGGGTATCACGGGAGGAATGGGGGCTTGCACTGCAGATCTCGTTGTCTCTGTGGGCCCCGAACACGCCAGCGGCTGGTAACCTGTACCAGCGACTAATTACATTAGACGAGGTCAAAATAGTAGATACTCAACACGAACATGTAGAGGAACTCAAGTGGAAAACAGCGGTACTTCGTTTGCTGAAATTCGATTCCGTTTGGCCTTAAACGGGTTAAAAACGCGGTTACTAACTAAAATCAGATGTCTGGGACTAATCCCAGACATCTTAAAGACGTCAGAACTCACCTTACCCTTCCTGCGGCTGATTCAGACGTCCAGACTCTCTTTACGACCGTTTGGGGGCAGCTCCAGACGTCTCACCCTACTTCCAGTTGTCTAGAAGTACCTCCAGACGTCTGGTGACGTGATCATATGTCCAAAAGAACTTCGGAAAGCGCACTGCGCTCCTTCCCAAAGCCTTCACCTGCGTACGAAAATGCAGGTATAGTTTAGCCCAACAACTCCTGCACTGAGATCTTCTGCATAGCGGAAAGCAGTGCAAGAAGGTACGTACCTCGCGATATTGCGCTTTCAGACATTGGGCCTCAGCTCCGGATGTCAAGGTGCCTCGCCAATCATCTGAACGGTAACCCAGATGTCTGATACTGGAAAACTTCCAGTATCAAAACTCCTCCACTCAACTTGCCCCGCTCGCCCTCCACCCACAATGGCAACTCCAGCAGCTGCAGGAGCTTGAGAAGCTCCTTGCCGGCGTCTCCCTCTCTCCCACGACTCCTCCTTGAGCTCCACCGAACTCCAGCCGCCGTCGTCCTCCTCCTCTGCTCTCACTCCCTCGCACTCTCTCGCTCTCGCTCCTCCCCGTTTTCCCCTTGCTGGTGACTCTCCTTCCTTGCCGCAACTGCAGCAGAGATGGGAAGGGGCGTGGTCGTCGCAAAAGAAGGTGGAGGTGGCAATGGCTTGAGTGATGAGGAGGTGAGAAGAAGAGAAGGGGGGGTTTATATAGAGGGGTGTTAAGGTTTAAGGGGTGAGGGTGCGGGGAGAGAGAAAGGCCTCTGAGCACCGCTCGCACGCAGAGCGTAAAGTGCAGTACGAAAATCTCACTTTCAGACGTCCGAGCACGTGTTCAGACGTTTGGACAGACATCTGACTGAAATTCCAGATGTCTTATCCGACTAAAAAGGCAACAGGTCATTTTAGAAGCGAAGCTTATCGGCATAGTAATGGAGTTGGAGGCAGAGTGAGGAGAGGAACCAGAGGGAGGAAGAGCTAGCTCGAGAGAGGTAGATGGGGAGCTGATCCAATCACTGGTAGGTGCAATTAGTCCCCAAGGGTTTCAATGGTGGGATGAGAGATGAGAAGAGCGTAGGAAGGAAATGAATAAATCTCCACTGCTGGATCAGATCTAAGGGAGGTGAGGTTGCACCGCATAATGGTGTAAGAAAAGTGGATGTAGATTCGCCGTTGGATGGATAAGGAAGAGGATTGACGGCAGTTGTAGCTCATGTTCTTCACAAGCTACAGTGCCTTGCAAAGAACAAAAGGTCATTTGGTTAATTTATGCACAAGCCCTTAAAGTGAAAGGGTGAAGAAATTGCATTAAGGACCATAAATGGTGGAAATGAAGTCAGAGCAATCCCTGGACTCTCTAAAAGTGGTCCTTGTGGTTTTCAAAAAGGCCTTTGGAGGTTTTAGATGTGAATAAAATGTTATGAAGTGAGGACTTAAATGTGAAACTCTAAATACAAAGTCCTATTGATGTCTAAATGCTATAAGGTTTTTATTGGAGTACAATTGAACATTTAAAAAGTTAATTTAACCCTTAAGTTGTACTTTTGAACTCAAACATATGTTCAATTTGCAATTGGATCATTAATTTATATTTATGAATAGATTATCTCATTAATTGACCTAATTATGCATTTTTAAACAAAATTTGATGTTTTAGGTCATTTTCCTTAACTTCCACACTTAACCCTTTTATCATGTTAATAATATAATGTTTAACGTAGTTTCTAGCTTAACTTGGGCATTTTAACTATGATGAGCAACATCTCATCACCTCCTCTAGTGTGAGAGGGGTTTGTAGAACATTCTCGAAAGTCTCGTCCGCGACCTCAAGAGGATGGATCAAATCTATCATACGACCCTTTAAATATATATATATATATTGAAATTAGTTTTTATATAATTGAAATTAATGCAACTGACTTTTATTTACTTACATGTGTTTCCTGGTATGTCAGATGTATCTATGCACGTAGGCCGTCGAGTGTTTCTTTACTATGAGTCGGCTCATAGACTCGCACTCAATCTAACTGAGTACCCTCGTGCGCCTCCGCTTGAAAATAAAGTAATATTTTCATCTTATTTTAATTTAGTAGGAGAAACATAAAGAGCAAAGTAGTGGCGGGCTCTCAGTACTCACCTTTCTTGCCAACAAACACTTCTTCCTTGTGCCTCCCCATCTTGGTTGAGTGGCCCACGTTGTAGATGGATTCCACATTTCCTCTAGAGAAGCCCACCTCATTGTTGAAAACAAGCAGAGTCGCCTTCGTCCCTGTCCCGGTGATGTCATTGGAGGTGATCACCATATCCAACCTTGGGTCCACCCCAACTGGATACTAGTTATCCTCCGCATTCTTCAGGGAAATTATATATTAAAACACATGTATAGCACCACCAATAACAATACGATCAAGAATAAGCAATAATAAATAAAAAAAAGCAGGGTGCATGGTGGGGATTGTAAAAGAAAAACAACCAATAAGTCTCTAGTGGAGAGGACGTCTTTGGACGTCTTTGGTGTAGAGCTCAGTGGAGAGAAGTTCTTGACAAAGTAATGCAGGTCGAGGGTGGGAGGGTTGGGTTGCAATGCACTAATGGAGAACTTTACTCGTCGAATCTCTTTTATGTGCTTGCGAGCGGCTTCCGTGGCAGTAGCAGCATTACACTTTCTGAAGACTTCCATGGATGAGGTCGTGGCGGAGGCCATGGCTGCTCTGCTCGGGTGTGGTAGAGGTTAACCAGTAATAATAGTAGCAGCTCGGGCTGAGGGAGGAGATTATCATAATGATGGATTGACTCTTCTTCCAAGAATATGGTGGCAAAATATATGATCATGGTGGACATTCGTGACTTCCATACTGGCTCGAGAATAGGTGTGAGTCCCTATTTGTAATCATACTACATAGAACAAAAAAAAAAGTAATTTTCAACGAAAAAAGATCATGCCTTTCCCTTATCGAAGAGGGACCTACAGTCGGAAATGATATCACAGCACCTGTCAAACAGCACCCGCACCCACACAGAGTATGTGTGTGGGTTTGGGCGTATATCACACTGCCGTGTGCCACCAATTGCTTTACAATAAATAGAGCAATGGTTAAGTCAAGAGCTTTTCTAATCTTTTTTTCAAGTCTTCAATCTTGACCCTCTGGATAAACAGCACATATGCTATTTTAGACAACAAATGTGCTATTTGGAATGTGTGCCCTTTTTTTGTAAGGAGCTTGGAAAGGGACTTGTGTAAAATGTTTCTACAATACTTATCTCCCAAGAGAAGAAAAGAGAGAAACACGAAACTGAACTACGACTCTTTCACAATATTACTTCTTACATGCAACTAGTGTGCGAAGTAATTTCGACAACATCTTGCCGCATTTGTCCAGTATACCCCCCAAGACTAGCTATAATTACGTTCTTAATAACTCCCACTAAAGGGTACTTTAGGAATGAAGTTAAGATTAGTTGGCATAACAAAGAAGAGCGAGAAAATGTGTTCGAAATTTTTGTACACACTAGTTACATGTAACAAGTAACCCTAAGTTGTGATAAACTTTTCAAGGACCCCCTTACCTTAGAACTTCTCTGAATTAAGGACGATGATACTTATGGCATGTTATAAAGACAACGCATCGTGCATGTAAGTGAAGTATACACATACTCTCCATTGTTCATATAACATGATCATAAGTCTTAACGGGTTATTATTTTGACATAAAGAGGTTAGAATTCTTATTGTGTTGTCAGGAAGTGTTACTAAATTTGTCCAAGTGTGTGACTAAATGATATAATGTGTACATTCACCAATTCATGCATATAATAAAACACATTATATGTATAGGCACACTCTATATTCAGATCAAATAAAAAAAGCAACTAACATGGGAGCATAGCCCACATTTCACATTACATTCATATTCACATGCATGAACACATAACAATAATATTAATATACTTTACATGAACTAATTTTGACTAAGAATTTCTAACAATTTTATGTTAATTCACATGTAACAATTTCAAATTAATAACAACTTAATTCTAAAAATTAATTATCACATTTCAAATTTCATTTGTAGACTAATTATCATTTGCAAACTAATTTTATGTTGATTAACACATGCATTAATTATCACATGTAACAATTCTAATTCATATGTATTAATTTCATGTTAATTAACACATGTACTAATTATCATTTGCAAACTAAAAGATAAATCTAATTTTTTAAAAACTTAAAAGGGCAGGGGAGGGAGCCTGGGGGGAGGGCAAGGTGGTGGCAGCATAGTAGGGTGGCACGAGGGGGCTGCGGGGCGACGCGCACGAGGGGCGTCGCTGGAGGTAGCAACGCCAAGTTGTCGACGTAAAGGATTGAGGAGGCGATACTAGTGGAGGAGCTCGAGGGCGATCGCGTGGTGGAGCTCGGTGGTCGGCGATGACGACAATGATGACGTGGTCGACGACAAAGCGAGGCTGCGAATGAGTTCGTCGGTGGTGCGGCATTCGGAGGAGAAGTAAGGAGAAGAAGCTCGTTGGAGGAGGAGAAGGCCGATCGTAGCATGAAAATATCTTGACCTTTGGCGACGGTTTTCTTGAAATTGTCGCTAATATGGTCTCCAAATGCCATTAGAGGGGGCACACTTAGAGATGGTTTTACCCATCCGTCACCAATCCTCAATTAATTCACATTTAGTGCACAAAAAAGCTACTCTCCCCAGTGATTATTAGCGACGGTTATTTATAAAACCATCGCTAAATTGTTGCCCCAAGTTAAGTTTGGCTGGGGGAGGAGGGAGGAGGTTTTAGGCAATGGTTAGTGGGATAATTGTCCCTAAAGGTACCCATTAGTGTCAGTTATAAAATCGCCTCTAAAAAGTCATTACAAATAAGTGAACTCTTGGATTTTCTAACTAATCAAATTAAGTGCAATTAATTACCAAATCAAGTGCAATGCAACTCCTTAAATTACAATTAATTTATTATCCTACAAGTAGGGACCCATCAAAATCATTAATAGTTTCATCATACCAATAATAAAGCATTAGGATTCATGGATTTTGGTACTTTGCACCTTTAGGTATTCCACATACTTGTAAATCTTTTACAAGTAGAGGATAATATTATCTTGAGGTCTAATCCCATTAGACTGCCATCATTCATCCATGGATAATATTATTTTTAACATCTCTTTGTATCAGTGGGACAAGAAGGAAGACCATATCATTTCTCAAATGATTGTCTTCTTCTCTTTTTTGCATTAAGTTTAATTAGAACTTTGCGTTCACATATGAAATTGTTGTTTCCCAATATACTCGGAATGAGCTCATACCTCCAATCTACCACATACACTTATGTAAAAGATTTTGCATGTGATCCTTTGATAGATCATGCATCTCATGTCACTTCATACACACACCAACTTTTTAGTATTAATACTAAGGTGAGTGCATCTACTGTTGGTCTACCAAATGTATGTGTTCTTAAATAGAGACAAACATTTGTCTCAAGTTAAAAGATACATATTTTCCATGACACCATTGGAGAAGGATTTCAACTATCTCCCATTCCATTAGGTTAACTCCTTAACCTAACCTGCGTGACATTCTAAATCTCTATTCGGAAACATCGATCAAGCAATCTTCTTTGGAGAAGGTTTATATCCTAACTTAGACTGGAAACAATTGATCGAATCAAATGGTTTCTTAATATACTATCGAATCTTCTGAACCGATTAGATCTCTGAATCAACACACATTGGATTTATATGATCTAGCTAAATACATAATCCTATTTGTATTAAGGGACCCAATTCATTTATTGAAAATTAATTTAATTCTTTTATTCAGATGTAAATATAATCATATTACATTATTTGGATGTCTCTTTAAGGACATACAAAATCCAATGGCCGGAGAGTCACGACAACTTTGAAGTACTAGTCGAAAGCTTGGGGGTACTGTTTAGGTGTCCTCATGATGCGTGCATGCTCCAAGGTAGTGGTCCTAAATCAAGCATATCACGAATCGGGTCTCATATACATTAGAATATATTCTTGAATTTCAGTGTGTTATAGGTGGAAAAGATATAGATCACCATTAAGTCCATAACAACATTAAAGAGGCATAACAACCTTAAAGAGAAATAAGCTAAGGTGTTGTGGATTCACCAATGAAAAGTTTTGGGTATTTCTCGATCATCTTTAGTACGGGTTCCCAGGTTGTTTCTTGTATTTCTGGCTCCTCCACAACAAGGGATGCAATTGAGTCGGATTCAATTTCGATGTAGGTATCTCTATATTCGTATTTACTTTCCAAAATCAAATTTGAATTTTGATTTGCATATTAAATTGATTGGGAATTTTTATTATCAGATCTTAATAGAATCAGGTACGAATTTGAACTGGATATGAATATAATTTTAGTATGGATCAAATACTAATCAAATTCGAATTCAAATCGAATATTAATTGAATACAAATACGAATTTGGTATTGATTATACTTAAATATGAATCCAAATCCATTATTTAGCACACAAGCTTTCTCAAAAAAAAAAAAGTAAAATATAGATGGAAACAAAAATTGAAAGAAGATTGTAGGAGAATCAATATTTTATACATAAATGAAAACTAGTAGTAAAAAATTTGCTACAAAGAGTAGAATTAAATTAAATGGCTTTGTTATTTAAAGATTGATACTTCTTTTAAAAGTGATTATTCTCTATAAGCATTAACAACTAACATATATAAACTATTAACTTTCCTATAAATATAAGAAAAGAATAAATCATTAATTAACTATACAAGAGTAATTAGATTAAAATACATTTTATAAAATAAAGAATGACAAAATAAGAATAAAATATAAATAAAAATAAAATAGAAGAAAATGCATTCTATATATCTATTTCTAGATTTCATACCGGTATTACTAATATTAAATTAAGATTTTAGAAAACTATGCTTGTTAAGATTCATGCTGTTAAAGCCTTCTAAGACGTCTAGGATTTGGGTTAGACGTTTGGTTAGATATCTGGACATATTCTCAGATGTCAGGAAATCAAATTTTTTCGTGTACCTCCTTGCGTCTGCACACGTGCTGCGCGCAGACAGTACGTAGCCTCGTTTTCTTCCCTCCTCTCTCCTCTCGCCGACGCAACCGTAACCCAGCGCCTACTTAAACCCCCCTCCTCTCCCTCGTTCACCTCACCTCCAGCCACCCTCCTCCTTCCTCCAGCACGAGAGCAGTGAGCGGCGAGTAGCGAGCAGTGAGCATGAGAGGAGAAGAGGAGCAGCGAGGGGAAGAGAGGAGAGCAAGCGCGCAAGCTCGTGAGGAAGCTCGCCGGAGAGCTCACGACCGGTCGGGCGTGCGCAAGGTAGAGAGGTGCGTCGGGGAGGTCCTCCCCGACACTGCTGTAGCCAGAGTAGTGGGCGAGCGGGCGCGACGCGGTCACGCATGGCGCGAGAAGGCGAAGGCAGTTTCTGGTTCTGGGAATTTCCCAGAATTAGACATTTGGATCAACATCCAGACGACGTAGACGATGTCTGGAGGAGGTTCCAGACGACTGAGAGGTAAGTCCCGCCACGTACCTTCCTTACGGATACGGCCATGCAGGCCGTTCCGCCAAGGTACTGTTCCATGCCATATTGAGGAGATTTGCGTCGTTGCGTGTAGGATTTGCTTCGGGAAGGCGCGGGACACGCCTTCCCACGCAGTTCAAACGTCTGGGCGAGGCACCAGACGGCGGGAAGCGTTTCCAGACGGTCCAGCGGAGTTCCTAGACATCTGAAGAGTGGCGCAGGAGTTGAGGTATGGTTCTAGACTCTTTTAAGACGTCTGGAAGGTGTTCCAAACGTCTAATATGAATTAAAATTACCATTTTTGACCTGTTTAGGGTTCGTTTGAGGTTCGATTTCCACAATTAAGATTCCGTTGTTCTCCGTATAAGTTCCTCTACTTGTTGGAATACTTTTATCCTGTTCTGAGTGGTATCTTGTGATTGTTCCTTGTGATAGGATTTCGTTCCGTTGCGAATTTAGGGTTTGCTGAGGCACGTGGACCTGCCGATCAAGCCCCCATTACTCCTGGGTTTACCAGTAGAGTGGCATCCCCTAGTTTAATTACCAACATGAATGCATATGTGGAATGAATGTTAGATCCTAGAGTATGGCATGAATCCTAGGACTAGAAACATTGGAATATTTGTATGGAATGTATGGATTGCAATCTTGAATGAGTAAATAGAATAATGACAATTTCTTGTAAATGAATAATAGCTGCCGGTGAAATGTAAAGTATTGGTGTTAGCAAACTGTTGTATGTAAATTCCTGTTGTTTACGTTAAATACAAGCTGCCTGTATATGAACTGGAAATGGAAGATTGAATGTTGGGAACACGAGCTACCTGCGAATAAACCTGGAATGTGAATAATAAAGTTACATGCTACATGTGTAGAACCTGAGAAATGGAAATAGAAATGATGAAACCTAGTATGGCTTGGCCTGAGAAACATGAGCATGAACCCTATGGGAAATTAGGAGTAGGGCTCCTGAAAATCAATGGAATAGAACTGGAAATGTGAATGGGGAAGTGAGCTGGCCCTTGAGTATGGAGTACCAAGGAGAGCGATTGTCCCCTTTTTTAGTGCAAAGCGGAGCTAGCCGCCCTAGGGTTGGGACCCGGGGTTAAGATTGGCCACTTTGTACCGACTTTTTGGCCTTCGCGTACACAGTACCAAGGAGAGCTACTAGTGTAGGGAGAGAGCTAGCCACCCCACGGGGCTTGGGGTTCAGCTAGCCGCCTTACACCGACTTGTTAGGCCCACACGGCAAACCAAGGTAGTCAGGCGAGGGTGTGCGGACTGTGGAGGGGCGAGACCCTTGTTTGGTTCTTAGGAGCTAGACCCCTGTTACTGAGAGGGCTATGCCCTATACTGGTTCCGTGCTGTGCTTTGGGCGCACCCGTTAATGGAACGACTAACCGCGTGCCAGTGTGGGGTAGCTACCCGTGCGTTTATCGCGCCTGCCGTAGTCACCGTTTCATTTGTCAGTGACCTTGAGGTGGTTGACTGAGTGTAGGACTACCACAGGGGACTCTCCCGGCCAGGAGAGCACCACGTGCTACTTCTACTTTTCGGAAAAGACTGCAATCAAGATCGTTCCCACGAGGAACATTCGAGATCAAGAAAGAGACCTGATAAATAAACCAAAAGATGACAGAAAGAATAATTAGTCAAAGAAAGAAAGAAATTGAAAAACAACAGCTACCTGTCCACCTTTACTGTTTTAGTTAGTTGGTTGCCACTCTACTCAGCGTCCGTTGATTTCGTGTACTCATAACCTTTTTCAGGTCCAGGTGTTAAGCAACTAGAGCCCACGGCTATAGAGGGTGCTGGGCCCAGTAGTTGTAGCTTTTTGTTGTACTCCGTTTCCCGTTGTAATGAGTAGTTGTTACACTTCTGTATTCTTTTATTGTGAACTTTATATTCCTGTACCTATTTAATTTTTTATTGTTATGGTGGTGTGTACTGTAGTAATTTGCTTCCTTACTGCTGTATTTTTGTTACTGTTAGTTGCTTGCATGGTGAATGTGGTTTATTTTACTGCTTTCTGGTTACTTCCTCGTTGGACGACCGGGTCTTGAGATCAGTCTAGTCAGTCCGGTCTCGTGTTCTGTAGGGATTTGTGAACCGGGTCATAACAATGCTAATTTTGATTTATGATGGTTCAACTAATAGTTTACGGTGCTTTTACCGGTGATGACATTAACTTGAAATCATAAGAGAACATATTATGAAACCATAATATCTATGGATTAAGTAGTAGGTTAATTTCCTTTAATCAAATTTATAGCTATGTTGGGATTGAAGTGGGAGGTGATGTTAATTCGAATTTAAATCTGATTCCAAATTCGAATATGATTCAAAAATTTGGGAGTTTTACTATTCGAATTCAGATCCAAAATTGGAAATTATCTAAATCCAAATTAATGAATTTGACTAGAATCAAATACGGTATTTGAATATTTGATTCGGATCAAAATCCATTTTCATCCCTAATTTTATCCTACACTTTATAGTAAACTTTTCAATATTGGTCTTCGTTTATGTACGAAATATTCGATCTTGCCTAAGTCTTCTTTTAATTTTTATTTTTATTTATTTTTGTCTAATAAATAATGAACTTGGATTCATATTCAAGTCTAATCATTACCACATTTGTATTTGATTATTATTCGATTGAATTTAAATTTGATTAATATCCGATTCAAATTCATATATGATTTTATAAGAATATGGTAATAAAAATCCTTATACAACTTAATATCCAAATTCGAATTTTAATTTGAGTTTGGAAAATAAATATGAATATGAAAATACTTATATTCGAATCAAATACGACTTGATTTCATTCTTGGATAAAATTAAATAGTTTCGTTATTTAAATATGGACACCTCTTGCATAAATAGTTATTCCATACAAATATCAACAAATGATATGTATAGATTATTTGTTTCCTCAAAGAATGAATAATTAGTTAACTATATAGGAGTAATTAGATTAAAATACATTATTTAAAATAAAGAATGACAAAATAAAAATAAATAATAATAAAAATAAAAATACATTATATATATGTATTTTTGAATTTCATACATGTATGATTAATATTAAAGTAAGATTTTAGAAAATCATGTTAACTTTGGCTTATGGTGGTTTAACTAATAGTTTACATTGCTTCTACTGGCGATGATGTTAACTTGAAATCCCATGAAAGAGAACATATCATGTGATCATAATATCCATGGATTAAGTGGTGAGTTAACTCCCTTTAAACAGATTCATAGTTACAATGGGATACATGTTGAAGTGGTAAGTGATGTTGGATTTAAATCTAAATCTAAGATTTGAATGTATATGATTGGATATCCAAATTTGAAAATTTGAGAGTTTCACTACCTAAATTCGGGATCTGAATCCAAAAATTATCCGAATTTGAATTATCAGATACAATTAGAATAAAATATGATATCTGGATGTCCGATTCAAATTTCAATACAGTTTCATCTCTACTTAATCCAAAAAGGTGAAATGACATTAAGTTGATCTCGAGCCTAGAATACTTAATCCAAAAAGGTGAAATGACATTAAGGTGATCTCAAGCCTAGAATACAAGAAACTTTAACATCATTACTTTAGATCCAGTTTACCAACCGTAATAACTCTTCAAATTTCTTACTAAATATTTTATTTTAATATTTAATTTTAATTTCAGAAAAAAATAATTCCACCTTCCTCGGTCGATTCTCATTTTTATCTCTCATAATTCCTTGACATGCTTATGCTCACCTTTTTTTAATCCTTATTTTTCATCCAAACAAATAAAAAGTGTCTAATTTCATTTTCTCTAGATTCCACTTGCAATTTTTTTTTTTTAATTGCTTCTAGCAAACTAGGCCTTGAGATTTTAGAACTCTCCAATGTAATAGTTTCCACGGGTATACACGACGTCTATATATATATAGATTTCCACATATAGAAGGACCCGACCAGCTCTGGGGGAAACCTCCCAAAAAAACCCCATAGCGCAACCCCCTTTCTTCCTCCACGCCACGGGGACCCGAGCAACAAACCACACCGATCGCAGCTACAAAGCCCTTTCCTCTCCTTGGCAAAACCCTAAAAATTCCTCTTCCTCCTCCTTCTCCTCCTCCTCCTCCTCCTTCTCCTTTTCCCGCATCAGGAGCAGGAGCAATACCGTCCATCTAGCATCTATTAGAGCAGTAGCAGCAGTAGCAGGGAATCGGGATGGGGAAGGCGAAGACGAAGGGGAAGCAGAGGCTGGACAAGTTCTACCACCTGGCCAAGGAGCAGGGGTACCGCTCCCGTGCCGCCTACAAGCTGATCCAGCTCGACGCCAAGTTCCGCTTCCTCCCGCCCTCCCGCTCCGTCCTCGACCTCTGCGCCGCGCCCGGCGGATGGCTACAGGTGGCGGCCCGCCACGCCCCCGCGGGGTCCTTCCTCCTGGGGGTCGACCTCTTCCCCATCCGCCCCATCCGCGGCGCCCTCTCCGTCGTCGAGGACATCACCACCCCTCGCTGCCGCGCCTCCATCCGGAGGCTCATGGACTCCAACGGCTGCCACGCCTTCGACGCCGTCCTCCACGACGGCTCCCCCAACGTCGGCGGTGCCTGGGCCCAGGAGGCCACCGCACAATCCTCCCTCGTCGTCGACGCCCTCCGCCTCGCCACCGACTTCCTCGCCCCCAAGGGCACCTTCGTCACCAAGGTCCACCACCATCATCATCGTGATCCTTCTTCTCTGATCTGATCCGCTAACCAAAATGCCCCATCTTATGTTAACTTACCCATGGTAGTGGTTCACTTCTGCGAATTCCGCAGTCTGATTGATTTTGTGAACTGCGTTGCCAAGGTTCTAAAATGACTTGAAAATTAAAGTCATCACTCTTGCGTTTCGATGGAAGATCAACGTTTTCCCTGTAATTGGGTTATGCGGGAATGTGTTTGGTGGACCAGAATTGAAGTATGCCAATCAATATGAATCGTGTTCTTGGGTTGGGGACCCACCCTATTCCCACTTGGCTCAACCAGACCCAATCTCAAGCGGGTCATGACGTGACCCGACCCATTCAAACGGAACCAATAAATAGGGTATCCATGGGTACCCGTTGAGTATCCGATCGACTAATTTAACTAAAAATATAAAAATGTAAAGACATGAAATATAATTTAAAGGAAATTATAAAATATAAAAGAATAACAATACTAATTAAAATGATAAGATACTTTTAAAAATATATAAAAAATATTTATTAAAAAAGAACTTTATATAAAATATAAATTTAACAATAAAAATACTATTAAATAAAAATAATTTTAAAAACTTTAAAATACTAAAAAATAAAAATAAAATATGAAAACTTTAAGTACGTAACAATATCTTTAAGATCACTAGTGTTGGGGTTGGGGGGAAGGTGCACGACTATCGAGCTATGTGCACACTAGCGGTGATGGGGAACAACGCACGGGTGTCATGCGTTGTCGGGAAGGCGTGTGTGACCGATGATAGCGAGGAGGGGGTTTATCGCATTGGAGGATCGAGAGGGAAGGAAGCATTGAAGCACTGAAGCCATTGCGGCGAGACCCTCTCAGGTGGCCACGTCACCTTCCATGTCTCCATTTACTCTCGGTTTGAACTTCGCGACCTCAAGCGTCGCCTTACCTCTGAGCTTGATCACGTCTGTAGCCTTGCAAGCTGGATCGAGTCCAGATTCGCTAGTTTTGGGAGCCTTGACATCACCCTCGTCGACATCGACTGCGATGTGACCTCCTCCTTCACCTCCTGACCCCTACCCACCATCGATAGACAGCTCCCCCCTATTCGCCTGAAGGGATAAGGGTTGTAATGGCTAATGGGTTAGAATTGAGCGGTTAGCACGGTGAGGATTGAGGAGAGGGGGGTTGCAAATTGGCTTAGTTGGGTCACGGGATTGACAATGTGGATGGATCATGGATGGGTCAGTTAATGGGAACCTGTGAATATCTTGACGGGTACTCAAATGGAAACCCGAGAAGTAACAAGTCATATTTAATGGGTACTTGACCCAATAGGGTCAAAATTGATGGGTCGGGTTGGGTACCTGAGAGTAGTGGGTTGTTTGAACACCCCTAAATATGATTGCATTCCAATGTGCTGCTTCGACATTGCTGTAGCTTGGTTTTGACACATAATTTGGCTTACATTGCATAGTTTCGAAGAATGTTATAACTAGGCTACATGAAAAATTGACCAACTTGCACATTCCATTGGAATATAGGTAACATGGGGCCTTATGTGTTGTAGCTGCACTGATTGATACTGGGTTAAGCTGTGAAAACCCAAGCATCAGAGGGTAATGGAGATGATATGTGTATCGCTGGGCATTGTTCCTTTTTAATTCATGTCAAGTAGCTAAAATTATGGTTTCCTTGTTAGCGTTAGCAAAGCTTGGTGTACATAATAAGTACAAAAGACATAAGAATTTGTACATTCCACTTACAAAATGACACTCATAAGTTATAACTACTATATCTTTTGGTTTTGAGTATGCTTTTAAAAAGTTAGAACATGGATATAAATTCTTTTAGAAAAAAATAGAGATGGATGTAAAACATTGAAACTGAAGATAACAATCACTGCCTTCTCTAAAAGAATACCAAATAAAACCCAAAATTGAAGGTAACTGCTAGTAAAAACTTACCAGGACATCACAACTGGGGGGTTTATGGGTGGATGCTGTTTATCCGTTTCGGGATTTGCTGGATAGCCATGTGGTTGTTGTGAGCATCGTGCTCATAGGATGAGGATGTGTGGAGGTGGCCATTGAGGGGAGGGTGGGTCTTGCTGGTATTTCAAAATGAGATGGTCCATATCTCTCTTGCCATGTGTTTCTCTACTTATCTGGTTTGTCATTAGATGTGTTCATTCTTCTAACACTCGACTATCAGGGAAAAAATCATTTGATGCTTTATTCTTCATATCATCATCCAATGTTATCACAGAAGACTACATAATGCTGCTTCAGTTGCATGCATTCTTGTTTATTAGATTTACTAATTACTTTGTCATCAACTCTAGGTTTTCCGTTCTCAAGATTACAGTGCTATTCTGTACTGCCTTAAGCAGGTCTGCAATTTTCTTTGTACCTTATTTTCTGAACTATATATTCATTCTCAGCACTTCCATTGAGTACATAATTTTTGGTGTCAGCTTTTTGACAAGGTTGAAGTCACTAAACCTGTGGCTAGTCGCTCCACATCTGCAGAAATTTATGTTGTGGGTCTAAGGTACAAAGCACCTGCCAAGATCGATCCACGGCTTCTTGATGTGAAACACCTCTTTCAGCAGTCATCTGAGCCATCTAAGGTAGTGTGTTCCAACTGCAGTAAAGTGCTGAAGCTTTCACTTTTTCTGGCAATCTTATACTTACAACCAAGTATTGCAGGTTGTTGATGTCCTTCGAGGGTCAAAGCAAAAGAGAAACCGAGAGGGGTAAGCTTTTGCTTTTGGAAGGTTCCATGGCTTCCTTTGCTGCCTTAAGTAGAAATTCTTGACCTTTTCTGGTAATATCTTACTGGATTTGTCTTGCAGCTTCTATTGGTGCCTTAAGAGGAAATCGCTATCCATTCCCATTAATATTTTGTCAATCCAGCTCTTGACATGTTCATTTTTAGTCATGCAGACTAAAACAATTGAACACACAACAAACCAAACCAAGCCAAGGCTTTTACTTCATTACATGTTGGTCGCTACATGATTTCTTTGCCTCTATTTTTTGTGCGTGCACACACAGAGACATTCATGCGTGTATAAACAAATACGTATGTGCAATTTGGTGCACAAACAGGCATCATAAGAGACACATAAGTACATGGAAATATTCTAATGGGAAAGTTTCCTAGGTATTTTCTGGATATTATACAAATGATGCTCCATTTGTATCCGTCTATTGCCAGTTTAAGTATCTGTTGATGAAGCTTCTAATTCTCCATCCCCCATTAAATTGTCATATCTTTTCTGATGCCCTCGCTGTTATGCTTTCGTAAGGTATGAAGAAGGAAACACAACTCTGAGAAAAGTTGGCTTGGCTTCCGATTTTGTCTGGTCTGAGACTCCCTTGGAATTTCTCGGCACTGTCAACTTGATATCTTTCAATGACCCTGCATGTTCATCTATAAAAGATCATGAATTAACAACGGAGGAGGTAATGATTGTATTTTGTATTGTAGTTCTTCTATGTTTATCTTTGAAACTTTACTGAGCAATTTCCTTTAACAGATTAAAGCTCTGTGTGAAGATTTGCGAGTTTTGGATAAGCATAGCTTCAAGCATCTTTTGAGGTTAGATTTATTGTTTATTTTAAGAATACAGTGTCTCTCTGATATCAGCACAACTTTATTACTGAATAGATAAGTGTTTCCTTTTGCTTGCTGCCATGTACTAAAGGATCCTAGTTCAGAGCTATGGTTTCTCTACTTTGTATGGACAATTATCTAACTTATCTGACTAATTCTCATCTCTGATCAGTTCTTGTTAGTGCTAAGTCATCCCACTTTGTCAGTAGTTTTGCTATGGTTGATATGCATGGTTATGTTAGTCAAAGGTGGATACCCTTTTCCTTCAGAGTTCTTCTGACCATAGAATGATTAAGGTTTGGGAGGGGTAGGAAAATCTGGTATTCTTTGGTGCAATTACAAATGGAAGCTTTGGTTTTGTAAAACATCGTACAAGTGGCAGTTTTGAGATGCGGACAATTGTATCAGACAGCAAGAGATTTTTCCGTTTTGGGGAGAAGTGCTGTAGAATTTCGAAAGCATTTGATTTACTTGAAAGGTCAAACATTCAGGGTGGATTCAAATTAGGTTGTTCTTCTTTTGTGATTGCTCTCCACTCAATTGAGTTGGCTTATTTTTGCTAAAGGCCTTTTTCTTATGCATAAAGGGTTCTAGAAGGGTTTGCTATGTCTATTGGAATGAACTAGCTGTTCTGATTATATTAATGGACAAAATATCTTCTCTGTTTTCTCAGCAAGTTAACTTGCATTGGTGGAAAGGGTTTTTCCCTTTTGATGAAAGCCCAATCGCTGCCTTTCATACGTTTTGCTTTTTTGCAGGTGGCGTATGCGTATAAGGAAGGCTTTATCACCTACTCAAACGAGTGATGCTAAAGTTGCTGATAAGGTGGTGGACAATGAGGATGACCGCATGCTTAACGAAATGGAAGAATTAACCAATGCTCTAGAGAGGAAGAAGAAGAGGCAGAAGAAATTGGCTGCAAAAAGACGTGCTAAGGTTATATTTTGTGATCATTCTTCTTTCCGACTCTTACCCATTAATATTTTGTTTTTTAATGGAAAAACTAATTGGCAGTAAGCTTAACAAGGATGAGTTATAGAATCTGTCTATTATTAACTTCTTTTGTCATGGGATCCATCCCTTTCATTTATTCCTGGTAATTGTATCTTCTTTTTTCTTTTTCTTGTCAATTTCCAGGACAAATCTCGTAAGGCATTGGGAATGAAGGTTGATGCAACCGAGGATGGTTACTTCGATTGTGACTTGTTTTCTCTCTCCTCCATTAAAGTATGCCTTTTATAGCTATTTCTGTTGCTTTATTTTCTCTCGAAGAAATTGGTTCTGCTGATTGTTTGTTGGTTTTTTTTGGAAATGGTAAATGGTGGCCATCTAGTTAATGGCCACTCAGATTGTTTATTAGTCTTGATTGTGGCTTAACTGAATTAGTGGGGTATGGGCCACTAAATGTCACAATATGATGAAAGCTTTTGTTTGAGAGAATGGAAAGTAGAAAGTTTTGCTATGGTAATGATGTCTTTGCTTGTTTATTTTCCACTTGATTGTATTTTGCTTGAATATTCTCCTTTTTAGATAAGTGCAGCATACAGTAGAAGTACCTTTTTGTGATTTACAGTGATGCGAATGATAGACATATTAGCACCTTGGCATGTATAGTACTGATGAAAAACATGTCGATGCATATGTGATATTTCCTATAGAACATATTGAGAGGTTATGAGCTTGGTTCATGTGCAAATAAGGTCCATGTTGCAGAGATGGTATTTGTTATTCAGTTGAACTTCCAGATCAATCACTAGAGAATATCTGGTGCGTGGAAGATTATGCATCAGTATGCAAGTTACAATTTCTAGCAGCATAAATATTGAAGAAGGAAAAATTAATTATTTCAACCATTTGACTTGATTGTAGATTTCTGCTTTTTTTTTTTTGAAAAGTGTTTTTTTTATTATATGTGAGGTCGAAAGGGTGGAATATAGCTATATGAAACATCTTGCATTGCCACTGCCTCTACGTCTACAAGATGAAATGAAGAAATACTCTCTGTGCCCAGAAAGCAAACCATATTGAAAGGAAAAAAACCCCTAAACAATACTCAGTGACCCTTCAAATTACCCCATGTTTCACAGCAAAAACAAAAATACATGAAATAAATTTATATTTCCATTATTAGTTCCAAAACATCAAGGATATGTGCCTTTGTTTTTGGCATGACTCTAGGCTTGGCTCTAGTAGGATTTACCCTGGCTTAGTGATTTCCCGGGAAATCACTAAGCCAGGGTATTAACTGATGAACCATGAGGTCTTGTCTAAGTTGCATGAACATATAGAATCAGATACTGTAGGCCTTAAAAGATAGCTTATGAGGCCTTATGTGTACTTCTATTTAGAAAACCTTGGTTTTTTTCACCTGAAAAGATATCTAAGCTTTAAATTGTAAGTGCTGAACTTATCGCAAGAGATATAAACTGCCTACAAATACGGACTGCTGTCTCCAAATAGCCAGCGCCTCTGAGACAACCTTTTCAACATAAGGGCCTCTCTTTTTAACAAAACCTTTTTGTAACCAATTGCCCATAAGAAGGCCAATAGATTAGCATAAAGAACCACTCCCAAAACTCCTACAACGAAGCTACATTTTGAAGTGGGTTCAATCTACCCAATAGCTTCTTGCTCCTGAACACCATGCCCCCCTTCCCCCAAACTTGCAGCGGAGAAACAAGTGCTGGCTCCATGCCACCAGCCATGCATGTCACGGTGCAGAAATACGTGTATGCCTATTTCCTGACAAAGTATGTTACACTAAGAAATCAGAAGCACACAGGGATTCTAGGAAGGGAACCCCAAATATTCACAAACGACATGAGACATTGGACTCCTGCACAAATATCTGGGGCATTGCACTTCATTAAAAGGCTAGCTTCGGTGGCCCCGTTGGTCAAGCAGTGGTTCACTCCTGTGCTTGGAAATGGGGGTGATTTCAAATTTTGGATGGACGACTGGCAGGGAGATGGTCCGTTGAGCAGTAGGTTTCTGAGACTATTCAGCAGAGCAGCTGACAAGGATGCAACTGTTAGGAGTTGCTGGGAGGGAGCCTGGTGCCTGTCCTTCCAAGGGGGCCTTTCAGACCAGCAGTATGAGGAGTTGTGGGAATTGCTGCAAGTCTTGGAAGGATGGGAGTTAGAGACTAGCAGGGATGCATTTTGTTGGGACGACGGTGCCTTCTCTGTAAAGGAGGCCTATCACAGGTTGATGCCTGTCTCATAGTCGTTGGACATTGACCTCTTGAGAGACTGTACGCTTCTCTGGTTGGTAGACTATCCATTGGAGATCAGATTCTTTGCATGGCTTCTGAGGCGTGACAAGGTTGTTACAAAGGTGAGAAGAGCATGCTGGGCACCTTTCAACGACACTGCCTGCCCCACTGCATGCAATCTGAGGAGAGCAGTGACCATCTCTTCTTCCGCTGCCCTTTTCCTGCATAGGTATGGCGAGCTCTGGGGCCTGATTGGATTGACTTGACCTCCTTCGATGCTTTCTGGGCCTCCCTTCGTGGAGGAGCTACGCGGGCTAAAGTGTTGGTGATTCTTTGGGGTATTTGGCTGGGTAAGAATGTGGTGGTTTTTAGGGGCAACAACCCTTACGTTGAAAATGTTATTTCTTCCTTTTCTGGCGTTTTGGGATGTGTCCTCATGATATACTTGTAATCTGATGCTCCTTCCTTTTTAATGAATATATCTGAGTGAGTACCTTTTAAGGTACCCTTCCTTTTCCATTTCAAAAAAAAAAAAAAATGGTGGTGGAACTTGGTCATTGGTTTATACCTTAGCATCCAGGAAAAAATCTTCATCTTTATGGGGGCTTTGACTTTCTAAACTAGCTTGCATTCATGAAGAAATTCTCCATCATTCTCCACAAAAGAGCCACATAAGCAACTGTAAGTAGACTTTGCGGAAAGAAGTTGTCCTTCCACTTCTAGCTATCTAAGGCTTCCCTAAGAGGTTGAAGATTAGATGTCCTGCTGAAGCTGCAGAATGTCTTATACCCTTTGACTCAACAGGCTTACCAGGAAAACCAACATCCACGAACCACCTCCTTCACTGCCACTACATCCCAATAATCAGATGTTGAGGCTTCAAGATGATAAGTCGAAGAACAAAACCTCAAAAACTGTTCTGGAAACATACTCCTTGCCATTTAGTCATCGTTCTAGAATCCAGACATTTGTCCATTTCATAATTGTGCGTAAGAAAGGTGTGACGAGGCATGAACCACATCAAACCCCTCCAAATGAGGAAGATCCTCTCACAAGGACCATCCTTATCATCCAAAGAATCTTTCTTTCATAGCAAGCTGTCAAAATGTAACCAATCCACATTAGACCTTGTAACTCTAGCTATGCACTTTCTTAATAGATCATGGTTCATTGTTCTTAGGTGAAGAATGTTCAATTCGTCTTTCAAGATAGGTCTTCAAACATCATGCTACCAAAACCATCGATGACCTTCTAAAGCAGCCCCCTCCAAAAAAAAATTCTTTGTCAAATGCACTTTAATCTCCTCTCCACTTTCCTTGGTGGCATCAGGAAATCTGACATATAAAATAGTGGAACAGCTAACAAGATAGATTAAAGCAAAATCAACTCTGTCCACACCCCTCCTCTTCCTCCTCCTTTTCTCCCTCCCTCCTCGGCCGCAACTGCTCTATCCACCTCAAGCATTCAGTCTGCTGCTCAAATTCCTATCAGAAAGAGGTAGGCCCATGAAAAGCAGTGGAAGGGCACATCTCAGAATCCAAAGTATACTTGTGCATTGATCAGCTTCATGGTCCTCCCATCTCAATTGTCAAAAAAGAAGACTTATCCCTCTTAATGCCAAGGTTGGAGAAATCACTAAAGAGATCCATGAGGATTAAGAAATTTTCAAAGAGATCTATGAGGATTTCAAAAATTTCTGCAAATTCAGTTGATCCTTCCATGAAAAGGACAATATCATCCTTCTATTGCAGATTGGGAATATTGTTTGTGTCACCTCCTGGACTGAAACTTGCAATGAAACAAAGATCACATGTTGAAAAGCTACAAATAGCAAGAGTATTCACTGTCAGGGCAAGCAAAAATAGAGCAAGTGAACCCACTTTACTGGTCTGATGGTAGAGCATGTGGGTTCTCTTCCTAAAGACCAGGGATCAAATCTTACCTTACTCAAACAAAGAAAAAAGAAAGACCAAGTGGGCATCCTTGCTGGACACCTCAATCTTTTACAATCTCAATTTTCAAAAGATAAGAACATTCTATTCAGAAAAAAATAAGGATATTCTCTTTTGATGAAGCAAAAAGTCCTTTCACATCCCTGCAAAAAGCAACAAGACTGTGAATAAAAAGAGTAAGGTCGGTGCTGCTTTTCTCTATTGTTCTGCATCGCTCTGGAACATCTGAAAAAGCCTGCTGCTTTTGCCACCCGTTTCATGACTTTGTGCAAATCACTTATGTTTTAAGGTGTTGCTTGGAGAAGGACAATCTTAGTGAAGAATCAGGGTAAAATAGATAATTAATGCATGATGTAACAAACTACAATTAATGGTAGAATAGTGCACGTACTTTACTTTAATGTTAAGGCTTCAGAGCACTTCAAGTATTAGACTACAAATAATCTCCTTAAAAAAATTTGAACATAATTTAAAATGTTATCTGAACTTTTAGTAAGTTAGGCTGCATATAGATTGTAGAGACCTGATTAATGAGTTGACTGATAAGGGATAGGTAGTGGGTTGTTTCTTAATGTGATAATTTGGGCCCATTTTGGGGCTACATATGAATGAGGCCAAGGGGGAGTATTTTTTCTGGGGGTGGGGAGCAGTGGAAGATTTGTGTTTCTTTCGGAAGGGAGCAGTGGAAACAGGTAGAGGATGCATCTTGTGAATTGGAAGGATGTTTGCTTTTTGGTTGCAGAAGGTGGTTTCAGTGTTCTCAACATGCACATTATAACCAGGTCTTGTTGATGAAGTGGGTGGCAAAGGTGATGGGTGATAAAACTCCCTTATGATGAAGCTCTTGTTTGTTTCCTATGGGAGGTGTTGGTGGAGAAGTGGATGTTGCCTATGTGTGGTGCTTCAGCATTTCAGAAGGGCTAGATTCACATCATTCCAGTTGTTGCGCCCTTTTTTGATGTTAGGCAAGGAAATTGATGAAAATTTTCAATTTTTGTTTGATGATTGAACTGTCTTCTGACTGTTCTCTCTCACAAATATTTGGGGCTCCTTGCTTGTTCTCTCAACCTAGACGATTTAGTGGCATCTTATTGGAGTTCATTTGCAATTGGTGGTGAGAGTACCAGCTGGATGGTGATTTATTTTTTCCCCTTTACAACCTTTTGGATCAAAGGGTGGATGGGCTACCATTGTTGGAGGATATTAGTACCTTTAGGCCAATTGGAGGAGAGATCGATGGGTTTTTGAGGACGAAAGATATTTGTTCAAGCACTTTTGCCACAGCAACCTGATCTTGAATTGATTAGGCAAAGGCAAAGAAGTTTATTTGAACTGTGAAAATGACCTAGAAGGTGAAGATTTCTGCATGATTATTAAGGAGACAGAGGCTTATGTCCAAGTCATTTCATTGGAAGTTATACTTTAGTGAAAATAGAAGTTGTGCATTTTATGACATCAATGTGGAAGCTTGCAATCATTTGTTCTCTTGTTTGAGTGGATGTGCATTTTGGATTTTGGAGGTGGGCTCAGATTTGGTGGACTACTTCTTGGTGGTTGCTTTTCTGAGAGTTCTGTGTTGGGGAGGTCGAGAGACAGGCCAGAGTGCTTAAATGTAGGGAAAAAGGTCCTTTTCCAACAAAAAAAAGAAAGGAAAAGCATGCCAAGCCATTCACAATTCTGTGGGCTCTGTGGCTGTAGAGAAACTTAAGGGTATTTGGGCAGGAGCGCACTTATCTAGAGGAGGTGTTGTGCATGATGTTTCCATTTTGTTGGGCCTTTGGTCAAATTTGATGTACTTGATTTTACTTTGTAAGTTAATAAAAGCCAGGATGGTTCCCTTCCTAGTATGGCCATCTTTTACCACTTTAAAAAATAGTGATAATTTGTGTTTAATTGTGGGATGCAATGTAAAGAAGGATACCCCTTAACATGACATTTTGAATACCATGTTGTCAGTGTTTTCCTTGCTTTTAAGTGGAAAAAAATTAGTGTTTAGCCATCCCACATCATTAGATGGATGAAAAAGTGAGGGATAGAGTTGGCCTATCCGAGGATGGCTAGTTGCATGTTATTACATGCATGAAACAGGGATAACCCTTTGAATCTCTGGCCATGTGGCTCTATCCTGACACCAACAAGGGCCTTAATATTTGTACAAGATAATCAACAAAAATATCAAAACATGTGTTTTGAATAACAAAATGTTATCTTCTCTACGAGGGAACTTGCCAATCACTTACCTGGGCCTCCTTTTGTCTACTTCTTTGCGGGACTACAGGATTTTGCTTCACTTTTACAAAGACTGGAAAGGAAACTAGAAATATGGAATTCTATACTGCTGTCAAAAGGAGGATGTCTGATGCTTCTGAAGTCGGTCTTGGAAACTATTCTCAGTTACTTAATGTCTGTGTTCTGACTTCATCCGGGCATTATAAATAGAATGGAAGCATTGTGCAGGTGATTCCTATGGAAGAGCCCTGGTGATGGCCTAGAGGGTGATAGTTGAGGAGGGACTCTTGGTTGTTTGGAAGGACGTTTGCCAGCCATTTGTGGAAGGGGTCTTTGGATTCACAGGCTCCGTGATGTGAATATTGCATTATTAGGTAAGTGGTGTGCACAGATTATGGGAGATGATTCTAGATTATCAGTGAGCATGTTGCGTAGTTTGTATGGTAAGGTGCTTAACTGGGAAGAAAGGTGCTTAACCAGGGATGGAGAATCCTCTTTCTAGAAAGGGCTAATGAAGGTGTTCCCTTGCTTGCTGTAGTTTTTTTTCCCTTGCCTTTGGAGAATGGGAAGTTTTGCAGATTTTGGTTGGATATCTGATGTGGCGTTGGACCACTGAAGAGGCTTAACCCAGATTGTATGATGTAGTGAGAAATAAAATTGCTACTTTGGAAGATTGGTGGACAGGTCCACTTGGAGAAAATGGAGGGGGTTGGACACCACCTGTAGTTTTGGGTCTATCTGAAGCTACAATGGAAGAACTTTTTCAGATTCATG
The DNA here is from genome assembly GCA_037157565.1 of Thalassia testudinum. Lineage (NCBI taxonomy): Eukaryota > Viridiplantae > Streptophyta > Magnoliopsida > Alismatales > Hydrocharitaceae > Thalassia > Thalassia testudinum. The sequence continues at coordinate 135,761,266 of JAZHRO010000073.1, forward strand.
AAATTCAGCAGTATTCGCCTTTTACTTGGATAGGAGGATTAGGTGGCAATGTGCGTTTCATTCTTTGTGGCCTATTTCGGAATAAGGGGATGTTGATTTTATAGCGGTTGTTGCTTGCTTTGGAAGGTGAAAGCACCTTTGGAAGTCTGTTTCTTTGCATGGGAGTGTCATAGACAATGTATTGTGACAAAGTCGAGGAGGAGATTTTATTTTTTGCCCTCACCATTTTGCTGCTTGAGTGTGGAGGGAGGAGCAATGTCCTTGGGTGGATGTTTCACCATTTATTGACTTTTGGAGAACTTTCAGAAGAGGAAGCATTAGCAGATCTAATGCTTTCAGGACAAAGGAGGAAATGGCTATCCTATTGGCCTTTCTTTCGGCCTCATGGAAAGAGAGGAATGTGGCTGTTTTTTGGGAAGAAAGACTGTATCCTGAAAATGTTTTGTTTTTTGTGTGGTCATCTTTATTAGAGTGGGATATCTTGTAACTCACGTTGTAATATTGCTGCTTCCTCTAATGAAATAAATTTTACTGGATGATTACTAAGTTACTAACCTATAGTAGTCATCTTTCCTCTTTTTTTTTTTTAAAAAGTCCCTTTTCCTTTAAAAAAAATCAAATATAAGAAAGCAAATGTCCACATAATGTACTGAATTAAATGTCCTGACATTGCTGAGTCTGATTGCTCCATTCAAGAATTTTGCTCTCAAATTAGAGAGCCAATGTAAACATGCTGTTTGCCTGTATGCTCCACAAGGGGTGCTGATTGAATGCTTGGCCTATGAGGCTGGTTTTCCTGATACTCATAGGGTTCATTAGAGAGAGATCCAGTATGAATTGCTAAGGAGTTTGGATGTGTTTTTATTCTCTGGAGATTGGAATATTATTGAGCAATCGTGGAGGTTAATCATGGAGATTGGAATATTACCAAGTAGCCATGGAGGTTAATCGTTGCTTCCCAAATAACATGGTCGTTGCTATGTTGGGGGGTGGTTGTTGGACATTATGGAATCATATTTTGGATGGGAAGCTATTAACGTAGGCTCGTATGGTGGTGAGGACTATAATTTTGTGTCCAAAGCGGTATGAATGCTCATATGGGATCAAGGCTTTGGATGTGTTTGCATGGCACTGTTGTGACTTGTATAATGGTTCTTTCTTTTATGGAACTGTTCTCTAACATTATAAGTGCTTTGTGTTGTATTACTTCATCTGCAGGGAAAGAAAGATCTGGCAGCATTACAGTCCACGGATTTCAGTGATGAAGATGGTGAATTCAACGACTCGGATGATGATGCTATGCCAAAAAATGTGAACGATTCTTCCAGTGAAATTGACTCTGATGAAGAAAGAATCCGGTGATTTTTTTTGCATTATTTTTTATGCAAACTTTAAGCTACTTTTTTATTTAGTGCTTGTATCTTCTATATTTAAATTCTCAAAACTGTTCCCTTCTTACAGTTATGATAAAGATCTGGATAAACTTTTTGATCAAGCCTATGATCGTTTCATTGAAAGAAGAGGTGGGAGTACTAGGAAAAATAAGCGGGCAAGGAAGAAACTTTCTGATGCTGATGTGGAGCCTCTGGAGGTATGTTGATGCAATTGGCAGCTTTATAAATGGATGTCTAATTTATGATTTATTTATTTATTTTTTTGAAAAGGCTAATTTATGAGTTGTTTGTTAAGCAAGCTTAGTTTTGATCTTCTTGTTGGTGATTAAACTAGTGCAGTTGTGAAGCTGATCTTTAGTATGAACTTGCCATTGCACATACCTGAGTTAATGTTTGGTCCCTTTTTGGGTTAATATCCCTTGTAGCTTGAAAAAAATGTGTGATTGTAGAATGTTGTTGTGGATTAAGAGATGCTGTATTTGGCAAGGCAATCTGGACATACTTTTGCCCTATTAATGGTTTTGTTTCTCTGTAATTGGATTTTTCTCTTAGTTCCTTTTTGATTGGATTAGATATCTTAAGTTTCATGCTGTGTTGGGGATAGGAATCTTCACACCAATTTTCTGTGTACGCATCTTAGGTGCCCATGTAAAAATGGACTTTGATATATATTCAATGACAATTTTAGCTCATTTGGGTCAGATATGGTGATTAAATAGCTAGAGATTGCTATTCAAGATATGGTTATTGCTGAATGCAATTTTTTTTTCTCTGCTTACAAATATCCTTAGCTTCTTGTTAAAATTGTGTGCGTACTGTGGTCTTGCATCGAACTTGAAATTTTTTTTTGAAGGGATGAAACTTGAAATATTAGTTCAAATAAGAATATCTCCTTGAAGATTGTTTAAAGAGATGTCGCTTGGTAGCAAGGAAGAAGTGAGGATGAAGAATGACTAGCCTGGAAATCATTGAGGAACAGCGACAGGGCCTTTGGGGTGGGGGGGTTGGATGTTGAATGTGAGTTGACAGGAGAAGAGACAACTAATAATGCAAATGGGTTAGTGGCCTTAGCTACCCGTTTACATTATCTTCCATTTAGCTACTGCCTTAATTGTTCAATGTAGTCATACTCAATACAATAATAATATGAAATAATCAATAGACTTTCAAAAAAAAAATCAATGCATCTAGTATATATATAATATCAAGTGAAGCTATATATCTGCATTTGTCTGGGTTTGTGTTTGTCTTAACATGGTTAGGTATAGATCATATATATGCCTGCGTTAACAAAGCCTTCTTATGTTCTGAAGATGTTAGGATGGCATCTTAGAAAATATGGATGCTTGAAATAAAATCTAGCTGATTTTTATTGGTGTAAGTTATGTCGGGACATTTGTTATTCATACTTAGAAACTGGAGGCAAATAAATCTTTTTTTGAAAAGGAAAAGGGTGGTTAACCACCGGGAAATTATATTAAAGAAAGGTTAAACAACAAAAAACAAGAGGCCCAAAAATTTGCCAAATAGGAAATACAAGAGAGAAAAGTTTCAGTGTAAGGAATCTACCACTTGAAGACAGCCACATTCCTACCGAGCCAAATGCCCCAAAGCACCGTCGGGACCTTAGCGCTCTCCTTTGTCCTTAGACCTGGCGATGGGCTAGGGGCCCCATTGACCTGACCCGCAAAATGGGTGTGCTTGGGCTTCGATATTTTTATCATGATCTGACCCGATCTAACCCTTAATTGGCTCAATTTTAAATGGGCAGGCTTAGGTCTTCAATTTATTACCTGACCTGACTCGGCCTGCAAATGGCCAACTTTGTGCCTCCTACCGCCCAATGTGCCTATCGTCCCCATTGACTATTGTTTCTAATTTGCCAATGCCATGTAGTTATAAGAACTTTACCTCCTCCACCGTCTATTTCTTTTTATTATTATTTTTTTAAATCAGGAATCAAGGGCCTTTAGTATAAACAAATTCAATCAAGGGGCAACATAGGGTAATATACTTGATAGTTGATAGTTAACATAGTATAAAGTAATAAATTGGAAGCTATTAATGGGGATTGGGGGGACTCAACTACTAGTGTAATAATATAAGAGGAGGCTCTGGTCGATGTAGGAGTGGACGATCCTGAACTTATTGCTGTTGAGCTTCTTGGTGATCCAACCGATGTGGAAGTAGATGTAGTAGGAGGGGAGAGGTCGATTTTAAAGTGCTTTATATTTGACCCATGGGTTGACTTAGACCTAGACCGACACTTGGAAATAGGGCTTGGGCCTAGATTTGAGGCCCATGGGTCAACCTGACTAGGGCTTGGACCAAGGTTGTTGAATGTTAGGCCCAATTGACCTGGTCGATGGCCCACTTGGTTCGACTCGTGGTTAGGTCTATTTGTCCTAAACACATTCGGTCCCATATGTTGTCTCTCAATCTTGAAGGATCTCCAAAAGTCATCAAAGCTTGAGTGCACCACCCAATCTAAGCAAAAATGTCCCCATATCTGATTAAAAAATGGGTAGCCGAAAAATAGGTGATCCACATCTTCATCAACCTCCAAACAGAGAGGACAAACTTTCTCCCCATCTTGCACCCATCGAGCTCTCCAATTGCTCGTCATGATTCTACCTCTTTTGAGTAACCATGCGAAGATCTTGACTTTTAGCGGGCAAGAAGTAGACCAAAGCAATCTACAGTCCCTGGAGAACTCTGTATCCACCCTAAACCTGGTCGTAGTCAACCTTTGTTAAGCCTCTTTGACGGAGAAGTGGCCCTCGTCCCAAATTAAAGCATCAAAACCACCACCCGAGGCAAAGGCCTACAATTCTTGCAACATGGTCTGAAACTCAATTATCCTTTGGTTAGACAGGTTTCCCACAAGGAGGGGGCACTAGGATACCTGTCAACATTTTGCCACTTTAACCTCTCTATTAGCAGTCATAGCAAACAATATGGGAAATTTGTCCCTGAGCCACCCCTACGCAATCCAATCATCTAACCAGAAGCGGAAGGCATCCCCTACACCGAAGTGAGAAGAGAAAAAGGACTGGACCTTTGGTAGGACTGAGGAGAGGCCCTTAACAAAATGTGAATAACCAACTTAAAGGAGCTAAGACATTCCAAGTGATAGGATCGCCATAGCATGTTTGCACCAGCTTCACCACAAAGTTCTCTGTGTTGAGTGCGCTCCGTGAACCTGTTAATCCACTTAGCCAGAAGACTGCCATTCGTTTTCCCCACCTCCTTTACTCCTAATCCACCCTCCTTCACAGGTTTGCACACCTTATCCCATGCTACTAGTCGTGCGCCACTTCTAGATGCTCCGTAGTTTGTCTAGAAGAAATCTCTCATCAGAGCAACGATCTTTTCTTCTATCTCTGTTGAGAGAATTGAGTGGTTGGTTTAGTGTCACATTGGAAGATGTGGATTTTGTGTATGAGTGGTGGCCTATAAATAGGCATGTACTCCTATATTCCCTTGAGAAGAAATACAGAAAAAACACGCTCATATGACGCTTCTCCCGTGATTTTCTCCCTGTTTCTCATGAGTGGGGTTTCCACGTAAACCCAAGTGTTATGCATCTCTTTTATTGCTTTGATTCATGCTTCTGCTTATTATAGTTTTCAACTTGATATTAGAGCGGGTTGTTCTTGGGTTTTATCATTATGTTCCACATATTATCTTTTATCTTTGAAGTTTTTGGTTCTTTGGCCGATGAGCATGGGATCACATGGATCATTGCCTGGATCGACCCCATGGACGTGATGTGGCAGATGGGGGTGGTCGTGCGGCTTGCCGTGTAGGCCAAGGCACTTCTCCATGAAGGCCTTGACATTGGGATCATCAACCCCCTTGAGGGCACGATCGTGCAGATCTAAAGAGGAGAAGAAGAGGTGGAGCGACAGATCAGCTGGAGGTGGGCTAGTGGCCCTACACCTTGGGCATCGACGCCAAGAACAGGAGGGAACAGTGGAGCGGCGCAGATATCAAGCAGGAGCAGCAGCAGCAGCATGGTCACCTTGTAGTGGCTATCGAGGACAGTCAGGGAGGAGAAGTCATCAGCAACGGACGTCGACCACACGTGCAGAAAGCAACGGTCCTCACTGAAATTGCAGGCGGTGCCTCTTACGAAGTAGTTGCAAACCTTAGCAGCGTGAAAGGAGGTGATCGCATTGTTTAGATTATGTTGGCGAGGGCAATCCTGACGAAGTCGTGGTGGAGATCTTGCGACAAGAGATCCACGTGAGTAGCAGTGAGTATCAGTGAGATCTTGCGCGAAGATCTCATGTTCGAGATTTGCCCTCGTGGTTTTAGTGCTTGAGATCTTGCGAGATCTAAATTAATGAGGAAGTTTGATGGTGATCACGGCGTGAGATCAGCGGCGTTGAGGTTTGGCGTGGCGACGATGGTGACTGAGATTAGTGTCACCTCCTCGCGACTTCGATGGGTTCTTTTCGAACCTTTTAAAGAGGTAGCGATGGGTGCAACCCAGGAATAAATAAAGAAAGAAAAAAGAAGAAAGAAAGAAAAGGAAAAAAAAAGAAAAAAATGATGAGGTTCATGTTTAAGAGAAGAGGTGAAGTTTTCTCTAATTTTTTATTGTTTCATTTCTTTTCTTTTTACTTTTTCTCCCATATGAGTATGGGAGAAAGGGGGAGTGTGGAAGCCTGTTGTAGTCATCCCCTGTTTGAGAGTCTCTTTTGTTCTTGGACTACACATGAGAAGCCATAACTTTGGGAGGTCTAGAGTTTCGAGGTCCTCAGAGGAAGGGCCTATTTTAGGTTTCTATGTGGGAGATCCAGTTTTGTGGACTCTAGAGAGGGAGATCTCCTTTCGAAGTCTTTAGAGGAAGATTCTTTTCAGTGACACTAAACGGGGAGCCACCAGCACCAGTTGAGGCCTCCAGAGGAGAGGCCCTTGTTAGAACTAGCTACAACAATTTGTCGTCAAGTTCCAGCTGGTTTGATGTGTTGTCATCAGCATACCTGCCTATAGGCATGAATAAAAGTGTAATTGTCGTCTGTAGAGGAGAGTTAGTTATATCTATTGAGAGTATTGTTCTGCCCTGTAGAGGGGTTTCTTTGTGTTACAAGCTGAGCATGCCATACTCCAGCTTGAGGGGGAGTGTTGAGAGAATTGAGTGGTTGGTTTAATGCCACATTGGAAGATATGGACTTTGTGTGTGAGTGGTGGCCTATAAATAGGCATATACTCCTCCCACATTTCCTTAAGAAGAAATATAGAAAAAACACGCTCATAGGGCGCTTCTCCCGTGGTTTTCTCCTCTCTCCTCGTGAGTAGGGTTTTCACGTAAACCCAAGTGTTATGCATTTCTTTTATTGCTTTGATTCATGCTTCTGCTTATTAGAGTTTTCAACTATCTCTTGCGGCAATTTGAAGACAGATAGAAAATAGGATGGAATAGAGGTAAGCATCACCTTTGGTAGCACCAATCTTTCCCCTCTGGAAAGAACCTTGGATGCCCACCTCGCTAACCTCCTCTCTAGCTTGTCAACTAGGGGCACCCACTCCTGAGCTGAAATCTTCCTATCAAAAAGTGGGAGGCTAGGATATGAAATTAGTGAGCATTTCTCCTTCGTCCTTAGCTCCATGCTACACTGAGAGGCCTCATCCAGCATGATGTGGAAAGGGATGAAAGCAGACTTGGAGGAATTTATTTGCAATCTAGAGGGCTCCCTAAACAACTCCAACAAAATATGCAATCTCTGCGCCTTACTCACCGACCCCTTAAGCAGAAAAATGGTATCATTAGCATATTGCAACACAAGTTCCTGATCACCACCCTACAACAAAAAACCTTTAATTAAATCTTTGTCACGCATCCTCCTAGTCGACCTTGCTAAAGCATCTATTGCCAAGAGAAAAAGCATAGGAGCCACTGGACACCCCTGTCTCACCCCTCTCCTGGGTTGAATCCATCCACCAGTTGGGTTACCATTTATAATTGGAGGCAAGATAATGATCCATTGAGAGAAGAGATAAGAGAACCTTATCACTTTTTACTGGTGGGTAGCCTTTGCGTAGGAATAATTTAATTGATTAAATCATCCAATATATGCATCGTCATTTTATTTGAATAATTGAAATAATAGTCTATTATTTAATAATATATGATTTGTTCAGTATGTATGGGAAAAATTAAAAAAAATACTATGGATTAGAAATTACCTAGATAAAGCAATAAAAAGAAATAGGAATAAGTAACAAATAATATCGTTGAGAGAGAAAGGGGGTGATAAATGTAGATAAAGCAAAAAAGGAAAGATGTGGGATGAACCGAACGGAGGGAGAGAGCAATCAATGTTGTTGAGAGGGGGGAGGCGATTAATGTAGATAAAGCAAGAAGAAAAAAGACTTGGGATGAAAACGTGTGCCACAGTAGAGAGGCAAAAGGTATGCAAGAGGGGGGGTAGGGATGACACCTGTACCTACCTAACCCAGTTTTAGTATAGTATAGATATTTATAAAAAGTCTTGATTACAAGTACTATAAACAAGTTGAAAATTTGAAGCCTATGTTGTAGGAAGGAATGAAGTCTTGTTGATAATAGAAACCCTACCTCCTGATTTATAGAAAGAGATTTAGGCAAATTACATGAGTCCACAAAAATAAACAATTTAATAACTAAGACGTGTCAAAACAAATGAGCAAATTGTATTGCATGGGAAGTCCTAGGTACCTTTATATGGAGAGGCACCATGGGAAAATTATAGCAGATAGCTCCCTACAATAAGAAAATAACAAAGGATTAACAAATCACATAATTCTCAACACTCTCCTTCAAGTTGAAGCATAAATGTCAGACATGCTTAGCTTGGAATATAGGTAGTCAAGATGCTTCCTGGAGAGAGTCTTGGTGAAGATGCCAACCGCTTGGTCCTTGGTGGAGATGGAGTTGATATGTTTTGTCCTCTCATGAAAAGCTTGATTATTAGTAATAGACGTGGTGGCTTTATTATCACAAAACATAGAATAAGTCCTGAAGTAGGTGCACGAAAATGTGTACAATGGACTGAACCTAGAGAAGTTTGCAGGTAGTGTGTGCCATAGCCTTATACTCTGATTTTGCATTGGATTTACATACAACATTCTGCTTCTTACTTTGCCAAGTGATTAGATTCCACACACATGTACAATAGCCTGTGGTGGATCTCCAATCTTCACGAGTTCCAGCATAATCAGCATCGGAGTATCCTCACCTATTGAGGTAGCCATGCTTTGGAAAGATATTTTCCAAGAGCATTCTTCAAATATTCCAACACTTGACATACTACCCAATCACTTCTCTAGGTTCCTGCATAACCTGACTAAGTCCCCCTACATCGTAGGTAATGTATGGCCTTGTGACAATTAGGTAGAGAAGTTTGCCTACCATAGCATGATATCTGATTACATCTTCTAATATAGGACTAGATGAGTAGAAGGATCTAGTGGAATGCTTGGAGGTTTGCATCGTAACATACCTGCTTCTCATAGTATATCAAGTGCATACTTTCACTAAGAAATAGGGCCCCTATCAATGTGATGCACCTCAATTCCCAAGAAGCAATTGATCAGTCCAAGATCCTTGGCAACAAATTGAGAGTGTAGAGAAGTCTTGGTGGACTCAATGCCTTCTTTGTCGTTTCATGTAAGTAGTATGTCATCTACATACACAATGAGAATTACTGATCCAGTCGTCTTGTGTAAGGTGAAAATAGAATAATATAAAGATGATCTAGTAAAGTCAAACTTTTGAATTGCTTTACTAAATCTCTTAAATCATGCCTTCGAACTTTGCTTCAACTCATAAATAGCTTTCTTCAATTTACAGACCTTCTAACACTCCCTTAGTAACAAATCTAGGAGGTTGTTGCATGTAAACTTCTTTATTAAGATCTTTATAAAGGAAGGAATTTTTTGATATCTAGTTGATAGATAGGTTAGTCCATATTGACAGCAAGAGAGAGAAGAATGCATATTAAATTCAGGTGTGCTACTAGTGAGAAGATCTCAAAATAGTCAATGCCAGAGGTTTGTGTATAACCTTTGGCTACAATCCGTGCCTTGTGTCTATCAATGGAGCCATTAAGAAGACACTTGAGAGTAAACACCCATTGACACCCCACAATTGTAACACCTGGGGGTAACTTCACCAAGTCCTGTGTGCCACGGGATTGTAGTATTGTCATCTCTTCCTCCATGGTCGCTTTCTAGGCAGGAAGTTGGAGAGCCTCAATATAACTACGAGGAATTTGGTAATTGTCCATGGCAATAGAAAATAATCAAGTCAGACCCCTCTGAAGAAGGGATTACTTGATCTCCATTAGATTCTGCAGGACCAACGAAGGCAAGAGTAGAGATGGTAGATAGTGCTTCTACACTAGGTGGAAGAGAAACACATTGATGGTAGGTCTTGGGATAAAAGGGTGGTGGTGAAGGCAGTGGTGACTGAGATGGCTCAGAGGGACCTGGTATAGACAAATGCGGTGGATGGGATGGCTTAGAGGGCCCTGGAGGTGGTGCAGCCGACACAGGTAGAGGAATATCTTGCGGCAGTGGAAGATGGGGGCTCTTTTCGTTTGGTTGATATTAAGGAACCTCCTCAAAGAATGTTACATTAACATTGACATAGAACTTGTGAGCCACAATGTTATAGCAATGATATTCCTTTTAGGTACACAAGTATCCTAGAAAAATACATCGGATAGATCGAGGAAACAACTTGTCTACCTTAAACAAGTGAACAAAACAAACACAACCAAATTTAACAGGAGTGATATGAAAAATATCTCGATTAGAAAATAACATAGAATAAGGTGGCTTGTTGAAAAGAATAGAGGAAGATACCCTATTGATAAGAGAAGCAATAATAAGAATAGCATCTGCGTAATATTGGGATGGGACATGCATCTTAAACATGATAGTCTTAGCCAAATCAAGTAAATGGCGAAGTTTGCGTTCAGCCACCTAATTTTGTTGAGGGTTTTTTTTTTTTTTAAAAGCAAATGGGAGGTTATCCGTATGATAATCACCCAAATTCATTCCATTAGGCTAAAAGTTGTTACAACATCGCTTACAATGCAGACTCCTAAAACATCACCAGGGAGGAAATGGATGGGACAATTCTCAACATAGGGTTTGTCGACCCTAAACACCACACAATTCCTCTCCAACCAAACACCACACAACACCGCCAACACCTTGGCTTTGTCCTTAGGTCGAAAAGTGTTTTCTCCACCATGGATGTTTCCTCTCTGGAAAGACGACCAGAAGTGTCCTGGGGGGCGGTTTAGTCGATTCCCGTTCTCCGCCAGACCTGTGCAATGAATGGACATTGGAAGAAGAGGTGTTGCATATCCTTATCTGCCCCATCACAGAGAGCATCTCACATCATCTGTTTGAGCCCACCTTGCCGTCCACATCTTTGTCATGACTCCGTAAGAGCCAAGAAAAGATCTTGACTTGCAGAGGGTAGTTCGTCAACTAGAGCAGTCTACAGTTTCTCAAGCGTTCTATAGTCAAATTCTACTAGACAACACCCAGTTTGCGAAAAGCCTTTGCAACAGCAAAGTCCCCCTCTTCCCAAAAGTAGTCGTCACTCCCCACCTCTGGTGCCCAGCCTTCCAGCTCCTGAAGCACTTGCTGGAACTCTACAAACCTCTGGTCTGAGAGTCCTCGAAAAGTTGGACACCAGGCTCCTTCCCAACTTCTCATAGTAGCCACCGGATCCACTGCTCTCACAAAGAGGTGGGGGTACCTGTCGCAGAGGTTAGTTCCAACCCCCTACCAATCATTTAGCCAGAACTGGAACGCATCGCCCTCCCCAAGGACGGGGGAGAAGGATCGAGAAAATAAGAAGCCCTTGGAGGAAGAGTCTCTAGTGGTCCCTACGAGTGAAAGGAACCATAACACTGCTGTAAGACATCGCCAAAAAGACCCTGCTCTCGGCCCACTAGCCTAGTGATCCACTTCGTAAGGAGACTCAAATTAACCCTCTCCACATCCCTAACTCTCAGTCCCCCCTCCTGAATTGGTCGATAGATCTCTTCTCAAGCCACTAGTCTTGTCTCCTTTCTTGCTGTCCCCATATTAGACCAGAAGAAATCTCTCATCAACCCTGTGATATTCTCTATCTGATGTGACACCCCAAAGATAGAAAAGAAATACACTGGTATGGAAGACAACATCGCCTTCACCAAGGTCAACCTCCCTCCCCTTTACAATAATTTAGATGACCAGCCTGCCAACCTCCTCTCCATCCTCTAGCAGTGTATCCAATCCTGTATCCTGAGACGACGATCCAACAAAGGCAGCCCTAGGTATAGCAATGGCAACGCATCAACACTTGTCCTGAGAGCGCTAGCAACAACCTCCACCTCTTCACCTGACAAGTTCATCGAGATAAAAGTTGACTTTTGATAGTTAATCGGCAGCTCCGATGCTTCATCAAAGAGCTTCAGCAGAATCGTCATCCTCCTAGCCTTCAGAGAGGACCCCTCAACTAGAAATAAGGTGTTTGCATACTGTAGCATCGTAACCTCTCTCCCATTACCAACCACAAAACCTCTGAACAACTCCCTAGTGCAAGACCTGTGAGCCACCCTTGCAAGGGCATTTGTCGCCAGTACAAAAAGCATAGGAGCGAGAGGACAACCTTGCTTGACACCCCTCCTAGGTTGCACCCAACCTCCCGCAGGATTCCCATGAATCAGGACTGAGAAGGATGTTGCAGTAACACATCTTTTCATCCAATCGATCTAGGTCTGAGGGAAACCCCTCCTTGTCAGGGAGGTCCAGAGAAAATCCCACTAAATGGAGTCGTAAGCTTTGCTAAAATCAACCTTTCACAAAAAAAATTCCTTTTCTCCCTTCTCCAGGCATTAAGAGTCTTCATAGCGATAATAAAACCATCTAGGATTTCTCTATCCGCAATGAAGGCTATTTGAACGGGCGAAATCAGATCATTCAAAAGGATACAGAGTCTGTTTACCAGGACCTTCGCGACAATAAGATAGACAACATTTGACAAGGCAATAGGTCGAAAGTCAATGGCCTCTGCACTTTCCTTCTTCGGCAACAGGAAAAAGTAGAACCTATTCAGCTTATCAAACCCCCTATTTCCAATCGCAAACTCCACATCTGCAGTACCTCAACCTCGACCAAAGACCTGAACTCCTTAAAAAAGGCGATGGGGAACCCATCTGGACCAGGGCATCCCTACGCATTGAGACCCCACACTGCCTACCTCGCCTCCTTCGTGAAGGTCGACGTGAAGCACAATGCCTAATCCGCTGTAATGCTCCTCACATCCTCCCTTCTCCACCTCTAGCATCCTTTGCTGCACCTCCCTGTGAATTACTTGAAATAAGCTGCAACTGCCCTTCCCACCTCCTCCCTGCCAGAGAAAGACTCCCCGTCCACCAGCACCTTCTCGATCTAGTCACTCCTCCTTGCTGAAGCCACTTGGTGAAAGAACCTGGTATTGGAGTCACCTTCTCGCAACCATTTATGTCTCGATCTCGTCTTCCATTTCACCTCCATCTTCCTATCCTCCTGTACCACACGTGTCATCCTCACCCTGTGTTCTCTCTCATCCATAGATACAGAATCGTGATCCTCTTGCCTGTTAATTCTGGAGATTTCTACCAGTGCCTCCGCCTTTCTACTGCGCTTGGACTCTCTAAGTTCTCTCCTGTAAACCCTCAAGTGCTCCCTTAAGCCTGTTAACTTCTTTACTAGCTAGATTGTCACTGACCCCTCCACTTCCATTGAGTTCCACTTCTCCACCATGGTCCTAAACCGATCCTCCATCAGCCAGGATCTGTTAAATTTGAAATATATACCAAAGTAGATCCTCTCATTGGATCTCCACAGAAGCGGTGTATGGTTTGAAAAGGGCCTCTCCATAGGAGAAACATCTGCCAACGGAAAAGTCGCCGCCATCTCGACGTTGGATAAGAACCTATCAATCTTAGACTTCTGACCGTTGGTTTCAAGTATATGTGCATGATGCCGGGATAAGGTGAATTCTGTGCATGGCCACAAAGTCCACAAGGTGCTCAGATTCGGGATCTTGCCTCCCCCGTCCATCAGGTTTGTCATTGGTCTGTAGAGTGATGTTGAAATCTCCTCCAATCAGCCATGGCAGTCCTTGACTCCCTGTCGCCACCACTATAGGCTCCTCCTACATCATCCCCCTCGCCTGAGCATCTGACGGACCATAGATGCCAGTAACGATCATTTTGGCCCCAACTGTTCACCCTACCAACTTGGCAGAAATAAAATGACTTCCCTTGAAGTAGTGGTGAAAACATCCTCATGCCACCCTATTAACTGCCCCCTCGCGTGGCCTATCGCGTCCAATGCTTGAAATCCTTCCATCCATGAACCCCCGATCTCCCTCCATAACCTCCCATCACATGCAGGTAGCTTCGTCTCTTGCAGCACCACATTTGCCCTCCATTACCTGATGTATCTCTCCAACACCTGACCTCCTCGACGGGTCATTAAAACCCTTGATGTTCCAAGAAAGTACACCATTCATCGGGAAACCATTGGGACCTCCCTCCTGGTCGGATGAAAGCTCGTCGCCTTCGCCGTTCAACACACCTCCTTGTCCTTCCCATCCAACACATTAGACTCCTGACACTGGGACAACGATGACCCTCCACGGCCATCAACCACGACTTGATCCCCACGTCCTCTCTTCTTGAACCTCCACCTTCAGTTGTAATGGAGTCCACCACCCTGACCTCCAGCCATAATGCGCGACTACCACTCTCTCACATTGACTTCTATCTGGTTGTCAGTCTGATTCGCCACACGCATTGGTGACTCCTCTTTTGACGCTTCATTGGCCATTGCGGTGATCGTTGCCATTGAATTGTCGTGGTCTTGCCTCCGTCTTGCCGCGGTGACCGTCTTAGCCCCATGTTGTCGTGGCGATGGTTGCGGGTTGATTGACCCTTCCAATTGGCTACCTCTAGTAGCCCCTTCTGGTTGCCCACCTCCGAGTTGCGCAGCATTCCATGACTCCGCGCGTTGCTCTGCAGACTGACACAAGTCATCTGGTAAAGGGGGGACCAAGGAGGCCTTTTCATTAGTCGGGGGGGGGGGGGTCCACCAGCAATCGGATCCCCAACATTAATCGAATCCATCTTCATTTCATCATCAGATCCGGGTCGGTAGGTGGTCTGCGCTGCACGCATTTCAATCCCCTCCAGCTGTACAAACACGCCATCATGAGTGGATTTCGCGCTGATGGGCATCTCTTCCATTTCTCGATCTGCCCTTCGCGTTGAGGTCTCCGCACATGTTTCACATTAAATGGTGCCCCCTCCGAGATTGGAGCGAATGTTTCGGGTAGCGGGTCCACGTCAGCAACGTTTCGATTCCCTTTCTGCTGTGTTTTTCAAGCCATCGCTGAACCTCGCAATGCCACCTTCGTCGATCGAGCTCCGGTTGCCCCATCACGCTAGGCTCCTCCCCAGGTGTGCAGGTCACCACCCAAGAGGAGCCCCCAAATCAGAGAGTGACCTCTAACAGGGGAAGGCCCATCTTTGACTCAATCATTGCCACCATAGGTTGCGTGGTGAGGCTCGTATTTCTACATTCTCAGAGTCGTGCAAATGGAGTTATCGCCTTCACCACCTCTACTGTCCTCAGCCACCATGGAATCCCTGTGACGATCAACTCGTGGACTGGTTGCTCCAAAGGGTGCTCCGGATATGTGCCATCATGGATACAAGGTTTTCGCCACCTTGACCTCCTCGTCTTCATTCGGAACTCCTCGAAACACAACCTCTCCTCCTCGAACGAGAGAAGTCCAAGGACTAAGAGCTTCCTCTCGCCGAGGGTCAAGATCTCCACCCTCTTCTCCTTGTCACTACCCAGAGCCGCGACGACCTCTTCTTGGTGAATTCGACCCTCCAACACCTCTCCCACCAGGCCTTCCTCGACCGTTGCTCGCAAGGCAACATCCCTTCAGACCACGATGCCTCAGCCTCAGCTTGTGGCACCTTCCTAGCCGGTGGTGAAGGCAAAGCTCTATCATCTTTACCATGGCCGCATCGCATGCTACGGTATCCAAATCCTCCACACCTCTAGCACCTCCAAGGGTCGCGACAATCTCTAGCCTAGTGCCCACGACCAAGGACCTAAAGCACCTGTCCTTTTCCCCCGCTCCCCGACCTCCATCTACTCCCAAGTTCGAGGCGTTGCTTTGTCCTCCTCACCACCACAGTTCACCCAACCGCCTCATCTAGCTCTGTCTTCTCCCCCCTTCTCGGAGTAGCCGTTGTTCACAAAGGCGCTCCTTCTCACTTTTTCGGTGGCTCTCCCTCTCCCTCTCCCCCTCCCTCATTCTCCTCTTCTCTATGATGGTTCAATTTTGTTGTGAGGTGTGAACATAAGAAATTTTGTGATTGACAAATCAGTTAAAGTAGCATTCCAAACTCAAGTTCATTGTCACTTCGAAAAATACAAATAATATATGAAAACTGAGTCTTTATTTCAGAGAAGAAATTGTAATTAGGAGTTTCACTCAAGTGACACAGGTATAATCATCAACCAAAATAAGAAAATATCTAAAACCCCAGAGATTGTGGACCTTACAAGGCCCCTACAAATCTGCATGAATCAAAGCAAACAGAGACTCAACTTTCTTATTCAGACTAGAAGGAAAGGAAACTTTAATGCTTAACAAGCATCACATTGAAAAAACTCTGGAAACTGCATTTAGGGAAATGCTATTATAAAGAAGTAATGGCTAGAGCGGCAACACTGGATATAGATGGTAGGCTCAGATAGTATAGGCCATCTCAATTCCTCCAATTCATCGCATCGTCTAGAGATTTTACAAGAAGAAAAATTGATCATAAACCACTGCCTGGCAATTCAATGCCTTGGTAATTTGATTGATAGACGTAAGGTTTAAAATAAATTTAGGGCATGTAAAAAATCAGTCCAAGCCAAGGATCCTTTAAGTGGTATATCTCTGCATCCAATCACAGGAGACAGGGCACCTTTCGTCACTCTCACATTGAACAGATTGGCTAGGCGTCATAATGAGGAGAATAAGGTCGCATCACCAGTGATATGAGAGGAAGCACTTGAATTTGTCACCCATTATGGAGCATAGGACCGAACAAACATCATTGTGATACTTGTCGATTTGACAATAGACACCATAGCAGAAGATGAAGTTTGTGGCATCGGTAGTCGATTATACACCTCTTTAGAAATGGTGACCTGAGATGCATTGTTGAAAGTATGTCTCCTTAGGTCCAGTAGAAACTTAGTGGGCATGTGGACCCTACTTAGGTGGATAATCATGCTTGACCTAGGATCGGTCAATTGTATGACCAAGTTGGTGACAATGCTCACAGAGCAAACCACCATGACCTCGCCTACGGCCATTGCCTCCCCTAAAGGTGCCCTTGCCTGAGGGAGCTCCACAACCATGGCATATTGATGCTGTGGTAGACGAATAAGTTCCTTAACTAGAATCGTATAACTTAAAATGAGAGAGGCATGCATAGATTTATGCTGGGGTAGGTATCTCCTCATATGTCATCAATTGATCCTTGATCGCCTTATACTCTGGACCAAGCGTAGCAAAAAAACTAGACTGGTCGTATGGCTTCCCTCTGCTTAGACATAATCGATGTGTCTGATGATAGGGGTTGATAGGTGTCTTGCTCATCCCAAGGGTCCTTTAAAGAACCATGACGCTTTGCCAAGGACATGGTTCCTTTCTAGAATGAGTGGATATCCTCAATTACCGGATACAATTGGGCAATAGTGTTCTTCCGAGAGTTGATCTCATGAAGAACCTCCCACATCTTTTTTGTCGACGAATATGACATAACCTGTTTAGCCATGTCCTCCTTTATGTTATTCACAATGCATGTGGCAACCCAATCATCGGCGGCCTCCCAATCTTTTGTTTTGTCCATGGCGGTTGGTTTATCTTTCGTCAAGATATACTTGTGAGATCTCGCAAATCAGGCGAATGACGTGGACCACAGAAGGAAATTGGTTCCATATAGTTTGATGGAAGTTCCTTGCTTAGGGGGAGATATGCTCGTGGTAGATGGCTTCCCCATCTAGTTGCCTAATGTGTCCTTGTGGTATCCCATAATACTCGAATTTGTGGGTTAATGGACGGGGCTTCTTCTACTAAAAAAATTAGATCGTAGATCATGTCACAAAGACCAAACCATAATATGAAAACATGGATACAGATCATAGTTTGGTGACTTAGATCAACTACTTGCCCTCGTGCGTGCACGCCAAGGTCAGGGATGACCTTAGTGATGGCATAAAACAAGAGAGGGGACAGGTGATGGTGGCAGCACTGCAAGTAGCCACTGGCGGTGCTATGTTGCTTGTTGTGGTGGCTTCGTGCGCTACATAGCCTATGCGGTGCTGTTGCGGTGGCCACTGGCCATATTGCAGCATGCGCGACGGTGCCTTCCTTTGTTGCTGTTGCCATTGGCCATATTGTAGCTTGGGCGATGGTGCCTTCCTTTGTTGCTGCTGCTGCAGCAGTGTCGAAGGTGTTGAGTCTTATGGCCACGCAGATAGTGGAGAAGATATGTTGGATTGAGAAGAATCAGACTTGTTGAATAAGATGGAGGTGGTATTTGGTGGGATACATAACCTAGGACCGTTGCTATGATACTATGTTAAAAAAATGACTGAATTGTATTGCATGGGAAACTTTAGGTGTTTTTATATAGAGAGGCACCGTTGGACAATTACAACCGTAACCTCATACAATAAGAAAATAACTAAAGGGCCGACAAATCACAAATAATTCTCAACAACATGAAAATAGAAAGTAATAGGAAAATAAATCTAGACTCCAACACTCCCATCAAGTTGGGGCGTAGATGTCTTTGAGGCCCAATTTGTTAGAAATGAAAACACGTCACTTCCGTGGGAGTGTCTTGGTAAATATTTTTGCTAATTGTAAGTCTGTAGAGATATGAGGTGTACTGATCTCTTTAAGTACTGAGTTGCGTATAAAATGATAGTTTACCCTATGCTTTGTCCTCTCATGGAAGACATGATTTAAGGCTATGTGGGTGGTAGACTTATTATCACAATACATAAGGATAGAACTCTTCACAATAACACCAAGATCAGCCAAGAATGAAGTAATTCACATGACTTCACAAGTCATGTTAAGCATGGCTTTGTACTCTGCTCTTCACTAAATCTCGCCATCATTGACTGCTTCTTATTGGAAATAAGATTGCCCCTAATAAATATAGCAAATCCTATAGTAGATCATCTATCCTCGATTGACCCAGCATAGTCAACATCTGAGTAGGAAGCCAGCTCCAGGTGACTATTCCTCTTGTAGAACAATCCTTTACTTGGAGATCCCTTTAAGTATCGTAGTATCAAACGTATATCATTCCAGTGACTATAATACGACTTATCCATAAATTGATTGTCCTCGATTTTTCTGCAAAAATGATGTTTGGACGTGTGATAGTAAAAGCAATTTGCCAATCACACTTCGATGCCTATGAACATCCTCAAATGGAGTATCCCTTGCCACATGGAGCTTCCTCTTCTTACAAGTATAGCCAAGGTTGCAAAAATCAGTCTATGGGGTTGATTAATCGGTCAATTAATTGTATGTTGTAACACATATTGATATTTGGGCTTATAATTGGGTGCACCGATTAATTAACCGATAATCTGAATAGTTAATTGATTATGAACATTGGGAGTTTAATTTTTTGTGTCTTGATTGACACATCGAAGAGAAAAAGAATCCCACCTAACTTCTCCATCTTCCCCCCTTACATTCAAATCTTAATGAAATCTTAAACTTGCACCCCTCTCTCTGATTCTCTTCAGTTCTCCATCACCATGGTCCTCCCTGTTGCTTGTCGAGTCTCCTTGAGAGAATATACATGTCAAAAAAATAATACTAATGTATATGTATATATTTTTAATTTGTATATATGTATATATAATATGTATAATAGCATATATAATTATATTTAAATTTCTAAATACTTAAAAATACTAAATTGATTAATCATCCGCATGCCATATACTCCTTAGTCGATGACCTCATTGACTGACTATTGACTAACGATTTCTGCAACCTTGAATATAGTTGATGGCTTTGCCCAAAGGAGCCTTGGCGCTTCTAGAATCTCAAGTGTATATTTTCTTTGTGAAAGTGACATGGCATCCTTGCCTCAGATAGCTTCAATGTTTAGAAAATAATGGTCTCTAAGATCCTTCGTAACAATTGATTGCTGCAGAAATGCCTTTACAGCATGAATGCCACCGGCATCATCTCCTGTTAGTATCATATCATCTACATAAATAGCTAAGGTCACTTTCACTGCCAATGTCTTCTTGATAAAAACAGAATGGTCAGATGTAGATCTCTTGAAACTCACATTCATCACTTTCGAACTCAGTCGATTTAACCATGTCCTTGGACTCTGTTTTAGACCATAGATTGCCTTCTTTAGTTTGCATACATACTCTCCCTCAACCTCATAATTAGGAGGTTGATGCATATATCCTTCCTCATGTAAATCATCATAAAGAAAAATATTTTTGATGTCTAGTTGGTACATAGGCCACCCTAAATTGATAGTAACAAAAAGAATGACATGAATAGAGTTGACACGTGCCATCGGGGAGAAATTCTCAAAGAAATCAACACCATATGTTGGTGTAAACCTTTTTGCCACCAAGTGGGCTTTGAATTTGCCAATACTACAATTAGCATGATATTTCACTAAGATGACCCATTTTCAATCAACGATTTTAGCACCCGTAGGAGGAAGAACAACGTCCCAAGTTTATTTGGAAGTAAGAGCCTCTATCTCCATGTTCATTGCTTTGACCCACTTGGGATCTTGAGCTGCCTTATAATAATTCTTAGGAACCACTGAATTGCAAAGTGCTTGTGAGACAAGTTGAAGTGGGCATAAGATGTAAAATGTGATATAGGATGCAATGTATATGATCTTATTGCTTTCCATCAAGCAATGGGCTTGTCATTGCCCTCACTATGGCCCTTTGTTGACGGGGTAGGAGCATCTGAAGCAAAGATCGGCGGAGTTGCATTATCAGGAGCATGAGAATATGAACCACCAGAGATAATAGGTAGAGGCATAGGAGCAGGCATATGTGGTGGTAGCTCTTTACGCTGGTAAACATGAGGTTGGAACTGTGCGCTTCGTCCCTCAAGAGAAAAATAAGGAGCCCTCTAAAAAAATGTAACATTAGCATAAATATAATAGTGTTTGCCAACTTGACCATAACAATGATACCCCTTCTGTGTATGGGAATAGTCAAGAAAGACACATTTAGTAGCCTGAGGAGACAACTTATCAAGGCTACCAAAGTTCTAAAATTTGAAGGGCAAGGAAAACCCTTCCTTATTGGGAAAAAGTAACGGGAAAGGAATGGCTCCACCCAACATAGATGATGACACATAATTAATCAAGTAGACTACAGTAAGAACCACATCACTCCAAAAGGTCTTAGGAACATACATAGAAAGAAGAAGCATCCTGCCATAATCAAGAACATGATGCGATTTTCTCTCTGCAATCCCATTTTGCTGGGAAGTATGGGGGTAGGAGGTCTGATGCATAGTCCAGATATCCTCAAGAAAGGTTCGTAAGGAATGCTAAGAAAATTAAGAGCATTGTTGAATTTGAAACACTTTATTTTGGTTAAAAAACTATTTTGCACCTTCGAAAAAACTTTCTTTATTATGGAAAATAATTCATAGATCTCTGTGAACTAAAAAATCTAAGACACACTACTATCATCATCCACGAAAATCACAAAGTACTTTTGACCAGACGTGGTAATAATATGACATCGACCCCACACATCACAATGGATTAACTCCAAAACAGAACTAGACTGATGATCCACATGAGAAGAAAAGGTATGCCGATGGTGTTTCCCAAGTTGACACACCTTGTAGTCAAAGGTGATAGCAGGGGAAATGTTTGGAAACATTTGACGCAACTTGTAAATAGATGGATGTCCAAGTCGGGAATGTTACAGTAAGTAGTGGGTAGATCTAGATAGTGTAAGGCACAATAATAATAATAATAAATTGTCTTCTTCATCTGAAAATAATAATGATTCGCATCAAATATTGTTTTACATTTTAATTGCTTGCAAATCTAACTCAAAATTAAGGGGAAACTTACGGCGACAACAAACATCTGAAATATGTGGTAGATCTAGATTAGTGTAAGGCACAATAATAATAATAATAATAATAATAATAATAATAATAAATTTTCTTCATCTGAAAATAATAATGATTCGCATCAAATATTATTTTACATTTTAATTGCTTGCAAATCTAACTCAAAATTAAGGGGAAACTTACGGCCACAACAAACATCTGAAATATGTGGCCTTGGGGAAAATTGAGCATTGTCAATTGAGGTAATAGGAGACGTACTACCATTTGCCAGATGGACAGAAGTAGTCATGGTAGTCTTTAGCAGAAGTAAGGCTAGCACTCTTACCAGTTAAACGAGTAGAGGCACCAGAATCTATAATCTAGTTAAATGTACCTGGGTGCATGGCCTGTGCTGTGGGACCTATAGCAAGTGCAGCAGTAGAAGATGAGTTGGGCTTACTCAAAAATTGACGAAGATGATCCAATTTGTTAGCACTAAATGGAAAACCAGCAATTGGATCAAGAGTAGTCTCTATCTCAGTAGTAGAATTAGCAGTAGCAAAAGTCTGGTTGGCCTAGAATGGCCTCTCAAACCAGCTCATATTAGAAGGGTGATTGGTCTTCTGGCAATGAACACATGGAGGATAAGATCTTCTGCCATGGTCTCCATTTTGCCTATGTCTACATCTGCGGCTACTACATGGACCAGCTCTCCCCTTAGAGGCTGTAAGAGTAGAAGTATTAGGCGAAATAATAGGGGTTGTCACATAAGTTAAAGACTTATTGTCCACATCAATCTTTTGAAGACAACTGTATACAACCTCCAGACTAGGGATAGACTCTAGGGATAGACTCAGCCGATAGTATCTGATCATTGGCATATTGGTATCTGGAAGACAACCTGTCGAGGAACTTGTAAGTCTGTCACTCTGTGCATTCAGTTACCTATTTGTCGCAACAAGCAGGTTGAAATACGACCAACTTTCATATAATCCTTCCATAGTGGTGAAGTAATCGACAAGTGAGAGATCACCCTGGTTGATGCTCCATATATGTTGATAAATATCTGCGTGATGAGAGTTACTAGTTTGCATCGAGTAGTGTTGCTTTAGGGCATCCTACATATCCTTAGCTGTCTTATAGAGCATGTTGGAGGCAATCTTGGAGTTAACGCTATACGATAACCACCTGCAATCATTTCATTTCAACCAGATCATCAAAAAATTACATCAAGGTGAAAGTCTGGACTTCCAGAACTCCACCTGGGACAAAATGAAATAAAAGAAATTCTTAACATAGGGTCTCTCTCCCTTGAATAGCACTCCATTCTTGCCTAACCATACACCCTACAACACTGCCAGAACTTTTGTACGTTCATTCTTGGATCTAAAAGTATTGTGTCCCACCCAAGCACTCCCCCTGCGGAAAGACACGATCAGAAGTAACCTCATCCCGAGGAACAATCCAATCAATCTCCATCTTCTGCCACACCTGCTCTACAAACGGACACCGGAAGAAGAGGTGTTGGACGTCCTCTTCTGCACCACCACAGAGGAGACAACTCATGTCATCCATCTGAGTCCCACCTTGCTCTCCACTTCTTTGTCATTATCCTCCCTCGCCTCATCAGCCACGCAAAGATCTTTACCTTCAGCGGACACTCCGCCTCCCAAAGAAGCCTGCAGTCTCTCTAGAGATCTACGTCTGTGTTAGCCCCACTGCCATTCAATCTGCGAAAGACCTTCGCCATTGAGAACTCACCTTCATCCTAAGCTGTAAATGCCACTCCCCACCTCTGGCTCCCAACCTTCCAGTTCTGTAACCGTCTCTGGAAGTCTGTACATCTCTGATCAGACAACCCCTTCCGAAAGATAGGACACCAAGCCCTAGACCAACAATCTCTGACCAGGGCAATTGGGTCAGTCACACACCCAAAGAGACGAGAGAACTTGTCCTTGAAGGTCACACTAGTTCCTTGCCAATCATCCAGCCAGAATCTGAAGGCATCACCCTCACCCAATTCATGACTAAATAATTATCCTCTTCTCATTTCTTCAACTTCTCATCCTCTGAATCTAGGGTAGCATCAGTAAGCACATGTAGATGCTCATGGCCTTCAACGAAAATATGGAATGCCCTTGACCACAGGACGTAGTTTTGGGACCCCATCAATTTAATTGTTGACGGCGGAGGCATGAAGCTTGGCCTTTGAGGTAAGGATGAGGACTTCGCACCAGCCATGATAGAGATTCGTAGAAATCACGGACTGCTGTTGCGAAATCAGCCTTTCATCAAGCAACACGCGTGTGCGTGGAGTAGTAGATGTGCAATAAAGCACATATAGAAGAGGGCACACAAGCCCTATATCATCAAATCAGTCACTAGATTGTGCACACTATTGTGCAGACCCAACAGAGGTTGAATCGGCTTAAGGCAAAGTCGAGTCAAACCCACAAGGCAGCGATCAGGCCCCCAGCAGGTTGCTGGAACCTGATCACCACCAAGCAGGGGCAGCGTTGACCAGCAAGAATGAAGCAAGGCCCAGATGGGCGATGCTGGAGATCCAATCAGGGTCCCTGTACAGCAGCAAGGGTGATGCAGGACCCCAGCAAAGGCTGCTGCAGCGAGGAGCAGCGGTGCTGGGCTTCCTGTGCTGGTGCCCTAGGCCACTTGTGGTGGCAGTGCGGGCTTTGATGCTCCCACGTAGGGGTCAGAAACATGCGTGATCCTCAGAATCAAGTATTGAGAATCATGAAAAAAGATTTTTGGCGGTTATTTGGTGGGATATCAAAATGCTGATCTAGGATCATTGCTCTTATATCATGTTGGAAGGAATGGAGTGTCTTATTAAATCCTAGCCCCTCTTTTATAGAAAACAGGTTTGGGCAAATTACATGGAGAGTTCATCAAAATAAATAATTTAATAACTAAGACATGAAAATATGAAGTAATAGGAAAACAATTCTAGACTCCAACAAATATATTTGGTGAAAACACATGTACACATATTGGGTAACATTCTTGGAGGCTATGTGCAGTCATTTTTATTTCAGCAATGTGTACAATATCTGCATATATATGTATCTATGTATGTGCATACAGAGCCTAAACTATGGGAAAGATGAGTTGCAATCATGCTGTAGTGGACTTGTCTTTAACATGGTTTTTTTTTCAAAGACGAGAATTTACTATGGCATGAACTCTAGTTACCTTTGGATGATGGAACAGGGAAGAAGGGAGTAATAGAGGAATGAGAACATACCAAGTGATAGGCTACTTTCTTGTCTGGATGATAGTTGGACCACACCATAAGATAAGTTTAAACTTGCCTTTGGGATTTTAGATCTCATCAAATGAATAAAATGTAATCATCATAAAATAAAGATGGCTTAAGTCCCAACCAACGATAAAAGCGAATGCTTTATGTCACGCCAAAGCATAAGATAGGGGCCTATCATTAGTGTTTTTAACGTGGTAGTGTTTATTTTTTTGACAAGAATATGCTATTATTTGTTGCGGGGAATTATTCTTCCATAGCAAAGGATATCCTGCAAACGAAGCAGTTTCCTAGAGCTAGTTTACTTAGAATGTTTGTAACACTTTTTATTTACGAAATTGATGATAATCCCTGTTCTTGTTTACATCCCAATAGTGTTAACCCAAGAGTAGTACTATTTTTCTTGGAATGGGTGTTAACCTGTAGGGCTATGGGGGAAGGGGTAAAAGATATAGGGGTTAAGACTACGATATATGAGTTTTGCAAGCCTAGGCTCTCTCTCCAAAACATGGGACTTAACAGCCCAGGTAAAGGGGTTTAAACCCTATTTACAGGTATCGACATCCCAGCTAAACAAACCCTTAGGTTGCATTTTGCAGGGTCTTAGTGGGCAGGCTAATAGGGGATATGATAAATACAGGGAATATGGGAAACAGTGTACATGGTTTAAAAAGAGGCGGATGAGATTCTGATGGAGTACAATTGATAAAAAATCAAAATAAGTTACCAGTTTCACTTACTTGGGATAAAGTTTTAGCAAGATGGAAGAATTGATGGGAATTTTATACTAAGAATAAATGCTAGTTGGTGAGAGGAGTTCCATGTGTTTGTTTTATGCAACAAGAAGATTTCTTTGAAAGTTCTTTTTTTTGAGAGAAAATAGGATGACTACCTGCATTCAATAGTCATCCAAAATTCATTTAAAGATAAATACAATAAGTACAAAAACAAATGGCGTGGTAAAAACCGCACCCCTCGGACTCACCCAACCCCATACCAAAGATTAGCAACTGAACACATTAGTTGCCCCCATTACGTACATCATTAGTAGATTCTCACATCAAAAAATCTCACTCACGTACAAACAATTAACCCCATACGAATGACAAAACTTAGAAAAAAAATCAATATGAAAAAATGGCTAAACAAACATCCCATGAAAACTTGTTAATCTGACTCCAACCTTGCGGCACATAATGCTATCCACCTAGGAAGAAAATCTTCTCCTTAATCACACATTTGTGATCCACATTAGATGCTTTGGCTTTTCTTGCCTTCTCCAACTCCTTACTTTCTTTCGTCACACGCATCTGTTGCAATCGTGTCCTGTATATGAGGCAATTCATGTGGTAAACAAGTTTCCAACTACAATAGTTGAAACGATTTTCTTGATGAAAGGTAGATGCGAGATTGGAAGGCTCTCCCCCATTGAGATCAGTCATTGGAGCCCCATGCAAAATGCTATCCTTGTTTGACTTATGCTGCATTTCACTGTCTACATCTTGTTGCTCATCAACCTTAGCGTTAACCTTTAGAATCTCATCTCCTCCTTTCGCGTCGCATATAGAGTTGAGTGCCACCTTAGCAACCTCAGGAAACACATTGTTCGTTGGACCCAAACTAGAGTTATCATTTGCAGGAAGTTTGCACCTCGCCCCATCCTCATTAGAGAAAGTGCAAGACACAAAAAGATCATCCATAACGTCACATGCATTTAGGGAGTCCCAATAGGAATGCCTGCATCACATGTAGTTATTTTTGGAAATCTGCATTGTGTCTCATCACCAAAGGCGTTGGCATTGGTTGGCAAATCAATTTCTTCCGAAACTAGTTGCTTCATCTTTGGTGGGGTAGTCCTCGCCACTTAGCTTGTAAATTTGAAACACCATTCGAATTTGAATTTGAAATCAGTTGCTCCATTTTGGTGGAGAAGACCTCGCCACCTCAACATTCAGATTTGAAACACCATTCAAATTTGAATTTGAATTTGAAAATTGATTCGAATTCAAATTTTGAATCTCACGCACTGCACCCTAATGAACTGGTTTCCTAATGAAAGATTCATCCCTCTTCCCCATCATTAAGGCCGCATGCAGTGGTCCTTCGACCATTGCTGCTGAGTACGACTACTAGTTCCCACTTGATGACGATACCTACTCCAACGTGATGACCCAAGAGGAATCACCATGTTGAAGAATCAACTTAGAAGGGACTACTTTGACCAAAAAGTAGCTCACCTTTCACCACCATAGCTAAGAGATCCTTACCTTGGAAAGGAAGGCCATGACACCTCTTGATCCTCATAAATGGGCCACAAATAGCTACCGTCACCTTGGTCGAATGCAACTTCAATGGAATACCTCAAATACGAGCCATGAAAGCAGGTCTCGATGGAGGTCTTTCATCCAAGGCTCCATCATGCAGTGATGGAGATCTCCATTGGAGAATTGCCTCTACCAAAACAAACTCCTTGAAATGCAGGGATTTGATGTCACGATCATTCAAACCAAATAGCATGACCTTCTTGGGCGAGAAAGACATGATCCTCTAATTCCGAGAGTGGACCCCTCGGCTCTCCACCTTCGTCCTGACCACCGAAAGAGGCACCGTCTCCATGAAGAAATCCCCTACAAGTGAAGCATTTAGAGCCTCCTCATAGAGGACATCGCACTGGACCATGGTGCATCAAGCTCAATTAATGGAGGTTGGAAAGGTGGAGGAAGGAAAATCTCCTTGACTGTCAAAACTCTACGTGGGCAAGACCGTTGGCGATGACCACATCCCTTGCAGAGAACACACACAACAGGATCTTTGCAATAGAGAGAACACACACAACACGATCTTTGCAATCTATTGCAAAGTGTCCTTTTCACCCTACACTTGAAACATAAAATTCCAGAATCATGTAGGCGTCGCTTCCAAGGAGAGTCACACACCCAATCCTTACCAGAGACCCTCTTCGCTCTTCCACCACTCTCTCCTCTCCTTCACATGCACTCTTCTTCTCAAGATTTCTTTGAAAGTTAAGGGCAAGTATTATAAACTAGCAGCAAAATTGAAATAATTGAGCAAATAGCAACAAAAATCAACAATCATTTGGACTAGTGACAAAATAATGAACTAGGGTGATTGACAAAGGATCCTTGGTATGCTTTCATGCATTTAATTGTTAGGTTGTCAATTGTAGTCATGTGTACATGTGCGGCCACAAAAGGATCAGATTCAAAACGAGGCTATTGGAGAGAGGTTGGTGAGGCATTGGTAGGGAATAAAATGTGATTCATTGGAGACATTTTGTGCACTAGTCTGAAGGTGTTGGATGTTGAGCGTGAGGAAGAGAGGTAGGAAGTTTGAAAAACTTTTGGAAGGAAACTACCTTGCATGATCGTATTGTTTTGGATTCTTGTCCTTCAATTGTTCAAAATTGATCTTAAATGGAGGCGAGCAATACATGTGGTTGATCTCTACTTTGTAAAAGTCGGTAGCCAGTATTTAGTCGGTTAGGTCATTGACTAAGGAGTATACGGTATGTGGTGTAGTTGGAAAATATTCAGTCAAAATATATATATCAACAAGTAATATATATTATTACGTAAAATTAAACCATTTTCAAGCTGAAGATTATGAAAATATAAGAATTAACTATAAAAAACTATTAGAACTTTAACTTCTTAAACATAAAGCAAAACAAAACAACCATTTAAACAACTAGACTAATAACCTAAATGATCCTCAGTAAACTGCATTTAATGATTCAAACAACCATTATTTAAATTCTAAAGTGAGACGATAGGTAGGAAACCTAATCGAAGTGCTATAGCAGCCAAGAAAGAGAACAGCAGTAGTAGCAGAGTCAAACAATAGCAGTAGCAATAGTAGGGTTGGCTGATTAGCGCTCTATGGAGAAATTGGGTGCATAGTTGGCTAAGTAGATCGACTACTCGGCGAGTAGTTAGGTCTGCCAATTATGTGCTCGAGTATGGGTTCAGTCGATTAGGGGCCCGATTTAAAGCAGTCGGTCGACTACTTGATTAACTCAACCAATTTTAATAACAGAGTGGGGGAAAACTTAGGTACTTTGTCAATTCGGCCGAGTAGTCATATTTTGATCGCTTGAATTCATGTTTAAAAGATCCGACAACTTTTATGCCAGCTGTCGACTACTTACCCCAACCCGCCTTTTCTGGCTTGGGACTTGTAATGAAAAGGCATGAAACCTCAACATAGGCAGAGTTCACTATAGAAGGGAGGGTGGTGGGAGAATAAGGTATAACTTGGCTTACAAGATTATTTAATGTACGTGGCAAGATGAGGATATTAGAGGAATGGAGGAAAAGTTTTGTGATACCTTTATATAAGAACAAAGGAGTTATACAAAACTGGTTCAACTATGGAGGTATTAAATTGATGAATTGTATGATAAAACTTTGGGAGAGAATCATTGAAAGAAAGTTGAGGCACGTCTTTATAGTAACTGAAAACTAGTTTGGATTCATGCTCGGCCGATCTACCATTGAGTTAATACATCTTTTGAGGCATATGATGGAAATCTATAGAGTCAAAGGATTCGCGTATGATTTTTATTGATTTGGAGGTGGTCTATGACTTTGATCCAAGTGATATCTTGTGGAATATTATGGAAAGGAGACATGTATCGATTCAATATATCAACCTCAAAGGATATTGTGATGGAGCAGTGATTGATGAGGGGAGATGGAGTCAACAAATAACTTGATCTTTGGGGAGAAGCCATGGAAAGTAAATGCTTTCATCTAAGTAGGATAAAGATTGGGTATGTGGAATGCAAGTTTAATAGTAAGGGGAACAATGAAGGGATAGATGCAAAAACTTGAGCAGACTGCATTTTGAAAAAAGATGAAAGATGTTTTAAAATATTTGGCATTCATTTTTCAAGAAGATTGTGAAATTGAGGGGGGTGTTGCACATAAAATTAATGCAGGGTGGTTGAAATGGAGGGAGCATTTGGTGTTCTATGACTTGCAGCTGTAAGTTGCAGTTACTTCCTCTAAAAACCTTTTGTTCACCACCCGTCAGATACCTATAGGTATAAGTTTGGGTTTGTGTATTTTGTATCAAGAGGTGTTGCTTCGATGATCATTTGAGAATCTGTTTATTGGCTTCAATTCATCCTCAACTGTGTCCTATGTGCCCAAATGTAGTTTGAGGTGTAATCAAACTAATTGCAATGTGATCATGTCAAACAAATATGACATTCATGCATATTTGGAGCTGCACTTTGACTAGGCAACACAGCTCCCTAAAGAACAGTGCAGAAAGCAGATGATTTCTGCAAAATACCAATGTCACATGTATGATAAAGCATGGCCATGGAAAATACCAAGCACATATGCATGATATACTGTAGGTCACAATTAGATTTACTTCCACACCGGAGTGT
Source organism: Thalassia testudinum (assembly GCA_037157565.1). NCBI lineage: Eukaryota > Viridiplantae > Streptophyta > Magnoliopsida > Alismatales > Hydrocharitaceae > Thalassia > Thalassia testudinum. The sequence continues at coordinate 135,791,565 of JAZHRO010000073.1, forward strand.
ACTGCGAAGACCACATCTAGGACTATGGATTCAAATACACACACACGTTACTAGTCATTCACACAGATATGCACATATATGTAACATAGAGATAGACTCAGATATGAACATGCACACAAAATATATAGACAGACTCACACATATGTACGTGTACAACATATATAGACAGACTTGCACGGACATTGCATGTGTGTGTGTGTGTGTGTGTATTGTAGGCACACATCCTAACTAAATATACCATATAAAGGTTCTTTCAAACAGTTTCCTCACAAGAGTTGCAGCTTATGTTGTACTTTTACTTCTAATCTGTTTCGTTCAAATTGCAGGAAGATGATGAACATGAGGTCCAGCCAGATAATGTCTCAGACGATGAAAAGCATGATGATGAAATAAACCCCCTGGTGGTCTCTCTGCTAGATGAGCAGGCTAGTCATGAAGATATCACAGAGAAGTGGTTTGGCCAAGATGTTTTTGCTCATGTAATGGAGGAAGATGCATCTGGTAAAAGTGACAGTGAAGATGAAACAGAAAGGAAAATGGACAAAACGAAACTTGAGATCCCAAAAAAGGCGGAAGGAGGTCCAACCAAATCAAATGATGCAAAAGTCAAGATGCAAGCGCCACTTCAAGATGATTTTGAGATTGTTCCAGCAGAGCCCATGGATGCCAGCGATGATTCTTCCTCTGGTGAATCTGATGATTATGATGATGATGCAAAAGCTGAGATCTTAGCCTATGCAAAGAAGATGCTGAGGAAGAAACAGAGAGAGCAGCTCCTCGACGATGCCTATAATAAATACACCTTTGATGATGAAGGACTGCCAAAGTGGTTTATTGAGGAGGAGAAGAGGCACCGTCAGCTCATAAAACCGGTAACGAAGGAAGAGGTTGCTGCTATGAGGGCACAGTTCCATGAAATTGATGTTAGGCCAGTCAAGAAAGTTGCAGAGGCTAAAGCAAGGAAGAAGCGGATTGCAATGAAGAAGCTGGAGAAGGCACGTCAGAAGGCAGCCTCCATTTCTGATCAGACCGACATATCTGATCGGTCTAAAAGGAAGATGATTGATCAGATCTATAGGAAGGCTGCCAAGCCAAAGAAGCCCAAAAGGGAGTTCGTTGTTGCCAAGAAAGGTGTGCAGGTGAAGGCTGGGAAGGGTAAGGTACTAGTTGATAGGCGTATGAAAAAGGATTTGAGGTCTCATGGCTCCGGAAAATCTGGTAAGAAGGGGAAAGGGAAGGGCAAGGGTAGCAAGAAAGGCCCTGGAAAGAAAGGAAAGAACAAAAGGAACTGTAGTAGGCAGCCATAGGAGTTCCAGGTGTAACCCTCTACTGTTTATTTCATTTTTTAATGCTTCCAATGGTTTAATAGTCTCTGCCAGTTTTGGCAAGTCCATAAAAATTTTGTTAGCTTGCATTGTCCACTTATACAACACTGTACTGGACATGTCGCAATTGGAAAAAAAGAAAATTGTTGCAATTGGAAAACAGAAAATTGTATCTAGTGTTTAATTATGATATTGTCTAACCTCCAAATATCTTATTTGTTTAATCAACTGGATTTAAAAATTGTACAGGGGTTTAGAAAGTTGTAAGAACGGTTAATTATGATATTATCTAACCTGCAAATATCTGATTTGGTTAATCAACCAGATTTGAAAATTGGATGCACGGACAGGCGTTCATGAGCCCTCCTGCTCTCTGTGTGATAAGAGAGGATTGTATTAGGGGCTCCACTGGAAGCGAGGTTTAGATTTGGAAGGCAGGCATGTAGAATGAGAGAGGGGCATGCTTTGATCGATAATATAATATAGTATGCTTCATTATCCAATTTAGCTGCTTATTTTCAAGGATTTGGCTCACAAGAATGATGACATCTCTCATCATCATCCCATCCATAAAAGCCTTGCTCACGTTGAAGAAAAGGCCTTTGATGGTTTGCATTGGCTTCAGATTCTTCACTACTAGATGAGATAATCTTCTTAGCAGTTGCTGTTAGGATACTACCATGTTAGTCTTGGATTCCCGTTGCAACTATTGAATGTGAGCGCCTATTGAGGCATACACCAAAATCACCATTGCATTATCTGCCATGTTTTCCACTCGTAGCCCATTATAGGGGACTGGGTTACTGTGGATCTCCATGGACGTGCTTGGAATGAGTAGAGTTTTCCATTGGCTTTGCTCAAGATCTTATTATCTTAAAAGGGTTAGGTTGGCTGTATACTATGACAGCTTCATACCTATGGAGCCATGTTGTGTGAATGTGGTAGAAGCTGAACTTTTCAAGCCATCTCAATCTTTGAAATTCTTGATTCAACTCCTAGCAATTGTCCAGTCAATGAATCTCTGAAGGATCGACTCGAAGTCTAACAGAGAATTAAACAACTTGAGTAAGGGGCATTGAAAAAATAGATTTTGTGGATCTTCAGAGTTTAAATGGCATGTCACAAAGGGAAGTCACTAGGCTTTAACCTAAGCGCCAGTATGGCTTTCAAAGGTGGATCTTTCACCGGCATCTTGTACAAAAGGACCTAGGTTCTTGGTGCATAATTTTTTATTGTGCAAACCTTCTTGTTAGTACAGTATCCACCACTTGATCCAAACCATGATGAATGGTAGAGTTAATACGCGGACTTGATTGAAAAATTTCCTTTAGGAATGGCACACGAAATTAATTCGTCAACACTTCCCATGGTTTGGCAAATCTTTTTTTTTGAAAGCACTAAAGTGGATGAGAAAATGGATAAGATCACATCTCTATTCTAAACCTATTCTTTTTGCAATTAATTTACCAACATGTCTAGGAAGTAAAACCCTTCCATTCTATGGTAGTGTCAACTTCTCCCAATCTCTAGTCCATCGATCATGCCATAGATTAATCTTTTCCCCATTCTCTACAAACCACAACACTCCATTCAAAAGCTATATCTGAATTTCTCCTAGAGCATGCATAGAGTGGAAGTTAGGCTCCTAAGTAATATTAGTCCTTGAAGATCCTCATAGAAAAGACTTCCCTTCAAATGAGATTGACACAATACCAAACCTGTGATCCTAGAATTCCATTTACCAACTCCATGTGCTTGGACAAGGTGATGGAAGACCAATCTCTAATGTATAAGTGTTTCTTCCCATTGTGGTAACCCCACCAAAAATCTCAAGCCAACTTGTCTAGTAACTTGTAAAGCTTATTGGAGGATGATTTTGTGAACATCAGGTTGGTGGGATTTGCCAAATGAGAAGATTATAGCAAAGTACCTCTAATTGCTTGCAATAATGAGGAGCCTTTCCAGCTTATCAATTTCTTGTGACATTCGTTGAATAATATTGCTACTTCAACTCAGGCTGATTTTGAGTGTTAAGCAAAGGGCAACACAACCATAGTTCTTCCTTTGTCATCTTGTTTCACTATCAACTGTCTTGATGAATTCTTCGGTTGTAAATGGCACCCCTTTCTGAACAGACTTGTGACTTGCTGAAGTCAACTTGCTACTTGGACTTGTGATCATATGCCTTTAAGATGTCCATCAATTCCTTGGCTTTCTCAAGAAAGGCTTTCACAAACAAGAAGGTATGCAAACATCAAGTGGGTTAAAGGAGGGGAATTTCTAATTATATGGAAATAAAAAATCCTCCCTCTTTTAGAGCATTTTTAAGGTATTTAGAAAGACACTTGATGCATAAAATGCAAGGTGGAAGAGGGCACCCTTATTGCACACCGTTAGTAGGATAGATAAAGTTAGTAGCATTAATAGTGACAAGGACCTGAAATGGTGTAGGCTTAATGCAAGACATAATGAGACTAACTAATGCAAAGAGAACATGCAACTATGACAAACAAAAGTGGACAAAGCTCCACTCGAGCTTGTCAAATGCTTTTTTCATGTCTAGCTTTAGTGCCTTTACTCCCTCCTTCCTCTTTAGTCTTTGACGTATGAAGTGCTTTCTTTGCCAATACCATGTTATCAACTATTTACCTCCTTGGAAAGGAAGCCGAATTAATTTGGAGTTATAATCTTCATTAGGATAGGTTTCAATCTTCTGGCTTCGAGTTTGACAACCAACTTCAGAGCATATCTGCTGGGATGATTGGGCAATAGTCCTTTGGTTCCTTGGGGGTAGTAGCAGAGTGAGAGCAAGAGAGGTTGTACGCATCTGACTGGACATAGAGGCAGTTGTAAAGCAATTCTAGAAAAAGCCAATTACCTCATCTTTAATGACCGACCAAATCTTATGGTAGATTAGTTGTCTAGATCTTGACTCTTACATGGGCTCATATGGAACAATGCATTCTTTATCTCCTCTTCCAGAGGGATGGTCAAGCTCCCACTTTCCTCCTCATGAAACAACCAATTTGGGCTAGAGGATACCTATCTTGAATTGAAATTACTCATCTTAGAGGTCTAGTGATTTTGATAGAAATTGTAAAATCATTTTTCAATTTTTCGACTATCACCAGTCTCCTCTCCAATAGGTAATCTTATCCATTCAATTATGCTATTCCTTTTTTCTTTCGAGGTGCAGAGATGGTAAAACTTAACTAGATATTTCAATTTTCACTTTCGATTAACCTATGCCACTAGCACCAATAAATCTCCTTTTTCAACAAAACCTCCTCATATTGCCTCTGGAGCTCCTTTTCTTTGTTAACATCATGTTCTTGAGGTGCGAAACTTTACATTATTGCTATTTCTTCTTCCAATTTACTTTTTGTATGTTGCCAATTGAACTTGGATTGAAAGTACCACTTACCTTCCCAACGGCACTCTCTCCTCTTTCCCACTTGACCTTATCAAATGAATTGCTTTCTCCATTCCGACCCTTTTCTACCATTGACTAATAATTATCCATAAGACACCATTCAACTTGTAATGGCGATACACTGGACTTATGCTTTTGCATTTCCTCATTGTCCTTGATAGAATTGGGTTACGATCACCACGAGTAGTCGATAGACACAAGATCCCTATTGATGAAAATTAAACAGCTCCAATTCTCTAACACAAAAACTCTAGTAAGGCTCTCCTTTATCAAAAATTTCGAATACTTTGAGCTAGACCATGCAGATGCCTGTCCAATAAACCCCAAGTTTACAAGCCTTAATTTTGTGACAAAGGATCTAAGATGAAGGAACTCTTTTGAAGCTACGACAGAACCTCCTATCTTAACTGTGGCTTCAAAAATGATATTTAGGTCTCCAATACATACTAAATTCTTTGCGTAACTTAACAATAATCTTGCTATCCTTTTCTAGAACTTTCTCCTTTTAGGCATGCCATATAAAAACATAAGAACCATTTATAACTACCCGGACAAATCTCTGCCAACATAGTGCTTTTTAGAGTAAACCAAGATAATATCATAATCCACTCTAAATAGCAAAATGCTGTCCCTTGGTTGACTTTCTACGTTCACCAAGAGCACCTGCAACCCCCCAAACTTTTGCTTGCACTGGGACCTACTAGCGTACCGAAGATTTCATTTTTACCTCATATTCTAGTATAACTTTGAATTCTATACTCTACCAAAAAGGTCTAAGTTAAATCCTATTCCAATACGTACATATATAGGCCTTGAATTCTAAAAGGTTTCAAATTTGGTCATTTAGTTGCTTACGCTAGAAATCATCCTTCCTTTAACTTTTTGTTTGTACAGACATGTTAACATTTCTTATGACTATTTCGCCCTCATCCTTTTGCATCTGCCATCAATCTGCCCTCCCTCTTCGCTCCCTTAATTTTGTGCCCATTTCGCCATATTGGAATCCTACTTACTTTCCATCTCTGCTACATCCATGTGTATGTGCATCTTATATATTCACACACGCACACGTTGATATAAAGATACAACACGTGTCCGCATGTGCGCGTGCACACACACACAGATAGAAAGAGACGACGCGCACGCACACACATTGATACAAGAGATGACGCACGCACTTAAGGCACCCACAGTATCCGTGCACGCGCGCGCACACATTGATATAAAGGAGATCTGAAATTGGGTGACGACGCATTAATTGTGGAGTCAAATCGGCCGGGAGGATATTTTCTGTGGTGCTTGGCGGCGGCTACCGTAGTCGTGGCTGGTTCTTTTGTGTGTTTTTTTTTTTTTTATTTTAACTTCCTTCCTTGCTTCCTTTTTTTGAGTAATGGTGGTAGAAAGATTTTTCTTTTCTTTTCGCACATTTGTCTCTTATACGTCTAAGTAATTTTACTATTATTGATTTTAATAGTTAAAAAGAACAAATATTAAATTAAATCTACCGTGACATATCTTTTTAAGATACATCTGAGTCAAAGTTGAAATCAAATAATTTGAAAAGATTATATCACGATAAATCTAACTTGTCTTTTAATGTACGTTTAGATAGTATCATCGTTATTTAGATGTTTAAGAAAATAAATGTAAAAAGAAAAATCTTTTTTTGTTTTCTCCCTGCAGTGTGGGTTGGCTGCTTAATTTTTTAGATGAAAAGAACCTGCTGGTGGGCAATATTTACAGCAAAATCACTTATTTTTATCATTATAAAAAGGGAGAAAAGGTTGGGTCTCTTTCCCCTTTGACGTCGCGTTTTCAGAAAGGAAGGGGAGGAGATCGAGGTCTCTTCCCAAGTCGTCTGTGATCATAATATTGTCAAACTCCAAAAAATAGGCAAGTGCATGGATGGGTGGAATTGGTGGACCTGATGGTCCACGTTGTTCAAATGAGAGCAAGATATATTTGTTTTTTCTTTTTTGCTAAATGTGAGCCTGACGGATTTGCTCTACGTATCCCATCCTTCCGTGGAATGAAATCAGTTTTTTTTATTTAAAAAAAAGAAAAAAAGGCCAAATGAGATGTCCCAAGGCTTTAGGTGGAATTACTGACTTTTCAGACATGATGGATTTATGACATTAGTCGGAGACATTCAGTTCTGATTACTGCAGATTTTGTAGTGATGATTGAAGACATTCGTTCAGAGGAGCTTTTGATCGATCGGATGGGAGGTGTTGATGCATGATAGCATTTGAAAGCACCTACCTGTTAATTAATGACAAAGCAAACATGTTCAGACGAGTAAATATATATATATGGAGGGAGCTCCCATACCCATCAAGTTTAAGGCAAGATTAATTAATGCTAGATAAAGTTAATTTGCATGGGTATATAAGTCCAAGCAAAGACGACCGTGTTGCATGGCGAGGAATACCCGAAAGATATACGTGGTAGCCTCTTAGCCAACGACTTAATTACACTCTACCACGACAATATTCATTAATGGACGTAGGAGTAGCACCATGCTCTTATTTGGTAGCATTATCACATGTGTGAAGCACTTTGCTAAGAACAATGTGGATGTTTTGAGCTCCAACAAGAATGCCTATAAATTCATTACAACAAACAAAATTTATGGTGGCATTTATTTAATATCATCATAAGTAAAATATTCATCATTATAAGTTTTTATAAATATTAAAAAATCATTGCTATAAACATTACTTTAGGTACATCATCTTAGGTGGACAATCAAACGTCACTTAAAATATACTTTGCTAGTGTTAAATGATAGTCGTGCTTGGAGTATAGAATGTCTATGTTCGGCTTGTTTACCGTAAGTAGCCAGTATACTCTCTGACTTGAATGCGTGAAAGGAAGCATCGTAAAGGCTTTCGACATTGTGGGCAATAGATCTTGAGGAATGTGTATGTATATAGTCGTAAACATGAGAGAAGGACAATCTATATATATTATGACTCAGCATGAGTAATAACTGTAGTAGTTACTGTTTATTTATTTTTGTTTAAATTTTTGTGACAATAATTTGAATTATTTATTGAACAAAGTAATTATGATGACTTCGAGCGCAGTTGGATACTGACGCCGTTATAAAGGCTTGGCATTGTGACGTGAGCTCAAATTTTTATTAATATACTCTTCGTGAAGGTTCAAAATATATATATATATATATACACGAACATCTTTATTTTTTAGATTATTGTATATGATAAGTATGATATTTATGTTAGATTTTTATAAGATAATAAAAAAAATATCTTTATTTTTAAATTAGGATTTAAGATATCTTTTTATTGTAGTAATCTTTTAAGTAATAAAATTTTGATATGATTTTAACTATTATATTTTCATAGTAAATTATAAGTTAAAAATTAGTGACTTTAAATTAACATTAATTTACGAGCGCAAGAAGATGATTGGCTTGGGATTCGAGTTAGGGAGAAAATTGTTTGAATTTAATTAATTCTTTTTCATCTTGATTTCTTCTAATAAATTTAGAAGACCCATAGGAATGTGAAATTTGTACATTGCTTATGAAAGAGAGAAGTCCTCCCTTGTTAGATTAATTTGGGTGAAAAACAAAGGGCGTCACAATGTAATCAGGACTCACGAGTATACCTTTTGGTCAAGAAGAGTGCCCACTTAATTCCTTGCTAGATGAGTTTATCTCATGATAGATTTTGATATAATTTAACTATACACTAAAGGTTGTATGTCGGCGTCCACATTAATTCAAATGAGCTGATGCAAATGGGCACACGACAAGAAAAAAGATCTTTTATTATTTTTGGAATGAATGTCTTCAAAAGGTATATCATAATAGACATGATGTTTATTTTGATTAAACGTTCACATAATATTATAGGATATGGAGCCTACCTTCTCTCATGAAAATGGAAATTATATAAATGATTTTGATGGATAAAAGGAGGTCTAGGCCCCTATTTATAGGCTTTAGCCATAAATAAATCGTGCTATGTATCATCAACGAATATGTGGTGTAATCCTCACTTGATTGATCCCCAAGTAATATAAATATAAGAAAAGATATTTCTTGATTTTTACATGTTGGATGATCTGAATTGAGTTCTTGTTTTGAGTCTAAATCATTCTAAGTAGCTTTCATATATAACATTTCCTTTACGAATCGACCTCATTCTTTGTGATTTATCATCCTTCTTATATTCTTGCTTCATGCCCTCTCGGAGTGGACAATCCTTCCAGTAGGTCTAAGCCTTGAGGTACATATGTAACTATGTGAACAGTAACCTAACAAAACAAAATAAAAAACAAAAACTAGAACAAAAGTCAAAGATAAGCAAAGGGCATCTTAATTTCGTCTTATTTCTATGTTTCTTATAGTTGTAACATATGTTATTGTCTTCTTCCTCGGTACGTATTTCATGTCTTCTTCTTTATAAACATTCTTTTAATGCTTTTGGCAATGCATGCGATATCCTCCTCAAAGAAGTGATAATCTTCACCACCCTCTTCTGCCTTTGCATGAAATGCTAAGCTCTTATTCTTTATATTTTCTCCTTCTTGGTTTGTTTGAGCTTCACTTCATAAGCCATAACATTTGCTAATATCTTAACCATACTTATAGTATTTAGATACTTTGCCTCCTCAATCATTGTGACTTCATATTCCCATTCTTTGGTTAGCAATGTAAGAAATTTGGATATTAATTCCAGAGACGTGTATTTTTTCCCAAGCTCTTCAGAGGAATGATGATAATTGTAAACTATGTTCTTAGTTCCTTGATTGATTCACTAATGTTCATCTTAAATATTCTAAATTTTTTAGTGAACATACTTACCTTTGAATCCTTTACCAAGGTTGCACCTTCATGTGTAACCTTCAAGCGCTTCCATATATCATGTGATGTTTCCAACTATGAGACACAATTGAATTCATTTGTACTAAGAACATAGTAGAGTATGCTCATTGCTTTGCAATTTGCAATTTACCACTATTTTCTTCTCATCTTGGCTTTTGTATTGTCTAGTCTCCTTATTTAGTTTTGGCATTGTGAATTTCTTGTCTCCAACCTTCCAAAGTGACAAATCTCCATTCTAGGTTGATTTAAGATACATAGCCATCTTTTCCTCTACTGCGCATATCTAATGCTATTGAATAGTGATGGTCAGCATGTTGATTGAGCCTTATTAAGGTTTGAAGCTGTCATGCTCATGCTAGATGCTATTTTGATCTAAGGTGCCAAACTTTCAGTTGTTTCCACATATATATAACATACTTTGATATCAAATGAAGGTGGAAAAGTGCTAAGGGGAGTGATGAATAGTGCCTCTTTTAGCTCAACCATAAAGTTAAGATGGACAAATAAAATTATTTGGTGATATCCACAATAAAGATAAATGGACACAATCATGATTATTTATGACCCAATCACAAGCCATAAGAAAACATACCAAAATAGTCATAGCAGTTTCACTTAATAACTGGGCTACTCCATCAGCTAAGGCTCTTAATCTACAATTTTTCCTAGTACCACAATAGCAACTCACTAGAATTGAGCCACTAATATGGGGTATCTCAACCCTTGATATAATTATATTCTTAAAATAGGCTCTAAGAGCAATTTATCTCATAGGGATAAACGTTTACACAAATTGGTCACCTAAAAGCCTCCTTTAGGGTTGCTTAGACCCTAAGTGTTGTTCCCCAAAGGAATTCAAGACTTTGCTCTCAAGAATGAATATTAAGAACTTAAGAGCAAGAGCACAAAAAGAGAGTAGAGAGATTTTCATTTTTGGATATATATGTGTTTCAACAAGAGGAGAAGACCTCTATTTATAGGTGACCATGGACAGGGATTGAGCTTTGAATCACATCATTTGATTGATTTATTGAATAAGGTAGTCCTCGAGGGGTTCTGGATGTTGCCTGCTAAAAGCTTGGGGTTCGGAATTGAACCCTTTAAACAGAGGGTTTAGGTGACACATGGTCCAAATGTGAGTAGGTTTAGGTGCCACAAGACCTCACTCAGTACTGTCAAATTAGCAGAAGGCATAAATGATGAGGCTTCTCCTTAGAGAGTGGAACAGTTCTCTACCTATCAAAGAAATGTACTATCCTATAGAAAGGCATCCAACAAGACAACATTACAATGGTCTCATAATGGCCACTCCAATGGAGCCATCTCGAAGAATTAATCACTACTAAGACTTTCTAGCACCAATCCACTTTGACCCCATTACTTGTAGCTAGTTGATGGTTAGATATATAAGGTCGACAAACTCCTGAAAGGGAAAGGAGGAAGAATGCATTGAGTACTACCCATTAGAGCATTATCTCTCCTTGTACCTTGTGAAAGTGCATTAGAGTGTGGGGGGGGGGGGGGGGGGGGTCAATAGTGAGTGATAAAAATGATAAGAAACTAAAATGATCAATCACACAAATAAAGGATTCACCACAAAAGTATTTTGGATTTTCAGGTGGAAATCCCAATTGGGTAAAAATTATCACCTAAGTCACCCCGACTTAGGATTTCTCTAATTGAACAAGTTGGTCAAATCCACTATTCACATTACTTTGAATTGAGGGTAGTGTAACCTCAAAACAAAAACATATTAGATCAAACTGATACAATTTTATCTTCAAGAGACGGGAATCCACAACTTGGATACTCTTACAACAAAATGAAAATAAATACAAAACACCTTTAGAGCCACAAGATGGAATGAAATACTAGCTCCTATAGGCTTAGAAGAATTCCCTTTGATGGAGGTGGATGGGAGTGTAGGTGTTGTGATTTGAGCTCTCAATTGGTGTATTAGAAGCTTCAAGAGCAAGAGTAGAATTTCTCTTAATGATCTTCTCTCTAAGTGTATATGGTGGGAAATATTGATTCTATGGTGTATTCAACAAAAGAGAGCTACTAGGATATTTATAGATGTGTTAGAAAAGCTCTAGAATGTGAGACAGGTGGTCTAGTCGTTGAGAACAAATCCAAGGAGATTTGGTTGAAATTCAATGTGTGCAGAACAATCAATGTTTGACAATATAGTATCAAAGGTCTGGTAAATTTATCAGACGTTTGGTCATGGCAAATTAGATGTCTGACAAAAGTTCTAGATGTCTCATTCTTGAAGGTTGAGTCCATGGACTTGGTTTAGTTTGATTGGATCTTGTATAGGGTACTTGTTTCAAAGAGTTAGACATTTGGAGTGGCTTGTATCACTAAGAATCGGATTTCTTGAAAGTTGGGAAATCAAAATTTTGTTTGACATCAAAATTTGGGCAGATTTAATCACAACGTTTCAATAATTGGATGTCTAGTAAAGGTAGCAGATGTTTGGAAAGGGTTCTGGACATTTGATGAAAGAATTGGACGTCTCCTGGGTAATGACACAAACTTAGGAAAAGGAGCTTTGGTTATTAGATGTCTAATCAAAGCTCTGGATGAGTTAAAGTGGGTTATCAGGTGCTTGATAAAATTGCTGGACGTTTGATAAGACAAACTATTTGCTATTTTGGCTTTCTAACTTAATTTTAGGTTTTGCTTGAATATCCTAAGGTTAAGTGAGTGTATTTAGGACTAAGGTTATTGTAAGGCCCTAAACTCATTTTTTGTAGTCATTTTTGGATCAAGCATGTCAAATCAAATCTGTTGACGCTTGTTAAGCATGAATCGGGTTTTGTACTTCGAAAATGGGAAAATTATGCTTTTCGATCAAAGTTGGTCAACTCTCGGAAAACGTGCTCAGATTATGTCGAAATTAGTATCATTGAGCTCCTCTCGTCGTAAGCTTTTCAACGGTGTCTGTTTCGTAAAATTTTAAGTTTTGTAGCAACAACTATGTATAATATATGAAATTATGTAAGGAAACTTTAAATAATCAAAAGTAGGAAATAATAGGTTGTTTATATCCTAATAACTAACTAGTAGAGAGAGAGAGAGAGAGAGAGAGAGAGAGAGAGAGAGAGAGAGTATACGTGCCTCTTCACATAGTTGTAGTAGGGGGGGCTCACTGGGAGCACGCAACGTCGGAGAGGGAAATCGTGGCTGACGTTAGCAGTACAATATTCAAGGCACATGCAGGCATGTGTGTGTGGGAATCTGTTTGACCTGTTAAGGGGTCAAACGGCGTCCATTCGCATTTCAGAATTTGTTGGAATCGTCTCTTCACGAACTACATAACGGTAAACTCTAAACTTGATCTTAGAATTGATCTATTTTGTGAAAAATTTAGTAAATCTTCTATGAGGACTTTAATATGTTTCCTTGCATGTCCTGACGTTAATGTAGTTCTCAGAGCGCTTGCAAAATACACGGGTTCCCAGAATACACGAGCATGTGTTTTGAAGTCATCGTGACTCCTCGGTGACATAGATAGAGTGGTCTAGATTCTTTCCCAATGAGTTGTAGCATTTTCATCTTTCTTGCCGATATTATTATTTTACGCATGGATCCTATTTTTTTTGTCGAGTCCTGAAGCTAAGGAATATTAGAATGTCTTATTATTTCCTTATGGATACCATAAATGTTAGAATGATATATTGAAATAAATTACTTATTATACATGGGTGAGGTTGAATTAATTAAAATCTTAGTCTATAGAATTAAAGTAAAATTATAACTTTGGATAATTGAATTGGAAATAATAGGAGGGAGACACGTGTGTCAACGTTGATGAAATGAAGGGATAAAATATTTCTTGTTTTTTTTGTTGGATTAGCGAAATAAATTGATAAACTCTCCTCGTTGCATCTTAAATAAATGATGAATTAAATATATGGTTAATGGATACTTGGGAACTATAATTGATAGTTATTTTCGGGATAAATGAATATTTGGATATGGTAGAATGAATAATTGAATCTGAATAACTGAATGAGACAACTGGTTGGGTTTATTGGTGAATCAGTGTAAAGATCCAAACCTACTTTCTGAGGTTATTTTAAGACTAAGCGCATTAAGACGAACCCATTGGCACTTTTCGAGCGTGAATTGGATTTGTGTACTTCGAAAATCGGAAAAATTATGTTTTTGAAAATGTGCCCAAAATATGACAAAATTAGTGTCGTTAAATTTCCCTTGTCGCAAGCTTTCCAACATATTTGTGTTTGTGTGGGAAGGGAAAAAAGAGATTGGAAAAAGAGAGGCCATAGGAGAGCAAAAGAGAGAGAGCACGAGGAAAGGAAGAAAGAGGAATCTCCTCCTTCGTCCCTCATCCTTCTCCTTCGCTCCCTTCCACGTCGCTGAGGGGAGGTCTAACGAGGACCGGTGACGTCGACAATGGGCACACAAGCAACGGTAAGCCCTCCCCTCCTCCATGATCATTATTTCATACAGCCATAAGGAAGTCGAACAAGAGAGAAAGATAGACTAGGAAGGGAGAAGATTGAGAGGGGAGGTTAGTCGAGATGGTCGAGGGACGACGGAGGTAGGCCACTGGATGTAAGGCCGACTGACGAGGGGTGTATGGGTGGTCACCATGGCTGTGCGAGGGAAAGTGTGAACAGTAGCAGAGAAGGAGAAGGAGGGGAAGAAAAAGGAGAAGCGGGATGAGAGGAAGGAGGGGCATGTCGTCGTCGACCGACGGTGATTGGCGGTTGCCGGAGGCCACCGCTCTGCAAGGCTGCGTGCATGGGTTCCATGCACGTGAACAGTAAGGCGCGAAAAGGAATGAAACAAGGAAGAAGAAGAAGCTAGGGGAGGGTTTTGTTGTTTAGACAAATTATGTGCATGGAATTATAAGTTTCAATTATTATGTTTAGGTCCCTATGAAGGAGTTCATTGTCTTCCTTGAAATTTGACGGTCAGGATTGTTTTGCACAGATCAAGGGCCTCTAAGATCGGAATCAGGTGATCTAGGAGTTGATCTTGGGGTTCTTGAGCGTGCTGGACACATCCGTAGGGTTGGATTAAGCAGTTTTCACTTTGATTTTTGAGGCGCAGTTTTGGGAGACATGTGTGGTGTTGGGAGTCTCCAACCTATTTTCGTAGAGTCATCGTGACCCCCTCGACGACGTTAGGTAGAGTAGTCTCTTCCTTTTTCCATGTGGTTGTCTACTGTAACGACCCGGTTCCCGAGTCCCTACGAGATACGAGAACCGAACCGACTCGACTAATCCCAAGACCTAGTCGTCCAACGAGGAAGTAACCAAAAGAGCAGTAAAATAAATCACATTCAGCATGAATATAACTAACAGTAAGAAAGTACAGCAGTAAGGAAAGAAACTACTACAGTATATACCACCACAACAGTAGAACAACATTTATCATATAACATGAACTGCCGGTAAAGAAAAGTACAGAGGAAACAAGAACTACTCACTATAACGGAAACAAAGAGGTACAAAAGACAGTGGTGACTGTACTGGACCCTACTCGGCCCAGCGTCCTCTGCAGCCGCTGGCCCTGGCTGCTTAGCACCTGGTCCTGAAAAAGGTAACGAGTGTAACACGTCAGCAAAACGCTGAGTAGAGTGGCAACTAAAACTGAAGACAACAGTAGAGTGTACAGTAGCTGTTATGTTCTATTACTTTCTTTATTCACATCTTTCAATTGTCTCACTATTTCATTTATTCCCTAGATCTTTTTCTTGATCTCGAATGTTCCTCGTGGGAACGATCTTGATTGCAGTCTTTTCCAAAAAGTAGAAGTAGCATGTGGTGCTCTCTTGGCCGGGAGAGTCCCCCGTGGTGATCTTACCCTCAGTCAACCACCCCAAGGTCACTGATAGACGTAACGGTGACTACGGCACGCGCGATAAACGCATAGGTAGCTACCCCGTACTGGCACGCGGTTAGTCATTTCCGTTAACGGGTGCGCCCAAAGCACAGCACGGAACCAGTCCAGGGCAGAGCCCTCTCAGTAACAGGGGTCCAACCCCTCCACAGTAACCAAACCGGGGCCTTGCCCCTCCACAGTCCGCGCACCCTCGCTTGACTACCCTGGTTTGCCCCAGTGGGCCTAACAAGTCGGTGTGGGAGGCTAGCAGAACCCCGGGGCCCGTGGGGTAGCTAGTACCTCCCTACACTAGTAGCTCTCCTCGGTACTACGTACGCGAGGGCCAGCAAGTCGGTCCAGAGTGGCCAGTCCTAACCCCGGGTCCCTAGGGCGGTTGGCTCCACTCTACACTAAACAGGGTGACAGTCGCTCTCCTTGGTACTCCGTACTCAAGGGCCAGCTCACTTCCCCAAAACTATTCCATTCACTTTCCAGGAGTTCTACTCCTACTTCCCCGTAGGGTTCCATCCTTTTAACTCAAACATCCAGGTTTCACTTTCCAGTTTTACATTCTTACAATCCATGTTCTCAACCACGTTATTTATTCACAACAGACAGCTGTTAATTCAAATTACAGGCAGCTTTATATCTCTTTCCATTTTCCAAGACTGCAGTATTATACATTCCACTAGTTTTCCCATCCTAGGATTCATGCCATATCCTAGGATCTATCATACAATCTAGTTTTCCAGCCCTAGGATTCATGCAACACCTAGGAGCTATCATTCCATCTATTTCTCATTCCTAGGATTCATGCAATGTCTTAGGTTCTAATTATGGTTCCATAATTTAACAGATTTTATTAATAACTTAAAGCCACTCTACCAGGTACAACGGGAGTAATGGGGGCGTGATCGGGAATCCCGCGTGCCTCCGCGACTCCCAAGACTGCAACTGAACGAGGTCCTATCACAAGGATCAAACACAAGGAGAGTCTCAAAACAGTGTATAGCTACTATAGACGGGTAGAGGAATTAATTCTGAAAAGAACGCAACTCGAATCGCGGAAAATGGAACCCGAACGGGCCCTAAACGGGTCAAAAACGACGACACTGTGCAAAATCAGACGTATGGAACTTCTTCCAGACATCTTAAAAAGTGGATCAGAGAATTACCTGTTCAGCGTGGTTTCTCAGACGTCCAGAAGTCCGCGGGGACGTCTGGCCTAGCTCCCAGACGTCCGATGGTCACCCCGGACGTCTGGAGGTCGCTCCCGCCGTCTGGTACAACAGCCAGACGTCTGATTCGCGTTGGATGGCGAATCACCGAGCCTGCGCACACCCATCTCCCTCCCTCAGTACGGTCAGTCGACAGGAAGGAAGAAGAAGACGGAAAACTCACCTTTCAGACGTCTGGAAGATCTTCCAGACGTCGTCCTCGCCGTCTGGATATCAACCCAGACGTCTGATTCTGGAAATTTTTCCAGAACAGGGCACCACCTGGCTTCCGCTCGCGACGCCACCCGCGTCGCACCTCGCGCGCCTGCTGCTCAGACAACAGCAGTCCCCCCTCCGCGTCGCTCCGCGCCCCCTGCGTCCTCCGCCGGCCGGCCCTAGCAGCCCCGGCGAGCTCGCCCTCACGGCAGAGCTCCGCTCTCGCACGCAGCACCTCCTCCGCGCTCACTGCGGCCGCCGTTGCCGCCCTCACGCTCGCGCTCACGCTCACTGGCTGAAGGAGAAGAGGGAGGAGACGGTGGAGACGACGGGAGGGAGCGCGTGGCCTTTTAAGGCCGCGCGAGGAGGAGAGAGAGGACGCGGCAGGCGTTTGCAGCCGCAGGGAAAGAGGGAATAAGCGAATATCCGGTCTGCGCGCTCAGGCGCGCAGACGACTCGCGCGTGTCGAAATTAACGGATTTCCAAACGTCTGGAAACGATCCCAGACGTCTGGTCAGACGTCTGGACCACCTCCCAGACGTCTTAAAAGACGTCTAGGGCATGCGTTCGTTACATCTACATTGTGATTTTCTTTGTATATTGCACTGTTTAACATGTGTTCTTGCCTCTTGCTTAGTTTGGAACTCGGTAGGGGTTATGATTAATGTCTTAGGTACTTGAATATTAAATGTGGTTGTTGTAAATTAAGTTGTTGACTTGAAATGTGAATAATCAAATTAATATAGTTAATTGCTGGATTAAAAGGAGTTAACAATAATTTATTAGGCCATCTTCATGAATGAAGTGAATTATGAAGCACTTAGAATATGGAATGTGGTCTCATTATCTCATGTATGAAAGGAATTATATATATTTTTTAATAAAACTGACATCATCAGAATAGTTAAATAATAACTTAATTGGAACTACGATCAGGAGTGGGAAACTAAGTCGTTTTTCAATTAATTTTTTGAAATGATGTGATCTGAGCTCTTTTCATAACTTTAGATTAATGGTTTGAAATGATGAGAGTTATGGCTTAATTAATGGATATTAATACAATTATCTAAAAATGATCAAATGATCAGTATGATGGATTTGTTGAGAATTAAAGGAATTTGATAACTGGTTTCAGCCTACTACTCATCGAATTTTGGCTTTAGCTTTGGTCTACTTGACCGGTTCTGGGCTGGTTTAGGGAGTTGCTGGCCTCCCCATGACTCTTTGGTTAGGCTTAGCGGCCAACTGGGATAGCATAATGTGTGGCTCGAGGTTTGGTTCTTTCTCGACTAGAGGGTAGGTCATTAGCTGTCTATGGTTCAGCGTACGTAATGCTTGTACATGTTCACGCTACACGATGTAGCTGCCACCCCTTTTCGTAATGTCCCTAGGATGACGGAGAGTGGCGACTTGATGAGTATAAGCCATCTTCTCGGCTAGGAGGATGGCTTATACCAGTCTTGCACAACAGGAAGTTACATGAAATTGTCTCGTGTCCTAAGACGTTGATTTACAGATTGTGAACTGTAATAACTTGGGCTAACAATATACAAAACGGAATGGGTTAACGAAGTGTCTAATAAATGGATTAATTAAAGCTATAATACCCATTTTCCTTTATTCTCGGTTACTGTTGCACTCTACTGTTGTTTGTACTCTACTCAATTTTTACTGACGTATTTTTGGGTTCCATACTGAGGTATTCTTGGCAGTTCTCAAGGTGATTCCATTGTACATCTCCTTGGGCTTATATACTTAAGTTCTACAGTAAATCCTTTGGTTAGTATTCAATTTATGTTCATTTTATTTTTGTAATATGAATTGTTTGTTGGCTATGTTTATATTTCATGATGATGTGTTGGGTGACTACGATCTTGTGGGCTAGTTGTATTGCTTGTTAGCACACAGCGACCTAGGTTTTGTCACTTGGCGGGACTCGGGTCGTCACAATCAGGGAGTGAGCTAGCCTCTTTACAACTCTGTGACATGCCCATTAGTTAACCGAGTAGCAAGGTAGGAGTACGTGGGTATATATATACATATGTAACATTGGTTGGATACACACATAGGTCATGGAGAAGGCTATCTACGAGTCAGCGTAGGTCGTGTCTATGCGTATAGGTTGTGGTATGTAGTCGCCACACTACCTATGCTAGTACCCCAGGGTGATGGAACGAGATGTGGGGTGAGTACGAAGTTTTCTCCTAGCCAAGAGGGCACTACGTATTTGTTATGCCTCTCGGGAAATCGCAACAAGATCTTCTTGTGCCTTTTAAGGAATTGATACGAAATAAATATGACTGGAATATATATTGAGGGCTACACAATGTTATGATACACAAGAAATAATTTAGAGCTAATTGGTAAGCAATAATGGAAGTATTAAATTAGTATCCTCCCTTTTCTTTTCTCTTCTTTTCTTTTTCTGCACTTATTAGCTCTATTACTTTTCTTTATTTGTACTACTCTACTCAGCGTGTGCTAATGACTACCTTGGGTTCCATACTTAAGTATCGTGGAGCAGTCGGGAGCAGTTGTGCATGTAGCAATGGGTGCAGGACCCAGTTCAACTCCTGTAGGTGGTTTGTGATGTCTAGAGTCATATCGTCTATTCTCTTTCCTATTTTCTTGGTTATGCAGTAGATAGTCTTCTGAGTAACTTTATTTCTTCTGTTAGTTTTGTGGTTATGATTACTGTGGATAGCAATTTTTGGCTTTATTTTCTTTTCGCAATGTAATATGATTAGTTTGTTTAGCTATGTCTATATTTTATGATTATGTGTTAGGTGATTGTAATCCTATTTTGGTATGATTTTCGTACTTGGTGACTCGCACTCCATCGTTCGGTTTGCATGATGGGGTTTGGGTCGTTACAGTTATCATACTTGGGCTCTTTACATCACATCTAAATAAAAAAATACAAAATGCATCAATGAAGATACAAAGGCTAAACAATCTAAACTACAATGTTCAAGCTCTCCTTCTAGCTTCCTCCTTCTTGTTCATCAATTTTGCTTCTTCTCCCATGCTTTGGCTCTTTGTTCCTAAAATGTTTGTCTTCAAAGAGTAAAAAAGTAATTATATGTTTTTTTCTCATAAAAATCAAATAACATGGTGCTTATACAATAACACCCTGAACTGGCCTTTAGTTAGACCAAACTCTAGCTGATGATCCCCCTCTCCTCTAATCCACTATCTCAAATAGTGAAAAGGAGAAATCAACATCTCCTGAGTCATAGAGCTATTATTCCAAGGGTGAACTTAGTAATTAATATATTGTGTGCTTGTTTGTGAGATTATCTCTTTCCCCATCTCGAATGTTTGCGACGAACCCCTTTGAGCCAGGATTCAACATCGTTTGGTTGTGGATCGTGAGCTGAATTGAGCTAGTGGTTCCCTCACGAAGACCCATCATTTTGGCGTTGATGAGTCCCAAGAGGCCATCAAAGAATTTGTTGACGTAGGAAACGTAATGTAGCCACATGAATATAAAAATTGGCAAGCAATCATAAGGAAAATAAGGAGATTGGTGATTCAGTTCCACCGTAAGCGGTGTATGTTTGGGGAGGGCAAGGCTCTCATAAATCCACTGGAAGTAACAATATTACAAACTCTCAGAGTTTCTCTCTCAGATTGCATGTTCTTGCCTTGAATCCTGGGAGCCTCGAAGGGTCTCTCTCCTCTATTTATAATACAAGGAAGTATCTTAGTGATCGATGAAAAATCGTCTACACACTAAAAAATGATGTCGTTGTTGATTGTAGTACAGTGTCACAATGTAATCAAATGTCATGTCATTTTATTTATTTACATAATTTTTACTAATTTATTCTAGGTCATTTATTAGTAGGCAGTTATTGATATATATCACTCTCTATATTCCAAAAATGCTCTTTTATTTAAAAAATGTCAATTATACTTACAAACGATTCAATGAATCAAATAATGAATGAATTGAGTTAATTATGTACAAAATGAATCAATCAATGCTAACGACAATGCCTTAAACATATTCATAAACAAATAGGTATGAAAAACTACTTATTTTGGTCTATGTTAGTTATATACAATTCAATAGTTAAGTCTAGATACAAAAAAATAATAAACAAATATACTAATATATATTATGCCAACATATATACAAACCTCTTATCATATACTATACTTATCTATATACATTTATGTACCATATCAATAATATACAAAACTTTAACTTAGCTAAATTACTGTATAGAGATATATTGACATATTTGAATGTTACTAAAGCCTAAAAAATTGTCACTAAAGACTTATGTACATAAAATTAAGCTAAAACACTTATATATATATATATACATACATACATTCATATATTATATACTGATATATATATATAGACACACACACAGTACACTATACACAGCACAAGTCTCCAACCCTCAGTCGTTTTCTAAGTCAAGTCTTATACACACATTGAGGGGTTCGTAGTTAGCCAAATTTTGGCTCTCTTCTTCACTCGTTGACCTCTTACTAATAAAATTTAGGTTTTTAAATGGACAAGGCCAGTTCATTCGTGGAATATATAGCATCCCGGACCAGACTACTACTTTGAACCAACACCTAAATGTTGACCTAGCTCAATTGAACTGAGCGCCCAAGCACTGTACAGAATTGAGCTCCCAGTCCCCAATCAAATCTTGGATAATATACTCATGCTCATAATGCTTAGAGGGTGTAATGGTAATGATTAAATGCTCCATCGAGTACTGATGATTGCTCGACGTGGTAACATAATTCAATATATGCGGGTGTGCTAGCTCAGGAGTTTCCGATGTGAGACAAAAACAAGTGGAGGAATTAGCGTGGAATTGCATTCGCTGAGGCCAAGTGTAGGCCTTGAATTGAGTGCCCTAAATTATTCCAAATTTCAATTAAATTATAGGGTTTGAAAGCCTTTATATAAGGTTACATAATTTTATAATTAGTTTACAAAAATAAGTTATTTAATTATATATAAAAATTACTTAAACTTAGTGCTGTATACACGTTGATTTTTGGTTTAATTACTTAATTAATATATAAATTAATAATTAAATGATGCAATTGACTTTATAAATAGTTAATTTACATAATAAGGTATTTATTAAACATTTTTAATTTATTTTAGAACATTTATTCTATTTTATATAAATTTAATTACACGTTATAAATAGATATACATATAATTTAGTTATAAATATTAATATAGTATAAATATATTATAAATAGGATGAAAATAATTAATATATATATATATATATATGTGTGTGTGTGTGTGTGTGTGTGTGTGTGTGTGTGGGTGTGTGTGGGTGTACAACATAGATTACTTTAGTAATAAGTTAAATTACTAATTTATTTTATTTTAACTTAATAATCTACCAATTAACTTAATAATTTAATTATATACAATAAATACATAAATAAATCAATATACAGGTATAATACAGTATATAATAAATATTTAAATATGTATGTACAGTAATATATTCTATTGTACAGGTTTTAAATACTTATTTATAATTACCTTAATTTACATACATTTAATCTATTATAAGTTAATATATTATTATATAATGAAATTATATATACAATAACTCATCCTAAATACTTATTTAAATATATGCATTACATTTATAAGTTATTTATGTACATTATTTATATATATTACAATATTTGTATTTAACTTATTAAATAGTCCATATTTACAAGTATAAATACTATATACAAGGTATTTTTATGCATTTTTGGGTATTTTTGTGTTTTTATGGTATTTATATATTTAATAGAGGTAGGAGAAGAGAGACAAAAGTTGAGATGATAGAAGAAGGATTTTGTTTGTAATTTTTGAATATGTTTCTTTTATTGAGTTTTAGAGTAGACCGACCTGTAAGCTGGTATGTTCTACCAATCTGGCTATTTGGAATACTTTGAAACTTCACATACACTTAGAAAATTACCTAATCCTACTCAAGACAAGTTTATTTTATTAATTTATAATTTTTTATATTTTTTAATGTTTTTGCAATCTCACATAATCAAGTTTTAAAGTTTGAAATATAAAACCTAAGCCATGATTTGTAGGTTCAGTGGCTAGAAAAGGGGTGTAAGTACTCAAATATGTTCAACACATCCAATACAACATGTTTGAACAAGTAAACATGATGGTGTCATTTACTTTCACTCAAATCACCATTTGAACAGTTAACTCATTTCAAATAAGCTGACAATGAAAATTGGCATGAATTCTGACCATTTGAATCAGATTTTAAGTCAAATAACAGTACATGAATGCTTACGCATGTTGTTTTACAGTACAATGCATGATTAGTTCACTCAAATCCTCGAATTCACTTCAAATCTCCATCCAACAATGGCTGCTGCTTAATCCAGCAGCTGAAGCTGCTACCACTCTGACTTGCTGCTATCTGAGCAGCTCAGTTGCTGTATTACGACTTGAATGGGTAGCAGTAGTTGCTGCTGCTTATACGACATAGATCAGACCAAATAGGTCTGGCCTAAGACTTCTTAAAACCCTATCAGATTTGGAAATCCACTGAAAAACCACTTGAAATTCTTGTTTAAAACTCTTCATTCAAATCAATGTTGGATTGATACATATCATATCAGTCCTTGTTGATTTGTTCCTTTAGAAATTTAGATTTGAAAAACCATGACTCAGGTGAGACTTTGGAAATCTGGAAATCTGATTGTTAAGATTAAACACCTCCAGATGAAGATAAAATCATTGTAGATTTGTCTTAATCATTGTAAACAATCCCAAAGATGCTAGAAAATCTTTCCAACTTAGATTGAATATCAAGAACATGCTCAAAACCCTAATCGATCCTTTGTACCTTGCTTTAGAAAACAAAGAGAAGGAAGTTAATTTTGGTTTAAAAACAACTTAAAACCCATTTTTAGACCTTCCTTTGTTTGCTTCAAAGTTGCTCAGATCATTGATTAAGTATCTAATCATTTTAACTGATTTCATTGACCAAATCTCACCATAAAGTAGGAAGAAAATAGAGATCAATTCATATTTTGGGAAAAACTGATTCAATCATCGAAAACACATCCCATGGAGTTCAGGACAATCACTTAAAATCCAATGACACAAATATATACTAAATTTAGTCGACTAACACTTGATTGAAATCAAACCATAAAAAATCCTTCATTCAAGCTTTAAAACCAAATCAGAAGTAATCGACCAAATTAGTTCAATTTAACACAAGTGGGGGACCTTTGTGATTAGATGAAAGAAATGGGAGGTCCTCCTAGCTAGATTTGAGCATACTCTAGATCTAGGAGCTTGGAGGCTCTAGATCTAGAGTAACTTTGGTGAATGGAGTGGACTGCGATGAAAATATGAGAGAAATGAATGAAAGTGTACGTGAGATGAAAGGGAAGAAGAGTGGATTGAAATAACAGGATGAAAACACCTCTCTATTTGAATTGAGCAGAGAGGGTGAATTCGATCTATGCTAACTCTACTCCTAACTAAACTACCAAATCCATGTATTCGCTTGCTAATTCTACTCCTAATTGATCTATACAACACTAACAAACACTACAATTATCCTAGAAAGTAGTAAATTCTACTCTAATTGGAGGAATGGGTTGCTTGGATCCACAATGGGTTGTTGTGGCGACGAAGGGGGATGCAAGGATCTTTAGCTGAAGAATGAGGTCCCTGGGTTGCTACACTAACAAATTGGAGGGGGAGACACCGCCCCTGTCACTGACGGTCAACGAAGGAGGAAGAAGAGTTGAAGACGTAGATGAAAGGACCAACTCTAATGGGGAGGGAGCTGGTAGGCATGCATAAGGGTTAGGGTGGCTACCTATATAGGCGAGGGAGTGAATTAGAGTACCATGAGGTGAGTTTAATTGATTAGGGCTTCAATGGTGGGATGAGCTCGAGCGAGGAACGGGAAAGCTAAAACCAAAATTGCATCATTGGATGAAATCTAAAGAGAGTGACGGAGCTTCGCACAAGGGCGCACGATGATTGGATCAGGATCAACCGTCAGATCAGTGGAACGAACAATCAACGACAGCTGAAGCGTGCGTTCTTGAGTGAATAGTACACGTGAGGTAGCTCAAGTGTTTTGGAGAAATTGTGGAGAGGCCCTTAAATGAAAATGCTAGATAATTTGCAAAAAAGCCCATAATTGGTTGAAAGTAGGTTACAATAGTCCCTGGCTGCTTACAATAAGGCCTCTGCTATTTTCAAATAAGTCCTTAGAAGTTTTAAGCTTAAAAAAAATGTACATGAGTGAGGACCTAAGTGTAATGTGATGGTTTCACGGTCCTGTTGATGTCAAATTGTAATAGAATTTTTATGATAACTTAATTGAACATATTAGAAGTAAATTCAACCCTTGATTTGCACTTTTGAGCTCAGAAATGTGTTCAATTGGCAACTAGATCATCAATTTGTATTTATGAATAGAATATCTCATTAATTTGACCTAATTATGCATTTTTAACATGAATTTGATGTTTTAGGTCATTTTCCTTAAATCCCACATTAACCTATTTATTGTGTTAATTAGATAGTGTTTAGCCTAGTTTCTTACTTGGGCATTTTAGCTATGATGAGCCACACCTCATCACTTAGCGAGGTAAGATCTTCTTCAGCGATCTTTTTGGACTCTTTGACACGTTCGTTGTCAGGGCATGTTTGCTGTCGGGTTATTAATAGCATCGGTAATGCCATGGTTACTACTGACGTGGGCGTCATGGGCATTTCCACCGCCTCTCTAACTTCGGTAAAACCACATCCTCGGGCGGGTTGGGCCTATCCGGATCCACCTAGATGTAGGTGGATTCGAATCCAAGGGCCGATTGTGCTTTATCAGATGAGGGCTATTTTCATCCTACATCATAAGCCCCGACTCTCATAGTTTGGTTGTGTCAACTACGAGAGTATACTTCTTTTTTGCTCTTGCGTCGAGGTCACCCTTGCCCTTAGCAGCTATCACTTAGTTGTGCCGGGAGATAGGTGCTTCGATGCCCCTGCATGCCTCATGGGGAGAGGAGGGTAGGCACTTCAATGCTCCCGCTTGCCTGCTCGTCTCTTGAGGGAGGGAGGGGGAGGTCGTCCGGGAACCGTCTCTTGAAAAACTTGGTGATTAGTAAAATATAAATCACAATAGAAGTGTGGGAATTTAGTTCTCAACTTCGAACTCGATGTTGAACCATTATTCGTGTTGGTGGGATGGGAGTATCCAGATGCTCGTTGGTTCCTTAAGAGGTAGCCCACAGTAAGATGCCAAGGTTCCTCACACGTTGCCGACGCTCGCAGGGGGTTCGAGGTTCGCTCTAGTTGGGCTACTCGCTAGCAGCCTGTCCCGTGCGGGTGGCGTGCACTTGTTGGGAATGCGAGGGGCTTTTTTAGTCCCGACGTGTACTGATCTGCAAGTGGGTGGGGAGATAAGTGGTATAAATTTTTTGTAAAAATAAGCATCTATTTTATGAAATAGAAAAATTTTACTAATCTTTGCATAAGATGCATGAGTGGAGCATCGTTTCCACCATTAGCTGATCTTCTAGCCAGGCTGTCATGACGAGGTGGCCATGGTCAGGTGGAGAGATCTTGGCAAGCAGATCTTTTTTTTTTTGTTTGAAAGTAAACCACCTGGCTGAGTATGGTCAGGCGGCTACAACAAGTGAGGATTCATTTCCTGAATTTAATTTGGTCTCGACCCATTGTCCGTGCTGATGAGACTTGAGTACTGGGCTTTCCCTCCAAGGTTCCTCGCACGGAGCCGATGCTCGTAGGGGGGCTGGGATCTGCTTTGGCTTAGGTACCCACTGGCAACCTATCTCGTGCAGGTGGCTCATGCTTATGGGGAACGCGAGGGAGATCTTAGCAGAAGGGTCGCCCCAAGGGAGGATCCTCCGAGCATCATTGAGATCTCACAAGCAGGAGAAGACCCAATAGAGAAAAAATATTGGCTAGAAGCCTTGATTGGCAAATAAGTAGCCAAGAGATGCCCTCCATCAGAGCTCCTACTAGGTGGATGGCAATTTGCCATCACACTTTATTTTCTTCTTTTTTTTTTTCTAAATGGTGGCAGGTGATGGTACCTTGAATTACTCAGAATCAGATGTTAAATACTCCTAAATGATCATCTAAGGATCATAAATCCATGCTAAACTGATTTAAGAAGATAGGAAATCAAGGTTAATTCTACCATTTTACCATCTCATCATTAATGCAGATCAACTAAGGGGTTGATCAGGGGTTAATTCAAGGTCAAATGAACCTAAAAGACTAAGTAGTGATCTCATACTGACTGAATCAGGGTTTCATGCATTTCAAGGAGTAAAACAGTATTAAAAATCCAAATTATCAGCCATACTCAAATTGAAAGGGTTTGGGTAGAGATAAATTCAATCTAAACCCCCTAAAATTCATTGAGAAGTATTCTAAGGGGTTTGGTACCTTCACTTTAACCATCTGAAGCCATTTTGACATAGAACCGAGATTCAGAAGGGAATTTGCCGTTATTTGGGCTTATGTGTAATTTACCTGGTCATATGTGGTCAAAACTCAAATCCAATTTTACCATTAGATTCCTTGGGCCCAATCGGAGTCTATCTTGATCAAGTTTACGTTTTAGCCCACAAGATCTCTATTCATTACACCTGAGCCCCTATCTTCTATGTTTTCTTACACATGTACCCCCAGCTTTTCATCTTTCTTGCAAAGAGGTCCCCCGAGCGTCACCTTCATCCTCGCCAAATTAGAAAGCCAGGCCGAGAACATAACCTAAATCATGCGAGCTTTGTGCGATGATTGCACGCGCATCTCAAGATCAAATCTCTCCAAACTTGGAGGGATTGATCTTAAAGTGATCCCTACCAAATGCACAAGGCCACAAGGATTGGCTTTCTCCCTACGCCACTAGTGTGGAGCTCAAAAATCACGGATTTGAGTTGCCAAATTCGCGAGGAAATTGTGATGATTCCTTGCAATTGACGGTCAATTCCTCTTCTATTTAAGCTTTGGCATCTCCCAACATATTTCCTAATCGAGTTTAGGCCACAAATCACCTTTGTTCTTCTTCTCCGACCGTTCTCTAGCATGACTCCAGTGACCCTCACGCTTTCCCTCTTCTGTGCTTGCATCTAGCCAAGGAGCAGCACCAAACTCCTCTCCAAGCTCCTTTGACTCTAGCCTACCACTGCTAGGGCTGCTTCCTCCTTCCTTATCGCCATTCCACCTCATCGGAGAATTCATCTCCTCCGTGTCTGGCGAGGCAAGTCGGCATGGAATCCCTCCCTCTTTCATCCAATAGTTTAGGTCTTTCTTTTCCCCTCACCTCCTAGGTTAGGTTTAGGTCTTTAAATTGTAGTTTAGGCCACGCTATCACCTTCTCCCCCCTCGTCTTCTCTGTAGGATCTAAAGATAGAGGATATGGCTATCCACGCGCACACAAATACTTAATCACAATGTTAGTAATATAAAAAGATTTGCACAAAATACAATCACAGAAATTGGCACAATATGTATAGTGGTTCCCCTCCCTTGGGTACTCCACTACCTAAGCCTCCCAGCTTAGGATTTTTAACCTGATTCTCTCAACCCCAAGAGAATCAATTTACTAACCGAGGTAATTAATGGGTTACATCAACTCAAGTACAATAACGGATTTGTTACAACCCAACGAGCAATAAGCTCAAATACAAAAGAAGTACAGGTGTAAGACAAAAAGAATCTTACAACTAGAACCTAAGCCTCTCAACAATAATTAAAAGATGATACCAATTTGAGAGCCTAGAATGAACGTGAATGCCTTGACAATGTGTGAAGAAATCATGTCGATGTGCTTGCAAGTCCGTAGAGAGATTGAGAGCAGCAAACTATTTCTTCTTTTGAATATGTGGTGGAAAAATGTGAAATATAGCTCTAGGAATTTTCCTTATATTTCTAATATTTCTTGTGTGCATACAAAGAGTTCTAGGGTCATTTTATAGAGATTAGGACCTCAGGGATTCGTCTACTAGACGTTGGGATTTAATTCCCAACGTTCACATAGCCTAAATTAATTTTCCAGCCATTCTGTTTTGGGCGAACGGCTAGCTATTTGCCTTGATCTTCACCTAAATTTGAAAAACACTTAATTGCAAACATTAATCCATAATTTTGTTAACACCAAAATAAGATGTGGAATAAGGTTCCAACATTCTCTGCCTTTGGCATGAGCTCTAGCAAGCTCACGTCGGTGCTACACAGCACCAAGCAACACTCAACCACCTCCACAACCTCCCCCATGAACCACAGATCAAAAGCCCTAAAGAAATTTGGGGCTTTGATCATTTTTTCACCCTGTCGAACAAACCCACCGTCGGCCACAATTACCGGCGTCGTCCGACCTCATCCCACCTCCATACAACAAATCACTGCCACCACCGTGCTTCTCACTCTACGGCGAACCTCTTGAGTTATCTAATTGGGGCATTAAGCCTATTTTCGTGCTTTCAGGTCATCCTCATCGCCGGCGTCATCTCTACCTCCATTCGCCATCGCCAAACCATCATCTCCATTGCCACAACATCCAACAGTTGTGGCTTGACATCATAAAGGCACCTGTAGCTTCAATTTGACGAAGAGAACAAAGCAGCAGTAGCAATTGAGGAAGACACTTGTAGCTGCAGCGCAAAGGAAAAGGATTGAGTCCTTAGTCCCACATTGGTGGGTGTTAAATTGGAAACACCTACGTAAGGTTTTGGTGCATGTGCTAATCGCCTTTGAGACAAGGGGCATGGTCCCCATCAACTCACATGCACACCCTCGCCCATGCCCACACAAATGTGGCCTAGGCCGGTCTGAATCGGTCTGATTTGGGTCTGATCTCTGAACTGGGTTTGAGGAGAGAGAAAGGAGAGGATTTGTGAGAGATTGGGGGGGTTTTGCTATTGGGGGAATTGGATTTGCTACTTAAGGCATTTGATGAGTGTCATAGATGTCTAAATTGGCTCAGTTTGAAGGTTCTTAGTTGGATAGAAAGTTAAGTGTTTGAGACATATGATGCCCTTTGAGACATCTGATATTGACTTAGAAAGAGTTGAGCTTAAGTATTAAATTGGTGGTTTCAACCACCATTATTTTTGCTCTCTTTTCTCTATATTATTTTTTGTCTCTAATATACAATTCATTGAATATGTTTTACTTGTGATTTGATTATTGTGCTTATATTTATATCCTTCGATTAGTAGTTGAATTCCAATTTTGCACCCTGTGAACGACCTCGGAACTTATGTTTCTTGAGCATTACAAATTTAAATGTTGATTTGGTTTTTGTCGTTATACTACGACGCGATTCTCACAAACTACGACGGATACCTATCAATAGCAGGGGCTAATGGTCGCTTGATCTGCAAGCCACCTCTCTCTTTTCTTTTTTTCTTTTTTCTTTTTCTTTTAAACAGAGCAGCCTAATGGTTAAATTCTTAACATAGTTAATTAAGGTTATTAGACTTAATTAATTGTATAAAGAAAATATTAGGTTAACTTGATTGGTTAAATTGTCATTTTTAATCGTAGTATAGGGTCAAGATAACCTATATTTTAGATTTAAATTCATTTAACTAGTTGAGTCCAGGTCGTTCACTGGGAGACATTTAAACTTAGTCAATTCATCATTTTTATTATCAATTAACAATTAACTAATAACTTTATTATTTAAATCTATAATTACAATACAAGTTAAGTTCATGAGCAATTGCATAATATTGAACTTGAAACATGGCAATTATTTCATTATAAAAGAAATGTACATGAATGATTTACAATTAATGACAAAGAAATGAATGTTTACATCAGGTGTTTTCAAAAGTAAAGGGATAAAAGAAAATTACATTACAAAACAAATGCCTCTATTACAACAAAGTTCAAACACTTAACTTTTATTTAACTCCACTCTTAGCCTTCTCTTCTTCTCTCTGATCTCAGCTCTTCTATAATCTCAACACTTAGTCGATTTTCCTCTTAGCTCTCTTGTTCTTCACTCTTATGAAAAATTGCTTTAATGGGTGGGCCCAGTTTATTCACGGAATCTACAATCTATTGCTGAACTGGATCGACCACTACTAGTGACCAGACCCTAGTTCATTTAGTATGGATTTTAGTACATTTGGGTATAGTTTTGGGCCATATTTGGCCCACACATATCACGCTCACGCCTACCCGAGCCTACGCACATGCATGTGTGTTCACGCATGCAAGGGTACTTGTATGCTCAAGAGATGTGCCCTGCGTTGATGACCAGCGAGGCAATGCACTCAATTCATTTTATTCAGCAAGTGGCGCTCCTCAACTCCTGATGTGGGACATTCCTCGCTCTCCTCCTTTGTTGCAGCGTCATCTCCGACTGGACTTCAAACTTCAATTCTGGCCAGCTCAAATCACCATTCAAGGTGAACTAAAGCTCAATCGAGAGCTTGTGATCTCAGCTATGTAATTTTAGACTCAATTTGATGATTGGATTACAATTAATCCAAGAATTGATTTGTTGAATAGCACACTGTTCATCATCTTTTTACAAGCTTCAGAGAGAGAATTCAAGTCAAATGACCTTCAAATCAAGGAATTACTCTCAACTGAGAGTAATGAAATGTTTAACTATGTATTCCATGTGGAATGAGAGAGGAACTAAGGATCAAATGGAGCTCTAGAAGCTCATAAAGCTTTGGAACTTCAAGCTTGATTGACAGAATGTAGAATTCAAGTTGAAAAAGCTCAACATATATAGCTAAAAGGACTACGAAATGATCTGGGTTGATTCAAAGAATGATTTAGAATTAGTCTGGGCAGATTTTGAATCCAAATCTCAACAACATGCTAAAGAACACTTATGGGCTTCATAAGTAACCCAACGAACTTAGAAATCAAATTCTTCAAGAAATCTTGATGAAACTTAATAATCTATATTCCAATTGATTTGCAGTCATTACCGTAGGAAACCTTGGATCTAATATAGTATAGGTTATGTGCACAAAGACACTTAAACGAATATTAGTAATAAGAAAAATTTTCACAATCAATTCAATCCACAAAAATAGTCACAAGATGTATAGTGGTTCCCTACTCACTTGAGTACTCCACTACCTAAGCCTCCCAACTTAGGATTTTTAACTCGATTCCCTCAATCCCAAGAGAATCACTTTACTAACTGAGGTAATTAATGGGTTACCTCAACCTAAATACAACAGGTTTGTTACAACCCAACGAACAATAAGTTCAAATACAAATAAGAACTGGTGTAAGAAAAAGAAATCTTACAACAGGAATTCCTTTGACTCTCAACAGTAATTAAAAATGAATACCAATTGGATAGCCTAGAAAGGACGTTAATTGCCTTGAAAATACGTGAAAAACACATCGATGAGTTTGCAAAAGCGTAGAGAAATTTGAGAGCTGCAAACTATTTTTTTCTCTTCAAAATATGGTGAAAATATGAAAAGTTAGCTCTAGAAATTTTCCTTCTCTCTCTTATGTGCAAACTAAGAGTCCTTGGGTCTTTTTATAGTGTTAGGATCTTAGTAGATTGTCAGCTAGACATCGGAGTTTAAATCCCAACGTTCATCTTCTTAAAATTAATTTTTCAACTATTCAAATTTGGGCCAACGACTAACTGGTACCAGTACTAGCTGCTCAGTTTTTTTGTAGCTAGCACATAATTGTCCTGGTACCGATACTCATCATGGGTACCGGTTCTTGTGACTCTCAAGTTTGAGACTCACTAGGCACTGTGACCTACCTGTACCGGTACTCATCATGAGTATCGGTACTTGTAAGGTCCAGGCTCGAACAAAGTCTTCAAATTGTGACCATCAGATACCGGAACTTGTTCACAATTTGAGACAAAGGCTCAAACCTGTGCTTTGTATGTACCGATACTTGTAGACAATATCGGTATTTGCTTACAAGCACCTTGTTTTACAAAGTTTAACATTTAAGTACGTTCTTTGAAAAAGATCGTAATGTTTATCCTAATTTATCTCTAATTAATTTTACGATCTATTTTATGTTTATTTGTTAAGAGGCATACATTCTAATAAAATAAAATTCTAATCTAGAAGATAGCAAAAACTATAAATGATTAGGCTAATCATCTTGTGTGCCTTAATAAAGTGGTGTATTAGGTCAATTGATTGAGTTGTTTGGGCTATACTACTTAAGATAAAATTGATTCATTGAATAGCTGCCCCTTAGGATTCATCTTTTTGGAAATAACCAGGTACTCAACATTCTTTTTGAGTTTTAAAGGAAGATATCTTCACTTGTGCTTTCAAAACTTGGTGTGCCAATTGAAACCTTGTCTGAATATACTTGAAAGTTGAATCCTAAAAGCTACTAAGCATGATTTAAACCCTAAAATTCACTGTATCTAAAAATAATTTTACTTGAAAACCATTGGTTGTGCATGCACACACATTGAAACTGATCTTATGGGCACAACCCAGATAAAGGGCCCATCACATTCCCAAGCACATTCAAACCTAAGCCTACTTAAAACAGAGTAGACGTTGGCCTTAAGGATTAAACTCGCTCTTTAGGACCCAAATAGAGATTATTTTTGATTAATCTACTTCTATCGTTCAATCTGATGTGTAGTTAAGGGAGCAGTGTCAAACGACCGCGACTG
The DNA here is from genome assembly GCA_037157565.1 of Thalassia testudinum. Taxonomy (NCBI): domain Eukaryota; kingdom Viridiplantae; phylum Streptophyta; class Magnoliopsida; order Alismatales; family Hydrocharitaceae; genus Thalassia; species Thalassia testudinum. The sequence continues at coordinate 135,825,152 of JAZHRO010000073.1, forward strand.
GGGGGTATCAAAGGAACTTGAGGCGAAAGCCAATGGAACCTTCTCCCCTATCCCTCCATCTAACTGGTTGGATTGACTGGAAAGAAGTAGACCAAATCGTTCTTTTCATCTCAAGATAGGTTCTGAGTGTCTGTAGATCTTTAGGCTACTCAACCTAAGGACAGGTTTGATTGTTTGTATTGCAGGGCATCTTTCTTTTCCTCCCATTTTGTCATGGATCCTTCTACATTCTATTCGCATTTCCACTCTTACCCTCCTACCACTACCTATTCCCAGGATGATTATTATCCCAACCATACTTATTCTCACCCATCTAGTAGTTGGGATAATCCTGATTGGGGATACAATTCCAGACCTTTGTGTTCAGGGTCTAACTCTGGACACCATGCTTTTTATTTTTATTCTTCTCCGAGCTACATTGATTATAGATTATCGCCCTCCTATGGACAACCTAATACGATTTACAATCAAGAAGGATATGCTAATTATAATCCCTGCCCTCCCCAAGACTACACTGCATATAGGTCATCATCACTCTTTGAACAACCTGAAATGACCTATTATCAGGGAGGGCACTAAGAACCTCAATTTCTTGACTCCCTTGGAATGAACCCAAACCCACCCAACCTTGAACCAAACCATTTGGTTTAGGTGAACTAAATCTAAGATAAGGTGCTGGCTAACTTAAGGAATACCATTCAATCTTTAGAAGCATAGCCAACACTTTGCACTGAAAAATTGGAGCCTTTAATTGAAATGATTGATGATCTTAACAAATATTTGTTGGATTGGCTTCAAGATGTTAAGGATAAGGACCTGGGTGAGTTTTTACTTGGAAATTGTCAAAAGTAAGGTTGAAATTTGTGATTTCTCTAGTTCAATCTTGGGATGATTCTTAGGATGAGTCCCCTTTAGGAGAGCCAATGTCAGAACCCTCTCCGACACCAATTTGGGGGGACACATTTTATGAGATTAGGGATGACCAGGTTGTTCTAGAGCAATCAATTGAGGATGAATTGATTTCTTCACCTGAGATCCCTAAACTAGAGTATGAGGAAAAGTATGTCGCGATGCACCAGGAAATGATTGATGATTTTGAGACAAATGCGGATCCAGAATTCTTTGATTCTGAAGGTGAAGAATTTTTATGTGAAGTCTCACCTTAATTTAAGGGAAATGATTTGAGTGAGACGATTGGGCTTGAGGAATTCAATGAATCATTTGATGGACTTATAATTGAGGAAATTGATCTTGTTAAGGCTAGCATGGTGGATTGAGATCCTCATTTCATGGATGATTCAATTCATAGCCTGATTCCTCAATTACACCCTATTGAGCATAATGATGATTATCTTCTTGAGATTACTAAACCCAAGTTAACTCTGATTCAGCCACAAATTTTGGACTTGGATATTTTATACGGGGATGATGACATTTGTGAGGTCCTGAAAACTGTGATTGTGGAGGATAGGAGCTGGGAAATGAAGATTTGGGAAACCAATTCCAGGGGAAATAGAAGTCTGAGTTTAAGGGTTCCTATTTGCCTGAAACCACCAACCTTTTACTGGGACCCTTATGACATTTTTGATTTCGAGGATGTGCAACCAAAGCACAAATTTATTAATTATCTTTTTGTTCTTGATTTTCCTATTGTCTGACTTTTTAGACTTGGGTTGCATAATCATAAATCGCAGGCCCGACCCCGCTTGCATATTTATCTCAAGTTCTAAGTAATTTTCATCCAAAACCTTAGATACACTCGACCATGGGACATGTGTCTGCACCACAATCTCGTCAACATCTGTGGACATCTTCTCTTTGTAGGTCCAAAAATTGATCCTTTTATTCTGATCCTGACCTGTGATTGTGAATTCTTTATTTATTCTTTATTTGTATAGTGTGCCTAGTTGAAGACATTAAATTCAGCACGTATACAGTCTTTTTTTTAATCTCGGAGCTGACCGGGTAATCACGAAATTCAGGTGCTTTCTTTTCTACTTTGCTCCATTTTATGTCATTTAATACAATGAGGACATTGCATTAGATAGGCATAGGGGGGTGGATATTCTTCTCTGAATCATCTTATTAGCTCCATAGATTCTTTTTATTTTCTCTTTATTAAAAAAAAAAATTAGGAAAGGAGAACTTGGGCATTAGAGTTTTTTAATTTTAGAGAATAATACAATAGGACCTTAACACTTAGATCCTTCAGGTTTTCGGGCTTAATCAGCCCGGGTGTCCATTAAAATGTGGACTTGTTTTTCAAGTTCTCGCCATTTTGAATTCATTTTTAATTGGTTAAATAAATTGGGTTGATAAGTACTTGACTTATCTACCCACCCTCTGATTTGAGGGAACTTATAGTCTAAGTATCTACACACTACTTGCACTGACTGACTTTTTGACGATTTTAATGGAAATTGGGTAGCTAATGAACCTTCTAGGGTGGTATGGTTGACAGGTTATCGTGGGTCACTGTCCATTGGTTAGTTGTCCATAGCTTAGCCACACGACTATTCTCTTTCTACTGTCTTTAGCTAAATCTTAGATCAGGGAAGCCACCTACTTAGAAAAAAAAGAAAAAATAGAGAAATACCCAAAAAGAAAAAAATGATAAGAAAAAGAAAAGAAGAAAATAATAAATAAGCCACACTTCTCCACACTTCACCACACGAGTATGGCTGGCAAGTTGCCGTGGGTAATAGCCCATTGGTTGGTTGTCCAGAACGCAGCTCACGAAATGCACCTATAATTCCAAACACTTAGGAAGAAGAGAAGAAATAGAATAATCCCAAGAGATATACACTGGGTTTTCCCTTGTGTTAACCCCATAAAAATAAAAACTAGGGAGAAAGCTACCGATCGGATAGATACACCTCTAGGTAGAATTTCTTTTCAAGGTCACTTAGGGGCGTAGAAACCTGAAGTCTGTTCTGATTGCTGATTAGTGAATCTATCACAATCAGAAAAAGATGCTTAGAACTTAGAGTTCTCTTCGAGTCTTGGGTGTGTTCGGTAGTTGTAGAATGTTGCCTCGAAACTCTAAACTCAAAAATCCAGAAAAGTTAGAAAAGACGAAAAAGAAAAAGATGCTTTTACTTTTGAATAAGGTGAGGGCTTGGGGCGGTCTGCATTTTGGAAGACACCCGAGCGCTATTGTATTTCTGTAGTTCAAGTCTCAGTAGAAATTTCTCAGTGTTGAAAAATAACTATTGCCTAAGTAATTTGATTTTAATTCTTTTATAAATAGCATGTAGTTTTGCTAGGGTCTAGTAAAAGATAGCATGGGGGTGTGATGTGCATACATTTAATTGGTCTAAAATACCTATTTAAGCATTTTCCTAGGTCTATAGAAGTGTCATGCATTATAAATACTACATAACATGAATCATCATGCATTTAGATTAGTTTGTGCAAATTATAGGTTAATTTTCCTTGTTGTGGTTAGAGGACAGGAAAATATTTATTAGGGCCTTAGATTGAAATCTAATCATACGGATCTGATCAAGGCGACAATCGGAGTCCAATGCCTCTGAGATTGACCCGATCGGATTTCCATAGCATTAGATGCAGTCCGAGAAAGATCAGAGGTCAAGGGCCAAGGTGGTGTAAAATCTGAACGTCAGACAACAAATCCAACCACACGAATGGGTTCGGATCGACGATCATAGCCCAACGACGTGAAAATTGGTCCAATCCGACATCTGTGGTACCATCTACAAGTCAAAAAAGATGGACGACTAGGATGGCGCCTACTCACAACCGTCGACCTTCCTCTTCTCCATCCATGCCCCTCAATCTTAGCTGTTAGATTTCCATCCAACGGCTGAGATCATGCCAAGCCTGCACCCTCACATCTTCGAAGCATCCTTCATCACGGGATTTGAGCTGTCCGTGAACGATGCAACGGTCGCGAGCGATGGAAGCGTGGAGCATCTTTGAACAATCCACCAGCATAGCTCATTAGCGAATGCCCTATCAAGAGCCAACGATGCGAGCTCGACTCTTTGCTCGCCATCAATTTGCAACGCGGGTGCGTGCGCTTTAATTAGACTGTCTGATCGGCATCAAGCGGCAATGAAGGAGGCGATGTGGCGCCATGAGCCCCGTGCGATTGAGATGCGTGAGATCATGCTCCATTGAACGGGTGATCAAATGCGCACCCTCTCTGTAGTGCGAGGAAGTAACCTTTTAGCCGTCCGATCACTCGCACGATTGATCTTGATCCACATCACACGACGATTGGTAGCGTGCCTCAACAGCTGAGGGAAAAGGGTCGTTGGCGTGGCTGCGTGTGGACGCTTCGATCTCCCTCTCACGGCCAAGAACACACGTGCCCTTCAGCGACGTGGGGCTTTAGCAACGTGCACATCGGTCACTAAAGGCCCTTCATTCATGATTAAGCATGTAAAAGGATCTCTTTGCCCTCAAAGCTCACCTATGTAAAGGCCATATGCCTTCCACTTCTTCATCCCTTCTCTTCTTCTCTCACCCCCTCCAAAGCTCTACGAGCTATCCCATACTTGGGATGCTCCACTAGAGTCTTAAACATAATTTTTCCATCTTCTCATCCCCGTTCGTGGAGTGCCCATGGTTGTCCTCTCACCGCTATTTGGGAAGCGGATCTTATTGCAACGTCGCCCTATTTTATCTTTCGTCCTCTAGCTTCATCCTCCTTCGTCCAACATCTCATCCCCATCGTTTGGGCGCTTCGTCAATGAAGCTCATCCTGCAAGCAGCCGTCAAGGAGGATAACTTCTCACCCCCTTCTCTTTTTGTCATTGTCTAGTGTAGATTTCTAGCTTTCTATTTGTAGCAAGTAGATGTAATGGACATGATGCTATGGTTATGAAACATTTTTTTATTCTCTCCCTATTTTCTCTTTATTTGTATTTTCTATCTCTCTTTTTTATTAATTATTCTTTAATTAGAATAGTTAGTAGATTAATTTCAACTAGCTAATCTGCTTTCGTGACAATAACTCCAATGCAATTTTTGATCATTCGTCTCCCCATGTTCGACCCGGGACTCACCAGAATTTTGGTTATAAATTTTATTTGAAAGCGAATTTTACGCGACTGCAATGACAGGTTTCAAACTAAAACTTTTAGTGTAGAAATCTCATTCATCAACACCAAAACAAGATGTGAAACATGGTTACAACAATCTCCCATTTTTGGTGTTGACAAAATTATCTTGCAAATAGATAATTATAAGACAAATTATTTTTAGTAATGTTGTATGAAGGAAATTTAAACTAGTTAATCCTCCCCCTCAATATATGCTCCTCCTAAAAATATGACCATTTGCTCTTTATTTTTCTCCCCCTTTTTGTTAATCTTCAAAAAATGAAGGGGTAAAAAGAATGACGTACCATATTGAACAAATTACCAATAGTAAAATGGTTCTTGTGGATACCAAGCTCCACTAGTCCATCTTTCTTGATTTTCGTGTAATCTGTAGAAAGGTCAGAGTGTTCCGTTGTGTGCCTTGAACACCCACTGATCACTTTGATCCCATTGATTTACTCCTACAAAACAATGTAAGATATCTTTTCTAGGTATCCATTTTCTTATGGGTCCTTTTGGGTAAGTACCTTGCAAATCTTGAGATTTATAGACCTTTTTAGTGTTAGATCTATAATTCTTGAGAATTTTAACCTTTTAATACATCCATGCATGCCTCAGTGCAAGTGATTTGGTTTGTGTATTCTTTTTACTCTGAAATTTGGATTTTAAAGAACCATAAAATTTAGTGTTTAGCCTAGTTGTTATTTTGAGATTATTTAAAGTTCCCTCAAAATGCTTATAAATATCTTTTAACTCCACTATTTTTGTATGCAGTTGATTATTAATTTCTTTTGACATTTCAACTCCATTTCTAAACATGATTTATTTATTTCTAATGTTTGATAATTACTCTTTAAAACCTCATTTTCTTTTTTAAACATCTCAACTTTATGATATAATTCTTCATATGCTTCTAACAATTCTTCAAGAGCGATCATTATTCACCTCATTTTCCATGTCTTCCGAAGTTGCAACCAAGCAAAGGTGTGAGACCTTTTTGTAAAAACGTAAGGTTATTTAATTAGGTGATATTAGAGTTGAAATGGATATAGTGGAAGTGATTACTTATAAGAGAATCTACACTAGTTTGTCAAAAATTTATTATCCTGGCTAAATCAGATTTTAAGATAGTCACTTTTAGGCCAGGGTTGAACTTAGGGAGGCAGGTTTTGGAATTAATCAGTTTCTACGCACTTCCTAAAATCACATCAATTCCTTCCGCTTATTATATTTTTTGGGTTTTCTTGATTTTAGATTTTTTGGATATTCTTGTTCTTGAGGTACACCCTCAACAAATGGTCCTTGGCTACACGTTAAAATAATCAGAAACGGTATCGCCACACACAAGACCATGCACCTACAAGTTAAGAATTATCTTTTATGCTTTATACTTTTTTTTTTTCTTTTCTTAATCAACAAAAAATGAAAGAAAAATATAAATAAAGGAAAGAAATGCGGAAAGGAAATGAATTGAAATACTTATCTTATATATATATATATATATATAATAGATAATAAGAAGGTGAAATATTGAATTAAGGATTCAATGGGAATGTAGCACACTGCTATGTTAACCATCGTCTAAAGTGACGCGGTAACTTAGCTACGTGCCGCGTACGGGTGTGGAACGGACGTGTGGGAGTGTCTGTGGAAGGCTTTGATGTGCACAAATATTAGGGATATATGCGCAACTGGTGTGAATATACTCGCGATATAATGTGCGGTAGATGGATATGTGTGTGGTATTGTGAATGGGAGGATGGGTGTGTGTGTGTGTAGATGAAATGTATATAGGTGTATAAATATATATATCTCTATATATATTTATCTATATATATACATATATGTTTATATGAATATATCTATATATATCTGTGTGTGAATGTGTATGTGTGTGTAGCTGTATGTGGGTGAGCGTGTGAGGTGCAGCATGCAGGTGCGTGAGATGCCTGAGGCAGCAGCGCACAGGCACTGGAGGTGTGTGCCACGCATGTGAGGAAGCAGGAGTGCGTGGAGGGATGAGAGCACGCAATGAGATGGGTGCACGTGGGGGAGTGGTAACTGGTTAGAGGTAGTCACAACGAGGAGAGAGAGGGCACGTGCCATCGGCAAAATAAGGAACGTTCGATCATCCACAATGCGTGTGCAGAGAGCGGATGAATGGTGAATGAGGGGCAAAATTCACCGGTTGTCGTGATAAATGACCGATCACTGTAGGGACTCCTCTATTTTCAGTGTTCCTCTCAACTTGTGAGAGGATACTGAGAATGGAGGAGGGGAAGAAAGGGAGAAAGGTAAAAGGGTTGTTGGTGGGGGTTTGTGTTCGTATCGCTTTTTCACGTTTTAAATTAACCTTGTTGCAATATAATTGAAAAAGCATATGAACAAATAACAATTTTTATTACTCGAAATTCAAAAACATTCCGAGGTCGAACTCAGGGAGTAAATTGGTATTTTAGAAGTAGAAAATCACAATGTCAAATTTCTACTTGAAAGATGTTCAGTGATAATGCAATGAAGATAAGTGCTAGAGAGAAAAAAAAATGTAAAAAGAAATAGATTTTCCCTTTTCTTTCTTCTCCTCTTCTCTCTATCTTTTTCTTTGCTTTCTCTCTTTCTTTCCTTCTTTCTCTGTCTTTTCTCTCAGACGTCTGATTCTTTGAATCAGATGCCTTAACTGACTACTACTACAGTGCCAAGCTTTCTTCTTCTTCCGTCCTTCTCCTTGGCTTCTGCCACCCTATCTTTGGCTGCTTCTCTCTTTCTTCTGCTTTCTTCTTTCTTCTCTGCTACTGCTCCTTCTTCCTCCTTTCTTCTCTGTTTGGCTTTCCTCCTTGGCTTCTTCTTCTTCTCTTCTTGTGCTGTTGCGCCTCCTCCTTTTTCTTCGGCTCTTTCCTTTGCCTTCTTCTTCTTCTGCTCCCTACATCTAAGTCCTTCCTTCATCTGCTCTCTACTGCGCCTCCTCCTCTTCAGCAGCACCTTCTTCTCCCTTAGCTGCTCCTGCCTGCTCCTTCTTTCCCTGCATAGAGCGAAGAAAAACCTACCCCTACCCTCCCCGTGTCTCTCCTCTCTTTATTTCTCTCTTCGCTCTCTCAGAGCCAGCCCGGTAAATGGGTCGGGTATGTGTGCCTTGGGCCAGGCCCACCGGCATGCAGTGGTGGGCGAGGAGTGCGCGGGTAGTCGAGTTAAGCCAGGTCTGCGTAGGAGTGGGTCGCGGATGAGACCGGGTTGGGTGAGTGGGACCGCACCCCGTGGATATGAGGTGACAAGGCTACTTCACAAATTCAATTTAAGTGGCGCCTCCTGCTCGTCATCTTCCGAGGTGGGACTAAATGTCCTACCTTCTTCTCGCGTGCGCCCACAGAGGTTGAGCTCTCAATTGCAGCTGTTGCGCGGGCCTTTAACTCCAATCGAAGGCCTGAGTACGTGTGCGAAGGTATTCTGCGCAACCTGGGGGTATAAGCCTGGAATAGCAAGGCCTGGAGCTGCAGCAAGCTTGCTTCAAGCTTCCTCGTCAATGGCGGAGGGATGTCGGAACCTGAAATGCATGAATACGGCCTCGCGACCCTCTCAGACCATAGGAAAACCTTCGTCGTATCACAGCGAAGGTGAGGTGGGGGTTGGCTGGCCATGGGGCGGCCTAGGCATGCATGCCTAGGTCGCACTGTGGCCGTGAAGGTGGGTTAGGTCGGTGGAGGTGTGCAGTGTGTGTGGTGGGCAGTGGAGATGAGGAAGGTGCTCAGTTGATGGTGGTGGAGCTTTTGAGGGGTTTGGCGAGGTGGATGGAGGAGTGGAGCGGCGGGTACACCTCGCCGATGATCTGGTCAGAGATGGGAATGATGGTGGTGGTAGTGGCAGTCGCGGGGTCAAAAATAGAAATTGATAAGGGGGGAATAAAGAGGGGAGAGAGAGGTACTTATCTAGGGTGTTTAGAGCGAAGGGGGGAGGAGGAGGGCAAGCGGCGGGTATCTGCCGTCGCCGGAGACGAAGGCCCTGTGGTGAAGAAGCGACGACGAGGACGAGGGTCGGAAGGGGCGTGCGCTAGTACGGTGCGGCACGGAGGAACACGGTGGAGAGGACTTTGCCACTGGTTTGGTGGTAGAGTGACGAAACGAGGGAAGGAGAGTCGCCGGAGCCTGCGGGCGGATGGTCGGAGGAGGAGGAGACAAATTTGGGGGGAATTCCTCGACCAAAGCAGGCTTGAAGGAGGCGAAGGGATCTGGACTTCCTTAAATAGGCAAGGGCAGAGGGAAGAGTCGCGAGGAAATAGCGGGAAGACCACGCTGGAGGTATGGCCGGAGGAGACCCATACCTCTCGAGTGTTTGCACGAGAGATATGGGACGTTTCAGGGCATGGGGAGTTGTCCGTGCGGTAGGGGGCTTCGTAGGGAGCTCCCCTTTCAAATCTGGGAGCAGCTCCCCATGAAATCGAGGAGAAAACCTCCGTGCAAAGTCTCCGAAGGTATGGGTCCCTGCTGCAATGGTAGAGGGACCAAAATGAAGAAAGTGACGAGAAAGATGAGGGGCTAATTGCAAGGGTTTGCAAAAGTTATGGGCTAAAATGTAATTGGGTGGACCAATTTGCAAAGTAGGTCAAGATGACCTTCTCTTAGGTTAGAATTTTGGTACAAACCTAATTTTGACCTAAGGAAACTAATGGTGAATTTGGATTTTAGGTTTGACCACGTTTGACTAGACATTTTGCATAAAAACCCAAATTAGGTCAAATATTGGGCATAAACACCAGTCTAGGTCAAAATAGGTTCCAAAGGCCAAATTGAAGGTTTTAAACCTTAGTGGATATTTTTACATGAATTTTAGAGGGTCTACTTGATTTTTATCCTACCTGGAACCTTGTGAATTTAAGTGGATTTATTTTAGGGTTATAGAATGTTAATTCGAAAATTTCACAATAACCCTTATTTGACTGAACCATCCCACCTTTTCTATTATTAAGTCCAATTGACCTATGTCTAGACCCTTAGAAATCCCGTTGATGCACTGCAATGGTAAAATTGCAGTTTTACCCCTTGTTTCATGTTCTCTTTTCAGATTCGTAATCCCCTGAATTATGCCTTCCTTTAGGTTATGTAGGAGCTTTTGTTCATTTTATTTGATTAAAGTAAGCTAGTTAGGGTTCATGATGAGATTCTCGTCATGCCCCCATGCCTAACTTTTGCTAGTCCCTTAACAAAATTTTAAGGTTTTAACTTCAGTTCTAGACCATGAATTTCTTTCACCAGTTATGATAAGTGCTTTTTCTTCTTTGATTAGGTTAGAATGTCGACAATGGGCCTAAAGGTATTCTAGTGCCAACCAAGATTTGGACCTGTCCAAGTCCTTAGCGAAGGTTGTTAAGGCCCGCAGGAACTACCCTAAGGCTTATTGGACTCCGTGGTTAAAGCACCCATGCTTGAGACATATTTTAGCCTTGGTTCAGTTTGTAGTGCATTTTGTAAGAGGGAGACAGAGGATTTATTTGATTGGAGAGTTTTCTCTCTCTTTTCTTTTTAATTCTTGCTTAGGATTGACTTTTCAACACGGTCTGTATCGGATTCCTCGTCCCCATCATCAATCCTCAAAGGTTCCTGGCAATCGATGCTTCGTGATAGCACCGCCCATGGTAACCCCCAGAACCCTAGTTTTCGAGATTTTGAGATAATCCTGCGCGTGGTGTTCCGTGGCCGAATCCAGACCTTGGTGATTGACATTTCGTGATAATGCCCATGGTATCTGTACTAGCAGCGTGCTTACTTGCCCTCGGTAGGATATGTAAATATCCTAAGAGACAAGCACCGAGGAGACGATATGTTGTTACACATCTTCGAGGGGAATTTCCACCTCTCCGCGTCGGGAACTCGTCCAAATCAACTTGTGCTGATCGGCCGCTCCTAATCTAGGCAACATTTTAGAACATTAAAATGCTTCTGCATGATTTTGATAGTTATGCGCACTGAACCAGACTGTGTGTGAATTGGAGTGCTTAGGTTACCGAGTCCCGTAAATCAAAGGTCAGTTAACGAGGTCGAATACTCCCTAAGCCTTAGGCCTAATACTTAAGCTTTACATTTTCCTCAACGTCTTGAGGAATATCCAGATCTTAACGGGTACTAAGAGTTTGGCCAAAAAGGCCTAAGGTCAGCATTCCTACTAATCTTTTTGTGTCTCTTTGGCACTTTTCTTTACTTTTCTTAATGTGGTCTAGAACTTCGGTTAATCTCTTAATCTCTTACTAATGATTATCTCTTTCTTTTTCATTTTGTGCTCCTTTTTAGCATTTTGCTCTTTTTCTCCTCCTGTTTTGTATAGCCCACAAAAATTTTCTTCCCTCCAATTTTTTTTGTTCTTTTTCTCAAATTTTTTTAATTTTTTGGTGCTTTTGACATATGTGATTTTTTGTGAGAATCCTTCTGCCTTTTCTTGGTTTCTGTATGTTTTCTCTTTACCACCCCCCCATGCCTAAGTTTTGCAATGTCCTCATTGTAAATGGAGGGTGTGAAATAGTGTTGGGTCCAGGGACTTAGAACAGGATTTATTGGGTGGGTGAATGTGTCAGGAATGACAGTTGCAGATGATTTCAAGCTCTGGCACGTGTACCAGAGGTGGAGTCGGCAGTTCTAATGGATGAACCCTAAAGTGCAATATGAATTCTGCATGGAAATGTCAAGAAAGGTTTCAGGTTTTCCAAAGAATGACTGGTTGCCTCCCGTTAAGCGCTAAATTCGACGCCTTCAGTCGAGCGGGAAATGGCATGGAAAGGGAATGGTCAAATCAGCGGAGTTTTGTGTAACAAGCACCTTGATCAAGAGCCTGGTTGGTCCAACCAAGTGCTTGTTCAGATTAGTAGGCTGATGATGCAGCCCAAACCCAATCAATCTGGTGGGTTGATAAATGTAGATCAAGAGGTGTGGAACCCACCATATACTATGAAGCTCGGACGGATGTGGAAGTGTGAATGCAGGGTTTGGCTGAGTCGAATCAGCCTTGTCAGAATAGGGATCCGTAAAATAATCAGTGAATGTCGCGAAAACCCTACAGGGATGATCATAGAATGATGGAGCATGGTTTTCAATCTGATCAATGTCCGAAACTCGGTATAGATGTGGAGTTGCAATCGGCTCAGTAAGAGGGGAATTAGAATAGAAATTGAGTCCGGTTGCGGGTTGGGGTTGAGAACGGGTTTTGATTAGTTCTGTATGTGTGGAAGAGGTGGCTTCAATGAGAATAGTGTATGAGGGCTCTTCTGGAAATGAATGACAGGTGGTTTCCTATGGAGAGTCCTCTAGGTGACTATCAAATGCCTGAAGAGTGTCTATAGGATGAGGGAAATCTGAATCGAAAAAAGATTTGAATTCTAGGTTACAATCACTCTCGGCATTTTCTGATTTTGGTTCTTGAGGATCGAAAAGAAATGATTCTATGTCATTGGAACCTGAACTTAAATCAGTGATCTCAGGAACCGGGACCTTAGAGTTGGAGTCGGAGAATGAGTCATGTGAGCTGAGGTCGAAGATTGGTTTGGTGTGTTCAGGAAGCAGAGTCTCTCCGAAATCATAGTCATATTCGAAATCGTCAGAGAGTTTGAAAAAATCAAGTTTTGCATGATATTTGACATCATGAGTTCCACCACAGAATAAATCACATGATGTGGATTCAGCAGCCTGATTGGGATCTAGCCTATATGTCAATTCTGAGCTTAAAAAGGTGTTCTTACTAAGCTCACGTTCGAAGCTGGTAGGGCAGACCCAATTGACACCCCACTCGTCCAACTCCTCAATTTCTGTATCGTAAATTGGCATGACTTGCGGAAAATCGATCTGATTTCCTGGGAAAGTTGGAGAGGGATATTCATCAAATAGAGGCTCGGAATCATACTCTTTATTGAAAATTTGATCTTCATCATACAGGGCCTTGTAATCTTCCCAATAAGTTTCAGATCCAGATTCTAGGCTTAGGATGTGGGTGGAATTACTAGAATCTAAGTCCGAATATCCTTCGAGGGTCACCTTATCAAAATAAGGGGCGGGATTTATACCCTTAAGAGGTTCAGTTCTAATCTCATTATTGCAGGAGTCTTGGAATTCTAAGCTTGGTGATTCATGGTCTATGGTTGGCTCAACATTGTGTTCTCCTGCAATTTCCCAACCTAATTCAATATTAGGCATGTTGTCTTCTATCTAGGTTGGGAATCCACAATCACTCTGTGCCTTAATCCCAAGATGTAGGAAACTGGATTGATCCTCAATACTGTTCCAAGATGGTTCATCCTCTATTTGTAGTATATACGGGTATTTCTGGTTGATAGTTTGTTTCAATAATCTCATCATCTCCTCCCATTTTTCAAGAGCATCTTGGTGTTGTTCCCAAAGTACAGGATTTATCATGCATTGAAGGTATTTAGAATTGTGTAATTTTTCTATCTCAATGTATCCTGTTATGAGCGTATCTCAGGTTGATCCTTTTGTGGCTTCTGTTAATAGAATTTGGGCACTGTTTATGATGAAGGTTGTGGTTGTTGGGACATCAACCTGAATGTCTTCTATTGGTGTTGAGGGTTTATATTTAATTTCATAGAACTCAAGGGCATCCTCAATCATCCTATGTCTCATGGATCTTTGTGATTCAGGTTTCTTGAAGGGTAATGCTAAGTAACTAGGCTGCATATTTGAATCGGGTGGTGGAATCAAGATTAGAATTTTGATGTAGAATTAAGTTGTGCCATGATGGAAGAAGAAGGGGAACTTGGTTCAGAGTCAGAGGAAAGGTCTATGTGATGGGGTTGCTGCACAAACAAAGGTACCGAGGCTTGGCTTCGAGGAGAGTGGATTTCTAAAGGAGGTTTCAAGGACCTCCTACCAAACATGCACCGAAGGACTGGATGAGATTAGAATGTGCTGGACCCAATCGAGACACCCAAAATATGTTGGGTGACTATAGAGGTTTGGGGAGGATGATACCCCTGGATCAGAAGGTCGTCCACCTGGGAATTACTTGGGCAGCCAGAGAGGGAGAGTCCCGCGAAGACCCCTACACGGTAGAGTGCCCCCACGGGTTATAGGGTTTCCCCCACCCGACCTCTCTTGTCACTGAGATTCCAGGTAGACTAGAATGAGGACCTTGACCTCTTAAGTCTACCTCTTTTAGTTAAGATCAAGGTGCTTAGGGTTCCACTTGAACTTTAAGCATTTTGAGTGCAAAGTGACCTAATTTAAAGGTTGGTTGACCCGAAGGATCAACTTCACCTCCTTGTTCCTTTGAGAGCTTTTAGGTCCCTTCTTTTTAGAGTTCAAGTAGATTAAAAGTTTGATTTGCTTAGGATTTCTCTTGGATAGGTCTCTTCAAACAAGACTTAGGCATACCTCTTTTTGAAATTTTTGATTCTTTTTTAGAAGAAGATGTGTCCCTAAAACCCTAGCTTGTAATCCTTAGGTTGGCTCTAGTTGGTCCAATTTAGTTGCCTCGGAAATGGGTATCTAGGACTCAATCAAGAAGGTTTTAGCCCTGGTTACCTTAAGTGGATGTGAAATTAAAAATGTGTTGAAATTAAAAATCAGGCAACTTTTGTGAGTTACTAATTATAGAAACAGGTAGCCCTAGATTGATTTTTTCTTTGTTTTTCCTTTTCAGATTTTGAGGGGATTAAGAGAGAGGGTTAATAAAAGGTTACCTGTTCTCTGGTATGGTTGTTGTGCGGCTGCTTTCCTTCTTTGGCTTTCTTTCCTGCAACAAACACAACAAGAGAGAGAAATTAAATTAGTAATGAATTAGAAGTTGTGATTAATGCTTCTAAAATGCCCATTGCTCCCCGGTAACGGCACCAAAAATGTTCGTATCGCTTTTTTGTGTTTTAAATTAACCTTGTTGCAGTATAGCTGAAAAAGCATATAAACAAATAACAATTTTTATTACTCGAAATTCAAAAACATTCTGAGGTCGAACTTAAGGAGCAAATTGGTATTTTAGAAGCAGAAAATCACAATTTCAAATTTCTACTTAAAAGATGTTCAGTGATAATGCAATGAAGATAAATGCTAGAGAGAAAAAAAATGTAAAAAGAAATAGATTTTCTCTTTTCTTTCTTTTCCTCTTCTCTCTTTCTCTTTCTTTGCTTTCTCTCTTCCTTTTCTTCTTTCCTTGTCTTTTCTATCTCAGACGTCTGATTCTTTGAATCAGATGCCTTAACTGACTACTGCTACAGTGCTGAGCTTTCTTCTTCTTCCTTCCTTCACCTTGGCTTCTACCTCTCTGTCTTTGGTTGCTTCTCTCTTTCTTCTGCTTTCTTCTTTCTTCTCTGCTACTGCTCCTTCTTCCTCTTTTCTTCTCTGTTTGGCTTTCCTCCTTGTCTTCTTCTTCTTCTTCTCTTCTTGAGCTGCTGTGCCTCCTCCTTCTTCTTCGGTTCTTTCCTCTGCCTTCTTCTTCTTCTGCTCTCTGCGACTAAGTCCTTCATCTGCTCTCTGCTACGCCTCCTCCTCTTCAGTAGCACCTTCTCCCTTAGCTGCTCCTGCCTTCTCCTTCTTTCCCTGCACAGAGCGAAGCAAAACATACCCCTACCCTCCCCGCGTCTCTCTCTCTCTCTATTTCTCTCTTCACTCTCTCAGAGCCAGCCGGGTAAACGGGTTGGGTATGCATGCCTGGGACTATGCCCACCGGCGTGTGGTGGTGGGTGAGGAGTGCGTGGGTAGTTGGGTTAGGCCAAGTCCGCGTAGGAGTGGGTCGCAGACAAGACCGGGTCGGGTGAGCCGTGGATTTGAGGCGACAAGGCTACTTCGCAAATTAAATTTAAGTGGCGCCTCTCGCTCGTCAGCTTCCAAGGTGGGACTAAATGTCCCACCTTCTTCTCGCATGCGCCTGCAGAGGTTGAGCTCTCAATTGCAGCTGTTGTGCGGGCCTTTAACTCCAATCGATGGCCTGAGTACGTGTGCGAAGGTATTTCGCGCAACTTAGGGGTATAAGCCTGGAACAGCAAGGCCTGGAGCTGCAGCAAGCTTGCTTCAAGCTTCCTCGTCAATGGCGGAGGGACGTTGGAACCTGAAATGCATGAATTCGGCCTCGCGGCCCTCTCAGACCATAGGAAAACCTTCGCCGTATCACGGCAAAGGTGAGGCGGGGGTTGGCTGGCTATGGGGCGGCCTAGGCGTGTGTGCCTAGGTCGCACTGTGGCCGTGAAGGTGGGTTAGGTCGGTGGAGGTGTGCAGTGTGTGTGGCAAGCAGTGGAGATGGGGAAAGTGCTCAGTGGATGGTGGCGGAGCTTCTAAGGGGTTTGGCGAGGTGGATGGAGGCGTGGAGCGGCGGGTACACCTCGCCAGTGATCTGGTCGGAGATGGGAACGATGGTGGTGGTAGTGGCAGTCACGGGGTCAAAAATAGAAATTGATAAGGGGGGAATAAGGAGGGGAGAGAGAGGTACTTATCTAGGGTGTTTAGAGCAAAGGGGGGAGGCGGAGGGCGAGCGACAGGTATCTGCTGTCGTCGGAGACGTAGGCCCTGTGGTGAAGAAGCAGCGACGAGGAAGAGGGTCGGAAGGGGCACGCACTGGTACGGCACGGTGCAGAGGAACACGGCGGAGAGGACTCTGCCACTGGTATGGTGGAAGAGTGATGAAACGAGGGAAGGAGAGTCCTCAGAGCCTACAGGTGGATGGTTGGAGGAGGAGGAGGCGAATTTGGGAGGAATTCCTCAGCCAAAACAGGTTTGAAGGAGGCTGAGGGATCTGGACTTCCTTAAATAGGCAAGGGTAGAGGGAAGAGTCGCGAGGAAACGGCGGGAAGACCACGCCGGAGGTATGGCCAGAGGAGACCCATACCTCTCAAGCGTTCGCACGAGAGGTATGGGACGTTTCAGGGCATGGGGAGTTGCCTGTGCGGTAGGGGGCTTCGCAGGGAGCTCTCCTTTCAAATCTGGGAGTAGCTCCCCATGAGATCGAGGAGAAAACCTCCGTGCAAAGTCGCCGGAGGTATTGGTCCCTACTACGATGACAGAGGGACCAAAATGAAGAAAGTGACTAGAAAGCTGAGGGGGTATTGCAAGGGTTTTCAAAAGTTAAGGGCCAGAATGTAATTGGGTGGACCAATTTGCAAAGTTGGTCAAGATGACCTTCTCTTAGGTTAGAATTTTGGTAAGAACCTAATTTTGACCTAAGGAAACCAATGGTGAATTTGGATTTTAGGTTTGACCACGTTTGACTGGTTATTTTGCATAAAAATCCAAATTAGGTCAAATATTGGGCATGGACCCCAATCTAGGTCAAAACAGGTTCTAAAGGCCAAATTGAAGGTTCTAAACCCTATGGGATATTTTTCCATGAATTTTAGAGGATTTATTTGATTTTATCTTTCCTGGAACCTTGTGAATTTAAGTGGATTTATTTTAGGATTACAGAATGTCACTTAATTCGAAAATTTCACAATAATTCTTATCTGACTGAACCATCCCACTTTTTCTCTTATTAAGTCCAATTGACCTATCTCTAAACCCTTAGAAATCCTGTTGATGTACTGCAATGGTAAAATTACAGTTTTATCCCTTGTTTCATGTTCTCTTTTCATATCAGTAATCCCCTGAATTATGCCTTCTTTTAGGTTATGTAGGAGCTTTTGTTCATTTTATTATATCAAAGTAAGCTAGTTAGGATTCATGGTGAGGTTCTCATAAGTTTGCATGGGTTTAGGTCAAGGGTTTAGGAATAAGTAATTGGGTTCTTAAATAGGCTAGGGCTTTAGGTTAATTATGTTTCCAAATTGGTTCAATTACTAGACTAGTCATTTTCCAACTGAGCTCAGTCTAGAAAATCCAATCATCCTTGTTCTGATTAACCTAAAATTTTGTATATGCACATATAAAAATAAACTCATCAAGGTACCAGATACAATTGCAGGAAAGATTACACAAAATCCCAAAAGTATGCATTATTTACGAAATGACCTAAAATGACTAATCTAACCTAACTAAATGTAATCTAACCCAAATTTTCCTTAGGCTAACATTAATTAGGCATTAATTAGCATAAATAAATATGAAAATGTCACACACCCATTCTTATCTTTTGCTAGTTGTCGATCAAATGCAAGAATGAAAAATGAATGCAAATTGTATGATCCATACTAATTATAACTTCATCCCAAAAGGACTGCTTATTCATTTTTATCAAGGGTTTGACAAAAGATTTCTTCTTGTCTTCTTTCAAAAATTTAGAGATCCAGACAAATGTGAAAATGATGTGATAGTAGCCTAAGCAGCGGATCCAAGTGAAAAGCCAACCTACATTTAAAGTTCGTACTTGACCTTCGATAAAAATTCTATCAGGATAGGCAAACTTCTTCCCTCGAGAATTCAAATAAATTGACATTTCTACCCTGACCTTTTGGCTTAGGTGGAAGATGTCTGAGTCAAATGGTTTTATATTTGGTGGCTCACACTCATCTGGTGCTATATGTAGCATAATATTACAGGCTCTAGATCTCTAGACTATCAAACAAATCAACCAAAAGAGAGGCTCAAAATTATGCTCTCTTTGGTTCTTTTACGCTCACTCACTCTCTTTTTCTTTTCTTTATTTTTATTTATTTTTCTTTCCTTTTTGAACTTTTCTTTAGAGAGCTCACGATCTCACCAGGCTTGTAAAAGCACTCAATATTTACTACCCTCACATGACATTAGCACTTCAGTTCTAATTCTGATAATTCTATAACTAAGTCAGAATCCTTTAGCCAGTATTCGAGCGGTCAAAACTACTAAAAAAGTAGGTATGGGTCATATTTGGTGGATCACAAAGGGAGTGGGTGTTGTTGCCTCAATGTAATGAAATAAACACAACTATGAACTCAACACTTTTTTTTTCAGACTTTTTCTCTTTTCCATTTGTTTCTTTCTTTTTCTTTCTTTTTTTTGATAAAATTTTTTTCCTCTCTTTTTTCTTTTTTCTATTTATATTTTTTCATTTCTAGCAATACAACACACATAGCATAACTTTTTATTGACGAGGCATTATTGGGGAATGATGATGTTCAAGAGGATAATGTGTGACTTATTTAGTGGAAGTGCCTACTCTCGGCACCGGGATGAGATAAATAAGACAAGCGTCTTCTGACTTTTGACACTAACTCCCTCCCTCAGCCAAGGATTCGATGAAGGATGGTCATAACCATCCACCTTAGTCCTAGTTTTATTAGAACTCAATCTTTGTGTATCTGCTTTATTTGGTGGCTCTCAAGAATTTACACACAATGTTCGCAAGCAGGAATTGAGAGGGAAAACTATGCCTAACTCTTAGGTATCATTATCCAATTATCCAGATGATGTAAACACGTTTATATCACACAAACTATCTATTTACGCGTGTTCTTAGGCATAGAATTGCATCACATGTTATAAATATTGCATAACATGCATCATCTCGCATTTAGGGTAGTCTGTATAAAATTTAGGTTAATTGTCTCCTTTTATGACTAGGGACAGGGAAACTCGTTAATCAGGGCTTTGGATCGAGGATCCAACCTTATGGATTTGATCAGGGCAACGACGGGAATTCAACGACTCCAAGATTGCTTTGATCGAACATCCGTAGCACCAGATATAGTCCAAGGAAGCCTAGAGATCAGGGGCTAAGATGGTATTAATCCGCACGTTAGACAAAAAATCCAACTGCACGGATGGGTTTGGATCTATGATCGTAGCCTAACGACGCAAAAATCGATCAAATCCGACATTTGTGGCACCATCTACAACACATAGAAGATGGACGGCCAAGATGACGCCACGTGGCACCATCTCAGCTGCCCAATCGGCCCTATGGACTCGTAGCTGCACTTTTGAAGGCAAAGGCACGGGTGATCTAGGCTGTTGGATCATGATCCAACGGCCACGATCGCGCATGCCTAATCCCTCCACGCGACAAAGTCGAGGCCTCAGCGCAGTGGTCGTGCTCCTGTGGGCGACATAGGGGTCGCGAGTTTGAGGCTCGCTGAGCCCCTCAATCCAGCCGGGGTGCAGGGCACATTCAATTCGGTCGTTAGATGAAGATCATGCACACGAGAAGCAAAGACGTGGCGCAAAGAGGAGCGTCGATCACGTACGTGTGCGATGACGTGCGTCTGCACTCCTCATCGCATGGACGGGCGCACGGCAAGGGCATTTGAATGACGCCGGCGAGGATGATTTTAAGCTGTCCGATCTTGAGATCGGACTACTGATATCGCCCAAACGTGGGCGTATGTTTTAGGAGCGGAAGAGGAGCGGGTGCGCGCAGTGCGTGCACACGTCGTCCACGATTGGCCTTTAGCGACGTTTATGTCTGTCGTTAAAGCCCCTCTTTAATGTTTTTGAAGTTAAAATGTCCAAAATGCCCCCAATCCTTGCAACTATAAAAGGAGACCCCTACCTTATGAAATTTGCATCCCTTCTTCTCTTCTCTCATCCCTTCCAAAGCTATAAGAGCTTGTCCCAAACCTGGGATGCTCCTCTAGAGTAGAAATCATAATTTTTCCACCTTCGTCCCCCTTCGTGGAGCATCCTGCGGTTGTCCTCTCTCTGCATTCGGGAAGTGGATCCCGCGACGACGATGACGTGTCGCTTCGTTTCCGTTCCTCCCTCTTCATCCTCCTTCTTGCTCTGTTCCCTGTCTTCCAGGCGTCATCCTGTCCGACTCGTCCTCCAAGCAATTGTTGAGGAGGATATTTCTCTCTCCATTCTCTTTACTACTTTCTAGAGTAGATTTACTGCTTTCAGTGTAGATTTCCCGCTTTTTAGTTGTAATGAGTAGTGTAATGAACTACTTCTTATAATGAAATCCATGTTTATTCTACTTCTCTTTTGATTTTATTTGTAATATTCTCTCTTTCTCTTCCATTTATTATTTGTTAAATAGATAGCTAGTTTCGACCAGCTAATTTGTTTCGTGACAAACAAATAAAATGCATATTTTTAATCAAATGTCCGCCTCCCTGTGTTCGACCCGAAACTTTATGGATTTTCGGTATAAATTTTATCTGTTGAACGGATTTCTTCTCAACTCGAACTACGATGACGGGTTTTCGAATCCAACTTCAAAAGCATAGTTTTCCGTGCTCAACATTTTTTTGCCATTGCCAAGGAGGCGATGCTCTTTGATTCTTCGCGTTTTCTGACGTACGAATCGTTTACCTCACTTCTCTCCTTTCTTATTGTGAATGCAGGTACTCTTTTGAGACGAGCAAAAGCGGTAGATTGGAGTAAAGTGCTGTTGAAGGTTCTGTAAGTTTACCCCCACCTCCTACCCATTAGTTTTCATTCCACCACGTAATAACACAAACATAAATCAACTTAGGTGTTCTTATAAACCCTAAGGTTAGTTTTGATTGTTTGTTTGATATCTACACCCACCTTACCCTCCGCATTTAAAAAGAAAAATAAAAAAATCTCACAAAGGTACACAACCTCATTTGATTTTCAAACTCAACCGGTAAATCGATCTTTGGAACCGGTACACACACCCAAACATATAATCGAGTAGAAATTAGATTAGGTAATCACTTGTGTGCCTAATTAATTGGTGCAACAGGTCGATTGTTTGAGTTCATTGGGCTACACCACTTCAACTAAAATCAACTCATTAAGTAGCAGCCACATAGGTTCAACTCTTAGGGATTTACTAGGCACTCCACATTCTTTTAAGCTTCAAAGGAAAACATCTTTACCTGTGCTTTCAAAACCTGGTGTGCCTACAAAACTTGATTGAAAAATACTTGAAGTTGAATCCTAAAAGTTACTAAGCAAGATTTGAACCCTAAAATTCACCGCATAAAAAATAATCTTGCTTGAAAATCACTGGTTGTGCACGCATACACACATCAATCAATCTTTAAGGGCACAACCCAGATAAAGGGCCCATCACATTCGAAAGCACATTCAAACCTAACCCTAATTAAAACAGAGTAGACGTTGGCCTTAAGGATTCGACTCGCTCTTCGGAGTCCAGAACGAGATTATTTTCGATTAGTCTATTTCTACCGTTCAATCTGATGTCTAGCTAGGGGATTAGAATCAAATGATCGCGGCTGGGGGGTACACTAGGAACCGGAGGCGCAAACCGAAGGAAGAACGTTCTCCCTAGTCCCTCCCTCTAACTTGTTGGATTGAATGGAAAGAAGTAGATCAAATCATTTCCTTATCTCAAGACGGGTTCTGGGAGTCTGTAGGTCTTTAGGCTAGCCCACTTAAAGACAGGTTTGATTGTTTGTATTGCAGGGCACCTTTCTTCCTCCCGTCTATCATGAATCCTTCCACATTTTATATGCATTCCCACTCTTTCCCTCCTATTATGACTTATCCTCAACATGATGATTATCCCGACTCATACTGTAATCAACCATCTGTTAGTTGGGATAACTCCGATTGGGGATACAGTTCTGGACTTCCATGTTCAGGATCTGACCCTGGACACCATCATCAATATTTTTATCCTTCTCAGAGCCACATCGATTATAGATTGTCATCCCTTCATGGACAACCTAATACGATCTACAATCAAGGAGGATACACTGATCCTTACCAATACCGTGAATACACTGCCTTTAGGTCATCACCACTTCATGAACAACCTGAAATGACCTATTATCAAGGAGGGTATCATGAATCTCAATTCGTTAACTCCTCTGCACTGATCCTAAACCTGCCCAATCCTGAACCAAACCATTTGGTTCAGGTTAACCAGGTCCAGGAAAAGGTTTTGGTTAACTTGAGGAATACTATACAATCTTTAGAAGCTCAACCAATACCTTACACTACAGAATTGGAGCCCCTGATTGAAATAATTGATGATTTGAACAAGTATTTGTTGGATTGGCTCCAGGCTATTAAGGAGAAGGAGTCGAGTGAGTTTTTACTTGGGAAGTTATCAAAACTGAGAATGAGATTTGTGGTTGCTTTAGTTCAATCTTGGGATGATTCCCAGGATGAACCCTAATCAGGAGAGCCAATGTCAGAACCTGCTCAGGCACCTGTTGGGGGGACACGTGTTACGAGACTGACCAGATTGATCTAGAACAATCAATTAAGGATGATCTAATTTCTTCACCTGAGATCCCTGAGCCGGGGTACGAGGAAACGTATGCCTCCATGGATCAGAAAATGATTGATAGTTTTGAGACATACATTAATGTGGATTCAGATTTCTTTGATTCTGAAGGTGAAGAATCAATTTGCGAAGTCTCACGTGAGTTTACAGAACACGGTTTCTGTGAGGCAATTGGGCCTGAGGAATTCGATAGATCATATGATGGCCCAATAACTGAGGAAATTGATCTTATTAGGGCTTCTATGGCAGATTCAAATCCCTTCATTGAGAATTCAATTCAATGCCCTGATTCTCAGTTACACCCCCTTGAGTTTACTGACGATTCTATTTTTGAAATAACTAGATCCAAGTCAATTCTAATTCAGCCACATCTTTTGGATTTGGAAATTTCAGACTGGGTGGTTAATATACAGGAGGTCTCAGAATTTGACATTCTGAAGGAGGGTAGGAGTTGGGAAATATTGATTTGGGAAGTTAATTTCGAAGGAAGTGAAAGATCAAGTCTAAGGGTACTAATTAATCTAAAACCATTAAACCAGGACCCTTACGATATTTGTCTTGAGGATGTCCAACCCAAGCACACATTCATTGATTATCCTTTTGATCTTGAATTCTCTGTAACCCGACTTTTTGGTCTTGGGTTGTATCCTCATAAATTGTAGGCTCGACCCCACTTGCATACTGATCTCAGGTTCTGGCTAATTTTTATTCAGAACCATAGATATTCTCGACCATGGGGTATGGGTCTGCACCATAATCTGGTTCACATCTGTGGACATCTGCTGGCAGGTCCTAAGGTGAATCTTTTTATTTTGATTCTGACTTGCACCTGTGAATTCGTTATTTCTTCTTCTTTGTATAGTGTGCCTAGCTGAAGGCACTAAATTTAGCACGTATACAGTTTCTTGTTATCTTAGAGTGGACCCGTTATTCATGCAATTCAGGTGCTTTCTACTCTACTCTACTCTGTTTCATGTCTTTTTAATATAATGAGGACATTGCATTAGATAGGCATGGGGGTGATATTCATTTCTGAATTATTTCGTCAGCTCCATAGATTCATTTTGTTTTGTTTTTATTTATATATAAAAAAAATTATGGAATTAGGAAAGAGAACTTAGGCTTTAGAAAATTTTCAATCTTAGGAAATAAAATTGTATGATTTGAGCACGAAGACCTTTCAGGTCTTTGGGCTTAATCAGCCCGAGTATCCACTAAAATGTGGATTTGTTTATCGAGTCCTCACCATCCTGAATTTGATTTCAATTTGATTAAATAAGTTGGGGTGATACGTACTCGACTTATCAACCTGCCCTCTGATTTGAGGGGAGTTCAAGTCTAAGCATCTATACACTATTCTCACTGACTTGTTTTTCGACGGTTTTAATGGAAATTGAGTAGCTATTTAACCTTCTAGGGTGGTATGGCTGACAAGCTATCGTGGGTAACAACCCATAGGTAGGTTGTCCAGAGCCCAGCCACTGGACCATTCTTTTCTTCCTACCTTTAGGTAAATCTTAGACCAGGGAAGCCACCTACTTAGAAAGAAAAAGAAAGTTCAAAAAGAAAAGAAAAAGAAAAAGAAAAAGAAAAGGAGAAAGGAAACAAAAAGAAATAAGCCACACTTCACCACACGAGTTTGGCTGGCAAGTTTTCGTGGGTAATAGCCCATTAGTAGGTTGTCTAGATCCCAGCTCAAGAAATGCACGTAAAAATTCCTAAAACACTTAGGAAGAAGTGGAGAAGTAAAATAAGCCGGGGAGATATACACTGGATTCACCCTTGTGTTGACCGCATAAAAATAAAAGTAGGGAGAAAGCTATCGGTTGTATAAATACACCTTTAAGCAAATTTCTTTCTAAGGTCACCTAGGGGAGTAGAAACCCGAAGTCCGTTCTGATTGCTGATCAACGAGTCTATCACATTCACAAAAAGATTCTTAGAACTTAGGGTTCTTATCGAGTCTTGGGTGGGTTGAGTGGCTGTAGAAAGCTACTCTATAACCCTGAACTCAAAAATCCAAAAAAAAAAAAAAAGAAAAGAAGAAAAAGAGTTCCCTCTTTGAATAAGGCGAGAACTTGAGGCGCTTTGCATTTTGGCTGATACCCGGGCACTGTTGTGTCACTGTAGTTCAAATCCTAGTTGAAATCCTTAAGTATTGAAAATAACTATTGCTCAAGAAATCTGACTTAATTCTCTTATAAATAGCATGTAGTTTTGATAGGGACTAGCAAAAGATTGGCATGGGGGTGTGATGTAAACACGTTTATATCACATAAACTATCTATTTACGTGTGTTCTTAGGCATAGAATTGCATCACATACTATAAATATTGCATAACATGCATCATCTTGCATTTAGGGTAGTCTGTATAAAATTTAGGTTAATTGTCTCCTTTTATGGTAAGGGACAGGGCAACTTGTTAATCAGGGCTTTGGACCGAGGATCCAACTTTACGGATCTGATCAGGGCAACGACGTGAGTTCAACGACTCCAAGATTGTTCTGATCGGACATCCATAGCACCAGATATAGTCTAAGGAAGCCTAGAGATCAAGGGCTAAGATGGTGTTAATCTTCACGTCAGACGATAAATCTGACCGCACGGATGGGTTTGGATCGATGATCGTAGCCTAACGGTGTGAAAATCGATCCAATTCGACATTCGTGTCACCATTTATAACACACAGAAGATGGACATCCAAGATGGCACCATGTGGCACCATCTCAACCGCCCAATCGGCCCTATGGACACGCAGCTGCACTTCTGAAGGCAAAGGCATGTGTGATCTTGGCCGTTGGATCATGATCCAACGGCCACGATCACGTACGCCTAATCCCTCCGCTCGACAAAGTCGAGGCCTCAGCATAGCGGTCGTGCCCCTGTGGGTGACACAGGGGTCGCGAGTTCATGCCTGGCTGAGCACCTCAATCTAGTCGGGGTGGGGGGCACATTCAATTCGGCCGTCAAATGAAGATCGTGTGCACGAGAAGTGAAGACGTGGCGCAAAGAGGAGCGTCGATCGCATACGCGTGCGATGATGTGCGTTTGCATGCCTCATCGCACGCACGGGTGCGCGACTGGGGCATTTGAATAGCACGGGTGAGGATGATTTTAAGCTGTCCGATCATGAGATCGGACGACTGATATCGCCCAAATGTGGGCATATGTTTTAGATGCAGAAGAGGAGCGGGCACACGCAGCGCGTGCACACATCATCCACGACCAGCCTTTAGTGACGTTTATGTCTGCCGTTAAAGGCCCCTCTTTAATGTTTTTCAAGTTAAAATGTCCAAAATGCCCCCAATCCTTGCAACTATAAAAGGAGACCCTACCCTACGAAGTTTGCATCCCTTCTTCTCTTCTCTCATCCCTTCCAAAGCTCTAAGAGCTTGTCCCAAACCTGGAATGCTCCTCTAGAGTAGAAATCATAATTTTTCCTTCTTCATCCCCCTTCATGGAGCATCCTGCGGTTGTCCTCTCTCTGCATTCGGGAAGCGGATCCTGCGACGACGACGTCGTGCTGCTTCGTTCCCGTTCCTCCTTCTTTGTCCTCCTTCCCGCTCAGTTCCCCATCTTCCAGGCATTGTCCCGTTCGGCTCGTCCTACAAGCACTCGTCGAGGAGGGTATTTTTCTCTCCATTCTCTTCACTGCTTTTTAGAGTAGATTTACTACTTTTTAATGTAGATTTCCCGCTTTCTAGTCGTAATGGGTAGTGTAATGAACAACTTATAATGAAATCCATATTTATTCTACCTCTCTCTTTGTTTTATTTGTAATATTCTCTCTCTCTTCTATTTATTATTTATTAAATAAATAGCTAGTTTTCAACCAGCTAATCTGTTTCGTGACAAACAAATAAAACACGTATTTTTAATCAAATGTCCGCCTCCCTATGTTCGACCTGGAACTTCTTTATGGATTTTCGGTATAAATGTTATCTGTTGAACGGATTTCTTTGCGACTTGAACTACGACGACGGGTTTTCGAATCCTACTCCGAATGCGTAATTTTCCGCTCTCAATACCAGAACTTAAGAGTCCTCACACTAGACTTAAAGCACTAATAGACACTCTATTGTAACCTCACAAATGTTTGGTGGTTCTAATGAAAGATAGTTTGCCTGACTTCCTAACTAACTGTCCAAGGATTCAGGAAAAGAAGCAATGCTTCTCCTTGACAAACTAAAAAGGTCTATTGGTTTTCATAAAGGATCCATTACAAAGTCTACATGAGAATAAAATAAATGTACTGGATTCTAAACTATGAGACAATCCAAGAAGAAAATCTTCAATAAAACCTCCTTGATAAAAATAATTTATTCATGAATGCAATATGTATAAATGCTATGAGTAGGCTTTTTTTATTTTTATTTTTTTCCAAACCACATACTACTTTTTGAGAAGAATCACTAAAAACTTATAATTTTGGAGATAAATAAGAATGACTCTAAAAAATATTATCTACCCCCTTTGCCTATTTCATGCAATATCCTCAATGCATATAACGAACATAAAAGAAGAATAGATGTTACCTGGAAATCGGAGAATTCTAAAGAAATCAAGACTCGATCATCTCCAAACCTAAATAAAATTTCAAAGCAAATAACAAAATTATCTACAAACATTGGGTTACCTCCCAGCAAGCACTAGATTTTATGTCTACAACTAGACCTAAACCTTTAAAAGGATAAATCAATTAATAAAGAGAGGAGGGTCAAGAGTAGAATAACAAATAAATCAAGGAAGCTCACAATTAGATGTCTGTAAATGCACACTAGTTGGTGATGCAGCCACATGCCAGAATGTCAGGTACAAAATTGATAAATCAGACGAAATTGCATCTAGTGGCATTTAGTGTTAAGGACATGAGGTGCATTGGGACTGAAGGTAGATAACCCAAGTACAAAAGATAAGTGATGCATAAAGTTTTGAGCCCAATTGAAATGAGATTTGACGTAAGGGTATAGATTTTGGGCTATCTTGGGTTTACAGAAATCAAAGTTGCTTAAGTCATAAGGGTCCTTATGGAATCTAGGAAGATTTAAGAGTAGAGTCACCCTAGGCTCCTTGGTATCATTTCCCAAATAATTTCCTCTTAGTTCCACCACCTCCTTTCTTTCGTTCTTGAAGACCAAGTTTTTAAAATCTTCAATGCTAAAATTAGACTTGGTTACATCAGATATGAATTCAAACTCCATAGAAATTGATTCAAATTCAGGATCATCCAAATCTGATGTAAAGGTGAAGCTAGTCATTGAAGGTTCATCAAATTCAAATTGAAATCCTTGAGCTTCACCTACTTCAGCTAAGAAATTTTCCACAAAGTTGAACGTAAATCCTTCCATATCAGATTTGTCAAAAATCTCCTCATCAAAAAGAAATGTCTCATATTCAAAGTTATCAGGAACTTGATCCTTAAAAAGAAATGTCTCATATTCAAATTCATCTATATATTCCTCAGATTTTGAGTCCTTCTCGAAGATAATTGAATGCAACCCTCAACCTGCTTAAGTACTTTAATAAGCCCACAACTTTCATTAGAGTTCTTAATAGCCTTAAAAAGTTTTAATTTCTTCCTTTCATCCCCAAAGGCTATTTGTATGTTCCCATGTATACAATCAATCAGGGCTGCTGTAGTTGCTAAAAATGGTCTTCCGAGGATAATCGGGGCTCGCCTCAAATGCTTTGGAATGTCAAGATCCAAGATAATGAAATCCGCGGGATAGTAGAAATTTTCAATTCGAACAATTACATCCCTCAAAATCCCACGTGGACATCTCACAGATTGGTCGGCCAACTGGATTTGTATTTTGGTAGATTCCATGTCCTCGAATCCAATCATCTCATAGATCTTAGTGGGCATTAGGTTGATGGAAGCCCCCAAATCAATTAAAGCTCTATCAAAGTCTAGATCATTAATTTTACGAGAAATCAAGGGGGTTCCGAGGTCTCTCTTCTTGACAGGTAAATCCTTTAAGAGAATAGAGTTGGCTTGTTCAAAAAGGATTACCTTCTCATGATTACTTGATTTCAACTTGCACTTAGTTGTGGTTAATTCCTTTAAAAATTTGGCACAAGCTGGGGTGTGTTCAATAGCTTCCAAAAGTGGGATATTAATATGTACTTGTTTAAATACATCCAACCAGGTCTCATTTGTAGGCTCAGTCATCTTTTTTCTAGGCCTATTTAGGGCCTCAGGGAAAGGGATTTGGATCTTTGGGTCCTCAAAATCATGAGCCTGGATCTTGTCCTCAACCTCAGGTGTATTAATTAGAGTTGGTTTATCATGATCCTGGGTTGTTTGATTTCAGTGCACAAGGTTTTGAGTGGTCTTGCCAATTCTTAGGGTGATGGAATTAGCAATGGCAAGTGGGTGTTGATTCCCCTGACAGGAGGAGTAGGAAGGATAGGTGCAGAAGGATGTGGAACTTGAGGTGAATAAAAGCCAGAGGGAGTCACAGGAGGTTGCTGAATCATATGAGCTTAGTTGAACCCTTGAGGAATGTGTCCTTGATTAGGTATGTTTCTAGGGTTCGGAATGGGTTTTAAAGGGAGGGTACCAATAGGTCTATCATTAGGCTTAGGCCCTATTTGGTTCTTTAGATCCCTGATGGACTGGGTCAACTGCTGCATAGCTTGCAACATGGAAGTATTTGTGTCCATCAGTTGCTGGTTCTGATTCAATATAGCCAATTTAGTTTTGCTAGGATAGTTAGGGGGCAAGGGTTGATAGTTTTGACCCTGGTTATAAGTGTTAGGTAAGCTAGGGTTCATTTGATAGGGTCCGGGTTGTGCAATTTGTTGGTTTCCTTGCCCTTGGCTTTTTTAAGAAAAATTCGGGTGGTTTCTCCAACTAGGATTATAAGTGTTGGAGAAAGGATTGTTTCTACTATTACTTTGGATAGCGGACACATCCACATATCTAGATGATGATGAGGATAAGTGTGTGGAATCAAGATAGCAGCGATCAAAGGTCCCTGCTTGGGTCGCATGTAAAGGGCCCTGGGTCAGTTGGCTCGCATCTTGAGCCATGTGCAGCTTGTTCACAAACTCCCTCCCTGAGGGAGCTTGGATATTGGGTGATGGGAGGGTTGCTCCCTTCCTATTGTGGCTCATCAGTTCATCCAGTTTTTTAGATACAACCTCAACTTTGTCCAGCTTTTCATAGATCAAGTTCATATCCACATTGCTGGAGCTCTCCCGGACCTCACAAATTCCACCTCTAGGTTTCATGGATCTTCCATAAGTTTTCATGGAGGCATTATTCATGGAATTCTCACTCATATTCTTAAATAAATCAAAAGCACTGTTTTCATCTTTGCTCATAAAGTTGCCTCCACAGGTGGCATCCACAGGGCTTCTCATATGATCATTAAGCCCATGATAAAAGATTTGCACTAGTTGCCACCTAGGAACCTCATGATGCAGGCATTTTATAATTAAATCCATGAACCTCTCCCAAGCTTCATGAAATGGTTCTTTAGGGTGTTGGGAGAAGGTGGTGATAGCTCTTCTAAGTGCATTGGTTTTCTCAATTGGGAATTTTTTTTTCAGGAAAGCACTTCTTAGCTCCCCCCATGTGTTAACGGGCCTTCCTATAGACCTAAACCAATGGCTAGCTTTCCCTTTTAGGGAAAAAGGGAAGAGTTTCATTTTAAGCACATCATCATGTAGATTGGGAATTCTAATTGTCTCACTAATGGCTACAAACTCTTCTAAGAATTGGAAGGGGTCTTCATCATTGTTGCCCTTAAAATGAGGTAGGAGTTGTATAGTGGAGTGCTTAATCTCAAATTGAACCTCTACAGGTGGGACCCTAACATAAGGTTGGTGTTGATATTGAGCAGGGTTGTAAAAATCTGTCAAAGGTCTAGCCTGCGAATGTTGGATCTGTAAAATCTCAAGCATCTCCTCCATTTGGGTCTGATGATGTTGTTGAAATTGGTTTAGTTGGAGTTGCAGATCTTGGATCTGAGCCCGAGGATCCATCTGAGTCTGTTGTAGATTCGGGTTGGCTGGGTTAGCCATCAGATCAAGATCAGAGTTTGAGTCAGATGTAGAATCGGATTCACTAATAATCAATCTCCTCCTTGGTTCTCTTTGCAGAGGTGGCACCAAGTGTGGATTTTGTGATCTAGTTCCGTGCATACACTTGGAAGAAGGTTATAGATTGAAATGACCCGCCGCCCTTTTTGCCAGATAAGACATCTAGAGTGTCAGTCAGATGTCTGGACATAGGTCTGGACGTCTGGAAGTGGAAAAAATCGAAACCTACTTTTACTCCGCACGCACGGCTCCCGGAGCGTTCTCTCTCCTCGCGACCCTCTCACCTGAAACCCTAAACCTCTCCTTGCTTGGAGTGCGGCGGCACGAGCTTGGTGACGCTCGGGAGGAGGCTCACAAGTGCGCGGTCAAGAGCTTGTGGAAGGAGTCGAGGGCACGTGCAAGGCGAAGGGGCTCGCAGGCAAGAGTCCTATGCCTCTTGCAGTCGTGAGACGCTGTTGCGGTGCCTGCAGGCAAAGGCACGAGGAGGATAGGCCGTGCGAGCAGATACTGGATACTGGTTTTCCAGTATCAGCCATCTGGGACAGCGACCGGACATCTGGAGAAGCATCGGGACTTCCGGAGCCAAAGCCGAACGTCTGAAAACACATTTTCGCATGGAGGTACGTGTTTCTGCACTACTTTCTGCCATGCAGACCGTAGCGTAGGACTTGTTGGCTGAAAATAGGTCTGCATCTTCGTATGTAGCTGCAGGGCATTGGAAAGGCACGCTGTCCGCCTTTCCAGGCACTTTTGGACGTCTGACCACTTCGTCGGACGTCTGACGGCACTTCCAAACGACTGGAAAGAAGGTTCGACATTTGGGACCTCCCTCAGAAGGTTGCACAGGAGTCTGGACGTCTAAAGCAGCTGCAAGAAGTGAGAGGTAAGATCTGACGTCTTTTAAGTCGTCTGGGAATAGTCCCAGATGTCTGATTTTGAATAGTGGTCTTGTTTTTGGCCCGTTTAGGGCCCAAACGGAGTCGGATTTCCACAAACGAAGTACCGTTGTTTTCCACTCAAGCTTCTCTACGTGTTCATGTTGAGTACCTACTATTTTGAGCTTGTCTGATGTAAATTAGTCACTGGTACAGGTTAGGAACCGGTGGCGTGTTCGGGGCCCGCGGAGACGACGAGATCTGCGGTGCTGGCCCCCATTCCTTCCGTGATACCCGATAGAGTGGTTTAATTCATTTGTTAAGATGTGAATAAAGAATTTGCTTGCTTAGATTAAATTGATTAAAACTTTAGGATGTGGAATGAACCCTAAGGTAGAAATGTATAAGCTAATATTGAGCTACTCTATTTACTCGAGATGCATGTTAAAATATGAGCTGCCTATACGTGAATGAGAAATTGAACAGTGAAACCATAAGTTGCATGCATATGATTTAGCATTGAATTGTGAAAACACAAGCTTCTTGTATATGGATGATGAACGAGTTATGAACCATGAGATCTGAATACTGATAAATGGAACGAGTACAGTGCGTGAACCCTATGGGGAATTAGGAGGAAAACTCCTGGATATGGAAAGGATTCCATGTGTAGACAGGAAGTGAGTTGGCTCTTGCGTTCGTGGTACCAAGGAGCACAATGGTTCTTTTAGTGTAGAGCGGAGCTAGTCACCCTTGGGTTGAGACCTGGGGTTAGGAATGGCCAGTCTACACCGACTCCTGTAGGCCCTTGCGTACGTGGTATCGAGGCGTGCTACTAGTGTAAGGAGGGAGCTAGCCACCCCACGGGACCTGGGGTTAAGCTAACCACCCTACACCAACTTTGTTAGACCCGCTGGGCAAACCGGGGTAGTCCGACGAGGGTACGCGGACTGTGGAGGGGCGAGACCCCTATTTGGTTCTGAGGGACGAGACCCCTGTTCTGAGAAGGCAAGGCCTTATAATGTTCCGTGTTGTACCTTAGGTGTACCTGGTAGCGGACATGACTGACCGCGTGTCAGAATGGGGTAGTTATCCGTGTGCTTATCACGCGTGTCGTAGTCACCGCTACGTAGCAACAGTGACCTCAGGGTGGTTGATTGGGTGTAGGACTACCACGGGGGACTCTCCCGGCCAGAAGAGCGGCACGTGTAATTTCTACTTCACGGAAAATACTGCAATCAAGATCGTTCCCACGAGGAACAAGCAAGGTCAAGAAATACTTGGATCCTTCATGAAATAAATGAACCAGAAATACATATATAAGATAAGTAGAAATGAGAATAAAACCTGGTTCTCTGCTTTACTTTACTGGCACATAAATAATGTAAACACCACTCTACTCAGCATTCGCTGACTCTGTCTTTTCGTAACCCTGTTTAGGTCCAGGAGTTGAGTAGCCTAAGTTTCTGGTTGCAGAGGGTGCTGGGCCCAATCGAGCCCAGCCAAAGTGGTTTCTTTCCAGCCCTTTAGTTTTCTGCTGTCATAGTGTGTTTACATGTGAAAAGCGAGATCGTCCCCGGCGACGGTGCAAAAATGTTTAGAAGAGAAGAGCGCGAGGTTGGGTTTATAAAGAATAAATACTGCGTCGTAGTATAGTTGAAATCGCCTTGTAAACAAATAAGAATTTTTATTACTCGAATGTTAAGTCTAAGGTCGAACACTTGAAGCAAATGTAATTTATTCACTAATCTCAATAAATGTAATTTGAACACATAAAGTTACTCAAAATCTAATTCAAAATATAATGCAGGAGTTTATGAATACTAAAATGTAGTGAAATAGAGAGATTGGGAAGAGTTAGACAAAAAGTGGTTGATTGCTTCTTCTCTTCTCTCTTCAGCTTCCTCTTCTTTTCTTCTTTGGTTCTTCTTTCTGCCTTCTCCTTCTTGGCTTTCTGATTTCCTTGCCTTTCTGCCTTTAGCCTTAGTTCTTTTTTCTTTCTCTGATGTCTCTTGCAACAGTGCCTTTCTCCTTCTTTGATTCCTCCTTCCTTCTTCTTCCTTCTTTCTTGCCTTAGCTTTGCCTTTGCCTTTTCTTCTGTTGCGCCCTCTCTGCTATAGTGCCTCTTCGTTTCTTCTCTGGCTTGGCCGTGCCTTCTCCTTCCTTAGTTCTCCTTGTCCTTAGCTTTCTTCTGCTTCTTCTACGGCTCCTTCCTTTAGCTTCCATTTCTTCTTTCTCCTCTTGCACAGAAGTGCAAAACCTACCCCTACCCTCTCCCGTGTACACTCTCTCTCTTTTCTCTCTTCGGTTCGCTCTCCTAAAGCCAATTGGATATTCAGGTCGAGTCACACGCACCAGGGTCAAGGTGCACCGGCGTGGGTGGTGAGCGAGGAGTGCACGGTAAACGGGTCAGGCAAGACAGGTCCGCTTAGCATGGGTGGCGAATGAGGCAGGTGAGCGGGCGAGGTGACCTCACCCCATGATCTGAGGCGAAGAGCTTAAAACACAAAAACAATATAAATCACTCACGTGCGCTGAAAACTACCGAGGTGGGACTAAAGTCCAACCCACTTCTTCCTGTGCCCGCAGGGAGAATGCATGCTTAATTGCTGCAGCTGCGGACAGTGTGGCTTCACTTACTGGGTGCGAAAGGGTCGTGGAGTGTTTCCGCGCACCTGGGACTCAACTTCTTGGAGTGACGTGACCTGGAGCAAGCTTGCAAGCAAGCTTTGCTCGTGCTCCATTTGCGGCAGGGAGTCGAACCTGCAACTCGCAAATATGGCCTCGCAGCCCTGTCAAAGCACGTAGGTACCTTCGCCGTGTCACGACGAAGGTGATGCAGTGGGTGGCGTGGCGCAGAATGGCCTAGGCATGTGTGCCTAGGTCAGATTGTGGCCGTGATGATGGGTGTGTTCTGGGAGAGTGTAGGGTACGTGTGGCAGTCAGTGAAGGGGCGAGTGTTGATCAGTGGATGATGGCAGAGGTTCTAACGGGTCTGGCGAGGTGGATGGAGGTATGGAGGTGACAGAGACACCTCGCCAGTGGTCTGTCGGAGATGGAGACGATGGTGGTGGTCTGCGGTGGTCAAGGGTTGCAAATAGAAATAGAGAGGGGGAAAATAAAGAAAAGATAGAGGGGAAGAGATCTAACCTAATTTAGAGACAAAAGGAGAGAGGAGGGTGGTTAGTTCATACCTGCCGCCACCGGAGACGAAGATTCCAGTGGAGGGAGAATGGCGACAACGAAGAGGTATTGGCACGTGTGCAGGTATGGCGCGACGCGGACGGCGGAGGCAGAGAAGACTCTGCCACTGGTATTGTGGCAGAGCGACGAGAAGAGAGAGGAGGAGTCTTTAGAGCCTGCCGGACACTTGCCTGGATTAGAAGGGAAGAAATTGGAGGTTGTTCTCCCGCCAAACCAAGCAGAATCTGAGCGGTAGGGTCAGTGGATCCTTTTATAGGTTCTGGCAGAGGTCCTTGTGCTTGGAAGGCAAGCTTTCAAGTTCAAGAATCCTCACTGGAGTAGGAATGTGCAAGAGACCCAAATCTCTCGAGCATTCGCACGAGAGATTGGGTGCGAATCAAGGCTGGAGATTGCGTTCAGATGATAGGGAATTCCTTAGAGAATCTCCCTTTCAAATTTGAGAGGGAGTCTCTAAGTAATCAGAGAGAAATCCCCTCTGGAATCCTTGTCAGAGTAGGACTCCTCCATTGTAATGGAGGAGGGACATAATTACAAAGAGTGGCGAGGAAGATAGGGGACTCTGCGCAATGGTTTTTAAAAGCTAAGGGTCAAATGTAATTGGGTGGACTATTTTGCAAAGTAGGTCAAGGTGAACTCCCCTTAGGTCAAAATTTTGGTACAAACCTAATTTAAACTTAAGGAATCCAATAGTGAAGTTGGATTTTAGGTTTGACCACGTTTGACTGGGCATTTTACATAAAAACCCAATTTAGGGTAAATATTTAGCTAGGACCCCTATTTAGGTCAAAATAGGTTCCAAAGGCCAATTTGAAGGTTCTAAATCCTAGAGGATACTTTTCCATGAATTTTAGAGGGTTTAGTTGATTTTTATCCTGACCAGAACCTTGTTGAATTAAGTGAGTTTATTTTAGAGTTACAACAAGTCATTTAATTATTAAATTGCACATGAACCCTTTTCTGATTGAACCAACCCACTTTTTATCTTTTTATGATTATTTGACCTATGTTTAACCCCTGAGAAATCTCGTTGATGTACTACAATGGTAAAATTACAGTTTTACCCTTTGTTTCTTATTTTCTTCTCAGAATAGTTATTCCTTGAATTAAGCCCTTCATTTGGTTATGTAGGAGCTTTTGTTCTCTTTTTTAGGTCAAAATGAGCTAGTTAGGGCTCATGATGGTGTTCCCATCATACCCCCATGCCTAGCTTTTGCTAGTCCCTTAGCAAAATTTCAAGGTTTTAACTTCTGTTCTAGACCATGAGTTTCTTTCACAATTTATGATAAGTGCCTTTTCTTTTTCTTTTGATTAGGTTAGAATGCCAACAGTAGGCCTAGAGGTACTCAAGTACTAGCCAAGATCCAGACCTGACCAACTTTAGCCTCGGTCCTCCGTGAAGGTTTTTAAGGCCTGTAGGAACTATCCTAAGGTTCGTTGGACTTCGCTATTAAAGCTCCTGTGCTTGAGACATATTTTAGCCTCGGTTCAGTTTATAGTACGTTTTTTGTAAGAGAGAGACAGAGGATTTATTTGTTTGGAGAGTTTTCTCTTTCTTTTCTTTTTATTTCTAACTTTGGATTGGCTTCTCAACACAGTGTCTGTATCGGGTTCCTCTTCCCCATCATCAATCCTCAAGGGTCCCTGGAAATTGATGCTTCATGATAGCACCACCCATGGCAACACCCAGAACCCTGGCTTTTGAGATTTCGAGATAATCCTACCCATGGCATTCCGTAGCCAAATCTAGACCTTGGCAATCGACATTTCATGATAATGTCGCCTATGGCATCTGAACCAGCAGGGTGCTTACGTGCCCCTGGTTGGATATGTAAATATCCTTGGAGACAAGCACCGAGGAGACAATATGTTGTTACGCATCTTCGAGGGGAATTTCCCACCTCTCCGGACCGAGAATTTGTCCAAATCAAGCACCGAGGAGCGGTCGATCAACATAAGTTGATTTGGACTAGTTCCCGACGCGGAGAGGCAGGAAATTCCCCTCGAAGATGCGTAACAATATATCGTCTCCTCGGTGCTTGTCTCCTAGGATATTTACATATCCTACCAGAGCACTTTACCGGTTCATATACCATGGGCGGAATTATCACAAAATGTCGATTTCCAGGGTCTGAATTCGGTCACAGAACACCATGGGCGAGATTATCTCAAAATCTTGAAAGCCAAGGTTCTGGGGGTTGCCATGGGTGGTGCTATGACAAAGCATTGATTGTCAAGGAACTTTGAGGATTGATGATGGGGACGAGGAATTCGATGCAGACTGTGTTGAGAAGCTAATTCGAAGCTAGAAATAAAAAGAAAAGAGAGAGAAAACTCTCCAAACAAATAAATCCTCTGTCTCTCTCTTATAAAAATGCACTGCAAACTGAATCAAGGCTAAAATATGTCTCAAGCATGGATGCTTTAACCGCGGAGTCCAATGAACCTTAGGATAGTTCCTGCAGGCCTTAAAAACCTTCGTGGAGAATATAGGCTAGAGCTGGTCAGGTCCGGATCTTCGTTGGTCCTTGAATACCTCTAGGCCTATTATTGGCATTCTAACCTAGTCACAAAAGAAAAAGAAAAAGCACTTATCATAACTGGTGAAAGAAACTCATGGTCTAGAACAGACATTAAAACCTTGAAATTTTGCTAAGGGACTAGTAAAAGCTAGGCATGGGGGTATGATGATTGTTAGTTCAACTACTCATATATAATATTTGATGATTTTACAAAATGAAGAAAATGAAATAAAAAATAAGCGTAGCATATTGTTTCTCTCTGTAATAACATAATTGCAGGTTTCATGAAGTTTTCCAAGATGGGAGATTAAAAGCGTGAAGACAAGTAGCATAAGCATTTGGTCACAGGATTTTTCATGTAAACTTTCAAAGGTTGTAATTTTCATTTTATTTGAGTCTAGAAATGTTGTAAAGAGTCCCCAAACATAACCTATAAATAGCTAACTTAGGCTCTCTACACTTAGGAAAAATTAGAAACAAAAACCTAACACTAAGACTCTTATCAGATGTCCATAACAATTGTCAGACGTCTGACAAGTGTCTCAGACATCTGACTTCCTATAGTTCCACCTTTAGTTTCTGCCTTCATAAACATCAGTCGAAGCACTCCTCTATCAGACGTCCATGACCTCATCCAGACGTCTGATGCTTTACCTGGATGTCCTCCAAATAACCGTTAAACTAAGCACCTATCTTCGTTCTACAGATAACGGCCAAAAATGTATTTTCAGACATCTGGACATGCTTCCAAATGTCTACCTTTGGACCGTTGCCCATGTGTTTCTGTGCGTATCTCATTACGAACATAAGATCTTTTGTCAGATATTGTAGCCAAGTCTTTTTAGGTTTCCAGACGTCTGTTGATTCCCTCAGACATCCATAATGACGTCTGATTCTTTAAATCTAGAACCCTGTTTGGATTTCATCAAAATAGAAACAAATTCACCCTTTATTAGACATCCAATAATCGGTCGTCTTATGTGAAAATATCAGACGTCCTTATTTCGATCCAATGAAGTCAATTCAGGCTGGCCTATAGTATTAAACGACCAAAATTATAATCAGACATCTTATAAGACGTCTAACCCTAAAATTAGACATCTGATATTGCTGTCAGACTCATCACTACCTTGATTTGTGGTGGATTTCGTCCCAATCTCTTGGGATTTGTCTCCAACGACTAGAAGAACTCTCCCAAGTGTTCTTGAATGTTCCAAACTTGCCTATAAATAGACTACAACCCCTCTTAGGAAAAACACACCTCTTGAGATTCAATTCCCTTAGAAAAATCACTTGCTCACTACTCTAAGCTTCATCTTGCCTTTGTGCTATGCCAACACTCTGATCAAAGGGAAATCCATACTCCCGGCTCACTCCGTTCTGCAAATCATCAGGGAGTTCCTTTTATGCATAGTAGATAAGAAAGTAATTAAAGTATTGGGGTGCTCTATAGGTGTTGTTTTACTTCTTATTTTTGTACTTTGGGTATCCGGCCTGTCGGGTCCCCGTCTCTTTATTTTCAAGGGAGAAACCTCCGTTTAGGGATCGGATGTGGGATTTGTAATTGAGGTACACTACCCTTGTTTAAGTAGTGTGGTTAGTGGATTGATCACCTTGTGATCAAAATCTTAAGTCAAGGGATTAGCTTAGGTGGTGGTTTTCACCTATCTTGGGTTTCCACCTAAAAATCTGGTGCCACCTTTTGTGATTGAATTTTTTGTATTACAATATTATATAATTTCACTATTCACCCCCCTCTAGTATAATTTCAGTGATAACATCATCATGAGCCCTAACTAGCTCATTTTGACCTAAGAAAGAAAATAAAAGCTCCTACATAACCTGGAGAAGGGCCTAATTCAGGGAATAAATGTTCTGAGAAGAAAACATGAAACAAAGGGTAAAACTATAATTTTACCATTGGAGTATATCAACAAGATTTCTCAGGGTTAAACATAGGTCAAATGGTCTTAATAAGATAAAAAATGGGTTGGTTCAATTAGAAATGGGTTCATGTGCAATCTAAGAATTAAATGACATATTCTAACCCTAAAACAGACTCACTTAATTTCACAAGGTTCTGGTTAGAATAAAAATGAACTAAACCCTCTAAAATTCATGGAAAAATATTCCCTAGGATTTAGAACCTTCAAATTGGCCTTTGGAACCTATTTTGACCTAAGTAGGGGTCCTAGCTAATTATTTGACTTAATTTGGATTTTTGTGTAAAATATCCAGTCAAACGTGGTCAAACCTAAAATCCAACCTCACCATTGGATTACTTAGGTCTAAATTAGGTTTGTACCAAAATTTGGACTCAAGGGAAGGTCATCTTAGCCTACTTTGCAAAATAGTTCACCTAATTATATTTTGACCCCTAGCTTTTGAAAATCATTGTGCAGACCCCCTAACTTCCTCGCCACCATTTACAATTAGGTCCCTCCGCCATTAAAGTGGAGTCCTACTCCGGCAAGGATTTAAGGAGGATTGCTTCCTGATTCCTTAGAGATCTCCTCTCAGATTTGAAAGGGAGATTCTCTGCGGAATTCCCTTTCGTTTAAATGCAATTCCAAGATTTGATTCGTGCCCACGAGAGATATGGGTATCTCCCACATTCCTTCTTCGGCGAGGACTCTTGCACTTGGAAGCTTTCCTTCCAAGCACAAGAGCCCCCACCAATACCTATAAAAGGGCCCTCATCTCCGGCCTCACTTTTTCATCTTGGCTTGGCCTGAGAATCACCCCCAATTTCTTCCCTTCTCCTCCAGCCAAGTGTCCAGTAGGCTCTGGCGACTCCTCCTCCTCCTTCCTATTGCTCTGCCACAATACCAGTGGCAGAGACATCTTCATCTCCTTCCTCCACGTCGTGCCATACCTACGTGCGTGCCTCCAGCCCCTTCGTCGTCGTCATTCTCCCTCCATTGGAAGCATCTTCTCTGACGGCGATAGGTAAGAGCCGTCCGCCTCCTCCCTCCTTTTGTCTCTAAAGTAGGTTAGAACTCTTCCTCTCCCTCCTCTCTTTATTTCCCCTTCATTTATTTCTATTTTTATCCCCTCTACGCCGCAGACCACCACCATCGTTCCCATCTCCGGCCAACCATCGGCGAGGTGTCTCCGTCACCTCCACACCTCCATCCACCTCGCCAGACTCCTCATAACCTCTGCCATCATCCACTGATCATCTTCCCCACCTTCATTGACCACCATACCCTTCACAAGTGCCCCTCGACCAAACCCACCTTCACGGCCACAGAGTGACCTAGGCATGCACGCCTAGGCCGCCCTGCGACCAGCCACCCACCTAGGCACCTTCGCCATGCGACGGTGAAGCTACCTGTATGTTCTAATGGGGCCGCGAGGCTATATTGAGTGATCGCGGGTCCGACCCCCTTTCCGCCATTGAA
Source organism: Thalassia testudinum (assembly GCA_037157565.1). NCBI lineage: Eukaryota > Viridiplantae > Streptophyta > Magnoliopsida > Alismatales > Hydrocharitaceae > Thalassia > Thalassia testudinum. The sequence continues at coordinate 135,866,321 of JAZHRO010000073.1, forward strand.
GCCCAAGCAAGGAGCTCGCAAGCTTCAACCCAGGTGCTGCGCTCCATGTGAACGAGCCCAGGTGACACGGGCTAGTCTCGCGAACACATCCAACAAGAGAGCAGCCTTGAAGGAGAGCCCAGCTACAGCAATTGAGCGAAGTCCTCCTGCGGGCGCGTGAGTGAAGCAGGTGGAACTTTTAGTCCCACCTTGGAAACTCAGGAGTAAGGTGAGTGCTTTAAGTTGAATTTGTGTTTTCTTCTCTTCGCCTCAAGACACGGGGTGAGGCCCCCTCGCCCACGCTCACCCATCTCGTCCGCGACCCACGCCTCTACGGACCTAGCTGACCGACCCGTTTAACCCCGCACTCCTTTCGCACCACCCACGCCGGTGTGCCTGGACTCGGGTGCACATAACCCAACCCGATTACCTGGCTGGCTCTGGGAGAGCGAACCCAAGAGAGAAATAGAGAGAGACTGTACGCGAGGAGGGTAGGGGATAGGTTTTGCACTTGTGCGTGTGTGCAGGGAAAAGAAGAAAGGAAGAGGAAGGCGCAGCCGCAGAGAAAGGAGAAGGAAGAAAAGCTAAGGCAAGGAAAGCAGGGAAGCTAAGGATGAAGAAGGAAGGAAGAGGCACGATTGAAGAAGAAAGAGAAAGAAGAAAAGCAAAGGGTTGAAGGTAGAAGCTGAGGAAGTTGAAGCAGAAGCCAAGGCCAAGGGAAAGAGAAAGCACTGTAGTAGAGGAGGTGCGGTTGAAGAAGAAAGGCAAGGCTAAGGCACAGAGGATAGGAAGAATAAGAAGGAAGGAGAAATCAAGGAAGAAGAAGCAAAGAAGCCAAAGTCAGAGAGGAAAAGAAAGAGAAGCTAAGGCCAAAGACCCGCAGAGGAAAGTCAGAGAAAAGAAGAAAGAGCCAAAGCTAAAGGAAAGAAGAGAAAGAAGAAGAGGAAAAGAAAGGAGAAGATAAAGAAGAAAGAGAATCAGACTTTTTGCCCTATTCCTCTCAATCTCTTTATTTTGCTACATTTTAATATTCATAAACTCCTGCATTCTATTTTGATTTAGACTTTGAGTAGATTTAAGTGTTCAAATTGCATTTATTGAGATTAGTGAATAAATTCCATTTGCTCCCTATGTTCGACCTCGGATACTTAGGTTTTCGAGTAATAAAAACTTCTTATTTGTTTATAAAGGGGATTTCGCTATACTACGATGCAACATCATTTATTTTATAAACCCTGATCTTGTCTCTTGGAAACATTTCGACGCCGTTGCCGGGAACACTTCTGACTTCTCACTCTCTCACTTTTTCACCTTCACTTTTCGCACTATATTGCCCCTTCGTCTTGTGTAAACAGTGCCTCTGTACTAGACTGAAGAGGCTCCTGGGAGGAGCATTTACCCCTTGCAGTTTGCATACAATAATAGCTATTACTCGAGCATCTGCATGGTACCTTATGACGCTTTGTATGGTGGTTGGTCCCAGGCTGATCCAGCAAAGTCAGGAGGTGATAGAGCCGATGCACAGATGTTGAACGCTACGAACCTACGCTAACGTGTTCGGTTTTGGAAAACCTGTCATTGTAGTTCGAAAGCGAAGAATTCGTGTTCAACAAATAAAATTTATACCGAAATTAAAATTCCGGGTCGAACACAGGGAGGCAGACATTTGATTTAAAAACTACGCATTTCTTTTTATTTGTTACAGAATAATTCAATTTAGAACCATCTAATTATTTACAATAAATAGAAGAGAGAGAGAGAGAGTAAGAGAGAAAGAGAATATTACACAGAGAAATCAAAATGAGATGTAGAATAAACAATGAATTTTTGTATTGAAGAGATTGTTCATTACAACTAGAAAGCATAAAACAATTATTCTAGAAAGCTATAAATTTACTCTAGAAAGCATTAAAAGAATGGAGAGAGAAATGTCCTCCTCGACGATTGCTTGGAGGATGAGTAGATTAATCTAGAAAGCAGTAAATCTATACTAGAAAGCGGTAAAAAGAATAGGGAGAGAGAAATCCTCCTCGACGGTTGCTCGGAGGACGAGCCGGACGGGACGACGCCTGGACGAAGGAGAACGAAGCGGGACGAAGGAGGACGAAGCAGAAGAACGGGAACGAAGCAGCACGCCGTCGTCGTCGCGGGATCCACTTCCGAAGGGGAACGAAAATTGGACTTTATCTCGCGAGAAGCATCCCGGGTGTGGGACAAGCTTCTCTTGAGCTTTGGAGGGGTAGAGAGGAGAAAGAAGGGATCAGAATTTCGTATGGAGGGGGTCTCCTTTTATAGTTGCAAGGAGTGGGGGCAAAATAGACATTACATCTTCAAAATAATAAATAAGTGGTCTTTAGTGACGGATAAATCCGTCACTAAAGCCCCGACGTGGCCGTCGCCGCTGCACCCACGCGCGCCCGCTCGGCTGCCCGCGTGCGTAACGCCTACGAACGTCCGCGAAGTCTCAGCCGTTCGATCGCGAGATCGGACGGCTTAAAATCGCGCCTTCACCGCTGCCGCCCGCCCGCCTGTGCGTGCGATCGGGCGTTCACACGCTCGTCCAATTGCGCGCCGGCGCTATCGGGCGCGCGCGGCCGTTGGATCGCGATGGTGCGGTCGATTGGAGGCGCGCCACCGCTCCAATTTCTGCGGGGCGCGGCTCGAACGCGCGTCCCTGCTTCGCGTTAGAGCGCTCGACCGCTGCGCTGCGGTCGCGTTTGTGTTGAGCGCTTGACTTCAGCGCGGGCGCGTCGCAGCCGTTGGATCGAGATCCAACGGCGGAGAGGAGACGGGTGCGCGGTCTTCACAAGATGCAAGCGGCCGTTTGGGCGGCTGAGATGGCGCCACGTGGCGTCATCTTGGCCGTCCATCTTCTGGAAGTTGTAGATGGTGCCACGGATGTCGGATTGACTCGATTTTTGTGTCGTTGGGCTGCGATCGTCGATCTGAATTCATCCGTGCGGTCGGATTTGTCATCTGAAGTGCGGATTTACACCATCCTGGCCCTTGATCTTCTAGGGTTCCCCGGTCTCTATCTGATGCTACGGATGCCTGATTAGGGCGATCTTGGAGTCGTTGAACTCCAATCGTCGCCCTGATCACATCCATACGGTTGGATCTTTGATCCGAGGCCCCGATAAAATGTTTGCCCTGTCCAAGCACATAAAAGGAGACAATTAACCTCCATTTTATTCAAACTACTCTAAATGCAAGATGATGCATGTTATGTAATATTTATATCATGAAATGCAATCTTATGCTTAAGAACATGCATAAATAGACATTTTAAGTAGTGTAAATGTGTTTACATCATACCCCCATGCCTATCTTTTGCTAGTCCCTAGCAAAAACTATATGCTATTTATAAAAGAATTAGGTTAGATTATTTGGACCTGAGTTATTTTCTACAATTAAGAAATTGTCTACTTAGGAACTGAACTTTCAAAGACACAACAGTGCCCGGGTATCAGCCAAAATGCAGACCGCCTCAAGCCCTCGCCTTATTCAAAGAAAAATTTCTTTTTCTCTTTTTACTCTTTTCTATTTTTTTTTTTTTTTGAATTTTCACATTTTAGGGTTCAAGAGTGGCTTTCTACGACCATTCAACTCACCCAAGATTTGATGAGAACCCTAAATTTTAAGCATCTTATTGTGATTGTGATAGACTCATTGACCGGCAATTAGAACGGACTTCGGATTTCTACGCCTCTAGGTGACCTCAAAAAGAATTCTGCCTAAAGGTGTATCTTTACAGCCAGTAGCTTTCTCCCTACTTTTATTTTTTAACGGGGTCAACACAAGGGTGAATCCAGTGTATATCTCCCCGGTTTATTCTACTTCTCCGCTTCTTCCTAAGTGTTTTGGGAATTTTTAGTGCATTTTCTGAGCTGGGTTCTGGACAACCGGTCGATGAGCTGTTACCACTGACAACTTGCCAGCCATACTCGTGCGGCGAAGTGTGGCTTATTTCCTTTTGTTCTTTTCTCCTTTTTGATTTTTTTTTTTTTTTAAGTAGGTGGCTTCCCTGATCTAAGATTTACCTAAAGGCAGCAAAAAGAGAAAGGTCCAGTGACTGGGCTCTGGACAACCTACCTATGGGCTGTTACCCACGATAACTTGCCAGCCATATCACTCTAGAAGGTTCATTAGCTACCCAATTTCCGTTAGAATCGCCGAATAATGAGTCAGTGCAAAGAAAGTGTGTAGATGCTTAAAACTCAAAATTCCCTCAAATCAGAGGGCGGGTTAATAAGTCGTGTACTTATCACCCAAACTTATTTATTCCAATTATAATAGAATTAAGATGGCGAGGACTCAAAGACAAATCCACATTTTAGTGGATACACAGGCTAATTAAGTCCAAAGACCTGACGGGTCTTTGTGTTCAGATCCTAATGTAGTATTTCCTAAGATTGCAAATTTTCTTAAACCCAAATTCTCTTTCCTAATTCTGATTTTTTTCTCTTTTTTTTTTTTATATATAAAACAAACCTACGGAGCTGGCGAATGAATTCAGAGATGAATATCCACCCCCCATGCCTATTTAATGCAATGTCCTCATTGTATTAAAAAGATATAAAACAGAGTGGAAAAGTAAAGAAAGCACCTGAATTGCGTGAATATCAGGTCTGCTCCAAGATGGAAATGAAAAAGAACTGTATAAGTGCTGAATTTAGTGCCTTCAGCTAGGCACACTATACAAAGAAAAGAAATAAAGAATTCACAAGTGCAGGTCAGAATTAAAATAAACAGAAGAATCCTCCGACCTATCAACAGCGGTCCACAGATGTGGACCAGATTGTGGTGCAGACCCATCCCCCATAATCGAGAATATCTTAGGTTATGGATAAAAATTACCCAAAACCTAAAATCAGAATGCAAGCAGGGTCGGGCCTGCGATTTATGAGGATGCAACCCAAGACCAAAAAGTCGGGTTACAGAGAATTGAAGCTCAAAAGGATAATCGTTGAATGTGTGCTTGAGTTGAACATCCTCGAAACAAATGTCGTAAGGGTTCTGATTTGATGGTTTCAGCTTAAAAGGAACCCTTCGACTCAATCTTCCATTTCCTCCAAAATTAATTTCCCAAATCAACACTTCCCAGCTCCTATCCTCCTCATTCAGCATATCAAATTCCAGGACCTCTTGTATATTCATCACCCCGTCTGAAATCTCCAAGTCTAAATGATGTGGCAAAATCAAAATTGACTTGGGTCTAATTATCTCATAATTAGAATCATCAATAAGCTCAACAGGGTGTAACTGATAATCAGGGCATTGAATTGATTCCTCCAGAAAATGCGATTCTGGATCCGTATCATGTGCCCTAATAAGATCAGTTTCCTCAGTTATTGGGCTATCAAATGATCTATCAGATTCCTCAGGCCCAATCGTCTCACAAAAATCGTGATCTGAAAACTCGTGTGAGACTTCGCAACTTGAATCTTCACCATCAGGATCCGTATCAATGTATGTCCCAAAATCATTTGTCACTTTGCGTTCCAAGGAGACATACATTTCCTCGTAACCTGGCTCAGGGATTTCAGGAGAAGAAATCAGATCATCCTTAATTGGTTGTTTTAATTCAATCTGGTCAGCTTCGTAACACGTGTCCCCCCCAACAGGTGCCTGAGCGGATTCTGTCGTTGGCTTTCCTGAAGAGAGTTCATCCTGGGAATTATTCCAAGATTGAATCAAAGCAACCACGAATCTCATCCTCAATTTCGCTAATTTCCCAAGTAGAAACTCACCCGGGTTCTTATCCTTAACGTCCTGGAGCCAATCCAACAAAGACTTGTTTAAATCATCAATCATCTGAATTAGGGGCTCCAATCTCTCAATGCAAGGTGTTGGCTGAACTTCTAAAGATTGAATGATATTTCTCAAGTTAGCCCGAACCTTATCTTGAACCTGGTTAACCTGAACCAAATGAGTTGGTTCAGGGTTGTTCGGGTTTGGGCGCAATGCAGGGGAATTAACGAATTGAGATTCGTTATACCCTTCCTGATAATAGGTCATTTTAGATTGTTGAAAAGATGGTGATGACCTAAAGGCAGTGAAATCAGAGGATGGGTAAGGATCGGTGTATCCTTCTTGATTGTAGATCGTATTATTGTGTTCATGAAAGGAGGACGATCTATAATCGATGTAGCTCTGAGAAGGATAAAAATCAGAATCAAAGTGTTCAGGGTTAGACCCTAAACACGGGGGTCTGGAATTATATCCCCAATCCAAATTATCCCAACTAATTGATGGTCGATTACAATACGAGTTGGGATAATCGTCATGTTGAGGATAATTTACAACAGGAGGGAAAGAGTGGGAATGCGTGAAATATGTGGAAGGATTCATGATACACGGGAGGAAGAAAGGTGCCCTGCAATACAAACAATCAAACCTGTCCTTAAATAGGTTAGCCTAAAGACCTACAGACTCTCAAAACCCGTCTTGAGATAAAGGAACGATTTGATCTACTTCCGTCTGCTCAATCCAACCAGTTAGAAGGAGGGACTGGGGAGAAGGTTCTCCCTTCGGCTTGCACCTCCGGTTCCTAGTGTACCCCCCAGCCGCGATCGTTTGACTCTGCTCCCCTAGCTAGACATCAGATTGAACAGTAGAAACAGACTAATCGAAAATAATCTCGTTCTGGGTTCTGAAGAGCGAGTCCAATCCTTAAGGCCAACTTCTACTTTGTTTTATTTAGGGCTAGGTTTGAATGTGCTTTGGAATGTGATGGGACCTTTAAATGGGTTGTGCCCTTAATGATTGATTGATTCGTGTGTGAGTGCACAACCAGTGGTTTTCAAGCAAGATTGTTTTTGATGTGGTGAATTTTAAGATTCAAATCTTGCTTAGTAGCTTTTAGGATTCAACTTTAGGTGTTTTCAATCAAGTCTCATTGGCACACCAAGTTTTGCAAGTACAGGTGAAGATGTTTTCCTTTAAAGTTTAAAAAGAATGTGGAGTGCCTGGTAAATCCCTAAGAGTTTAACCTAATTGGCAGCTACTTGATGGGTTGATTTTATTTTAAGTGGTGCGGCCCAATCAACCCAAACAATTGGCCTGTTGCACCACTTAATTAGGCACACAAATGATTACCTAATCTGATTTCTACTCAATTATGTGTTTGGATGTGTGTACCGGCTCCTAAGATTGGATTACCGGTTGAGTTTGAAAATCAGATGAGGTTGTATACCTCTGTGAGATTTTTTTTTTTCTTTTTAATGTGGGGGTTGGGGTAAGTATGGGTGTCAAACAACAAACAATCTAACCTTAGAGTTTATAAAAACACCTAGGTTGATTGATGTTTGAGTTATTATGTGATGAAATGAAATCTAATGGGTGGGAGGTGGGGGATAACTTACAAAACCTTCCACAGCACTTTACTCCGATCTACCGCTTTTGCCTGTCTCGAAAGAGTACCTGCAATTACAATAAGAAAGGAGAAAAGTGAGGTAAATGATTTATAAGTTACAAAACGCGAAGAGAAATCAAAGAGCGTTGCTTCCCCGGCAACGGCGCCAAAATGTGGAACGCTACGAACCTACGCTAACGTGTTCAGTTTTGGAAAACCTGTCGTTGTAGTTCGAAAGCGAAGAATTCGTGTTCAACAAATAAAATTTATACCGAAATTAAAATTCCGGGTCGAACACAGGGAGGCAGATGTTTGATTTAAAAACTACGCGTTTCTTTTTATTTGTTACAGAATAATTCAATTTAGAACCATCTAATTATTTACAATAAATAGAAGAGAGAGAGAGTAAGAGAGAAAGAGAATATTACACAGAGAAATCAAAATGAGATGTAGAATAAACAAGGAATTTTTGTATTGAAGAGATTGTTCATTACAACTAGAAAGCATAAAACAATTACTCTAGAAAGTTATAAATTTACTCTAGAAAGCATTAAAAGAATGGAGAGAGAAATGTCCTCCTCGACGATTGCTTGGAGGATGAGTAGATTAATCTAGAAAGCAGTAAATCTATACTAGAAAGCGGTAAAAAGAATAGGGAGAGAGAAATCCTCCTCGACGGTTGCTCGGAGGACGAGCCGGACGGGACGACGCCTGGATGAAGGAGAACGAAGCGGGATGAAGGAGGACGAAGCAGAAGAACGGGAACGAAGCAGCACGCCGTCGTTGTCGCGGGATCCACTTCCGAAGGGGAATGAAAATTGGACTTTATCTCGCGAGAAGCATCCCGGGTGTGGGACAAGCTTCTCTTGAGCTTTGGAGGGGTAGAGAGGAGAAAGAAGGGATCAGAATTTCGTATGGAGGGGGTCTCCGTTTATAGTTGCAAGGAGTGGGGGCGAAATAGACATTACATCTTCAAAATAATAAATAAGGCGTCTTTAGTGACGGATAAATCCGTCGCTAAAGCCCCGACGTGGCCGTCGCCGCCGCGCCCACGCGCGCCCGCTCGGCTGCCGCGTGCGTAACGCCTACGCACGTCCGCGAAGTCTCAGCCGTCCGATCGCGAGATCGGACGACTTAAAATCGCGCCTTCACCGCTGCCGCCCGCCCGCCTGTGCGTGCGATCCGGCGTTCACGCGCGCGTCCAATTGCGCGCCGGTGCTATCGGGCGCGCGCGGCCGTTGGATCGCGATGGTGCGGTCGATTGGAGGCGCGCCACCGCTCCAATTTCTGCGGGGCGCGGCTCGAACGCGCGTCCCTGCTTCGCGTTAGAGCGCTCGATCGCTGCGCTGCGGTCGCGTTTGTGTCGAGCGCTTGACTTCAGTGCGGGCGCGTCGCAGCCGTTGGATCGAGATCCAATGGCGGAGAGGAGACGGGTGCGCGGTCTTCACAAGATGCAAGCGGCCGTTTGGGCGGCTGAGATGGCGCCACGTTGCGTCATCTTGGCCGTCCATCTTCTGGAAGTTGTAGATGGTGCCACGGATGTCGGATTGACTCGATTTTTGTGTCGTTGGGCTGCGATCGTCGATCTGAATTCATCCGTGCGGTCGAATTTTTATCTGAAGTGCGGATTTACACCATCCTGGCCCTTGATCTTCTAGGGTTCCCCGGTCTCTATCTGATGCTACGGATGCCTGATTAGGGCGATCTTGGAGTCGTTGAACTCCAATCGTCGCCCTGATCACATCCATACGGTTGGATCTTTGATCCGAGGCCTTGATAAAATGTTTGCCCTGTCCAAGCACATAAAAGGAGACAATTAACCTCCATTTTATTCAAACTACTCTAAATGCAAGATGATGCATGTTATGTAATATTTATATCATGAAATGCAATCTTATGCTTAAGAACATGCATAAATAGACATTTTAAGTAGTGTAAATGTGTTTACATCAACAGACGACTCCGCACTGTTAGGAGTAGGCAAGAGAGCTATGCCGACAAGAAGCGCTGAGAGGTGCAGTTCGAGGTTAAGGATCACGTCTTTCTCCGTGATCCGCTCATAAAGGGTTTGCAGCATTTTGGGGTGAAGGAGAAGCTTACGTCGGGGTTTGTGGGGCCCTTTGAGGTCCTGGAGCAGGCAGGACCTATTGCTTACTGGCTTGCCCTTCCTCCCCAACTTTCTAGAGTGCACGACGTGTTCCACGTGTCCAACCTCAGGAAGTACGTCGCCAATCCTAGTCACGTTCTATGCCACGAGAGTATCAAGGTAGGGGATGACCTGACCTATCCCGAGAGGCCAGTGCAGATATTAGACAGAGCCGTCTAGAGTTTGAGACGGAAGTAGGTACCACTGGTGAAGGTTCTATGGAGAAGCCAGCGGTACGAGGAGGCGACTTGGGAGCCTGAGGCAGCAATGCGAGAGCGATACCCGGAGCTTTTTGAGGGTACGTCTTTTCGGACCTACTTCGGTCCTCTTTAAATTTGTTATGCGTTTTTACGTTACCTTTTCCACACCGTACGTCACCTAAGTTTCGGGGACGAAACTTCCTTTAAGTTTTCTATGTTGAAATGAATCGTCGCCCTTTTTGCCGGATAAGACGTCTGGAGTGTCAGTCAGACATCTGTCCAGACGTCTAGACATAGGTTCGGATGTCCGGAAGTGGGAAAAATCGAAACCTACTTTTCCTCCGCGCACGTGGTGCACAGAACGTTCTCTCTCCTCACAACCCTCTCACCTGAAACCCTAAACCTCTCCTTTTTAAACCCCTTGCACACCTCCTTTCTTTTCCCTGTCACCACCAGCCGCCGCCCCCTTCCTCTCCTTCCCCTACTGGCGACCACCTTCATCACCGTCACCTTTTCCCCTACCGCGGGCAAGTGCGCGAAGGAAAGAGGGAGGGAGAGCACGAACAAGTGCGTGAGGGAGAGTGAGAGGGAGCGAACGAGCGAGCGTGAGAAAGAGGGAGAGGCCTCGTGGGAGCTCGTTTGAGAGGAGTACCTTGCTGCGGGAGCAGCGGCGCGAGCTCGGTGGCACTCGGGAGGAGGCTCGCGAGTGCGAGGTCGAGAGCTTGTGGAAGGAGCCGAGGGCGCGTGCAAGGAGAAGGGGCTCGCAGGTAGGTGTCCTCGGCCTCTTGCAGTTGCGTAAGACGCTCTTGCCACGCCTACAGGCAAAGGCGCGAGGAGGACAGGCCGTGCAAGCAGATATTGGATACTGGTTTTCCTGTATCAGCCGTTTGGGACAGCGACCAAACGTCTGGAGAAGCATCGGGACGTCCGGAGCCGAAGCTGGACATCTGAAAACACATTTTCGCACGGAGGTACATGTTTCTGCGCTACTTTCCGCCATGCAGACCTTAGCGCAGGACTTGTTGGCTGAAAATGGGTCTGCATCTTTGTATGCAGCTGCAGCGCATTGGAAAGGCACACGGTGCATCTTTCTAGGCACTTTTGGACATCTGACTACTTCTCCTGACATCCGACGGCACTTCCAGACGACTGGAAGGAAGGTCCGACACCTTAGACTTCCCTCAGACGGTTGTAGAGGAGTCCAGACATCTGAAGCAGCCGCAGGAAGTGAGAGGTAGGATCCGACGTCTTTTAAGATGTCTGGGAATAGTCCCAGATGTCTGATTTTGAACAGTAATCGTGTTTCTGGCCCGTTTAGGGCCCAAACGGCGTCGGATTTCCACAAACAAAGTACCATTATTTTTCACTCGAGCTTCTCTACGTGTTCGTGTCGAGTACCTACTATTTTGAACTCATTTGATATAAATTAGTCGCTGGTACAGGTTACTAACCAGTGGCATGTTCAGGGCCTGCGGAGACGACGAGATCTGCGGTGCAGGAACCCATTCCTCCCGTGGTACCCGGTAGAGTGGTTTAATTCATTTTTTAAGATGTGAATAAAGAATTTGCTTGCTTAGATTAAATTGATTGAAGCTCTAGGATGTGAAATGAACCCTAGGGTAGAAATGTATGAACTTGATGTTGAGCTACTCTGTTTACTCGAGATGCAAGTTAAAATACGAGCTGCCTGTATGTGAATGAGAAATTGAACTGTGAAAGCACAAGTTGCATGCATATGATTTAGAATTGAATTATGAAAACACGAGTTGCCTGCATATGGATGATGAATGAGTTATGAACCATGAGATCTGCATACTGATAAATGGAACGAATACAATGCGTGAACCCTACGGGGAATTGTGAGGAAAACTCCTGGATATGGAAAGGAATTCCATGTGTAGACAGGAAGTGAGTTGGCCCTTGCATATGTGGTACCAAGGAGCACAGTGGTTCTTTTAGGGTAGAGCAGAGCTAGTCGCCCTTGGGTTAAGACCTGGGGTTAGGAATGGTCACTCTACACCGACTCCTGTAGGCCCTCGCGTACGTGGTACCGAGGCGTTCTACTAGTGTAGGGAGGGAAATAGCCACCCCACGGGGCCCGGGGTTAAGCTAGCCACCCTACACTGACTTTGTTAGGCCCGTTGGGCAAACCAGGGTAGTCGGACGAGGGTATGCGGACTGTGGAGGGGCAAGACCCCTGTTTGGTTCTGAGGGGCGAGAACCCTGTTTTGAGGGGGCAAGGCTCTATAATGTTCCGTGCTGTACCTTAGGCGTACCTACTAGCGGAAACAACTAACTGCATGTCAGTGCGGGGTAGCTACCCGTGCGCTTATCACGCATGCCGTAGTCACCGCTACGTCGCAACAGTGACCTTAGGGTGGTTGACTGGGTGTAGGACTACCGTGGGGGACTCTCTTGGCCAGGAGAGCACCACGTGTACCTTCTACTCCATGGAAAAGACTACAATCAAGATCGTTTCCATGATGAACAAGCAAGATCAAGAAATACTTGGATCCTTTGTGAAATAAATGAACTAGAAATACATAGATAAGATAAATAGAAATGAGAATAAAACCTGGTTGTCTGTTTTACTTTACTGCCACATAAATAATGTAAACACCACTCTACTCAGCATTTGCTGACTCTGTCTTTCTGTAACCCTATTCAGGACTAGGAGTTGAGCAGCCCGAGTTTCTGGTTGCAGAGGGTGCTAGGCCAAGCCGAGCCCAGCCATAGTCATTTCTTTCTAGCCCTTTAGTTTTTTGCTGTTGTAATGAGTAATAGACATCTATTTTACTGTACCTGTTACTTTTTGCCTTCTTTTTCCACCGTGTTGTTGTGGTGGCATGTACTATTTTGAGACAGTTTGCTCTACTTTCCTTTATCGTTTCGCTGTTTTTTTCTGTTTAGTTATAATGCATGAGTTGATGTGGTATTATTCTTGCTTTTTGTTATTTCTCGTTGGATGACTAGGTTTTGGGATTAGTCGAGGCGAGCTAGTCTCGGGTCTGGTAGGGATTTGGGAACCAGGTCGTAACATAGATGCGGAGAGAATAGGAGAGAGAAGTGCGTGCACAATACAAGTAATCAAATTCTAGGCCTAAAGGGTTGCACCTATTGGACCTAGTCCAAATTTTGCTAACCCTAGCTAAATGACTTGACCCTTGAATTACTTGGCTGGTTAGAAAGGTGGGACCCCGTAGGACATCCCGCACGGCGGGACACCACTAGAGGTTAACGCAGTTACAGCATCTACCTTTCTTCTCACCAGTTGGTCCAAATAGACAAGGCCTTAGATACAATCAACTAGATATAGCCGAGTTTGGAAAATAAAATCCAACCTAGTTGGCACATCTGTCAAGTTAATTGGGGCTTAGGATTTAAAGTGCACGGGATTAGATGATGGGCATGAGGGGGGTAGTTGCCTAGTTAGATCAATTGAATTGTGTGCGTGTGCCAAACAAGGGTTCGCAATACAAACTTAATTGATGTGGTTTCTTTTAAAGTTCAAGTGCTTGTATTAGTGAATTTTAGGGTTCACTTGGTTAAATAGATTCAGACAATGGTTCTGATGAGGCACACAAGAAGTTTTGCAAGTTCTAATTGTTTGATAAATTTCCTTTATGTATGGGGATGCAAGTATGCTCTACTTTAATGTGAAACCCTAAGAGCAGATAGTGCTATATGAATTGTTTTAGCCCAAAGAATCAAACGTGGTGGGACCCAATCAAAGAAATCAATGGTCTTACTGTACCACCAACTAAGGCACCGAATTTTTTTTTTTCAAAGTTTTTTAATGCATGTTATGTAATTTTCCCAAATTTAAAATGTACTAAGGGTTCTGTAGTTTGTTTTGACCCTTAGTGATCAAATATTCCGTGTAATCAAACGTGCACTAAATGTTTTTGTCAGATTTTTCGAGGATTCTATATTACCACAAAAATTCAACGTGTAAATTTCAGATAAATTTGAGTTATATAAAAATTCTTGTGATTTTTTGAATTTCAAAAAATTAGGAACAAAAAGAGATTTGATAACAGTTCAGTTATGAATTTTTAAATTTTTATATAAATTAGAATTACGCAAAATTTTATTATATTATTCCTGACTTTAATGTCCACATTCATTCAAAAGTTTAGAATTTTTGGACATGTAAAATTTCAAAAATTAAAATTTTAAAATCAAAGTTTGTTGCAGCTAGAAAATATAGAAGGAGATTTTATTGATTTTCAATAGTTAACAACCACCAAGATTTTTTTTTTTTAAATGCAAATAACTCAACCAAATGACTAACCTAAGGATCAAGATAGACACCTATCCTAGATGGACAAATGCTAAATGCAATTACTCCTGAGAGTCAGGAATCTACCAAAGTCTACGATGTAGATGACCTACCTGGGGATCTTCACCTGCACTTTTTCTTCTCGTAGCTTCACAATTCATTCTCGTGCGACTGCGCGATCCTGCACACGAAAGGATAAAAAGAAAAGAACAAGTTAGATTACATGAACACAAATCTAGATGAAACTATTGAAAGTAAAATAATCGCATTGCCTCCCCGGCAACAATGCCAAAAAGTGTTCTTAACGCGGATGTGATTGCATAAAATACACTTTCGTCGTAGTATAATCGCGTTAGAAACTCTTAAATTTGTTAATGAAATCGAACTTGTAAGGATTTTCGAATAAAAATATGGGAATCCGAGTCGTTTGCAGGGAGGTAAATATATCAGAATCGCTTTCCTAATTAGAAGTAGAATTAAGTATCAAGTAGGATGACTATTAAAACTAATGCTAAATCTAATAGCATACAACTACTAGAACTATAATGTACTACTACTGGAAAGCATGCAATTTGAAGGCAAGTTTAAAAATAACTAGAACTTTATTGAATAAAATGAGAGTTTAGCACAAATAGAAGTAGTATTGCAATTAGAGGAATGCTTAGAAAATTATAATTACAAGTAGAACTAGACTAGAGAAATGCAAAAATTATGGGCTTCGAAGGCAAAGTTCAGAGCGTCGACGTTGATACGGATGCAAAGGCACACCCACCAGAACCACCAGAGTTGGTGTGAACTAGTACTAGTTGGTAAAGACTACGTGGAAGTAGGAAATTCTAAGTAGGAGATATTGTTCCAAAGGAGGTGGCTAGGTGTATTTATAGAAAATAGGGATGCTTCCTATTGGTTGATTTAGGTTACCAAGGATAATTAAGTTGAATGGCTAGGACTAATAGGTTAAGGATATGTTTTTGTTGGAAATAAATTAAAGGTTTAGGTTCAATAGGTTGGGTAATGGATGGCTATATGATTAATTGATAGGAATATTGTGAGTTAAATAAGTAAGTGGAAGAGGATAAATAGTGGCCGATGTAGCCAAATGAGAGCTTTTTATTATTTATTTATTTTGTTTTTTGGTTGGGAGAATAAATAAGTGGTGGAGAGATTGGGTGGGATTTGTTGCATAGGTTTTATGGTTACGCAAGGGATAGGTGTGGGGAGTTCGGTGGGTGTTGGATTGGGATTTGATGGAGGCCGTGAGTGGGATATGGGACTTGTGCATGGGGACATTACATAGGTTTTTGCATGGGAATTATCTGGTGTTCGGTGGATGCAGTGGGATTTAATGTGAGATTTACATGAGGTGTATTGTATTTCGTGAGTTGTGTGTGGGATAATAGATGTGTGATATAAGGTGGAAATCACAAGATATCTAGGAGATGGTGGTGGAGGGTTAGGTAAAAGGGTCGTTGGTGGGGGTTTGCATGGGTTTAGGCCAAGGGTTTTGGAATAAGTAATTGGGTTTTTAAATAGGTTAGGGCTTTAGGTTAATTGGGTTTCCAAATAGATCCAATTATTAGACTAGTCATTTTCCAACTGAGTTCAATCCAGAAAATCCAATTGAGCATTGCTCCGATTAATCTAAAATTTTGTATCTGCACATATAAAAATAAACTCATCAAGTTACCAGATACAATTGTAGGAAAGATTACACAAAAGCCCAAAAGTATGCATTATTTACAAAATGACTTAAAATGACTAATCTAACCTAACTAAATGTAATCTAACACAAACTACCCTTAGACTAACATTAATTAGGCATTAATTAACATAAATAAATATGGAAATATCAATACCCTAAAAAATTTTTTGGTGGAAAAATTTACAGGAAGCTGGAGAACTTACTGACTTATTCAAAAGAATGTCACTTTTTTTTTTTGCAAATGTTAGTATGTCTCCTACAACTTTATTTGGTAGAGCACACTTATTTGGTGGGTGAGAACTTAGATGAAAAGAATTTCTCCTAAACGTAAGACTAAAAACTGAGATAAAGAGTCTACTTGCACGCACAGGTAAGGACTCTACTTTCCCTAATGAACACTTGGGTTGGATCTTAGATTCATCTGGTTTTTCTCGTCTTTGTGTAGTGTGAACCAAGGTTACTTAGATTTCCAAACAAAAGCAAACCAACGAATCTTGTACTGGTGACTCAGATACAAGAACACGTCCTAAGTTAAGAGAGATCCTGGTCTATCTTATCAATGCTTAAGTGTATTAAGCCAAAGCCTGAGCGAATCAAACTTTTGTGGCCTAGAAAGTCTTTAAAGCAAAGGTTGAATGTCCATAAATGCTTATTTTATTTTTGCTTCAGCTTTCAGATCATAGGTAAACATTTTTTGAAAACATTTTTCATTTTTTTATGAACTTTTTATGTTTTGTATTTTTTTTTTTTGAAAATTTTCAAGATTTTTAATTTTTATGGATTTTTCAATTAGGCTATAAATATATACTATAGATGGATGCATATAATGGACAAGAATCTGCAAAATACCCATATAATACCCAGATCCTAGGGATGCCTATCCATCCCCCCATGCCAAATCATGCTATGACCTCATATGCATGCAAAAAGGATTAAACAAGGTTAAAGGGTCTTGGTGCAAAGGTGAGTACAGGGTATAAAACAGGGTGGATGGGTGGGTGATGAAAAGCAAAGTGAAGTGAATGAAATGTGATGTGGAGTGAGAGTGAAAGGGTTGTTGGGGTGCCTCCTAACAAGCGCTGAATTTAACATCCCCAGCTAGACTCGGAGTGAGGCAAAGGCTAGTTACCCTCCAGTAGGGTAACTGTTTCACCAACGGGGGTAGGCTCATGAGTGAGATATGGTTTCCACCGCTACCCATTAACAATAAATTTTTGCCCAATTTTTGGATCTTCAATCTTGATGGCTCCATTGGGAAAAGGTCTCAAGACTAGGAAAGGACCAGTCCATTTGGACTTCAGTCTTTCAAGAAAGAATTTGAGTCGGGCATTATAAAGCCAAACCTACTATGATGACTTAAACTCCTTCCACCTAGTGTGGCCGTCGTGAAAGGCCTTGTTTCGTTATTTAAAGGTCAAGGCAGAGTCATGGGCTTCACGACGTAGCTCTTCTAATTCTTGGGGTTGGAGTTTCCTTTCTCGACCACGCAAGTCTCCAACTCCATGGGTAAGTGACAACGCTTCCTGAAAACAATCCTACATGGAGACATACCAAGGGGAGCCTTTAAGGCGGTCCAATATGCCCATAAAGCGCTAATCAACTTGTCGGATCAATCATTACGATCATGTCGAACCATTTTCTGGAGGATTTGCCTGATCTGCCAATTTAAAACCTCAGCCTGGTCGTTAGTTTGAGGATGATATGGAGAAGTGATCGGTGGACTTCGTATTTCCTCAAAAGTGCCTGGAAAGGCGAATGGGTGAAATGACTTCCTCCATCCGAAATGATGGCTCGAGGGATCCCAAAGTGCGCATAGATGTAGTCTTTGACGAATTTGATGGTAATGACATGGTTATCACGGTGTGCAAGAATAGCCTCAATCCATTTTGAGAACTAATCAACGGCAACAAGGATGTACTCGAAACCGTCGGATGGAGGAAAGGGACCCATAAAATCGGTTCCCCAAATATCAAAAATTTCTGCAGCTTGGATGGGTTGTAAGGGCATCATGTCGCGATGTGACATTGACCCTGGCGACTGGCACCTAGTGCAACACTTAGCGTAATTGTGTGCATCTTGATGAAGCGAGTGCCAAAAGAACCTACATTGCAACACCTTTGCTTCAATTTTCCTCCTGGAAAAATGGCCTTCGTAGGCCTGATCATGGCAAGAGGATAGCTCACTGGGGAACTAGTTGTCAGGAACACAGCGACAGATAATCTGATTAACACCTACTCTAAAAAGAAGTGGATTATCTTAGAAATAGTACTTTGCTTCTGTAATGAGACACTCACGTTGGTTTTTAGGCCAGCCACATGGAAGAGATCTAGAAGCAAGGTAATTAGCGATATCGGCATGCCACAACCCACTTGCCACATCTATCGCTAGAAGGTTCTCATTAGGAAAAGATTCATTTAATGGCAAGGTAAGTGATGAGAACCTCATCATGAACCCTAACTGGCATAATCTAACCTAAGTATGCGAGAAAAAGCTCCTACATAACTCATAGAAAGGCTTGACTCAGAGAATTCTGAGTTTAATAAGAAAACAGGTCATAAGGGGTAAAAATGCAATTTCACCAACACAATCTGTAAACAGGGTAACTCAGGGTCCAAACATAGGTCAAATTAACCTTATAAGAAGAAAAGTGGGATGGTTCGATCCAACAAGGGCTACAGCAACTCCAAGGAATTAAATGACATTCTGTAACCTTAAAACAAACCCACTTCAATTCACGAGGTTCGAGGTAGGGTAAAAATCGACTAAACCCTCTAAAATTCATAGAAAATTAATATCTAGGGTTTAGAACCTTCAATTTGGCCTTGGAAACCCATTTTGACCTACATTGAGAATCATGCCCAATTAATGACTTAATTTGGATTTTTACGTAAATTGGACAGTCAAACAAGGTCTGACCTAAAAATAAAATTCACCATTGGAATCCTTAGGTCCCATTTAGCCATACATAAAAACTTGAACCTAAGATGAGACCTTCTTGACTGACTTTGCATTTTGGTCCTCATCTATTACTTTTTTACCCTCAACTTTCGAAACCCTTGCATTTTGGCCCCTAGGTTCTTCGTCGTTCTTTGCATACAGGTCCCTCCTACAAATCTCTGAGCAGCACCATGCTTCGGCGACTTTGCGCGGAGCATAGGGCCGCGCAGGGTGAGGGAGGCGACCTATCAGTTGAACCGGGTGTTCCTTGCGACGTCTGCTGTCGTAGGGACACCACCATGACTTCTGCCCTCGCCCACACCTTCCATGCGAACGTGCGGAAGGTATGGGTCGCAATTCCGACCACTCTCCGGCGAGGGAGGCACGTCGCCTCCCTGCGCCCACCCCTCCGCCTCCGCCTTTATAAGGACCAGCGTCGCTAGCCGACTCTGGTAGCTCGGTCCTGATGGAGAAAATCCCTACCTTTCTTCTCTTCCCACTCCGGCAGAAACCCACAAGATCCGGCGGTTCCTCCTCCTCCGTCTCGTCGCTCTGTTGCAATACCAGCAGCAGAGCCACCTTCGCCCGCTCTTCCCGCGTCGCGCTGTACCCAGCGCGAACCCTCCCGCTCTCTTCCTCGCCGCCGCCCTCTTCCTCTGGGTATTTCTTCCCCGGTGACAGTTGATACGACTGCCGCCCTGCTCCGGCCCCTTAGTCCCTGTAATTAGGTCAGGACTATTCCCCATCTCCCCCTCTTTCTTTTCCTCACTATATTTCACTCGATTAGCCCTCGACCGCTCCTGTCCACCGTCACCTTCCTCGTCTCCGGCCACCCTCCGGCGAGATGCTCCCATCGCTCCGCAGCCCCACCGCCTCTCCGACCCTCACAGAACCTCCGCCTCATCACGCTGAACAACCTCCGTCCACCCACTGCCGCTCCACACCCCCACCACACTCCCCCGATCAGACCCATTTTTCCGGTCGCTGTCCGACCTAGCCCCGCCGCCAGACGCCGCCCCACGACCTGCTGCACCCTGCACCACCTTCGCCGTGCCATGGCGAAGGTCCCCCGCTAGTCTGATTAGGCCGAGAGGCCGTGCTTCTGTCTGACAGGGTTGTAGCCCCAGCCGCCATTAATGACAACTGAAGCAGCTTCGAGGCGAGCTCCAGGCCCTGCAGCTTCAGGATCCCAGGTGCTGCAGGTTGGGGTGAAGTCTGCGGAGACTTCTGCCTCAGCATTTGGCACCGATAGTGGCTGCAGCTGAGCGGAGAGCAATGCGGTCTGCTGCGGGCGCGCGCGAGAAGAGCGCAGAGGATAGTCCCACATCGTGAGTTTACCAAACCCCGCAGTAGTATAAGTTGATTTTGTGTTTTCTATTGGTCGCCTCCGAAAGCACTGGGGTGAGGTCCCGCACCCACTCACCCGCCCGGTTCGCGAGCCCACCACGCGGATCCGGTGGACCCGACCCGACCCGACCCTATCTGAGCACACCTTGCGCATCACCCACACACCGGTGTGGCTGGTCACGGGCACGAAACCTGACCCGATTACCTGCAGCTCTGGGAGAGCATCCTGTGAGTGATTTGCAGAGAGAGAGAGACGTGCGGGTAGAGGGACAGGGTAGGTTTTGCTCCTTGTGCAGGCAGCCTGAGAGTTGAAGAGAAGAGACATAGCTGCATGGAAGAAGAAGAGAAGAAAGAAGAAGAAGACCAAGGAAGAAGAAGAAGGCCAAGGAAGAAGGAAGAAGAAGAAGGAGAAGCACAAAGGAAGCACTGTAGCAGACACCACTTAAGCCGTCTAACTAAGAAATCAGACGACGGATGAAGCTCTGCAGACAAAGCAAAAAAGAAGAAAAAGAAAAGAAAAGGTGTCGCAGCTGAAAGAAAAGAGAAGGAAGAAAGAAGAAGAAAGAAAGAAGACAAAGAAGAGAAGAAGAAGAACTGAAGAAGATCAAGAACTGTGAAGGAAAGAGGAAAAAGAAGACAAGCAAAGAGAGAAAGAAGAGAAGAAGAAAAAGCCAAGAAACAAAATCTACTTCTCCCTCTCTCTCTCTCTCTCTTATTTTTGTAATAAAGAAGCATTTTACTTCTAGAATTCTAGTAGCTCCCTGAGTTCGACCTCGGAAGAAAAACATTTCTGAGTAAAATTATAATAGTGGCAATGACGACAAACCGTAGCTATTTTATCTATACCACAACGACATTACTATAATAAGAACAAACAAAAGGCTAAGCTTTGGTGTCATCACCAAACACTAGTAAGTTTAATATGGTTTGAGTCGAGACTTGAGAGGTGGTCTGCAACCACATTCTGGGCTCCAGCCTTTTCTTGTATCTCAAGATCAAACTCTTGGAGGAGAAGGATCCAACAAATCAATCGAGGCTTTGCATCCTTCTTATGCATGAGATGACGAATGGTCGTGTGATCTATTAAGATGGTAACATGAGAGCCCAGAAGATATGAATGGAATTTCTCCAGCCCAAAGGCGACCGCTAGAAGCTCCTTTTCAGTGGTTGTGTAATTACGTTGGGCCTCATCCAGCATCTTACTTGCGTAATACACCACAAAGGGGTGTTTATCGTTTCTTTGTCCCAAGATAGCTCCGACAGCTAGGTCAGAAGCATCACACATCAGCTCAAAGTCGAGGGACCAATCAGGCGGCTGGAGAACAGGGGCCTTAGTGACAACATCACACAACTGCGTAAATGCTCGAATACAATCGGGGCCCATGTCAAAGGGTACATGTTACGACCCGGTTCCCGAATCCCTATAGGACCTGAGACCGGCTCGACTCGACTAATCCCAAGACCCAGTCGTCCAACAAAGAATAACCAAAAATTGGAAAGTAAACCACATTCACTATGCAAAGTAACTAACAATAAAAGAGTACAAACAGTAAAGGAAATAAAAGCTGCTAACAGTACATATCACCATCACAACAGTAAAGTAGAACAAAGTAAAGAACAGAAATGGTAACAACAGTCTAAACTCACTAGCAAATGGAAGTACAACAAAAATAGGAACTACTGCTGGGCTCGACTGGACCCAGCACCCTCTGCAGCCGGTGGCTCCGGCAGCTCAACTCCTGGACCTGAAAAGGGTTATGAGTAAATGAAGTCAGCGAACACTGAGTAGAGTGGTAACCAAACTAACTAAAGCAGTAAGGGATAACAAGTAATTTTATCTTTCCCATTTATTTTATTTTACAAGTCATTTCATTTCCTCCATTGGTTTACTTTCAGATCTCTTTCTTGATCTCGTATGTTCCTCGTGGGAACGATCTTGATTGCAGTCTTTTTCGAAGAGTAGAAGGCACACGTGGTGCTCTCCTGGTCGGGAGAGTCCCCCGTGGTAATCCTACACCCAGTCAACCACCCCAGGGTCACTGTCTAGACGTAGCGATGACTACAGCACGCGATAAGTGCACGGGTAGCTACCCCGCCTGGCACGTGGTTAGTCGTTTCCGCTAGCGGGTACGCCCAAAGTATAGCACGGAATAGATAGGGCCTAGCCCTCTCAGTAACAGGGGTCTTGCCCCTCAGAACCAAACAGGGGTCTCACCCCTCCACAATCCGCACACCCTCGTCTGATTATCCCGGTTTGCCCAGTAGGCTTAACAAGTCAGTGTAGGGTGGCTAGCTGAACCTTGGGCCCCGTGAGGTGGCTAGCTTTCTCCCTACACGAGTAGCTCTCCTCGGTACAGTGTATGCGAGGGCCAATAGATGTCGGTGTAGAGTGGCCAATCCTAACCACGGGTCCCAACCTAAGGGCGGCTAGCTCCACTCTACACTAAATAAGGGACAGTTGCTCTCCTTGGTACCACGTACTCAAGGGTTAGCACACTTCCCACTCACATTTCCAGATCCATTCCATTTATCCACAGGAGCTCTACTCCTAATTTCCCGTAGGGTTCATGCTCGTATTCACCATGTTGTTCCATACCAAGTTTCATCATTCACATTTCCATTCTCATATTATACACATGCAACTCATTTTTCCACAATTTAACATATACAATAAGCAATGTCACATGTAACTGTTTAACTAGCATAGGTGTTTCATATTTCACAGGAAACTCGTATTTATTAGCAGGCAGTTATTTACATTTCTATTCATTCATTTATGACTACAATCTCAAACACGCATTCAAACAGTGCAAGTACTTCTCGTCCTAGGATTCATACCACATCCTAAGTTTTTAGTTATCCAATTTCACATACGCATTCACGTTTTATAATTAAAACAGGGGGAAACCACTCTACCTAACAATCCAGGAGTATTGGGGGCTCGAACGACAGACTCACGTGCCTCAGCAAGTCTCGAACATGCAACAGATCGAAGTCCTATACCAAGGAACATACCACAATGAAACGTTCAGAACAGTATATAAAGATTTCTAACATGTAGAGGAACACACAAGGAAACCACAGACATCTTGTTTGCGTAAAATGGACCTCAAACGGACCCTAAATGGGTCAAAAACAGAACTGCAGACCTAAATCAGATGTCTAGCACAAGATCTAGACGTCTTAAAAGTCACCAGGGTCTCACCTCAAGTTCCTGCGTCGACTTCAGATGTCCAGAACCCTTACTTGACCATCTGGACCCTGCTCCATATGTTCGACCTCCCCTCCAGTCGTCTGGGAGTGCTTCTAGTCGTCTGGTAAGCTGTCCAGACGTCCGAAATGCGTGGGAGAGAGTGCTCCGTGCCTTCCCAAAGCAATCTTTGCACGTGACAGATAATCTTCCTCTTTTAGCCACGTAGATCGAAGCTACGGTGTGGCCTGCATGGCTGTATCCGCAAGAGGAACGTACCTTCGCGGAGCTCTACTTTTCGACGTCCGGTGTCGTCACCAAACGTCCAACCCATCGTTTGGACGACACGCCTGACATCTGATTCTGGGAAAAACTTAGAACCAGATCGACCTCCTGCTCCCCTCGCCACGTGCAGCCGCGGCCTCTCCTCCTCGTCTATAACTCCGGCTGCAGCAAAGTATCGGGGAAGTCTCCCCCAACGCGCTCCTCCTCCTGCACGTGTCGCTCCAGCCATGCGTCCTCCGGCAAGTTCTCACGAGCTCGTGAACACAAGCTCCTCCTTTCTTCACGCCACTTCTCCTCTTCGCTCTCGCACCCTCTCTTGCGCTCGTCCCTCTTGCTGCAGTGGAGTGGAAGAAGGAAGGTGGTGGTGGTGGAGTGGAGAAGAGAGGAAGGGGGGAGAGGGGTTATATAGAGGGTGCAGCTAGGGTTCTGGTGGAGGAGAAAGAAGAGAGAGAGAAGAGAGAAAAGTTGTCTGCGCACAGCCTATGTGCAGATGCGAGACTGTGTACAAAATTTCAATTTCCAGACGTCTGGGAAGGGTTCCAGACATTTGATCAGACGTCTGAATGACAATCCAGATGTCTTAAAAGGCTTAGAATTGAACGGGTCTTTACAGTACATCAATTGATAGGAGATGCATCAAAGGTTTGGAAATCTTGAAGAAATCCTTGATAAATCTCCTATAGAACTAACATGACCAAGAACGGAGTGGATTTGCTGGACAGAACTAGGTACGGGTAAATCAGCAATCACATCAAGTTTAGCTCTGTCCACCTCGATACCCCTTTCAGAGATGATATGTCCCAGAATAATACTTTCATGCACCATAAAATAACTTTTCTCCCAGGAAAGCATGAGGTTAGCATCAATACATCTTCGAAGGATGCGGGTCAGGTTGGTTAGGTAGTCATCAAAAGTGGGTCCGAAGATCGAAAAGTCATCCACAAAGACCTCAAGAAAATCGCCCACCATATCGTGGAATATCGCCAACATGCATCTTTGGAAAGTAGTTGGCGCGTTACAGAGTCCAAATGGCATCCCTCTGAAAGCGTAGGTGCTAAAGGGGTAGGAGAAGGTGGTTTTCTCTTGTTCACAGGGGTCAATAGCCACTTGGGTATAGCCTGAGAATCCATCCAGGAAACAAAAGAACTGATTTCCCGCTAACTGCTCTAAGGATTTGGTCGATAAAAGGTAGTGGAAAATGGTCTTCTTGGTAGTAGTATTGAGTTTCCTATAATTTACACACACTCTCCAAGATGTAGGAGTGCTTGTAGGGATGGATTCGACTTTGTCATTGACACGGATGGTGTGACCCACCTTTTTGGGAACAACATGAATCAGGTTCACCCAAGGGCTATCGCTGATTGGGTAAATAATGCCTGCATCAAGCCACTTGATAATTTCAGTCTTGATGACCTCCCGCATATTGGGATTGAGACATCTCTGCATCTCATGGGAAGGTCGAGCCTCCTCCTCCGTATATATACTGTGAGTGCAGAAGGAGGGGCTAATGCCAGTCAAATCAGAAAGAGACCATCCAATGGCTGTCGTATGTTCAATTAGGACCTTCATTAGCTTGCACTCTTGCTCCTTGTATAATTTTGAACTGATGATTACAGAAACCGTTTCATTTGGTCCAAGGAAAATATATTTTAGCGTGTTAGGCAGTGCTTTAAGCTCAGGAGTGGATGGGGAAAGATCTGCCAATTCTTGGGACGAGATTGTCCCAAAAGGATCAATAAGGGGAGAAGGAAGTTTGCCCTCAAGTTGGCCAAGGAGAAGGGCACCTTGGATTGATGGATCAAAGAAAGGAGTGCCCCAATGATCAGCATTTGGGAACACGACCCTAGTGTGGAATGTCGCTTCCGCCTGATTTGGTGGGAAAGAAAGGGCACTTCGGTCTTCAAGGGGCTAGCCCAGAGGTGAGCAGCCCGAATATGACTCAGACCACAAGGCATAAGAAGCGAAGTGGACCTCGTCAGGGGTCTGGTCAGGAAGAGATAAGGGTAAGGGAACAGGTGGGGAAATGTCACAGTAAAGGTTAGTTAAGTGATTGTGATTTTCCAAGGGTATGCCGCAGCAATTTGAATAAGTCCCAACCAATCTGATACATGCACTGATAGCCATGTCATCATCGGATGTGTCATCCTCGGTAACATCGCAATCAAAATTCTTGGGGGCTTTAAAAATGTAAGTTTGAGCCTTTTAGAGCCCACGACAATCTCAATGCAGCCCAATTCATAATCGATATGAACACGGCCTATGGCCAAGAAAGGTCTACAGAGGATTATCGAATAATCAGAAAGTGAATCAGGAACTTCCATGTCTAATACAAGAAAGTCAACAGGAAAACAGAGGCTGTTGACCCTAACCACTACGTCTTCTACCACACCCCACGGGATTTTGACAAAGCGATTTTCCAATTGCAATGTAATAGGGGTGGATTTCAGATTTCCCAATGCAAATTTCTGGAACATGATGGTCGATACGAGGTTAATGGAAGATCCTAAATTCAGCAAGGTATGATTAAAATTGCAACCTTTGATGCTGCATGAAATTAGAAGGGTGCCAGGATCTTTCTGCTTTGGTACTAATTTTGATAGTAGAGCACAACTCGCATGAGGCGAGAGAACCACTGGGTTCTTGGTTTTCTTTTGCTATTGCCTAGGTGTAGTGTAGTCTTTAAAGAAACGGGCGACAATCAGGATGTGGTCGATCTCCTCTAACAAGGGAACTTTGATCTCAATGTCCTTGAACAAATCACGCAGATTATCAAAAGTTTGCGTGTTCTTTTTCTTACCTTTGGCTCCCTTAGTAGATCCTCAGGGAATGGGACTAACTCTGGCACCAGTTTGGGTGTGTCGTCCTCACGAGAATGTGGTGCGCAACTCGAATGAGAGGACGATGAAGAAGATGGGCCAGGATCAGGTCGAGGCAGATTGACGGTCAATTTACCACTCCTCGTAGTAATCGCATTGGACATTGTAGGTCTAGTGGGATCATAAGGCGGAGGAGGGTTCACAATAGGGACATATGGTTGATCTGCTATTGTGAGATTAGCTTGAAATCCTGGTGGAGTACTCAGAGCTTGCAGAATCTGATGAACCTGCTCCTGAGAAGGTCGTACCTGTGGTTGAGGACCACGAGGTACAAAATTTTGTGAGTTTGGGATAGGTTGGGTAGGAAGAGTGCCTTCAGATCGAGTCGTCATGCATAGTTGACTGATCTCAGCATTCTGCTGTGCCAATTGGAGTTGAAGAGAAGTCATGTTTTCTTCATGGCGCTTAGACATTTCCTTCATCATTCGCATCAATTTATCAAGAGGGCATAATGTGTGATCTGTTTGAGATGCGCAAGGGCCTGATGGCGGATTTGCCAAAAGATTATATTGGGCCCTTGGGATGATAGGAGCGGACGGTCGCATTGGTCCACCAGTGGGGCTTTGGCACTGAGAGTTGTTGGACCATGCAAAGTTTGGATGGTTGTGCTACCCTGGGTTATAAGTAGCAGAATATGGGTTGTTCCCTAGGGCGCACATGTCTTCGAATTCAGAAGACGAGTCCATATATGGTAATGCATTTGCGTACATGGAGGCTTACTCCTCCATGTTGTAATACTGGCTAGCAGAAGCCAGATCCACATTACTTACCGAGTCGCTTGGTGCAATACTCGGTAAGGATGGTGCAGGTCGTGTGGGATTTCTAGAGATTGACCTGACTTGGGAAGGATTGGGTTTGTGACATGGTGGAGGAGTCAATGTGTGAGCCATGGAACGGATGCGGCTGGCCAAGAATTTGTCCAGCTTCTTGTGAACGAGGGAGACTTCATCTACTTTTTGTGCAATTAAATTTAAGTCAGTGGATGAATGGGAGGGTCCCGTGTCAACCACGTGTGCTCCGCTACGAGGTGCGTTGGTTCGATTAAAGGTGATGATAGAAGTGTTGTTCATAGAATTCTCACTCATGTTTTCAAAAAGTTCAAACACTCCATCCTCGTTTTTATTCATATAATTCCCTCTACAGGAAGCATCCGCAATCTGCCTCAAAATTTTATTTAGCCCATAATAGAAGATCTGGGCTACATGCTACTTAGGCAAACTGTGGTGTTGACATTTCTTGAGAAGGTCATTATACCTCTCACAGATCTCATGAAACTACTTGTCATTTTGTTGCGTGAAAGAAGTAATAGCACATCGAAGCGCATTGTTGTGCCTGATTAGGAAGAATTTCTTAAGAAACACTGTACACATCTCTTCCCAAGAGAGGAGGGGTTTCCCAATGGTGCGCAACCATTGCATTGCTTTGTCCCGCAAGGAAAACGGGAGCATTTTCATGAGGATGATATGTAACTCGATGTTTCTTGGTTTAATCGTTTCAGCTAAACGGGTTAAGTCCTCCAAGTGAAGAAAAGGGCCTTCACTAGCCAGTCCGTGATAATGGAAGTTGATTAGGCCAATTACGTTTGATTTTAGTTCAAAATCCTCCTTGCCCACGAGGACATGAATCTGCCCATGGGTCTTTGTCGCAGCGGGATTCTGATATAAGCTAAGAAACCTAGGCTCCTCCCGTTCAGGAGGGTTTTTCATTTCCTCTAATGTTTCCCTAATGGCTTCAATCTGCTCGGTATACAATGCCATTTGGGCTTGGAGGCAGGTTAATGGGTCGACAGCACCACCACCATCTGGTGGATTGGGAGGGGGGCGATTGCCCCCCTCAGGATTTGGGGATGGGTGAGTAGCCATGTTCACAGAGGAGGAGGACGATTCAGCAGATTCTTCCCTTCTAGAGTTATCAAACAATTCAACAAGTTCAGGGTTTTGTGACCTCCTCCCAAACATGTATTGCCGAAAGAAGAATTAGGGTGATGAGAAGAGAGAAGGGGATAAGAGAGATGACGTCGAATAAGTGCACTTGATAACAAATCAATTCAATCAAGGTCCAAACCTCTAAATGCGTCCCTAAGACCTCAAGATCTAAGTTACCTAGTATCACAACCTTTGAAATTGAATATGAGCACCGCAGAACCACCGGGTCAGATTGAAAGGCCGTTTGCCTCAGTCATAGACACCTGATAGCATGCAGGAACCTGCACCAGAATGTAGGCGCTACACCTAGGTAGTTAGACCTCCAAACCTTAATGGGATCAAGTTACTACCAATTTTAATTTAAGAGGCTTAGGATACAAGTGCTTTGAAATTTGAAGGGCGTTGTATACAGGTAATGCTCAAGTGTGTTGATTGATATGTGTGTAAAATAAGCATGCAATGGGGAACTCTCCCTGAATTGAAGTTTTAGATGGTGAATGACTTTTAGAATTCTGCTCTTAAATAGTATGGATTTTATGATTCCAATGAATTACCAATTGAACTAATCTCCAGGTTTTCAAAAATACAAGTTCTTTTTGCTCAAACAACCCTCCAACTTAATTTGGTGAATGCATGCTACAATGC
Organism: Thalassia testudinum; assembly: GCA_037157565.1. Lineage (NCBI taxonomy): Eukaryota > Viridiplantae > Streptophyta > Magnoliopsida > Alismatales > Hydrocharitaceae > Thalassia > Thalassia testudinum. Next base: position 135,895,189 of record JAZHRO010000073.1, read on the forward strand.
AATGGGCCCCTCAAATAGAAGTTTCTATGCGTGGATGCATGAATCAATTTTAATTCAATGTGAAAGGGAGCCAAACAATGCACTCCAAGTTCTCTCAATCACAAAAGTGGAAATCCACACAAGGGCTCAACCACTAGAATAATGAAAAATGAAAAATGAATATGTTGGGGTTGATATTCGAGATCAAATCAAGGGTCAAAATATAAGATCGTGGTGGGGTTGGAATCAAATCAACTCCAAGACTCCTCAATCAAAATGTGGATCCCAAACACAAATAAATGAGGCAAAGAGGTGTGGCAAACAATCAATTTAGTTCTCCTCAAGGAAAACTTTGCGTCACGAAATACCCAAGAATCAGGATTCTCGGATTTTTCGCACGTGAAGTATGGGAAATCAAGGGCTGTGGAGGTGATAAAAATCAACGAACAGTGGATTTTAATCCACTCACCCCACAAATCCCATGAAGATTATTTTAGGGTTTTTGATTTTTTTGATTTTTTTTTCTTTAATGTGACAAGATAACCTAAATTGCTAAGAAGAAAGACACCTTCCTTCTCAGCAACGTGTACGAAGATCCAAGCAGCGCTGGCGACTTAATGCTCTTGCTCTCACCTTGGACTTGCCTACGTCTCCGACCTCCTTTGCGTGTCTCCTCACAATAGGTCAACCTACACAAAAACACCTGTGAAGAGATGGGTGGGAGAAGAGATAAAGGAAAAGAGTAGAAACCAACTCCAGATGGCGCCTCCCCGGCAACGGTGCCAGAAAACTTGTGTTAAAACGCGAGTAAGGTTATTTAATTAGGTGATATTAGCGTCGAAATGGATATAGTGGAAGTGATTACCTATAAGCGAATCTACACTAGTTTGTCAAAAATTTATTATCCTGGATAAATCAGATTTTAAGATAGTCACTTTTAGGCCAGGGTTGAACTCAGGGAGGCGGGTTTTGGAATTAATCAGTTTCTATGCACTTCCTAAAATCGTATCAACTCCTTTCGCTTATATATTTTTTAGGTTTTCTTGATTTTAGAGTTTTTTGGATATTCTTATTCTTGAGGTACACCCTCAACAAATGGTCCTTGGCTACACGCCAAAATAATCAGAAACGGTCTTACCACATGCAAGACAGTGCACCTGCAAGTCAATAATTATCTTTTCTGTTTTATACTTTTTTTTTATCTTTTCTTAATCAACAAAAATGAAAGAAAAATATAAAGTAAAGGAAAGAAATGTGGAATTGAAATGCTTTTGTCATCTGATTCATCGAAATTGGTGTCCATGTCAAAGTCACTATCATCCCACGTTGCTTTGAAAGCTCTCTTCTTCTTCTTGACTTCTTTTGTGTCTTTCCTTTTGTCTTCCTTCTTCTTGTTCATAGGCAATCCTTTCACAAGTGACCTTTTTTCTTGCTCTCATAACAAACAACATTAGTTGAAATTTTATTAACTTGCTTACCTTGCTTCCGAAGAAATTTTTGGAATTTCCTTGTGAGAATCTCCATCTTTTCATCTTCGGATTCCGAGGTGCTTGAATTCGAGTCCTCCATAAATGCTCTAAAAGAAATATTTTTCTTCTTGCTTGATATCTTCTCCTCTTCATTCTTCTTCATGTTTTCCAGTTGAACCTCGTAAGCCATGAGGCTTCTAATCAAATCATCTAGAGGGAGAGTGGAGAGGTTCTTTAACTCTTGGATGGCTGTGGTCTTTGGAGTCAAATCACTTGTAAGAGATCTTAGGATCTTCCTTACAAGCTGTTGTTAAGACCCATGACATCAAAACACTTTAAGACGTCTGGGAGTTGGTCCAGACGTCTGGTCAGATGTCTGGACACCTTCCTAGACATCTGGAAATAAATTTTTGCGTGCGTACGACCGCAAGATGTGCGTGTGTTGCGCGCAGACTACACCTCAGCCGCCCTCTTCTCTTTCTTCCTCCTCCTCTTGCCGACTTGCAGAACTACCCCCCCGTGCTTACAAATACTCTCCCCTCTCCCTCGCCCACCACCCCATCCATCTCCTTCCTACAGCGCGAGAGTGAGAGCGAGTAGCAGCTGCAGTTGAGTGCAGCGGCGGAGAGGAGAGGTGTAGCGAGAGGGAAGAGAAGAGAGTGCGTGAGCCGTGAGAGAGAGACAGCTCGCCGGAGCAGTTTGAGGTCAGTCGACGTGCGCACGGAGGAGCGTTGTGCTGGGGAGGTTTCCCCCGGTGCTGCTGCAGCTCGAGCAACGGGCGGACGAGCGCGGCGCGGCCGTGCACAGCTCGAACAAGTCGAAGGAGGTTCTGATTCTGGGAATTTTTCCCAGAATCAGACGTCTGGACCTACATCCATATGACGTGGACGACGTCTGGAAGAAGCTCCAGACGACTGAGAGGTACGTACTGCGCCTATACCTTCCTTTTGCGGATACGGCCATGCAGGCTGTTCCGTCGAAACTCTGTAGCATGCTGTGTTGAGAGATTTTGCGTGCGGTTGTAGGATTCACTTCGGGAAGGCACAGGACATGCCCTCCCACGCGATTCGGATGTCTGGACGAGTCACCAGACGGAGGAGAGCGTCTCCAGACGTCTGGAGAGGTGGTCGGACGTCTGGAACTAGGTCCAGACGGTTTAGCAGGATCTCTGGACGTCTGAGGAATAGCACAGAGTGAGGAATGGATCTGGACTCCTTTTAAGACGTCTGGAAGATGTTCCAGACGTCTGATTTGGGTCAGAATTATCGTTTTTGACCCGTTTAGGGTCCGTTTGAGGTCCGATTTCCACATTTTAGATTCCGTTCTTCTTCGTATGAGTTCCTCTACTTGTTGGAATGCTTTTATCATGTTTTGAGTGGTTTCTTGTTGTTGATCCTTGTGTTAGGACCATGTTCTGTTGCGGATTTTGGGGTTGCAGAAGCACGTGGACCTGCCGATCACGCCCCCATTATTCTCGATTTTGCGGGTAGAGTGGCTTCCCTTAGTTAATTACAAACATAAATGCATATCTGAAATAAATGATAGATCCTAGGGTATGGCATGAATCCTAGGACTAGAAACACTGGAACCATTGTATTAAATGCCTGAAATGCAGTCCTGAAATGAGTAGGTGGAATAATAACTGCCTGTAATTAGATAACAGCTGCCTGTGAAATGTAGAGTACTGTTGTTAGTAGCTGCTACATGTAATTTCTGTTGGTTAAAATTAAATACGAGCTGCTTGTATATAAATTGGAAAAGAAAGATTGAATGTTGGAAACACCTGCTATATGCGAATAAACCTAAATGATGAAACCTAGTATGGCTTGGCCTGAGGAAACATGAGCACGAACCCTACGGGGAATTAGGAGTGGAGCTCCTGGAAATAAATAGAATGGAACTGGAAAAGTGAATGGGAAAGTGTGTCGTCTCTTGGGTACGTGGTACCAAAGAGAGCACATATTACCTCTTAGTGTAGAAGGGAGCTTGCCGCCCTCAGGTCGAGACCAGGGTGAGTTTGGCCACTTTGCACCGACTTTGTGGCCCTCACGTACGCAGTACCGGGGAGAGCTGCTAGTGTAGGGAGAGAGCTAGCCACCCGATGGGGCACGGGGTTCAGCTAGCCGTCCTACACTGACTTGTTAGGCCCACTGGGCAAACCAGGGTAGTCAGGCGAGGGTGCGCGGACTGTGGAGGGGTGAGTCCCCTGTTTGGTTACTGTGGAGGGGCTAGACCCCTGTTATTGAGAGGGCTCTGCCCTATACTGGTTCCGTACTGTGCTTTGGGTGCACCTGTTAACGGAAACGACTAACTGCGTGTCAGTGCGAGGTAGCTACCCATGCGTTTATCGCGCGTGCTGTAGTCACCGTTACGTTTGTCAGCGACCTTGGGGTGGTTGACTGAGGGTAGGACCACCACGGGGGACTCTCTCGGCCAGGAGAGCATCACGTGCTACTTCTACTCTGCGGAAAAGACTGCAATCAAGATCGTTCCCACAAGAAACAGTGGAGATCAAGAAAAAGACCTGATAAATAAACCAAGTGATGAAAGAAAGAATAATTAGTTAAATAAAGAAAGAAATTGAAAACAACAGCTACCTGTCCACCTTTACTGTTTATCTTAGTTAGCTGGTTCCACTCTACTCAGCATTTTGCTGATGTGTCGTACTTACCACCTTTTTCAGGTCCAGGTGTTGAGCAGCCAGAGCCTACGGCTGCGGAGGGTGCTGGGCCTAGTAGAGCCCAGTAGTTGTACTTTTGTTGTACTCCTTTTCTGTAGTAGTGAGTATTTTGTTACACCTTTGTACTCTTTTATTGTAAACTTCATATTTCTATACGTATTTTTAATTCTATACTGTTGTGGTGGTGCGTACTATAGTAGTTTATTTCTTTACTGCTGTACTTTTGTTACTTTTAGTTGCTTGCATGGTGAATGTGGTTTATTTTACTGCTTTTTGGTTACTTTCTCGTTGGACGACTGGGTCTTGGGATCAGTCGAGTCGGTTCGATTCTCTTGTCTCGTAGGGATTCGGGAATCGGGTCGTAACAAGATGGTATTAGATCAAGGTTGTCTCGAGAAGTGAACCAACTAGTTGGAAAATAACCAATTCACGTGCTTGTAACTAGAGTAACCACCACAACGTATCTCTTGACATCTGTTCTGGGGTTCTTTCATTGAATTTTGATTAGAATTGACGTATTTTCTATTCTGTGTTCGCGTCTCCTTGCAGGAGATGCCTCGACGCGGGACTAGTGAGGTGGGCCACGGACGCGGTCGAGAACGAGGTCGGAGGGGTGGACGCGCTGAGCCCGATGCCTCAGTGGACCAGCCACTACTCCCGGGCATTCAGGCCCAAGACCTCGCTCAGCTGATATGGGAGATCGTGCCAGAGGAGCTCCCCCCCCACCACGAGCACCTCTCTCGGGGGCTGCGGAGGGGGAGTCCTTTGTGGGACCATGAGACGGACACGACTCTGGACGTGGGGGAGGGGGTGTCCCTCCACCGCCCTACCTTCTTCTGGCACTTCAGAGCACGAGGACTTCTTATCAGGAGGCGTACCAGTGTCTCCCCTCCAGCGCCATTACGAGTTTTTTGGATAGTTCCGGAAGCTAAAACCCCCCTCCTTCAAGGGGGATAAGGACCTGACCGAGGTGGAGGATTGGCTCGAGCAGATCGAGAACGTGTTTGACACCCTTCGCCCCTTGTGGAGTGTTGCGTGGCCTTTGCCATGTACCAGCTGGAGAGCGCGGCACACAGGTGGTGGAGGGCGGTCAAAGGTCAGGAGAGGGACGAGCCGACTTGGGACCAATTTGTCACCCTCTTCTGCGAGCAGTATTTCCCTCAGACGTTGCAGGGCCAGAGGAGGCGGGAGTTCCACACTCTCCACCAGGGGATGATGACCATGAGCATGTACCGCATGCGTTTCCTGGAGCTGTCTCGTTTCACAGCGACAGCCGTGGCTGCAGAGGAGGAGCACCTTTGGAGGTTCACCAAGGGGCTCCGGCCTGCTATTCGGGGGTATGTCAAACCCCTGAAGCTGCCTACGTTCTCGAGGGTGGTGGAGGCAGCTATGACGTATGAAGAGACCAACCCGTCTGCACGTGACACTGACAGTGGGCGGAAGAGGCCCTACCAGCCAAACTTCTCACACGGCCGACGAGAGAGGAGGCACGTGGCGCCTGCAGGGGAGTCGTCACGCTTTGCGGGGCCGTCAGTGGCCTTTGGGGGCCCTCGATAGGGGCCATCTGCTAGCACCGGACCCTCGCCCAGCCGTTAGTAGGGACCCACTGAGGGCGGGAGTCGAGTCCCCCTTTGCTACCAGTGTGGCCAGTCGGGCCACATCAGGAGGGACTGCCCGTCTAAGGTTGGAGGTCAGCAGATGCTCCCTACACCGAGCACTGGAGGGCCAGCAGGAGGCCACGATTTCCAGGCGCAAGGAGGAGGACAGTAGTTGCGGGGAGGGTACCGGCCAGCGGCTACCCGTCCGACTCAGAGTGTGGCTGCTTTGTCCGCACCTAGGGCTAAGGGGTGTATCAACGACCTGACACACAGGGATGCCAGAGCTTCAGAATCAGTGGTGGTAGGTGTGGTTACAATTTCCGGCAGGCTTGTTTACACACTTTTCGATTCCGACGCTATGCACTTGTTTGTCGCTGCCAGTTTTGCGGTTAGTTTAGGGCAGGACTGTGTGTTGTTAGAGGATCCGTTTGTGATTAGAGGTCCGGGTGGTCAGCTGTTCGTAGCTGAGGAGGTTTACACGGATTGTGAGGTCAGTGTTGGGGGACACAGCCTTCTCGCTGACCTGATTATGATACAGATGGAGGACTTTGGCATGATTCTGGGGATGGACTGGATATCTGCTTAGCACACCTTGGTGGACTGCTTTGAGAGGAAGATCGTCTTCTCCATACTGGAGTTGCCTTCTTTCGAGTTTCACGGGCAGCCAGTGGACGGAGGCTTCAGGTGCATTTCTGCACTTCAGGCGGCAAGACTTTTAGGCCAGGGGTGTGAGGCTTCCTAGCTTGTGTGGTGGCGGAGCCCATCCCTGTGGCAGACTTCTAGAGTATCCCGGTGGTCAGAGAGTACCCCAACGTGTTCCCAGATGAGTTGCCAGGACTACCGCCCGAGCGTGAGATCGAGTTTGAAATCTCACTGGTACCGGGGACCAGCCCCATTTCTGCAGCACCGTATAGGATGGCACCACTTGAGCTGTGAGAGCTCAAGTCCCAGTTGCAGGACCTTCTGGAGAAGGGCTTTGTGAGGCCCAGTGCGTCTCTGTGGGGAGCCCCGGTATTGTTCGTAAAGAAGAAGGATGGTACCCTACACCTTTGTGTGGACTACAGACAACTGAATAGGGTTACCATCAAGAACAGGTATCCACTGTCGAGGATTGACGACTTGTTTGACCAGTTGCGAGGTGCCATGGTATTCTCAAAGATAGACTTGAGGTCTGGGTAACACCAGTTGAGGATCAGGGAGGAAGACGTCTCCAAGACAGCTTTCCGCACCAGGTACGGACACTACGAGTTTTTGGTCATGCCGTTTGGGCTGACCAATGCCCCCGCTGCCTTCCTAGATCTGATGAACCGGGTGTTTAGATTGTACTTGGACCAGTTCGTGGGGGTATTTATTGATGATGTGCTCATCTACTCTCGGGATTAGGCGCAGCACGGACAGCACTTGCGGATGGTTTTGGATACACTGAGATAACGTAGGCTATACGCCAAATACAACAAGTACGAGTTCTGGTTGAGGGAGGTGACCTTCTTGGGCCATGTGATCTCCGAGGATGGCTTAGCGGTGGACCCAGCCAAAGTTGAGGCAGTGCTCAGGTGGGAGAGACCACGTACAGTTACTGAGATCCGTAGTTTCTTAGGACTGGCAGGCTACTATAGGTGGTTTATCAGGGGCTTCTCACAGATTGCACGTCCTATGACACAGCTGACCTGGAAGGACGTGCCCTTTTCTTGGATAGAAGCTTGTGAGGCATGTTTTCAGGAGTTGAAGGAGAGGCTGACTTCGGCTCCCGTACTCACCATCCCAGACAGTAGTGGCGGGTTCGTTGTGTACACGGATGCCTCTTTGCAGGGGTTAGGGGGTGTGCTCATGCAGAGGGGTCACGTTGTCGCTTATGCTTCATGGCAACTGAAGCCCCATGAGCATAGCTACCCTACCCACGACCTGGAGCTGGCAGATGTCGTCTTCGCACTGAAGACTTGGAGGCACTACTTGTACGGTGAGACCTTTGAGATTTTCACAGATCATAAGAGCCTCAGATACTTGTTTGATCAGAAGGAGCTCAACATGAGACAGAGACGTTGGTTGGATCTCCTGAAGGACTATGACTGTAGCATTTCCTACCACCTGGGAAATACCAACTTGGTGGCTGACGCCTTGAGCCAGAAGGCGCCTGCACACTTGGCCAGTTTACAGGTGTAGAGTTGGAGCCTCTTGGAGGAGATGGGTAGTTGGCAAACCCTTGAGTTACTGCGGCACTGTGGGGCAGTGACCGTGACACGACAAATAAGGCCAGAACTGATAGACTGCATAATCACTGGACAGATGGTCAACCCGTACTTGCAGTCATTGCGTGACAGGGTACTGTCAGGAGACCCTGGGGACTTCTCTTTTACAGACCAGGTACTGCGCATGAGGGGACGTTTGTGCGTTCCCAGGGATGAGGAGCTGTTGAGAGAGCTCCTGACTGAGGCACACGGTTCCAGGTTCACCATACATCCCGGAAACACAAAGATGTACCATGATTTGAGACGTGACTTTTGGTGGAGGGGAATGAAGTGGGATGTAGGTGAATTTGTACAGGAGTGTTTAGTGTTCCAGCAGGTGAAGGCCGAGCATTAGAGGCCTGCAGGTCCGTTGCAGCCACTTCCAGTGCCAGAGTGGAAGTGGGAGAGCATCACCATGGACTTGGTGGTGGGCTTGCTGTTGGTGCTAGAGCACCACGATCATTTGTTTAGATGATAACAAAACACGTGTTATTTAACATTTGCAATTTGAGTCCTAGATTTCAGGTCAATTGCAAATGTGGACGTGTTTAGACGGAACTCGAGCTCGCATCCAGGATGGATTGGAGGAGCTTAATGAAGAACAGAGGAGGTTCGCGTGGAGCGACAGATTGAAGATAGAAGACAAGAAGAATAGGATAGATTCTTTTTAAACCTTTCTTGTATCTCTTGTCTTTATTTTCTTGCTTTTATTTTTCTTAGAATATTATGTTAAAGAGCCTCAAAGTACCCTAATAGTAGTCCTAGGAACACCTGCACAACCTTAGGATACTAAGGTTTTCTGTAGAACACTTAGAAAACCAATATAGGGTTCAAACAACACTTCCAGACGTCTAATTCTAAGACCAGACGTCTGATAAAGTATTTTAAGACGTCTGACTATTGTTTCAGACGTCTGATATCTGTTAGGCTGGACATAGCTAGTTCTGTCTGATGAAATCAGACGTCCAGACCTTAGTCCAGACGTCTTAGCAGACGTCTGATGGATTTGCCAGACGTCCAATTAGTGGACCGTTGGCTGGCTTAGCAAACACTCAAGAATATGACCGTTAGAGCCTTATCAGACGTCCATAGGACTGTCCAGACGTCTGATAAATGACCGTTCTGCCTCGGCTGACCCAAAATCTCTTCTCAGAGATTTTCTAGCCGTTGCAACGTTTGAAAAATCCATTCCCACAGTAAAAGTAGGTTTCCAGACGTCCAGACATAGTGCCAGACGTCGTATATGTCGTCTGATGGACTTGCGCAAAAACCCTGTTTAGATCTGATTCAAGTCAGGAGGAAACCCGCATAGAATCAGACGTCTGACATTGAAATCAGACACCTTAAAGTGGCCTTCCAGACGTCTGATGCAGGAGTTAGACGTCTGATTACCCTGTCAAATGTAATCATTGTCCTGATTTCGGCCTGATTCTCTTAGGTTTTGTTCCCAACGGCTATAGAACCTTTCCTAAGTCTTCCAAAGCCTTCCTAAGGCCTCTATAAATAGAGGGGAGCCTTTACACACCTAGATACACAAGATACACACTTGGATACACTTAGCTACACACTTTCACACTCTTTTGTGTCCAGAAAAGATCTTGCTCTCTAAGCTCAAGCTCCATTCTCTTGAGAGCATCAAGCTTCGCGCACTCGTTCTCCCGCTGTTGTCTACGAGAGCGACGTTGCGCCGTCGCGTGGCACACGCACCGCGTCATCAACTCGACGCACTCCTTGCAAAGGGGAGTTTCCTATTTCCTATAGAAGCTAGGTTTAAATTCCTTTGTTGGCTCTATAGGATTACTTGTTGTTTATTTTATCTTTGTAATTTGGTTGGGTATTCGCTTTGCGAATTCCCGTCTCCTTCGCGAGACAAAATCCTTCTCATGGAGAGAAGGGGTTGAGGAACGCTACCCTCATACTTGTAGCGTGGTTGTACTGAGGTTGAATCACCCTCGTTTTAAAGTGATTCGATTAGTGAATTTGATCAACTAGGTTGATCGGAAAATCCTAACTCGAGAGGGTTAGGTGGTGGTTTTCACCCGGTTTGGGTTTCCACCTAAAAATACTTTGTGTATTTGTGTGGTTGTCTTTTTGTGAGATTACTTTATATTTATTTCCGCATTTTATTACGTCACCCCTCTTCGAAGGGAGAACTTTCACTTGCCCATTACCCAGCGAGGACATGACGTAGTCTGGGTGATCGTGGATAGATTGACGAAGATGGCACGTTTCTTGCCGATCCAAGTCACCTTGGGACCAGCACAGTTGGTAGAGAGGTATATCCACGACGTGGTAAGGCTACACGAAGTTCCACGGGAGATCGTATCAGATCGGGATACCTGTTTTACGTCCCAGTTTTGGGCTGAGTTTCAGCAAGCCTTGGGGACACGGTTGAGGTTCAGTACAGCATACCACCCCCAAACGGACGGACAGTCTGAGCGCACGATACAGACACTTGAGGACCTTTTGCGTGCTTGTGTACTGGACTGGAGGGGCTCTTGGGAGGAGCACATGCCCCTGGCGGAGTTTGCTTATAATAACAGTTATCACTCGAGCATCGGCATGGCACCCTACGAGGCTCTGTACGGACGGAGGTGTACGACACCCTTGAGTTGGGTTGAGGTGGGGACCAAGTGGGAGGTTGGTCCTAGGCTGATCCGGTAGAGTCAGGAGGTGATCGAGTAGATTCACAGGCGACTCTGCACTGTCAGGAGCAGACAGAAGAGCTATGCAGATCGGAAACGCAGAGAGGTACAGTTTGAGGTTGGGGACCATGTCTTCCTTTGCGTTTCTCCCATGAAGGGTCTGCAGCGGTTTGGGGTGAGAGGGAAGCATGCGATGAGGTTTGTGGGACCCTTTGAGGTCTTGGAGCAGGTTGGACCCATTGCTTACAGGCTTGCCCTTCCTCCCCAGCTTTCTGGTGTGTACGACGTGTTCCACATGTCCAACCTCAGGAAGTACGTCGCCGATCCCAGTCACGTTCTGAGCCACGAGAGCGTCGAGGTGGGTGACGACCTGACCTACCCAGAGTGGTCGGTGCAGGTACTCGATAGAGCCGTCTAGAGTCTGAGACGGAAGTAGGTACCCCTGGTAAAAGTCTTGTGGAGGAGCCAGCGGTACGAGGAGGTTACCAGGGAGCCTAAGGCTGCGATGCGGGAGCGGTACCTGGAGCACTTTGTGGGTACGTCTTTTCAGATCGGCTTCGGTCCTCTTCGAGTTTGCTATGCGTATATTTTTCTTTTTCCGCATCCTAGTTAGCGCAAGTTTCGGGGAGGAAACTTCCTTTGAGTTTGTTATGTTGTTAAGACCCGTGACATCAAAACACTTTAAGATGTCTGGGAGTTGGTCCAAACGTCTGGTCAGACGTCTGGACACCTTCTCAGACGTCTGGAAATAAATTTTTGCGTGAGTATGACTGCAAGTCTGCGCACGTGCCGCACGCAGACTGCACCCCAGCCTCCCTCTTCTCTTTCTTCCTCCCCTCGCTGACTTGCAGAACCCCCCCCTCCCCGTGCTTACAAATACTCTCCCTCGCTCACCACCCCATCCGTCTCCTCCTTCCTCCAGCGCAAGAGTGAGAGTGAGAGCGAGCAGCAGCTGCAGTCGAGTGCAGTGGCGGAGAGGAGAGGAGCAGCGAGAGGGAAGAGAAGAGAGTGCGTGAGTCGTGAGAGAGAGAGCTCGCCGGAGCAGTTCGAGGACGGTCGGCGTGCGTGCGGAGGAGCGTTGTGCTGGGGAGGTTTGAAATTCCCTACTAGGAGGGGGTGACGTAATAATTGCGGAAATAAATATAAACAATCTCACAAAATAGACAATCACACAAGTACACAAGTATTTTTAGGTGGAAACCCAAACCGGGTGAAAACCACCACCTAACCCTCTCGAGTTAGGATTTTCCGATCAACCAAGTTGATCAAAATCCACTAAACGAATCACTTTAAACGAGGGTGATTCAACCTCAAATACAACCACGCTACAAGTGCGAGGGTAGCGTTCCTCAACCCCTTCTCTTCACGAGAAGGATTTTGTCCCTCGAAGGAGACGGGAATTCGCAAAGCGAATACCCAACCAAATAACAAAGATAAAAGAACAATAATCCTATAGAGCCAACAAAGTAATTTTAAACCTAGCTTCTATAGGAATTAGGAAACTCCCCTTTGAAAGGAATGCGTAGGCGACGTGGATGCGTGAACAACACGACGGCGCTACGTCGCTCTCGTGAACTACGGCGGGAGAGCGGGTGTGCAAAGCTTGATGCTCTCAAGATGAAGAATTAGAGCTTGGAGAGCAAGAGAGTCTTTTTGGACACAAAAGAGTGTGAAAGTGTGTAGCTAGGTGTGTCTTGGTGTCTCTTGGTGTGTAAAGGCTCCCCTCTATTTATAGAGGCCTTAGGAAGGCTTTAGAAGGCTTAGAAAAGCTTCCATAGTCGTTGGGTGCAAAGCCCAAGAGAATTAGGCCGAAATCAGGAACAATGATTGCACTGACAGGGCAATCAGACGTCTAATTCTAGCATCATACGTCTGGAAGTCCACTTTAAAACGTCTGATTTCAAGGTCAGACGTCTAATTTCGGGCGGGTTCCTTCCTGACTTGAATCAGATCTAAACAGGGTTCTTGTGGAAGTCCATCAGACGACATACAGGACATCTGGCACTATGTCTGGACGTCTGGAAACCTACTTTTTCGTGGGAATGGATTTGCAACGGCTAGAAAATCTTTGAGAAGAGATTTTCGGGTCAGTCGAGGCAAAACGGTCAATTATCAGACGTCTGGAAGGGCTTAAGGACGTCTGATAAGGCTCTAACGGTCATATCCTTAAGTGTATGCTAAGAGAGCCAACGGTCCACTTATTAGACATCTGGCAAAGTCATCAAACGTCTCCTAAGATGTCTGGTCTAAGGTCTGGACGTCTGATTTCATCAGACAGAACTAACTATGTCCAGCCTAAATGTTATCAGACGTCTGAATCAACAGTCAGACGTCTTAAAACACATTATCAGACGTCTGATTTGGGAATTAGACGTCTGGAAGTGCTGTTTGAACCCTATATTGGTTTTCTAAGTTCTCTACAGAAAACCTAAGTATCCTAGGGTTGTGCCGGTGTTCCTAGGACTACTGTTAGGGTACTTTGAGGCTCTTTAACATAATTTTCTAAGGAAATAAAGAGCAAGAAAATAACGACAAATGTACATGAAAGGAATAAAAAGAATTCTATCCTATTCTTCTTGTCCTTCCATCTTCAATCTATCGCTCCTCGCGAATCTCCTCTGTTCTCCATCAAGCTCCTCCAATCCGTCCTGGATGCGAGCTCGAATTCCATCTAATCACGTCTACATTTGCAATTGACCTGAAATCTAAGACTCCAAGTGCAAATGTTAAATAATGCGTGTTTTGTTATCATCAAAACAAATGATCGTGGTGCTCTAGCACCAACAAGGTTTCCCCTGGTGCTGCTGCAGCTCGAGCAGCGGGCGAACGAGTGCGTAGCGTGAAAGAAAAATAAGGAGGTTCTGATTATGGGAATTTTTCCCAGAATCAGACGTCTGGACCTACATTCAGACGACGTGGATGACATCTGGAAGAAGCTCTAGACGACTGAGAGGTACGTACTGCGGCTATACCTTCCTTTTGCGAATGCGGCCATGCAAGCCGTTTCGTCAAAACTCTGTGGCGTGCTGTGTTGAGAGATTTTGCGTGTGGGTGCAGTATTTGAAGGTTCCTACTTGGAGGGGGTGAAATTAGCGTAACAAACAAAAAAAATGCGGAATTGAAATATATAAAGCAATCTCACAAAATAAGCAATCACAAAATGTACACAAGTAATTTTTAGGTGGAAACCCAAACCGGGTGAAAACCACCACCTAACCCTCTCGAGTTAGGATTTTCCGATCAACCTAGTTGATCAAATCCACTAACCGAATCACTTTAAAACGAGGGTGATTCAACCTCAGTACAACCACACTACAAGTACGAGGGTAACGTTCCTCAACCCCTTCTCTCCACGAGAAGGATTTTGTCCCACGAAGGAGACGGGAATTCGCAAAGCGAATACCCAACCAAAATACAAAGATAAAATAAACAATAGTCCTATAGAGCCAACAAAATAATTTAAACCTAGCTTCTATAGGAAATAGGAAACTCCCCTTTGCAAGGAGTGCGTCGACGATGACGCGGGTGCGTGAGCCACGCGACGGCGCAACTTCGCTCTCGTAGACAACGGCGGGAGAGCGGGTGCGCAACGGTTTGATGCTCTCAAGATGTAGAACTTGAGCTTAGAGAGCAAGAGAGACACAAAAGAGTGGAAAGTATGTTGCTTAGGTGTGTCTAGGTGTGTAAAGGCTCCCCTCTATTTATAGAGGCCTTAGGAAGGCTTTGGAAGGCTTAGAAAAAGCTTCCATAGCCGTTGGGAACAAAGTCCAAGAGAATCACGCCGAAATCAGGACAATGATTACATTTGACAGGGTTATCAGACGTCTAACTCTGGCATCAGACGTCTGTAAGGTCGCTTTAAGACGTCTGATTTCAAGGTCAGACGTCTGATTCTATGCGGGTTTCTCCTTGACTTGAATCAGATCTAAACAGGGTTTTTGTGCAAGTCCATCAGACGACATACAGGACGTCTGTCACTAAGTCTGGACGTCTGAAAACCTACATTTACTGTGGGAATTGATTTCCAAACGTTGCAACGGCTAGAAAATCTCTTAGAAGAGATTTTGGGTCAGCCGAGGCAAAACGGTCATTTATCAGACGTCTGGAAAGGCCTAAGGACGTCTGATAAGGCTCTAACGGTCATATTCTTGACTGTTTGCTAAGCCAGCCAACGGTCCACTAATTGGACATCTGGCAAAGTCATCAGATGTCTTCTAAGACGTCTGGACTAAGGTCTGGACGTCTGATTTCATCAGACAGAACTAGCTATGTCCAGCCTAACAGTTATCAGACGTCTGAAACAACAGTCAGACATCTTAAAATGCTTTATCAGACGTCTGATTTGGGAATTAGACGTCTAGAAGTGCTGTTTGAACCCTATATTGGTTTTCTAAGTATTCTACAGAAAACCTAAGTATCCTAGGGTTGTGCCGGTGTTCCTAGGACTAGTGTTAGGGTTCTTTGAGGCTCTTTAACATGAAATATCTATGGAAATAAAGAGCAACAAAAGAAATGAAAAATACAACAAGTACAAAAGAAGGAAATCTATCCTATTCTTCATTTCCTTCCATCTTCAATCTTTCGCTCCACGCGAACCTCCTCTGTTTTCCGTCAAGCTCCTCCAATCCGTCCTGGATGTGAGCTCGAACTCCGTCTAAACACGTCCACATTTGCAATTGACCTGAAATCTAGGACTCAAATTGCAAATGTTAAATAACACGTGTTTTGTTATCATCAAAACAAATGATCGTGATGCTTTAGCACCAACAGTATTCACTTCGGGAAGGTGCAAGACATGCCCTCCCACGCGGTTTAGACGTTAAGGCGAGTCACCAGACGGTGGAGAGCGTCTCCAAATGTTCGGAGAGGTGGTCGGACGTCTGGAACTAGGTCCAGACGGTTCAGCAGGATCTCTGGACGTCTGAGGAGCAACACAGAGTGAGGTATGGATCTGGACTCCTTTTAAGACGTTTGGAAGATGTTCCAGATGTCTGATTTGGGTCAGAATTATCGTTTTCGACTCATTTAGGGTCCGTTCGAGGTCAGATTTTCGCGTTTTAGATTCCGTTCTTCTTCGTATGAGTTCCCCTACTTGTTGGAATGCTTTTATCATGTTTTGAGTGGTTTCTTGTGGTTGATCCTTGTGTTAGGACCACGTTCTGTTACGGATTTGGGGGTTGCGGAGGCACGTGAACCTACCGATCAAGCCCCCATTACTCCCGATTTTGCGGGTAGTGTGGCTTCCCTTAGTTAATTACAAACATAAATGCATATCTAAAATAAATGATAGATCCTAGGGTATGGCATGAATCCTAGGACTAGAAACACTGGAACGATTGTATTAAATGCCTGAAATGCAGTCCTGAAATGAGTAGATGGAATAATAACTGCCTGTAATTGGATAACAATTGCTTGTGAAATGTAGAGTACTGTTGTTAGTAGCTGCTACATGTAATTTCTGTTGGTTGAAATTAAATACGAGCTGCTTGTATATAAATTGGAAAAGAAAGATTGAATGTTGGAAACACCCGCTATATGCGAATAAACCTGAATGATGAAACCTAGTATGGCTTGGACTGAGGAAACATGAGCACGAACCCTACGGGGAATTAGAAATAGAGCTTCTGGATATACATAGAATGGAACTGGAAAAGTAAATGGGAAAGTGTGTTGTCTCTTGGGTACGTGGTACCAAAGAGAGCACATATTACCCTTTAGTGTAGAGGGGAGCTTGCCGCCCTCAGGTCGAGACTAGGGTGAGTTTAGCCACTTTGCACCGACTTTCTAGCCCTCACGTACACAGTATCGGGGAGAGCTGCTAGTGTAGGGAGAGAGCTAGCCACTCGACGGGGCCCGGGGTTCAGCTAGCCGTCCTACACCGACTTGTTAGGCCCACTGGGCAAACCAGGGTAGTCAGGCGAGGGTTCGCAGACTGTGGAGGGGCGAGTCCCTTGTTTTGTTAGTGTGGAGGTGCTAGACCCCTGTTACTGAGAGGGCTCTGCCCTATACTGGTTCTGTACCGTGCTTTGGGCGCACCCGTTAACGGAAACGACTGACCGCGTGCCAGTGCGGGGTAGCTACCCATGCGTTTATCGTGCATGCCGTAGTCACCGTTATGTCTGTCAGCGACCTTGGGGTGGTTGACTGAGAGTAGGACCACCACGGGGGACTCTCTCGGCCAGGAGAGCATCACGTGCTACTTCTACTCTGCGGAAAAGACTGCAATCAAGATCGTTCCCACGAGAAACAGTTGAGATCAAGAAAAAGACCTGATAAATAAATCAAGTGATGAAAGAAAGAATAATTAGTTAAATAAAGAAAGAAATTGAAAACAACAGCTACCTGTCCACCTTTACTGTTTCTCTTAGTTAGCTGGTTCCACTCTACTCAGCATTTTGCTGATGTGTCGTACTTACCACCTTTTTCAGGTCTAGGTGTTGAGTAGCCAGAGCCTACGGCTGTGGAGGGTGCTAGGCCTAGTAGAGCCCAGTAGTTGTACTTTTGTTGTACCCGTTTTCTATAGTAGTGAGTATTTTGTTACACCTTTGTACTCTTTTATTGTAAACTTCATATTTCTATACCTATTTTTAATTCTATACTGTTGTGGTGGTGCGTACTGTAGTAGTTTATTTCTTTACTGCTGTACTTTTGTTACTTTTAGTTGCTTGCATGGTGAATGTGGTTTATTTTACTGCTTTTTGGTTACTTTCTCGTTAGACGACTAGGTCTTGGGATTAGTCGAGTCGGTCCGATTCTCGTGTCTCGTAGGGATTCGGGAATCGGGTCGTAATAGCTGTTCTTCCAAAAACTTTACTCCAAGATTCTTTAGAGGATTAACAATCTCTCCAAACCTCATATACATAGCGTTGATCGTCTCACCTTTCTCGATCCTGAAACATTCATAACTTTTCATTAGAATAGATATGCAAATTTATTTTACCTTACCGGTCCCTTCGTAGGTGACCTCGAGAGTATTCCAAATTTCGTATGCAGATTCGTATGCTGAAATTCGGTTGAACTCTTCTTTTGATAAAGCAAAATAAAGAGCGTTCATCACCTTCGCGTTGCACACTATTTTCCTTTTGTGATCCACTATCCATGATACTCCTTCTTGTGGTTCCAGATCTAAGTATCTTTCTTGAATGAGCGTCCATAACTCCTCATCCATCGCCTTGAGAAAGGCTTGCATCCTTCTCTTCCAATACTCGTAGTCCGTCCCATCGAAATAGGGAGGATGGGTCGATGATTGTCCTTCGGTGCGCTTCGTTGAAGATGATGCCATTGCGAAAAAGATTTGTTACGTCTTCTTCGCAGCCTGGTGCTCTGATACCACTTGTAGGAATCCTTGTATCTAATATTGTATAGGCTATGCACACAAAGACACTTAAATGAATATTAGTAATAACAAAAATTTTCACAATCAATTCAATCCACAAAAATAGGCACAAGATGTATGGTGGTTCCCCACTCCCTTGGGTACTCCACTGCCTAAGCCTCCCAGCTTAGGATTTTTAACCCGATACCCTCAACCTCGAGGGAATCACTTTACTAACTAAGGTAATTAACAGGTTACCTCAACCCAAATACAACAACGGGTTTGTTACAACCCAATGAGCAACAAGCTCAAATACAAATAAAAACTGGTGTAAGAAAAAGAAATCTTAGAACAAGAATTCCTATGTCTCTCAACAATAATTAAAAATGAATACCAATTGGATAGCCTAGGAAGGACGTGAATTGCCTTGAAAATGCATGAAAAACATGTTGATGAGTTTGCAAAAGCTTAGAGAAATTTAGGAGTTGCAAACTATTTTCTTCTCTTCAAAATATGGTGGAAATATGAAGCTCTATAATTTTTTCTTCTCTCCCTTATGTGCAAACTAAGAGTCGTAAGGTTTTTTTATAGTGTTAGGACCTTAGTAGACCGTCAGCTGGACGTTGGGGTTTAAATCCCAACGTTCATCTTCTTAAAATTAATTTTTTAGCCATTCAGATTTGGATGAACAACTAACTGGTATCGATACTGAAGTTTTGGTACCGATACTAGCTGCTCATAGTTTTTCTATAGCTAGCACATAAGAGTCTTGGTACCAGTACTCATCATGGGTACCATAACTTGTGACTCCCAGGTTTGAGACTGACTAGGTACTGTGACCTACCTATATCAGTACTCATCATGGGTTCCGGTACTTGTAAGGTCCAGGCCCGGACAGAGTCTTCAAACTGTGACCATTAGATACCAGTACTCTTGATTAGTATTAGCACTTATTGTTCACAGTTTGAGACAAAGGCTAAAACCTGTGCCTTGCATGTATTGGTACTTATGAACAGTACTGGTACTTGCTTACAAGTACCTTGTTTTACAAAGTTAACATTTAAGTACATTCTTTGAAAAGGATCGTAATGTTTATCCTAATTTATCTCTAATTAATTTTACAATCTATCTTATTTTCTTTGTTAAGAGACATACATTCTAATAAAATAAAATCCTAATCTAAAAGACAACAAAAACTCCAGATGATCTTCTATCAACATCTCCTTCTTGTCATCTTGCCTCCTTGTCATCATGCCTCCTTGACATAATTCTCCGTTTACCTTGATCTTCACCTAAATCTAAAATAACACTCAATTGCAAACATTAATCTACAATAATTTTGTTAACACTAAAATAAGATGTGGTACAAGGTTCCAACAATTACACAAAGTTGATCAACCTATCTAAGGCAAGATTTAACCTTTAGAGCATCATAGTTGGATTAGAGTTGACCTGCAAGGCTTAGGAGTTGACTTTTTAAACCAAAGCTTCTTAGATCAAACAAATTGCTCACATGAACTCAAATCAACCTCATAAACTTAGTGGGCACATCAAATCTAACTTTTGATTACTCTAACAGTGCTTTCAGACCTCATCGCCTGAACACAAATGATGGGTTGTTCAACAGGTATAACCAGTACATTTCAGACCAAGCAGAAGCTTAGGTTAGGTTTTAAAGGTTCTACTCTTGCTTCATGACCTAATTCCAAAGTCTAAACCTCAATGATTGCGTCTTTGCAACTCCATCGAAGTTGGAGAAGACGGAGATCAACAGAGAGAAATCAACATTAAAACTCCGATCTAATTAGTGGAATCAGATCCTCTAATCAAAATGACTCGATCTGGAGTTTCTCATGAAGTTTTGAAGGCTATGGCTCTAACTTCGTTCGTCGGAGCTCGCTGGGGTCCCGGTGAACACCAATTTTGCACGCTGGAGATGAAATCTCCATAAACACATAAAGAAATATGTAAAAAGGTTCCTGAGGTTGCAAGGAACCTCAAGAACACCACAATTAGGTCAATTATCAATTACAAAGAAAGATTAAACAATTATGCCCAAAGAATCAAGTTTGAGTTCGTTGGAACTCAGAGAAATGAACCTCACTCAATTGAGGGAAAATAGTCAAGGATGTACGACGATGGTAAACGTGTGTATAATTGGGTGAATAAACCTCTTCTGAGCCACTATGAATAGCGTGTGTTAGAATATGGGTAGGGTTATTTAATATGGTGATATTAACGTCAAAATGTTTATAATGGGAGTGATTACCTACAGGTAAATCTACATAGTTTATTGAAAATTTATTAACTTGGACGAAATCAAATTTTAACTTGTCAGTTTTAGGCCTAGGGCCAAACATAGGGGGGCAGTTTTGGAGTTAGTTGATTTCTACGCGATTCCTAATGATGGGTGATTTTCGTTCGCTTATTGTATTTTTGGGTTTTTCTTGATTTTAGGTTTTTTTTTGGCTAATCTTGTCTTTGAGGTACATCCTCAAAATTGATCCTTGGCTACATGCCAAAAATTTATACTTGGCGCTTTGCCAAAAATCAAGTTTAAAACTAATCTCACTACACACAAGATCGTGTACATACAAAGACAAGAGTCATCTTTTCTATTTTATATTTTTTTGGTCTTTTCGTTATCAACAAAATAAAAGATAAGGAAAAGAAATGCGAACAGAAAATACAAAATGGAAATGAATGGAAATACTGAGCTTATTTATAGATATGTATATATATAAGATATAGATATATAATATAGGTATATGTATATGTATATAACTATATAAGAATTAATAAGGTGGGGGATTGAATCAAAGATTCAATTAATGGAATGTAGCACCACGCTAGGTTAACTGTCGTCTACAGAGACATGATTAACCTAGCTATGAGAGAACGTGTGGGAGTGTGTGTGGAACGCTTTGATGTGCGCAAATATCGGGGATATAGTGCAACTGGTGCGCATATACTTGCGAAGTAATGTGCGGAAATGGGATGGGTGCACGGAATCGTGAGTGGGAATGTATACATGAATGTGTGCGCGATTGAGTGTGTGATATATATATGTATATGTATATATATATACATATACATATACATATATAAGATGTGGATGTACATATGTTTGTATGTATATGTATAAATATATATTCTATATGGATATATATATCTGGATATATATATGTGGGAGTATATGTGTGTGTATGTGTATGTGTATGTGAATGTGTGTGTGTGTGGGAAAGAGGAGAGAGAGAGCAAGTGAGGCATGCGTGAGGGAGTGGCACTGGCTACAGGCGGTGTGCGTTGGAGTGAGAGATAGGCGGGTGATCAGCTAAGTGAGAAGTGCTTGGTCACCCGCTCCTCACGACGAGAGTGGCGCTTGGGCGTGCGCACTGTGCAAGGGCAAAAAGCCCACCGGTTGGCTCAAGAATCCACTGGGTGGGCTTCTCAATCAGTCGGTGGACGGGGAGAGAGAAAGTGCTGGCGGTGAGGGTAGGAATCAGCTAAGTGTGAAGCGAGTGCGTGGATCGGTTCAAGGCATGTGGATGAGGTGATGCCACAGAATAACTGAGAAGCGGCCGGTGACTCACGAAGGAAAATGGATCGCGATTGAAACTCTACAGTGCGCTACAGTGATACATAAAACAGGAGCTTCAGTAACTCAAAACTACGCTAATGGTGATAGAAATCGATGCAAGCAAAAGCAAAAATCAATGAGAATCCACCACACCCACCTGCTCACAAGGGAGTTGGGCTGTGGTGGAGCTTCTCGTGGTGTTTGGGACCACGGGGAGCTTCTCCCTGCCTGCAGCGTGCTCTCTCAACTAGCAAGAGAGAGCTGCATATGGGAGAGGAAGAGAAGGAGAGAGGAGAGTTAAGGTGGGTTGGCCGACTGAGGAGGAGTGGCTATGTGTGCGTGGGTGATGGGTGATGAAGGGAATGGTTGGTGGTTGTTGTAGAGGGATGGAGTGGTAGCTGGCATCTGCAAGGAGGGGGGGTGGGGATGGTTATATAGGTGAGGGGTGAGGGTGAGGACAAGAGTGTCCTTTGGGTAAATTATGGGTAGGTACTTAAGTTGTCATGAAATTAATGTAGGTGGTATAAGGTGGTAGAAATGTGGTAGAATTGAAGGGGTAAAATGAATGAAATGGGGGCTCAATCTCTCTCACTATCTTCCTCTCCACAAAATGCACAAATGCAAACATTTACAAAATGCATGTAAACCTATCTAATCTAACTGCATTATGTTAGGAAATAGCATAAGAGGACATATTTACATGCGTGAATTGCTGCACAATCAGCATACTCAGAAGGTTGAAAGTGATTTGGGCCTTTGTGGTATAATGAATATTAATTTAATTAAAATGAGGAATGGGGCCCTTATGATGTGAATTGGTGGTGGAGAACATGTGAATCTACTCCGAGATTCTCGCCATGGACAACGAAGGACCTCAGTTGTGTGTGAAATGATTTAGGCAATTATATAATTCGATGAGGA
Source organism: Thalassia testudinum (assembly GCA_037157565.1). Lineage (NCBI taxonomy): Eukaryota > Viridiplantae > Streptophyta > Magnoliopsida > Alismatales > Hydrocharitaceae > Thalassia > Thalassia testudinum. The sequence goes on from JAZHRO010000073.1 coordinate 135,917,601, forward strand.
AAGAACGTGAAATGGATGCATGAAATGATCGATATGGTGAAAGAAGGTCCGATGAGTTGAAATTGGCTCGCCGAAGACGAGGAAGATGAGCTAAGATCATAGCATTACACTACACTAACTAACTAAGTAGCTAGATCTAATTTACTCTAAATTCTGAGGTTATCTACGATTACCTGGACGAAGGAGGTGAGGGAATCCGCTATTGGCAGGGTAGAAACGAGATCGAAATCAAATGAGGTGAGAGAAGAAACTCCAGTCGTTTGAAGTAGGAGAATCCAAAGCTATGGCGCACTCCAACATTAGTGGCAGGGGGGAGGAGAGGAATAAGGGGTGAGAGAGGCAGCACTCCTTGTCGATAGCACTTGAGAATACTTGTGATAAGACGTAAGAGCTGAGAAGAAAACCTAAGAGCAACCACAGTAGGAGAAGGGGGTAGGGGGTCGCTAACAGGGTTCGGAGGTGATGGGTAGTATTTACAGGTGGTGGTGAAAGTAGAGGGGGAGATATTTGGATGCAATCGTGTCCAGGTATGTCGGAACTAAAAAAAAGGCAGTCGGGCATGGACGGCTCCACCATTCCCCTTTTCCCTTCTTTTTTTTTTAAAAAAAGGGAAAGTAGTCGGTCATGGACGGCTCAACGTGGAGTGGGGTGCTTGAGAGCATCCTGAGGGAGCCCGCAGCACTACTCAAGGATGAGGGCGTCGGGGTCGCCAGGGAGTGCATGAAGCGTTACAACAAGGAGCTCAAGGTAGAGTATAGGAGGCAGGCAGATTGTGTCGAGCTCACTACTGGGCGTCAAGTCGAAGGAGCAGTGCGGCGTTGCTGGTGCTTCCTGCCGGGCTTACTGTTGAGCAAGGAGTGGGAGGAGCTCGCTGCCGGGAGTAGAGACTGGCAAGGAGTTGGAGGAGCTCGGTGTTGAGCGTGGAGTTGAGCTTGTCCGGTCGCAACGCTTGACAAAGCTGGAAGGAGGAAAGGAGAAAATTCACTCCTTTACCTTTCTTTCTCCATTTGCTTACTCGTTTCCTCTATTTGTTTTTTTTCCTTTTTTAGGTCTTCCTCAGCCCTCTTGATGTACCCTTGAGAGAGCACATAAGGAAGGGCACCTACCTGCAAGGAGCATTTGATGGTAAAGGGACACCCACCAGCAAGGAGAGGCTGTCCTTGTGGCCAATTTTTTCTCTCTTTGTTTTTTTTTTTAAGGAGGATGTGCTTGTGGTAAGCAAGAGGAGATGGTTGCGCCTGCTCGTAGGCGGAGAGGCCGAGGTGGGGCATTGTGGAGGTGTTGTGAGGTAGACACATTTATTTAGGATAAACTGCTTATTTATGCATGTTCCTAAGCTTAGATATGCATTCTATGTTATAAATATTGCGTAGCATGCATCATTCTGCATTTAGAGTAGCCTGTATAAATTTTAGGTTAATTATGTCATTTTATGGCCAAGAGAGGAGATTTAATCTAGAGCCTTAGATTGACGATCCGACCGTACAGATCTGATCAGGACAACGATCGGAGTCCAACGCCTCCAAAATCATCTTGATCGGAGTCTCATAGCACCTTATGCAATCCGAGGAAGATTAATGGAAAAGGGACTAGGTGACGCAATTTGGAGCTTTAAACAACAAATTTGACTGCACAGATGGATTCGAGTCGACGATCATAGCCCAACTACGTGAAAATAGACCCAATCTGACTTCTGTAGCAGCCTCTACAAAGGAAAGAAGATGGACAGCCCAAATCGCACCATGTGGCGCTATCCCGACCGCCCATGGGAGTGCACGCACCACCTCACGCATGCAGCACACGGGTGCACACAGTAACGTAGCGTGTAGTGCACGGGTGTGTGCAATAGCGGGTAGCACGTGGCACGTAGCGCAGAGCGCAGAGGCAACGAGCGCCAACGAACGCGTGCAACACGGGCGCGTGGGGCGCGTGAGCTGGAGCTTTAGCGACATTTATGGCTGTCACCAAATGTCCTATATACGAAATGGATCCTTTCCTCCACTATAAAAGGACCCCTACTCCTCCCATTCTTCTTCATCTCTTCCTTTCTTTCCCTCACCACCTCCAAGGCTCTAGAGAGAGCTTGTCTCAAGCCTAGGATGCTTTTCTAACTAGAAAACCAAAATATTTTCTTGCCTCTCACCCCCATTCATGGAGCATCCCATGGCCATCTGATAAACACACATGAATTCATGATAAAATGCTTATTTATGATAGTTCCTAGGTTTAGCATTGCGTAGTATGTTATAAATACTACATAACATCCATTGCATGGCATTTAGGATGGTTGTGTATTATGTACATTAATTATTCCATTTTATATGGCAAGGAGGTAGTGTGACATCTTTACGGGCTTCGGATGAAGAATCCGACCATACGGATGAATCCTGAGTGACAATCACAGTTCGTGAATGCAAAAATCACCTCGATCAGAGCTTCGTAGCACCCTTTACAAGAAGAAGAAGATGGATGGTCCAGATGGTGCCATGTGGTGCCATCCAGACCACCCAACATGAACCACGACAACCCCAGCCTCAGGCATGGAGAGATCTCAACCGTTGGATCTCAATCCAATGACTGAGGGGCGCTCTACACCGCACGATTGCACCACCCTCCACTCGACAAACCGCGGCTTTGGCGCAGCAGTGAAGACAAGTGCTCACAAACCATGAGCGCAAGTTCGAGCCGCGGTGGGGGGAGGCGATCTCATGAGCGTGGGTGCAATCGAATTGCGCTCGTTGGATGGCCATAAGCGGTAGAGAGGTAGGCGACATGGCGCAATCAGACCCACGCGATCTGCACGCACTCGATCACGCACCGATCGACGCCCAATATGACGTGCCAACGAGCACATGATCTGAACGCGCAATCTCCGCGCCATCTCAACTGTCCGCCTATGATCCAGCGGCTGCCAATGGTTCACACCTGATCCAAGCATGAGCATGAGCGTGAGCTGGAGACAACAATAGCTTGGGTGGTCCTTTAGTGAAACTTACAGCCGTCACTAATTGCTCGTAGGTGCAAGGCCAGTTGCGGGCGTGAACGGTGGGGGTGCGATCTTTAGCGACAGCTGCAGGGGCCTTTAGTGACGCTTGCAGCTGTCACTACAGCCGTCTACATGAATTTCTTCTTCCCTCCACTATATAAACACCCCTACACCCCCATTCCTCTTTATCTCTACCTACTCTACTCCCACCTGCTCCTAAGATCTAATAGCCTACTAAAGCTCCATTAGAGCTTACTCTCAAGCTCCAAAGGCCTCCTATTAGTGTAGCATTCCTTTATTCCACCAAATATTCATCCCTTATCTCATCACCTTCATAGGTCGCCTTGGAGCCGTCCTCCCACCTCCATTCCGGTAGCAGATCACCTCCGCCTCCTCACCTCCATTCCAGAGACTCGGTGAAACATTCCTCTACCCGACATCCTCCTGCATCTCACCTCCATCGTCCCGCTCCCCAACTCCTTCGTCCAAGCTTCCGCCAGGTGTCGTCGTTTCACCGAACAGCCGATTTGAGAGATTCCTTCTCACCTCCCTCTCTTTTATGCTTTCGTAGATAATTGTAATAAACATTTATGTAATATATCATATTTGATTCCATCCCTCTTGTGAATTTATTCTTCTTGTCTTTTTATTTCAAAAACACAAAAAAATAATAAAACCATAAAATACAAAAAGAAACAAAACGAAGCACAATTTTCAAGGAAAGTAAATGTCGCCTCCCTGTATTCAACCCAGGACTCCCTTGGAGTTTCAGTAAAATTGTATTTGATAACAAGTTTTGCAACTACGACAACGGATTCCTCCAAACCTTGATTTCTACCACGCGAAACACGTTCATCACCGTCCTCTCACCACCTTCCAGAAGAAGATCCTCGTCACGACACTATCTTGTCCCGCCCTTCGTCCTTATTCGTCTCGCTCCTCACCACCTTCCTTCAGGTGACGTAAGAGCGACTCGTCCTCCATGCGACCGTCGAGGGGGACTTTTCTCTCTAACTGTTATTGCTTTCTAGTGTAGTTTTCTGCTTTTTTAGTTGTAGCAACTATTTGAGATATATATGTGATTGTTTCTCTCTTTCTCTTTCTGCAAGTAGATTAGATAAAAATTATTTTGACCTAATCTCTTGCCTTATAAAAAATATAAAAAAATTTTAAAAGATAAAAACAACAAAAACAAATAAAAACGAAACATGGATTTCTCGAAACCAAATGTTTGTCTCCACGCGTTCGACCCAGGACTCACCTCAAGTTTCAGTTATAAATTTTATCTAATTAGCATATTTCTACCCACTAGGATGTCAGGTTTCCAACTCAAATCTTTTCACATATGAAATCGTGCTCATCATTTTGGTGCCGTTGCTGGGGAGGCAACGCTCTTTAGTTCTTTTCCGTGTTTTCCACCTTAACTTTTTAGCTCACTTTGCTCCTTTCTTTCTGTGATAACAGGTACCCTTTCAAGGCGAGCCAAGGTGGAATAGATCGGAGTAAAGTGCAGTTAGAAGGTTCTGTAAGTGTATCCCCACCACCCCCACCCATTATATTTTCATTACGCCACCTAATAACTCAAACTCAAATCAACTTAGGTGCTTTTATAAACCCTAGGATAGATCTTATTATTTAATTGTCACTTCACCTCACCTCACCCACCTGCATAAATTAAAAAATAAAAAAAAAACTCTTCTCTTGTGGGATTTAACTGAAAGTTACACACATTAAACACCCACAACTCTCGACCTAAGGTGCATCACTTTGCATTGATTCTACCACTTAACTGAAATCTAACCTGTGGATCGGTACACCTAATTCAACACACAAATAAGTGAGTAGAAAATTTGAATAGGTTAAACAATTGTGTGCCTTAATCAAGTGGTGCAACAGGCCAATTGTTTGAACTGTTTGGGCTGTACCACTCAACTTAAAACTGATCTATCAAGTAGCTTGCCATTTAAGGTTGACTTTTAGGGCTGAACCAGACACTCCACATTATTTCTGATTTATAAAGGAATATATCTGCACCTGTGTTTTCAAAACTTGGAGTGTTCTACTGAATATTGATTGAACAAACCTAAGAATTAAATCTTAAAAGCTATTAAACAAGGTTAAGCCCTAAAAGTCACATCATCAAAACCTTGTTTGCAAACCATTGGTTATGCACAGAAACACATATTAATTGATTTTTAAGGGCACAACCCATCTAAAGGGTTCATCACATTCCAAGAGCACAATCATCCCAAGCTTTAATTAGATTGAGTAGACGTTGACCCTAGGATTCATTGAGTCAGTTTCAGGGTGTTCTCTTGAAGGCATTTCGAATTAGTGATGTCTGCTTACTTCAAGAGGTGCTAAGTTGGGGGGCCCAATTGTCAAATGACTTAAGCAACCAGAGGTTTGGCATAATTAGCAGCCCTCGGGACACGCTCCCCCTGCTTTGTCAGCTTAACTTTAGCACCTTTGGGAGTAAGGACAACACCAAATTCGTTGTGTGGTTAGAGTTCATTTCTGAAGCATAGGTCCTTAAGCCACCCAATTTAAGGACAGGATTGATTGATTATATTGTAAGGCACCTTTCTCTATTTTGTTTTCCCTCCTACTTCACCATGTATGCTTCCATATCCTACACACATTTCCAATCCTACCCTCCTACCAACACTTATCATCAAGATGATTACTATCTCGACTCGACTTAGATTTCCCATCTCCTAGTCGGGATAACTTTGATTGGGGATATGATTCCGGGCCTCAATGTCCAGGACCTAACCCTAGACATTATGATTATGATTATTATCCTTCCTAGAGCTACACTGAGTATAAGTCAAACCAACCAGATCTACAATCAAGAAGGATATGATGATTATACCACCTACCCTCCCTAGGATTATACTGAATATAGGTCACCACCTCTCTTTGAATAACCCGAAATAACCTACTATTAAGGAGGAACCCAAGAACCTCAATTTCTTAACTACCCTAGTTTTAACCCAAACCCACCCAACCCTGAACTGAACCATTCGATTCAGGTGAACCAGGTCCAAGACAGGGTGTTGGCTAGCTTGAGGAACACTATACAATCTTTAGAAGCTCAACCAACACCATGCACTGAAGCATTGGAGCTTATGATCAAAATGATTGATGAATTTTATAGTTCATTATTGGATTGACTCGAAGATGTTAAGGATAGGGGCCCGGGTGAGTTTTTACTTAGGAAGTTGTCAAGATTGAGGATGAAATTTGTGGTTGCCTTAGTCCAATCTTGGGATGATTCCCAGGATGAACCCCCTTCAGGAGAGCTAATGTTAGAACTCACTCAGGTGCCTGTCGGGGGGGACACATTTTCTGAGACCAGGGATGACCAGGTTGGTCTAAAGCAACCCATTGAGGATAAATTGATTTTGTCACCCGAGATCCCTAAGCCAGTGAGCGAGAAAAAATATGTCTCTATAGACCAAGGAACAACATATGATTTTGAGACATATATAAAGTTGGATCAAGAATTATTTGATTGTGAGGGTGAATAATCTGTAGGTGAGGTCTCACTTGAGTTCAAAGAAAATGGTTTTAGTGAGACAAATAAGTCTGAGGAATCTGATGAACTATTTGATAGCCCGATCATTGAGGAATTTGATCCTATTGGGGCTGACATGGAGGATTCCGATCCTGAATTACTGGATGATTCAATCAATAGCCCCATTCCTCAATCATACCCCAAAGAATTGAATGATGATATTCTTGAGATCATTGTAACCAAGTCAATCTTGATTCAACCACGATTGTTTGACTTGGATATCTTAAATGGGGTGTACAACGATCTGGAGGTCCCAAAAACCCTGATTTTTGGGGATAGAAATTTGGAAATGAAAATCTGGGAGGCTAATTCTGAGGGAAGTATAATGTTGGATCTAAGAGTTCTTATTGATCTAAAACCACCAACCTTCTATCAGGACCCAAGTACAAAATAATTGATTATCTTTCTGAGCTGAACTTTAAGTGGACACATGAATCTATTGAACCAGATCTACCCATTGTTCACCACTTTAGTCTTGGATTGCACACCACCAAACCGTAGGCTCGGCCCTGCAAACATAACAATCTCTGGTTCTGGGTGATTTTCATCCAGAACCTTAGAATTACTTGACCCTGGGGCATGGGTCTGCACCATAATCTGGTCTATATCTATGGACATTTTCTGCTGGCGGGTTTTAGGATCAATATTTTTATTCTGATTCTGACCTACAGTTGTGAATTCCTAATTTCTTCTTTGTTTGTATATTATGCCTAGGTAAAGGCAATAAACTTAGCACGTGTGTATACTTCCTTCTCTCTGTGGAGCTGACTGGATTTTCACGAAATTCAGGTGATATTCTATTTACTTTGTCCTTTTCATGTCTTTATTTTTACAATGAGGACATTACATCATTTAGGCATAGGAGGATGGATACTTAATTATGAAATTATTTTGTTAACTCCATGGAATTTCTTTTATTTTTTTTAAAAAAAAATCAAATTCAAAAAGACAAAAAAAAATAGAATTAGGAGAAGATAACTTAGGCATTAGGAGTTGTTAACTTTAGAAAATGATACTTTAGGACCTGAACATTTAGACTCTTCAGATCTTCGGGCTTAATCAACTCGGGTGTCCACTAAAATGTGGATTTGGTTTCGAGTCCTCATCAAGTAATTTTATTCTAACTTGGTCAATAAATTGGGGTGATAAGTACACGACTTATCAACTTGCCCTCTGATTTGAGGGGATTTTAAGTTTAAGCATCTACACACTATTTGCACTGACTCACTCTTTGGCGATTTTTACGAAAATTAGGTAGCTAATGAACTTTCTAGGGTAGTATGGCTGGCAAGTTGTTGTGGGTAACATGCCATTGGCCGGTTGTCTAGAGCCTAACTACATGACCATACTCATTCTATTAATTTTAGGTAAATATTAGATTAGGGAAACCACCTACTTAGAAAAAGAAAAAAAATGATACTCAAAAATAAAAAGAAAAAAATAGAAAAATGGAAAAAAGAGAAAAATAAAAATAGAAAAATAAACCACACTTCACCGCACGAGTATGGCTGGCAAGTTGTCGTGGGTAACAGCCCATTGGTCGGTTGTCTAGAGCTCAGCTTACAAAAATGCACAAATAATTCCCAAAACACTTAAGGAAGAAGCGGGGAAATAGAATAAACCGGGAAGATATATACCGGGTTCGTCCTTGTGTTGACTCCATAAAAAAATAAAAAAGGTAGGGAGAAAGCTACCGATCAGAAAGTTAAATCTTTAGGTAGAAACTCTTAAGGTGACCTAGGGTTGTAAAAACCTGAAGTCCATTTTAACAGTCACTTAGTGAGTTATCACATTCACAAAGATGTTTGGAACTTAAAGTTATTTTCAAGTCTTGGGTGGGTTGGGTAGCTGTAGAAAGCTGCCCAAAACCTTAAACTTAAAATTCCAAAAAAAATAAAAAAGAAGAAAAATAGAAAAAAAAAGTGTGTATCTTCCCTTTTCAAATAAGGCGATGACTTGGGCGGTCTGTATTTTAGCAGGCGATGAAACTACATTTGTATGTGATAATTAGTTAATTTTAATGTAGTTTCATAGCTTAATACAAATCATTAGCATAATAATAAGGCTAATAGCTTAATTAACACCTTTGCATATAGCAAATTTAAATAATGTTAAATTACGCATATTTGTATATTATTACAAGATTATTCTATGTATGCTAGTTCATTAAAGTCTTATTATTAAATATGCATGGAGAGGAGTGACATGATTCGTTAGTCTTATTTTATATACCATCAATTAGATATTTGTTTAATTAGTTAACTTAGGTTGAGCTTAATTCTCTAATTGAGCTCAATTTAAATTAATTAGTATTTGATTAAATCAAAATTTATTCTTAATCAACTAACCCAACACAATTTTATTTTTATCCCATTTACTTTTATAACATTATCTTATTTTTTATTTTTCCCTTCATTCTTTCTACCAATTTCCTCCGATTCCCTCGTTTCATTCAAAGAAAATAAAAAAAAAAAAAAAAAAACCCCCCACACACCCAAATTCCCGCAACTTCTCCCATAACCACCTAACCTTCCCACTCCCTCTACTCTCTGGTAACCGTTTCTCTCTTTTTCTTTCTTTCCCCGGACTCTCCCACGGGGAACGAAGAAAGCAACCCGCACATCTCCCTCTTCTTCCCCATTTTTTTTACTTCACCGAAAACCAACCCATCTCCCTCTCAACTGACATCTCCCTCTCCCTCAATATCTCCTCCTGCGTCAATCGCTCCTCCACCACCGTAACTCACCCGCATCGACGCCCACAGCCACCACCAGCCAACGCACCTTCCCTCCACTCTTTTCCTCTCCTCCTCCTTCCTCAACTCCCTGTTTTTCTCCCCTGCTCTCACGCTCTCCCCATGTCCTTCTCTACGTCAAACTCCCCCCACCCTCAATGCACCCACCACCGGTAGAACCACCATCGACATCCTCCATCCCCACCAACAGCCGGCGTCGTCCCCCCTCATCTCCTTCCTCTTCCCCTTGCTCCCATCTTCCTCCACCGCAACCACAGCTCCATGCCGCCGTCGGAACTGCGCCACCCTCCTCATCGGCCTCATAGCCCCTCTGCCCTAACCGCCAGCTGCGACACTCCATCGTCGACGTCCACGCCAAGCCACACCATCGCCACCTCCTCTCCGGCCTTGTAGCCCCTCTCCAACAGCTGCTGCTGCCTTTTTTTTTTTTTACTACCAACAGCTGCTGCCACCTTTATTTTTTTTTTTTTTCTCCTCCTCTCCTCTCCACGCCATCATGCTGCCATGAACGGTCAATCACGTTCCCTACGTCAACGACGATCGCTGTTGCCGCCATTCCCTCCATCTCCTCTGCAAAGCTCTTCCCCGACTTCTTCCTCTTCATCTACGTTGGCTGCATGAGGTCATCTCTCTTTCTCTTTTATGGTTCACGTTTGATGTTTTTAATTACCAAGTGATATTGTTTAGCTAATGAGAATGTCTCATATGTGTAGCAAGTTATTTTATGTATGAATTTATGTCAGTTTACGTATCTTATTTAGTGGCATTAAATTTAGTTTTAAAAAAATCACCTGAGATTGCTTTATTTCTTATTGTTGACGTGGTTTTGTTTGCAAGATTTTCTAAGTTTTAAATTTCACTTAGTTTGTTGCCAGCATTTTCTTATTTTGTTGAGTAGATGTATGTTTATTTTCATTGAATAGAAGTCTAAAGTCAAGTTTTTATAAATACATAATTTAGTTTATGTTGAAATAGTTAACAGTTCACATAATGTTTGTATGCTTTTAAATTATCAACTCTTTATTTTAATTAGTCATTAAGTTCATTAGATATCTTTGTTATCTTGTAGTGAATAATTAGGATAACACAAGTTATATTTCATTCTTGTCTTTAAATTGCATAACTAAGCTTATCAACCTAATTAGGAATTATTTAGAAGCCTCCCAGCGAAACTACTCGAACTCACCAAGTTATTAATAATTCGATATAAATTTTAAACTTGACGCTCTTATTATGCTACAACGTGTTTTAACTAAAGCGATTTGAGCGTGTTGCAGGCACCTGAGCATTGTTGAGTTTTCGTAGTTTAGGACTTTAGTTGAAATTTTCTATTGTTAATAAATAACTTAGGCCTAAGTAATCGAATCTTAATTCTGTTGTTATACATAGCATTTAGTTTGATTTTTGCTAGGGACTAGCAAAAGATAGGTATGGGGGTATGACGTAGACACATTTATTTAGGATAAACTGCCTATTTATGCATATTCCTAAGCTTAGATATGCACTCCATGTTATAAATATTGCATAGTATACATCATTCTGCATTTAAAGTTGTTTGTATAAATTTTAGGTTAATTACATCCTTTTATGGCCAGGAGAGGAGATTTAATTCAAAGCCTTGGATTGACAATCCGACTGTATGGTTTTGATCAGGACGACGATTGGAGTCACGTAACACCTTATGTAGTCCGAGGAAGATCAATGGTCAAGGGACTAGGTGATGCAATTCAGAGCTTCAAACGACAAATCCGACCTCACGGATGGATTCAAGTCGACGATTGCAGCCCAAGGGTGTGAAAATCGACCTAATCCGACTTTTGTAGCAGCCCCTACAAAGGAAAGAAGATGGACGGCCCAGATCACGTCATGTGGCGTTATCAAGGCCACCCATGGGTGTGCAGGCACCACCGCATGCACGCAGCCTACAGGTGTGCATAGCAGTGGGTAGCACACGACATGCGTGAGGCACGTAGCGCAAAGCGCAGAGACAGTGAGCGCTAGTGGGTGCGCGTACAAGCACCGTGTGTGGGGCACTTGAGCTAGAGCTTTAGCGACGCTTGTGATGAATCTTCAACAACGTTTATGGCTGTCATTAAATGTCCTATGTACGAAATGGATCCTTTCCTCCACTATAAAAGGACCCTTACCCCTTCCATTCTTCTTCATATCTTCCTTTCTTTCCCTCACCACCTCTAAGGCTCTAGAGAGAGCTTGTCTCAAGCCCAGGATGCTCTTCTATAGTAGAAAACCAAAATATTTTCCCGCCTCTCACCCCTATTCGGAGCATCCTGTGGTCGTCTTGTCACCACCTTCCGGAAGAAGATCCTCGCCGTGATGTCGTCCTGCCTCGCCCTCCGTCCTTGTTTGTCCCGTTCCTCACCATCTTCCTCCAGGCGACGTCAGAGCAAGTCGTCCTCCAAACAACTGTCGAAGGGGACTCTTCCCACCTCTATCTATCTTTTACTATTTTCTAGTGTAGTTTTTTGTTTTCTTAGTTGTAGCAAACTATTTGAGATATATATGTGATTGTTTCTCTCTCTCTTTGCAAGTAAATTAGATAGAAATTATTTTGACCTTATCTCTTACCTTATAAAAAATACAAAAAAATTACAAAAGATAAAAACAACAAAAATAAATAAAAGCGAAACGCGGATTTCTCAAAACCAAACATTTGCCTCCCTGTGTTCAACCCGGGACTCACCTTGAGTTTCAGTTATAAATTTTATTTGGTTAGCGGATTTCTATTCACTATGACGACAGGTTTCCAACTCAAATCTTTTCACGTACAAAATCGCACTCATCATGTTACCTTCCAGCAACTGAATGCACAGAAGAGCATGTCATTTTTGTTGACGTTCCGACAGATGGCACCATTTGATGAGCCCTGAGAGGCCATCAAAGAATTTGTTGGCATAAGATACGTAACATAGCCACAAGAATATAAAAATTGGCAAGCAATCACAAGGAAAATAGGGAGATTGGTGACTCAGTTCCATTGCAAGGAGTCTACATCTGGGGGGAGGGCAATGCTTTCGTAAATCCACTAGAAGTAGCGATATTACAATCTCTCGAAGTTTCTCTCTCTTGGATTGCATGTTCTTGTCTTGCATCCTGGGAGCCTCAAAGTGTCTCCCTCCTCTATTTGTAATATAAGGAAGTATCTTAGCAAGATAAGATCTTCTTCAGCAGTCTTGTCAAACTCTTTGACACGTCCGTTGTCAAGGCATGTCCACTATTAGGCTATTAATAGCATTGGTAATGCTATGGATACTGCTGACGTGAGCATCATTGGCATTTCCACCGCCTCTCTGACCTTGGTAAAATTGGATCCTGGGGTAGGCTGGGCCTGTCTGGATCCACTTAGATGCAAGAGGATACTGATCCAAGGGTTGATTGTGCTTTATCCCGCAAAGGCTATTTTCATCCTACATTAGGCGTCCATCGAGAAGTTGGTATTTTGAATATAGAATGGCCGTTACTCTTTCAGTAGCAAATTGAGAGGAAGGGCAGATGCGGGAAACTATTATCTTCGTTTCTCGATAAACCTTTCCATTTCCTCTTTAGGTTCCTATTTGGCCTCTCCCAAGTTTGCCCTTAGGGGTTGGGCAAAACCAAGAGAATGCTCCAGCAACGTTGATGTAGCCTAACTGTGGGAGTGCCCTGCAGTCATGTTGTTTGGAGCATTACAACAACCTCTCGTGTACATAGCCAATCCCTTTTTCCAACCCTAGATTGGAAAGGGAACCCAACTCATTGCTCCATGGTAGCTTGTTGGCATAGAAGTTGTTAATTAGTAAGATAGTCAACCTAGGACAAGATGTGGAGAAAGGCAAACTTCAGCAATAAATCCATGGGCACCTTAAGGAAGGGCCTATTACATCCCAATTAACCACCTGTTGAATGCAAATAGAGGAGGTTTAAATATGTGTTCGTTATAGTACACTCCTAAATCGCACAAGACATTTAGATTTATAAACTCAAAATCTAAAGGAAGTCTAAGGTCATTCGTAGGGAGCAAATATGAAACTCACATATTAATCTTCATTTAGAATAAATGAGCACAATCAATTAAGTAACAGATAGATATTCAGTGAATATAACTTGTCAGATTGATATTCAAAAGATTATGAGAAAAAAGAGTAAAAAAGATAAAATAATGGTGATTTGAATCACCAATTATTCCTCTTAATTAAGAATATATCTCATACTCAAATTATTCAAATAATCAAACAGTACCTTCAATCAGATAATCAATATTAACTTAGGTACTTAAATAACTCAACAGTACAAGTATCAAATCAGATCAGATGTCACCTTTACAGAACCAGACGACTTAACAGAGCATAGCACAGTGCCTCATAGAAGGCACACACAAGGGCAACGCTCTTGAGAGAGCCCTTCTCTTTCTTCTTCTCAAACCTTCAAGCATATGACTTCTTCTTCAGACCTTCTCCTTCCTCAAGGCTTTAGAGGCTAAGTGTACACCTCTTTCTTCCTTCAGCAAAGGGGTGAGGCAAAGGGCTGCGCAACAAAAGCCTCCCCCCTCCTCTCACAAATCTCTCCTTTCCTCTCTCTCAAACACGGGTGCAATAGAGTATACAGTCAGGTTATCGGATCTTGAATAGGGACAGGCCTACTGGCATGTGGATCTTAGGCGAGGTGTGAGGGCATATGTGTAAGGGGACCCGACTCTCGTGTGCTTGGGCAATGAGCCTGAGGCACAAAATCGTCTTATACCCAACAGCATGCTCTTCCACTTACGAGGTGGGACTAAGTCCTACCCTCTTTTCCTCGCGCATAGCAGCTGTGCAGATCCTTCGATTGATGGAGCTGCAATTGCTGGGAAGGCCATTTGAAGCTCCAGATGGTGTCCTGAGGCAAGTATGTAGCACCTGGGGTTGGAAGTAGTGGTGATAACGGTCGGAGCGCTGCTAGCAGGGGTGGAGACAGACGACGAATGCAGCAGCTCCGGTGAGGATACCTGTGAGCGTGAATACAGGCTAAAAGCCCCGGTTAAAAAGCTCAAAAACTTCGTTGAAGCATGACGAAGGTGGTGGCAGTGTCTGATGTACGGGAATTCGTTGAGAAAAGATTTGAGTTTAGAAAACCTGTCGTTGTGGTATGATTCGCAAGAAAATTCGTTAATTAAATAATTTTTGTCCGAAATTCAGAATGAGTCTCGGGTCGCATATGGGGAGGCTATGTCGATTTGAAATCCGCAATTATATATATTTTGTAATTTTTGTTTATAAATGAGACATTCACAATGATTGCTATTCTATTTGCAATATAAACATTACAACTAAAAAGAGAGAGAGAGAAACAACTTTTATACTCAAAATAATGTAATTACAACTACCACTAGAAAGCAGGAAATCTAATTTAGAAAGTGATAAAGAGAAGGGGGAGAGAAGTTATTCTCCTTGACAGCTGCTTGGAGGACTAGCCGGACGGACGTCGCCTGGAAGGAGAGCGAAGATGAATGACGGAGGACAGATCAGGAAGAACCGGGGGTGAGGCAGGGCGTCAACGTCGCGGTATCCACTTCCAGAACAGGGACGAGAAGACAGCTAGCGAGAGCTCTGCAAAAGGGATGAGAGGTGGAAAATTTTATTTTTAACTCTAGCGGAGCTTCCCGTAGCTTGGGAGCAATAGAGTGAGCTTTAGAACTTAAGTTCTTAGCTTTTAGAGTGGGAGAGAGATGATGGAAGGGATGAAGAAAATGTGGAGGACATAGGGCCTTTCATAGGTGAAGAATAGAGGGGCAAATAGGTCGTTTCAATCTTAAAACATTAATGTAAGGGTCTTTAGTGATGGATATAACTGTCACTAAAGCCCCCTCATTGCTAAACATGCGCACATGCCCTCGCCCCTTTATCTTTGTGCATTGAGTGCTCCTCCCACATATGCACAACCTCAGCCATTTGATCGAGAGGTCGGACGACTTAAACGCCCTCTCAATCGCTTCATCTTCAGCTGCGCGCATGCGATTGCGCGTGTGTTTGCGCATCAAATCGTGTGTGCATGTCTATGCTCATCCAAGCCACCATGTAGCGCCCGCATCTGCCACCCAATCACGATCTAGCGACGTGATTTCATTTATGCCCGCTCACCCATCCAATTTTAGGTGCATGCGGTCTCGAACTCGCTCCTTACGCTCTACGTAGGGCGTTCGCCCAACGTGTTACGCCCACGTTTGAGGTGCGCTTTCGTTTTAAGGCACACGCACCCTTAGCCGTTGGATCTCGATCCAACGGCTGAGATCTCATTTTCATCGCGCCTTTAGAGATGGTGCAGGAGGTTTGGCTGATGTTGGGCGGCTGGGATGGTACCACGTGGCACCATCCTGGCCATCCATCTTCTCTAACTTGTAGATGGTGTCACGAATGTCGGATTGGATCAATTTTTGTGTCGTTGGGCTGCGATTGTCGATCCGAATTGATCCGTGCAGTTGGATTTGTTGTCTGAAGTTTGGATTTACACCACTTGGCTCTTGACCTCTGGTCTTTCTTGGACAATATCTGATGCTACGGAGGTTCGTTTGAGGCGATCTCTGAGTCGTTGAACTCCGATTGTCGTCTTGATCAGATCTGTACGATTGGATCTTCAATCAGAGGCTCCGATAAATGTTTCCCTGTCCCTGGCCATAAAAAGAGGCGAATTACTCTACAATTTATACAAATGGACCTAAATGCATGATGATGCATGTTATACAATATTTACAATGCATGATGCTTCTGTAACACTAAGAACATGCATAAATAGACATTTTAGGCTACTTAGATGTATACAGATCAATGTCTGTGTGTCGTGGGAGTGTGTGTGGACCTCGTTGAAGCTTGGCTAGAGCAAAGGAAGACGGAGTGGGAGATAGTGGATTGTTAGTCGATTTGAAGTGGGGAAGGAGTGGTTCTAACATAAAGAAGGAGAGAGATAGATTGGCTTAATCTAAGGGATGAAAGGGAGAAAGTTGGCATTGGCTATGACTGGTCGGTGTCGGGGATGATGAAGTCTCCGGTGGTGGATCATCAAGGAAGAAGAGGGTCTGGAGGGCTTCTGTCGGTGTCGCTTGAAGTGGAGGAAGATGAGGAAGGCAATCATACTGCCTGTGGTATGTGGTAGCGGGTGAGGAAGTTGAGGAAGATGACATCGTCGGAGTTGGTCGGAGGAGGTTTGTAACGACCTGATTCCCGAATCCCTACGAGACACGAGAATCGGACCGACTCGACTAATCCCAAGACCTAGTCGTCCAACGAGAAAGTAACCAAAAGAGCAGTAAAATAAACCACATTCAGCATGAATATAACTAGCAGTAACAAAATACAGTAGTAAGAAAAGGAAATACTACAGTATACACCACCACAACAGTAGAGCAATAAATATGTACATAACATGAAGCTTACAATAAAGAAGTACATGGGGTAAACAAGAAAACTACTCACTACAGTGGAAGAAAAGTACAGAAAGTACTACAGGTAACTCTACTGGACCCTACTAGGCCCAGCGTCCTCTACAGCCGTTGACCCTGGCTGCTCAACACCTGGTCCTGAAAAGTAACGAGGGTAACACGTCAGCGAAACGCTAAGTAGAGTGGCAACTAAAAGCTAAGGAAGCAGTAGGGTGTACAGTAGCTGTTATATTTTTACTTTCTTTATTTACGTCTTTCTATTATTTCACAATTGATTTATTTCTCAGATGCTTCACTTGATCTCGAATGTTCCTCGTGGGAACGATCTTGATTGCAGTCTTTTCCGAAAAGTAGAAGTAACACGTGGTGCTCTCCTGGCCGGGAGAGTCCCCCGTGGTGGTCCTACCCTCAGTCAACCACCCCAAGGTCGCTGACAGACGTAACGGTGACTACGGCACACGCGATAAGCACATGGGTAGCTACCCCGCACTGGCACGCGGTCAGTCGTTTCCGTTAACGGGTGCGCTCAAAACACAACACAGAACCAGTATAGGGCAGAGCCCTCTCAGTAACAGGGGTCCAACCCCTCCACAGTCCGCGCACCCTCGCCTGACTACCCTGGTTTGCCCAGTGGGCCTAACAAGTCGATGTAGGAGGCTAGCAGAACCCCTGGGCTCGTGGGGTAGCTAGTACTCTCCCTACACTAGTAGCTCTCCTCGGTACCACGTACGCGAGGGTCAGCAAGTCGAGTACAGTAGCCAAACCCACCCCAGTCTCAACCTGAGGGCGGCAAGCTCCCCTCTACATTAAGAGGTAATGTGTGCTCTCTTTGGTACCATGTACCCGAGAGACAACACACTTCCACGTTTCACTTTCTCAGTTCCCTTGTATTCTCTTTTCCAGGAGTTCTACTCCTAATTCCCCGTAGGGTTCGTGTTCTTTTTGTTTGGCCATTTTAGGTTTCACCGTTCCAGTTTTACGTTCATACAACCCATATTCTCAATCATATTTATTCATTCATAACAGGCAGCTATTAAATCAATTTACAGGCAGCTATTATTTCCTTTCCACTTTTCCAAGACTGCAATATTTATACATATTTCACTAGTTTTCCAGTATTAGGATTCATGCCGTGCCTTAGGATCTATCATTCAATCTAGTTTTCCAGTCCTACGATTCATGCAATACCCTAGGATCTATCATTCAATCTAGTTTCTCAGTCCTAGGGTTCATGCAATGCCCTAGACTCTATTAATTGTTCCACAATTGTAACAAATTTTGTTAAAGAAATTAAAGGCCACTCTACCAGCGAAACCGGGAGTACTAGGGGCGTGGTCAGCAATCTCGCGTGCCTCCGCAACCCCCAAGACTACAACGGAATGGGGTCCTAACACAAGGATCAATCACAAGGAGTTTCTCAGAACGGTATACAATTATAGTAAACGGGTAGAGGAATTTATTCTGGAAGGAACACAACTCGAAACGCGGAAAACGAACTTCGAACGGGCCCTAAACGGGTCAAAAATGACAAAACTGTCTAAAATCAGATGTCTGGAACTTCTTCCAGACGTCTTAAAACGTTGATCATGCCATACCTTCTTCTGCGCAGTCCTTCAGACATCCAAAAGCTCGTTGGATCGTCTGAAGTCAGTTTCCGGACGTCCGATTGTCACCTCGGACGTCTGGAGGACCTCTCCGTCGTTTGGTACTGCGGCCAGACGTTTGATTTACGTGGGATGGCAACCCTTGCGCCCTCCCAAGCAGGACCTGCGCACACAACCACCGGCTCTCATCACGACGAAACGCAGAAGAAGTCGCGGCGGACGGCTGCATGGCCGTACACGCGCAGAAAGGAGAAGATATGAAATATCTTACCTATTAGACGTCTGGACAGTCCTCCAGACGTCTTCGACGTCGTCTGGACGTAAGTCCAGACGTCTGATTCTGGAAAATTTTCCAGAACCAGAGCCCGATTCGCTCTCCGCCCGCGACGCACGGCCACGCCGCGCCCCGTCCGCATGCTGTCTGAGCTGCAGTAGCCCCTCCGCGACACCCCACGCCTGCCGCTCCCCCGCCGTCCGGCTCTAGCTACCCCGGCAAGCTCGCACCTCCGCGGTCGAGCTTCTTCTTCCTCTCGCAACACTCCCTCCCACACGCCCGCTGCAGCCGCTGCTGTGCCCTCGCTCACTCGCTCGCTCGCAGGGAGAAGGAGAAGGGAAGATGGTGGAGTGGGGGTGAGGGAGAGGGGGAGCGTTCTTATAGGGCAGCCGCGGGAAGAGAGAGAAGGAAAGCGGTGCCTTCAGGGAGAGAAGACGAAGGCTGCGGGTTCAGTCTGCGCACGCAGGCGCGCAGACACTAACCCGTACGCCGAAAAAATTTATTATCAGACGTCTGGGAAGGGTTCCAGACGTCTGGGACACTTCCCAGATGTCTTAAACTGCTTTTGATGCCCATGATCGTAACAAGGTTGGAGGGAGAGGATTTAGTGAGGAAATGCAGCCAAACCAATCTAAAGAGCACAGATTTGCAATGAGGAAGTTTTTATAGAGCTTGGGCATGCTTTCAAGCTTTGAAACAAGATTGAAGAGCTCGAAAAAGTAGGGAGGAAGATCCTTGAAATCCTATGGTTCGCACGAGTTTTTTGGTCCAAATATGAGTCCAAGATGTGATTCAGGCGATTGGGGACTTCCTTATGATCATCCCTTCCAATTTTGGAAGGGATTGGTCGAGAAATTAGGGAGGTTTCCTTGATTGAAGGTCGGATCTTTTGGGTTCACACCTGCCATGGTGGCAAGGACCCTTTTGTGAAGAAGAAAATAAAGTTGGGGGACTATTTGTAATTAATTCAAAAGCTGGGGGTTGATTCAGAGAAGTAGAATTTTAAGAGACTAGAATACAAACTAGGTTAAGATGGACTCTGATTGGGCCCAAATTTTGGTACAAACTTAATTTGGACCCAAGGAATCTAGTGATGAAGTTGGATTTGAGTTTTGACCAAGTTTGACTACGTAATTTACGTAATACCCAAATTAGGGCAGAACTTTGTATGTCTCTTTTTAAGGTCAAAATACGTTCCAATGGTCGAATCAAGGGTACCAAACCCTTAAGAAATATTTTTCTATGAATTTTAGAAGATTTATATAAATTTTATCCTAGCCAGAACTTCAGTAATTCAAGCGGGTCTGAAATTAGGATTTTAGGTTATGAATTGATTCTCGAAATGCGTTAAACCTCATTTTTGTCTGTGTGGACCCTCTTATTAGACTTTAATACTTATTAGACCTTAGATTAACTCCTGGAAAATCCTGTGGTTACTCTGCTTTCATGATATGATGTTAAAACTGTAGAATTAACCCCGATTTAATATTTTCCTCTCAGAAAGGATATGCAAGGAATTATAATACTCAGGTGATTAGGTAGAAGCATTTGTCAATTAATCTTGACTAATTAAAGCTATTTATGACTCATGATGATGTTATCATCATCACCTCTTTAACATCTTGATAGATATAGTGGTCTGGGAGAGTAATGAAGTGGAATAAATTGGCTATGTTGACCCTTAACTCCATCTAGATGAGTGACCTTCGATCTGGACTCATCATTAGGGTAAGGGAGGGCCTAGAGAGGGAGTAGGTCAACTTGGACCACCTTAAGCTAGTCGAGTGCAAGCTTGATCAATACTTAGGGGTCAAAACCTTCAACGTGAGGCCTCCCATGGTCCCAAAGATCCGTTGCCCTTTCACGCAATGGATATGGAAGGGAAAGTAGCCAATGGGCTTTCTTTATCTTATGTTCCAACTATATGACAAGATGTGGAGCCTCAACTCCATGCTGATCACTTTAAAACCTCATGATGGCAATGAGATTCTGGGAGATGCCTACTACTTGATCTTATCCTCATTTAGATAAATGGAGTCCGTATTATAAGGAATTTAAACTTCTTTCGTCTTTAACTTCTTGAATCTTCCTTAATTAGTTCATTCATGAGCTGTTTAGCTCGTTCAGGCACTATTTGCCTTTTTGAAATTTCTCGTTGATATACTAGCAACTTCTGACGGCTTTGTCAAGCCTAATTGTACAGCTAATCACTTGCCAACCTAATCTTCAAAGTTAGTAAGAGTCGATTATCCTTGTTAAGTTGTTCTTTGCAATTGTTAAATCTCAAAAATAATAATAGATCAAACATAATATCTTGTCTTCTTTTTCTCACAGCAGAGATGCATTTTTATCGTATATTTTATCAATGTCAAGATTACTTATTTTGATATTCTCTTTCTATGTCTCAACATTTCTTTCAAATATCTTATGTCTTCACTTTTTTTTTTTTAAATCATCCAATTGATTCAATATTTTTTAATTTTTAATATAAAAAGGTAAGAGACGTGGTGAAGCGAGTTGATGGCTCACGTTTATTAGAAATTTCTCATTGAAGATCAATAATTACAATGATTTATGTCCATCACGATGAAATTTACAAAAATTACCTAAGCCTATCAACCAGGGTTATAAATTTGCTAAATACATCGGTGTAGCATCACCGTAACAAAAACGAGTAAATGTGATGTTTAATTAATTTTAACGTCCTCATTTTTAATGATATTAATAAATTAACGTAATCAAAATAATAAAAACAATATAAACTTTATTCTTATAAACATCTTTTTAATTAAACATCATTTAAAAATAATTAAATATAAATATTTAAAAAAACTCATTACCTAATATATTAACAAACGTCTCAAAAAAAAAAAAATCCCCGGCCCCCTCCACACTTTTCCTTTCCCTCCTAAACTCAATTGCCCCCGCCTCCCTTAATTAATCCCCCCTCTAAACGTCAGTCTCGTCATCTCTCCAGTCGCCAGCGCGCTCGCCCTCCTCCGACTAATCCCGCGGTCAGCCCCCTCCGCCTCGTCGTCGCGCTCGCCCCCCTCCGCCTCGTCAGCCTCCTCGTCCGCGTCATCGTCGACGCGCTTGCCCTGCTTTCTCGCCCTGCTACCTCTCCTCGTCCGCGTCGTCGTTGGCACGCTTGGCCTCCTCCGCCTCGCCCTAATCCCTCTCCGACGAGTTCCGCTCTGCCACCCTCTTCGAGGGCTTCAAAGTGAGTCCTCTCAACCCCTCCGATGACCCCCCTCACCCTCATTCCCTTCCTCAGCCACAATCCACGATCACCCCCCTCTCTCCCTTTTCTCTGATGACCTCCCTCTCTCCTTCTCTCCGCATTCCCTCCTTCTAAACTGGTTGGGTGGTGGTGCGATCCACCTCCTCTTCCTCTCCCTTCCCTCCTCCCTCGGCTTCAACATCGACCAACGATCTTTGTCGTCGTCTCTGCTCCCACCATCTCCTTCGATTTTTTAGGTGTAAGGAAACACTCAATACAAACAATCAGCAAATTGGCTTTCAACTGGACATCACTTTGACCTTTTGACAGGTAGATGAGTGATCGTGATAGGATTTTTCCTTTTCTTATGGAAACATAAGGGGCTTGTAGGGACTCAGAGAGATCCATCGTACACTGGGATGTGCAAAAATCCTCGTAAGATTGCAAGTGAACCGTCTCATCCGTTATGTGCAAACAGAGAAGTGCAAAGTAAAAGATGTAGTCTCTGAGCAAGGTTGGCTGTGTATAGTTTTCTTTTTGCTTTTTTTTTTTTTTTTTTTAAATAAGGATGGTCGAGTGAATTAGAAGAGAAATGGGTGCCAAACAAAAGTTCAGGCTATTCCTCCACTAGCGTATCATCCAAATTCAACATGAATTAAGCATCTATTGCTGATGCTAATCTTAAGTTGCTTATGCTGACTTGGATTGCAACATAATATTTAGGCTTTGGCTTATTTTGCCATGATGTTACAATCCCACATCATTGGGTTTCCCTTACCAATCAGAGTGGATTTTGGAGCACCACTTCTGTGATAGTGCAGCACCAAATGCAAATGCAACATCGCTTGGTCACACGGAGCAGCTTCTGCTACTCTTGTTCATCATCCTACAATCTCCACCAAAGAGAAAACTATGGTGACCATTTTCCTTTGCTTGGGATACTGTTTATACTTCTTCATTAGCTGGATGAACTCGCCGAAAACAAGATCAGAATCATGAGGTCAGGATGGTACTGAAGGGGCCTAAGCTTCAGCTCTGGGCTGGCAAGACTATTGTCATTTAGATTTATGTGTGTCACTTCCACTCCGAGTGATAAAGGATCTAGAGTGTTACGATCTGATTTTCGAATTCTTATAAGACACGAGAATCGGACCGACTCGATTGATTCCAAGATCCAGTCGTTCAACGAGAAAGTAACTAAAAGGTAGTAAAATAAACTACATTCACCATGCAAGTAACTAACAGTAATAAGAGTACAGCAGTAAAGAAAAGAACTACTATAATATACATTATCACAACAGTAGAGAATTAAAAATAAGTACAAAAATATAAAATTTATAATAAAAAAGTACAAAAGTGTAACAGAATACTCACTACTACAGAAAAATTTGTACAACAAAAGTACAACTGCTGTGTTCTACTATGCTTAACACCCTCTATAGCCGTAGATTCTGACTGCTCAACACCTGATCCTGAACAAGGTGACAAGTATGACACGTCAGCGAAATGTTGAGTAGAGTAGCAACCAACTAGTTAAGAAAAACAGTAAAGGTGGACAAGTAGCTGTTGTTTTTAATTTCTTAAATTATTTATCTATTTATTTTTTCTTGGTTTATTTCTCAGGTCTTTTTCTTGATCTTGAATGCTCCTCATGGGAACAATCTTAATTGCAGTCTTTTCCAAAAAGCAGAAGTAGTATGTGGTGCTCTTCTAGCCGAGAGAGTACCCCGTGATGGTTCTACCCTCAGTCAACCACCTCAAAGTCGCTGACAGACGTAACGGTGACTACAGCACGTACGATAAACGCACGGGTAGTTACCCCACACTGGCATGCGATTAGTCGTTTCCGTTAACGGATGCGCCTAAAGAATAGCACGAAACCAGTTTAGAGTAGAGCCCTCTTAGTAATAGGGTCTAACTCCTCCAGAGTAACCAAATAGGGGACTCGCCCCTCTACAGTCTGCGCACCTTCGCCTGACCACCCAATTTTACCCAGTGGACCTAACAAGTCGGTGTACGACGACTAGCTGAACCCCTAGCCCTGTGGGGTGGCTAGCTCCCTCCCTACACAAGAAGCTCTCCCCGGTACGGTGTACGCGAGGGTCAAAAGTTGATACAAAGTGGTCAGATCTAACCCCGTGTCCTTAGGGTGGCTGGTTCCGCTCTACACTGAGAGGTAACCTGTGCTTCCCTTGGTACTACGTACCCAAGAGACAACATACTTTCCCATTCACTTTTCCAGTTTCATTCCATTTATTTTCAGGAGTTCTACTCCTAATTCCCCGTAGTGTTCATGTTCATGTTTCTCAGGCCAAGCCATACTAGGTTTCATCATTTTAGGTTTATTCTCATATAATACGTGTTTCCAACATTCAAACTTCTTTTCCTTTCTAATTTATATACAAGCAGTTCGTATTTAATTTCAACCAACAGAAATTACCTGTAACAGTTACTAGCAATAGTACTCTACATTTCATAGGCAGCTGTTATCTAATTACAGGTAATTATCATCATTCTATCTACTTATCCAAGACAGCAAATCAGGCAACTAAGACATTAGTTTCAGTGTTTCTATTCTTAGGATTCATGCTACACCCTAGGATCTATCATTCAATCTAGTTTTCAGGTCATACGATTCATGCCATACCTTAGGATCTATCATTTATTTCAGATATGCATTAATATTTGTAATTAACTAAGGGAAGTAACTCTACCCGTAAAATCGGGAATAATGGGGGCGTGATCGGTAGGTACACGTGCCTCCGTAACCCCTAAAGTCGTAACAGAACGAAGTCTTAACACAATGATCAATTACAAGGAACCACTCAGAACATGATAAAAATATTTCAAACAAGTAGAGGAACTTATTCTGAGAAGAACAGAATCTTAAACGCGGAAATCGGACCTCGAATGGACCATACACGGGTTAAAAACGACAACTCTGACTCAAATCAGACGCCTGGAACATCGTCCAGACGTCTTAAAAAGGGATCCAGGTCATACCTCACTTTGCGCTGCTCCTCAGACGTTCAGAGATCCTGCTGAACCGTCTGGATCCAGTTCCCGACGTCCGATTACCTCTCCGGACGTCTAGAGATGCTCTCCGTCGTCTGGTGACTCGTCCAGATGTCTGAACCACGTGGGAGGGTGTGTCCCGCGCCTTCCCGAAGAGAAATCTGCACGTGCATGCAAAACTCCCTCAGCAAGGCACACGACAGAGCTTCAGCGGAACGGCCTGCATGGTCGTATCCGCAAAAGGAAGGTATAGGCACAGTACGTGCCTATTAGCCGTCTGGAGCTTCTTCCAGACGTCGTTCTCATCGTTTGGATGTAAGTCAAGACGTCTGATATTGGGAAAAATCCCAGAATCAGAAGCACCTTCGTCTTCTTCCCGCTGTGCGCGGCGCCCGCTGCCCGAGCTGCAGCAGCATCGGGGAAAACCTCCCCAGCACAACGCTCCTCCGTGCGCACGCCGGTCGACCTTGAGCTACCCCGGCGAGCTCTCTCTCTCTCTCTCACGGCTCATGCGTTCTCTCCTCTTCCTTCTCGCTGCACCTCTCCTCTCCGCCACTGCACCCGGCAGCAGCGGCGGCTCGCTCTCACTCTCGTTGGAGGAAGGAGAAGACGGGTGGATGTGGGTGGTGTGAGGGAGAGGAGGGTTTTTGTAGGCGTTGGGAGAAGGTTCTGCAGGTCGGCGATGGGAGAGAAAAAGAAGAGGGCGGCGGGTTTTGTCATGCACAGACTTGCGATCGTACACATGCAAAAATTAATTTCTAGACGTATGGGAAGGCGTCCAGATGTCTGAGCAGACGTCTGGGCCAACTCCCAGACGTCTTAAAGTGTTTTGATGCCTCGGGTCTTAACAATATAACAAACTTAAAGGAAATTTCGTCATCGAAACTTGCGCTGACTAGGGTGTGGAAAAAGAACAATATACGCATAACAAACTCAAAGAGGACCGAAGCCGGTCCGAAAAGACGTACCCTCAAAGAGCTCCGTGTACCGCTTCTACATCGCTGCCTCAGGCTCCTAGGTAGCCTCCTCGTACCGCTGGCTCCTCCATAAGACTTTCACCAAGGGTACTCGCTTCCGTCTCAGACTCCAGACAGCTCTGTCAAGAATCTGTACTGGCCGCTCGGGGTAGGTTAAGTCGTCACCCACCTCGACACTCTCGTGGCTTAGAATGTGACTGGGATCGGCGATGTACTTCCTGAGGTTAGACACGTGGAACACGTCGTGCACACCAGAAAGCTAGGGAGGAAGGGAAAGCTTGTAAGCAATGGGTTCAACCCGCTCCAGAACTTCAAAGGGTCCCACAAACCTCGGCGCGAGCTTCCCTCTCACCCCAAACCGCTGCAGGCCCTTCATGGGCGACACGCGAAGGAAGACGTGGTCCCCAACCTCAAACTGCATCTCTCTGCGTTTCCGATCTGCATATATTTTCTGTCTGCTCCTGACAGTGCAGAGTCGCCTGTGAATTTGCTCGATCACCTCCTGACTTTGTCGGATCAGCTTGGGGCCAACCTCCCACTTGGTCCTCACCTCAACCCAACTCAAGGGTGCCGTACACCTCCGTCCGTATAGAGCCTCGTAGGGTGCCATGCCGATGCTCGAGTGATAACTGTTATTATATGTAAACTCCGCCAGGGGCAAGTGCTCCTCCCAAGAACCCCTCCATTCCAGTATGCAAGCACGCAAAAGGTCCTCAAGTGTCTGTATCGTGCGCTCAGACTGTCCGTCTGTCTGGGGGTGGTATCGTACGCTCAGACTGTCCGTCCGTTTGGGGGTGGTATGCAGTACTGAACCTCAATCGTGTTCCCAAGGCCTGCTGGAACTCATCCCAAAACTGAGACGTAAAATGGGTATCCCAGTCGGATACGATCTCCCGCGGAACTCTGTGTAGACGTACCACGTCGCGGATATACCTCTCTGTTAATTGTGCTGGTCCCACGGTGACTCGGATCGGCAAAAACGTGTCGTCTTCGTCAATCTATCCACGATCACCTAGACTGCGTCGTGTCCTCGCTGGGTAACAGGCAAGCTTACCACCAAGTCCATGGTGATGCTCTCCCACTTCCACTCTGGCACTGGAAGTGGCTGTAACGGCCCTGCAGGCCTCTGATGCTCGGCCTTCACCTGTTGGCACACTAAACACTGCTGTACGAATTCACCTACATCCCACTTTATTCCCCTCCACCAAAAGTTGCGTCTCAAATCATGGTACATCTTTGTGTTTCCAGGATATATGGTGAACCTGGAACCGTGAGCTTCAGTCAGGAGCTCTCTCTCAACAGCTCCTCGTCCCTAGGAATGTACAACCGTCCCCTCATGCGCAGTACCTGGTCTGTAAAAGAGGAGTCCCCAGGGTCTCCTGATAGCACTCTGTCACGCAATGACTGCAAGTACGGGTTGGCCATCTGTCTTGTGATGATGCGGTCTATCAGCTCTGACCTCGTCTGTCGTGTCACAGTCACTGCCCCACAGTGCCCCCGTAACTCTAAGGGTTGCCAACTACCCATCTCCTTCATGAGACTCCAATTGTGCGCTTGTAAACTGGCCAAGTGGGCGGGCGCCTTCCGGCTCAAGGCATCAGCCACCACATTGGCCTTGCTTGGGTGGTAGGAAATACTGCAGTCATAGTCCTTCAGGAGCTCCAACCAACGTCTCTGTCTCATGTTGAGCTCTTTCAGATCAAACAAGTATCTAAGACTCTTATGATCTGTGAAAATCTCAAAGGTCTCACCGTACAAGTAGTGCCTCGAAGTGTTCAGTGCAAAGACGACAGCTGCCAGCTCTAGGTCGTGGGTGGGGTAGCTATGTTGTTGGGGTTTCAGTTGCCGTGAAGCGTAAGCGACAACGTGACCCCTGTGCATGAGCACACCCCCCAACTCCTGCAAAGAGGTGTCCGTGTATACAACGAACCCGCCACTACTGTTTGGGATGGTGAGCACAGGAGTCGAAGTCAGCCTCTCCTTCAGCTCCTAAAAACACGCCTCACAAGTGTCTATCCAAGGGTACATCATTCTGGGTCAGCTGTGTCATAGGACGTGCAATCTGCGAGAAGCCCCTGATAAACCGCCTGTAGTGGCCTGCCAGTCCCAAGAAACTGCGGATCTCAGTAACTGTACGCCGTCTCTCCTATCTGACCACTGCCTCAACCTTGGTTGGGTTCACAGCCAAGCCATCCCCGGAGATCACATCACTCAAGAAGGTCACCTTCTTCAACCAGAACTCGCACTTGGTGTATTTGGCGTACAACCTACGTCGTCTCAGTGTGTCCAAAACCATCCGCAAGTGCTGTCCGTGCTGCGTCTGATCTCGAGAATAGATGAGCACATCATCAATAAATACCACCACGAACTGGTTCAAGTACGGTCTGAACACCCGGTTCATCAAGTCCATGAAGGTAGCGGAGGCATTGGTCAGCCCAAACGGCATGACCAAAAACTCGTATTGTCCGGTATCGGGTGCGGAAAGTTGTCTTGGAGACGTTTGCTTCCCTGATCTTCAACTGGTGGTATCCAGACCTCAAGTCTATCTTAGAGAATACCGTGGCACCTCGCAGCTGGTCAAACAAGTCATCAATCATCGACAGCGGATACCTGTTCTTGATGGTAACCCTATTCAGCTGTCTGTAGTTCACACAAAGGCGTAGGGTACTATCATTCTTCTTTACGAACAATACCAGGGCTCCCCACAGAGACGTACTAGGCCTCACAAAGTCCTTCTCCAGAAGGTCTTGCAAGTGAGACTTGAGCTCTCGTAACTCAAGTGGTGCCATCCTGTATGGTGCTGTAGAAATGGAGCTGGTCCCCGGTACTAGTGAGATCTCAAACTCGATCTCACGCTCGGGCTGTAGTCCTGGCAACTCATCTGGGAACACGTCGGGGTACTCTCTGACTACCGGGATACTTTGAAAGTCTGCCACTGGGCTGGGCTCCGCCACCACACAAGTTAGGAAGCCCACACACCCCTGACCCAAAATTCTCGCCGCCCGAAGTGCAGAAATGCACCTGAAACCTCCGTCCACTGGTTGCCCGTGGAACTCGAAAGAAGGCAACTTCGGTATGGAGAAGACGATCTTCCTCTCAAAGCAGTCCACCAAGGCGTGGTAAGCGGACAGCTAGTACATCCTTAGAATCACGCCAAAGTCCTCCATCTGTATCATGATCAGGTTAGCGGGAAGGCTGTGTCCTCCAACACTGACCTTACAACCTTTGTATACCTCCTCAGCTACAAACAGTTGACCACCAGGATCTCTGATCACGAACGGATTGTTTAACATACCGCCCTGTCCCAAACTAACAGCAAAACTAGCAGCGACAAACGAGTATGTAGCGCCAGAATCGAAAAGCGTGTAAACAAGTCTGTCGGAAATTGGAACCATACCTGCCACCACTGATCCTGAAGCTCTGGCATCCTTGTGTGTCAGGGCCTCGATACGCCCCTCAGCCTTAGGTGTGGAAGAAGCAGCCACACTTTGAGTCGGACGGGTAGTCGCTGGTCGGTACCCTCCTCGCGACTGCTGTCCTCCTTGCGGCTGGAAACCGCGACCTCCTGCTCGCCCTCCAGTGCTCGGCGCGGGGAGCATCTGCTGGCCTCCTGCCTTAGACGGGCAGTCCCTCTTGATGTGGCCCGGTTGGCCACACTGGTAGCAAAGGGGGACTCTACTCCCGCCCTCAGTGGGTCCCTGCTGACTGCTGGGCGTGGGTTTGGTGCTAGCAGCTGGCCCCTGTCGGGGGCCCCCAAAGGCCACTGACCTCCCCGCAAAGCGTGACAGCTCTCCCGCGGGCGCCACATGCTTCCTCTCTCGCTGGCCCTGTGAGAAGTCTGGTTGGTAGGGCCTCTTCCGCCCGCTGTTAGTATCACGTGCGGATGGGTTGGTCTCTTCATACGTCGTAGCTGCTTCCACCACCCTCGAGAACGTAGGCAGCTTTATGGGTTTGACATACCTCCGAATAGCAGGCCGGAGCCCCTTGGTGAAACTCCAAAGGTGCTCCTCCTCGGTAGCCACGACTGTTGTTGTGAAACGAGACAGCTCCAGGAAACGCATGCGGTACACGCTCACGGTCATCGTCCCCTGGCGGAGAGTATAAAACTCTCGCCTCCTCTGGTCCTGCCACGTCTGGGGGAAGTACTGCTCGTAGAAGAGGGTGACGAAATGGTCCCAAGTCGGCTTGTCCCTCTCCTGACCTCTGATCGCCGTCCACCATCTGTGTGCCGCGCTCTCCAGCTGGTACGTGGCAAAGGCCATGCGGCACTCCACAGGGGGGCGAAGGGTGTCAAATACCTTCTCGATCTGCTCGAGCCAGTCCTCCGCCTCAGTCGGGTCCTCATCCCCCTTGAAAAAGAGGGGCTTCAGCTTCCTGAACTGTCCGAAAAGGTTGTAGTGGCACTGAAGGGAAGACACTGGTACACCTCCCGGTAAAGAGGCCTCGTGCTTAGAAGTGCCGGAGGAAGGTGGGGGCGATGGAGGGACACCCCCTGCCCCACGTCCAGCGCTGTGTCTTTCTCGTTGTCCCACAGAGGACTCCCCCTCTGCAGTCCTAGGGAGAGGCGCTCGTGGCGGCGGGTGAAGCTCCTCTCGCATGAAATCCCGTATCAGCTGGGCGAGGTCCTAGGCCTGAATGCTCGGGAGTAGTGGTTGGTCCACTGAGGCATCGGGCTCAGTGCTCTCACCCCTCCGACTTCGTCCTCGACTGCTTCCGCGGCCCAATTCGCTAGTCCCGCGTCGAGGCATCTCCTACATGGCGACGTGAATACAGAACAGAAAAGACGTCAATACTAATCGGCATTCAACGAAGGAACCCTAGAATGGATGTCAAAAGGTACGTTGTGGTGGTTACTCTAGTTACAAGCACGTGAATTGGTTATTTTTCAGCCAGTTGGTTCACTTCTTGGGACGATTTTGCTCTGATACCATCTTGTTATGACCTGGTTCCCGAATCTCTACAGAACACTAGATTCGGACCGACTTGACTGATCCCAAGACCCAGTCATCCAACGAGAAAGTAACCAAAAAGCAGTAAAATAAACCACATTCACCATGCAAGTAACTAAGAGTAACAAAAGTACAGCAGTAAAGAAAAAAACTACTACAGTACACACCATCACAACAGTAGAGAATTAAAAACAGGTACAGAAATATGAAGTTTACAATAAAAGAGTTCAAATGTGTAACAGAATACTCACTATTACAGAAAAATGGGTACAATAAATGTACAACTACTGGGCTCTACTAGGTCCAGCACCCTCCGCAGCCGTACACTCTGGCTACTCAACACTTGGTCCTGAAAAAGGTGACAAGTATGATACGTCAGCGAAACGCTGAGTAAAGTGGCAACCAGCTAGCTAAGAAAAATGGTAAAGGTGGACAAGTAGCTGTTGTTTTTAATTTCTTTCTTTATTTATATATTCACTCTTTCTTAGTTTATTTCTCAGGTCTTTCTCTTGATCTCGAATGTTCCTCGTGGGAATGATCTTGATTGCAGTCTTTTCCGAAAAGTAGAAGTAGCACGTGGTGCTCTTCTGGCCGGGAGAGTCCCCCGTGGTGGTCCTACCCTCAGTCAACCACCCCAAGGTCGCTGACAGATGTAACGGTGACTACGGCATGCGTGATAAACGCATGGGTAGCTACCCTGTACTGGCACGCGGTCAGTCGTTTCCGTTAACGGGTGCGCCCAAAGCACAGCACGTAACCAGTATAAGGCAGAGCCCTCTCAGTAAAAGGGGTCCAGCCCCTCCACAGTAACCAAATAGGGATCTTGCCCCTCCACTGTCTGCGCACCCTCGTCTGACTACCCTGGTTTGTCCAGTGGGCCTAACAAGTCGGTGTAGGACAGATAGCTGAACCCCGCGGCCCGTGGGGTGGCTAGCTCCCTCCTATATTAGTAGCTCTCCACGGTACGGTGTATGCGAGGGCCAAAAGTAGGTACAAAGTGGCCAGACCTAACCCCGGGTCCATAGGGCGGCTGGCTCTACTCTGCACTAAGAGGTAACATGTGCTTCTCTTGGTACTACGTACCCAAGAGACAACAAATTTTCCCATTCACTTTTCCAGTTTCATTCCATTCATTTCCAGGAGTTCTACTTCTAATTTCCCGTAGGATTCATGCTCATGTTTCTCAGGCCAATCCATACTAGGCTTCATCATTTCAGGTTTATTCGCATATAGTACGGGTTTCCAATATTCAAACTTCTTTTCCTTTTCAATTTATATACAAGCAGCTCGTATTTAATTTCAACCAACAGAAATTACCTGTAACAGTTACTAGCAACAGTACTCTACATTTCACAGGTAAATGTTATCCAATTACAGGCAATTATCATTATTCTATCTACTTATCTAAGACTGCAAATCAGGCATTCAAGACATTCGTTTCAGTGTTTCTGTTCCTTGGATTCATGCCACATCCTAGGATTTATCATTCAATCTAATTTTCAAGTCATAGGATTCATGCTATATCCTAAGATCTATCATTCGATCTAGTTTTCAGGATTAGGATTCATGCCATACCTTAGGATCTATCATTTATTTCAGATATGCATTAATGTTTGTAATTAACTAAGGGAAGCCACTCTACCTGTAAAATCGGGAGTAATGGGGGCATGATCGGTAGGTCCACGTGCCTACGCAACTCCCAAAGTCGTAACAGAACGAGGTCCTAATACAAGGATCAATTACAAGAAATCACTCAAAACATGATAAAAGTATTTCAAACAAGTAGAGAAACTTATTTTGAGAACGGAATCTTAAACGCGAAAGCAGACCTCGAACGGACCCTACATGGTTCAAAAATGACAACTCTGACTCAAATTAGACGTCTGGAACATCTTCCAGACGTCTTAAAAAGGGGACCAGGTCATACCTCACTCTACGCTGCTCCTCAGATGTCCAGAGATCCTGCTGAACCGTCTGGATCCAGTTCCAGACGTCCGACCACCTCTCTGGACATTTGGAGACACTCTCCGCCATCTGGTGACTCGCCCAGACGTCTAAACCGCATGAGAGAGCATGTCCTACGCCTTCCCGAAGCGAAACTTGCACGCGCACGCAAAACTCCCTCAGCAAGGCACACGACAGAGCTTCAGCGGAATGACCTGCATGGTTGTATCCGCAAAAGGAAGGTATAGGCACAGTACATACCTATTAGCCGTCTGGAGCTTCTTCCAGACGTCGTTCGCGTCGTCTGGATGTAGGTCCAGACATCTGATTCTGGGAAAAATCCCAGAATCAGAAGCTCCTTCGTCTTCTTCCCGCTGTGCGCGGCTCGCCGCGCTCGTCTGCCCGCTTCCCGAGGTGTAGCAGCGCCTGGGAAAACCTCCCCAGCACAACGCTCCTCCGCGCGCACACCGGTCGGCCTCGAACTGCTTCGGCGAGCTCTCTCTCTCACGGCTCGCGCGTTCTCTCCTCTTCCCTCTCACTGCACCTCTCCTCTCCGCCATTACACCCGGCAGCAGCAGCGGCTCGCTCTCACTCTCGCTCTCGCGCTGGAGGAAGGAGAAGACGGGTGGATGTGGGTGGCGTGAGGGAGAGGAGGGTATTTGTAGCTGTTGGGAGAAGGTTCTGCAGGTCGGCGAGGGGAGAGAAAAAGAAGAGGGCGGCGAGTTTCAGTCTACGCGTGGCACACGTGCAGACTCGCGATCGTACGCATGTAAAAATTAATTTCCAGACGTCTGGGAAGGCGTCCAGACGTCTAACCAGACGTCTGGACCAACTCCCAGACATCTTAAAGTGTTTTGATGCCTGGGGTCTTAACATAGAGCATAATTGTGATTCTGAGAACTGATATCTATATGCCCACTTCGAAGGTTGCATACTGAATGGTTCCCTCCATGATGACCAAATTTCATCTTAAATGTTTTACCACCCAAAGCTTGTCCAAGCAACTGGTGGCCCATGCAAATTCCAAAAACTGGAACTTTTCCTATAATTTCCCTCACTGTTTCCACAGCATAGGGAACTGCAGCTGGATCCCCAGGGTCGTTGCTAAATAGAACACCATCCGGTAGCATCCTGAGAGTCTCCAAAGCAGGCCATTTTGATGGTACAACTGTAATTCTACATCCATATGAAGCTAGGTGCCTCAAGATGTTGTGCTTGACTCCAAAATCATATGCCACAACATGAAAGTTGCTATTAGCATCGAAGTTGTCCTTGAATTCCCAATCTGTGCCTGTTTTTGATGTCCATTTATATGGAGAAGTATAGGAGATGCCACTAATCAAATCGACAGCAACAATTTTCCATTGGTGAGATAATTCTAGCAGTTGTTCATCTGATTGAGATTCTTCAGTACTCAAGATGCCAATAAGGCTTCCCTCCTCTCTTAGTCTACGTGTAATTGCACGTGTGTCCACATCATATATTCCCATAATATACCTCTTTGTCAGATAATTTCCAAGTGGTTCTGTGCATTGCCAATTTGATGTG
The DNA here is from genome assembly GCA_037157565.1 of Thalassia testudinum. Lineage (NCBI taxonomy): Eukaryota > Viridiplantae > Streptophyta > Magnoliopsida > Alismatales > Hydrocharitaceae > Thalassia > Thalassia testudinum. Next base: position 135,951,861 of record JAZHRO010000073.1, read on the forward strand.
CAAATGCTTAGACTTTGGATCACTAGACCAGCGAGAAAGCATTGCGACGATTCTTCATCATCATTATTTTCTCCAATGTTGCCAATATGTGGGTTTGTCATCAGCACAAACTGCCCTGCATAACTTGGATTTGTCAAAATTTCCTGGTACCCAGTTAAGGATGTGTTGAATACTATTTCACCAACTTGAGTTCCCAAGGCACCAAAAGATTTTGCTCTCCAGATAGAACCATCCTTAATAACTAGTCTTTGCATCCGAGGTTTTCCAAGGCCTTTATGTAGCTATAGCTGTAATGGTGGAATTTGGTATGTGACGGTGATGGCGTATGGAGGAGGTGCGTGAAAGAAGGGGAAGGTTGAAGGAGGGCTTAAGGTTTGGGTTTGATTCAACAACGCATGCGAACTTTTGGATGGCTAATACAACAACCTAGCATCAATTTTTCCATGGAAGCAACTCAAAGCTTCTTGGTTTCTGATATGTAAATGGAAGCAACTCAAGTTTTAAACTGCTGTTTCCAGGCACGGTCATGGTCATCATCAGTTTTAAATCAAGCAGTGGCTTTTTCCATCTTCCATAGGTCGTGACTTGCTACAAAATGGTAGCATGGCTTGAAGCCCACTGGATTAAAGAATTTCATTGCCACCATTTGAAAATACATTGCCTAGTTTGTCCAAGGAGATTGTTTGGGAGTTTGTGCAATTTACATGGCACTTTCCGATGTCTAAGGATCTCTGATTGGAAGGGTCATTTTTACCTTTCTTCCTGCGATGTCGGGATGCCTTGCCAGCAATATTTTCTAGAAACTTTGGATTTCTTTCAGAGTCATCAATATTCTCCTCTGGTTCTTTTTAAATGTCTTCTCTTGTAACCTTCAAAGACAAAATCGTTTCATCAGAGTGATCTTTAGTAACTTGCTTTGCAGAATTAGGAGTTCCAGATGTCAGAACCTCACTGTATTCAGGTTCAAGTGCTTTGGGTGGCTCTTTCTTACTGGAATGTGATATTTTTTCCCTGCTGTTTTGAGGCTTTCCAGAATTAGCATCTATGGGATCTCTAGAAACAAAATTCAAGCTTTCTGCTCTGCTAGGTTGTAAATCAATGGCATTATCACCAGCATATTTAAAAGATTGATGTCCTTCTAAAAAGTAGTTACTTTTATTATTGCATGTATCATGCTTAGGCTTTATAGTTTCCTTCACTTCTTCTGACGTTTAGATTTGCTTTTAGCAACCGGTGGAACTTTGTGTTGCATATCAGCCAGAATTTCACCAGCTTCATCCACAGCCAAACACTAGTCATGCTCTTTTGCACCCTTCTGGTCATCTCAATTGTTATTGTTGTCATTGTTGCAAACTATTCACTCAATTTAGTATTGTTTAAATCATACCAAGACAACGACAATGATTATAATAACAATGACATGGGAACAGGGAAAAAAAGAGCAGATAAGATAAAGCATCTACCCACACAAAAATTGTAGACTAGGTTCAAGATGAGTTGCTATAGTATTTGTTGAAGCGGAGAATCGTCGTAAACGGAAGTTGAGTTTTAAAAATCCGTCGTTGTAGTGTGATTTGCGAAGAAATCTGTAACAAATAAATTTTACCGAAATTCGAAAAGAATTCAAATTTTACCGAAACTCGAAAAGAATTCCGGATCGAACACAGGGAGACTGTCGATTTGAAATCCGCGATTATATACACATATTTTATATTTTTTTATTTAGAAAGCGAGATAATCACAATGAATTCGATATTAACAATAAGAGAGAGAACAAACACTTTATAATATGGATAATGTTTTTACAACTAAAAAATGAAAAATATTACAACTAGAAAGCAGTAAAATCTATTTTAGAAAGCAGTAAAGAAAAAGGATGTGAGAAGTTATCCTTCTCAATGACTGCTTGGAGGACGAGTCAGACGGGACGACGTCTGGAAGATGGAGGGCGAAGATGGAAGACGGAGAATGAAGCGGGAAGAATCGGAGGTGAGGCAGGGTGTCGTCGTTACAGGATCCACTTACGGAATGGGGACGAGAAAATTTTGATTTTAACTTTACAGGAGCATCCCGGGCTTGAGACAAGTTTTTCTAGAACTTTGGAGAGTGAGAGAGGTGAAGGAAGGGATGAATGAAATGTGGGTGATGTAGGCCTTTCTATAGGTGTAGAAGTTAGGGGCAAAAATGTCATTTTAACCTTAAAACATTAATATAGGGGTCTTTAGTGATGGATTTAAATGTCACTAAAGACCCTGAACGTGGCCGTAGCTCGCGCGCACACCGTGCCTCCTCTCCTCGCGCTTTAACGCCTACCCACGATCAGATGATTTCAGTCGTCCGATCGTGAGATCGGATGATTGAGAGACGCGCGTGCCCGCTTCATCTTCAGTGCGTTCAGTCACCCGCGTGTGATGGCACGTTGGATTGCACGTCATCACACGCATGCGTGAGGTAAAGCATTTTCGCGTGCCACGTCGCCCGCCATCTGAACGTTTGCTTGCCATCCAACGGCTTAATTGAGCCGGTTCCGCATGTCTGCTTGATTTGAAGCGAGGTGCGCTTCGAACTCGCGCCTCTTGGTTTTAAGTAGCGTGGTCGACCAATGTGTTAAAGCCGCCTTGCCTTATTCAAAGAAGGATCCTTTTCTTCTTTTCTAATTTTTTAAGATTTTTGAGTTTAGGGTTTCGGTGTAGCTTTCTATAGTCATTCAACCCACCCAAGACTCGAAGAGAACTCTAAGTTCTAAGCATCTTTATGTGTGAAATGTCATAGACTCACTGATCGGCGACTAAAATGGACTTTGAGTTTCTACGTTTCTAAGTGACATTGAAAAGAAATTCTACCTAAAGGTGTATATATTCGACTGGTAGTTTTTTCCCTACTTTTATTTTTATGTAGTCAACACAAGGGTAAACTCAATGTATATCTCCCTAGCTTATTCTACTCCACTTCTTCTTAAGTATTTTGGAATTATACTGCATTTCTTGAGTTATGATCTGGACAACCTGCCAATGAGTTATTACACACGATAACTAGCTAATCATACTCGTGCGGTGAACTGTGGCTTATTTCTTTTTTTTCTTTTTTTTTTCCCCTTTTCTATTTTTTTTTTCTTTTCTTTTTGGATATTTTTCTTTTCTCTTTTCTTTCTTTAAGTAGGTGACTTCCCTAATATAAGATTTACTTAAAGGTAGCAGGAAAAGAATGGTCGTGTGACTGGGCTCTAGACATCCTACCAATGGGTTGTTACTCACGATAACTTGTCAGTCATACCACCCTTCCGTTAAAATCGTTGAAAAGCGAATCAGTGCAAATAGTGTGTAGATGTTTAGACTTAAAATCACCTTAAATCAGAGGGCAGGTTGATAAGTCGTGTACTTATCACCCCAATTTATTTAACCAATTAAAATCTGAATTTAGAATGGTGAGGACTTGAGAAATAAGTCCACATCTTAGTGGACACCTGAGCTGATTAAGTCCGAAGACCTGAAGGATCTAAGTGTTCAGATCTTACTGTATTATTCCCTAAGGTTGAAAAATCTAATGCTAAATTATTCTTTCCTAATTCAATTTTTTCTAATAAAGAGAAAAATAAGTAGAATTTACAAGAATTCCACAGTGTTGACAAAATGATTTAGAAATGAATCCACCCTCCCATACCTAGCTGATGCAATGTTTCCATTGTAAATAAAATGCATGAGAAGTAGGGTAGAATGAAGAAAATATCACCTATATTCCATGATGCTCGGGTCAACTCTGAGTCAGACTGTACAAGTGTTGAGTTTAATGTCATTAGCTTGGCGAAGTCCAGTCAAAGAAATCACGATAAGATCAGAACAACCTTGTTTGAGATGGGTTCTAGAACAACACGGTCAACATAAGGTTTTGGACGTTGACCGTTAACTTTAAAGGAATTACCTGTTCTTGGGTCAGAGATTTGAACAGCCTTGTTGGGAAATATTCAATCGATGATGAACGGGCCGTCCCACTTTGACCTAAGCTTGTCGGGAAAGAGCTTAAGTTGAGAATCAAAGAGCCAGACCTTCTGGTTCGACTCAAAGCTCTTGCGAGAAATCAGTTGGTCATGAAGAGCTTTGGTTCGAGCCTTATAAATCTTGGAATTCTTGTACACATCGTTGTTAAGCTCCTCTAACTCAGATAATTGGAATTTCCTGGTCTTTCCGGCTAAACTTAGATCAAAGCTATATTTCTTGATCGCCCAGAATGCCTGATGTTCAATCTCTACGGGTAAATGACACGTCTTTCCATACACTAGAAGAAACGGTGACATGCCGATAGGTACTTTGTACGTTGTATGGTAGGCCCAAAGAGCGTCATCAAGCTTTTGAGTCCAATCTTTTCGATCAGGTTTAACCGTTTTCTGCAGGATATTCTTGATCTTCCGATTGGAAATCTCGACCTGTCCGTTCGTCTGGGGGTGGTAAGGTGTGGAAATTTTGTGATTTACCCTGTATTTTGCCAGTAGATTGCGGAACTGGGCATTTGTGAAGTGAGTACCATCATCGCTGATGATGGCCCTCAAAGTCTCGAACCAATTGAAGATGTTCTTTTTGCGATGATGACCCTCAAAGTCTCGAACCAATTGAAGATGTTCTTTTTGATGAAATCGATGACCACTTTGTGGTCATTGATTCGGGTGGGAATTGCCTCGATCCACTTGGACACGTAATCAACAGCAATAAGAATGTACTGGTGTCCAAATGGAGGAAGGGTCCCATGAAATCGATACCCCAAACATTGAAGATTTCGACGGAAAGGATTAGGTTTAGAGGCATCATATTTCTCTTTGTTATCAGGAACATGACCTCAAGAATTCTTAGGCATCCTTGAATAAAGACAGCCAATAGAATTCAGATTGAAGTATTTTTGCAGTTGTCTTTTTCCCGAAAAAATGTTCACCACATGCAGATGCATGGTAGAACTCAAGTATGCTTTGAAACTCATTCTCCGGTATACATCGGCGAATAATCTGATCAAAGCTGATGTGATACAGTTCAGGGTCATCCCATAAGTAATATTTGGCTTTAGATTTAAGTCTATCCCGTTACTTGGTCCAATCTTGGGGCATTTGACCAACAGTCAAATAATTTACTGTGTCTGCAAACTAAGGGGTTTGGACACCTGAAACTGCCAGAATAGTCTCGTCTGGAAAAGTATCAGTAATCAGAATATCCGGATGAGAAGAATCATTTAGAAGCCTCGAAAGATAATCCGTCACTACATCCTGTGCCTCGGATTTATCTTTGATCTCAAGATTGAATTCTTGAAGCAGAAGAATCTATCGAATGAGCCGGGGTTTAGCATCCTTTTTAGCCAAGTGATACCTCAAGGCCGAGTGGTCGGTGAAAATTATGATGTGGGATCTTAAGAGATAAGCCCTGAATTTTTCTAAAGCAAATACTACAGCTAGCAATTCCTTCTTAGTAATAGTGTAATTTCTCTGGGTCTCATCTAGAGTTTTGTTAGCGTAGTAGATGACGGAGCACTACTAAAAAATGGTGATTTGCCGTTGGTTTGTTACCGTCGATTGCGCAAGCGACGACAAAAATACTTTTGCTGTCGCTTAGTGATCTAAGCAATGGGGAAGACCATACTAAAGTTGAGTGTCCCCACCTTGCCAAAAAAGTAGTATGTAATGAATATTTGCCATCACTTATTACAACAAAAGGCAACAAATCTCGACCTTAAATTTTCCCTCAAAATTGTAGGCGCGAGAATTGAGATTGAATTATACATTTGACGTCGCTTATTATAATAAGCGACGGCAAATGTCAACCTAAAATTTTTCGTAAAAATTTTGGACGTGAGAATTTAAATCGAATTATACATTTACCGTCGCTTATTAACTAAATCGACGACAAATGTTAGACCTTGTATCCCTCGTAGAACCCTCTCCTCCCCCACACTGTGCGCACTCCCTCCTTGTTCGCAGAACTCCTCATCGTAGAGCTCCTCGTCGCCGCCCCTCCTCCTTAGGTAACTCCTCCTCATCTTCCTCCACCTCCTCGTCGAAAACCTCCTTGCCACCACCCTCCTCCACGTCGAAAACCTACTCTTCATCTTCCTCCTCCTCCTTGCCCCTCTCCTTTTCCTCGCTACCCCCTCCTCTTCCTCCTCGTCCACAACTCGTCCTCCTATTGTTGCTCCTCCCTTATCGGGCCCCCTCCTCCTACAACTCCTCCTCCCCCTCTAGCAACCCCCTCCTCCTCCTCAAGGTCCCGACACCTCCTCCTCCTACCTACCCTCCTCCGTCGGCAGTCCCCTCCTCATCCTCCTCCTCATCGCCCTGACACCTCCTCCTCCTCCCTACTGTTCTCCTCCTTACCCTCCTCATCCTCGTCCTCCTCCTGCCTGCCCCTCGTCCTCCTTCTCCTAATCGCCCCTCCCCCTCCTCATCTCCTCCAGCCGTTCCCCTCCTTCTCACCTCCTCATCTCCTCCTGCCTTCCTGTTACGACCCGATTTTTGGATCCCTATAGGATCTGAGATCGACTTGCTTCGACTAATCCTAACACCCAGTCGTCCAACAAGAAATAATCAAAAAGCAGGATAGTAAACCACGTTCACATATGCATTATAACTAAGCAAAAGAAACGTACAAAGCAGTAAAAGAAAGTAAATATGCTGTTTCAGTATATACCACAACAACAACAAAATAACGGAAAAATGGAAGTAAACAGTAGAAGACAAAACGGTAACTAAAGGTTTAATGCTTACAATAGTAAAGGAACAAAAAGGAAGTGCTAAAAACTACGGCTGTGCTCGACTGGGTTCAACACCTTCCGCAGTCAGAAGCTCGGGCTGCTCAACTTCTGATCTTGAAAAGTATTATGCAAAGACAGAGTCAGCGAACGCTGAGTAGAGTGGTATCTATATTATCTAAAAATAGTAAAAGCAATACGTTTGATTCTCTTTTCTATTTATCTATTTTATGTGTATTTCCTTTTCACCTATTTTTCTCAAACATCTAAATATTCTTGATCTTGCATGTTCCTCGTGGGAATGATCTTGATTGCAGACTTTTTCGTAGAGTAGAAGATACACGTGGTGCTTTTCTGGCTGGGAGAATCTCCTGTGGTAGCCCTACACTCAATCAACCACCCCGAGGTCACTGTCAAGACGTAGCGGTGATTACGGTGCGCGTGATAAGCGTACGGGTAGCTACCCTGCACTGACACGCGGTCAGTCGTTTCCGCTAGCGGGTACGCCCAAAGTACAGCACGGAACAATATAGAACCTTACCTTCTCAGAATAGGGGTCTCGTCCCTTAGAACCAAATAGGGGTCTTGCCCCTCCACAGTTCGTGCACACTCGTCTGATTATCTCGGTTTGCTTAGAGGGCCTAAAAAGTTGGTGTAGGGTGGCTAGTTGAACCTCGGGTCCCGTGGGATGGCTAGCTCCCTTCATACACTGGTAGCTCGCCTCGGTACCACGTACACGAGGGCCAATAGGAGTTTGTGTAAAGTGACAAATCCTAACCCTAGATCTCATCCCAAGGGAGGCTAGCTCCGCTCTACACAAAAAGGGGCAGTTGCTCTCCTTGGTACCACCTATTCAAGGGTTAGCACACTTCCCGTCTACATTCCAGGTTTCCATCTATCCATAGGAGTTCTACTCCTAATTCCTCGTAGGGTTTATACTCATATTCACCTCATTTATTCCGATCCAGATTTCACTATTCACAATTCATTTCTTGTCTATATGCAGGTAGCTTGTATTTTTATAATTCGATATATGCAACTGGTAATTTCACAGGTAATTTTTCATAAATTACAGGTAACTCATAATTATAATATAGGTAATTGCTAGCAGTTTAGCTCAATCATGCATGCAAGTGCATTATACAGTACAAACGATTCATTCATTTCTCTATCTTAGGGTTCATGCTACATCTTAGGGTTTCATTTAGCTATTTCCACAGGCACATTCTTATTTAAATATTATTAATAGAATTGACCACTCTACTAGGCAACTTGGGAGTATTGGGGGCTCGAACCACAGACCTAGGCGTCTCTGCGAGCGTCAAACACGTAGTGGGTTGAAACCCTATACCAGGAAATGCATCATAAAAGGAGAGTTCAGAATAGTGTACAAAGGATTCTAGTACGTAAAGGAACTCGTGAGGAAAATAAAAGTATTTCATTTGCGTCGGACCCCGATCGAACCCCAAATGGGTCAAAAACGTGCCTATTGTTCAAAATCTGACGTCTAGGAACAAGTCCATATGTCTTAAAAGGTATCAGATCCTTACCTTATGTCCTTGCGGTGCCCTCAGACGTCCAGGCCTTCTCTACGATCGTCTGAAGGTAGTTTCAGACATCAGACAATGCCTCTGGTCGTCTGGACGCACCTCCGGACGTCTGGTGATCTGATCAGACGTCCAAAAGCATGGTGTCCGTGCTCCTTCTCAAGGCTGCATCTGTGTACGACAACGCAGGTGCGGTCAGCCGACAAATATCCCTGTGCTGTGATATGCATGGCACAGGGAGATTGCGACCTTCGTGGTAAATGACCTTTCAAACGTCTGACTTTATAGCTCCAGACGTCCAGGTACTCCGTCAGCCGTTTGGACTTCACTCCAGATGTCTGATACTAGAAAACTTCCAGTATCAGCACCTCCTTCCAGTGCTCTCCGCTCGCTCCGCCTCGCGCCATCGCAGCTCCAGTCGTTGCAGAGGGTTGGGAGGTTGCTTCCCCGAACTCTCTCCTCTCGCACGCGCCTGCGGTGGCCGTGCGAGCTCCACCAAGCTTCCACTGAAGCTCTCCGATCTCGGCCTCCTCCTCCCGTGCTCTCCTCCTTCTCCCTCTCGCTCTCCCTCGCTTGCCTCCTCTCGCCACTCCCGCATAGCTCTGAAGGTGGTGGTGGCTGGTGTGTGGAGAGGAGAGGAGGGGGCTTATATAGATGGCGTATGGGGGTCTAGGGTTTGGGGAAGGAAGGGAGGGAAGAAGAGGGTTCTGCGTGTCGCCCGTGCGCAGAGCGCAGTGTGCATACAAAAATTTCATTTTCAGACGTTCGGGAAAGGGTCCAGATGTCTGTACAGACGTTTGGCTGAGACTCCAGACGTCTTCAAAGGTTGAAAGTGTGATGGGTCATTACACTTCCCTTTCTCCTCCTCCCCGCCCTAAATTTTTTTTTTCAAATTCAACATCTAGCAGACAAAAAGATCCTTAATGGAGTCTCTTTTATTGTATTAGTAGGAAGGAGTGCTGCGATTGTTGGAACTAGTGGCAGTGGTAAGCATTCCATTTTTTTTCCTACTTGGTAATTTTTATGTGTATGAATTTATCTAAGTTAGCAGGAGATGTGTATGGAGTCTCCTTGCTCCTGTTTGTCTTCTTTGATCCATGTTTCTTCAATTCCCTATTGCTCTTTTGATCCGAACACTATGGCACATGAGGAATTCTAAGAACAAATCGATAATTTGCATCGATTATCATTAGTGAAGTCACTCACCTTGGAGATCTGATGCCATTTCCAAAGTTGCAACCTTCTTGTTGTTCTTTTCTATGTGTTTATCATTATATGTGTGTTTTTATGTTGATGATAGTGGTGAGAAGATGATTAAAGGTTCCCTATTTGTTTGATTGCTAGCATAATGGCACCACTTGTATTAGCTTTGCTATTGCTCTTTAATTTATTGATATCCCTCCCTATCTCCTATTTTTCTTCTTTATAATCGATCACATTTCTTCTGTTTGCTTTCTCTTTTTTGGTGGAACAAGAGGGTGGTTAGGCCACACAGGGGAGTGACTTTCTCTTTCTCTTTTGATCTGTAAATGATGGCAATTGAGGAATTTCAATAACAAATGGATAATTTACGTTTGATTATTGATAATAAAGTTACTAGCCTTTGGAGATCTGATGCCACCACCAAAGTTGCAACTTTAGTGCCATTGTTTTCTATGTATCTTTCATTGTATCTTATGCTGATGATAGTGGGTGACATGATGAGGAAAGATTCCCTATTGGTTTGATTGCCAACATGATGGCACTATCTATATTAGTTTTATTTAATCTCTACTGCTCTTTTATAGATGCCCTTCCCTTTCTCCTTTTCTTCTTTATAACCCATCATGTTTCTTTTGTTCTCTTTCTCCTTGTTTTTGGTGGAAAAAGATGGTGGTCAGGTCACTTAGGGGAGTGATTATCTTTCTTTTGATTTGTAAATGGTGGCAAAAGAGGAATTCCAATTACAAATGGGTAATTTGTGCCTCATTATTGACAATGGAGATACTGGCCTTTGGAGATATGCCACCGCCAAAGTTGCAAGTTTATTGTTAGCAGTAGATTTAAAGATATCGTGCCTTCTTCCCACAACTGTGACGTATATACCTATTTTTCTTGTATTGTTTGTATGCTCAAGTAGATTTTACATTAGGAAATATTTGATTCAATACATGTATTGCAACAGGTTCTCATGTGTCTTGCACTGATTATCAGTTGATTGACATCTCCAGAGATGGATTGGTATGCGGCATGTCATTTCTCTGTTATCATATTTGTTTTTTGTTTAATTGCCCGCTAGTTTATAAATTTATTTTTTAAAGTCATAATATTTCTAGGTGAGCTTACTTACTGAAAATGGCAACACAAAAGATGATCGCAGGCTTCTTACTGATGAAAACTTGCTTTCCCAGGTTATGCAAAAAACATGAGAAATGAGGCTTACTACTTGGAGGAGTCTTGGATTGAATGCTTGTTACTTGCCCTTCTATAAAGATGAATGATACATTTTGATTGCTATTAATGTCTAGTAGATATTTATTTCTTGCCCACATTGTATTTCCATCATAAGAAATTCTTCATTGTAAAACTTATTAGCAATCTGTTAAAACAAAGCTGTTGCCTTTAAGGGTGCAAACTAGTAAAATTCCTTTCCCATTTCTTCATGAAGTTGTTTTTCTTATTACTTTTTTTCTTTTCAAACTGCAGGGTTGGGACTGTTATATTCGAGACATGAGAAGATGGTTAAATATTCTTAAGGATCTCAATGCTCATCTTGTAAGTTGTTAGTTTCTTGACTTGTGGTCTATTTGATACAATATGACAAACTTGTTACCTTGATAATGAGTAGGATGTTGTATTGTGAAGAAAAACATGGTAGAAGAGAGGAGAGGGTTCTCCTTTAGTAGAAATTTGATGTAAAATCCATTAATAACCATCAACTACATTGGCTGATCAATTATGAAAACTAGTTGATCCTATACCATTATGACTTTCACCATATGAATTTTAGCTTCATCTTCTCCATTACTAGGACACAGGGCCTTTGTTCTACTAACAATCACCACAAAGCTGCTCTAACTTTACTCTTTAGGTCTCTTGATTTTTTTGAAAGGAGGAAGGGAGGTTATCTAAATGATAGCCACCCAAAACCATTCATTAATCATGAAACAGATCACAAATTTTGGTCCCAGGAGTGGGTGAGGAAGGCTAAAGAAGTTTTCGAAGAAAATTATTAATCATGATCTTGATTACTTTGATTTAAGCCCATAAATGAGTTAAGATATATCCAAGGAGTCAAAGAAGCCATGTAGTCAAGCCAAATTAATGTGGGAATGTTGTTTAGTAGATGAGGTAGAAATTACCTCATTTGTGCTGTGCATGTAGAAATTATTTCATGTCTATTGTGCTTGGCTGCTAACTTTTAGCCTCAAGTGGGTAGGATCATCATTGAAAATAGCTTGGTTGATTGGTGCTATCAAGGTTGTATGATCTTGGGGTATGTTCTCTTGGGGGTTATAGGGGGGATCTGATCTAGCCTCTGCCTAGGAAAGTGGTTCTTATCATTGTGTCCTCTGGAGAAGGTTGCATTTGAGAGGCTAGGGCCTAAGAGTTTGATACTTCCTTGTCAATTCCTGTTGACTTGCATGGCAGTTTAGTTAGTTCGAGGTTCCTAGGCAATTGGTTGCCTTAACTTTCCAAGTGGCCATGGCTTTGGGTCCCTTGCTTCCGTGTCAACATTCCCTCTTGTCCAAAAACAAAAGTCCAAGCACCACATTGTAACACTTGTACAATTTTCTATGTTCATTCAATTTCTCCTTGCACTTATTAATGAAGGCTGTGGCTGCCTATACACTAAGTTGATCATGGCAAAAAGCTCATGTTGCCCTCCTTGCTATAATTGACAAAAAGGCATCAAACATTCCCTAATTGTTTCTGTGCAACTGTGCATCTTGGTCTCAAGATTGACCCTAGACTGATAGACTGAGACGTGGAGTCCAAGACCTATCTCACCTGTATTGTGCAGGTGTACATCTATTTGGTCATGTGGGTGGCTCTAAATCGAGTGATTAACTTGGAGTCCAAGAATTCATCTCAACCTATACTAACCTCCAAGTATTTGTTGAGTGGGGTGGGATTCATCGAAGATGCATTCCATTTTGAGGAGCCATTTGAGTCCCTCCCATTGTTAAAAATGCAAGTTAACCATGATTTGTAGGTTTGTAGGATAGCTCGATGATAAACCTACACTATGATTTGTAGGTTTGTGGAGAAATGCAAGTTTCCCTCGGATGGCTCATCTCTCAAATCCTTGAGATTCATTGGAAGGTATGAGTTGCTTTGACTGCTTGACACAATTTTTCTCAGTTAAAGGTATTAGCAGGTGAGCATAGAAACAATTGAAATGTGAGAATCCCTATAATGATTTTCTCCATTTCTGAAAGCTAATCCATCTTTAATTATCAATTGATAGCCCAAGGGAATTAACATTTGGAACATGTTAGAAAGCTTTCATATGCAAGATGTCACTCATTCACACCTAAGCTATCATTTTCATTAATGCAATTTATACCTGCATTTATGCGTCTCTTTTTATTTCCTCTGAAGATGGCGTGAATCTTGTGATCCTACTGTAATTTTCATGCCTAGTTAGATGATCCTACAATACATTTACAAATAATTCTAGCAATTTTAGATGGGCTGCCTAGTTCGATGTATACTATGTGTGCTTTATGGTTACGGGGTGTGCTCGCTTGTTTTGTATTCGTGTTTTTGCTTTGTGTGTTTGGAATGTGGGGTGTATCCACTAATTGTTGTGGTATAAATGCATAGGTCTTGATTTCAGGTATAAGATTCTGGAAAATATTGAAAAAACATGGGAAATTCTGTCGGATTTTTAATAGGTTTTAGCCCCTTAGTTTTATGCGTGCTTTTAAGTAGATAGAAATACTCCATTTTTTTGCATGCAAAAGATCTCCTACGACTCTCGAAGGCATTAGAAGTTGACGAGAAGCCCACTGAAGATCACAATGACATTGGTGGACATGAGAAGCAGGTAAAAATTCCTTGTCTTGTGCTCCATAATTTAAAGGGTAGATAATCTCTTTTACCATTGCGTCCTTAAATTTCTTACACATTCTTATAAGTATAGAAAATATTCGGTGAACGCCAACTCTTCTAGGACTAAATACTCCATAATTTGTAGGATCGTTAGGATCATTTGTTTGTATCATTTTTGGTGCATGTTAGGTTTTTTATTGTGTGAATTCTAGAAGGAACTAATATGTTATAGTCAATTACAATGTTTGATTACCCTTTCAACATTTAATTATATACTGTAGTTTTGAGATCCACCATATCGGTAAGGTTTATTACTTCTTTTGAATTCCTTGCTTTCCTATGTAATTCCTTTATGTATGGAATTTTCAAAAAGTCATATTTTTTTAAGATTGTATAAGGATCCTAATTTCAAGAATTAAAAAAAAATGACATTACCTTTGTCATAGGTTCTTGCAATAACCGCTGACAGTAGAAGGTAATTTTTCTTAACAAGGGTGACAAGTTGCCGTCGGTTATTACATAAAGCGACAGTAAGAATATTAGCACGGTAAATGAAAGGTTTTTGCTGTCGCTTATTATAGAAAGTGACGCCAAAAATATTTTTTTCATCGCTTGTACAAATGATGATGTTTTATTTTAAACGATGGCAAAATTCAAAAAATGGTGCGTTAACGTGGGAAAAAGTAACGTAACGTCATCGCTTTTTTTTTATAAGGATAGGAAATCTAATTATCGTCCAAATCTATCCGCTGGACGAACGATATTTTAATGTTGGATGTTCCTTGTAACCAACGGGAAAAAGAAACAGCGACGCAACTTATGCCGTCGCTTATTGGCGTCGGTTAAAAGGGATTTGCCGAAAACTGACAGCAAAAGTAGAACTTCTTGTAGTGGAGGGCTTCCTATCAATCTTTTGACCCAAAATAGCTCCGACTGTATAATTAGAAGCGTCAGTCATGATCTCAAATGGAGCTGTCTAGACTGGTGGTTATAGCATCGTAGTACAAGTGACTACCGTTTTAAGAAAATCGAATGCCTTGCGGCACGATTCATTGAATTCAAACGACGTATCTTTAGCAAGAAGGTTGCTCAAAGGGTGAGCAACCTTAGAGAAGTCCTTGATGAACCTCCGATAGAATCCCACATGACCAAGAAATGATCGAATTTGTTTGATAGATGTGGGAGGAGGAAGTTTGGAAATAGCATCGACCTTAACTTTGTTGACCTCAATTCCTCGTTTAGAGATTACATGACTCAAGACGATACCTTCTTGTGTCATGAAATAACTTTTTTCCTTGCTAAGGACCAATTTTGTTTTGATAAATCTTTTAAGGATCAATTCAAGATTAGCCAGGCAAGAATCAAACGATTCTTCGAAAGCAGAGAAATTGTGCATGACGACTTCCATAAACTTTCCCATCATGTCAGAGAATATGGCTAGTATACACCTTTGAAAAGTTGCAGGTGCATTACATAAGTCGAATGTCATTTTATGCCATTCAGGAAGCAGAAGTACTTTTGCCCAGTTAATCTTTCAAGGATATGATTAATGAAGGGCAGAGGGAAATGATCCTTTTTTGTGGCTGTGTTCAACTTCCTATAATCGATACAGACCCTCCAAGCGGAAGCTGAACGAGTTGTGACAGATTCTCCTTTCTCGTTAGTCACAACGGTAATCCTGACTTTCTTGGGAACAATTTGCACGGGACTTACCCACGGACTATCTAAGATCGGCTAAATGATTCCTACGTCGAGCCACTTAATTATTTCTTTCTTGACCACTTTTCTCATATTAGGGTTTAGTCTCCTTTGCATCTGGCGAGAAGGGTGGGATTCATCTTCCATGAAAATTCTGTGATTGCAGTAGGATGGCTCAATCCCCCTAAGGTTATGGATGATCCAATCAATTTCCTATTTGTGTTCTTTTAGGACCTTGATCAGTTTAATCTCCTGCTCCTTATTCAATCTAGCACTAATAATCACAGGGAGCGTTTCTTGAGGTCCCAAAAACTGATATTTCAAACTCTCAGGCAATGGTTTCAATTCAAGCTGAGGCGGGTCTAGGATGGAAGGTAAGGATGATGCTGATGAAGATTCATCATGAGAAAGAGGTTGAAAGTGAACAAAATCATACATGTCTCAATATTCAAGTTATCTTCGTCGAGTTCCTCAACATATCCACAATCCTCAAATTTGTTAATTGCCTTAAAAATATCTAGTTTCAATTTTCGATCCCCAAAGGCGATTTTCATGCTATTGCTCTCACAGTTGATATTGGCCTTAGCGATAGTCAGGAACGGACGCCTCAGAATGATGGGCGTGTTCCTTAAATTTTTAGGAACATCCATGTTAAGGACAAGGAAATCTACAGGAAAATAGGAGTCTTTAACCTTAACAATAACATTCTGAACAATGCCTCTTGGATTTGTGACCAAATGGTCCGCTAATTGTAGTGTTATTGAGGTCGGCCGAAGTTCACCTAATTCAAACTTCTTGTAAAGAGAAGTCAGAATTAAGTTAATGGATGTATCTCGATTTAGGAGTGCTCTATCAAAGGTGTAGTCTCCGATAACACATGAAATCAAAGGGGCACTTGAATCTCTATTTTCAGAGGAAGGTGATGCATGATAACAGAATTAGCCTGTTCAGAGAGTATCACCTTCCTCGGAACAGATTCCCTCGGCTTACCCTTTTGTGTGCATAAATCCTTTAAGAATTTAGCATAAGCCGGTATTTGTTTGATAGCATTGGGAAGGGGATATTGATTTCAACATTCTTGAATATATTCAAGAGCTCCTCGTTACTATCTTTAACGACCCGATTCCCGAATCCCTACGAGATACGAGAATCGGACCGACTCGACTGACCCCAAGACCCAGTCGTCCAGCGAGAAAGTAATCAAAAGAGTAGTAAAATAAACCACATTCAACATGTATATAACTAGCAGTAATAAAATACAGCAGTAGAGAAAAGAAATACTACAGTATACACCACCACAATAATAAAGAAATAAACATATACATAAACATGAAGCTTACAATAAAGAGAGTACAGGGGGTAACAGAAACTACTCACAACAACAAAAAAAAAGTACAGTGGGTACTACAAGTGACACTACTGGGCTCTACTAGGCTCAGTGCCCTCTGCAGCTGCCAACTCTAGCTGCTCAACACCTGATCCTAAAAAGTAACAAGGGTGACATGTCAGCGAAACGCTGAGTAGAGTGGCAACTAAAAGCTAGAAGAGGCAGTGGAGTGGTCAGTAGCTATTATATTTTTACTTTCTTTATATTTTTCCATTTATTCACTATTGATTTATTCCTCAGATCCTTCTCTTGATCTTGAATGTTCCTCGTGGGAACGATCTTGATTGCAGTCTTTTTCGAAAAGTAGAAGTAGCACGTGGTGCTCTCTTAGCCGGGAGAGTCCCCCCGTGGTGGTCCTACCCTTAGTCAACCACCCCAAGGTCACTGACAGACGTAACAGTGACTACGGCACACGTGATAAACGCACAGGTAGCTACCCCGCACTAGCACGCGGTCAGTCGTTTCCGTTAACGGGTGCCCCCAAAGCACAGCACAGAACCAGTATAGGGAAGAACCCTCTCAGTAACAGGGGTCAAGCCCCTCCACAGTAACCAAATAGGGGTCTTGCCTCTCCACAGTCCGCGCACCCTCGCCTGACTACCCTAGTTTATCCAGTGGGCCTAACAAGTCGGTGTAGGAGGGCTAGCAGAACCCCGGGGCCCGTGGGGTAGCTAGTGCTCTCCCTACACTAGTAGCTCTCTTTGGTACTGTGTACACGAGGGCCAAAAGTCGGTACAAAGTGGCCAGACCTAACCCCGGATCCCTGGGGTGGCTAGCTCCGCTCTGCACTAAACATGGGGATAGTTGCTCCCCTTGGTACTCCGTACTCAAGGGCCAGCTCACTTTCCTAATTCTCTTTCATTCACTTTCCAGGAGGTCTACTTCTAATTCCCCGTAGGGTTCATGCTCTTTTAACTCAGCCAATTTAGGTTTCATCGTTCCAACTTTATATCCATACAATTCATGTTCTCAACCGTATTTATCCATTCATAACAGGCAGCTGTTAACCAATTTACAGGCAGTTATCATTTCCTTTCCACTTCTCCAAGACTGAAATGTATATATTCAACTAGTTTTCCAGTCCTAGGATTCATGCAATACTTTAGGATCTATCTTTCAATCTAATTCTTCAACCCTAGGGTTCATGCAATGCCCTAGACTCTATTAATTATTTCATAAATGTATAATTTTTGATAATTAAATTAAAAGGCCACTCTACCCTCAAAACCGGAAGTACTGGGGCCGTGGTCGGCAATCCCGCGCACCTCCGCAACCCCCACCGCCGCAACGGAACGAGGTCCTAATACAAGGATCAAAGACAAGGAGCTACTCAGAACAGTATACAATTACTGTAAACAGGTAGAGGAAATAAATCTGGGAAGAATGAAACTTGAAACGCAGAAAACAGACTTCGAACGGATCCTAAACGGGTCAAAAACGACGAGTCTGCCTAAAATCAGACGTCTGGAGCTTCTTCCAGATGTCTTAAAAGGTCGATCATGCCATATCTTGTTCTGAGCAATCCTTCAGACGTCCAGAAGCCTGCTGGATCGTCTGAACTCAGTTTCCAGACGTCCGATTGTCACCCCAGACGTTTAGAGGTCCTCCCCGTCGTCTGGTACCGTGTCCAGACGTCTGATCGATGTGGGATGGTGAGCCCTACTGCCCTCCCAAATGATTCCTACACACACACACACTCGCTCTCATTACGAAGGGTGCAGAAGAACGCGGCGGACGACTGCATGGCCGTACACGCGTAAAAAGGGGAAGCTAAGAAAATATTGTACCTGTCAGACGTTTGGATCTTCCTTCAGACGTCTTATGCGTCGTCTGGACGTAAGTCCACAGAATCAGAACCCTGCTTTCTCTCTGCTCGCAGCGCACGGCCAGGTCGCGCCGCGTCCATCTACTGCGCGAGTTGCAGCAGCTCCTCCGCAACACCCCACGCTTGCTGCTCTCCTGCCGGCCGGCTCCAGCTGCCCCGGCAAGCTCGTACCCTCACGGTCAAGCTTCTACTTCCTCTCGCAACCACCTCTCCTCGCATGCTTGCAGCAGCCGCTGCTGCCGCTCTCGCTCGCTCGCGCTCTCGCTGGCAGGGAGAAGGAGAAGAAGGCGGTGGAATGAGGGTGAGGGAGAGGGGGAGCGGTTTTATAAGGCAGCTCTGGGGAGAGAGAAGGAGGAAAATGGTGCCTGCAGGGAGAGAAAGAGAAAAACGAAGGCTGCGGGTTCAGTCTGCGCGCGCAAGCACGCAGACGCGAACCCGTACGCCGAAAAAATTTAATACCAGACGTTTGGGAAGGGTTCCAGATGCCTGGTCCACTTCCCAGACGTCTTAAACTATGTCTGATGCCCTGCTTGTAACACTATCAATAGGCTTCTTCTTAGGTTTAATCAAGGCTTCAGGAAAAGGAACATGAGTCAGATCTTCGGAATCAGGTTCCTGAGCCTTGATTTCTTCTTCAGAAGTCTCCTTTCTTTCCTCAAGCTCACTAGAATTTTCTTGACTAAAGTAGGGTAGGTGTGGGTCCTGGGTTTGCCTTCCACTCCTCAAAGTAACGGAGTTGGCAGATGCGTACGGGTTTGTCTTAGGGAGGGTTAGGAAAGATCGGAGGGGCTTGATTTATTAAAAAGCCCGGATTTGATGAAGCAAGAGAGGAAGGGCCCTACCCAACCACCTGAGTATGTGCGTGTGGGTCCCTCTGATTCCCATACTCTTAGGCTTGATTACCTGGATTCTGTATGTTGCGCGGGTTGGGTATGGGTTGAGATGGCAAAGATCCGGGCTGGCGGCTGTTAGCAATGAGCCTTGTTTGCAAGTTGTCCAGCGAGGTTTTCATTTGTTGCATGAGCTGGAGCATAGATCCTTACATCTCTACCATCTGACGGTTCAAATCAGCCTACCCTATTGGTTGACGAGCATTCCGAACTGGCTGATTGACTTGATTCGGGGTTAGCTGAGTATAAACATGACTCTGACCTATTGGTCGTTGTGGAGCATAGTTGCTGGGTCAGAATTGGGTCTGCTGCCTCGGATTCTTCCAGGAGAAGTTAGGGTGGTTCCTCCAACCCGAATTATAAGCATTGGAATATGGGTTGGACTTAATGTTTTCCTATACAACATAGACATCCTAATAGGGTGAGGATGGAGAAAAAGAAAGGGAGGGATCAGAGAAATTGGGATCAAAGGCCTTAGTTTGAAACCCATGGGGTTCCGAGCAATGCTGGCTCATAGGTTGAGCTTTATCTAGTTGATTCACGAACTCCTGTCCAGAAGGAGCTTGCGAAGAATGCAATCCCGAATTCTGGGATTGAGTGGATCGAGAATCGTTTGCAGAGTTTCCCGCCATCCACTCCATTCTTTTGGTAACCAAGTCCACCTTATATAGTTTATTACAAATCAGTTTCATATCAAATGAATGAGAGTCGTGGACCTCATTAACATTCGATCTGGGTTGTTGGGACCGATTAAATGTATCCATGGTGGCATGATTGATTGAATTATCACTCATTTCCTCAAACAAATCATGCACACTTTCTGCATCTTTGTTGAGGAAATTGCCTCCGCAAGAAGCGTCCACGTGATTTCTGAGTTGCTCAGTCAACCTGTGGTAAAAGATATGCACGAGTTGCCATTTTGGCACCTCGTGGTGTGGACACTTCCGCAATAAGTCATGAAATCTCTCCCAGGTAACATGAAACTGCTTTCCCGGCTGCTGGGCGAAAGTAGTAATCGCCTACCTCAGTACATTAGTACGCTCAACTGGAAAGAATTTTTTTAAGTCGATTTAATATCGTTCCAAGTTGCTATCGGCCTTCATATGGTCCTGTACCAATGAGTTGCCTTATCTCTAAGAGAGTGGGGAAAGAGTTTTACGATCATTTGCTCTTAATTCACGTTTCGTGCTTTGGTGGTCTGGACCAAAGTGGTCAAGTCCTCCAAATGCTGAAACGGGTCTTCAGAGCTAAGCCCATGAAAATGTTTGATCAGGTTTAACACCTGTGGCTTGATTTCTACGTCTCCGGCAGGAATCTGGACATTGGGACGTTGCCCGTAATTTGAAGGATCATAAAAATCTTTCAAGGGTTGAGCGCCCTGCATTCTCTGGAACCATTCTTGCATTCTCTGCATTTGTTCCAGTTGCCTTTGAAACATCTCTTGTTGATTCTGAGGTAGAGGAGGTTGTTGATCGGTCATGGGATCAATTTAGTCAAAATTTAATCTATGCCTTCTAAAATGATTTAATGGTCCTTCCAATCGGGGATTTAATGACCTCATTCTAAGCATAAACTAGAAAGAGGTCGGAAGGATTGATGATAAGAACCCTGCAGCACAATAAAACAAGCCTGTCCTTAAGTTTGGTAGTTTTAAGTATCTACAGACTCTTAGAATCCGTCTTAAGATTATAGACGATTTACTCTACTTGTATCTAGTCAATCCAACCAGTTAGAAGGAGGGGCTGGAGAGAAGGTTCTTCCTTCGGCTTGCGCTTTCGGTTCCTAGTGTACCCTCTAACCGTTGTCGTTTGACGCTATTCTCCTAGCTAGACATCAGATTGACTAGTACAAGCAGGTTAATTGTGAACAATCTCAATTTGGGTCTCGAAGAGCGAATCAATCCTTAAAGCTAACGTATAATCAATTTTAACTTAGGCTTGGGATTGTAGTGCTTATGGAATGTGGTACGCCTTTGTGTGGACTACCGACAGCTGAATAGGGTCACCATCAAGAACAGATATTCGCTGCCGAGGATCGACGATTTGTTTGACCAGTTGCGGGGTGCCACGGTGTTTTCCAAGATAGACTTGAGGTCTGGATACCACCAGTTGAGGATCAGGGAGACCGACGTCTCCAAGACAGCTTTCCGCACCCGGTACGGACACTACGAGTTTTTGGTCATGCCGTTTGGGCTGACCAATGCCCCCGCTGCTTTCATGGACCTGATGAACAGGGTGTTTAGACCGTACTTGGATCAGTTCGTGGTGGTTTTCATAGATGATGTGCTCATCTATTCTAGAGATCGGACGCAGCACGGACAGCACTTGCGAATGGTTTTGGACACTCTGAGGCGACGCAGGCTGTACGCCAAGTACAACAAGTGCGAGTTCTGGTTGAGGGAGGTGACCTTCTTGGGTCATGTGATCTCTGGAGACGGCCTGATGGTGGACCCCGCCAAGGTCGAGGCAGTGCTCAGGTGGAAGAGACCGCGTTCAGTCACTGAGATTCGCAGTTTCCTGGGACTAGCTGGCTACTACAGACGGTTCATCAGAGGGTTTTCGCAGATTGCACGTCCTATGACACAGTTGACCCGGAAGGATGTGCCTTTCGCTTGGACAGACGCCTGTGAGGCGTGTTTTCTGGAGCTGAAGGAGAGGTTGACCTCGGCTCCCGTGCTCACCATCCCTGACAGTAGTGGCGGGTTCGTTGTGTACACGGACGCTTCCTTGCAGGGGTTAGGAGGTGTGCTCATGCAGAGGGGTCATGTTGTCGCTTACGCTTCGCGGCAACTGAAGCCCCATGAGCATACCTACCCTACCCACGACCTAGAGTTGGCAGCTGTTGTCTTTGCGCTGAAGACCTGGAGGCACTACTTGTACGGTGAGACCTTCGAGATTTTTACAGATCACAAGAGCCTCAGATATCTTTTTGACCAGAAGGAGCTCAACATGAGACAGAGATGTTGGTTGGAGCTCCTGAAGGACTACGATTGCCGCATCTCCTACCACCCGGGAAAGGCCAATGTGGTGGCTAACGCCTTGAGCCGTAAGGCGCCTGCACGCTTGGCCAGTCTACAGTTACAGAGTTGGAGCCTTTTGGAGGAGGTGGGAAGTTGGCGACCTCTAGAGTTACGAGGGTACTGTGGGGCAGTGACGGTGACACGGCAGATCAGGCCAGAGCTGATAGACCGTATCATCACAGGACAGATGGCCGATCCGTACTTGCAGTCTTTGCGCGACAGAGTACTATCAGGGGACCTAGGGGACTTCTCTTTCACAGACCAGGTGCTACGTTTGAGGGGACGGCTGTGCGTTCCCAGAGACGAGGAGCTGTTGAGAGAGCTCCTGACTGAGGCACACGGTTCCAGATTCACCATACATCCCGGGAACACGAAAATGTACCACGACTTGAGACGCGAGTTTTGGTGGAGAGGGATGAAGCGGGATGTGGGTGAGTTCGTGCAACAGTGCTTAGTGTGCCAGCAGGTGAAAGCCGAGCATCAGAGGCCTGTAGGGCCGCTTCAGCTGCTTCCAGTGCCAGAGTGGAAGTGGGAGAGCATCACCATGGACTTGGTGGTGGGCTTACCTGTTACCCAGCGGGGACACGACGCAGTCTGGGTAATAGTGGATAGATTGACGAAGACGGCGCGATTCTTGCTGATCCGAGTCACTTTGGGACCAGCACAGTTGGCAGAGAGGTATATCCGTGATGTGGTACGACTACACGGAGTTCCGCGGGAGATCGTATCCGACCGGGATACCCGCTTTACGTCCCAGTTTTGGGCTGAGTTTCAGCAGGCCTTGGGGACGCGGTTGAGGTTTAGCACGGCTTACCACCCTCAGACGGACGGACAGTCTGAGCTCACGATACAGACGCTTGAGGACCTTTTGCGTGCCTGTGTACTGGACTGCAGGGGCTCTTGGGAGGAGCAGCTGCCCCTGGCGGAGTTTGCATACAACAACAGTTATCACTCGAGCATCGGCATGGCTCCCTACGAGGCTCTGTACGGACGGAAGCGTACGGCACCCTTGAGTTGGGTTGAGGTGGGGTCCAAGTGGGAGGTTGGCCCCAGGTTGATCCGGCAGAGTCAGGAGGTAGTTGAGCAGATCCACAGACGACTCCGCACTGTCAGGTGCAGACAGAAGAGCTACGCGGATCGCAGACGCAGAGAGGTGCAGTTCGAGGTTGGGGACCACGTCTTCCTTCGTGTTTCGCCCATGAAGGGCTTACAGCGGTTTGGGGTGAGAGGGAAGCTCGCGCCGAGGTTCGTGGGGCCCTTTGAGGTCCTGGAGCGGGTTGGACCCGTTGCTTACATCTTGCCCTTCCCCCGCAGCTTTCTGGTGTGCACGACGTATTCCACGTTTCCAACCTCAGGAAGTACGTAGCCGATTCCAGTCACGTACTGAGTCATGAGAGCGTCGAGGTGAGCGACGACTTGACCTACCTCGAGCGGCCAGTGCAGATCCTAGACCGAGCCATCCGTAGTTTGAGACGAAAGCAAGTACCTCTGGTAAAGGTTTTGTGGAGGAGCCAGCGGTACGAGGAGGCTACCTGGGAGCTTGAGGCGGCAATGCGGGAGCGGTACCCGGAGCTTTTCGCGGGTACGTCTTTTCGGACCAGCTTCGGTCCTCTTTGAGTTTGTTAAGGTTATTCGGACGTCTTTTCCCGCACCCTAGTTGGCGCAAGTTTCGGGGACGAAACTTCCTTTGAGTTTGTTATATTGTAACGAGCGTGTGGCCCAGACGTCTTTTAAGACGTCTGGAAGGTTGTCCAGTCGTCTTACCAGACGTCTGGGATAGTTTCCAGACGTCTGGAAATCAGTTATTTTCGACACACGCGAGTCGTCTGCGCGCCTGAGCGCGCAGACCGCATATTCGCCCTTCCTCCCTCCTGCGGCTGCAGATTCCCCTGCCGCGAATCCTTCTCTCTCCTCCTCGCGCGGCCTTAAAAGGCCACGCCTCCCCTCCTGTCGTCTCCACCGTTCCCTTCCTCTTCTCCTTCCTGTGCGCGAGAGCGAGCGAGCGCGAGGGCGGCAGCGGAGGCCGCAGTGAGCACGGAGGAGGTGCGGCGTGCGAGGGCGGAGCTCTGCCATGAGGGCGAGCTCGCCGGAGCGGCTTGGCCGGTCGGCGGAGGCCGCAGGGGGCGCGGAACGACGCGGAGAGGGACCTGCTGCGGTTTGAGCAGCAGACGCGCGAGGTACGACGCGAGCGGCGTCGCGAGCGGAGGTCGAGTAGTGCCCTGATTCTGGAAAAATTTCCAGAATCAGACGTCTGGGTTGATAGTCAGACGGCGAGGGAGACGTCTGGAAGATCATACTGACGTCTGAAAGGTGAGTATTTCGCCTTCTTCTTCCTTCCTGTCGACTGACCATACTGAGGGAGGCAGTTGGCTGTGCGCAGGTTCGCTGATTCGCCATCCTTTGCGAATCAGACGTCTAGAAGTTGTACCATACGGCGGGAGTAACCTCTAGACGTCCTGGGTGACCATCGGACGTCTGGGAGCTAGGCCAGACGTCCTCGTAGACTTCTGGACGTCTGGGAAACCACGCCGGACAGGTAATTCTCTGATCCACTCTTTAAGACGTCTGGAAGAAGTTCCAGACGTCTGATCTTGCACAGTATCGTCTTTTTCGACCCGTTTAGGGCCCGTTCGGGCTCCGTTTTCCGCGATTCGAGTTGCGTTCTTTTCAGAATTAATTCCTCTACCCGTCTACAGTAGCTATACACTGTTTTGAGACACTCCTTGTGTTTGGTCCTTGTGATAGGACCTCGTTCAGTTGCAGTCTTGAGAGTTGCGGAGGCACGCGAGATTCCCGATCACGCCCCCATTACTCCCGTTGTACCTGGTAGAGTGGCTTAAGTTTATTATTAAAATCTGTTAAAGTATGGAACCATAACTAGAATCTAGGACATTGCATGAATCCTAGGAGTGAGAAATGTATGGAATGATAGCTCCTAGGTGATGCATGAATCCTAGGGCTGGAAAATTAGTTGTATGTTAGATCCTAGGATGTGGCATGAACCCTAGGATGGAAAAACTAGTGGAATGTATAATACTGCAGTCTTGGAAAAATGGAAAGGAATATAAAGCTGCCTGTAAATTGAATTAACAGCTGCCTGTTATGAATAAAGAAACATGATTGAGATCATGGATTGTGTGAACGTGAAACTGGAAAGTGAAACATATGATGTTATGAGATAAAGAGCTGGAACCCTACGGGGAATTAGGAGTGGAACTCCTGGAAAAAAAAAGGAATGGAACTGAGATGTAGTTTGTACTGTCTCTTGGGTACGCAGTACCAAGGGAAGTACCTATACCTGTTTAGTGCAGAGTGGGGCCAGCCACCCCAGGGACCCGGGGTTAGGATTGGTCGCTCTGTACCGACTTGTTGGCCCTCGTGTACGTAGTACCGAGGAGAGCTACTAGTGTTAGGAGAGTATTAGCTACCCCACGGGCCCCGGGGTTCTGCTAGCCTCCTTCACCGACTTGTTAGGCCCACTAGGGCAAACCAGGGTAGTCAGGCGAGGGTGCGCGGACTGTGGAGGGGCAAGGCCCCGGTTTGGTTACTGTGGAGGGGTTGGACCCCTGTTACTGAGAGGGCTCTGCCCTGGTTCCGTGCTGTGCTTTGGGCGCACCCGTTAACGGAAACGACTGATCGTGTGCCAGTGCGGGCTAGCTACCTATGCGTTTATCACGCGTGCCGTAGTCATCGTTACGTCTGTCAGTGACCTTGGGGTGGTTGACTGAGGGTAGGATCACCACGGGGGACTCTCCCGGCCAGGAGAGCACCACGTGCTACTTCTACTTTTGGAAAAGACTGCAATCAAGATCGTTCCCACGAGGACATTCGAGATCAAGTAAAGGATCTGAGAAATAAATGAAATAGTGAGAAAATTGAAAGATGTGAATAAAGGAAGTAATAGAACATAACAGCTACTGTACACTCTACTGTTGTCTTTATTTAGTTTGCCAATCTACTCAGCGTTTTGCTGACGTGTTACACTCGTTACCTTTTTCAGGACCAGGTGTTGAGCAGCCAGGGTCAGCGGCTGTAGAGGACGCTGGGCCGAGTAGGGTCCAGTGGAGTTTACCACTGTCTTTTGTACCTCTTTTGTTTCTGTTATAGTGAGTAGTTTTGTTTCCGCTGTACTTTCTTTACCTGCAGTTCGTGTTATATGATAAATGTTATTCTACTGTTGTGGTGGTACATACTGTAGTAGTTTCTTTCCTTACTGCTGTACTTTCTTACTGTTAGTTATATTCATGCTGAATGTGGTTTATTTTACTGTCTTTTGGTTACTTCCTCGTTGGACGACTAGGTCTTGGGATTAGTCGAGTTGGTCCGGTTCTCGTGTCTCGTAGGGACTCGGGAACCGGGTCGTTACAGTTCGCTTGCCATCCACTGGCTCAATTGAGGCGGTTCCGCGCATCTGCTTGATTTGAAACGAGCGTGCTTTGAACTCGTGCCTGTTGGTTGCGTGTAGCGCAGCCGACCAATGCGCCAGGGCCACCTCTTTGTCAAGTTTCCATCCAAAGCGTGTGTGCCCTTGATCCAACGGCCTAGATCTGATCGCTCGGTTGAGGAGAGAGAGGGAGCAGGTGCCTTTGGCTGGTGTGGTCTGTTGAGATGGTACCACGTGGCGCCATCTTAGCCGTTAATCTTCTATGTTGTAGACTATACCATGGATGTCGGATTGGACCGATTTTTACGTTGTTGGGCTGTGATTGTCAATCCAAATTCATTCGAGTAGTTGGATTTGTCATTTGAAGTGTGGATTTACACCATTTTGACTCTTGATCTCTGATCTTCCTTGGATTATATCTGATGCTACGGATGTTCGATCAGGGCGATCTTAGAGTTGTTGAGCTCCGATTATCGTCCTGATCAAATCCGTACAATTGGATCTTCAATCTGAATCCTCAATTAATTGTCACCCTGTCCCTAGCCACCAAGAAGAAGAAATTACTATACAATTTGACATAAATGCATGATGATGTATATTATCCAATATTTACAGTACATGATGTTTATATGATACTAAGAATATATATTAATAGATATTTTTAATTATTTAGATATATACACATTAGTATTAAAGAAATAAAATTTTACAAGATACATAGAAAATTAGACAGGATTCAAGGGAGAAAAAATAAAGTCAAAACAAGTTCATGTCCATCATTAGGTGTGAAACTTTCACCGGTGGTAGGATAAATAAAAAGAGAAGTTTATGGAAGAAGACCACTCCCCTCCATTGACTGAGCCATGTTAATAATATCATATTACCATCAATTAAAACAAAACCTTGAAATGCTCATTTAGAAGATGGGAAAAAACTCAACCTTTGCAGTGTATTTTCATATTACCTTTACACAACGGCACAAAATGAACAAGTGTATCAATAGTTTAAATCAAATAGTAAATCCAGAATAAGACCTATCGCATGAGCTCACTCTTTTCCAGCAGCCGGTTGAAGTGAAACACGTCCACAAGAAATATATGTTCAAGCCAACTTAAAGCTGACAGCAGCAATAATTCAAAATGACATACCCCCCAAAAAAATGACAATTTTAATTATTGAATGAGGAAGTTCAGACACACTCAGTATTGCATCTTTCACATTGAAATCAGATCTCAACATCTTTTTGACTATAAAGGATCACTTGAAGAAGGAAAACTATAATATTGCAACAATACTAGAATGCAACAATTGTATAAATTCACATAATAAGATAATAATATGTTATTTAATTAATTGTGTTATTTAATTTACAGGTTACTGGTGATGGGTATTTTTAGAGGTTGTGATATTTTGAGGTATAATTTTATTGTTTATAATTGATTTTTATGATATTTTAGGTTTATGTTAGATGGGTGTATCCACATATTATTTTTTTATTTTAATGGATAGATATGGGATATGTCCACTTGTGTGATGTATTTTTAATGAGAGCTTTATCTGCTTTTATAAAAACTACACTTCATTGATTTTAATAAATCTAGATTTTATCCTCTATTAACTTATGACAAACTTTGTGGATTTTGTATAGGAATTAATGGGTCTTATTTCACTAATGTTCCCTTTAAATGCTTTTGTATCAATTTTTCGTGCATGTTCTCGTGCCATATTGTGCCTAGAGGACATCAGTTAATTCTTACAAATATGGGAGCTTTAGACTTCAGTTATCAAACTTAGACATGACAATGACTTCACTGGCCAGTGATTCTTGAAATGCTAGTGAAACCATCCTTTGTTGTCTTTTTCCTTCATTTTTTCCTTTTTAAACATGATTTTTTGATGCACGAGGAGGCTTATGAGATAAGGAACAATTAAAACAGTTAGACTGTGAGTTGATGAGCAGTGATTAGAGTGCTAGTGATAATAATCTTGAAGCATTTTCTAGACTAGAATGTATACATGACAGGGTAGAGACTTAACAAATATCTTTCAAAAATACAGATAAAGGGATTGCTACCTTCTTTTTAAAAGTACTTGTAATTTCAACTTACAGCTAGTAACTTATCGATTTCGTCCCTAGTTCTTCAAGAATCAAGCCACACAATAAATTGAACCCCTATAAAATTTTCACAACTTTTGCTTCTCATCCAACTGCACTAATTGTGTTGTGTTGTTAAAATAACTCTATTGGTAAAATTTAGATACATGTATTTTACATGATTATGGAATGCTTACCTTGAGCTAAGATGATTGTGAAAGGTATGTATTGAGTATTTCTTATGTTGTGAAAGGTATGTACTGATCATGCTTGCTTCTTACAAATAAGTTATGTTCTAACTATTTCTTGATTGCTGCTCTACTAGGGGACACTTTCTAATTATATGTGATTCATTTTTAATGTGGGGTGTGCTTACTTGTATTTGTTTTATTATTTTGTTATGTAGGTTTATAGAAAAATTTTAAAATTTAAGGGAAAACTCTATCAACTTTTTTAATTTTTTTTAATGTTCAAATTAATTATTATTTAGATACACACTTGCTAAAGAAAATAAATGCATGCGAGGTCAAATATTAGGTATTCTAACCTTTAGTATAAAAGTCCTCTAAGTCATTATGTCAAATTATTCGTCCGTCGAGATTTATGATTATGTTATACAGATAATGCAGTCATGTATGTATACCTCATTTACATAGACGATGCGTTGTCTTTGTAGCATGTCATAAGTCTTGATCAACTTTAGTTCGGTGAAGTGTCGAACTAAAAAAGGTTTTTGAAGATTTGATCACAACTTAGGTTTATTTGTTACATGTAACCTTGTGCAATGAAATTTCGATTGCTTCTTCCTGCTCTTCTCTGGTATACCAACTAATCTTATCAGTTTCCTGTGGTACCCTTAACTGAGTGCTAAAGGAAATCAAGTTAATGTTAATATTGGGGGGTATATTGGAGAAGTATGGGGAGATGCTACCGAAATTTTACTGTACAGAGGTTACATGTAACAAGTAAACTTAAGTTGTAATCAAATCTTTAAAGATGGGTTATAAAGTGAAAACTTTAATCAACATGCATAGATATATCTTTCTAAGAATGATGATGTATGTTAGAAAGTTGACTATGCACATGCCGTATGAAAAAACACTTATAGTCATCTTAGAAATGATTACCTTGAAGTTCTAATAATTGCATGATGAGTAATTGTCCATTTGAAAAGAAACATAGATTATGCACAATGTACTTACATTAGTTTGATAGGAAGAAGTTTTCCTTAATACTTTTCGCTTTTAATTTTTAAATGATAGTCAGTCACCCGCTAAGAAAATGCTTAATTTTGCTATCATAAATCATTATATTAATCTAATTTGGATGATTAAAATGATAGTCACTCACTTACTTGATCATTAAAATGATAACCACTCACCTTAATACATTTTGCTTTCTACATTTGGTGTTTAATCTAATTTAACATCTTCTAGAAAAGTAGGCCAATGGATTGATATACCTGGATGAATGAAGATAAGAGAACAGATGCATATAAAGCTGTGGTTGATATATTCATGACACATGTAAGGGAGATATACGGTAAGGAGAAAATTATACAATGTCCTTGTAAGAATTGTGTAAGCGTGTTTATGCACCCACAACATGTGGTATATGGACATTTGATCGTGGATGATATTGACAAGTCATATAAACTTTAGATACTTCATGGAGATAATCCTCGATTTACCTAGTGTCGAAATCTTGAAGCATTACAAGTCAAGGATGCAGAGGATATTACTAATGAAGATGTGAATGATTCAGATACAGAATCTGTTCGCGACATACTTGAGGATATTAGTTATTATCATGATGGGACAAATGATGGTCCTTCTATTGAACATGATTACAATGTATCTAATACATGGTATGATGTATTGCAAAAAGATGCACAAGAGTACCTTTTTTCTGGATAAAACAAGTATACAAAGTTTTCATTTTTTGTAAAGCTCTTCCACTTAAAAGTGTATGAAAAATTTACTAAAAAGACCTTGAATGAGATTCTATCATTGCTAAGAGATGCAGTGTCTGGTTTGGAAGTATTACCTAAGGATTTTTATGAAGCTTGTAAGTATTTGAAGGAGATGGGAATAGGTAAGCAAAAGGTTGATCTAAGTATGATTGCATGTTATTTTGGAAGGAGATCGATAAAGCGATTGTATGCTCAAAATGCGGAACATTGAGATACAAGATAAATGACGGGGTGGGTAAGCTAGTGCCACATAAAGTTATACAATATTTTCCGTTGAAGCCAAGGTTGTAACGTCTATTCTTATCTTTTAAGATAGTTATCTATATGGATTAGCACAAAAAAACTGAGTCAGTTGATGACAAGTTTATCTCCCATCCTAGAGCTTCAGAAACATGGTAGAAGTTCAATAAAGATTACTTGTGATTTATAGAGGATGGTAGAAATGTATATCTTGCATTGGCATCTGATGGGTTCAATCCTTTTGGTACATTGAGTAAATCACATAGCATGTGGCCAGTGATATTATTAACGTACAACCTTCCACCATAGATCTACATGAAGCCTGAGTATTATATGATGTCTCTATTGGTACCAAGATCAGAAGCACCTGGTATGGATATAGATGTATTTTTACAGCCTCTTGTTGAGGAGCTGAGGGAACTATGGGATAATGGAATACAAATATTTGATGCTGCGAAGAAAGATTGGTTCACCATGCATGCAGTTCTATTGTGGACAATTAATGATTTTGCAGCTTATGGGATCTTGTCAGGTTGGCAGACTAAGGGATACAAGGCATGTCCTGTATGTATGGGCCAAACTCTTTCAAAGAGGCTTCGTTCAAAAATTGGATACACAGGTTGTCGTTGTTTCCTCCCGATTGACCACCATTGGAGGAAAAGTAAGAAGTTTGATGGAAAAACTGAAAATCAAACAATAACTGTAGACATTACAGTTGAAGGGCTTCTACAATAGATAGATAATTTGCCAGATGTTCAGCATGGAAATCATCCTTCGATGAGAAAGCATCGATGGCCAAATGAAGATCACAATTGGAGGAAGAGATCAATTTTCTTTGAACTTTCATATTGGCATACATTAGCACTGAGAGATAATATGAACGTTATGCATGTGGAGAAGAATATTTTAGAAAATGTTCTGTGGACAATTTTAGATGTTGATGGGAAATCAAAAGACACATTGAAAGCAAGCCCGACCTTCATGACATGAACATAAGGAGTTACATCTGAAGAAATGAAGTGACAAAAAATTTGATGTTTTGATGGCCTGTTACGTAATGAGCCCTTCTGAAAGGAAAAAATTCTATGAATTCCTAAAAGCAGTTCGGATGCCAGATGGTTATGCTTTTCACATAGGTAGATGTGTAAATGTTATGGACGAAAGGATTACCAGTCTAAAGAGTCATGATTGTCATGTGTTATTGCAATGCCTTCTTAGAGTCAGATTGTGTGGATTGCTTTCCAATGATGTAGTCTTTGCAATTTCAGAACTTGCCTTAATATTCTCTAAGCTTTGTAAGTAAAAGGTTAACATTGACAAGATGAGAAAAATGTAGAGAGAGATGATTTTATTAATGTGTAAACTTGAGATGATTTTCTCGCTAGCATTCTTCGATATAATGGTACATCTTGCGATCCACCTATCAAGAGAGGTACTACTTGTTGGACCGATAGTATTCCGCTGGATGTATCCTATCAAAAGGTATAATAATTACATTCTTTAAGTTGAATGCTTCTTCTATTGCATTTATGGTAATTTGATAGTGTTTAAATTTGTTTTCATAGGTTCCTGTCTATTTTAAAACAATTCGTATGTAATAGAGCTTGTCTTGAAGGCTCAATTGCTGAAGCATATTTTGTGCACGAATGCTTGACATTGTGTTCTATGCATATTGGAGACATGGAGACAGTTTAATCGACAAGAAAGAAACTTTGATGTGGAAACAATTGACCCTTTATATATATTCAGTCACAAGATAGGGTCATTGGGGCAACAAATTATAATGTGCAATTAACGGATGCAGAGAAGCAATCTACCATATGGTTCGTACTAAGTAATTCCGAAGAAGTACAAGAGCATCTGGAGTGAGTTTGACAAAAATTCGTACTTATATTAGCTTAATTATGTAAGTTGTAATCACTTACTCCTAATTTAAATAGGGAGCATCGAGACATTCTTCAACAACAAAGTATTTCAAACATTGATGTCCGTCAAAAGCAACAATTTGGTGAATGGTTTAAGTCCAAGGTAATTTAAGTCGCATTATTTTGCAGTTTATATATATACACTATTAATAACTGTAGGCAATGTGTATTGTAGATGAAATTGATATATAATACGTCAGGTGATGAAGTAAGCGATGTAATAAGATCATTGTATATATTAGCTTGTGGTCCAGATATATGCATTAAGAGTTACATTGGTTCCATTGTCAATGGAGTAAGATATCACACAGAGCTACATGATCGCAGAAGAAAGTGTCAGAATAGTTCAATCATGTGTTAGGGCAATCATGAAGGTCGCATGATCGAGTTTTATGGCGTCCTTGTTGGCATTTTTGAATTTCAATACATGTTTGACAAATGGATATATCTCTTTAAATGTAAATGGTGGGATTTAAGTCGTCGCCTGTCAAATGTTAAGACTGAAGGTCACCTCATGTCGATTAAGGTGAATGACACTTGGTAGAAGGATGATCTGTTTGTATTAGTTTCACAAGTGCAACAAGTGTACTATCTTGAAGACAGGAAGAATGGTTCGCAGTGGCGTGTGGTACAGAAACATGAACATCGTCATATATATGATTCCCATCCAACTTGTAGAGCAAAATGAGTTATCAAATGATGTAACACAAGTACCGAATGAAGAAGAATTCGATTATGATGAAGATGAACTAATTGTAGAAATCGTTGAAGACAAGATTCACAATTTGAATCAAGATGCTGTTCCGCCTATGTCCATTGATGGTGATGAGGTCGTTGACAATGCATTTGAGATAGTTGAAACAGATGAAAGTGAAGGAGAGGATGAAACTTTATTTGAATATATCAGTTCCAGTGATGAATAGCTCTTAAGCAAATATATCAAATATGAAACTTAGTAGATATTTTTTGTAACTAATTGTATGGCATTAAGATACATTGTTAGTCATGGTTATTCAATTAATCCATATTTTTGTGTATGTGCTTTCACTAATATTACCAATCTAAATACTTTTCATGTATGTGTTCATTTACTACGATAAAATAGACTTATAGTGACGGCCTTTGGAGATAGAATTGAAGGCTATGTGGCATAAAATTTTCTTGCAAGGAAATTGTAATGTGCAAACAAGAAATCAAACTATAATGTTCCAGTTGTACTCGTATATGAACAAAAACATAATCATTCATCAATATGTAATTGCAAAATCATTTCCTTTTCTTTCTTTTTCTTCATGTTGTGACGAGGTTAGCCACAAGGATTCTTAGCTCCAATCTTATATGATGTGCCGTCTTTATGGTTTTGCATCCATTCGTTTGATCCAAAATAAGTGGTGCCTTATCACTTAAAGATGATAGATTCTTAAGTTTTGAGGTGATTCAAAGAGAATTCAATATGTTACTTGATGGAAGAAATTATGTTTAAATTATGTGTAACATGGTTTACGATGATGGACAATTTACTTGTTTCGTGGTGATTTACGGTTTTACGATGTTTGGATCATGGTTCTCGAGCTTGGTTGATTTGCTCCTCCTTACATGTGAAAATTCGAAATATGTTCCTCATGAAATCGATCTTAGCGGGTTGTTTGAAAGTTATATGTTGATGGAATTGAAATTCTTACATATCCTTTGGAAATACTTCCTTAGAATCACTGGATTGTAAAAGATGTTGCTACATTTTTGGCAATTTGGGGATTGGTTGAGGCAGTTGAAGTTTGTTAATTCATTGCTGTTGACTGGGCTCATGGGTTTTATATTAAGCAGTTAATTAATTATCTAAGATGATGCATATTCAAAGGCTTGTTGTCAAGTTGAGTCTATCTCAATCTTTTCAAACATAGAATTATTTTGTTGGGGAATTTATTTTTTTATATTTATGAAAATTCTCGTATGCTGAACATAATCTTCACAGCTGAGGATTTTCTTTGCCTTTAGAGCGTGGGGAAGTAGATTTTTCTTGTCAAAACTTTTTTGTTTTGGAATTAGCAGGCTTCCTTTTTTTTTTTTATTTCAGGGATTCCATTGCAAACATTCTGACCATTTTACATTCTCTACGTTTCAGAACATTTGTGTGATGTTGATTCCAAGGTTTACCTTTTCTTGCTAAAGAACTTTGTTTGTCCAAAGGAAGCATGTTTTTGTCAATCTATAGGGATTGTGACAAATTTCAGACCTATTTGGCAAAATGTTGGTCATTCCTTGTTGGATTCAGTATGTTTGACCATAAGAAGTGTCATTAGCTACTTTAAAATATAATGTGTTATTGCCTAAGGTGAAAATTAAACTTGAACAACATGTAGTTATGATGTCCTGTCCTCAAGAGATATTTTTACCAATCTATTGCCATGGTAGATCTAAATTCCATCTTTGATTTTAAAAGACCAAAGTAGCCCCTAAATTTCATCTTCTGTATTCACCTAATGACTTTCACTTAATAATAATTTGGATTTATCTAACATCAGTTTCAATTGATGTTAATTTAATTCGTGTTAAAATTATACATCACTTGTATATCTGATATCTTTTATGTTTTATATATTTAACATCACTATCAAGTAATTATTACAAACGTTAATATCACAACTTAATACCAATACAAGTAAATATAAATTGATATTAACACTGTTATGTAAGTAGATATAATTATAGATTAATATTAATTTCATTTTTCTTAACGTTACTGGTTTAATCCTAGAAATAAATTAATCCTAGTAGGATAAGCTTTGGGTTGAATCAAAGTCAGATCGGAACCGTCCAATTTTCACTCCTACTTAATTGCTTCCTAGAGTAACCAACCGGCCAAACTTAGTTACGTTAAATGTTTAATTGCTATCTTCTAGAGTACCCTGGTCTTTTTGGTGGGTCACATCAAATCGAGCATTCTTCCCAGGGGTTGAGACCCCACTAGTTTATTAGGTGGCTCCGTTGGCGGCACTTATCAAAGACAACGGCGGACCAACCGGAATCAATCGCCAGTATCGCTTGACGGCGACGTCGACGGCCAGGGAGGGATCGGGTCCCTACCCGGTCCACCGGCAAGGCCTTTTCTGATGCGATTCGCTCCGGCATTCTTTCAAAATCAAGCGCTTTTTCTGATGCGCATATATATATATATATATATATATATGATTCGTTCTTACGTCACGATACCTGTACTTGATGATTATTTCTTACTTTTCTCTCTGAGGACAGCCTGTTGATTCCTCGGATTAGACCTGTTTACAATTTTATAACTCCGTAACCAGTGCAACTAGTTAATATTTATCGATCAATTTTGTTGCTTGTGGTACACGGCAGGGCGAGTATGTTTTGGACCACCACTACGAGGCATAATAATTTATTAATTTTTAGTCTACATCTTCTTGCAGCGAGAGTAAAAGAATTAAAATTATATCAAAATTTAACTACCTAAAAGTTTAGTGTTAAAAAAAAAAATTAAAAAAATAAAAAAATACATTGCAGTATAGTTAACATTTATCGATCAATTTGGTTGCTTGTGGTGCGCCGCTGGACGAGTATATTTTTGGATCATAATAACTTATTAGTTTTTAATATACGTGAGAGTAAAAAAATTAAAATTATATCTAAATTTAACTATCTAAAAGTTTATTGTAATTTTAAAAAAAATTAAAGAAATAAATTACAATATATGATAGTGTTAGCTGATGTGTTTTATTATTTTATTATTTAAAAATTAAAATATATGGAATAAAAATAAAAATATATAATAGTATTTTAAAAATCAACATATATTATACGTTATAAAAAAATTAAAATATATGAAATATTATAGAATATATTATTCCTTGTCCAGAACAAAAATTTAAAAACAACTTTGTTTTATCTATCATCTACGAAGAACAAACGCAGAAGGGGTTTTAAAAGGAAAATAAAAACAAATAAAACAACCATGTCTGTCGATGTGTGAACAGTGAAATAAAAGTGACACACATGAGTGCTGGTCAGAAGCTTCTCTCGACTTAAAAAATAATAATGACAACTCAACAGCAATGTAAACGGTGGCACCGTGATTCAGATATGCATGGGGTTCACTATATATATTGATTGGCCAAAAATGCACAGCAACGTTAAAGGTTAGGTTTTTTTTTTTTTCTTTTTCCTCAAAGGAAGTTTCTTTCGTTAAAAGGGATTGAAATCATACAGATGATATAAGAATAGAAAATTAGCCTTCATCCGGTAAGGGGAATAAAACTTTGATATAAGTTTAAAATAAATAGAAAAGGAGCATCACTGACATGAACTTCAAATAATGATTGGAAAATGAGTTATCGTGATATGCTTAAGATATGATTGTATTACTAGGAAAATTCCTAGATATCAGTACAAATGGGAAAATCAACCAAAGTTAGCATCAGTACATCACTCGGCAAATCCTGATCGTAAGAAGCATGGATTCTCATATGTCCCCCCAAAGTAACATCAACCTTTTAGGAGAAGAATATTTCATCCCTCAAGGGGGAAGAACATATCAACAACAAAGAAAAACTAAACAAACGAACAACGAAGAAAAATAAAAACATATAACAAAATGATCGAATCAACCTATGAATTAACTTTGACAATCAAGGTTTGACCCAAGCATCAACCCAAACCCCTAGGGACCAAAAGGACCATCCTCACGCCAACCAACCACCACACACGATCAATCACCCCGCTGTCGACGACCCACCACTTCACAGACATCGGTCTGCAGTTGTAGATGTTCGGCCAGGTGCATGGCGATGGTAGCGCGAGTTTTGGTGATGGATCCGCAGCTTGACAGACGTGAGCCCCCTCCGTGTCCACGTAGTCACGACCGAGGACATCACCCTGCCCCTTCACTGTTCGCCGTCGAGACTTTGTCTCTTCTACCCAACGTCGCACACGTCGTGAGTCGCCACGAAGCTCGATAGGACCGAGGAGGAGCTTGTCGTCTGTTGCTTGCCCCGCTCGAAGGAGGAAGCGTTTGCCACCGTAGAAGATGGCTTGCATGTCGAGCTTAAAGCTGGAGGAGTGTTTCTGAGGGTGGGAGAAAACTACTGAGCGAGTTGGGGGGGCCCTGATCAGCCTCTGATGGCCGATCAGGGTCGATACGATCGTTGCTTGGCTTTCGCAGGAGAGGGGGTGCGGGGAAGAAATAGAGGTTAGGTATTTTGTAATGCAAAGAGGTGTAGATGTGTTACTCATTTGATAATTGATAGTTAGTATAAAGAAATTAAAATGATATAAGTTTTGTTACTTGATGAGTTTTATTGTATTTAAAAATGTCGCCATCACTTTTGAATCAAAATACATGGGTGTAATTTTATTTTTCATTGTTATGAAATTATTATGAAAGTCACCACCACCACTTTGAATTAAACTTCACAAGTGTAGTTTCATTTTGGGTTTGTGTAAAATGATTTTGCAACACTTTTAGAACAATGTAAAATGATTCCAAATGTGATTTGATAATTTTGTATTAATATAAAATGATTTTGAAGTTAATTTTATGATTTTTACCAATGTAATATAATTTTATTGATTTAAAAGTGATAATGATTTTTTTAACTGTGGTGGATCTCTTCACATATCAATATCTTGTGTCGCATACAGGAAAGACATGTACCTTGATTTCTACGTCTAAATTTACATTCTTTACTGTCGTTGCATAATTATATTGTAAAATACATGACATCATACATTTTGTTTTTTTTTGTACATACACCCTTTTACTTCGTTTTACTGGCCTTACGTACCTACGTTGTAAAATGCATCACATTGGGATCAATAAAAGTTACAGTCTGATAATAGTGCATGACATTGATAATGCATGCGGGAAGCACAGAGGGAGCAAGATCGGGGCTCCACCTACGTTAATGTGGCAGATATTTCCATGTCCGTGAGGGGAAGGGGGTGCCGTGCTCACGGCCGAGGGCCTTCTAAGCAACCTAATAAACCAAAAAAACCTACGGCCCACCTTGCGAGAAAATATTGTACATTTTGCCTTTTAGCTTTCGACTTGTAATGATTAATTAATTAGGACATGGACCCACCGTGACTGCGGAGCAATTTGCAGGAAATTAACGACGCATGAAGCTTAGATTGATATGATCAATCCATGCGGCTCTTTGCATACAAAAATAGCACTTTCATATGTACACTGTAGCATACGTCAAATGAACAAGGTTTTCTTCCTTTATTTTGTCTCAAACACGAAGGTACCCATATAAATGTATATGCATTCGTATATGCTGTGAGTAGCGGTTGTTAAAGCTTCACTTTCCTAGTCATCTATTATTATTATTATTATTATTATTATTATTATTATTATTATTATTATTATGCACTGTCTTCTGTCTCGCTCTCTCTCGCTTCCTCACGCGCCTACAGCCTACCGGCACTCACTATTTTTTTATTTTATTTTATTTTTTATCCACATGCACACACTCTCCTTCTCACCACAGGTACTGCTTCCTTATTTGTTTTCTTGATTTTTTTTCTCCGTGCTCTATCTCTCTGTTAACCCGCGTTTGGCAGTGGGACAAGAATCGAAATACTCACTATTTTGGTAGGATGGGATAGGGAAAGACGTGGGGGTGCATGAATTTTAAGGATATCCCTCTTTTCATATGTATTTTCTCTTTTTACCTTATTAAAATTTATTAATATTTTTTTTTCACATATAAATAAAAAATATTAGCTAATAGTTACAATTCATCATATCAAAATCTATTAATTCTCTCTTTTCTCTTATAAAATCAACATACCAATCATTAATAGTCCCATCAATTATTATAATTCCACTAACCAAACATCTTCTATATTTATTCAACTCCTATTCTATTCCAGAATATCACTATCTCCCTACCAAATACAATATAATCTCTTCCACCATTAAATCAATCCAATCTCTCTATAATACATATAAGTATTTATTTTTCTAGAGTAACATTTACAATGATATTTATGTTAAATTTGAATATGATAATTGATAAAAAAAATATTTCTTTTCATATAACATTTTAAAGTATTTTTGGATACATATATAAAAATATACATGGTAACATATTTTATAATATGTATCTATTATTTAATAAAGTATATTGATGTATTTTGATTTATAATTGATATATTTTAATTTTAATTAATAAGAAAATCAAAATAAATCATTTAAAAATAAAAATAAATTGATGTATTTTAAATTTTAAATAATTTTACACCTATACAAATTAAGGATACATCCAAAGAAAAACACACTTTTCCCGTTGACTTAACTGTACACGAATGTGCGACTTTTATTCAAATCACACCGCACGTACGGAAAGTCAATCAAAGGGTCAGCCGACAAGCGATTTCTATATATGGTATGTACGCAGTACACAAACAGACCTATACCATGTATGCGTGTCTACGAAAATATATATACATATAAATTATATATTTATGCATGTATGTGTTTGCGAAAAGCATACGGGTAGAGTTGCAATCAATTGATTATGTATATTCTGTAGTTCGGTCATAAATTAAGGACCCTGTTGGTCCACAATTAAGCGTGTTCCTCCCGCTACCCCCCACAGGCAAAAACGATGGGATGTGAAAAGATTGTGGTGGTTTTTCGGTTGATGGTTGATAGGAGGCGATCGTGGTTTTTGTTAATTTAATGAATGGTTGTCTTTTATTCTAGGTGGAGGCGGTGATGTTAATTATGGTTAAAAATAGGTCGCTAGTGCGGGCTGATGTGTGTGGGTGCGTGTGAGAGTGTGTTTTGGAGTGATCGAAGATTAAGACGAGGGATAAGACGAGAAGATTTGAAGGAATTGAATCGTTAGACAATACTATGGTCTTTTTCCCTTTTTTCCTTTATATTATTGTTTCACATCATCATTAAGAAGGTAATTACAGGGGCATGCATGCTTGTTGGCGGGGTTATATAATAAAAGGTAATTATCATCTATCCTAGCTTTGGAATAGAATTCGAAAGTTATTAGAGGTAGATCTTGGGAGATATATGGCAATGCTCAAGGATTTGTCTTTTCCTTTTTTGTTTTAGTAAACACTAATTTACTCGATAACTTTACGGCTGAGGCCAGTACAACACGAGAACGTGCCCAAGCAAATCCTTAAGCAAGAGGTTTTTTTTTTATGTTTTTGCAAGGATAGACTTTGTCAATGGATCGAAGCAGCATGCATATTTTACGATGACAGCAATCATTACGTGTTTGAATTATTAGTGGTATATATATATTATTATAAAAAAATTTATGTTAATATATATTATATACGTATATATATCTATAATATATTTATTATGTGATCCAATATGAATTAGTTAAGTTATATTTTTAATAATATATGATTAATTACATAAAATTTTTTTGAAAAATTACAGTTAACTGATGGGTAGAACTGTCAATTTCATTTTAACAGTTATAATTCCTGTGGATATGCGAGTAATGACTAATTTTGATTTCTCGCACTCTATCGTGAGAAATATAAGGGCCCTAGGTGGGAACTGAAGGGGCAATATGTCGACATAACAACTCTTTCTTTCTTCGTGCTCATTCTCTCTGGATCCCTCGAAGCATCATCGCCAAACCCGTCGAGTACCTCTGCAGGAATCAAAGGATCATTGCACGTATCCTTCTTGAGAAGTCTAAGCGATGGATTTAGGTATCCATTTCCTTCTCTCTTTTGTTTGGATTATCAATGCATATGGGAATCGATGATTCTAGGATTTGCGAAAACCTTTCCAATGATTTGTTTATATGTGCATAAAGGTTTTCACTTGGTTTAATCCATCAAGTGATATCAGAGCAATCTGATTTCTGTTGCATTGTAATCCAATGTTTTGATTTTTTGGAATTTTTCCTTCGGATAAGGATAGTCCCACAAATCACGTTTGATTCAATGTTTAAGCTCATCTTATTTGAATCAATGTTTTAAAGGGTGATTCATGTTAGTTTTAATCCCGTCTATGGCTTCTATAACATCCTTTTTTGATCCAAATCGATTTTGGGATGTTTATAAGCGATCCACAATCTGTTTTTTGCCCTAGAATCATCCTCGAAACTTGTACGGTACTGGTACTCATCACGAGTACTGGTACTCTTCGAGTATCGAATTCTAGCGGACGTGTTTGAGAATACCATCTGTATCATCCAGGTACCCGTACTAATCATTAGTACCGGTACATATAAGATACATATTTTGGTCTTGGACCGCAATCTGGGTCATATAGGTACTGGTGCTAATCTTTAGTAATGATACAAATGGCATACTGTTTTCCTATTCCAGAACTCCTCCAGTACTGATGTAGTACTGATACTTAAGATTAATATTGGTACACATCATTTTTGGTATCGGTACATAAGGACAAGTACCCAGGACTGGTACTCATATTTTGAGTACTGGTACTTAGCCTGTACAGATGGTACCAGTACTCATATAGAGTACCCGTATATGTGCATCATTGGGGATATATGTTACTTAATCATGAATCATTGGGCATAACCATCTATGATATTACATTATTATAGTTGTTTTTGATGTATTTGGATTGATTTGTGCATTTAACAATTTATTTGTCAAAGTAATTCATTGTTTCTTGTGCTAGTTGATTCACAACATCAAAATGACTGTAGTTGTGTTCTTGTGAGTAGTAATTAGCTCAAAAGAGATTTACTACTTGACTGAACATCACAATGCAACTAGTAACGAATATGAGAGGTTTATTTTGATTTTATATGTAGGTAATGAATTAATCTAAAGATGAATTTATTTAATTTGCATGTTTAAACTCTCATGTTTGGTTATTTATTTCTGCCTCTTATGATGTTATTTCTTTCTAAAGACTAAATGTCAATATTGTATTATTTTTTGAAGTTCATTTATTCATTAGAGCATGTATTTGTCTTTTATTTCAGTTAACTCCTCTATATCTACTATTACTGCCAAACTGAACTTCATTCCAGAATTAAATGAGTCTAACTTTAAATTCTAGAAGGTGAGTGTCATGATAGTTTGGGGGTGCATGGATTTGGACCTTACATTAAGGGTGAAACAACCTCCTCCTCTTATGGATCAAAGTACCGCTGATGCTAAGAAGTATTTTGAGAGATGGGAGTGTTCCAATCGCATGTATATAATGATCATGAAGCACGTCATACTAAAAAACTTCAGGGGTGCTATCTCAGAGGAGTCTAATGGCAAAGGATTCCTTGATAAGATAGAAAAGCATCTTGCGAAAAATGAAAAGGCTGAGACAAGTAACCTTCTGGGGAAACTTGTCTCACTTAAGTATAAGGGAACTGGGAGCATACAGGAGTACATCATGGAGATGTCTTATTTGGCTTCAAAATTGAAGGCGCTGAAATTGGAGTTGTCGAGAGACCTCTCGGTGTATTTAGTTTTGATATCCCTTCCTTCACAGTATGGACAGTTCAAGATAAGCTATAATAGTTAAAGGGAGAAATAGTATCTAAATGAGCTCATTTCTCATTGTGTGTAAGAAGAGGAGAGATTCAAGCAAGATAAGCTTGAGAGTGCTCACTTGGTCACCAGTTCCAAAAGGAAAAGGGCAAACGATGCTCCTGCCAGTTCTTCATCTAAAGGCAAGTAGAAGAAACCTAAGGCAACCTGTTTCTTCTGCAAGAGTGAAGGACATGTAAAGAAAGACTGTATCAAGTATCATGCTTGGTGTGACAAGAAGAGTATGTATCTTTCTTTAGTTTGTTCAGAAATTAATTTAGCTTCCATACGCTTAGACATTTGGTGGATAGATTCGGGAACCACTATTCATATTAGTATATCTATGCAAGGTTGCCTGAATTGCGGAGTGCCAAGTGAAGTATAAAGGTTCATATACGTGGGCGATGGCAAGAAGGTGGCACTAGTAGAAAAAGTACTGTTCGCGATGGAAATTCTCGACCGTTCAAGTAACAGTTGGTAATAAACATATTCTCGACCATTATAAGAGAAATGGTTGCCAAAATTTCGGTCATTAACTTTACTGCCTATAAAATAGTCGAGGAGTTTAAGACCATTTTCGACTGTTATAAATGGTCGAGAATAAAACTTTAGTCGACCGTTCTTATATAATCGGTCAAGGATAAATAATATCCTCGACCTTGAAATATAT
Organism: Thalassia testudinum; assembly: GCA_037157565.1. NCBI lineage: Eukaryota > Viridiplantae > Streptophyta > Magnoliopsida > Alismatales > Hydrocharitaceae > Thalassia > Thalassia testudinum. Next base: position 135,995,779 of record JAZHRO010000073.1, read on the forward strand.
AAGAGTCGAGCAAGTGAAGTAATTTTAAGACGTCTGGTTGACACCATTGTTGTCTGTTTTTAATGGTCGAGAATAATAATATTGTCGACGGTTTCTATATTAACTTTTGATGATAATGTTTTATAACCTGCCAGGGCAGGCGGCTAAATTTTCAAAGTCTATCGTCGACCATTTATTAGGAACGGTCGAGAATGTCGACTAAAATCCCTACCCCATACCCGACTCCCTCACCTTTCGTCCCAAACCCTCTTCACAGTAGTCGTGCGACCTCCTCCCCTCGGCTCCCCCACGACCGTTGCTGTGGAATCTCCTCCGCCTAGGCTCCTCCTTCGCAACCTTAAGGGGTACTCATCCTTCTCTTCTTTCTCCTCCCCCCTGCTACTTGCCTCCTCCTTCCCCTTCCCCTCGTTGTCGGCCTTCCCCTTCCCGTCCCCCTTGCCCACAACTAGCACCAGCACCACCAACCACCACTCGCACTGTGACTACTCACGACCACCACCTCCTGCCCCTGCGACCACCACCAACACCACCACCACTCGCTGCCACCACCATCCTCCTCCGTCCCTTCTGCCATCACCCTTATCCTCCTCCCTCCTTGCCGTCCGCCTCCTCCTTCCCCTCCCCCTCGTTACCGGCCTTGCCCTTCCCCTCCCCTCGCCCACCACCAGCACCAGCACCACCAACCACACCACGACCACCCACCGCCACCACCTCCCTCCTTGTGGCCACCACCACCACCCACCACCAACACCACCACCAGCACCCTCTACCATCCCCCTACCTCCACCTGTCCTCCTCCTCCCCCTTCCCCTCCCTACCGCATCCCCCTCCTCCTCTCCCTTACCATGGCTAGCCCCCTTGCCCCCTCCTCCTACACCCCTTGTTTAATTTTTTTCAAAATTTTATTTGACCAATTTTATTATTTTTGTTGATAATAGAAATATGTCATAGTTGTTTAATTTAATGTGAAATTTGATCTAAATTATTACATGTTAATTGAATTTGATGTTAAATTTCTTGTGTGAATTAAATGTGAATGTAATGTGACATGTGGGGTATGCTCACATGTTCAATTTGATTTATTTATAGTAGTAAGATGTGGGATGTGTTTAGGGTTTAAGAGTTAAGACATATGTTTTGGTATTTGGTTTAGAGTTAGGGTTTAAGTTTTAGGTTTTGGTTTAAAGTTAGGGTTTAGGTTTTATGGTTAGGCTTGATTTAGGTTATGTTCGGAAGGAATTCGACCAACTAACAAAGTTTGAGCAGAAATAGGTAGTTTAGGGTTTTGCGGTGGGATTCATTAAATGAGGATGTTGGGTGAGTCAAGATGGGGAAGGGCGGAGAAGGGGGTCGTTACCGTTGTAGAAATAAGAGCCTCTATTTGGATGGAAATATTGGACAGGGAAAGAAGGGGAGGTTAACCATAAATGTCATTAGCCATAAATGTCATTTCGTTAGTCTTTTGTTGGTGAGTGGGTTAACCCTACTTCAGTTAAATGGGAACTGGTTAGGGCACACATTCTTGTGTCCCCGTTTCTGCTCAAACATTGATTTAGGTTTAGAGGGTTAGCGTTTGGGTTAGGGTTTCGATTTTATGCTTTCAGGTTACAATTTAGTGTTTTAATGTTTAACATTCATGATTGTAAACGGGTTTTTGATAAAGAATTGGAACTTTAAATTAGAATGAGATGGTATGATTCATGTTTAGACAGTATCAACTACTTCATGACGACATTGACTGTTATAAGTAGCTACATGTTGAAATGACGTTGGTCATATGTTTTTAATAACTGAACTGAACTGAACTGCAAGTTTATATTGTGTTCCCAAATTGTTTGAATTATTTGATATTTATGTTTGATTATAAAATTTTTATTACAACTTTGTAGATACACACACTTGCACAAATCTAGATGCACTTAATGACAAACAATAAGAATTCTAACCCTTAGGTAATAGGTTGTGGGAGGGATATAATTATGCTAAAATACTGGCCTATTGAGACTTATGATCATGTTATACGAACAACGCAGAGTGTGTATACCTCGCTTATATGCACGATGAGTTGTCTTTATAACATGCCATAAGTGTTATCGTCCTTTGTTTAGAGAAGTTCTGAACAAAGGGGGTTTTTGAAGATTTGATCACAACTTAGGGCTACTTCTTGCATGTAGCTAGTGTTTGGAGAAATTTCGATCGCATTTTCTCACTTTTCTTCGGTATACCAACTAATCTTAGCTCCGTTCTAGAAGCGCCCTTTAGTGGGGGCTATTGGGGATGTAGTTAAGGTTAGTCTTGGGGGGTATACTGGAGAAGTGCAGGGAAATGCTGTCGAAATTTCTCCAAACACTGGTTGCATGTAAGAAGTAATGTTGTGATCAAATTTTCAAGGATGGGCTATTAAGTGAAAATCTTCTTAAAATACATATTTCTTCCGTATTCGAGTTTAACTTATTTGTGATCTTAAAATACACATTTTTACCTTATTCGAGTCTAACTTATGAGTGGTTGTCTTTTACATTTAGTTAATTATTATAGATAAGTCATGGATCAGTATGAGGAATTTGAATTACCTTGGATACAAGAGTGGAGTGATTTCATTTCTGGAGTGGGCATTTCATGATGATAGGAAGACATTTAGACGAGGTGAATTCCTTTAGCTGATTTTATGCCCATGTAGACACTGTTTGAATGGGTTTTTCTATAATTGGGACATAGTTTTGGAGCATGTGAGATGTAACGGTTGGTGGTAAATTGGACAGCTCATGATGAGCAAATGAGGGAAGGTAGAAATGAGAGAATTGAAGCCTTTGAAGGAAGTGATGATAATTAAGGAGATGAATTGGATGAAATGTTACATGATATGAGAAAAGCAGACTATGAGGATGCAGATGACGATGAGATATTACGAGATTGTAGTGAGTTGTACGATGCAGTTAAGGCAGCAGAGGATATGATTGCTCCTGGAATAACATCAATGTTGAAGTTCTCATTCTTTCTGGAATTGTTTCAGATGAAAGTGATGAATAGAGTCACAGCGAAATTAATGTATGAGATTTTGGAATTCATTAGAGATCTGTTGAATAATCCTGCTGGGTATCCTAAGTCATGGCATGATGCGAAGAAGCAGATACGTGGGCTTAGACTGAAATGCGAGAAGATAGATGCCTGTCATAATCACTGTGTCTTATACAGAAATGAGTACTCAGGGTTGACTAATTGTCCTGAATATGGTGAGGAGAGATATAAGGTGGGTAAGTTAACAAACACCAGCGGGAAGAAACAACCGGAGAAGGTTCTCCATTATTTTCCATTGATCCCTAGGCTACAACGCCTATTCATTTCCAGTAAAATAGCAAACTAATGTCGTGGCAAACTAACGTCATCCAATAGATTCTGATGAGTGGAACAGATTTAACGAGAATCACGCATTATTCACAGAGGAGGCACGAAATATGAGACTAGGTCTTGCAAGCCATGGATTCAACCCATTCAAGAGCATGTATCCATCATATTCCATATGGCCGGTAGTCATGATAACTTACAACTTACCCCCATGGCTATGCATGCGATTTGCATTCATGATGTTGACACTCCTTATCCCAGGACCCAAGCAACCAGGAAATGCAATAGGTCTTTATCTCTAGCCATTGATTGATGAACTGAAAGTCTTGTGGTACAGTGGTGTTCAAACATATGACGCACAGAAGAAATAATTCTTCTAGTTTCATGCAGCATTACTGTGGACAATCAATGACTTTCCAGCATATGCAACTTTGTCAGGATGGAGTATGAAGGAGAAGTTTGCTTGTCCAATCTGTATGGATGATACTCATCACCTAAGATTGCCTGAAAGCAAGAAGTTCTGTTACTTACGGCATCGCAGGTTTTTGCCCATTGAACACAGATGACAAACGTCACAATTCAAGGATAGATTTGATGGTAAAGCATGTCGATATTCGTTGAGGAATCCGAAGAGTAAACTTAGTACATGTTTTATTAGGCTGTCGGGGATGAAAATCATGGAGACATTGCAACAACTCAGAGAAATACATTTAGTTCATCTTTTCAAGAATGACTTGGCTTCCTTACGACATTTAGGGTTTAGGAAGAAAAACATTTTTTTATGGAGCTTCCATATTGGAAGGATTTGATAGTGCAACACAATTTAGATGTTATGCATATCAAGAAGAATGTAAGGGACAACATTTTTCATGTATTAAATCTAACAGATAGTCCGAAGGATATAGTTAAAACGAGGAATGGTATGAAAATTTTGGGTATTCATCCTGAGTTGTACATTGAAGGAGGGTCTCATTTTCCAGAAGCTATATACAGTTTTACCAGAGAGAAGAGGCGAAGGATTTTCTCGTTCCTTAAAGACATTCGGGTTTCAGATGGGTATTCATCGTAGCTTTTACGTTGCGTAAATGAAATGCAAAAGAAAATTACTGAGTTAAAAAGTCATGATTCTCATGTGTACATGCAAATCTTATTCCCACTAGCAATACGTGGAGTGTTTCCTGATCTGGTAGTCGATTGTTTCACGGAGATGAGTAGATATTTTAAAGTCATATGTTTAAAGACATTAGATTCCGAATTATTAGACTATTAGGATAAACAAATTGTGTTCACACTTTGTAAAATGGAGCAGATTTTCCCGTCTGCATTCTTCGACGTGATGGTTCATGTCACGCTTCATCTTTCGAATGAAGCGAGAATTGTGGACCCGTGCAGTATAGATAGATGTATCCAATTGAACGATATTTGAAAAAACTATAAGATTATGTCCTGAATAAGGCTAAGTCAAAAAGGTCAATCGTTGAAGGCTATCTTGCAGAAGAATGTATTAACTTCTATGTCATATACACAAATGAAACAGACAATCGATTTAATCCTCTTGAACGAAACTATGAAGGGGAATTTAATGGTATTGATGAATATTGTCTATCCATATTTAACATCGGAGGAAGGTCGATCCTCTGGACGGAGGTTAAACCCGTCTCGGTAATGGATTGACGATTGGCACACTTGTACATTTTGAAGTAAATTCCAGAAGTGGATGAATTTTACAATGAATTCAAAGCATCCTTTATGGCATCTACACATGACTTGCAGTTCCTTGATTGGTTCAAGGATTGTGTAAATAAACTGAAAGATGGGGATCAATGGTGGGTACAGGATTTTGATATAATTGTCGATACACCTTTGACATACGGACGTTACAATTCGGGATACATAGTTAACGATTTCAGATTCAGAGTACAATCCATTGATGAAGAGAAGGCCATGCAACAGGTGGGAGTTGTTGTTAGTTGTGACCTAAGCACTAGTTGTGATGGGTATTACGGTCAAATTGAAGAGCTTGTACAAATGAGTTTCAGGTTTGACTGTAAGGTGGTTTTATTCAAGTGTGATTGATTTGATATTTTTAAAGAAGGCATTGGATTCAAAGTCGATAAGAAACACGATTTCTTGAGCTTAAGTAAGAACCGTCGCATCCTCCAATCATCAGAACCATTCACACTAGCTTGTCAGGTAGCACAAGTATTCTATGTGCCTGATAATAGCAGAAATGGGTAGATTATACCAGTTAGAGTTCAACTGCGTGAACAATACGATGCGGGAAATAATCTGCACCCAGATGTTGAATTTGAAGTATATCAACAAAATCCACAAAGTGAAGAACTTGTCCCTTGTGCAACTGACATTGATATATAAGCTAATTTGTCAAAAGTATTAATTCATAACCATAAATATAAATAATTTAAGAAATTCTTAGTTATCTATTTTGTTTAAATTTCCTTTAGATTATTTTATCTTTTATCAAAGCTTATGTTCATTTATATTTCAAAATTGAAATTTATTTTATTGCCTTCTTATATAGGTTTTTTGCATTCTTTTATTGTTTGTGCACAGTTTGTGGATCATTTTGTCACTATATAGTGAGTTTCCACTTAGATTTATTTTTTGTGTGGAATGATGCATTTATTTACTTTTTGTATATTGAATGTTTTCTATTGAATGTGGAGAAGAAGAAAGAGAAAGGGAAATGGAGGGGAGAATGGAGGAAAAGAGAAGAGGTTTGAAAAGGTGGAGGGAAATAGACTAGAGGGGAAGGGAAATGGAGGGATGGGAAGGAGAGGGGAGAAAGAGAAGGAGAAGAAAGAGGAAGGGAGAAGTGGAGGGAAATAAAGGGGAAGATAAGGGAAATGGAGGGATGGGAAGGAGAAGAAAGAGGAAGGGAGAAGTGGAGGGAAATGATGGGGAGGATAAAGGAAATGGAGGGGTGGGAAGCAGAAGGGAGAAAGAGAATTAGAAAGAGGAAGGGAGAAGTGGAGGGAAATGAAGAGGAAGATAAGGGAAATGAAGGGGAGGGGAAGGGAAATGGAGGAATGGGAAGGGGAAAGGGGAAGAGAAAGGGAAAGGGAGAAGGGGAGGGAAATGGAGGGGAAGGGAAGGGGAAAGGGGAAGGGAGATATCATTTTATTTTCAATTTTATTTACATATGCTTATTTCATTTTCATTTATTTGTATGCTTATTTTATACAGGATTTTTGAAATATCACAATATATAGGGGAAATGTTGTCAAATTTTTTTAAAAAATATCTGATTATTTGTGATATTTTTATGTAGGTTAATTTTAAGAAGAAGGTTAATAGGAGTAGCAGGGAGGAGGCTTAGGCCTCCCAACAACATGGCCCCCCCCTCAGTAGCTTGAGGCCCTTGGCCAGTAGCCTCAGCCTCAGCCTTATTTCACCGCTGATAGCAGCCCACTCAGCCCTAGGTACCTCGCTAGTAGTTTTTGAGGCTTAGAGATGTCGCTCAATATTTCAAGAGTTAGGGGCGGGGAGGTAGGGGGAAGAGTCCGATGCCTCCACTGATGGATCTACCAACAGAGGATTCTAACTACAAGGAGGATATAGTCGTCGATGATGAGGAGGATAGTACTTCAGTTGACGAGGAGGACGTTAGCTTGGATGATCAGCCAGAGCAGACGACTGATCCAGATCCTTCTCAACTGGGATGTTCTGCACCACCACCACCCTTCTGTAGTTTAGGTACGAATTTAAGGTTTAGTAAATGTTGCGATTTATTTATTTCTTTTTTATGTAATTTTATGTTATAATTCTATCTTATAGGTGCATGTAGAGGAAGAGGTCCCACGCGGAACAAGGAGTTAGAGAGAATTTCGCATGGGGTCCGCATTTCAGTGCGGATCACACCAGTGGGGGAAGCAATGGACTATCCTCCATCCGTAAGCAGACTGGGTACGCTGACAAAGGAGATCATCCCATTGTCCTACTTTGATTGGAGGAAGGTGCCAAACGACCTGAAAATGCAGCTCATTCGAGAGTTAGAGGTAATTGGTAAAAATTAATAACTTATGTACATTGCTTTATATAAGTTTAAATTATGTAACAATTTCTATTCTCTTACTAATGTAGGCCACCTTCAATTGGGGTGATGATCCGAACATCGCCAAATATATCCTTAAGCACGCAGCGAAGATTCATAAAGATTGGAGATTGGAGATGAAGAATAAGGTAAAAGATAAATTTTAACTGTATTTGTTTATTTCCTTTACCATAATTCAAATATTATTTTTAACATTACAATTATAATTTTTAGTATTATAAGAAAATGAATCATGATGAGGGATTGCATAATGTGCCTCCTTTGATACAACTGCACACTTAGAAGGAAGCGTGTGAGCGTTGACATGATCCAGCGACGTAGGTAAAAGTATTTCATATGTTATCATTTATTTAACTGATTTCTAAGTTAATAAATTGTGCCTTTATATCAGGAGCAGGCCAAGAAGAATGAGGAAAATAAGGCTAAGCCTCCACCGAAGACCCATGTCTTGGATAGGAGGAGCATATGCTCAATGAAATCCATATACGTAAGTACCTTTAATTATTATTTTCTTTTAAACCTTACAAAAATTTCTAATTTTTTTAAAATTAACAGTTTCAAATTATTGTAGTTCACTAAGTATTAAGGTGCCCAACTTGATCGGGTGGGAGTATATGAGGCCACTCACAGCAAGATGAGTGATGACGAAAATAGAGAGTGGCTTCACGACACATACCAATAGAGACACGTAAGTTAAAAAAGATAATACTTTTATTTGATTTGGTAATTATATAATTAATTGAAATTACTTAATGTAATTCAATGTCTTTTAGGATAATATGATCAATTTAATGCATCCTCCTGAAGACGTCAACTCTGCTACAGTTCAGCAGCCACTGATAGCAGAGGAGGTCTACCGGACCGTCATACGAGCTAAGCATGGCGGGTACGTCCATAACATAGGGAGGAGCGAGACCGTCTCGGGGTGGTATGGGAGAAGGGGAGCATCATCCTCTTCAGCTGAGGTGCATAAGATGAGGAAGGAGATTGCTGCATTACGCCGCAAAGACGAGAAGGACCAACGGATCGATGAGCTGACGACGCTTATCAGGGACAACACGATGCAAACCAAGGAATCCAACAAGACCATAAAGGAGCTGCTGGCATTACTTCAGAAGGGAGGTATTGATCACCCTTCCCTTCATTAGTATAGAGATCATTGTGATGACGATGATTTAGGTGGTAGCGGTGCTGGAGGTATTGGTGCCACAACATGATTGTATTTTATATATATTATCGTTTGTAATGAACTTTGCATACGTTATTTCATATATGAAATTTTTATTCTAATTTCGTGTGTTTTAAATAGATGTAAAAATGTTTTAAGTTGTGTGATTGATTATATTTTTACTAGATTTGTAGTTCTTTATAGGTCTTCCACATAAATTAAACACATTTAAAAAAAAAATCGCTTTCTTGACTATTTTTAACAGACGAAACTATTAGTATTGTCGACCATTATTTCAGAAACATTGACAATATTAATATTCTCAACCGTTTGAAAACAAACGAGAATATTGCAATTTCTGATCGTTATATGTGAACGGTAGAGAATATTAATATTGTCGACCATTCACAAATGGACGAATATAGAAACATTCTCGATTGTTATTGATAAATGGTTGACAATATGATCTTAGTTGACCACCTAAATACCAGTCGAGGTAAATGTTTTCATCGACCGTTTATTTGTAACGGTAAAAAAAAAACTTTCGCGACCGTCAAAAACTGACGAGAGAAATAACTAAAAGTCAAGTGGTGGTCTACTTTTTTCCCAACAGTATTGTTTTAAAATGGTCGAGAAAACCTAATAATGATAGGACATTCCTCGACCATTTTTATCGACGATTATTTTAACATTACCGACCATTGTTAATGGTTGGAATACTCAATATTCTTGTAGTGTGGAGGTTGAAGCTGTTGCGGATTTTAAATTGTCATTATGGTTTGGTTTTAATCTGTCTCTTTGAGAAACTTTTGTTGTACCATCATTTCGATGGAATTTAATTCATGCTTATCTATTGGACAAGTATGGATAGTCTTGTTCTTTTGGAGATAAACAATTTAAGTTGTTTCTTGATTTAAGTCTTATTGGTACTAGTTCTTTATTTGTGAATAACAATTTATATAAGCTTCCTTCATCTTCCTTTGCATGTGAAACCTTGCATACTACGTCTAGTGGTACGGAAAGAAAATTAACTTGTGAGGATTTCAGAATGTTGTAGCATAGGCATTTAGGTCATATATCTAAATAGAGAATTGATAGGCTTATTTCCACAAGGATTTTCCATTTCCTTGATTATACAGATTTAAATATCTGTGTAAAATGTTTAAAAGGGAAACGAACAAACAAATCAAGTATAGGTGCCATAAGATCTACGGACGTCTTAGAACTGATACATACAGATATTTGTGAGCCAATCCCTACGACTTCATGGCATGATCAACAATATTTTATTACGTTTGTAGATGATTTCTTTAGATATGGGTACTTATATTTGATTAATGAGAAATCACAATCTTTAGATGCTTTCATATCCTATAAGGCCGAGTTGAAAATCAACTTGGGAAAAGGATCCAGGCCGTTAGATCTGCCGTGGTGGTGAATATTATGACATATATGATGGATCAGGAGCATAGCGTCAAGGATTGTTTGCTTTATTCCTTGATGAATGTGGAATTTTGCCTCACTACACCATGCCAAGGACACCTAGCATGAATGGTGTTGTAGAGAGGCGCAATAGGACTCTTAAAGATATGGTGAGAAGCATGATTAGTCATATTTCTTTATCAAAGTCCCTCTGGGGAGAAGCATTAAAGATGACATATTTTAAATAGACTCGTCAAAGGCAGTACCAAAGGTAGTACCAAAAACTCCATATTAAATTTGGATGTGAAAATTAACAAGCCTTAGGCACTTTATATTTGGAGATGTCTAGATGAGGCTAGGCCATATAGGTCTAATGAAAGAAAATTGGACTCCAGAATGGTCAGCTGCTAGTTTGTTGGATACTTGTAAAGGTCTAAGGGATATAAGTTCTTTGTCCTTAAGACTCGCTCGTTTTTTGAAACAAGAAACACCCATTTTTTTGAGGATGTTGGTTTAGGTGGAGGTGAAAATTAAGCACATTACTTTTTAGGAACTAATTCTATTCCTAAGGATATTACTGAAGAGGGTCAAGTTGTCATTTCAAATGTTGTTCCAACGACAAAGAGGGATGATAGTAATAGTGAAAAGCCCCCTATGGATCAAACTCAACAACCTCAAAATGATCAGAAAGCACCCCTTAGGCGGTCCACTAGGGAGAGGAGAAGTGCAATTTCCATTGACTATGTTGTATTTCTCCAAGAACCAGAGGTAGATCAAATGCATACGGATCCCATTTGGTCACTCATGCCATGAGGAGTTCCCATTCCTAAGAATGGACCAATGCCATGAATGAGGAGTGACTATGACATTTAGGAACTTGTCACATTGCCTGAAGGTGTAAGACCCATTGGTTGTAAATGGATTTTTAAAACCAAGAGGGATTTTAAAGGCAATGTGAATAAGTATAAGACTTGTCTTGTCGTAAAAGGCTTCACTAAAAAAGAAGGCATTTATTTCAAGGAGACATTCTCCCTTATTCTTCAAAAGACTCTTTTAGAATCATTATGGCTTTGGTGGCTCATTTTGACTTAGAGCTACACCAAATGGACGTGAAAATGATATTTCTCAATGGTGACATTGATGAAACAATACATATGGTGCAACCAGAGCGCTTTGCCTTAGGTAATACAAAGCAAATTGTTTGCAAATTAAAGAAAGCCATCTATGGTCTAAAATAGGCTTCATGTCAGTGGTATTATAAATTTCATTAGGTTGTTATCTCATTTGGTTTTGAGACAAATTTAGTGGATGAATGTGTGTACCATAAATTTGATAAAGGCAAGTATGTTTTACTGATTTTAAATGTCGATGACATATTACTTGCCTCTAATGATAATGGTTTACTATTTGAAACCGAGAGATTTCTCTCAAACAAATTTGAGATGAAAGATCTTGGTGAAGCTTCTTTTGTATTAGGAATCCAGATACATCGAGATCACTCTCTGGGTATTCTTGGATTATCACAAAAGAACTACATTGAAAGAATTCTAAAGAGATTTGGAACGGAAAACTGTAAGGCAGGAGACACTTCTGTGGCTAAGGGGGAGAGATTCTCCCTTAATCAGTGTCTTAGGAATTAGGTTGAAGTTAAGGAAATCGAGAATATTCCCTATGCATTAGCAGTGGGAAGTTTGTTGTATACACAAGTCTACACGCGGCTAGATATTGCATACAGTGTTGGCATGTTACACAGATACTTAAGTAATCCCGGACCCGATCATTGGAAGGTAGCCAAACGGGTCATGCGGTATCTTCATAAAACGAAAGGCTTCATGCTCATGTATAAGGGATCTGATACTTTGGTGTTCCTTGGGTATTCGGACTCTGATTTTGCAGGTTGTCAAGATAGTCGAAGGTCCACTTCCGACTATATTTTTCTACTAGTGGGAGGAGCTATTTCATGGAGAAGTGCTAAGCAAACGATGATAGCTACTCGTACCATGGAAGCAAAATTCATATCATGTTTTGAAGCCTCGAATCAGGGAATATGGCTTAAGAATTTTGTCACAGCTACACGCATTATGGGTAGTGTTGAAAGACCATTACGAATCTATTGTGACAATAATTCTGCAGTGCTGTATTCGAACAACAACAGAAGTTCATCGAGGTCAAAGCATATTGACATTAAGTTTCTAGCAGTTAAAAGAGTTTAAGGTGGCCAAGTGTCCATAGAGCACATTAGAACTCACTCTATGGTGGCAGACTCGCTCACTAAGGGGCTAATGTCGAAAGTCTTTAATGAACATGTAGCTCGAATGGGTGTTGTATCTTTTATATGATACTTCAGTTCAGTGGTAGTTTGTTTCATTCTGGTGTTCATTATGTGTGGACATGTTCATTTTTTTTGTGCAAATAATGCTACGTTTATTTTTGAACTTGATCTATATTGTATGATTTGTTATAATTAGGTTGGACCAGTTGAAAAATAAGCATGTATGGATCAGGTTGACATGCAATTTTTCATGCTATGTACCCATATTTGATATGTCATTATTTGTGTTGTTGTATGTGATCTTTGAGGGGTTAGTCAAATATAAGGTGACGAAAATCGCATTGGTCCATTGACTAACACAGTGTGGACGAGGTTGGTGGAGGTGTATTTTATGGGTATATCATATACTATTTTTTTAGCTTATACAGTTTGAATTAATGTAAATTTATGTGGATAATATATGTAGCCCAAGTGGGAGGTTGTTAGAATCATTAGTGGGCACACATATATTATTATAAGGAGACTTATATTAATACATATCATATATGTATATATCCAAAAATATGCCCGTTATGTGATCCAATATGAATTGGGTAAATTGCACTTCCAATAATATGTGGTTAGTTACATAGAAAATCTTTGGGGAATTATGGTTTGCTGATGGATAGATGATGGTAACAGCATCATGAATCTTAACTAGCCAAAATTAGTTAGATTTAAATGATAAATGCTCCTAAATGATCGTCTGAGGGTTACAATTCCACATTGAATTATTTTGAGGAGAAGACAGAAAAATGGGGTTAATTTTGCTGTTTTACCATTCCATTATTAATGTAGATTAATCAAGTGGTGAATTTAAGGTCAAATGAACTCAAAAGACTAAAAAGTGGGTTTACATTGACTAAATCAGGGTTTCACATATTTCAGGGATTAAAATATCATTGAAAGCTTTAATTATCAGCCTCACTTAAATTTAAAGGATTTTGGTTGATATAAATTAAATCTAAACCTCCTAAAAATCATTGAAAATATTTTAAGAGGTTTGATACCTTCACTTTGACCATCTGAACCCCTTTTAACCAAAAATAGAGTTTCAAACGAGAATTTACCCTAATTTGGGCTTCTGTACAATTTACCCAGTTAAACGTTGTCAAAACTCAAATCCAACTTCACCATTACATTTCTTGGGTCAAAATTAGGTTAACACCAAAATTTGAACCCAATCAAAGTCCATATTAACCTAGTTTGCATTTTGGGCTCTAAAAACTCTATTTTCACACTTAGGCCCCTAACTTTTAATTTTCCTTACATTCATGCCCATAACTTCTTGTCACATTTGTACATATGCCCCTGCTGCCATTAGAGTCTGAACAACAACTTCAACCTAACTACCCGTCGACTTCATCTGAGGAAATCTCCTTCAATCCGTGACCAAATCCCTCTAAACTTGGAGGGATTGAGCACCTGGGGATCCCCTACTATTTGAACACAACTTGGGAGCCCAATTTGGACCCAATCAGCCCTGGAGAAGCTAAAAAAATCAGGGTCTTTGAGTTGCCAAATTCACAAAGAAAACTTCATGAATCTTGGCAATTCAAGGCCTAGAGCAACTTTATTTAAACTCCCCCATCTCCCAGCATGCTCCTCAGCATTGATTTGACTGGAAATCTCCCTTCCTCCTCCTCTGGCCATCATCTTCTTTGGCTTTGGCGAGCCTCTTTGCATCCTCCATCCTACCAACCAACCAACAAATTGGGTTGCCCACATCCTTCCTCACCTCCTTGTGATCGTCGCCAGCCAAAGCACAGTTGCTCCCAGCTTCTTCTTCCTTACCAATTTCATCACCGGACTTCACCTTCGTCTTCGCGTCTGCCCAACCAACACCAGATGCATCTAAGCCCCTCAAGCTCCCCTAAGCACCCTAACCTCCCCTCTCCCTCTCTAGACTCTTGCTATGCCTTTAGATTTGGGTTTCACTCATTGAACCACCCTCTCCCACCTCGTCTACCCCAAATCAGGCGAGAGCTCTGGTGAGCTCACGTCGGCACCACACGCATGCAAACAACATGCCACCACCACCACTACCTTCCTCTCCACCCCTAGAGTAAAAGCCCTTAATTTATCGGGTGTTTCATCCATTCTACACCCCAACGAACAACCCACCACAACACCTTCATCTTCGGCACTGACACACCTCCACATGCTCCCAAATGCCACAAAACCACCGCCATCACCTTCCTCACCTTGCGACAAGGCTTATGAGCGCTTTAATTAGGGCTTTTAGCATGTACTTTTGATCTGCAGGTATCGCCAGACCTTCGCCTATCATTGCCACTGTTCGCTGCCATCCGGTGACCAACAACCTTGATTCAACCACCAGCGGCTACAGAATCATCCCATGAAGTTTCTGGGGCCTTGAATTGAAGAAGAGAGTGGAAATTGGGCTCACGATTGACGAGAATAGTAGCAACTACTGTGCGTGAAGGAAGAGGGACTTTTAGTCCCTCATGGTAAAGAGGTAAAAGAAAGTTTGTTATAAGTTGAACAGCATGTATGACCTTAGTGCCTCAGTACATGGGGTGAGGTCCCTCCTCACTCACGCCTTCTCACACTCGCCTGCTGCCCACACCCGGGCATGCATGGTCCCCAGTCTGGATTTGATTACCTAAATACCCATTACCTAGATTTGAGGAGAGAGAAGGAAGGAATTTCTAAGGGAAGGAGGGGGGTTTTGCATTGTGCTATCTAGGGATTCGTGCCTACACTTAGGAAAATTTAGAGGGCTTTGGGGTTTAACACTTAGGGCATTTGAGTCTCTCTTAGGACGTCTGATTCATGAACGAAATTGGTTTTGATTACTGTTGAGAAATTAATATGTGACCTGGAAATTGTGCCTAATTGTTGAGGATGATTGGTGGTTTCAAACACCATTTTTATTCTCTTTATTTTTATTTTGAGATATAATTGTGAGCATTAATTGATTATTCTGACATTTGTGATTGAATATTAATTGCATGCATTATTATTTTTGATTATTGTGATTAGTGGATTGGATTACTATATTTTCTCCCTGCGAACGACCTTGAAACCCACGGGTTTTCGAGCAATTACAAATTTAAATGTTGATTTGATTTTCATTGCTATATTGCGACGCGTTTTTCTAAGCTACGACGATTTTTGAGCCTACAGTAGGACTGTTAATTTCATTTTAGTGATTATGTCCCCAGGGATATGCGAGTAATGGGTGATTTTGGTTTCCCGCACCCCATCGTGGGAAATATAAGGGCCCTAGGTGGAAACTGAAGGGGCACTACATCATAACGTCTCTTTCTTTCTTCTGCACTCATTCTTTTTGGATCCCTGGAAGCACCATTGCCAAACTCATCAAGTATCTCCACGGGAATCGAAGGATTGTTGCACGTATCCTTCTTGAGAAGCCTAAGCAATGGATTCAAGTATCCATTTCCTTTTCTCGTTCGTTTGGATTATTGATGAGAGCCTCATCATGAACCCTAACTAGCACAATTTGATGTAAATAAGTGTGCAAAAGCTCCTACAAAACCTAAGGAAAAGCCTAACTCAAAGAATTCTAAATTTAAGAATAAAATAATTCATAAGGGGTAAAACTACAAGTTTACCAATGCAGTACACAAATGGGGTGTCTAAGGGTTTGAATATAGGTAAAATGGGCTTAATAAGAAAGAAAGTGGGATAACCTGAGCCGAAAAGGGTTATAGCAACTTTTAGGAAATAAATGACATTCTGTAACCCTAAAAATAAACCCGCTTCAATTCAAAAAGTTCCTGACAAGATAAAAGTCAAATAAACCCTTTAAAATTCACGGAAAAACATCCTCTAGGGTTTATAACCTTTAATTTGGCCAGTAGAACCTATTTTGGCCTAAATTGAGAACCATACCCAATTTTGACCTAATTTGGGTTTTTGTGCCAATTGACCGGTCAACCGTGGTCAAACCTAAAATCAAACCTCACCATTATATTCCTTAGGTCCAAATTAGGTTTATACCAAAATTTAGACATAAGGGAAGGCCATCTTGACCTACTTTACAAATTGGTCCTCTTGAATTACTTTTTGACCCTTATCTTTTTGAACCCTTGCATTTAGCCCCCAATCTTCTCTTTCGTTCTTTGCAGAACGACCCCTCTGCCACCCCACGTAGGCGCCCATACCTCCGGCGACCTTGCGCGGAGGATGGTGCCGCATAGGGTATGGGGGCCGTTCTCAAGAACGAGGGGGAGGTCCCCTACATTGTCCTCTTCCACCTGGACCCTCCCTCATGCCTTGCAGCTGCCCATGCCTCTCATGCGAACGCATGAGAGGAATGGGTCTCTTCTCCGACTATTCTTCGGTGAGCTTCCCACGTCGCCTCCTCGAGACCTTCTCCTCGCCAGCATCTATATAAAGAGCAGCAGGGGCAGCCGTTTCCTTCAAGCCTGTTTTGGCCGAAGGAAACCCTTAATCTTCGTCTCCTCCTCCTTCGGTCAAGCGCACACAGGCTCCGGTGACCTTTCCTCCTCCCCCTCGTCGCTCTGCTGCCACACCTGCAGCAGGTTTACTCCGCCTCGTCCTCCCGCGCCAGGCTGCACCAGCTGGTGCCTTCCAGATCCCCTCCTCATCGTCGTTACCCCCCTTCTGGGCATCTTCGTCTCCGGCGCCGGCGGGCACGCGTCGAGCGCCTCCTTCCCCCCTTTCGTCAGTTAAATAGGTCAAAACCTTTCCCTTACTCTCCTCTCAATTTTCCCCTCTTCAACTGTCACTTTTAACCCCTCGACTGTCACTACCACCACCATCAGTTCCACCTCCAGCCAGCAACTCCGACGAGGCCGCTCCACCTCCACAGGCCATTCCATCCCTCGTCAACAAGCCCATAAGCATCCCCTCACTCCACTCAACATCTCCCTCCACTCACACCACCACTCCACATACCCAGAACACCCCCCGAACACACCCACTCTCACGCACACAGTGTGCCATAGGCACGCACACTCCGGCCTCCTCACGCCACGCCGACACCCGCACCACCTTTGCCGTGCTCTGGCGAAGTTCCCTGAGCTTTCTGACGTGGCCACGAGGCCGTTTTAGTATTTTCAGGTCATGCCCCCTCGTCTCCATTGACGACAAGCTTGGAGCAAGCTCGCAAGCTGCTCCAAGTCTCTCCAGCTCCAGGCGTAAGCTCTAGATGACGCGGAAGACTTCTGCGAGTGCGCCCAGGTCTTCAATTGGGGTCATAAGCCTCGGCTGCTGCCCCAATCGCTCGAAGCCTCCTGCTTGCAGGCACGTGAAGCAGCATGTGGGACCTTAGTCCCACCTCGGAAGTGTGTGGGTGCACGCCCACACATAAATTGAAAAAGTGTTCTAGGGTGTTCGCCTCGAAACACTGGGGTGAGGTCCCTCCTCACATATTCACCGGGTCTCGTCCATGGCACTGCCCACGTGGACTTGACCCGCAACCCATTTACCCTGACCCGTGCACTCCTCGCGCACCACACTCACGTCAGTTTGCCTGGACCCGAGCGCGCGACTGACTCGATAACCTGGCTCTGGGAGAGCGTACCGAAGAGAGATTCAGAGAGAGAGACACGTGGGAAGGGTACGGGTAGGTTTTGCACTGGTGTGTGTGCAGGGAACAAGTAGGGAAGAAGAAGAAGAGGGGCGGCGAGGACTTAGCCGCAAAGAAGCAGCAGCAGAGAAGAAGAAGAAGGAAGAAGGAAGGAGCTGCTGAAGAAAGGAGCTGAAGGAGAAGGCAGGGCTAGAGAAAAAGAAAGGAAAAGAGAAGGAGGAAGCCTTTGCCGCACAGAAGAAGCCAAGAGAAAGAAAGAAAAGAAAGAGAAAAAGAAGAACCGCAGTAGAGAAGAAGAAAAAGGAAGAAGAAGCTGATCAGAGAAGGAAGGGCCAGAGAAAAGAGAAGAAGAAGAAGCCAAAGCAGAAGAAGAAGAAGAAGAAGAAGAAGCCAAAGCAGAAGAAGAAGAAGAAGAAGAAGAAGAAGAAGAAGAAGCCGATCAGATAAGGCATCTGATTTCTGAATCAGACGTCTGAGAAAGGGAAAGGCAGAGAAAGAAGAAAAGGAAAAGAGAAGAAGAAAAAGAAGAAGAGAAAGAAAAAGAAAAGGAGTTTTTTTGCTCATTCTCTCTTCTTTAAATTTTTGTAAAATAATATATAGTTAATTGTGAATTTATGTTTCTAGAATGACGTGTGCTCCCTGAGTTGAACCTCGGGATATTTTTAAAATCTTGAGTAATAAATAAGATTAAAGTGTTAATCGTCTTTCATAATACTGCAACGAATACATCACGAAGGAAGACAACGGAACAATTATCAATGCATATGGGAATCGATGATTATGGGATTTGCGAAAATTTTTCCAATGATTTGTTTATATGTGAATAAAGGTTTTCATTCGATTTTAATCCATCATTATACCCTCCTGAGAGGGGAACGCATCTCCTCGAATGGGAGTAACACTATGCCTAAGGAGGCGAAAACAAAAAACACAAACATAAAGATGCAAGAACCCAAAATAGGCTACTTTCGAGACATGCTCCATGCCTAGATAACGATTCATGTCATCGAAACAATGTCGATGATTCAGGCAAAATGGGATAGAACCAATAAACATACATTGGAAAGGCCGAACCATATTAAGCCTGCAATTTGGTGCGACCCACAAACTCGACCGAAAACAACCTAAAAATAGGAAGAAAGAAAGGAAAAAAACATAACCACAAAATGGCCGAGGATGATTGTGTGAACGACGACAAAGCGCTTGGCTTGGGATCACCAGTAGCTAACAAGGCATGTATGTCTAGATCCACTGACCATCAACACGAAGGGGAGTCGCAGATGCTGCAGCGCTCCATCCGGAGACAAACTCGCCGCAATTGAAAGCATCTCCATCCATAGGTCGAAGTCGACACTTACGAGAGGAAGCCCTAAGCCAGAGGAGCATCCTGTTCAAGGTGAAGTGACGAAGTAGGAACCCCCTGCAAACCCCAAGGTCAAAAGACACAGAAAAGAAGTACAACTGAAGAGGAGGAGGGACAGTGGAGCGTGCATGGGAGGATGGTGATCGTGGGGTGGGGGGTAGGGTCCCAGCAGTCGTGACGGCTGGTCAAGTTCTTCCTAGTGGCTGCAGTCAATGGGTTCTGTTAGGGCTAAAAGAGGGGGGCTGAAGCGTGAAGACACACAAAGAACTCTCCGATTTGGAAACGGGTGTTCTCAAGCAAGAACTTATATTACACATTTTCTTATTTCTCCTTAGTACATCATTAGCAATCTTATGATATAACTTACATGTTGAAGATATTTTCTTTGCGGTGGGTGTATATCATTAGTCATGATAGAATAAGAGAAATTCATTATTTATTCCAACAAGTCATAAAAAAAAAGAAAGCGGGTACGACAAATTTGTCTAAAGGGGAATGGGGTGGGGTAGAAATTAGTAAAGAGGGGCTATAAGTCGCTGGATGATTCAATGACTTATAAAGATCATTGTATCATCCAATGACCTCTCACTCTATTTGCATTGGTTCAATGTGAACATTGGGGATTGGTAGGCAGGTGTGATAGGCAGGCAGACATTGAAAAGAAGTCATTAGATCATTATACTATCCAATGACCTTACGTATCTGTCGTAAGGTTTATTACCCCCCAATCCTTCATTTACCCTACATATACTCCTCTCTTACTCTCATTCTCTCTAATTTCTTTAATTGTCCAAATATTGTGCAATTGATGTGAAGGGCCTCTTGCAATTCTCACTCTCACCTTTGTGATCGTTGCGATAGAGACGCCTCCACAATTTAATAGCTTCTACACAACCTTGTCTGCGATTAGTTACACTAATCACGAGCATTTTTGTTCATTATTTCATTTTGTTATTACTTTACTTTTTTTTTTATTTTTTTTCTCATTTTTGTAGGTAAATATTATACATCTATTGCAATACTATTGCTTACATGTAAGTTTCATGTATTCATGTTTATTTTTTAAAATTAATTTTAATTAAATTTTTGCTTGTAACGCAAGTTGTCTTCTATGTAGATCATTTAGCAATCGTGATTATGTAGGTTTGTGATTGTGCAGACGAGTTCGTGATTGTGTAAGTCATCATGAGATAGTGTGGATTTTTAGCTTTTAAGGTAAGTTTAATTTATTAAATACTATTTGAGGGTTTTTGTGACTAAATGATGATAAAAAATCTTTTTGAAAGGTACTAGAGTGTAGTACATTGAGAGATGAATGCAACGATACCTTATTTTCCTAATGCTAAGGTTGGGAAGGCCTTGAACCATCTGCAATACATCAAAAGGGTCTGAACCAACATGAACTGAATTGATTCGCTCTAACCGATTAGCCAGTGCCCATGTGGACCTGTAGCCACATGGCATTACGTGACTTGTCCTCCGTCTGCACTGCAAATTAGTGACGTGATGCCTCCACCACCCTCCAAGGTTATCAACACATGTAGTGACCTGCGAGTGATCCCTTTTTCTCACATGCATGCATGCAATGTGCCCTCATGCACTTGCACCTTCTCCTCTCCAAGCATTGATGCATGGTTCGTCAATTGTTGCTGCACATCAAAGGCAAAACGTTGTTGCCACACCCTCTGTCAGACGTGGGCCTGCCTTATACAATGTGAAATAGAGAAGAAAAGGAGAGGGAGAATGGTCTCTCTGTCTCTCTTCTCTCTTTCAATCTCTTCCTCGTACCCCTCGCAATTTCCACATGGGTTTTTGACATGAGAAACATGTGATGGTGGCACGAGCCCCAAGGGGGCCATTTATAGTCCTAGGATTGGTTAGGTGATGGGAACAATATCATGAGCCATAACTAGCTCATTTTGACCCAATTAAGTCAATAAATGCTCCTAGATAACTACCAGAGAATCATAACTCACTGTATAACCATTCTGAGAGAAAAATAAGAAACTAGGGTTAAAACTATAATTTTACCAGCTTATCATGAATGCAATGCAACCACGAGTTTTCCTAGGGATTCATTAAGGGTCAAAAGGTCCTAAAATGGTAATAAGGGGGTTAAATCAGTCAGAAAAGGGTTTGCATGTTTTAAGAATTAAATGACTTTTGAAATCCTAAAAACAAACCCACTTAATTAATCGAGGTTCTGGTCAGGATAAAATTCATCTAAAACCTCTAAAAATCATATAAAAATATTCTCTAGGGTTTAGTACCTTCAATTTGACCATCAGAACCCATCTTGACCTAAAATGGAGTCTCAGATAGATATTTGCTCTAATTTGGGTTTTTGCATAAATTATTCAGTCAAATGTGGTCAAAACAAAAATCCAACTTCACCATTTAATTCCCTAGGTCCAAATTAGGTTTGTACCAAAATTTGGACCTAAGATGAGCTTGTGTTGACTTAGTTTGCAAAATGGTCCTGTTTGAGTACATTTATACCCCCAACTTTCAAAAATCCTTTCATTTAGCCTCCGAATTTCTTCATCGTCTTCACAATTTGGTCTCTCTACCATTATCATGGTGGGAACCTACTCCGGCAATATTTGACTGGGGAGTTCTCCTTGATTGCTTGGCGAATCTCTTCAAAAATTGGAAGGGAGATTCATTGAGAAATTATCTTCAATCTGAACCCGTCCATGTGCTTCGAATCTTTCCCAATCTCTCATGTGAATGCTTGAGAGATTTGGGTATCAAAGAACTCCCAAATCTGACGAAGGATTCCAAGTTTGGAAAGCTTGATTTCCAAGCTTTCCCTACCTCTGGATCCCTATAAAAGAACTACCAAATCTTCCCAAACTCCTCACGCTCGAAATCGGCCGAGATCCCTCTCAAACTCCTCTCTCTTTCACGGCCGAAGGTTCCTTGACGTCCGGGGACATTTTTTGCCTCTCCTCGTCTTCCGTCCGCCACACCAGTGGCAGATTTATCCTCCCTATTCCTCTCCACGTCTTGCCGTACCAGTAGACGCCTGTTCTCATTCGTCCTTGCCGTTTCTCCCTCGCCGGAATCGCTTTCGTATCCAATGTCAGCAACACCGCATTCGATGCCATCTCTGCCCCACTTCGTCCACCTACCTCCTAGCTAAGTTCCTCATCCCTTGCACTTTACTTTCACGTCTGCTCCACTTCAAACTGACCAGCGATGACTCTCCATGACTTCATCCCTCCTATCTCCATCCATCCCCTCCGGCAAGACCATTTCACCTCCATAGACCACCAAATCACTCGCTGCCCACCCTACAACCATCGCCACACCTCTCTGATCATTTCCCCTCTCTTTATTCATCACTCCACTCACCTCTCCGCTCATTTCTCCTCGCTTTATTCACCACTCCACTCACTCACGCACTCCCTCGAACTCACCCACTCTCACACACACAGTCCGACCTCACCATGCATTCACAGACCACGAGACGCCACACCAACACCCTCATCGCACTCGCTATTGTCCGGTGACCCTCCCTGAGCATTCTGACGTGGTCGAAAGGCCGTTTTGCTATTTTTAGGTACTCGACCTTGTCGCCATTGACAAGCAAGCTTCGAGCTTGCTTGAAGTTCGGTCCAAGTCCTGCTATGCCCAGGTCTCGGCTCCAGGTCATGCAGAGGCCTCTTGTGAACAAGTCCAGGCAGTCAATTGGACACCTCTGCCTCACGAGCTGAAGTAATTGAGGAGAAGATCGCCTGCTGCAGACGTGCGAAGAAGAGGGGCGCGGATAGTTCCACATCGTCGGCTACAAAGCATGCTGAGGCAAATAAATTGAAAAATTCACGTAAGCTGTTCACCTCAGTTCGCGGGGTGAGGTCCCTCTCACCCACTCAGCCACCCTCGTCCGTGACACGTACTCGCGGACTTGGTTCGACCCGATAACCTGACTTGCACTCCTCGCTCACCACTGCACGTCGGTGAGCTTGGACCCAGGTATGCACTAGGTTCGATTACCTGACTGTGGCTCTGGGAGATCAAGACCGAAATAGAAAGAGAGGAGAGGAGAGTTACGCGGGGGCAGGGGGTTTTCGTCCTGAGATGTTTGGCTTTAACACTTAGCTGGATTCGAAAGTGCTGAAGGGTCAGAGAAGAAGAAGGCTTAGAGATGAAGAGAAGGTCATTGCTGAGAAAGCACAGAAAGAAGAAGTGGTAGGTCTGAAGAGGAATAGGCTACAGAAGAAAGGAAGAATCATTGAAGGAAAGAGTAGAAGAAGAAGAAGAGCTGCACAACAGAGCAGAACATCAGACTTTAAGCCATCTGATTTCAAAATCAGACGACAGATTTGAGCTTTCATTTCATACATATACATTGAGTTCCTTAGATATTATTGTAAGGAGTATATGGTGATTTAAACCACCATTGTACTCACATCTTTTTGGCACATTGATACTTGGCATTCTTATTGCAATACTTTACAAGTTAAATTGTGATCTTGATTTCTAAATCCCATATTGCTCCCTGTGTTCAACCTCGGAATCTTTTCGAGTAATAAAAATATCTATTTGTTTTCAACGCGATTTCGACTATACTACAATGCTTCATTTTTAAAACTCGATTTCGCTGTGTTAACATTTTGGCGCCATTGCCGGGGAGCAATGGGTAATTTAAAATCTTGATTGTAATTTTTGATTCAGATTCTAACTTGCTATATCTCTTTTGCTGTTGTTGTTTCAGGGAGAAGATACATTCAAGGAAGATCAACTGCACAACAAACACACTAGGGGTAGGTAAATTCTAACCACTCTCTCGTAAGCTCGTCATTCTGAAAAGGTTAAAAGGAAGAAAAAATCAATTAGGGCTACTTGCTTTCCATTCTTAGATAATTCATGAAGTTGCCTGATTTGATTTAAACAACAAAACCTGATTTGTGCACCCACTTAACGTAACTAGGGCTATCACATTCTTGCTTGAGCCCTAGATACCACATTTGAACAAATTAAATTGGACCAAAACAATCGCCAAGTAAGGATTCCAAGTTAGGGTTTTAGAGACACACTTACATAATCAAGAATTGATCTTTCCCAAACAATGTGTGCCTAAGCCTTGGTTGAATTGATCTATTCAAGCAAACCCTAAAAATCAGGCTCTTAGTCTCACTTGAATCTTAAAAGAGGGACCTAAACTTCTCAAAGGACAAATAGGTGAAGTTGACCCACCTTGTTGGGTCAACTAATCTTTAAATTAGGTCACTCTTGCACTCAATACATCTTAAAATTCAAGTGAAATTCTAAGCACTCTTTCTCTTAAATAAAATTGGTAGACTTAAGAGGTCAAGTCCCCATTCTAGTCTACCTGGACCATCAGTGACAAGAGAAGTCGGGTGGGGGAAACCCTATAACCCATGGGGACGTTCTTCCGTGTAGGGGTCTTTGCACGACTTTCCATCTCTGGTTGCTCAGGTAATTCACAGGTGGACGACTTTCTAACTAAGGGGTATCATCCTCCCCGAACCTCTATAGTCATCCAAAATTTTTGGGTGTCTTGATTGGGTCCATCACATTCTATTCTCATCTAGTCCATCGGTGCATGTTTGGTAGAAGGTCCTTAAGACCACCCTTTAGGCCTCCAATATTTATTCACTCCCGTCGAGGTCAGGCCTCCACTTCCGTGTTTGTGCAGCAACTCCATCACCTAGACATCTCTTCTGATTCTTCTGAACCTAATTCTCCTTCATCCATCATCATGGCACAACCCGCAGAAGAAGACAACCTCGAGAATCAACTCTAGCGCCTTAATGATCTATTCCAAGCCTTTGTGAATCCATCGCAGCGTCCTATGATGCGAGATTATTACAATCCCGCCGCGGTGGCGATCGAACCTCGAGTCCAAATCTCTGTTGGAGGTCTTGATATTGAACTCAAGCCCAACATGATTCATGCTGTTCCGAAATTTCATGGGCTCAATTCTGAGGATCCTTTCCAGTACATTAAACAGCTCAAGCATCTGGCCCAGACCTTCGGGTCAGATGTTCAGAATCGGGATATTCTTCTCATGAAAATGTTCTCCTTCTCTTTCATGGACAAAGCAGCTCACTGGTATCAGATTCAAACGTGTTCAATCAACACATGGGTTGAACTACAATCCAAATTTTTGAAAATGTTACTCCTAGTTGGTCGGACGAATGCTTTACGACACCAGATCACGCACTTCACACAACAGCCTGGAGAACCACTTCACGAAGCATGGGATAGTTTCCTAGATTTCATGCGAAAGTGCCCCCATTACGGAGTTTCTAAATGGGAATAAGTCCAGTCTTTTTACCAGGGACTCCATGAAGATATCCGATTATTCGTCAATGTAACTTGTGGAGGAAATATCATGGGTCAACACGAAGACACTGTGTGGGAGATTCTCGAAAATATGTGCGAGAACTCCATCAATAATGACTCCATGGGCATATTCGACCGGATGAATGCCCGCACATTGACGAATCCAAGGGGAGCACATGAGACGCAGGGCCTGTCCTCTTTTGTCGACTTAGAACTAATGGCCAGTCGTTTGGACAAGGTCTCTATTATTGAGAAGAAGGTGGATGAGCTAACTCGACATCTGCAGCGAGCCACCTCTGCGCAAAACCCGTTTGCACAGTCGCCCTCTGGGAGGGAAGCTGTGCGTAACATCTACCACCGATTTTCTCAAGGGCTAGACCCGTATCCACCCCTGTCTGACTCTAGGGCCGGAGAAAACCTTGGACCTGCCTATTCTAGTTGGGGGAACTCTGAACCCTCGTATTTTGACTTTTCTGAGGTTCCTCAGACCTGCGAGGACCTCAACGCCATCCATAATGACCCATTCTCTAATACCTATAACCCTGGATGGAGAAATCATCCTAATTTCATGTGGGCAGGAAACAATCAGAATTAGAGACCACTATATCAGCCCCGTCCACAAGCTTCTCATCCTTATCAACCACCTTAGCCTCGGCCCAACCCCACCTATCAATCTGGGCCAACTTCGACAGATCAAATGACTCTTATCCTTTAGACTCTGGCTGACTTTCAAAAGACGAATGCGGCTATGCAAAAACAGCATAGAGATGAGATCACAGAGGTTCACAATCAACTCGCCCAGATGGTAAATTCCTGCCAACCTGGTACACTCCCTTCGCAACCTCTACATAATCCGAATAACGTGCCGAACCAGAGGCGCTTTATGAACCTAAATCCAGGCCAAGCCCACATGGTTTATCAGGTCCCTTCTGCTCCATCATCCGATAGGATGGAAGCTTCAACATTGTACTCGAGATTTCAGCAGCAACCACCTATTTTACCTAGACCAAACTAGAACCAGGCAGGACTGAATTCAGTTATGACCTGTAGTGGCAAAGCAACACAGGACCCACCTTACCCAAGCCACTTGCAGCCTGGTAGTTCTAACCCAAACCCTAGGATAATCATTCAGGATACCCTTGTCCCAGATCAAGAACCTGGACCATTCCAGAGGAGCCATCTAAGGTTCCATTTCCCGAGGCCTTGACCAAGGGAAAGAGGACAACCAAACCCGTGGCACCTGAAGAGGGCCTGGTCAAGCTCTTCGAACAGGTCCATATAAACATCCCCTTGATGGATGCGATTCACCACGTGTCAACTTACGCACAATTTCTAAAAGATGTGTGTACACCTAAGCATAAGCCGCGAACCAAAAGTGGGAGCCCAATCGTATTGTCGGTGCAAGCCAGCTCCATCATTTTGAGTAGGCTTCCACCTAAGGCAAAAGACCCAGGTACTCCCCTGATCTTCTGTACAATTTGTGATATCCAATTTGATAGAGCATTATTAGATCTAGGAGCCTCCACAAACCTAATACCTACATCCCTACTTAACCATCTTGAGGAATCTGAGCTCAAACCAACAGAGGTGACATTATAGTTGGCAGATCGATCTATTAAGTCACCTAAAGGAGTTCTTGAGGATGTCATTGTTAGGGTTCAGGATTTCTGTTTCCTGGTGGATTTCGTAGTCTTGGATATGGATGTTCTAGAGAATCTGAAAAACACACCGATCATACTAGGGAGACCCTTTTTGGCCACTACTAGGTCCAACATCATTTGTGAGGAGGACCAAATTGAACTAAAATTTGGGAACCAGACACTAAAGATTGACATCTTTAAGGCCCAACAAGAGATTAATTGCGGGGTTACAGAACAAATATGTGATATCGAGGTTGTGGTTGACGATCGGTATATCGAGGAAAACCTGACTACTTCTGATCAACCACAAGAGGATCAAAACTCGCAATTAGAGGAGTCCGAACTCAACCTAGACACACCCATAGCTCCTTCCCTTGTTCCCGACACCCACCCTGAACCGCCCACTGCTGTTGATAACCCTGTTTTAGAACAAAAGCCTCTTCTCTATCATCTAAAGTACATCTTTTTGGATTCCAATCAGACGTTTCCTATGATTATCAACTCCAAACTCACACCTGATCAGGAATCCCATCTGATTTCAATTCTCCAGCAACATCGAAGAGCCATTGGATGGACTCTTGATGATTTGACTGGTATTAGCCCCTCTCACTGCACACATCACATCTATACCGAAGGAGGCACATGACCTTCTCATGAAATGCAGAGACGTCTAATTCCTAATCTGCAGGAGGTTGTGAAAAAGGAGATCATTAAGTGGTTAGATGCTGGGATCATCTACCCGATCTCCGTCAGTCGGTGGGTGAGTCCAATCCAGGTTGTGCCTAAGAAGGCAGGACTCACCGTGATCACGACTGAGATTGGAGAAATCATACCGACTCGTGTAACAAATTCGTGGAGAGTCTGCATTGATTACAAAAGACTCAATACCTCCACAATGAAGGATCATTTCCCATTGCTGTTTATTGATCAGATCCTTGAAAAACTAGTGGGAAATAGATTCTTCTGCTTTTTGGACGGGTACTCTGGCTATAACCAGGTGGTAATCCATCCTGAGGACCAAGAGAAGACCACTTTCACCTGCCCCTTTAGAATGTACGCATTCCGAAGGCTGCCTTTCGATCTCTGCAATGCACCCGCTACTTTTCAGCGGTGCATGCTTGCCATATTCTCAGATATGGTAGGTGAATATCTGGAAGTCTTCATGGATACTTCTCAGTTTTTGGCGAATCATTTGATGATTGCCTTCTGCACTTGGTTCAGATCCTCAGCCAGTGCATTGACGTGAATCTAATTCTTTCCTGGGAAAAGAGCCACTTCATGGTACCTGAGGGAATTATCGTGGGACATCTCATCACCAAGAAAGGCATCTAGGTTGATCGAGCCAAGGTAAATCTGATTTCCAAACTCCCTATGCCTAGCTCGGTCAAACACATCCAGTCCTTCCTAGGGCACGTCGATTTTTACCGGCGATTCATTCCAGACTTCTCGAAGATCGCGTGCCCCCTGACTAATCTGCTATCCAAGTATGTTCATTTTGAAATCTCCAAGGAGTGCACTCAAGCATTTGAGATCCTATGTGATCGAGTTACCCAAGCTCCGATCCTACAGTCCCCTGATTGGTCTCAACCCTTTGAGATCATGTGCGATGCATCTGATTACACTGTAGGTACGGTACTTGGGTAGAAAATTGACGGGAAACCCGTGGTCATCTACTACGCTTGAAAGACACTTGACGAGGCTCAGTGTAACTACACAGTTACTAAGAAAGAGCTGCTAGCCGTAGTATTTTCCCTGGGAAAGTTCAGATCATATCTTCTGGGTTCCCGTGTTATCATTTACTCTGATTACACTGCTGTGAGGCACCTCCTTGCGAAGAAGGACGCGAAGCCTCGACTAATTTGCTGGATCTTGCTGTTACAAGAGTTTGACCTCTAGATTCACGACAAAGCGGGAAAACAGAATGTGGTAGTTGATCACTTGTCCCGCCTTCCTTTTGACATTATTGACCCTTCCGGACCCATTATGGAACATTTTCCTGATGAGCACCTCTTGACTATCAGTACGGGGCTTCCATGGTTTGCTGATCTAGTAAACTACCTGACATCACATCAGATCCCGCTCGATTGGCCAAAGGCCAAGAAAGACAAATTGCTTTCTGATGCCAGGTACTATTTTTGGGAAGACCTGTATCTCTTCCTTGTTGGTGCTGATCAAATCATCCGACGATGTGTCCCGGAAGCAGAAATTCAGGACATCTTGTCCTTCTGCCATGACCAGGCATGCGGTGGACACTTCTCTGGTCATAAAACCGCAGCAAAAGTCCTCCAGTGCAGCTTCTATTGGCCCACGATTTTCAAAGGTGCATAGAATCACTGTAAGGCATGCACTCGTTGCCAGACCTTAGGCAACATGAGCAACCATGATATGATGCCCTTACAGCCGATTCTCATATGCAAATTCTTCGATGTCTGGGGGATTGATTTTATGGGACCCTTTCCTGTTTCGGACGACATTAAGTACATTCTGCTTGCTGTTGACTACGTGTCCAAATGGATCAAAGCCATTCCAACCTGAACCAACGATCATAAGGTAGTAATCAAATTCATTCATCAGAACATCTTTTCTCGGTTCGGGATTCCACATGCCATAATCTCTGATGGAGGGACCCATTTCACGAATGCTCAGTTCAGATCACTGATGACCAAATACGAGGTATCACACCAAATCTCTACTCCTTATCACCCCCAAACTAATGGTCTAGTTGAGCTATCGAATCGGGAGATCAAGAAAATCCTTCAGGTCACTGTTCGACCTGACAGGAAAGACTGGTCATCCCGACTTCCGGAAGCTTTGTGGGCTTATAGGACCGCCCACAAAACCCAATTAGGCATGTCTTCCTTCAGATTAGTGTACGGGATGGCATGTCACCTCCCCGTCGAATTGGAGCACAAAGCCTATTGGGCAGTACGAAACTGCAATCTCGATCTTTCTAAGGCAGGAACCCACAAAAAGCTTCAAATGAGCAAGATCGATGAATTACGCCACGACGCGTATGAGAACTCGTGAATTCACAAAGAGTGGGTCAAGGCCTTTCACGACAAGCACATATCCAGAAAGATCTTTTTCCCTGGTCAAAAAGTCCTACTCTTTGATGCTAAACTCAAACTGTTCCCAGGAAAACTCAGATCAAAATGGATTGGACCTTACCTTGTCCGATGAATCTTTGGAAATGGAGCTGTCGAAATCAGTCAACTCAGCCATGCTTTAGAACCTTTTGTAGTGAATGATCAGAGACTCAAACCATTCATAGAACTCACTGATACGAATTTGGCTAAGATATCTTTTACCCTCCATTCTCCCTGAGCTCATTGCACCCGGCTGATGGCGTAAAATTCAGCACTTAACGGAAGGCAACCCGTCATTTTGAAAAATCCGAAACCTTTCTTTACACATCCTATGCTGAACTCATATTGCACTTTAGGGTTCATCCATTTGAACACCTGACTCCATCTCTGGTACCTGTACCCGAGCTTGAAATCGTTCGCAATAGTCATCCCGACCCATTCACCCACCTAAGACCTATTTTAATGAATGATCTAAGCTAAACTCGAACCCACCTAATTTACAATGAGGACATTACAAATCATAGGCGTGGGGGGTAGTAAAATGCAAAATGCCATGAAAATCACTTCACAAGAAAGGGTTTCATAAAAAAAAATCACATATCCCAAAAATACCAAAAAAAAAAAAAATTCGTGAAAAAGAACAAAAATGTGAGAGGAGAGGAAATTTTGATGGCATATCAGACTTTGAGGAGAAAAAGGGGGAGGAGTTAAAAATGTCAAAAAGGAGCACAATTTGAAAAGAAAAGAAAAAGAAATAATCATTAGTAAAAGATTAAGGAATTGACTTAGCTCTAAACCATATCAAAAGAAAGAAAGGCAAAAAGTGCTAATGAAACAAAGAAGAGATTAGTAGGAACACTGATTTTAGGTCTTTTGGGCTATAATCTTAAGCCTAAAAATTCAAGTACCCGCTAAGATCCAGATAATCGTCAAGAGGTTAGGGAAAATGCGAAGCTTAAGTATTAGGTCTAAGGATTAGGGATTATTCGACCCCGTTAACTGAGCTATGATTTGCGGGACTCGGTAACCTAAGCACCCCAATCCATACACAGTCTGGTTCAGTGCGCCTAAGTATCAAAATCATGCAAATGCGTTTAAATTGTTCTGAAAAAGTCATCTATATTAGGAGTGGCTGATCAACACAAGTTGATTTGGACGAGTTCCCGGCACGGAGAGGCAGGAAATTCCCCTCAAAGATGCACAATAACATATCATCATCTTGGTGCTTGTCTCCTAGGATATCTACATATCCTACCAGGGGCATGTAAGCACCCTGTGCTGGTTCAGATGCCATGGGCGGCATTATCCCAAAATGTCGATTTCCAGGGTCTGGATTTAGCTACAGAATGCCATGGGTGGGATTATCTCGAAATCTCAAAAGCCAGGGTTCTGGGGGTTGTCATGGGAGGCGCTATCATGAAGCATCAATTGCCAAGGACCCTGCAAGGATTGATGATGGGGACTAGGAATCTGATACAGACCGTGTTGTAAAGCCAATCCAAAGCTAGAAATAAAATGAAAAGAGAGAGAAAACTCTCCAAAAAGAAAAATTCCTCTGTCTCTCTCTGACAAAAACGCACTGCAAACTGAATTGAGACTAAAACATGTTACAAGCATGGGTGCTTTAACCGCGGAGTTCAACGAACCTTGGGTTAGTTCCTGTGGGCCCTAGAAACCTTTGCGGCATACTGAGGCTAGAGCTAGTCAGGTCCGGATCTTGGTTGGTACTTGAGTACCTCTAAGTCTACTATTGGCATTCTAACCTAATCCACAAAAGAAAGCACACAGCAAAGTTTTTAAGTATCAAAAGATTTTATGGTCTAGAATCAAAGTTAATACCTTGAAATTTTGCTAAGGGACTAGCAAAAGCTAGGCATGCGGGTATGATGGGAATACCATCATAAGCCATAACTAGTTTATTTTGACCCAATTAAGTCAATAAATGCTCATACATAACCACCAGGGAGCCATAACTCACTGTATAACCATTCTGAGAGAAAAATAGGAAACTAGGGTTAAAACTACAATTTTACCAGCTTATCATGAATGCAGGGCAACCACAGGTTTTCCTTGGGTTCATTAAGGGTCAAATGGTCCTAAAAAGGTAACAAGTGGGTTAAATCAGTCAGAAAAGGGTTCGCACATATTTTAAGAATTAAATGACTTTTGAAATCCTAAAAACAAACCCAGTTAATCAATTGAGGTTATGGTCAGGATAAAATTCACCTAAATCCTCTAAAAATTGTAGAAAAATATTCTCTAGGGTTTAGTATCTTCAATTTGACCATTAGAACTCATCTTGACCCAAAATAGAGTCTTCGACAGATATTTGCCCTAATTTGAGTTTTTGCATAAATTACCCTGTCAAACGTGGTTAAAACCAAAATCTAACTCCACCATTTCATTCCTTAGGTCCAAATTAGGTTTGTACCAAAATTTGGACCTAGGATGAGCTTATCTTGACATAGTTTGCAAAATGGTCCTGTCTGATTACTTTTATACCCCCAACTTTCAAAAATCCTTGCATTTAGCCCCCTAATTTCTTCGTCCTCTTCACAATTAGGTTCCTCCGCCATTATCGTGGTGGGAACCTACTCCGACGATCTTTGACTAGGGTGTTCTCCCTTATTGCTTGACGAATCTTTTCCAAAATTGGAAGGGAGATTCATTGAGAAATTATCTTCAATCTGAACCTGTCCAGTGCTCCGAATCTTTCCCAATCTCTCATGCGAATGCATGAGAGATTTGGGTATCAAAGAACTCCCAAATTTGATGAAGGATTCTAAGTTTGGAAAGCTTGATTTCCAAGGTTTCCTTACCTCTGGGTCCCTATAAAAGAACTACCACATCTTCCCGAACTCCACACGCTCGAAATCGGCTGAGATCCCTCTTAAACTTCTCGCTCTTTCACAACTGAAGGTTCCTCGACGTCTGGCAACCTTTTCTGCCTCTCCTCGTCGTCCTCTGCCATACCAGCGGCGGATTTATCCTCCTTATTCCTCTCGGCGTCTTGCCATACTAGCAGACGCCTGTTCCCGTTCGTCCTCGCCGTTTCTCCCTCATCGGTACCGCTTTTGTCTCCAACGTCGAGAACACCGTATCCAATGCCATCTTTGCCCCACTTCGTCCACCTACCTTCTAGCTAAGTTCCTCATTCCTTGCAGTTTATTTTCACGTCCGCTCCACTTCAAATTGACCACCGATGACCCTTCGCAACTTCATCCCTTCCATTACCGGCCATCCCCTCCGGTGGGACCATTTCACCTCCATAGACCACCAAATCACTCGCCGACCACCCTACAACCATCGCCACACCTCTCCGATCATTTCCCCTATTTTTATTCATCACTCCACTCACCTCTCCGCTTATTTCCCTTCTCTTTATTCACCACTCCACTCACTCACGCACTCCCCCGAACACACTGTTACGATCGGATTCCCGGATCCCTACAGGACCCAAGACCAGCTTGCCTCGACTAATCCAAAGACCCAGTCGTTCAACAAGAAATAACCAAAAGCAGGAAAAATAAATCACATTCACTCATGCAATATAACTAAGCAGAAGAAAAGTACGAAGCAGTAAAGAAAGTATAACAATTGTCTCAGTACATGTCATCACAACAACAACAGAAAGCGGAAAGGAAATAGAGTAGTAGAAATAGTAAACTAAGTGTCCATTACTTACTACAACAGGAGGGTAAACAAAAGTGCAGAAAGAACGACTATGGCTGGGCTCGGCTGGGCCCAGCACCCTCTGCAGCTGAAAACTCGGGCTGCTCAACTCTTGGTCCTGAACAGTGTTATGAAAAGATCGAGTCAGCGAACGCTGAGTAGAGTGGTATTTATATTATTTAAGTACAAGTACAATAAAAACAACAACTGATTTATTTCACATTTCTATTTATCTTATTTAAGTATTTCTGTTTCATCTATATCTCAGAGTGTCCAGGTATTCCTTGATCTTGCATGTTCCTCGTGGGAACGATCTTGATTGCAGTCTTTTTCGTAGAGTAGAAGGTACATGTGGTGCCCTCCTAGCCGGGAGAGTCCCCCGTGGTAGTCCTACACCCTGTCAACCACCTCGAGGTCACTGTTGAGACGTAGCGGTGACTACGGCACGCGTGATAAGCACACGGGTAGCTACCCCACATTGACACGCGGTCAGTCGTTTCCGCTAGCGGGTACGCCCAAAGTACAACATGGAATAATATAGGGCCTTGCCCTCTCAGAATCAAATAGGGGTCTCACCCCTCAAAATCAAATAGGGGTCTTGCCCTTCCATGGTCCGCGTACCCTTGTCCGACTACCTCGATTTGCCTAGAGGGCCTAACAAAGTCGGTGTAGGGTGGCTAGCTGAACCCCGGGCCTCGTGGGGTGGCTAACTCCTTCCCTACACTAGTAGCACACCTCGGTACTGCGTACGCGAGGGCCAACAAGAGTCGGTGTAGAGTGGTCAATCCTAACCCCAGGTTTCAACCCAAGGGAGGCTAGCTCCGCTCTACACTAAAAAGAGACAGTTGCTCTCCTTGGTACCACGTACACAAGGACCAGCTCACTTCCCGTCTACATTCTAGATTTCCTTTCATCCACAGGAGTTCTACTCCTAATTCCTTGTAGGGTTCATGCTCATATTCATCTCATTTATCCAGGTTTAGATCTCATGTCTCATAATTCGTTCCTTATCCATATACAGGCAGCTCGTGTTTTCATAATTCAATTCCCAATAACATGCAACTTATGGTTTCACAGGCAATTTCTCAATTACATACAAGTAGCTCGTATTTTAACATGCATCTTGTAATTATATTAAAGACAATTGCTATCAGTTTATCTTAGCCATGCATCCAAGTAAATAATACAGCTCAACAGGCTCATTCGTTTCTACCCTAGGGTTCATTCCATATCCAAGAGTTCAATTGGATTATTCCAACCAAGTACATTCTTATATAAATATTAACAACAGAGTTAAACCACTCTACCGGGTATCACGAGAGGAATGGGGGTCTATGCCGTAGATCTTGTTGTCTTTGCAGGCCCCGAACACGCCACTGGCTGGTAACCTGTACTAGCGACCAATGTACATTAGACAAGCTCAAAACAGTAGATACTCAACACGAACACATAGAGGAACTCGAGTGAAAAACAACGGTACTTTGTTTGCGGAAATCCGATTCCATTTGGGTCTTAAATAGGCCAAAAATGTGGTTACTGATCAAAATCAAACGTCTGGGACTAATCCCAGACATCTTAAAAGACGTCAAACACTCACCTTGTGTTTCTTGCGGTTGATTAGATTCCATACTTCCTTTGCGACCGTTTGGGGACAATTCCAGATGTCAGACAAGGTCTCCGATCGTCTGGAAGTACCTCCGGACATCTGGTGATGTGATTAGACGTTCAAAAGTGCTTGGGAAAGCGTACCCTGCGCCTTCCCAAAGATTGCCCTGCGTACAAAAACGCAGGCATGATTTCAGCCCAACAACTCCTACGCTGATATCTTCTGCATGGTGGAAATTAGCATAGGAACGTACGTACCTCGCGTGATACATGCTTTCAGACGTCCGGCCTTAGCTCCGGACATCCAGGTGCCTTGCCAGGCGTCTGGACTTCACTCTAGACGTCTGATACTGGAAAATTTCCAGTACTAGAACCTCTTCACGCTGCTCGTCGCACTCGTCCTCCATCCGCAGTGGCAGCTCCAACAGCTGCAGGAGATTGAGCAGCTCCCTACCGATGCCCTCCTCTCTCCTGCGGGTCCTTCTTGTGCTCCATCGAGTTCCCGCAGTCGTCTTCCTCCTCCCCCTGCTCTCACTCCCTCACACTCTCTCGCTCTCGCTCCTCCATGCACTCCCTTCACCGGCTCCTCTCTTCCTCGCTGCGACTGTAGCAGTTGGGATAGGAGGGGAACGTGGCTATCGCGGAGAAGGCGGAGGTGGCGATGGCTGTGGTGTGAGGAGGAGAGGAGAGGAGAGGGGAGGGGGTATAAATAGGAGAGGGGTGTTAAGGTTTGGGTGAGAGGTGAAGGAGAGAGAGGGTCTCTGCGCGTCGCCCGTGTGCAGAACGCACCGCGCAGTATGAAAAACTCACTTTCAGATGTCCGGGAATGTATCCAAACGTCTGAACAGACGTTTGACTTAAACTCGAGACATCTTAAATGACTTAAAAGGTAACGGGCCATTACATCATAACAAACTTAAAGGAAGTTTCGTCCCCGAAACTTGAGCTGGTTAGGGTGCGGGAAAGTAACGTAAAAACACATAACAAACTTAAAGAGGACCGAAGTAGGTTCGAAAAGGAGTACCCTCAAAAAGCTCCAGGTACTGCTCACGCATCGCTGCCTTAGGCTCCCAATTCGCCTCCTCGTACCACTGGCTTCTTGATGAGAACCTCATCATGAGCCATAACTAGGTCATTTTGACCTAATACAGAGAATAAAAGCTCCTGCATAACTCAAAGAAAGGCTTAACTCAGAGAATTCTGAGTTTAAGGAGAAAACAAGTCATAAGGGATAAAAATGCAATTTTACCAGCACAATCTGCAAACAGGGTAATTCAGGGTCCCAACATAGGTCAAACAAGCTAAATAAGAAGGAAAGTGGGATGATCTGATCCAATAAGGGCTACAGTAATTCCAAGGAACTAAATGATAATCTGTAACCCTAAAACAAACTCACTTCAATTCACGAGGTTCGAGGCAAAGTAAAAATAGAATAAACCCTCTAAAATTCATAGAAAAATAATCTCTAGGGTTTAGAACCTTCAATTTAGCCTTAGGAACCCATTTTGACCTACATTGAGAACCATGCGCAATTAACAACTTAATTTAGGTTTGTGCATAAATTGACCGGTCAAACAAGGTTTAATCTAGAAATAAAATTCACCATCATAATCCTTAGGTCCCAATTAGTCATGTATAAAAACTTGAGCCTAAGAAGAAACCTTCTTGACCAACTTTACACTTTGGTCCTCATATATTTACTTTTTGGCCCTCAACTTTTGAACCCTCACATTTTTGCCCCTAACTCTCCTTCGTTCTTTGCGTTCAGGTCCCTCCTGCAAAACCTGACAGGCACCATGCTCCGGCGACCTTGTGCGGAGCATGGCGCCGCGCAGGGTAAGGGGGAGGGCCTGCCAGGTCAAATGGGGGTGCCCTGCGTCGTCAGCCACCGCAGGAGCACCC
The DNA here is from genome assembly GCA_037157565.1 of Thalassia testudinum. NCBI lineage: Eukaryota > Viridiplantae > Streptophyta > Magnoliopsida > Alismatales > Hydrocharitaceae > Thalassia > Thalassia testudinum. The sequence continues at coordinate 136,033,225 of JAZHRO010000073.1, forward strand.
CCCTGAGTGCTGCGACCACCCATACCGGCCGTACGAACGCACGGATGGTATGGCTAACCTTCCTCTGACGTCCTCCGGCGGGGGGGACACGTCGTCCCCCTCCGCCCTCCTCTCTGGTTCGGCCCCTATAAATACCCCCGTCGCTCTGCCATTCTCCTCAGCTCAGATCTGACGGAGATACCCCCTCACTTCCTCTCTTCCCACTCCGACAGACGCCCCCTTGCTCCGGCGGCTTCTCCTCCTCACCCTCGTCGCTCTACCGCACTACCAGCAGTAGAGTTGTCCTCCCTCGCTCTTCCCGCGCCGCGCCGCACCCAGCGTGCGCTTCTTCGGCCCTCTCCTCGCCGTCGCTCCTTCCCCTGGGCAGCTTCTTCTCCGGCGACAGTCGATACGACTGTCACCTGCTTCGGCCCCTCCTCGTCCTGCTAAGTAGGTATAACTTCTCCTCTTCCTCCCCTCTTCCTTTTCCTCACTTTAAACCTTTACTGTCGCCCTCGATTCCGATCAATCACCCTCACCTTCTCCACCTCCGGCCACACTTTGGCGACCCGCTCCCATCACTCCAACAACCCACACGGCTCGTCGACCACCGCAGAACCTTCGCCTCCTCACCCTGATCAACCTCCGCCCTTCCACTTCCCACCAATCACCCTCTGCAGACCCACCGATCAAACCCATCTCCCAACCCGCAGTTTGACCTAGGGCGGGCCTTAGGCTCCGCCCCGCCACCTGCAGACCCTCCGACCACCTCTGATTAGGCCGAGAGGCCGTTTCTCTGTGGGCAGGTACTTCGCTCGCCGCCACCATTAACGAGTGAAGAAGCTGCTTCGACCTGCTGCTCCAGGCGCGCCGCGCCCAGATCAGGCTCCCAGGCTGTGCGGGGTATCTTCGCGAAGTGCCAGGCTGCAGTTGGGGCGAAGCCCTCGCGCGAAGCCCTCGTGCGAAGCCTCGACTGCCGCTGCTTCCTTCGCATAGGCGCCCAAATCGGGGTGGGACATTTAGTCCCACCTCGGAAACTCACTGAGGCGAACGGGCGCTTAAAGGCGAAAAGTGCCTTAAGCTGTTCGCCTCAGATCACGGGGTGAGGTCCCCTTCACCCGCCCGATTACCCAGCCTCGTCCGCGCTCACGCCCCGCGGACCTGGCCCGACCCGACTAAGCCCGACCTGCACTCCTCGCCCACTACCGCACGCCGGTGGGCCTGGACCCAGGTGTGACCCGCGTACCCGATTACCCGGTTGCTTTGGGAGAGTTTGCCGAAGAGCGAATTCTGAGAGAGAGAGACGCGGGGGGAGGGTAGAGTAGGTTTTTCCCTCTGACGAAAACCTTGAAGTGTGCAGGCACAGGTGAAGAAGAAGAAGAAAGCTGAGGAAGACACTGTAGCGGCAGTGGTTTAAGTCGTCTGATTGGAAAATCAGACGACGTCCTGAAGGCAAAAGAAGGACAGAAGGACTGAAGAAGAAAAAGAAAAGAAGAAAGAAGGAGAGACGACGTCCTGAAAGCAAAAGAAAAGAAGAAGAAGATCTGAAGAACAGAAGAAGAAGAAGAGAAAACAAGGAAGAACAGAAGGCAGAAGAGAAGACCACAAGGAGATAGACAAAGAAGAAGAAACCAGGAGCCAAAGAGAAGAGAAGACAAAGAGGAAGAAAGAAGAGAAGAAGAACCCAAATTTTCATCTCTCTCTCTCTCTCTCTTTATTTTTGTAATAAGAATTTATACCCCTAGAACACGACTTGCTCCCTGAGTTCGACCTCGGGAGAACTTTATTTTCCGAGTAACAAATATTTGTAAATGTTGGCAATAACTACTGTACTACAACGCTATAACAAAACCTAGTTGTCGCCACCATTTGCCACTTCTCCATAGGACCTTCACCAGTACTACCTGCTTCTGTCTCAGACTCCGGATGGCTCTGTCTAGTATCTGTACTGGTCTCTCGGGGTAGGTCAGGTCGTCACCCACCTCGATGCTCTCGTGGCTCAAAACGTGACTGGGATCGGCAATGTACTTCCTGAGGTTGGACACATAGAACACGTCGTGTACTCCAGAAAGTTGGGGAGGAAGGGCAAGCCGGTAAGAAATAGGTCCTACCTACTTTAGGACCTCAAAAGGCCTCACAAACCTTGGCGCAAGCTTCCCTTTCACCCCAAAATGCTGCAGGCCCTTCATGGGCAAAACTCGAAGAAAGACATGATCCCCAACCTCGAACTGCACCTCTCTGCGCTTCCGGTCAGCGTGGCTCTTCTGCTTGCCCTTGATAGTGCGGAGTCATCTATGAATCTGCTCTATCACCTCTTGACTCTACTGGATTAGTTTGGGACCAACCTCCCACTTGGTCCCCACCTCGACCCAACTTAAGGGTGCAATATACCTCCGTCCGTACAGAGCCTCGTAAGGTGCCATGTCGATGCTCGAGTGGTAACTATTATTGTATGCAAACTTTGCCAGGGGCAAATGCTCCTCCCAGGAGCCTCTCCAGTCTAGCACACAAGCACGCAAAAGGTCCTCAAGTGTCTGAATGGTGCGCTCTGATTGTCCGTTCGTTTGGGGGTGGTAAGCGGTATTGAACCTTAAACGCATCCCCAAGGTCTGCTGAAACTCAACCTAGAACTGGGAAGTAAAAAGAGTATCCCTGTCGGATACAATCTCACGTGGGACTCCATGCCGGCGCACCACATCTCGGATGTATCTCTGTGCTAACTGTGCTGGTCCAAAGGTGACTCGGATCGACAAGAAACACGCCGTTTTCGTCAACCTGTCTACTATCACCCAGACTACGTCGTGTCCCTGCTGGGTAACTGGTAGACCCACCACCAAGTCCATGGTGATGCTCTCCCACTTCCACTCTGGCACAGGAAGTGGCCGCAACGGCCCTGCAGGCCTCTGATGCTCGGCCTTCACCTGCTGGCATATCAAATATTGTTGCACAAACTCACCAACATCCCACTTCATCCCTCTCCACCAAAAGTCACGTCGTAAGTCATGGTACAACTTTGTGTTCCCAGGATGTATGGTGAACCTGGACCCGTGCGCCTCAGCCAGGAGCTCTCTCAACAACTCCTTGTCCCGAGAAATGCATAAGCGCCCCATTCATGCACAGTATCTTGTCTGAAAAGGAAAGGTCTCCTGGGTCCCTTGTCAACACCCTGTCTCGCAGCATCTGTAAGTGCGGATCGACCATCTACCCTGCGATGATGCGGTCTATCAGCTCAGATCATGTCTGCCGCGTCATTGTCACTATCCCACAATACCCCTGTGACTCCCAGGGTTGCCAACTGCCCAACTCCCCCTTGAGTCTCCAACTCTGTGCTTGTAAACTGGCTAAGTGGGCGGATGCCTTCTAGCTCAAGGCATTAACCACCACATTGGCATTCCCTGGGTGGTAGGAGATGCTACATTCGTAGTCCTTCAGGAGCTCTAACCAAAGTCTCTGTCTCATGTTAAGCTCCTTTTGGTCTAACAAGTACCTGAGGCTCTTATGATCCGTAAAAATCTCGAAAGTCTCACTGTAAAGGTAGTGCCTCAATGTCTTCAGTGCGAAGACAACAGCTACCAGCTCTAAGTCATGGGTAGGGTAGCTATGCTCATGGGGCTTCAGTTGCCGCGAAGCGTAAGCGATAACGTGACCCCAGTGCATGAGCACACCCCCTAACCCCTGCAATGAAGCATCGGTGTAAACCAAAAAATGGCCACTGCTGTCCGGGTTGGTAAGTACAAAAAAGGAAGTTAGCCTCTCCTTTAACTTCTGAAAACATGCCTCTCACTCGTCTGTCCAGGCAAACAGTATGTCCTTCCGAGTCAGTTGGGTCATAGGACACGCAATCTGAGAGAAACCTTTGAGAAATCGTCGATAGTAACCTACCAATCCCAAAAAGTTGCGTATCTCTATTACTGTGCATGGCCTCTCCCACTTGAGTACGGCTTCAACCTTGGCTAGATCCACAGCCAAACCATCCCCTGAAATCATGTGGCCCAAGAAAGTCACCTGTCTCAACCAAAACTCGCACTCACTGTACTTGGCATACAGCCTGCATCACCTCAAGGTATCCAAGATCATACGTAAATGCTGTCCATGCTGCGCCTGATCCCATGAGTAAACGAGTACGTCGTTGATGAACACCACCACAAACTGGTCTAAGTATAGCTTGAAAACATGGTTCATCAAATCCATAAAGGCAGCGGGGGCATTGGTCAGCCCAAATGGCATGACCAAGAACTCGTAGTGCCCGTACCGGGTACGGAAAGCTGTCTTGGAGACGTCGGTCTCTTGAATCCTCAACTGGTGGTAACCCGACCTTAGATCTATCTTGGAGAACACTGTGGCGTCTCGCAACTGGTCCTCGGCAGCGAATACTTGCTCTTGATGGTGACCCTATTCAACTGTCTGTAGTCGACACAAAGTCGTAGGGTACCGGCCTTCTTCTTCACAAACAGTACAGGGGCTGCCCACGGGGATGCACTGGGCCTCACAAAGCCCTTCTCCAACAGGTCCTATAGCTATGACTTGAGCTCTCGCAGCTCAAGCGGTGCCATCCGGTACAGTCCAGTAGAAATGGGGCTGGTCCCCGGTACCAGTGAGATCTCAAACTCGATCTCACGCTCAGGTGGTAGTCCTGGGAGCTCATTTGGAAAAATATCAGTGTACTCGCAAACATCGGAATACTCTGAAAGTCAGCCACGGGGCTAGGCTCTACCACTACACTGGCCAAGAAGCCCTCACACCCCTGTCTAAAAAGCCTCGCTACCCGAAGCGTGGAGATGCATCTGAATCCTCCATCCACTGACTGTCTGTGAAACTCAAAGGGAGGCAACTTTAGTATGGAGAAGGTGATCTTCCTCCCGAAACAATCCACCAGTGTGTGATAGGCGAACAACCAGTCCATCCCTAGGATCACACCAAAATCCTCCATCTGTATCACAATCAGGTCAGCGGGAAGGCTGTGTCCCCCTATACGGACCTTGCAGTCCTTGTAGACCTCCTTAGCTACAAACAACTGGCCACTTGGGCCTCTGATCACAAACAGATCCTCTAACAATACATTGCCTTGCCTCAAATTGACGGCAAAACTCGTAGCGACGGAGTGTGTGGTGCCAGAATAAAAAAGTACATACACTAATCTGCCAGAAACAGTAACCATATCTTCCACCACTGAACCCGAAGCTCTAGCATCTCTATGTGTCAGGGCGTTGATACGCCCCTCAGCCCTCGGTGCGAACGAAGCATCTACACTCTGGGTCGGGTGAGCAGCCGATGGCCGGTACCCTTCTCGTGACTGCTGCCCTCCCCCACAAGCCTGGTGACCACGACCACCAGCTCAACCTCTAGCGCTTGGTGCGGGGAGCATCTGCAGTGCTCCGGCCTTAGATGGGCAGTCCCTCCTGATGTGGTCCGGTTGGCCACATTGGAAGCAGAGGGGTACACAACCTCCTCCCATCGTAGGTCCCTTCTGGTTGCTGGGCGGGGGTCCGGTGTTGGCAATTGGCCCCTGTCTGGGGCCCTCAAAGGCCACTGATGGCCTCGTAAAATGAGACGGCTCTCCTGCGGGCGCTGTTTGCCTCCTCTCCTGATGGCCTTGATAGTACTCTGGCTGGTAGAGCCTCTTCCGTCCGCTGTTAGTGTCTCACATGGCTGGGTTGGTCTCCTCGTAAGTCATGGCTACCTCTACCACACGAAAGAAAGTGGACAGCTTCAGGGGTTTGACATACCCCCGAATAGTAAGTCGGAGTCCCTCAGTGAACCTCCACAGGCGCTCCTCAGTAGACACAGCTGTCAAGGCAAAACGCGATAGCTCCAGAAAATGCGTGCGGTACGCGCTAACCGTCATAGTTCCCTGCAGAGGGTGCTAGGCCCAACCGAGCCCAGCCGTTGTCGTTCTTTCAGCACTTTTATTTATCGTACTGTTGTAGTGAGTAATGGACACTTTGTTTACTATTTCTGCTTTCTGTTGTTGTTGTGGTGGCATGTACTGAGATAGTTGTTCTACTTATTTTACTGCTTCGTACTTTTCTTTTGCTTAGTTATATTGCATGAGTGAATGTAGTTTATTTTTCCTGCTTTTGGTTATTTCTTATTGGATGACTGGGTCTTGGGATTAGTTGAGGTGAGCCGATCTCGGGTCCTGTAGAAATCCGGGAACCGAGTCATAACACACACCCACTTTCACGCACATAGTTTGACCTCACCGCACACTCATAGACCATGAGATGCCACACCAACACCCTTATTGAACTCACCGTTTTCCGGTGACCTTGAGCATTCTGACGTGGCCGAAAGGCCGTTTTGCTATTTTCAGATACTCGACCTTGCCGCCATTGACGAGCAAGCTTCGAGCTTGCTTGAAGTTCACTCCAGGTCCTACTACACCCAAGTCTCAGCTCCAGGTTGTGCGGAAGCCTCCTGTGAACAAGTCCAGGCAGTCAATTGGACACCTCTACCTCGCGAGCTGAAGCAATTGAGGAGAAGACCCCCTGCTGTAGACGTGCGAAGAAGAGGGGCGCAGATAGTTCCACATCGTCGGCTGCAAAGCGCGCTGAGGCAAATAAATTGAAAAAGTCGCGTAAGCTGTTCGCCTCGGTTCACGGGGTGAGGTCCCTCTCACCCACCCACCCAGCTTCGTACGTGACACGTACCTGCGGACCTGGTTCGACCCGATAACCCAACCTGCACTCCTCGCTCACCACTGCATGCCAGTGAGCCTGGACCTGGGTACGTGCTAGGTCCGATTACCCGACTGTGGCTCTGGGAGAGCGAGACCGAAATAGAAAGAGAGGAGAGGAGAGTAATGCAGGGGTAGGGGGTTTTTTCCTTGAGATGCTTGGCTTTGACACTTAGCCGGATTCGGAAGTGCTGAAGGGCTAGATAAGAAGAAGGCTTAGAGAAGAAGAGAAGGTCATAGCTGAGAAAGCAGAGAAAGAAGAAGAGGAAGGTCTGAAGAGGAATAGGCTGTAGAAGAAAGGAAGAATCAGAGAAAGAAAGAGTAGAAGAAGAAGAAGAGCTGCATCACAGAGCAGAACATCAGACTTTAAGCCGTCTGATTTTCAAATTAGACGACAGATTTGAGCTTTCATTTCATACATATACATTGAGTTCCTTAGATATTATTGTAAGGAGTATATGGTGATTTAAACCACCATTCTACTCCCATCTTTTTGGCACATTGATACTTGGCATTCTTATTGCAATACTTTACAAGTTAAATTGTGATCTTGATTTCTAAATCCCATATTGTTCCCTATGTTCGACCTCAGAATCTTTTCGAGTAATAAAAATATCTATTTGTTTTCAACGCAATTTCGACTATACTACAACGCTTCATTTTTAAAACTCGATTTCGCCACGTAAACATCAGGTCTTGTAAAAATACCTAGTTTGGGCCAAAATGTCCCTTTGTTCTGATTCACATGCCCCTATGTCTCCATTTAACGTCTTTTGCATGTAGCATGAGCTACATAACTTTGATTTTGCAATATAGGAATCATTGGAAAGCTTGTAACAAGTGGAATTTAATGGGATTAAATTTGTTGCTTGTAAGGACCAGTATAAGATTAGGTGCCTCCACTGCAAAGGAAATGTGTTTGTTGTTAAATGTATTCCAGTACTCGAAATTTGTTAGATGAAGGATGTGCTTGTCTCATGATTTGTTATCTTGATGCCTTGTCATCCACTTTGTGGTTCTACTCAAAATGAAAAGGCATTGTAGCTTAAGAATCAACAAAAAATATTGTAAAACTTTCTTGACTTGTTTCTTATCGCTTGTATTTGTAGTGTTACCTCTTATATCTTCCCTTATTGCATTGCGTGCAACTACTCAAGCATGCATATTCCTTTCTATAAAACACATAGTCATTCGGGCAGGCATCGGTCATCTCACTATTTAGATTGAGTACACGAAACTATTTCTTTGCATCATATCACAACTAGGAAAAACCTCTAAGACTATTCAATAGCTCCCTAATGAATTGAGGCACCTTTGACATTAAGTTTGATGTCACTCTATTTATAACCTTGATATGAAATATCTTTAGAAGAAAGGACAACCAAAACATGGAATTGATTACATGAGCAATAGGTTCCTCTGTCGCCTTAATTGTATCATAAAACTAATTACAATTTCTTATTATTTTTTCCACATTCGCATTCTCAGTATTTGCTGCTGTCATTTCAGCTAACATCTCTTCAATTTGATCACCACCAATATCATCGACATGCTCTTCAACACCCATTTTATTCTGTGTTTCTTCCCCTATGAGTTCCTCTCCATGCCTAGCCCAGATGGTGTAATGCTTCTACCAATCGTTACCAATCATGTACTTTAATGCAATGTCTCTATTCTGAACAAATCCATTCAAACACCTTCTGCATGGATAGAAAAATCTTATTAAATAATTCTCCTTGACTATATTACTTTCTATTATCATGGAAGGCCCAATCAAGGAACAAAATCACTCCATTCTAGTATTGGTGTAAATTGAATACCTCAAACTAATCTAAGACTTGTCCATGGTAACCTAAAGTTCAAAGCATGACCATCCACAACTTAGAAAGGCGTAAGGATGTTGTGTGTCTTTTGATTAATGTTTCCCTTAATAGCCTATCCTTGAAGATTTGATCATAACATTACTTGTTATATGTGACCCGTGTCTCGAGAAATTTGGGTAGCATCTCCCTACTCCAGTTTACCCCCCAAGACTAACCTTAATTTGTTTCCTTTAGCACCCACTTAAGACCGCTTCAAGAACCTACCTAAAATCAGCAGGTATACCAGAGAAAAGTAGGAATATGCCACTGAAATCTCTCCAAACATAGGTTATATGTAACAAGTAGCACCTAAGTTTTGATCAAATTTTCAAGGACCCTATTTAGTTCAGACCTCTTTTGCACTAAGGACGATTAAGACTTGTGGCATATTATAAAGACAATATATTATGCATACATGTGAGGTATACATACATTAATGCATTGTCTGTATGATATAATCACAAGTCTCGAATAGACGAGTGTATTGACACAAATTTACCCATCCCTTAATTGAAAGCACTAGAGGGGGTGAATAGTGCTTTAGGCGGTAAATCAATGTTAATTAAAAAATTAATTCAACTGCAAATAGAAGTAGGCAATTCAAATCATAAATGATTCACAATCCAGAACACAATATATATAGTGGAAACCCAAAATCGGGTAAAAACCACTACCTACGTCTCCCAACATAGGATTTTACCCCGAGGTAATCTCAGAATACTAATTGGTACTTATGAGGTACCAAACCCTTTGTACAAACTCTCTTGATGCCCCAATCAAGAGTAATCCCTTTCACTTGAGAGGAGAGGAGCCCACAATCCGGACCCTCAGACTACAAGTGAAATGAATAGAGTAGAACTGAAATAAAAATAGATTTTTTGCTCCTAACGATAGCCCCAAAAAGATTTGCTAATAAATGAATGAAAGAGCTATCTAAGATGCATGTAAGAAATCCCTTAGTGAGTGTGAGAAGATGGCACATGCTGGGAGCTATACGAGCACCAAGGAAGTTGAACTTCAAGATCAAGAGCTCTAATCACCTCCAATGAACACCAAAAATTAGATTTAGTTGAATGTGAGCTTGAAGGTGCTTTTGAATGTGTTGTAGGGTGTTCTTTAACCACCAAAGGGTGGGAAATGCTCTCATATATATAGAAGGGTGTTTGGATTAGAATGGGTATGCAAAAACCCCTTCTTTAATGGTTGAAAAGTTTTCCAATTTGATTTGCCAATGGGTAATTAATTTGGTAAAAAGTGCTTTATCTAATGTTAGGTACGTGTCATCTAACGTTAGGTGAATTATCTAACTTTAAATGCTCAGTTAGGTATAAAGTTCGCTAACTCCTGATTGTGCGCTAGTTGGCAGAGGAGGGTCAATCTAACGTTAGGTAATTCTTATCTAACATTAGGTTAACGTTAGATGGCATATAAAAAGCCCTCTAATTGTCCAAAGTCTGAATTTAGGTTCTAATGAAAAACTAGAGCCATACACTAGCACTTATAGCCTTAGTTAGACATATTTTGACCTAGTTAGGCTGTGTGGTGTTCTTGTGAAAATTGCATATGGAACCCCTAGGTTTATGCACCTACAATCTAAAAATATGAAATCTAATTTGGGCGCTCCTTAAAATCTAAAAATAGAAAATTACAACTAGTTGTCTTATGTTACAAAGAGGCCTAATATGCAAAAGGACTTGGCGAGCATGGTCACCTCTTTCTTCTTGGCTTCGGATATCATCAATTTGGATTTAACCTGAAAATCATTCTTACAACATCTAATTATAAAATCCAATTTTAATCGCAATTACCTGAGATATTTGTTATCATGAAAATAATCTTTTAAGGATAATGTGACGCCTAGTTACTTATGCACCTACACTAACCTGCATCCTAAGGGTTAGAACCCATTTTGTTTTCCTTAGGTGCATCAAAAGTTATGCAAGTGTGTGCATGCAAATTCTTCATTGCAAATGTACATTCAAATGATAAGTTCAAAGGTTTAAAAATTTAGAAGGTCAATCTAAAAGAAGGCATAACTCTAATCATAGCATGTAATTGATAGTCAATAATCTAACTTGTTTCAACAAAATATTTCACCTATGAATGCAACTAACTTGCCAAGTCTAAAAATATTTCAATAGTGTTTGCCCTGAATTTTTTTGAGACTTGAAATATTATATACTATTTGCCCAAAATTTTCATATCTTTATAAATAATTAATTATTTTTTATGTGCAAATGAAATTCTAGAAGAAGGTCGCTAGAGAGCCTTACCTCGTGAGGTTACTATTCTATGTTGAGGGAGGACACCTAGTCCTAGCATTGGTATACTCCCACCCCACCCTAATGGTAGCCACGCCTCATGACTTTTATCCAAACCCTTCGATACAAGGCACCTTGATCTACCATCACTATTCCAACTAGCCTCAGGCCACCTATGTCCACCAGTTTCAAGGTAGATACTTCTGTTACATTTGTATGTCTTGGTGCTCTTGTGCCATCCCTTCACAGGAAGGGCATGAGGCTAGTCCCTCCGCCTTTGCAATTTTAACACCCACTATCCTAAGCATGAACTCGATATCCCACAACAAGAACAACAGGTCGACAATGATATGTAGATGAAGACTCAGAGGACGATGATGTACAGTACAACCCTCAGCTATCTTAATATCACGCGACTGAGGTAGGGACCAGTACTAGTAGGAAACTCACATACTCTCTTAAGATTAAATTTATTATATTTATTATTTAGTATGTTTTAATTTTGTTGTCTTTTACTTTTAGGTGATAAATCAAAATGAAGGGCTTTGGTACAAAATGTAAACCTAGAAAGACTACCAGAGGATATAGAAGTTGAGGTCAATCATGTAGGGGAATTAGAGAGCTATGTGAAGTTCAACATTAGGCTCTTGAACGATTAGATTTTGCATTGAAATAATTTTCGCACACAAAAAAAATAGGTTGTCGAAGTAGAAACTGAGCTGTGGAAAATTGATCAACAATTAAGATAAGCCACTCACAGAAGAGTGGGTCATGTCCATAGGGAGGAACGACCAATAAATCCACCAATATTTTCAGTGCATTATTCGAGTATGTTGTACAAGGCTAAGATGATGCAAAATCAATTTGTCGATAAGTTGTAGCACCAAATGAGATCAAGAATGGATGGAATAAGCATTAATATGAAATATATAGAATCAGGAGGGTTTGAGAAACAATTACCAAGAAATATAAAATATTATCTCAAAAAAATCCAAATTCTTCAACCGTGCTCATTTCACTCAATACCCTCCACTCCTGTAGCAAGATAGGGGAGTGGCTTTTCCTTGGTCGTGGGATGAGATGGAGGGGCCACCGTGTGTGTGGCTAGTCGGAGGTGCTGGGCTGGAGGAGAGGGATGCTCTGGTGGCAGTGTGGCGGCGAGTGGTAGCTGGAGTTGGCCACCGATGATGAAAAGGGGTGGCGGCGATGGTGTTCTGTTGCCACGGCTTGGAGCCGTGCGCGGTCGAGGAGGGGTCACGCGAAGTGCAGCTGACATCAAGGGTGCGTCGAAGGTGGCTGGAGGTCGTCGATGTGTGATGAGGGTCGTTGATGGCCGAGGAGAAGGTAGGCGGAGTTGGGTTCCTTCTTTGGTGCAGTAGGTGGAGAAGGAGGAAGATGAAGAAGGAGAGGAGGCCAGGCGTGTGCATGCGATGGATGGAGTGTGTAGGGGCTGCTGCGCGCTGGGAAGAGTACGTGATGATGGGTGACTGTGCTCGCATGGAGCAGAGGGCACGTTGGAGGTGTTGGCACGCGGAGGAGAGGGCAGAGGTGTGGTTCTGTTGAGGAGGAGGCCGGCGTTGGCCATGTGTCTGAGAGGATGGAGAGGTGGAGTTCACACGGTGGAGTTGCGTGCGTCGTAGTCAGCGTGGTGATGAGGTGGAAACTCAAGTGGAGGTTGCTGTCGTTGAGGGCATACAGTTATGGGCAAGGAGGCACGGTGGGTGCAGCAGAGGTTGAAGACGAAGTAGAAGACATCAAGGTGATGCTGGAGCCGAGGCGGAGAGGGCATGGTCGTTGAGAGGGAGATGCATGGGGGTTGTCGGTGTGGAGGCTCATGGTGGCGTGCTTGGTTGAGGTTGATCGCGGTCGTGGTAAGGGAGGAGTCACGATTGTGGCTCTTTGTCGGGTATGTGGGGAAGGAGATGATGTGCATGTCCCCCTGTCCTCTGCCTGTTATATAGAGAAGCAAAGAAGAAGAAAACACAATCAGTGAGAGATTATCGGGGAGAGAGAGAGAAAAATTAAGGAAGGAATGATTGTGATTTCATGTGGTCAAAAGAAGAAAGAGAGAGGTTTGAGGGAAAATAAAAAAATGACATGCAATTAATTGAGAGATATATAAGGATGCAATTTAAAATTGATTCCCTTGCTATTTTTGCTAAAATAAAATCCCAACATTACTATGATATCTCAAATTGAGGTTTGATGTAATGCCCTTGCCTTTGAAATGAACAATTAATCCCTTCATATAAAGATTAATGCAATTGATGCATAAAATGATAAATCTAAAGCTCACATAATTTTTTTCAATATCATTCATGCTTTAAATTAATCTTTTCTTCCAATAACAATATTCTTAGGTTCGAATTTAGCCCAGAGGAGGGAGCCAAAGGAGTTGAAGAGGTAACTCATTTGAGAATTAGAGATAATTCTTGACTATAATTTGTTTTTACATTGGTTAGTTGACCCATGCTTCATTGCTGGATAGTTACTAATAGAACATTAGATTAGGTAACAATACTTTTACTCATACCATAATGAGTCAAGTTTGAAGTGAAGCTTAATTAAGAAAAGACTTGCATTGATAACTTGAATGTGGTGCCATGGATAGGGGTGAAGTTAGAAAGAAGTTTTAGAGGGGACAGAAATTATACATGCACATGCTATCAAATTAAATTATTGTAAACAAATGAATGACAATTACATGTTAAAACTAATTATAAATAACTTTTTAATTAGTAACTATTTTGTATATAAGTAATTTTTGATTTATTTTTAGTTAAAACTTGTAACAAATACAAAAATAAATATAAATATAATATGATTTATTAAATCATCCAATATATGTATAGTCATTTTTATTTTAATAATTAAAATAGTAGTCCATCTTAAATAATAAGATAAGAATATATGATGCATATGTATGGAAAAAAAAAGTACTGATAGTTAGAAATTATATAGGTAAAGAAATAAGAAAAAAAGGAGGACAAGTAATACAAATTTTGTAGAGAAAGAAAGTTGGGGTCGTGTGATTAATGATCCGAATGGAGAGAGAGAGTGTGTGGCATTAAATGGCAAATAGAGGGGAATAGAGAGAGATGGGAGGGAACAGAGGGTGAGAGGGAGGGGTGGCGGAGGGGCGGTGGGGGAAGAGGCAGACACGTGGAGGGTAAAAACCTTCGTTCAGTTAATGGTAAAGATATCTTAATAAGATTTGATTTTTATAACATTTATACTGTTAAATATAGGTGGTGTTTGATTGGTGGTGTCAATCTGAATGTATCCAAATATATCCTTAAGTATGTAGGTAGAATGTATTATGATTAGAGAGTGAAGATGAAAAGTACAGGAAGAAATTTTAGAATTTTAACATATCCAGTGTTGCTAACATTTTTTGCATGTAAATTAGTACTATAATAACATCACATGATGAGATATTAAGGAAGGTGCCTCATATGATACAGTTAAACATTTGGAGGCAAAGGTGTGGTTGGGCGTGAAAATCATTATTTTAGAAATACACGTTCTAGGACGAAAATCATAACACTTAAATTTATAAAATACAAATCAATGTTATTCCGAGGTCGTTCGGATGGAGCAATTTGGCAAACTCAATCACTAATTACGATTATCAAGAGAGATATGCAAATATAATCAAAATAATTCTCAATTTATATATCGGAATAATATCTCAAGAGTTAAGTGCAAAAATAGAGTTAAAATGGTGGTTTGAATCACCAATTTAACTCTAATGTTAAGCTCTAATTCAATTTCAAATGTGTGACCAGTAACGCTCAACCAAATGTAACTAAAGTAGCCAACAAAATCAAAACTAGCCAATTAGACGATGATTCAAAGGCTCAGATGCCTTAATCTCAAGCCTTAACAAAAGGCAAGGCACAGCAGCAGCGGAGGAGCACATGGCTCTTACAAGAGCAAGGCACAAGGGTCTTGTAAACACAGGAGGGGGGGTACGAATCTTGAGGTGCAAAACCCCCTCCATCCTCCTTAGATTTCCTTCCTTCAGAACCAGTTCGGACCTAGATATCTAGGTATTCGGATCCGGCCTAGACTCGCAGGCGTGATTGCGGGCGAGGGTGTGTGAGCAGGCGCGTGCAAGCGTGCGTGCATGGGGACCTCACCCCCGCGTGTTCGGAGGCGAACAGCTGTGGGCATGAATTGGTTTTATTCGCCTTCTCATGCCTTTACTTTTCCGAGGTGGGACTAAAGTCCCTTCTCTTCCTTCGCATGAAGCTCTCATGCTTAGCTGAAGACCTTGTGGCAATTGGAGTAGCAACTGCTGTGGCTACGGTTAGTTAAGGACCTGGAAGGCTTCTTGGATGAATTCCGCAGGTCCTGGCTGTTGCAGCTTGGTTGGAGATGGTCGGAGAATTGCAGGCGAAGTCGGAGAAGGCGGCGGCGAGGGCAGAGCTCTGGTCGAACCTGAAAAGCTAGAATACAGGCTTATCGCCTTAATTAGAAAGCTTAGTAGGTTCGCCGGAGGGTGGCGAGTGTAGTGGGGGTGTTTATTTGGTGAACGGAGGTGTGTTGTGGCTGACCGGAGTTGGAGAGGGTGACTGGAGAAGTGCGTGCTCAGTGGGGAGAAAGAGTGTCCAAAGCCCCAAATTTCTTTAGTGCTTTGCTAGTAAGACACGACGAAGGTGTGGGAGGTGGTGGTGATGTGTTTGGGTGTGTGTGGCACTGGCGCAAGCTCATCGAAGTTAGGCCAGAGTTGAGGAAGATGATTGGGAAGCGAGTGGTGTTGTGGTCGAACCTAAGGTCTAAGTAGGGTGAAATGAAGAAGAGAGGGAGAGAAAGAGATTGAGGCACTTAGTTGGTCGAGAGAGCGAAGGATTCGTGTCGATTGTGATTGGTCGGCATCGAGGAAGATGATGACTTCGGCGAAGGTAACGATGATGAAGACGAGGTTGAATCAGATGGAGCTTTGGCTCATGACCTTCAGAAGAACCTTAGGAAGACGATGGTGCATCCAATTTGGCTTTTGGACACATGGAAGGGGATTTGAGAAGGCCATCAGAGCTCAAGATGAAGGTGGCTGGAGAAGGAGGAGCAAGGGTCTTTTCCGGTAAGCTTGGCTAAGGCAGACGGTTGAGGGTATGGGGTTCTTTATAGAGCTTAGAATCAAGCTCTAAAGCAAGAAGAGAGCTTGATTTGGCCGCAAACTTAGGGAAGAAGATCCCTTGATTTTCTCAAGCTCGTTCGAGCTCTAGAGATTTTCTTGTGGTATTTAAGTCGGCTTGGTCGATTGGGAAGATTCTCACGATCAATCCCTCCAATTTTGGAGGGATTTAGCTCTGATTTGTGGAAGAAATCCTCCCATGAATCTTGATTAAGGTGCTACGTTCCCACTAATGGCGACAGGGATCAGAATGAAGAAAATAATGAAAAGTTAGGGACCTATTTATAATAAACTTGAAAATCAAGGGTTTTGTTGAGAGAAATAGAGATTTTAGGGACTAAATTGTAAACTAAGTCAAGATGGACTCTAATTGGGCTAAAATTTTGGCCTTAACCTAATTTGGACCAAGGAATCTAATGGTGAACTTGGATCTCAATTTTGACCACATTTGACTGGAAAATTTTCACAGAAGGCCAAATTAGGGCTAAATCCCGTCTGAAGCTCTGTTCTAGGTCAAAATAGGTTCAGATGATCAAACGAAGGGTTCCAAACCTCTTAGAATATTTTTATATGAATTTTAGGAGATTTAGATGAATTTTATCCTAACCAGAATTTCTTTAATTTAAGTGGGTTGAGAATTAGGATTTTATGTGCTGTTTTGGTTCTCAAAATGCGTGAAATCCTGTTTCTATCAGTGTTAACCCACTTTTTGGACTTTTGAGCTCATTTGATTTTCATTTAATCCCTGAGTGAAGTCGTTGTTAATTTGTATTTGTGATGTGTAGTTAAAATTACAAAATTAACCTTAATTTCTCGTTCTTTCCTAAAATCAGAATAATGCGGAGTTATGGTCCTCAGATGATTAGATAGGAGCTTTTATTAATCCAACCTAACTAAATGTGGTTAGTTAGGTTCATGGTGGTGTTCCCATCATGTGTGACCGTTGGCATAATCTGTTGATAGAGGTAAATAAAGTTTTGTGTGTTAATTTATATTTCACAATGACTATTGTAATTGCTTACTAATTGAAATATTTCTTTCTTGTAAGAGCAAGTTAAGAAGAACAAGACTAATAGAACTAAAGTTTTACCACAGATCCACTGTTTGGGTTGAATGAGTATATACTTGATGAAGATGAGATAACTTAAATTTTTTATTCTATTTGCAATCAAATATGTATGATGGTACCTAGCTTGATCGAGTTCGAGTCTATGAGGTGACTCATAGCAAGGTCACATTCGAGAGCAGGCAAGATTGGGTTCACCAGTCATACCAGGAGAGACATATACATTGCATGAAAAGCATTTAATTATAGCTTTATGATTATTTTCATATGATAATACTTAGTATAATTTGAAATATATTTACGGCTGTACGATAGAGTTGATTCATCCTTCTAAGGTTGTGGACAAGAACTTTGAGATCGATCAGATGTCATCGGAGCATGGGAGTTTCGTTTATATATAGTGCAGGAAGGAGTGAGACGGTCTTCAAGTTGGTAGGGTAGGATGGGGTAGTCATCTTCACCAGTTGTTGACCAACAGAGGGTAAAGGTGGACATACTGCAACATTGAGATGAGGAGAGGCAGAAGCAGATGAACGAGATGAACTCATAACTGAAGCAAGCTACCAAACTGGCCAAGAGCTTAGTAGACTAAGGCCAGATCATCCATCCTTTCACTACACATCGTATCGTTGAGACGACGATGGTTTGGGTCGGTCTAAGGTTAGTGGCATAGATGCCCCAGTGTAATATATATAGTTTTATAGTTTTTATATATTTGTTCTATGTATACATTTTTAGTGTAATATGATTTGATTTTATTTGTATGCATTGTATGATTGTTATAAATGAGTGATTAGTATGGAGTTTGTGTTGTGATTTATTTGTATGTATTATAAAATTGGTGAGATATGTATATAGGTATTTATATAGGTATTTATATAGGTCCCTAAACAATCAAGCAATTAAATATCTCAAAAAAAATTTTATCTTTGGTGATAGTTGTAAATCAAACCATCACCAAATATGCATTTCGCAATGACCAAATGTTACTACTATTCTTCTGAAGAAGTTACATTTGACGATGGTTATTTCATAGACATTGCTAACTAGATATTAGTAATGGTGGATAATCGTTGCCGTTGGCGGTGGTTTTCAATAAACCATTGCCACTTTGGTGAAGGTTGATAAATCATCACCAATAATATAAATAATTTTTTTTGTTTTTGTTCAAACTTTCCACAACGATTTCCTAAACTGTTGTCAATAGTATCGGCGACGGTTTCGCAAAAGCCGTTGTCAAAAGATTGGCTTCATCGAGGGGTGAGGTCTAGGGATGCAAATGGATTAGGTTCGAGTCGAATTTGATTAAACCAATATCGACATCCATTTATAAAATCCACACCCATATCCTTACCCATTTACTCATTGGATGCAAAAATCAAAACCCATATCCAGATCCATCTTCCCATCAGGTATCCTTTTACCAATTGGGTATTCATTTATAACTTGATCTTACAATTAAATCGTACTCAAATTAGAGCCAAAGAAGAAAAAAATCTATAGCATAATTCATAAATTGTTTATTTTTAACAAACTTGAAATATATGGGTTCGGGATACTATAATTTTATTGATCTCCATTGAAATTATCGCAAAAATAACCCTTCAAGGGGAGTACATAAAAAATAAAAAATACAAAGAAAGATAAAATACCAGTACATTTCAAATAAAAGATCTACATCCTCGAAATACATGTTTAATGAATGTTTTTGAAGCACTCCCAACCTTCAAAGTCATGGAGGAAATCATGAGGGAGATTAGGGCTTGGGGAATGAGGGACTTAGAGATAGACATATATCTCAAGTAAATGGGGATTTTATTCGGATATTCGAGTTTGGTAATTGGGTATACATCCATATCTATATCCATACCTATACCTATAACTATATCTAGTCAGATTTTTTGGATAAAACCTATACCCAAACCTAGTCGTATTTAGATCTAATTTTACTCATTCTTTCTAAGTTGAATTTACCTAAACTTACATCCCTAGCAAAGGCAAACTTTTGGTGATAGTTCTTAGACAAGAATCGTCGTCAAATTGTTACGACAATGCAACTTTCTACTACCCTATTTGGGGACGTTTGCAAGCCCTTTTTCTTGTAGCCAGTGGTTTCTCTTTACCGGTATCCCATAATTTTTGCACTTTCGTCCCTGCCAATTGACGGTGTTCTTTTTGTTTCTCTCTCTTCTTCTTCAGATTGTTCTCGTCCCTTGTTACGAGGCTGATGCTGTTTTCAGTCCTCTTTTCATGAAAGAAGTTTCTCTTGAGTTTCCGTGGAAAAAATTCTGCAGAGGTAGGGAAAGTCTTGTCTTATGTTCAGAAATCTTTTTCCGATAATGACGCGAGTCGGACCTGCACTAGGATTTGGAGTGTTCTCCTGGTAAACTTATCACCATCCCCGATCTCCTATCTGAATTACTTCAAAAAACAAGCACCTCTAATTGCGCTGCGTACGCAACTGGAATCATTGGCTACATGTCTTAGTCAGTTACTTCGTTTGATGCCATCGTCACATGGTTTGAGCTACGTGTATGATGTTGGCTTATTATGCGTCCTCCTTCACTTTACCACCTTTAAACTTGACGCCTTTAAAGGCACTTTGCAAACATGCCCGGCTTGCTATATATAAAAGCAAATAGGAAAGGAGAAGTTTGCTATTTTCTTACGCTAGCTAACAACCATTAAGGCTATAAAAATCGGCACCAGAAGCACGTTAGTCCCAAGTGAAGATCTCACACATGCATGCGCATATGCCTAGATCTTTTTATCATTTGGTTTGAATTTTCAATGTTTACGTTATTTTTAGTCACGTTCAACTATATTGCATCCACGAGGAAGCACAAAAATCTTGCCCTAGTTATTTGCAAGACTTGATTTTGTCTAAAACCTAATTAACTTCACAGATCCGAGGAGACGATACTAGTTTCCGACAGCAAACTTACTTCGGTAGGCCATTCTACCATGTGCTTGCCATGCACCCAACTATTTATTCAAGCACACCCTACAACTAGAACACATATAGGTCGTGTCTGATTGTTTGGTTAAGTAGTTTTATGTCGAGTTAAGTATTTAACTTATCATTTAACTCAACCTCTGCTTGCATCAGGTTAAGTGAGACTTAATCTGAGGTAATGTAATTCTACTTTTTATATGAAATAACTTTAACCTGATAAAATATCTAAATGAGTTACCTCATTTATTCCACCCATTTCCTATTTATCTATTTATTCTATAAATTTATTTCCCTTATCAAACATGATAGTTCCTCCCATTGAAGGAGTAGAGAGACAGAAGCCAAAACATAGGTAGCCTATAAATTTGACGCTAATAACTAACTCCATGAAATATAACCACTAATATTTCCTTCCAATTAACTTGTTCCTTCTTCATAAATCAAACCCATTTGCCATCCACCTAAATCCGATCCACATATCCCTACATGTCAACCAAAAGAACATGAAGCATCACTAACAAGCAGCCGAAGCCAGGGGTAACAAAGAAAACGGGCCAAACCCTAAGATGATACCTTCATGTGAAACTCAATACATGAGAATTAATGCACATCATAACTTGAATGATCAAGGAAGCAACGCTCCTACTAAGTTGGAGGCACTTAGGACTACTTGAGGAGTTGTATGGTATATTATATAAACCTATAGGATCCTCCGTGGCGGCGCTGCATGGATCGAAATTCGACAATTCCATGCATGGCAAGGGCTAGCCCACTCGACACGCCGATGGACGAAATCGGTACAAGCTCGATGCACGTGATTACACGACGAAGGATCGGGGGAAATCAGAACCAATCCCTAACCACAGTCCCTAACCCAGCCTTCAACTCCTCCAAGCCAAACTCCCCCACCGTCGACCTCTCCAGTGCCACCACCCCCATCCTCAAACCCTCACTCAACTCCACAACCTCCACCCTCATAACCAACTTCCCCACCACGTTGCACAACTCGATTCCCCCTAACTTCCCCCTCCTCACACTGCACGCCTTCTCCTTCGCCTCCTCCATCACCTTCCTCTCCACCTCCCCCGCCGTCTCCGTCGTGGTGAACCTCCTCTCCTCCTTACCACCCCCGTCCTCGAACATCCCTGCCAGGTCCAGCCCCGAAGCCGTCCCGATGATCTTGAACGCGTTCGGCGTCCGCATCTTCCTCTCCTCCGGTTCATCCTCCTTGGGGACCGCCTTCAGCGTCGTCGTCGTCGTCGGCTGTGGCGGCGGACCCATGGCCCTCTTGATCCACGGCAGCTCCACCAGCTCGGCGACCCCCTTCCTGGTCGCCGGGTTCGGGTCGAGAAGCTGGGCGACCAGCCAGCGCATCCTCCTCGGGAAGCCGTCGGGGAACGCGAGCTCCCTCTTGTTGGCCCTCTGGTAGTAGAGGTTGACGTTGTCGCCGTTGCCGAAGGGGAGGCGGCCGGTGAGCAGCACGTAGAGGATGACCCCGCAGGACCAGGCGTCGGCCTTGGCGCCGTCGTAGCCCTGGCGGCGGAGGACCTCCGGCGCGAGGAACGTGGGGGTCCCGCAGCGGGTGCGGAGGGGGTCGCCGTTGCGGTGCTCGGCGAGGGCGGAGAGGCCGAAGTCGGCGACGAGGAGGTTGCCAGAGGCGTCGATGAGGAGGTTCTGGGGCTTGACGTCGCGGTGGGAGACGCCGCGGGAGTGGCAGAAGCGGAGGGCGGAGACGAGCTGGGCGAAGAGGCGCTGTACGGCCGGCACGGAGAGGTAGCCGCCGCGGAGGCGGGAGAGATGGGAGAAGAGGTCGCCGCCTGGGGCGTAGTCCATAATGAGGTAGATCTTGGATTTGGTGGCGAGGACCTCACGGAGGCGGAGGATGTTTGGGTGGGAGAGGCGGCGCATTATGGCGACCTCGCGGAGGACGCAGGCGGAGCTGGCGGGGGTGAGGGAGGCCTTGCTGATGACCTTGATGGCGACGGGCTCGTCGGAGGAGACCGTGCGGCCGAGGTAGACGCTCGCGGAGGTCCCGCGGCCGAGGAGGCGGTGGAGGGAGTACTTGTCGAGGAGGGGGGTAGGAGGTTGGGACATGGTGGTTGTAGAGAGTTGGGAAATGGAATGGAGGTTTTCCTTTTGATCACTGGTTTGCTTTCATCAAAGACTTCACTCATCAAGTTTCGCGGCGGGGGTGGTGGGGATTTATACCCGAATTGCGCGGGAGAGTGTGAGTTCGCCGTGCCCCGCTAGTTTGCAAAGGATACGCAGAATATTCGAGGAGGTTGGTGAGATTTTCCAACACTTACCCCTCCCCGCAATTTTTTTTTTCTTTTGTAAATTAGATGTCTGAGTGGGGGGATTAGGTTAAGAGCGGGTGCATCATTAGATGCTGATGGGTTAAGTTGCAGCTTTAGGCAGTACCGTGATTGACGTGATATGTTAATATGGAGGATGGTATTATTTATTCCAGAGATGATGTTTGGATGTGACATGTTGGTAGATGACGTCGTATAAATGATGTTATTTGTGAAGCAACTGTGGAAGGAAGGTGAGTGTCTAATTTGAACTCATATGTTTGGATATCCTGATATAGAATTAGAATGAAATAAGTTTGATGAATTGTTTGATGGGAGGATTTGTAATGTTTAGGAGTTTGTAATGATTGGTAGGTAATATTGTATTATGAGTAATATTTTAATATTATAATACGATATGAGTGTGTATATTATATTGGAGTAAGTATATTTTAATATATATTGAAATTGATATGAGTAGATATATTATGGTGTGAGTAGGTATTATTTGTTGATGTGATATAGAAAATGATGTTGATGTGATGTGGGTGAAGAGTTGTAAAATTTTCTTGGAGAAACTCCTGACTCATTCCTATCTCACCTCCAAGCCCCCATTTCATCCAATAATCCGCTGACAAATGCAACCTTAATTATGCTTTTCATTTTTCTTATTTGTCTTGGAGATAATTGGATGTTCAGCAAGTGACTATTATTTAATTTAGCAATGAGCATCTCTAGTGTAAGTGGAGAATAGTAAGATAGAGCACTGGATCCTATACCCAGAGATAGATGGTGGAGTGTTGTAAAATTTGAATAAAACCAACTGCCTTGGACCAGCTAGATTAGAAACCAATGTGAGCGTAATTGAGTTCAACCATTAGAATGGGAAAAATTAAGTCACAAATTCGCTCCCTCTTTCTGATAAAAAAGAAAAATGAAACAATCCTATGAAAAAAATTCTTGAAACAAAAAGTAAAACCCTACGCACCCCATCCATTGGCCCTAATCCGTACAACAATGGCCAGCTTCCTCTAATGTCTAAGCTTATAATATCCATAAAACTTAATCTAGCGATTAATGATTTAACCACCAAACTATATATGGGCTTAAATAGCTCCATACGGGAAAAGGGAAAAGATAATCAAAATAAATTTGGAACAAAAGATTGGAAAATGCATCGAAATACTTTAATCTCGATTGTCATAGGTGACCACAAGTCAATGTAACCAGGTATGACAATGCCAACTACTTCATCTAAAGCTTGAGGAATAACCAGCTAGAGATAAAACTGCACAATTAGCAAAAAAAATGGAATTCACATAGAAGTAGAACCATTCATGTTGTAACTCATCGATCAATCAGGAGAAGAGGGTTTGCGGTTGGAACCCCTTATAATTTGGCCCGAATATGGATCTAATAGATCATATTTATGCACAATTTCTATAGATTTTTAGCATAAAAGGTTGTATAGTGCCATAGTTTGGTATTATTGGAGCTTTGTACAAGAATTGCTAGTAATCTATAGCTAAAGAGATGATGGATGATTACAAGAAAGCATTGTAAGGATAACAATGACATTTCCAAAAAGATACCACCTTCTCATTGGATAGCGACTAAGGTAAGGAACTATAATCCTCCAAACTTTCATCGAAATAGAATGCAAGTTCAAAACTTGCAAGCTTTGATTTCAAGTTAACTAATCATTCCATAAGGTAACAAGAGGTTCAAATGATTCTTTGATCCATGAAAAAGAGCTCCACAAGCTTAAAGTTACCTTGAAATCTTCCTTTTGTTGAGTAGAATTGAATTTTCAAGCTTTTTGCTTCTTTTCTTTCTACTAAAAGTTGATGATTTAGGCAAGTTTTAACTTTGTTTTAATCCATTGTACAATATGTTTTTAGGGCTTCAAGAGATTAAAGAATGATTTGAAACAAATACTAAGTAATTTGCATGCATTTGGAGAGCATTACTTGTAGATATGTAGAACTATCTTCACAATCATAACTAGCTATGCATAAGCAAAGCCAACTATCTAAAGATCCAAAGATGAAAGTGATGGCTCTAGGGAAAAGTTAGAGCCTACTATGCAAGAAGCATAGCTAGCTATACCACGTAAATAAGGTAATTTAATTGACTTAATTTATTTATAATGACCCTCAATATTGCTTATAATTAAAATTAATTTTCCTAAATTTAAGTGTTTAGTGATATAGCTAAATTAGTACTACATAGATAAACTTTATTTTCCTTATTAGACTTGTACTAAAAAAAATAAATTCCAATCTAAAGGGCAAGTATTTCTTTCACTGATAATTATTTTTAGACCTAATAAAGGCATACTTGCAATAAAAAAGGATGAATCTAAAAAAAGATCAAAAAGGAATGAAAGGGATGTAAATTGTAACCATATTATATATATCACATTATAAATTGATGCGGTGGACAACAACATTTGTCGACAAAGTGTTATGTTGGTTAGGACATTTTTCTAGCAATGTTAATGAATAGAGAGAGGATGAGATGAGAGAGTGTATGATTGGGAAAGAATTAATGAGATGGAGAAAGAGAGGAGAAAGAAAGAAGATAGGCCAAGAATAAGGTTGAGTGCTACCTAAGTGTGAGAAACTATGTGCATACTCTTGTGCATTCATATGCACCTATAGTACACATGCATAAGTATGGGATACAGATGAGAGAACACCGTATGAGACAAGTGGTGTCAATGTAGGGAAATCATCTCTCATCTCCAATATTCAATTGAAATATGTGATGTTTGTCTTTAATGTTGGATAGAGTTGTTTTATGTTACATTTTAGATATTTGGCATAAGTTTTCCTATACTTTGGATGTTTAAGATAGATTTTGGATGCTTGGAATAAGCTTTTTTGTGTTATTTTCCTTTTTCAAATCATCTGAAATCACATGAACTTCTAAATATGTTGTCTAGGGTGTAGTAGGCTATGCCTATCCATTTTTAGAATGATTAAGGGTTTGTTTATTAATAATCAAGAGACCTAGACCTATGTTTGAATTGTTGGATGAACGATTTATCTAAGGCATCACAAAGCATGAAAAATATACGTTTAAAATTAATTCGAGAAACAGTTCGATGCTTGAAAAATAGTTTAATTGAGAATCGAAACCACCTAATACGAGAACCACATGCATGGGATGAACTAGCTTCTTCCCGTTCTGGGGTCCCACGAGATAGAAGTTATACCTTCGTGGTGGCATATACAACACTACACATATAATGGCTAAAATAAGTCTTGGGCTTGGACGTGAGACCATTGTCTCGACAAAGTAGGCTAATGAGGACCTTGATGTCAAGAATACCTAACAACGATCATGGATGACAAACTCTTTGCAAACCCAAGACAACCCTTGCCTCAAACCTCCATGTGCATGGCCAGAGATGCACCAACAGGATCATAAATGAGTGATCCCAGTACATATTGGTCGATCGGTCTTGGCATTGGACAACCAATGACTATGTTGGTCTTCCCAAGGAAGCATTGATCTTCCAACAACAATTGTTGTTGGTCAACCAATGGGAGCATTAGTCTTCCAATAAGACAAGAGTTGATCTTCCAACTCTTTTGTTGGTTGGTAAAGAAGAGGAGAGGCAAGGGAGCGTGAGTTTTCTTCTCTTCCTAGCTCTCTCTGACGATGGTGGCTCTCTTTTGTATGTGAAGTAATATGTTGATTAAGTCTTTTGGCTTTTCCTTTCGGAGATATTTATAGGAAATCCTTGTAATACTAATATGGTGAGAGCCATTAGATCAAGTCCAATGATTGAGATTAAATTCTGATTTATTATTTGCATAATTAGGCCTTTAAATAATTTAGCCAGTTGTATTTTAGTATCCAAAATGCATTCAATTTCTATCCAAACTCTTTTGATTAAGGCCAAACTTGTTTGACCTAATTAAATGCCAAGGCCCAATTAAATGCCAAATCAAATACTATTTAACACCTTAACCTTGAGGATTAATTCCCAAATCTATTGTCCTTCCTACCAAGGGTTGCATATATTCATGTTCTTATATCATTGGGACGAGAGAATGAAGGCTAGCTCTTTTATAAAAAAATACTATTTTCTTCTCGTTCATATATGGGTTTGATTAGGATTTGTACGATAATGCATGAAATGTCGTATATCCCAATATACGTGGAGTAAGCCCATGTTTTCCGATCCACCATGTACTAATAAAAGTGGATTTATGTGATTCCTTCGAGAGATCATGCATCTCATGTGCTCTCATATACAAATTAGCTTTCTGCTCTTAACATCATGGTGGGTGCATTGACTATCTGTCTACTAAATGTGTATATTCAAGTACAAAGACACATATTTGTCTTAGGATAAAAGATATCCCATCTCCGTTATAGTGATAAGAGAAGGACATCCTACATCTCCATCTCATTGAGTCAACCCTTTGACTCAACTTGTGTGTGGTAGCCTCGAATCCCCATTCTTATGTAAGGGTGTCCATCAAGGGCAATCTTCAGGTGGCAGTCTCTCGAGAAGATTGTCATTTCTTCTTAGACTGGAGATAAATATTGGATATTATTATGGCTCTTGATAACTTGATCTAAACCATTTGGATCTTCGATATCTGTCATTCGTTATATCCAACATGGCTACAGTACATTCTCCCACATGCACTGAGTAACCCAACTAACCACATTAGTATGTTCAAGTGATCTGACATTCAGATCCGAATCATTGATCAAGTGATTTCAACTCAGGTTGGCTCACCAAGTACACACAATTCTAACATGATATGGTCTAGGCTTACTGTGATGTCCATAGCTTCGCAGATGCAGTTGTTTCGTGTGTTGACATCTAACTTCTCATTAAGAATAGTAGGCGCATGCCTCCCTACTTATTATCACTATTATTTAGAAAATGGAACTAATTGGTGTTTTTGAATCTATGATGAAAAGTATAAGACTAGTCACAACTAGTATTCTCATTTATTTTGGTTCTTTTTTTATAAGGTTGAAGTTTCATGCATGGTTATATGCCAAACTCTTCATTAGTAAAGTAGTAGGCACGTGCTTCATTACGTGGACCTACTGTTGTTTGGCATGTGTAACCAATTGATATTTCTAAACTTATGATGCAGGATATGTGCTAATTGATTTCCTTTTTTTTTTATGTAATGAACTTTTATATCATTTGGTCATTAGTTTCATGGATAAGGAATATGGGCTTGCACTCCTTGATGGCGCTTTTTAACTTATTACTATATTAGTTGTCAAATTATGGCAAATATTTGCTCAATTGTTGTTGAAAATGTGCAATATATAAGACAAAATGCTACCAAAATTTTATTTGAAAATGATTGTTCAAAGTTGAAATGCTATTAGATTTTTTTCTGAAAAAAGATATATTTGTAATTTTAGATGATTTCATACTCTAATTATTTCTTGTCATTGCCTTTAATTCTTGTACTGGGTAACGGAAAATATTAATCATATTGATGGAAAATAATATTTGTGCTATTGAGCCTGATTATTAATCTTGAGATATAATGATGAATCATTTATTGACCCAATGGGATATGGAATTTTTGTTTACGTCATGTTATACACGCTTGACCGAATTTGTCCCTGGCAACGGTGCCAAAATGTTATAACGCTTGGTCAGGGTTTTTAAATGAGTATAAGTCAGTCGCGTTGTAGTATAATTGATCAAGCATTAATAACAAATAAGAAGTTTTTATTACTCGAAAATCAAAGTATCCGAGGTCGAACACAGGGAGCAAATGGAATCCATACACTAATCTTAATAATGTAATTTGAACACTTAAATCTACTCAAAATCTAATAGAATGTAAGAATTTATGAATTGAAATGTAGCAAAAATAGAAGAGAAATTGAGAGAAATAGAGTAAAAAGGTTGATTCTTTTCCTGGTTCTCTTCTTTAGCTTCTTCTTTCTTCTCTCTTTTCTTCTTCTTCTTTGGTTCTTCTCTGCTTATTGGCTTCTCTTCCTTTTCTTGCCTTGGTAATTCTTTGCCTTTCTTCTTCAACCGCACTTCTACTACAGTGCTTCTTCTTCCTTGATTCCTCCTACCTTGTCTTTCCTTCTCTTCTGACTTCTCTTCTTTGCTGCACCTTTTTTGCTTTCTCTTTCTTCTGCTTCTTTGCTTTGACTTGCTTCTACCTCAGCTTCCTTTCTTCCTTCCTTCTTCTTCCTTTGCTTCTTCTGTGGCCACAGCTTCCTTCCCTGCTTGGCCTTAGCTTCACCTTGCCTTAGCTTCTCTTCTTCCTTCTTTTGCGGCTACGCCTTAGCTCCTCTTCTTTTCCTTCTTCTCTTCCCTACACAGTGAAGAGCAAAACCTATCCCCTACCTTCCCCGCATACTCTCTCTCTATTTCTCTCTTCGGTCCGCTCTCCCAAAGTCGAGTAATCGAGTCGGGTTTCGCATGCCTGGGTCTAGGCGCACCGGTGTGGGTGTGGTGTGCGAGGACTGCGAGGCTAATCGGGTCGATCACACCAGGTCCGTGGGGCATAGGTTGCGGACGAAGCGTGGGTGCGTGGGCGAGGGACCTCACCCCGTGTCACTTGAGGCGATAAGCTAAAACACAAATTCAATTTAAGTCTTGCACCTCACTCCTGAGTTTCCGAGGTGGGACTAAAAGTCCCACTTGCTTCTTCTCACCCGCAGGTGAGGTGCTTCACTCAATTGCCCAGCTGCAGTAGCTCGTTAAGCCTGCTCTCTAGCTGGATGCGTGAGTGAGACTCTCACACATCACCTGGGACTCATATGCCTGGAGCACGCGACTTGGAGCGAAGCTTGTGAGCTCCGTGCTTTTGCGTCAATGGCAGAAGGGGGTTCCGATCTAAAATCACTCAATACGACCTTGCGGCCTTGTTAAACCAGATGGGGAGCTTTGCTGTGGCACGGCGAAGGTGCCTAAGTGGATGGCTGGTCGCGGGGCGGCCTAGGTGTGCGTGCCTAGGTCGCTTTATAGCTGTGTTAATGGGTTTGTTCGGTGGGCATTTAGGGAAGTGATGGCGGTCAGTGAAGGGGTGGAATGTGCTCAGTGGATGGTGGCAGAGGTGATGAGGTAGGTGGCGAGGCGTGTGGATGGGTGGAGCGACGGGAGCGCCTTCGCTGGTGGTTGGCCGGAGATGGAGAAGGTGGTGGTGGTCTGCGGCGTCGAGGGGTTTAAAGTAGAAATTAAGAGAGGGGAAATGAAGAGGGGAGAGAGAGGAAGAGTTTTGACCTAATTAAGTGGACGAAGGGGGTAGAAAGGCGGTTGGCCGTACTTGCCACCGCTGGAGAAGAAGACTTCCAGTCGAGGGAGAGCGACGGCGATGAAGGGGCTGGAGCACGCGTGCAGGTATTACGCAACACGGAGGAAGGAGACGAAGATGGTGTTGGTGCTAGAGCACCACGATCATTTGTTTTGATGATAACAAAACACGTGTTATTTAACATTTGCAATTTGAGTCCTAGATTTCAGGTCAATTGCAAATGTGGACGTGTTTAGACGGAGTTCGAGCTCGCATCCAGGACGGATTGGAGGAGCTTGACGGAAAACAGAGGAGGTTCGCGTGGAGCGAAAGATTGGAGATGGAAGACAAGAAGAATAGGATAGATTCTTTTTTATCCTTTCATGTATCTCTTGTCTTTATTTTCTTGCTCTTTTTGATTCCTTAGAACATTATGTTAAAGAGCCTCAAAGTACCCTAACAGTAGTCCTAGGAACACCGGCACAACCCTAGGATACTTAGGTTTTCTGTAGAACACTTAGAAAACCAATATAGGGTTCAAACAGACTTTCCAGACGTCTAATTCACAAATCAGACGTCTGATAAAGTATTTTAAGACGTCTGACTGTTGTTTCAGACGTCTGATAATTGTTAGGCTGGACATAGTTAATTCTGTCAGATGAAATCAGACGTCCAGACCTTATACCAGACGTCTTAGGAGACGTCTGATGACTTTTCCAGACGTCCAATTAGTGGACCGTTGGCTGGCTTAGAAAACACTCAAGATTATGACCGTTAGAGTCTTATCAGACGTCCTTAGGCCTATCCAGACGTCTGATAAATGACCGTTTTGCCTCGGCTGACCCAAAATCTCTTCTCAGAGATTTTCTAGCCGTTGCAACGTTTGGAAATCAATTCCCACAGTAAAAGTAGGTTTCCAGACGTCCAGACATAGTGCCAGACGTCCTGTATGTCGTCTGATGGACTTGCACAAAAACCCTGTTTAGATCTGATTCAAGTCAGGGAGAAACCCGCATAGAATCAGACGTCTGACCTTGGAATCAGACGTCTTAATGTGGCCTTCCAGACGTCTGATGCCAGAGTTAGACGTCTGATAACCCTGTCAAATGTAATCATTGTCCTGATTTCGGCCTGATTCTCTTGGGCTTTGCACCCAACGGCTATGGAAGCTTTTCCAAGCCTTCCAAAGCCTTCCTAAGGCCTCTATAAATAGAGGGGAACCTTTGTAACACAAACACACAACATATACACACTAAGACACACACCTTGCAATACACTTTCAAACCTTTTGTGTCCAAAGAAAAGACTCTCTTGCTCTCCAAGCTCAAGCTCCATTTTCTTGAGAGCATTCAACCGTTGCGCACCCGCTCTCCCGGCGTTGTTAACGAGAGCGACGTAGCGCCATCGCGTGGCACACGCACCGCGTCATCGTCGACGCACTCCTTGCAAAGGGGAGTTTCCTATTTCCTATAGAAGCTAGGTTTAATTTTGTTGGCTCTATAGGACTGTTGTTTTATTTTATCTTTGTATTTTGGTTGGGTATTCGCTTTGCGAATTCCCGTCTCCTTCGTGGGACAAAATCCTTCTCGTGGAGAGAAGGGGTTGAGGAACGCTACCCTCGTACTTGTAGCGTGGTTGTACTGAGGTTGAATCACCCTCGTTTTAAAGTGATTCGTTTAGTGGATTTGATCAACTAGGTTGATCGGAAAATCCTAACTCGAGAGGGTTAGGTGGTGGTTTTCACCCGGTTTGGGTTTCCACCTAAAAATACCTGTGTACATTGTGCGATTGATTTTTGTGAGATTGCTTTATACTTTATTTCCGCATATTATTACGTCACCCCTCCTAGTAGGGAACCTTCATTTGGTATCAGAGCAGGTCTTGCTGTTTCGGCGTAACAACCCGGCAAGAGATCAAATGGAGGGAAGCACATCAGCAATCAGGATCTCCGAGGGGCAGTCCACAACCCGTCCGCCGTTCTTCGACGGGAGCAACTACCCCTACTGGAAGTTGCGGATGAAGACCTGGCTTCAAGCCACCGACTTCACGGTCTGGGCCAGATGCGAGACGCCTTTCGACATCCTAGAAAAACCCGCGGGAGGATACTCGCAGCAGCATATTCGAGAGCTTTCACTCAACGTAAAGGCAATGAATGCCATGTATTGCGCGTTGAGTCTGGAAGAGTTCAAGAAAATCCAAGAGTGCACCACCGCCCACGAGATATGGAGGAGGTTGGAAGGCACTCATGAGGAGACAAGCTCGGAGGAAGAAGAAGAAGAAGAAACCGCTTGCTTTGGTTTCATGGCCAGAGGAACCAACAGCGACAGCGAAAGTGGAAGCGACGACAGCGACAACGAGGTAAATCTCGATCTTCAAGAAGCATTTAATGAACTTTTTGAGATTAGTAAATCACTTAAAATAGAAAACAAAAGTATTAAAAAGAACCTTAGTTTTCTTAAATCTGAAAATGATAGGTTAGAAATAAAACTTAAGGATCTAGAAGCTAATCCTAGAATTGATAACCTATTGTTAGAAAATCAAGACCTCATCAATGAAAATAATAAATTGATTGAGGAAAATGATAGTTTAAAAATAGAAATTTCTGATTTAAAGACTAAGATGAGTATTATAGAAAAAGAAATTGCATGTCTTAGGGAAAACTCCAACAAATTAATCAATAAAGTAGATAATTTTTATAGCCCTAAGGTTGAGAAAGGATCTCCATCAAGGAGACCCATTAACAGATTCGGATCCAAGCCCACTTGGATACCAGAAAAGGAATTAGAATCTTATTTTGTAGGTTTCAGGGATGACTACAACACAAAAGACTGGACCTACAAGCTCAAGGCTGGTCAACTCGAATTGGGAGAACCAAGGAGTAGACCAAGGAGGAGAACAAGAAGACCGACGAGACGGCGAACAAACGACGGACCCGCCGCACGTCGACCACCAGATTGGAGACCGGCGCCAATGCCCGGGCCTCCAAGCTACGGATGGGAGCCCCATCTGATGTGGCATCCACCACCACCATTCGGGCCATTTTATTGGCCATGGTAGGTGAGGTAAAATTCTTAACCCTATCTTGTTATAAGCATTTAGATAGGGAGAGTTAAAAAATGAAAAATGATGAGCTAATTGTCAATTTTTAAGGGGGAGATATAAGTAGCTAAATTTCCTTTAGTAAGGGGGAGAAAAATAATAGCTATCTTGTTGTTACAAAAAGGGGAAGAATATTACCTTTATTAAAATAAATTCATAGAAGAGCATGTTTTAAGTGGGAGTTATAGGAAATATAAAATCAATTAAACCTTTTTGATAATGTCAAAAAGGGGGAGGATTTTTATGCATTATTATTTACGATTTTGTCATCATAAAAAAGGGGGAGATTGTTGGTGCTAGAGCACCACGATCATTTGTTTTGATGATAACAAAATACGTGTTATTTAACATTTGCAATTTGAGTCCTAGATTTCAGGTCAATTGCAAATGTGGACGTGTTTAGACGGAGTTCGAGCTCGCATCCAGGACGGATTGGAGGAGCTTGACGGAAAACAGAGGAGGTTCGCGTGGAGCGAAAGATTGGAGATGGAAGACAAGAAGAATAGGATAGATTCTTTTTTATCCTTTCATGTATCTCTTTTCTTTATTTTCTTGCTCTTTTTGATTCCTTAGAACATTATGTTAAAGAGCCTCAAAGTACCCTAACAGTAGTCCTAGGAACACCGGCACAACCCTAGGATACTTAGGTTTTCTGTAGAACACTTAGAAAACCAATATAGGGTTCAAACAGACTTTCCAGACGTCTAATTCACAAATCAGACGTCTGATAAAGTATTTTAAGACGTCTGACTGTTGTTTCAGACGTCTGATAACTGTTAGGCTGGACATAGTTAATTCTGTCAGATGAAATCAGACGTCCAGACCTTATACCAGACGTCTTAGGAGACGTTTGATGACTTTTCCAGACGTCCAATTAGTGGACCGTTGGCTGGCTTAGAAAACACTCAAGATTATGACCGTTAGAGTCTTATCAGACGTCCTTAGGCCTATCCAGACGTCTGATAAATGACCGTTTTGCCTCGGCTGACCCAAAATCTCTTCTCAGAGATTTTCTAGCCGTTGCAACGTTTGGAAATCAATTCCCACAGTAAAAGTAGGTTTCCAGACGTCCAGACATAGTGCCAGACGTCCTGTATGTCGTCTGATGGACTTGCACAAAAACCCTGTTTAGATTTGATTCAAGTCAGGGAGAAACCCGCATAGAATCAGACGTCTGACCTTGGAATCAGACGTCTTAAAGTGGCCTTCCAGACGTCTGATGCCAGAGTTAGACGTCTGATAACCCTGTCAAATGTAATCATTGTCCTGATTTCGGCCTGATTCTCTTGGGCTTTGCACCCAACGGCTATGGAAGCTTTTCCAAGCCTTCCAAAGCCTTCCTAAGGCCTCTATAAATAGAGGGGAACCTTTGTAACACAAACACACAACATATACACACTAAGACACACACCTTGCAATACACTTTCAAACCTTTTGTGTCCAAAGAAAAGACTCTCTTGCTCTCCAAGCTCAAGCTCCATTTTCTTGAGAGCATTCAACCGTTGCGCACCCGCTCTCCCGGCGTTGTTAACGAGAGCGACGTAGCGCCATCGCGTGGCACACGCACCGCGTCATCGTCGATGCACTCCTTGCAAAGGGGAGTTTCCTATTTCCTATAGAAGCTAGGTTTAATTTTGTTGGCTCTATAGGGCTGTTGTTTTATTTTATCTTTGTATTTTGGTTGGGTATTCGCTTTGCGAATTCCCGTCTCCTTCGTGGGACAAAATCCTTCTCGTGGAGAGAAGGGGTTGAGGAACGCTACCCTCGTACTTGTAGCGTGGTTGTACTGAGGTTGAATCACCCTCGTTTTAAAGTGATTCGTTTAGTGGATTTGATCAACTAGGTTGATCGGAAAATCCTAACTTGAGAGGGTTAGGTGGTGGTTTTCACCCGGTTTGGGTTTCCACCTAAAAATACCTGTGTACATTGTGCGATTGAATTTTGTGAGATTGCTTTATATTTTCAATTCCGCATATTATTACGTCACCCCTCCTAGTAGGGAACTTTCAGATGGCTCTGCCATTGGTATTGTGGCAGAGGGACGAGAAGGAGGGAGATAGGTTGCCGGAGCCTGTTGTATACTTGGCTGGAGGAGAAGGGACGAATTGGAGGTGGTTCTCCGGTCAAGTCAAGCTGAAAAGGTGCGGCTGGAGGTGGTGGTCCTTTCGTAGGCACTGGCAGGGGCTCTTGTGATTGGAAGACAAGCTTCCAAGTGCAAAAGTCCTTGCCGGAGTAGGATTCAGGGAGACACCCACATCTCTCGTGCATTCGCATGAGAGATTGGGTGCGACTCAAGTCATGGGATCATTCTCAGATGGAAGGGAATTCCTCAGAGAATTTTCCTTCCAAATCTGGGAGATCTTTGAGGAATCAGGAAGTAATCCTCCTTAATTCCTCACCGGAGTAGGACTCCTCCACTTTAATGGTGGAGGGACCTAATTGTAAGGGTGGTGAGGAAGTTAGGGGGGTCTGCATAAGGATTTTTGAAAGCTAGGGGTCAGAATGTAATTGGGTGGACTATTTTGCAAAGTAGGTCAAGATGACCTCCCCTTAGGTCCAAATTTTGGTACAAACCTAATTTGGACCTAAGGAATCCAATGATAAAGTTGGATTTTAGGTTTGACCACATTTGACTAGACATTTTATGCAAAAACCCAAATTAGGTCAAATATTTAGCGAGGACCCCAATCTAGGTCAAATTAGGTACCAATGGCGAAATTGAAGGTTCTAAACCCTAGGGGATATTTTTCATGAATTTTAGAGGGTTTAGTTGATTTTTATCCTAACTAGAGCCTTGTTGAATTTTGTGAGTCTATTTTAGGGTTATAGAATATCATTTAATTCTTGGATTGCACAATAACCCATTTCTGATTGAACCAACTCACTTTTTATCTTATTCAGCCCATTTAACCAATGTTTGGCCTTTAAGAAATCCCATTGATGTATTGCAATGGTAAAATTACAGTTTTACCCTTTATTTCATGTTCTCTTCTCAGAATACTTATTCCTTGAATTAGGCCCTTTTTCAGGTTATGTAAGAGCTTTTATTCTCTTTCTTAGGTCTAAATGAGCTAGTTAGGGCTCATGATGAGGTTCTCATCACGTCATATAACAAGTCTTAGATTAGGTCCATCAAGACTACGATAGGAAACTACAAATAGTTTTGAAATGGTTATTTGCATACAATTTAGGGACAATGGTCCCAAGGTTTGTTTTGAGGGATGGCAACCCCAACTTGGCCTAATGCGAAGAGCAAGAGGAGTTTCACCTCAAAGGTGGCTAAAAGAGGACCCAATTACATTGTCCTATGGGGCTAGCGATCTAGCACCGTAGCAAAGATCTTGTAATACGAGGGATGATTTATGTAAATATAAACTTTTAATAGACCAAAAATTTATACATTACAAAATATTTTCTCTACATGCATATACATTTTCCCTATTGAGTTTTTGCTGGCTTTGTTGTTGGAATTTTTACATGGTAAAAATACTAAAGTGAAATCAAGATACATATAAAAGAGGGGAGACAAACCAAGAAATGGAATTATTATAGCAAAAACTTGTTAATGTTTTTATTTGCTTTACAATGTAGTAAGCATGTTGTTTTCTAATCATTTGTAATTTTATACTAAGTGAAACTTGATGATGAAGTTTTAAATGAATAAAAGTTGTTGTGGCATGTTATTTTATTCATATTTTTCAAGAAAGTTGATTTCATGGTTAATTGCTTCGAAACGATCATTAATTGTGAATTTCGATTGGATAGGATACTAAGTCATCACAAAAATGGCATCAGAGTAATGATGACACACTAACTAGAAAGCAAATTCTAGATGTACAAGTAATTATTACCACAATGAAATGGATGTGAGGCTTGCAACTAGACAAGGGTAGTTTATTATGTTTTGCATGCAAGTGTTGTAACCACTAGCATATAGGTTACTTCAAAAAAACTAGTTGAGAATCACCTATTGACTTCCTAAAACCTACTATACTATTGCCTTATAGATGACGTATGCAGTTTTGTAGACATTTTAATTTAAAAAAAAAGGTTAAATCAAATAGCAGATCACATCTCACAAGGGTATGTTGGAAATGAGTATGAAGAGATAAGAATGGGAGGTCTCTAACCAACCTTTCAAGAGAAATAGA
Source organism: Thalassia testudinum (assembly GCA_037157565.1). Classification (NCBI taxonomy): domain Eukaryota; kingdom Viridiplantae; phylum Streptophyta; class Magnoliopsida; order Alismatales; family Hydrocharitaceae; genus Thalassia; species Thalassia testudinum. The sequence continues at coordinate 136,069,959 of JAZHRO010000073.1, forward strand.
CTTGGACAAAATCTTCCAGATAAGGAAGGGAACGATGACATTAAAGACTTGGAAAATGAGAGAGAAGATTTAAACTAATAGATTGAGGAACTTGTTAAGAAATCCTACAAAATCTTTTGGAACACTTAGGACTGAAAGATTGAATAAGCTACACCTATTGAGAATTAGAGGGAAGAAAATAGATGTAGACTATTAGAGTTAAAGGATTTTAATGTAATTTTAGGCATGGTTTGTTTATATTGATGTTGTGTTAAGTTTGATTTTGGGAAGAGAAGGTGTTATATTCATAGACGGTGCTCAAGTCATTGTATATGATAGAACATGTGTATAACATATCTTCATATCAAATATTGACAATTAAGGATTCTAAACTCTTGATTTAGAACATGAAGTATTATATTGTGTTATGAAGGTTTCAAATGAAGAAAAGAAAGTGGAGGATGCACCAACTATTGGACTTTTATTCTAGATGATTTACTAGGTTTTCTCCTTGATCAAGAAATATAATTTGAAATACATCTAACACATATAGAACCACTCTTTATATTTTCCTATTAAATGGCCCCAATTGAATTAAAAGAATTGAAGATGCAATTTTATAAATTACTTGAAGGGATTATTAAACGTACATGATTGAGATCATTTGAACTCGATCAGAAAGACTAACAATCAAGATCAGGAGAGAGAAATTTGGTAACCTAGTTCCACCTATGCAGTGTACATCTAGGGAAGGAATCAACCCTTACGAGTGCACCAGGGTTTTGCTTTTTGGTGTACAGTCTAAGTGATTACCCTTTTTATGTATACAATGCGCTCGTTTCATAGGAGGTTTAAAGCTCTAATTATTACATTTAGTTATTTGTTTTTTAGGGCGTGCAATCATTTCCTCCACTTCTCGAGGTCCCACTTCGCCTCTATGTTGTTATGCCTTCCAGGTCAACGTCGCTTGGGCTTCACTACCCTTGAGCCTGGGTGTGGTGCCACGATCAAATATCAAGCCAACTTCACATGAGGCGGCTAAGGTAGGCCTACCTTTCTAGGGTATTGGGCTTCTTAGGTGGCTAGCTTTGTTGCCTGAGGATCGCTTGGTTGCCTCTATTGGCCACCTCTCTTGGGTGAGCACGCTCGAATTGTGGTGACGCAAGCTTGATTCTCCTATTATAGAATTGCTCTTTTTGGGTCTTGGCCTTGGGCTGGCCCATTCTTCAATTCATTGGGCTTGTTGGGTTGGTTGTTTTAGGACTATCTTTTCTCCCCTCATCAATGTTACTCTTCACTATGTGGAGCACTTATATTATTTGAAAGATATCTCAACCGTAAAGGACAACAACCTTCTCTAAGATGGACTTAAGGCTTAGTTATTATCAATTAAAAATCAAAGTGTATGATGTACCTAAAATTACCTTTACAACAAGTATAAACTCTATTAGTTTCTTGAGATTATGAATTCCCTAACAACATACACTACAAAAAAAATTACTTTTAGCAGTGAATTAGATAGTGGCATATAATGCATTTGCAACTAATTTCTTTGATTTAGCGACAATTTTTTTGTACATGCCACTATAACATTTTGTCAAACGATAATTAGTATTAATGGTAAATATATTCACCACTATTGCCTTTGAATTAGTGGCAATTGTTACTTATGCCACTAGAATATTTCTGTTAAATGACAATTAGCATTAGTGACAAATATAATTGTCACTATATCCTTTCATTTAGCAGCAATTGTTACATATGCCACTATAATATTTTTGTCGAGCGACAATTAGTATTAATGGCAAATGTAGTTGCCATAATATGTATATAATAAATTGATATTAGTAAATTTTAAGGGACAATTTAGCGAAAAAAATTTTATGCCACTAAAGACTTTTTATAAAACATTGGTTGAGACCTTTTAATGAAAGTGAAAGAAGGCCACTAAAAGCTATATTCAAACTTATCCCTTTAAATAGACATTATAACAAAATATATTTTTTGCAACCATATTATTGAGACAGTTTTATTTATGGGGATAAAAAAGAGGCGATGACAAAAAAGTCATCCCTAAAAATTAATTATTTTTTTCAAGATAGATGAATAATATGTATAATTTAATCATCTTTTTCATACACTTCCCTTCCCTTTAAATCAATTTCGTGAGTGCTTATATAGCATGATCGAAGATTTTTTTTTCTTTTAATGATAACTAAAATGTCATGGAAGAACCCTCCATCTCATAAGACACAACAACCCCTTCCCATTCTCCCTCGTCGTGTCTATAGTGTTCGATCACTATAAGAAACTAATACTTTTATGATGGTTACATGTGACAGAAATATCTACTGTTGCAAAAATATCCATTTTTTGTAACAATAACAATAAGATCTTAAAAAAGCAACCGTAGTAACCTTTGTAATAAACAAATACCATCACATTTGATCACAAAAGAAAAAGGCAGGGATTTTGGCACCACTTACAAAGAACAAAAATTGAACTTTCCTCATTGATTGTAACTGTTAAGCGGTAATCATCAAAGTTTAGAAAATCGTGTCATAGTATAGTAAAGAAAATCGAATCGACATTTAAATTTATAGTGCTCAAGAAACATGAGCTTCGGGGTTCATTCATAGGGAGCAAAATTGGAATCCAACCAGTAATCGAAAGATATAAATGTGAGAATAATAAATGATTCACAAGAAATAGTATGCAATACATAATCAATCATAAAAATATATAAGAAATTTGAGTTTTCAAATGAGTCATAAAGAAATACATAAGAGGCTAAAAAAAATCATTTTATACTCAGCATAAGCCTCTTAATATCCACGCATACTTAACACTTATCAACTCCTCAACACTCAAATTCGGACTCTAACACTTAACTAAATTTCAATCCAATTAGATGTCTGTGACTCTTCACAGATGCCTTAACTTCTCAAGCTCAAGTTCTCTGAAGCAAAACCCTCCCCCTCTCTCTCACAAATCCTCTCCTTTTTCTTTCTAACCCAGTTCAATTCCAACCCCAAATCAGACCGGTTCAAAGCATAGATGGGCCCCACACTTGCATGGCGTAGGTGAGTGTGCGAGCGTGTGTTGGTTTGTGTAATGGGACCTGATGAGGTATGGCTCATCATAGCTAAAATGCCCAAATTAGGCTAGAAAATAGGTTAAACACTACATAATTAACACATGAAATGGGTTAAGTGTAGGAAATAACAGAAATGACCTAAAACATCCAATTTGTGTTAAAAATGCAAAATTAGGTCATAAAATGAGATATTTTATCATTAATACAAATTGATATCCATTTGCAAATTGAACACATTTTTTGGTTCAAAAGTCCAAATTGAAAGTGAAATCAAGTTCCTAAATGTTCAATTGGGCTTCAATAAAAAACTTGATTGCTTTTGGACATCACTGGGACCTTGCATTTAGAGTTTTACATATAGGTCCTCAGGGCATAACACATTTCATTGAAAACCTTGAAGGGCCTTTTTGATAGCCGCAGGGGCCTCTAGCTTCAGGGACTGCGTTGCTATAGATTCCTTTACTTACGGGTTCCTTCACAATTCTTCTACCCTTTCGCCTTAAGGGTCTCCTCGCAAATTCTCCAAAACACTTGTTGGCAAACCTTCACTATAGCAACTTGCTGATTATGTCATCATCATCCATATCTAGCTTTATTTAGTCACAATCCATTGATAAATGCTCCTACATAACCGCCAAAGAGTCGTAATTCACTGTATATCCTTTCTGAGAGAAATGCATTAAAACAAGGGTAAATATGCAGTTTTATCAGAATATCCTAAATGTAGAACAATCACAAGATTTTTCAGGGGTTAATTAAAGGTCAAATGTTCATAAATGTCTAATAAGTGCGTTCATGCAGAACAAAACGAGTTTTCATGCATTTCGAGAATTAATGGACATCTGAAACCCTAAAAATTGACCCGCTTAATTAATTGAGGTTCTGATTAGGATAAATTCACCTAAACCTTCTAAAAAATAGAGGCCTCCAACTTTGTCAGTTAATTAAACATCAAAGGTATCAAACCTTAGGGAATTCTCTCACATCTATGCCCCTAGCTTTCGAAATATTTGCATAGAGGCCTCCAACTTTGTCATCATCTTCACACAAAAGCCCTTGCCACCATTGAGGTCAAACCTGACCTCCAAGCAACATTAACTGAACTAAATCATACTCTAATGGCAATCAAATCCCACCAAAATTGGTGGGATTGATGTTCACGCATAGGCGAACAATCTAGGATCAATTTGGAGTTGAAAGTCTCCATAGATTGCTTGTGCGAACTCACGAGAATCGTGGGTTCTTTTCCTTCAAGACCAAGCCATGGAATCCCTCTTTCCTGATTCGGAGCTCTCCCTGAAGTTCTATAAAGACAGGTCATGCACAACCTCACCTCCTTAGCTTGGTTTGGAGGTTGGACACCCCTTATTCCCTTCTCCTCGACCTCCATGTCCACGAGCTCCGGAGATCTCCTTCGACCACCTTCCTCGTTCGCTCTCATAGACGATAATGAGTGGATTCTTCATCCTCATCTTCTTCCACGTGTTGCAATACCAGCGGCTGCCGCCTATCTCCCCTTGTCGTCGCCGCTTCTCCCACTTGAGGTTTTATCTTCCCCACGTCCGGCGTACCACCGGCGTGGGCATTCCCCCCTTTCATCCGTTAGTTTAGGGTTAGATTAGTTCCTTTAGAGTCTTAAGTTAGTTTCCCTTACCCAAAATCCAAAAAGAAACCCTCGACGCACAAGCACGCTGTCATCTTCTCCACCTCCGGCCACTTCTCCGGCGTGGTTATCCGCTTGCTACACAAGTCCACCCACCTCGCCGACACCTCCACAACCTTCACCACAACACCATGAAAAAAACCCCTCTACCTATTCGCCACTCCACCCACTCAAACCCTCCGTCGACCAACCCATCTTTGCGCCTCCATCTCTGACTTTGTTCGACCACTCCACGCACTCCCACACCCCACGGACACCGCCACCATCTTCCACATTCTCTAGCGACTCTATTTAACCATTTAACGAGGGCTTTCAAGCCCGTATTTGTGTTTTAGGTCTTCGGTCGGAGCTCCGTCACCGTGTCATCCCTCCGACGGTGTTCGTGGTCTTCTAACCACGATTACCCCCAGGTGCCACGACTTGATCCTAGGAAGAGACCCAGGCCTTCAATTAGGAGCTTCGAGAGCTCATTCACCCTTAATTGGACAAGCATTCAGCCACTGGTCGCACGTAGAGAACTGCAGACAAGATAGTCCTACATCGGGGACGTAAGAGCGGAAGAGGGTGCATAAGTTGATTTTCTGTTTCCTCCTTATCACCTCCAAACATGGGGTGAGGTCCCCTTCACCCTTCACATGCCTGACCCGTCTAAGCTCTCCGACTCCTCGACTGCGACACATGCACGTTGCCTTGGACCTGATTATGCGACTTGTATACCCGATTAACCTGATTATCTGTGAGAAAGAGGAGAGGAGGAAGGAAAGAAAGAGAGAATAGGGGAGGGGTGGGTTTTGCTCTTCAGAGAGAGCCCGATACTTGGTCGTTCTAAGAAGGAGCAGGAAAAGGTTTGTACAGAAAGAAGAAGAGAGAAGAGGAGAGCTAAAGGCAGAAGACGAAGGAGAAGAGAATGGAAGAAGAAGAAGAGAGCAACAGAAGAAGATCAAAGGAACAACATTGTAGCAAGTGACATTTAAGTCATTTGACTTGATAAATTAGACGTCTGATCATTATTTATTTATTTTATATGCATTGAGTAGTTGATATACATGTGCTTAGACTAATAATTGGTGATCTAAATCACCATTATTTTGTCTTAGATATCTTTTTGGTCTCTTAAAGTTTTGAAATACTTATGTTATTCATTGAATATCTAAAGTGACAGATTAGCATTCATTGAATATCATTACTGTGTTTCATTCATTATGCTTATTTATATTTTAATTGAAGATTAGCGCATGAACTCTTATTTGCTCCCTATGTTCGACCTCGGACTTTATTTGGATATTCGAGTTATAAATTTTATTTGTTGAGAGATCGATTGAGGATTTTGCATTACAACGATGATAACTTAATCTAAATCCTCTCTAGATCCTATCAACACAACCATTGAATTCGCACAATCTAGGCCATTCATCTCATGTGACCATCATCCAATGGCCGATCTAAATCCAATCTTCGCGCGCCTTTGCATGTGGAATCACCCCCTTATCCAGATCTCATCTAACAACCTTAATTTGTGTTGAACCTTTCGTGACTCTCTTCCTCTCCATCTCACCATTGAAATCCTACCTGCTTAATCCTACCCTCATGGTGACCATAATCAATGGCAAGCTTACTTAAGCAACTCCAGAGCTCGCGCACATGGCAATCGACCTCCCCTCCTACCTTCTTGAGGTGATCCCTTTGTCCTCTCCAGCAACTTCTAATCCCTTCAACCGCCGCGCCTGTGACAGGGGTGTGGTTCTTCACCTTCAATTCTTCCTTGTCAAGCTGGATCTCGTAACACCAGAAGACGACCCTGGAGCTCCTCTTGTGGGCTCTTCACTCACTGGAGACCTTCCTCCTTTCCTCGTCCTCAACTGCTGGCTTTGTATCCACAGGTCCTGTTCGTCTGATTAGATTAGGATTTTCAACTTTCTAGAGTAGTTTAGAGTAGTAATTAGTGTAATTAGATTAGCTAAGAGTAGATTAGAAATTGGAATTTGTGATGGAGTGGTTTAGATTAGAGTTAGATTAGGATTAGATCGCTTTCACCCTCTCTGATCAATTCAAATCAGAGAGGTGATTTCCCGCTTTCACTTCGATACCTTGATCTTCCCCTACATCACATCGACCACTTTCTGATTTCCCTTGCATTTTTATTCATCATCCACCCATCCATCAAGGTTAAATTCAGATTTGAAGTCTTGGCTTCTAGATCTGAATTTATGCCTAAATCCACTTAGGGGTTCTCCCATTCATTCCATAAGCTCACAAAGACCCCCCGATCTAGTTTGATTGTCTCGAATTGCTCGATTCCTCTCAGATTTGCTTTTAATGCCCAATCTCATGATTTGGAGTTCATTTGGTTTTCATTGGATTCAATTGAGCTATTTGAGGTGTTTAATTGCTTAATTGGGTATATTGCAATGAGTATTGTGCTTTAATTTGAATTTGAATTGTAGATGAGCTTATACCCAATTTGAGCTTTGTTTTAGGTAGTTCAAGCCAAGGAAAATCAATAAGTCTAATTTGAGGCATAAACAATGTTTTAGTGGGTAAAATGGATCATCTAACGTCCTTGTTCACTAGTCAATGGTGAATAGGAACTCTAGCTGATCACATCAATTTAGTGATCCATGACCAAAAACTCAAACTCTACAACAGGGCATCATGGTTTTGATTTTGAATGACATGAAATTCCAGATTTGATCAGAGGTTAGATTTGATCAAAGGTCTAATTTTGAATGACTTTCTTTTCACCAATTCTCATATTTTCAGAGTTTTAAAAGATTTGTGAGAAAGGTATTTAATCAGATCTAAAAACAACAAATCAAAAGGATTGATCTTAATGTATCAGTCCAACAATGAGGCAAATTTGATCCCTAATCAGATCTATGTGATCTGATCTGAGCTGCAGTCAGATAAAAATATTGCAGCAGCTTCCAGCTGCTGAATTTCAACTAAGAGTGCAGCAGTAGCTGCATTGTTGCATTAAGACAACTGAGCAGCTGATCTGAGCTGTAGTTGAATCAGACAGTAGCTATAGCTGCAGCAGCAGTTGCTGTTGTAATCTTTCATTAGTTACTGTTTTAGCTGATCTGAAGTGAATTTTGGATGAGGATTTGAAGCTGACTCTGTATGATTCTTTAGTTCATCATATATGATTCTTTGGTTCAAATTTGATCCAAATAGCATGTAAATGATGTTTTAAATTCTTTTGTCTATTCATTCACAAGTTTAACTATCCAAATTGAGTTTTTCAATGAAATTGATGTAGAAATCTGGTTTAACACTTCATACATCTTTTATATAATATGTTGGACAGTTCTAATTGTGTATACCTTTTATTCAGCCTTTAAAACTCTTTATAAGGCCATAAGTTCTTTAGTGAAACACCCTTTCAAGGACTAAAATAAAAATCATAAAAAAATTAAAAAAATAAAATAAAGGTGTCTTGAGTTGGATTAAGTATTTTTCTATGTTTGTGTCAAGTTTTAAGGTAATTTGAACCCTCGACTTAGTAGAACATACCAGCTAATGGTTAAGTATACCTTAGAACTTAATAAAAGACAAAATCTTAAAAATCACAAAAAAAATTCTCTCTCTCTCATCTCCTACCTCTATTATATATATAAAAATCATAAACACCATAAAAATCCCAAAAACTCCCAAAATTATCCTATGTACTATGTGTATACCTGTATGTATAATTTAAACCTAAGTTATATGTATATATTGTATAATATGTACATAATAAGTATATTTAGCTTAAATATGTATTCTATATATTAAATTAAGCATTTAAAATGATTTATTATATATATAAATTTATTGTATTATTATCTATCATTTATATTAACTTAAGTAATTACTTAAACCTATCTATATGTACATAACTATACCTAATATTGTACATATGTATTTATATATGTATTATGTACTATACAGTACCAGTAATGTAATTTAATTAAGTATTTATAGTAAATAATTAAGTCATTAAGTTAACTAAGTAAATTACTAGCTTAAAATAAAATAAATTAGTAATTTAAGTTAACATTGAGATAATTTCTAATGTATAGTTGTATTATATCATATTAACTATTTTCAACCTATTTATACTATATTTATAGTGAATTATAGTATTTATAAATTATTTATATGTAAAACTGACTTAAACGAACATTTAATTGTGTATAAATTAAAATAAAGTTCCTAAAATATGATAAAAATGTGTAATAAATAATTTATTATGTATATAAACATTATATAATGTCAATTGTATGATTAATTAACTAATTTATACTTTAATTAAGTAATTAACCTCTAAATTAACATGTATAAACTGTAAATTTTGACTAATTTAATTATATATCTAGATAATTTATTTCTCTAAATTAGTTGTACAATTAGGTAGCCCTATATAAGGGCTTTACAATGATATAATTTAATTTAAATTTGGATTAAATGTGGGCCCTCAAATCGAGGGCCAAAATCATCAAGTCAGAACACAACACAACGCACAGTAGCGTCTGATAGGCACTAAACAAGGTGCCACATCATGGCTGATAGACCGCATGCAGCGGTATAAGCGGAATTCCATCCTTTACCTCTCTAGTCGTCAAGGCATAGGGCACCTCCACATCATATCCCATACCTTCTTCTCTGATACGAATGAGCATATGAATTGATATTGGCATAGCGCTTGGGTCGGGGGCCATGCACTGTGCTGGGCCTGCTTGGGCCTGAAAGAATCGAAAAAAATACACACTGATGATACTAGAATCGGGTTTAGTAGTGGTCTAATCCCACTTATATGGGTACTGTGTATCCCACGAAAGGTCGGTTCACCAATTAAAAAAATCAAAATTTTGGTTAAGGGAAAAGTGAACTGGCTGTCTAAGAGAGAGGAAGGATGACCTAAAATAGACTAAGATCTAAGAGAGAGGAAGGATGACCTAAAATAGACTAAGTGTTGAAATAAGAAGAGAGAAGTGAGCTGAAAACGGCGTTGGAGCTGATAAAAGTGCTTGTGTGCATGTGTTGCATTGTGTGTGTATATATATGTATAACATATATATAAAAAGTATATGTAAATAAATAACATATACTGTAATATATATATAGTATGTATATATGTGTAATGTAAGTAAAGTGTTGTTTGAGCTCTTATATATGTATATAAATAACAAAGAGCTTTAGTGATAGATAGATCCATCACTGTATATATATTTATATGTTAGTATAGATAACTATTTTGCCTTATGTTATGTATATACCTTTCTAAGGCTTGAGCGATACTTATATATGTTACTGTATATATAATATATGTTACTATAGACATTAGTATGTTAATATAATTTAGTATAGTAGATATTACTAGTTATTTTTGTACCTATACCTAGGTATTACTTGTATTAGTTGTATATAACTAACATATTGTAGTAGTAGCTAGTTTTTGTTGCCTGTTTATTATACATATGTTTTTCATGCAACGATAGCAATCTGGGAGAGCATTTTATTAATCACTATAAAGACATGATTACAACGTAGATCCCCACATATGTATGAAAGACCAGCATACATTTACAATTTGCTCCACACATACTGGCTTCCCCTGAAACAAAAAATCATTTCTCGCTCTCCAAACACACCACATGACTGCCGCCATATGACAGGGCAGTTTATCATGCAACAAAATTTTTTTCCGTAGAACATCCTCAATGGGAAGAGGTTCCCTGCATACTCTTCTCCACACAGCATCAGTGATTGCACATGAAGAAAACATATGAATGGAACTATCGGCTGGAAAACCACATAGCAAGCAGGATTGTAACACAGCACCCATTCTTCTATGTCTGAGATCACCTGTCACCAATCCATCCCTCCTACATAGCCAAAGAAAAATCTGGACTTTAATTGGGATCTTTAGTAGCCACAGCTTTTTCCCTACCGCATCAGCCTCCATTGAGTAGGAGTGCCTCATGATCTTTTCGTATGCTCTTGCAGGAGTGAAAATTCCCTCCCAGCTATATCTATCTTCAATACCAGGCAGCAGCCTAAAAGCCATCAGATCTTGCTCCAGGCAAGTCTTTTCCTCCCATGTTCTTGTGCCTTCTCTGCTAGATTCACCCCCACCAATCCGCCAGGCCTCATTCCCCTCAGACCAGAACCTGCAAATCGGGTCCCCTTTATTCATGTCAGCCGCATAAGCTCTTGGATATACTTCCTTTAGTTGACCCAAAGAAGACCATTCCTCTTGCTAAAACTTAAAGTAGCATCCATCACCTAAAATAGGTTGAAACATCTGCCAGTTGTTCTTCTTGGCTTGTATCATAGATCTCCAAAAAGGAGAAGGCTTAAGTGGTTGGAGACGGTCCAAAGAACGATGCGAGTTGCCATAGTTTTCTTTAATAAGATTCACCCAATTCTTATTCTCATCATTAGGCAATTTGATGGCCTACTTAAGCAACAAAGCATCATTGAACTCTTTAAGAGATTTTATTCCCATACCACCTTGATCTTTTGGCATACAAAGGCTATCCCGCTTCACTGGCTGAAGAAATTTACCTTCATGATTGGCTCCCTTCCAAGAGATGTGTTTCCACATCACATCAATACGCTTCCAGATGGACTTAGGTGCTTTAAACATAGAGAAGAAAAAAATAGGGATGGAAGTTATCACCGAGTTCAAAAGAATATGTCTGGCCCCCTTAGAGAGATATTTGCTGCTCCATCCTTGTAGCTTGATAGAGATTTTATCAAATAGAACATGCCAGTTGCTCTTCTTAAGTTTAGTACATTTCAGAGGCAAGCCCAAATATCTGATAGGGAGAGTAACCAGGGGGTACCTAATATTGAGGAGATGGCCGATTGCTCGTCATTAGTTAGTCCAAAGCACACCAAAGAGGACTTATCACCATTCAATTTCAAACCAGATATTTCCCCAAATATCTTTACCATGTGGAGCAATGCCTGTGCTTCTTGTTCATTCCCTTCTACAAAGAAAACTGTATCATCAGCATACTGCAAAACAGGAGCCACGGCATTCCTGTTGGGGATGGAATATCCTCTGATGACACCAGCCTCTGACAATCTGCAAGCATACCTCGCTAAAGTGTCAACTGCGAGGTTGAACACAAGTGGAGCAAGAGGGCATCCCTACCTAACACCACATTGAGGCTGAATCCATGTCCCACAAGGCCTACATTTAATCAAAGGTGAGAAAGAAGCAATGGTGATGCACCTTTTCATCCATTGCAGCCACAAAGGTTGAAACCCCCTTCTCTTGAATATTTCCCATAGATATTGCCATGACACTGAGTCATATGCCTTTCGGAAATCAACCTTCCATAGGAAGGCTTTACACTTTCTCCCGTGCCAATCCATCACCATCTCCTGTGCCATGATAAAGGACTCTTGTAATGACCTGTTGGAGAGGAAAGTAGATTACACTGGGAGAATGAGGTCTTGTAGAACCTTCCTTAATCTGTTAGCCAGAACCTTACTCACCAATAAATATATGGAATTAGACAAAGCAATTGGTCTAAACTCCGAGAAGTAGTTTGCACCTGGCTTTTTTGGGAGTAGAAAAAGATAGGATCTGTTAATTTTGTCAAAGACACTATTACCCTTCTAAATTCCCCAACTACTTCCATCACCTCCCCGTTCAACATAGTTCAAAATTCTTTGTAGAAGAAGACCTATATTCCGTCTGGACCCGGCGAACCTTCATTATTCAAATCATTTAGCACTTCCCAGACCTCTTCTGCGGAGATGGGAGTCACCAAGCTACCAGCTTGTTGCATAGAGAGGTGGGGAAAAACTGACCCTACCATCTTCCACACCCCCCTTCCAGCTACCCGAGAATTGTCCTTGAAGTATCTAATGGTAGCGACTTTGATTTCAGGTATAGATGTAGTTTCCTGACCGTCCACAACAATGGAGGAAATAAGATCATATCTTCCTCGTGCATTGGCCACCAAATGGAAAAGTTTGGTATTGGCATCCCCCTCTTTGAGCCAAAGTTGTCGTGAGCGCTCACGCCAATCCATTTCTCTTTTTAAGTCTTCCTCAGCCACTATTCCTGCTAGTTCTTCCTGTCCAGCAGCTCCTGCTCAGTCAAATAGGTGGTCTCCTCCTTTGCATCCAACTATTGTATTGTAGCCAGAGCTTCAATGCATTTTTGGTTCCTTAGTACAGCCACTGTGGAGCCATATTCTTTCAACATGGAACTCATATATGTTAGTTTAGCAGCCAATTTGACTATTGCAGTGCCTTCAGTTTGATTGGATCTCCACCAGAACTCAATCATTTCACAGAATCCCTACTCTCTAAGCCAAGACTTTCTGAGTTTAAAATAAGACCCAACATGTGTGTTGTCACCACTGTCCCAGACCAACGATGTATGATCTAAAAATGGATGCTCCAATCCTGGCACCGAGGATAAGTGGAATTTCTCTAGCAGCTCTGCATTCTCGAAGAATATGTCCAGTTTGGAGCACAGACCATTCCCACTTCTCCATGTAAAATCCACCCCAGCAGTGGGAAATTCACTCAACCCCAGTTCTTGTACTGTTAACTGAAATCCAAGAGAAGCATTGTCCAGAATTCCATTCAATTTGTCTAACTCTGTTAAGGTGCAGTTGAAGTCACCCCCAACTAACCATGGCAGTCCCTGTGAGTGTCTCGCCAGATCTATTAGGTCCTCTCACAATTCAGATCGACTGCTCGCAACACATGGGCCATACACACCTGTGATTAAACATTCCATCTCCCCTTGGATCATCTTACATTTGCAAGAGATCGCATGCCTAGATTTAAAGACCTCAAGCACATCTAAGCATGCCTCCTTCCACCAAAATGCCATTCCTCCCGCTCTTACATTTGCTCCCACTGCCACACAACCAGCATATCCATTTTTCTTCAGATCAGTCCACAAAGGACTGTTCTCACATTCCATATGTGTTTCTTGAATGAGAGCACATTCAATGTCCCATTCTCCTAGATATCTCATAAGGCCCTTCTAATTTTATTGTGCAACCCACACACATTCCAGGAGAGAACTCTCATCTCCCCTTTTGAGAATCCCCTATGTTTGCTTGAGTCATGCGTTCAGCTTTAATTATCAGAGCAATAGAGTTTTCATCCACCTTCTTGGTCGCTAAAATCTTTCTTCTTTGCCTTAGCTTATATGGGGATCTCCCCGGGGTCGATTTTGATGAAGCTCCAGGCCCATATGCCAGATCTTTGGCAGCATTGAAAGAGGAAGTTTGTACCATCGAGTTCACTGGAATATCTTGCAGTAGTCCCACAGATTGTTCTTCCTCCTGAATAGTTTGGTCATCCCCCATCACAACCATCTCCTCCTCTTCCCTCTCCTTGTAGTGATGATCTTTCCTCTTCTTTGGCTCGGGTGCCTCCTCAGGTGCACCTCTCCCTGCCTGCTCCAATGAGGGTTCCTCTCTAACTGTAACGACCCGGTTCCTGAGTCCCTACGAGACACGAGAACCGGACCGACTCGACTAATCCCAAGACCTAGTCGTCCAACGAGGAAGTAACCAAAGACAGTAAAATAAACCACATTCAGCATGAATATAACTAACAGTAAGAAAGTACAACAGTAAGGAAAGAAACTACTAAAGTAGGCACCACCACAATAGTAAAACAACATTTATCATATAACAAAAACTGCAGGTAAAGAAGGTACAGCGGAAACCAAAAACTACTCACTAGAACAGAAACAAAAGAGGTACAAAAGGCTGTGGTAACTCTACTGGACCCTACTCGGCCCAGCGTCCTCTGCAGCCGCCGACCCTGGCTGCTCAACACCTGGTCCTGAAAAAGGTACCAAGTGTAACATGTCAGCAAAACGCTGAGTAGAGTGGCAAACTAACTAAAGGCAACAGTAGAGTGTACAGTAGCTGTTAAGTTCTATTACTTCCTTTATTCACATCTTTCAATTTTTCTCACTATTTCATTTATTTCTCAGATCCTTTACTTGATCTCGAATGTCCTCGTGGGAACGATCTTGATTGCAGTCTTTTCCAAAAGCAGAAGTAGCACGTGGTGCTCTCCTGGCCGGGAGAGTCCCCCGTGGTGATCCTACCCTCAGTCAACCACCCCAAGGTCACTGACAGACGTAACGGTGACTACGGCACGCGCGATAAACGCACAGGTAGCTAGCCCGCACTGGCACGTGGTCAGTCGTTTCCGTTAACGGGTGCGCCCAAAGCACAGCACGGAACCAGGGCAGAGCCCTCTCAGTAACAGGGGTCCAACCCCTCCACAGTAACCAAACCGGGGCCTTGCCCCTCCACAGTCCGCGCACCCTCGCCTGACTACCCTGGTTTGCCCTAGTGGGCCTAACAAGTCGGTGAAGGAGGCTAGCAGAACCCCGGGGCCCGTGGGGTAGCTAGTACTCTCCTAACACTAGTAGCTCTCCTCGGTACTACGTACACGAGGGCCAGCAAGTCGGTACAGAGCGGCCAATCCTAACCCCGGGTCCCTGGGGTGGCTGGCCCCACTCTGCACTCAACAGGTACAGGTACTTCCCTTGGTACTGCGTACCCAAGAGACAGTACGAACAACATCTCAGTTCCATTCCTTTCTCTTTCCAGGAGTTCCACTCCTAATTCCCCGTAGGGTTCCATCCTTTAATCTCAGAACATCTTATGTTTCACTTTCCAGTTTCACGTTCTTACAAACCATGATTTCAGTCATGTTCCTTATTCATAACAGGCAGCTGTTAATTCAATTTACAGGCAGCTTTATATATTCCTTTCCATTTTTTCAAGACTGCAGTAATATACATTCCACTAGTTTTTCCATCCTAGGATTCATGCCATATCCTAGGATCTATCATACAATCTAGTTTTCCGGCCCTAGG
Organism: Thalassia testudinum; assembly: GCA_037157565.1. Taxonomy (NCBI): domain Eukaryota; kingdom Viridiplantae; phylum Streptophyta; class Magnoliopsida; order Alismatales; family Hydrocharitaceae; genus Thalassia; species Thalassia testudinum. Next base: position 136,085,565 of record JAZHRO010000073.1, read on the forward strand.
ATTCATGCAACACCTAGGAGCTATCATTCCATATATTTCTCATTCCTAGGATTCATGCAATGCCCTAGGTTCTAGTTATGGTTCCATACTTTAACAGATTTTATTAATACTTAAAGCCACTCTACCAGGTACAACGGGAGTAATGGGGGCGCGATCGGGAATCCCGCGTGCCTCCGTGACTCTCAAGACTGCAACCGAACGAGATCCTATCACAAGGATCAACACAAGGAGTGTCTCAAAACAGTGTATAGCTACTGTAGACGGGTAGAGGAATTAATTCTGAAAAGAACGCAACTCGAATCGCGAAAAACGGAGCCCGAACAGGCCCTAAACGGGTCGTAAAAGACGATACTGTTCAAAATCAGACGTCTGGAACTTCTTTCAGACGTCTTAAAAAGTGGATCAGAGAATTACCTGTTCAGGTTGTTTCCCAGACGTCCAGAAGTCTGCGGGGACGTCTGGCCTATCTCCTAGACGTCCGATGGTCACCCCGGACGTCTGGAGGTCACTCCCGCCGTCTGGTACAACTTCCAGACGTCTGATTCGCAAAGGATGGCGAATCAGCGAGCCTGCGCACAGCCAACTCCCTCCCTTAGTACGGTCAGTCGACAGGAAGGAAGGAGAAGGCGGTAAACTCACCTTTCAGACGTCTGTAAGGTCTTAAAGACGTCTATCTCGCCGTCTGGCTGTCAACCCAGACGTCTGATTCTGGAAATTTTTTCCAGAATCAGGGCGCTGCTCGGCCTCCGCTCGCGACGCCGCCCACGTCGCGCCTCGCGCGTCAGCTGCTCAGATCGCAGCAGGTCCCTCTCCGCGTCGCTCCGCGCCCCCTGCGCCCTCCGCGGGCCGGCCAAGCCGCTCCGGCGAGCTCGCCCTCACGGCAGAGCTCCGCCCTCGCACGCCGCACCTCCGCGCTCACTGCGGCCGTCGCTGCAGCCCTCGCGTCCGCTCGCTCTCGCGCACAGGAAGGAGAAGAAGGAGGAGGCTGTGGAGACGGGAGGGGAGGCGTGGCCCTTTTAAGGTCGCGCGAGGAGGAGAGAGGGGGTGGCAGGCCGCCTGCAGCCGCAGAGAGAGAGAGGGAAAAAGAGAGAGAGAGAGAGGAATCGCGGGTCTGTGCGCACAGGCACGCAGACGACTCTCCCGTGCGAAAAAAACTATTTTCCAGACGTCTGGATGTGATCCCAGACGTCTGTATCGACGTCTGGGCCACCTCCCAGACGTCTTAAAAGACGTCTGGGGCACGCGTTCGTTACAATATAACAAACTGAAAGGAAGTTTCGTCCCCGAAACTTGCACCAACTAGGGTGCGGAAAAAAAAAGATGTCCAGATAACCATAACAAACTCAAAGAGGACCGAAGCCGGTCCGAAAAGACGTACCCGCGAAAAGCTCCGGGTACCGCTCCCGCATTGCCGCCTCAGGCTCCCAGGTAGCCTCCTCGTACCGGTGGCTCCTCCACAAAACCTTTACCAGGGGTACTTGCTTTCGTCTCAACCTGCGGATGGCTCGGTCTAGGATCTGCACTGGCCGCTCGGGGTAGGTCAGGTCGTCGCTCACCTCGATGCTCTCGTGACTCAGAACGTGACTGGAATCGGCCACGTACTTCCTGAGGTTGGACACGTGGAACACGTCGTGCACACCAGAAAGCTGTGGGGGAAGGGCAAGTCTGTAAGCAACGGGTCCAACCCACTCCAGGACCTCAAAGGGCCCCAGGAACCTCGACGCGAGCTTCCCTCTCACCCCAAACCGCTGTAAGCCCTTCATGGGCGAAACACGAAGGAAGACGTGGTCCCCAACCTCGAACTGCACCTCTCTGCGTCTGCGATCCGCGTAGCTCTTCTGTCTGCTCCTGACAGTGCGGAGTCGTCTGTAGATTTGCTCAACTACCTCCTGACTCTGCCGGATCAACCTGGGGCCAACCTCCCACTTGGTCCCCACCTCAACCCAACTTAAGGGTGCCGTGCATTTCCGTCCGTACAGAGCCTCGTAGGGAGCCATGCCGATGCTCGAGTGATAACTGTTGTTGTATGCAAACTCCGCCAGGGGCAGGTGCTCCTCCCAAGAGCCCCTCCAGTCCAGTACACAGGCACGCAAAAGGTCCTCAAGTGTCTGTATCGTGCGCTCAGACTGTCCATCCGTCTGGGGGTGGTAAGCCGTGCTAAACCTCAACCTCGTCCCCAAGGCCTGCTGAAACTCAGCCCAAAACTGGGACGTAAAGCAGGTATCCCGGTCGGATACGATCTCCCGCGGAACTCCGTGTAGTCGCACCACATCACGGATATACCTCTCTGCCAACTGTGCTGGTCCCAAAGTGACTCGGATCGGCAAGAAACGCGCCGTCTTCGTCAATCTATCCACTATTACCCAGACTGCGTCATGTCCCCGCTGGGTAACAGGTAAGCCCACCACCAAGTCCATGGTGATGCTCTCCCACTTCCACTCTGGCACTGGAAGCGGCTGAAGCGGCCCTGCAGGCCTCTGATGCTCAGCTTTCACCTGCTGGCACACTAAGCACTGCTGCACGAACTCACCCACATCCCGCTTCATCCCTCTCCACCAAAACTTGCGTCTCAAGTCATGGTACATTTTCGTGTTTCCGGGATGTATGGTGAATCTGGAACCGTGTGCCTCAGTCAGGAGCTCTCTCAACAGCTCCTCGTCTCTGGGAACGCACAACCGTCCCCTCAAGCGTAACACCTGGTCTGTGAAAGAGAAGTCCCCTAGGTCCCCTGATAGTACTCTGTCGCGCAAAGATTGCAAGTACGGATCAGCCATCTGTCCGGTGATGATACGGTCTATCAGCTCTGGCCTGGTCTGCCGTGTCACCGTCACTGCCCCACAGTATCCTCGTAACTCTAGAGGCCGCCAACTGCCCACCTCCTCCAACAGGCTCCAACTCTGTAACTGTAGACTGGCCAAGCATGCGGGCGCCTTACGGCTCAAGGCGTCAGCCACCACATTGGCCTTTCCCGGGTGGTAGGAGATGCTGCAATCGTAGTCCTTCAGGAGCTCCAACCAACGTCTCTGTCTCATGTTGAGCTCCTTCTGGTCAAAAAGATATCTGAGGCTCTTGTGATCTGTAAAAATCTCGAAGGTCTCACCATACAAGTAGTGCCTCCAGGTCTTCAGCGCGAAGACAACAGCTGCCAACTCTAGGTCGTGGGTAGGGTAGGTATGCTCATGGGGCTTCAGTTGCCGCGAAGCGTAAGCGACAACATGACCCCTCTGCATGAGCACACCTCCTAACCCCTGCAAGGAAGCGTCCGTGTACACAACGAACCCGCCACTACTGTCAGGGATGGTGAGCACGGGAGCCGAGGTCAACCTCTCCTTCAGCTCCAGAAAACACGCCTCACAGGCGTCTGTCCAAGCGAAAGGCACGTCCTTCCGGGTCAACTGTGTTATAGGACGCGCAATCTGTGAAAATCCTCTGATGAACCGTCTGTAGTAACCTGCCAGTCCCAGGAAACTGCGAATCTCAGTGACTGAACGCGGTCTCTCCCACCTGAGCACTGCCTCGACCTTGGCGGGATCCACCGCCAGGCCATCACCAGAGATCACATGACCCAAGAAGGTCACCTCCCTCAACCAGAACTCGCACTTGCTGTATTTGGCGTACAGCCTACGTCGTCTCAGAGTGTCCAGAACCATCCGCAAGTGCTGTCCGTGCTGCGTCCGATCTCTAGAATAGATGAGTACATCATCTATGAAAACCACCATGAACTGATCCAAGTACGGTCTAAACACCCTGTTCATCAGGTCCATGAAAGCAGCGGGGGCATTGGTCAGCCCAAACGGCATGACCAAAAACTCGTAGTGTCCGTACCGGGTGCGGAAAGCTGTCTTGGAGACGTCGGTCTCCCTGATCCTCAACTGGTGGTATCTAGACCTCAAGCCTATCTTGGAAAACACCGTGGCACCCCGCAACTGGTCAAACAAATCGTCGATCCTCGGCAGCGGATATCTGTTCTTGATGGTGACCCTATTCAGCTGTCGGTAGTCCACACAAAGGCGTAGGGTCCCATCCTTCTTCTTCACAAACAGTACCGGGGCTCCCCAGGGAGACGCACTGGGCCTCACGAAACCTTTCTCCAAAAGGTCCTGCAATTGGGACTTGAGCTCTTGCAGGTCAAGCGGTGCCATCCTGTATGGCGCGGTGGAGATGGGGCTGGTCCCTGGTACTAGTGAGATCTCAAACTCGATCTCACGCTCGGGTGGTAGTCTTGGTAACTCGTCTGGAAACACGTCAGGGAACTCTCTGACCACCGGGATGCTCTGGAAGTCTGCCACAGGGCTGGGCTCTGCCACCACACAGGCTAGGAAGCCCTCACACCCCTGGCTCAAAAGTCTCGCCGCCCGAAGTGCCGAAATGCACCTGAAACCTCCGTCCACTAGCTGCCCGTGAAACTCGAAAGAAGGCAACTCCGGAATGGAGAAGACAATCTTCCTCTCAAAACAGTCTACCAAGGCGTGGTAAGCGGACAGCCAATCCATCCCCAGAATCACTCCAAAGTCCTCCATCTGTATCATAATTAGGTCAGCTGGCAGGCTATGTCCTCCAACGCTGACCTCGCAATCCGTGTATACCTCCTCAGCTACAAATAGCTGACCACTCGGACCTCTGATTACCAACGGATTCTCTAACAGTGTATAATCCTGGTCCAAACTAACTGCGAAACTGGCTGCGACAAACGAGTGCGTAGCGCCGGAATCGAAAAGCGTGTAAACGAGTCTGCCAGAAACTGAAACCATACCTGCTACCACGGATCCCGATGCTCTGGCGTCCCTGTGTGTTAGGGCGTTGATATGCCCCTCAGCTCTAGGTGCGGACGAAGCAGCCACACTCTGCATCGGACGGGTAGGTGCTGGCCCGTACCCTCCTCGCGACTGCTGTCCTCCTCCTCGTGCCTGGGAACCGCGGCCTCCTGCGCACCCTCCAGTGCTCTGCACGGGAAGTATCTGCTGACCTCCTACCCTAGATGGGCAGTCCCTCCTGACGTGGCCCGGCTGGCCACACTGGTAGCAGAGGGGAACCCGACTCCCGCCCTCAGTGAGTCCCTGCTGTCGGCTAGGCGGGGGTCCGGTGCTGGCGAATGGCCCCTGTCGAGGGCCCCCAAAGGCCACTGATGGCCCTGCACAACGTGACGGCTCTCCTGCGGACGCCACGTGTCTCCGTTCTCGCCGGCCCTGTGAGAAGTCTAGCTGAAAGGGCCTCTTCCGCCCGCCGTCGGTCTCTCGCGCGGATGGGTTGGTCTCCTCATAAGTCATAGCTGCCTCTACCACCCTCGAAAACGTCGGCAGCTTCAGGGGTTTGACATACCCCCGGATCGCCGGTCGGAGCCCCTCGGTGAACCTCCAAAGGCGCTCCTCCTCAGTGGCTACCGCTGTCGCTGCAAAGCGGGACAGCTCCAAGAAACGCGTACGGTACGCGCTCACAGTCATCGTCCCCTGGCGGAGAGTGTGGAACTCCCGCCTCCTCTGGTCCTGCCACGTCTGGGGAAAGTACTGCTCGCAAAAGAGGGTGACGAACTGGTCCCACGTCGGCTCGTCCCTGTCCTCTCCCCGAACCGCCCTCCACCACCGGTGTGCCGCACTCTCCAGCTGGTACGTGGCAAAGGCCACGCGGCACTCCACCGGGGGGGCGAAGGGTGTCGAAGATCTTCTCCAGCTGCTCAAGCCAGTCCTCTGCCTCGGTCGTGTCCTCATCCCCCTTGAAGGAGGGGGGCTTCAGCTTCCGGAACTGTCCGAAAAGCTCGAAGTGGCGCTGTAGGGGAGGTGCTGGTGCACCTCCAGGCGAAGGTGCCTCGTGTACAGAAGTGTCGGAGGAAGGTGGGGGTGGCAGGGGCCCATCCCCTCCCTCGTGTATAGCGCCGTGTTCGTCGCGTGGTCCCACAGAGGACTCCCCCTCTGCAACCCCAGGAGGAGGTGCTCGGGGCGGTGGGTGGAGCTCCTCTCGTACAATATCTCGAATTAGTCTGGCGAGGTCTTGGGCCTGGATGGCAGGGAGTGGTGGCTGGTCCACCGAGACGTCAACGACAGCACGTCCACCTCACCGACCTCGTCCTCGGCCGCGCCCGCGGCCAGTCTCGCCAGTCCCGCGACGAGGCATCTCCTGCAAGGAGACGCGAAACAAAACGGAAACGTCAAAACAGACGGTACCTAACAAAACTTCTAAGAGCTCATGTCAAGAGATATGTTGTGGTGGCTACTCTAGCTATAAACATGTGAATTGGTTATTTTCCAGTCAGTTGATTCACTTCTCGAGACGACCTTGCTCTGATACCATCTTGTAACGACCCGGTTCCCGAGTCCCTATGAGACACGAGAACCGGACCGACTCGACTAATCCCAAGACCTAGTCGTCCAACGAGGAAGTAACCAAAAGACAGTAAAATAAACCACATTCAGCATGAATATAACTAACAGTAAGAAAGTACAGCAGTAAGGAAAGAAACTACTATAGTAGGCACCACCACAACAGTAAAACAACATTTATCATATAACAAAAACTACAGGTAAAGAAGGTACAGCGGAAACCAAAAACTACTCACTAGAACAGAAACAAAAGAGGTACAAAAGGCTGTGGTAACTCTACTGGACCCTACTCGGCCTAGCGTCCTCTACAGCCGCCGACCCTGGCTGCTCAACACCTGGTCCTGAAAAAGGTAACGAGTGTAACACGTCAGCAAAACGCTGAGTAGAGTGGCAAACTAACTAAAGGCAACAGTAGAGTGTACAGTAGCTGTTAAGTTCTATTACTTCCTTTATTCACATCTTTCAATTTTTCTCACTATTTCATTTATTTCTCAGATCCTTTACTTGATCTCGAATGTCCTTGTGGGAACGATCTTGATTGCAGTCTTTTCCAAAAGCAGAAGTAGCACGTGGTGCTCTCCTGGCCGGGAGAGTCCCCCGTGGTGATCCTACCCTCAGTCAACCACCCCAAGGTCACTGACAGACGTAACGGTGACTACGGCACGCGCGATAAACGCATAGGTAGCTAGCCCGCACTGGCACGCGGTCAGTCGTTTCCGTTAACGGGTGCGCCCAAAGCACAGCACGGAACCAGGGCAGAGCCCTCTCAGTAACAGGGGTCCAACCCCTCCACAGTAACCAAACCGGGGCCTTGCCCCTCCACAGTCCGCGCACCCTCGCCTGACTACCCAGGTTTGCCCTAGTGGGCCTAACAAGTCGGTGAAGGAGGCTAGCAGAACCCCGGGGCCCGTGGGGTAGCTAGTACTCTCCTAACACTAGTAGCTCTCCTCGGTACTACGTACATGAGGGCCAGCAAGTCGGTACAGAGCGGCCAATCCTAACCCCGGGTCCCTGGGGTGGCTGGCCCCACTCTGCACTCAACAGGTACAGGTACTTCCCTTGGTACTGCGTACCCAAGAGACAGTACGAACAACATCTCAGTTCCATTCCTTTCTCTTTCCAGGAGTTCCACTCCTAATTCCCCGTAGGGTTCCATCCTTTAATCTCAGAACATCTTATGTTTCACTTTCCAGTTTCACGTTCTTACAAACCATGATTTCAGTCATGTTCCTTATTCATAACAGGCAGCTGTTAATTCAATTTACAGGCAGCTTTATATATTCCTTTCCATTTTTCCAAGACTGCAGTAATATACATTCCACTAGTTTTTCCATCCTAGGATTCATGCCATATCCTAGGATCTATCATACAATCTAGTTTTCCGGCCCTAGGATTCATGCAACACCTAGGAGCTATCATTCCATATATTTCTCATTCCTAGGATTCATGCAATGCCCTAGGTTCTAGTTATGGTTCCATACTTTAACAGATTTTATTAATACTTAAAGCCACTCTACCAGGTACAACGGGAGTAATGGGGGCGCGATCGGGAATCCCGCGTGCCTCCGTGACTCTCAAGACTGCAACTGAACGAGGTCCTATCACAAGGATCAACACAAGGAGTGTCTCAAAACAGTGTATAGCTACTGTAGACGGGTAGAGGAATTAATTCTGAAAAGAACGCAACTCGAATCGCGAAAAACGGAGCCCGAACAGGCCCTAAACGGGTCGTAAAAGACGATACTGTTCAAAATCAGACGTCTAGAACTTCTTCCAGACGTCTTAAAAAGTGGATCAGAGAATTACCTGTTCAGCGTGGTTTCCCAGACGTCCAGAAGTCTGCGGGGACGTCTGGCATATCTCCCAGACGTCCGATGGTCACCCCGGACGTCTGGAGGTCACTCCCGCCGTCTGATACAACTTCCAGACGTCTGATTCGCAAAGGATGGCGAATTAGCGAGCCTGCGCACAGCCAACTCCCTCCCTTAGTACGGTCAGTCGACAGGAAGGAAGGAGAAGGCGGTAAACTCACCTTTCAGACGTCTGTAAGGTCTTAAAGACGTCTATCTCGCCGTCTGGCTGTCAACCCAGACGTCTGATTCTGGAAATTTTTTCCAGAATCAGGGCGCTGCTCGGCCTCCGCTCGCGACGCCGCCCGCGTCGCGCCTCGCGCGTCAGCTGCTCAGACCGCAGCAGGTCCCTCTCCGCGTCGATCCGCGCCCCCTGCGCCCTCCGCCGGCCGGCCAAACCGCTGCGGCGAGCTCGCCCTCACGGCAGAGCTCCGCCCTCGCACGCCGCACCTCCGCGCTCACTGCGGCCGTCGCTGCCGCCCTCGCGTCCGCTCGCTCTCGCGCACAGGAAGGAGAAGAAGGAGGAGGCTGTGGAGACGGGAGGGGAGGCGTGGCCCTTTTAAGGCCGCGCGAGGAGGATAGAGGGGGTGGGAGGCCGCCTGCAGCCGCAGAGAGAGAGAGGGAAAAAGAGAGAGAGAGAGGAATCGCGGGTCTGCGCGCACAGGCGCGCAGACGACTCTCCCGTGCGAAAAAAACTATTTTCCAGACGTCTGGATGTGATCCCAAACGTCTGTACCGACGTCTGGGCCACCTCCCAGACGTCTTAAAAGATGTCTGGGGCACGCGTTCGTTACACTAACCATCTCCATAAAGGTTTGCTGCATCTTCTGCTCATGGACGTCATTCACCACCTCCCGAAATTTCAGCCTCAGTAGCCATGAACTCCCACCACATTTGAGAATGATCTTCTCTGGTAGAGATCCTCCTCTGAGGACCTCCACATTAACATATAATGCTCTGCCATCCCCTTCCCTCAAACCAATCTTTTCATCCTCTGCCACAGTCGCATATCTAGCCAAAACAGATGCTACCACAGTTCACGATCTAAGATGCAGCGACAGACCATTGATTTCTAGAGACCCAGATCGAGAGCCAACCCTTTAAGGCGGTCTGTCAGGCAAGGCTCCATCAAAAGGTGAGATGAGCCTCTAGATCATAGTTAAATTCTCAAAATTAGAGGATTTAAATCGAAGTCGCTCCACATCCATCATACCCAAATCGAAGAGAACAAATTTCGTAGGGGATAGGGTAGAGACCTTCCAACCTTCAACTGAGAGTGCAAGGGATTTTACCATGTTTTTAACGCAGTCTATCGACGTATTGCAAGCCATCACCTCCCCGATCAACACCCCTCTGAGCATAAGCTCGGAGGTCTTTGTATCCTCAGACATAGGAACTTCAACGTTGATGGTAAACCCCTTGTAGTTGTTTGGCGGTGACGGTGGTCCAGCATTAAGCATCGACTTAGAGTGCCAGACCGATGTCTTGCTAAGTCCCCCTCTGATCTTCGTGCAAGCATCTCTCTTATGCCCGTGTTCTCCACATGCTAGGCAAACGAGGGGGGATCGGCAGATCGCCGCCAGATGGCCTCTCCTTCAGCAGCGATAGCAAATGATATCCCAGTAAACCCTACTCCACCTCTCTCTCCCAGTTCGGCCATTGCCCATACGACTGCTGCCCCTTAGGGTTTCCCCTCTTCGATCTCTTCTCTGCCTAGCCCTAGACCGCCATGTTGACCATCCCTCATCCACGCCATGGCCGACCTCTCCTCTCCTCTCCTCTCATCCTCTTCGTATCACTAAAAGTTCCACCCAAGTCAGAAATTCCTTTATTGTACATATGTTTCGGGCATTGTAATACATATTTATTAATACTTTTATAAATAATTAACCAATTCTTTTATTGATTGATTGATTCATTCATTTTGTAAATAAATTTAACATTTTTGGAATATAAGAACATTTTTGGACTTAGAAAGTGATGCATATCAATAACTGCCTCCAAGTGAATGACCTGGAAACAAACCAGTAAAAACTATAAATAAATAAAATTAACATGACATCGATTTGCATTTGTGACACAAATACTACAACAACGACACTTTAAACACCGCTTTTATCGCAAATTGAAAGTCAACGATCATATTATTTGGTGCCGTTGTCGGGGACAAAAACCCGACAATAGTGCTTTCTTATGATTGTTCACGTCTTGTCGAACATATTTTTGGCACAGTTGTCGAGGACAAAAACCTGACAAAAGTGCTTTCTTATGATTGTTGATGTTGTGTCGAATAGGACTTGACCCCGTGTCTTGGGCTAAGAGCTAAGGGGGGCACAACATTAAGTACCGAAATCCGATTTAGCACCCCACGATGTGGGACAAAAGATGAGGCCTTCTCTTCACATTCTCTTCGTGCTGCTACATGAGGTGCTTTTGTTAAATTGAAGCTACAGTTGCATTGCTTTGTTAAATTGAAGTCCTAGGTAACTCTAGGGTGGTAGTCTGCATCGCGTGGAGGTGGTGTTGTGGTGTATGATGGTTGGAGCTGGTCAGACGACAACGGAGACAATGTGATCGCTGGCAAAGGTCCTGAAACAAGAAAAATGGCCTTGCAGCCATATTAAATTGTTGACAAGGATTGCCGTGATGAGTGGAATGTGATGGCGGTTGTCGTAAGGTGTTTTATGGGTTGTGGAGGTCAGTTAGAGGTGAAGTTGGATTCGGGTGCGTTTGAGTGGGCGAAAGTCTTAATTGGATTAGGGCATTTGTGGTGTGGAGCATGAGGAATGTGGTGCTGGTGGTGGTTTTGTATTTCGTGCAGTGTATGGATGGCATGGGCTCATGCGGAGCCACGACCGAAGTCAGAGAAGACGAGGGGGGAGAAGGTGGAATTGTAATCGAACCTAGAATCTAATGGGTTATACCTCAGCTAAAGGAAGAGGGGTGTAAATGGACCTAGCTAATTGGACAAAAGGAAGGAGATTCCATGGTGCTTCCCTCGCCGAATGCGAAGGGGTTGAACTCTCCAGTGGGGGAGAACGATGAAGACGACGGGGGAGAGGGCCCTAGTTTTGGTACACTAGGCACGGACGAATGTGGGGTGGATATTGGGCCACCCAATTTGGTCGTTGGGTGGCCAGAGGAAGGAGGTCAAGGAGGTTCGCCAAAGTCGAGATCAGAGGCGGTGGAAGTAAGGAGAGAAGAGTTGATTTTGGCCTAAACCTAGCTGGTTTGAACTTGGGAACATCAGGGAACTTATATAGAGGTGTTTTAGGCCTTCAATTTCATGGAATCCTCGTGAGTTCTAGGCAAATTAGGCAAGGGAAACTCTTGATTTTTCAAGATTCACCGCCAACCTTGTGCTTCAAATCAGAGCACGATTCCTTGCTTAAATGGGAGAGGATTTCTTCCTGATCAATGCCTCCAAATTTAGAGGGATTTGGTCTTGATTGGGAGGAGATTCCTCAAAATGAAGTCGACGGGTCTGGTTCTTTTAGGAGTTCTGCAACTCTATTAGGAAACGGTGAAGAAGGTCGGCAGGGGGCTTTTTACAAAGAAGATGAGAACTTAGGGGCCTTTTGGAGAGAAAAGTCTAAAAGGTGAGGGTTTAATTGAAATGAATAGAGATTTGGGGATTGAATTGCAAATTAGGTCAAGATGGATTCTGATTGGGCCCAAATGTTGGTGTTAACCTAATTTAGACCCAAGGAATCTAATGATGAAATTGTATTTGAGTTTTGAGCACGTTTGAATGGGTAAATGGTACAGAAGACCAAATCAAGGTAAATTCCCGTATGAATCTTTGTTGTTGGTCACAGTGGGTTCAGATGGTCAAAGTGAAGGTACCAAACCTCTTAGAATATTTTTCAATGACTTTTAGGAGGTTTAGATTGAATTTATCTCTACCAAAACCCTTTCAATTTGAGTGTGGCTGATAATTAGGGTGTTTGATACTATTTTAATCCTCGAAATGCGTGAAATCCTGATTCAATTATTCTGAGCCCACTTGGTCTTTTAAGTTCATCTGACCTTTAATTTACCCTTGATAAACCCCTTGGTTAATCTACATTTTGGAATGGATTTTAAAACAATAGAATTAACCCTAATTTTCTGTCTTCTTAAATCAGTTCAACACGAATTTATGACCTTCAGATGATCATTTAGGAACATTTAACATTTAATTTTGACTAATTCAAGTTAGTTATGGTGAATGATGGTGTTACCATCAGTGACCTCCCCCCTCCCTTAAGAAACAAAAGCCCTACACTGACCCTGCCGCTCCCAAAACACTTTTCATGCTAATTCCTAACTTCCATTGCCACCTACTCTCATGAGCCCCCTTGTTGAACCCTATACGCCGCACACCGTATCTTCTCCGAGCTCAATTGTGTTGTCGGATCGTCATTGTTGATCAACTATGTCTCCCTGCCCCCCTTTCCTCATCGATAAACATAATGGTTCGAATGCCTTATTCTTCGGTAATGTCTACATCGGCAATCGTACATCGTGTGGACGATGACAACATCGCTTGCACCTCCCATGTCGATTGCACCACCCCTCCCCCCTCCCATCTCCCGTGAGACCTTGCACTCACAAATGGGGCCCGCAATTGCGATGTTCAGTTTAAAGGAGGTAAGGGAGAGGAGGAGGGGGGCGATGGCGTGCGAGGGGGACAAGAGGAGATAGATTTACGGCCTGCAACCATGAACCTCCACCGCTTGGGGATGATCATGCGGGAGATCAGGGATTCATGCATCCACCGATCCCCATCGAAGGTAAGCGGCACCCCTCTGGCCATTGCATCGATTGAGTTTGGAGTGCTTGTTCATGCTTATTCTGGATGGGATGTACTTAGAGGGGTTTCTAAGTTCTACCATAATCAGTGATTCCACTGGAATCCTCAGGAAGTTCGCCAGAGTTATTAGCAGTGAAGGTTGTAATTTCAATTTCCTACTTCGCTTCTTCTTCCAGAATGTATTCAGTTTCCTTTGAGTCTAGTCAAATCATCAAGAACAAGATAAAATTTAAAATGCCTTTTGGGCCTAATATCCATTTGATTCTCTATTTTTTTCAAAATAGGTGCATGGAGTTTATATGCTGAAATAGGAATGTGTATTATCATGCCAAATTCATTGTTGTTTGTGCATAGGTTTTCTTCACAAAAAATAGGATTTTCAAAAGAAAGGGGACATTGAACAGTATCTCTTGCTAAAACCTGAATTATTTGCATGTGTTTCTCGCTAAGGTTTTTTTAGTTTCTCTTGTTTAAATCATCTGAAGGGTCTAAACTCCACTAATTCTAGCTGCTTTAACTGGGCAAATATTCATAGACGTGGTTGGGGGTCTTTGCTATGTTGCTCCTGAAGTCTTATGTAAGCATTATGCATGGTCTAGAGGCAGATCTCTAGACAGCTAGGGTTATTCTCTACATATTGCTAACTGGCATCCTTGCATTTTGGGTGAGTGTGACATTTTTTCATATATTATGTTATTGCTGTTTGTCAATTTAAGAGTATGCCTAAGCTTGGAATGAACTCATTTGTGTTTAAAACACATCAAGGGATGTTTGATGTAGTCTTGGAGGGACATATTTCTTTTGATTCTGATCCATGGCCATTGATCTTTGATAGTGCAAAGCATATTATTAGGAGGATGTTGTGTTCTCAATCTTCAAGCACTTGACTACTCATGAATTACTTATAAGTATATTTAAGTTGCTATTAGTTTACAATTGCATCTAAAATTGAGAGAAATGGATTCTAAAAAGATATCTAATATTTCAAGACTATATTTAACTTGGACTCCGTGATGCTTTTGATCTTTGAGGATCCAATTTGTTTTTCATAGGAAAATTGAATAATTCACTCCATTACATTTTATATAAACAACAAGGTTTGGTGTTCTTTGGTTGTTAACATTAAATTTAAACCCAATGGAATTTGTGTTCTTAAGATCCATGACCTATAGCAAACAACTCCATTATTTGATTATAATAACCCAAGATCAAGCGATGTTGGCCATCTCAAGACCCAAGTCGATATTGTTACTAGACATGCTTCGCTGCATCCTCTTGTTTTTCATTTTTTGGTTGTAGATTCTAGTTTTTATCTTTAGGTTTTGCTGTCCTAGGTTCTCCAAGGGAAGTGCTCCTAGGAGTGGCAACAGTTTTGATATTGATGAGATGGATCTCCATGACATGAAACATTGTTGTGGAGTGGTGGTTGCATCACCCACTTTTGGTGTGGGCATGCACTAGAACTATTTTTTAGTATGTTTGTTGTTTGCTTGGGAACCTCTTGGTATTTGCTAGCATAGATTGAGGCCTAGCAGGACTGCATGGTTTTGATCCTTGTCTTTTTACTGAACATGAAACTATGATATAATCCAGCAACCTAAAAACATAAGTGAGTTGACCAAGAGATATGCATGCTTTTGTATGTTTGTGGATGAAGAGAGAAAATCATATCTTCAGAATCATGGGAAGATATGAATTGCATGATTAAATTTGGATGGGAAGATCCACTTGTTGGGATGGATAGAATTCTCTTAGCGGTGAAGAGGTTCTTAACTATGGATGGGAAATCTATGGGAGCTATAAGAAGAAAGGCTTTCAAATCTCACATGTCATAAACCTAACATGCAATGAACATAAGAAAGAGATTAAGCTGAATGTAGGATTTTCAAATGCTTAACTTATTAGGAGACTAGTTTTACATGCAAACTTGAGTCCTATAATAGAGTTTAGGTTGAATCTAAGTTCTTATAAACTTGAATCCTATAACAAAGTTGGATTTAATATTCTAATGCAAACATTTTAGTTATTGCAGTATCTGTAGCATTATTTATTTTTTTCAATAGCATTCAAAAGATTTTTTGTATTACTAAACATCCAATACAGACATCCTAAACAGGAGCCTTTGCACATTTCAAGGTCCACCTACTTTCCCCTTTCCTTCATTTTACTAATTTAGAGCCTATTACTTTTCTACTTTTCGAAACTTGTATTTCTTCTTGAACATGTGTAATTTACTTGACCTCTCTCTTTTTCTTTTGGGAGGTTATTCAACAATAATTGATGGCTATCATCAATACCAACCTTCAGGGAGATTGTTATTTAAATTTGGCATTGTAATCTTCTATCTTAGTGATAAAAAGAAAATTTAATTTACTTATTTTGTAGAGCCAATGACTCTTTGTAAGAGTAGCCAATCTATGGTGTTGTCATTCCTCTTCAAACATAATTGATTTTGGGAGCATTAACTACTTTTGAAATGGTGAACACAATGGTGTCATATCTGATCACTCTGCAAACATGATCATCCTCTCTTATTTTCAAAATAAAAAGACCTAGATGTGTTAATTTATAGTTAATTCCCTAAAGAAATTTAACTTATTAATATAAGAGGACATGCATACTTCCTTTACACTTTCAAAGAAGTAGACAAACATTTGATATGGAGTCCTTTGAATAGAAAGCGAGTGGAATATCTTTTTATTTTTATTTTTAAATAAAAATGGAAACCATCTTGTTTATGTTTGCATTCCCGATTGCATGATGAAGTGGGATAGTCATCCATGTGGGATGGTTGCAGATTGTGGTGTAGCACCTATCCTGGGATAAATATGGTAGTGTACCCTATGTTGCAAACAAACCCTATCTTGCAGGTTAGGTATTATCCTATGGGATAACCCACGCCCTAACGGGGCGTTATAGTTAAGGAGAGCTCTTGATATTCTCAAGGTCTTGGCAAACCTACAGGTTGAAGTACCCTTGCAATATTACCTGTGTTATAGGTTAAGTAGGTTGCTTTTCTAGAGATGGTTTTAGGTTGACCTATGGTATACTGGCCTCAGCAATCTTCTAGCAACAACATCTGTGATTAACAAGCTTGTCAGATATATTCCCCCCTCAAAGAAAAGCTAGTCAAATAATGACATCCGTTATGGCGATTATATATCTTTTCCTTTTTTGACATCAAACTTTGCATGATCAACATTTTCCTCTTTGCAGGATGATGAAAATGCCTTTTTGCAACAAGCTATTGCAATGTCAATGGATGATGCATCAATCAGTCAATCAAGGTGGCTGTAGGGGACACTGAAATGTCTGATGCTAACACAAATGATCGGGATTTATCTTTTGGTCAATTCTCTTATTATAACCTCATGAGTTATTTCTTGATTATGGGTTCTTTAGACTAATATATGATTTGGTGCAATGCAATTCGATAAGTTGGTTGTAGATGCTCAATTACCAATTGGTACATTGAGTGTGACTAAGTGTTGAATGCTTGGGAGCTTAGAGTTGCAAAAAATAAAATATAGTTGCTTAGAAACATACTATAAGATGATCAATGAGGGTTGTTGGTCAGATAAAGAATTAATACTGCAAGAAAATTGAGAATTGGTATTTTTATTTTAAAATGATGGTTGGGGAATTGGCTTTGGAATATGGAAACGAACACAAACTTGCCATTGTAATAGTCCTACCAACTATGATTTTTGGGCCACTGCTAGCCTAATGCTGCATAATTTGGTAAAAGGGGTTCGTAAGACTCTAGGTAACAGGTGGTTGGGTTACATCGATGTTTGTGATTTGGCTAAAGCAGTACTTATGATCTAGAAGAATCCTAACGCAAGTGCGAGATATATATGCTCCTCTTATTCAATGAAGTCACATGATTTAGTAAGCATTTTGAAGGGCATGTATCCTGAATACAAGTACCCAAAGAATTTCACAATTGTAACTCAAAAGCCATCTCTAACATTAGAGAAGCTTAAGGCTTTGGGTTGGAAGCATTGAGAACTTACCGAAACAGTTGATGATTTAGTCAAATGCTTCCAGAAAGTAGGTCATGTTGGTGCTAGAGCATCACGATCGTTTATTTTGATGATAACAAAACATGTGTCTTTTAACATTTGCTTTTGAGTCCTAGTTTTCAGGTCAAATTGCAAATGGAGACAGGTGTTTAGCCAGAGTTCAAGCTCGCATCCATGGCGAATTGGAGGAGCTGGACAAAGGCGGAGGAACTTCACAAAGAACGAAAGCTTGAAGAAGGAAGGAGATGAAGAATATGATAGATTTCCTTTTATCTTTTGCTATGTTATTTTGTTCCTTTGTTTCGTTCTTTATTTCTTTCTTAGATCTTATGTTAAAGAGCCTCAAAGAACCCTTAAAGTAGTCCTAGGAATGCCTGCACTACCCTAGAATACTTAGGTTTTCTGCAAAGAACTTAGAAAACCAAAATAGGGTTCAGACAGCCTTATCAGGCGTCCAATCTGGAAATCAGACGCCTGATATTGACTTTTAAAACGTCTGACTATTTGAACAGACATCCAAAACATCTAGGCTAGGCTTAAAAGGTTCTGTCTATTAGAATCAGTCATCCTGACCTTAGTCCAGACGTCTAATGCCTTTGCCAGACGTCCAATTAGTAGAACGTTGGCTGCCTTCGTAAACATTGAGGAAATGACCGTTAGCCTTGTATCAGACGTTCATAGAGGACCCCAGACGTTTGATAAATGATCGTTTTGCCTCGGCTAACCCAAAATCTCCTTTCAGAGATTTTCTAGCCATTGTACTTCCTTGGGAATCCATTTCCGCAGAACAATAGGTTTCTAGATGTCCAGACCTAGTGCCAGACATCCTGTATGTCGTTTGATGGCCATACACTAGAACCCTGTTTAGGTCTGATTTAAGTCAGGAAGGAAACCTGCCTAGAATCAGACGTCTGACATAGTTCCCAGACGTCTTAAACAGGTTTCCCAGACGTTTGATGCCAGGACCAGACGTCTGATGACCCTATCAGAATCATGATTGATTCTGACTACAGCCTGATTTGCCTTGGATTTGCACCCAACGGCTATGGAAGCCTTCCAAGGCCTTCTAAAGCCTTCCTAGGCCCTCTATAAATAGAGGAGGTCCCCTTGGCTTGCATGGTACACCAAGACACACCCTTGCAAGAATATTTCCACTCTCTTGTGTCAAAAAGAAGTAGAAGATCAAATAGAAGAAGCTCTAACTCTACAACACTGATTTCACACCTAAGAGCTTCGTCCTACTGTGCACCCGCTCTCCCGCCGACATTATGAGAGTGTTGTTGTGCCAAAGTGTGGTTCACACACCCACGTCATCACATCGATGCACTTCCACCAAAGGGAAGTTTCCTAACTCCTATAGAAGCTAGGTTTAAATATTTGTGACTCTTTAGGATTGTTGTACATTTTATTGTCTTTGGTTGGGTATCCGCTTTGTGAATTCCCGTCTCCTTCACGAGACAAAATCCTTCTTGTGAAGAGAAGGGATTTTGAGGTACACTACCCTCGGTCTAAGTAGTGTGGTTGTAATTGAGGTTCAGTCACCCTCGTTCAAGTGACTGGGTTTAGTGGATTTGATCGACTAGGTCGATCGGGAAATCCTAACTCGAGAAGGTTAGGTGGTGGTTTTCACCCGGTTTGGGTTTCCACCTAAAAATACTTGTGCCTATTGTGTGATTGCTTATTTTTTGTGAGCTTGTCTATTTTAAAGTCCGCATTTTATATTACGTCATGCATATCTCACCCCCTCCAAGCAGGGAATTACAGGTCATCTTGATGGGTAGGGTGGTCTATGTGGTAGCATATAATACCCATGTCTCTACTTAGTGGACAATGATGTTGTAGAACATTAACTCCGGCAAACAAACATTACTTTACTGAGGCAACTCTATCAACAATAGTTTGGGTGATTTGGTTGCTTAGCTTTCAAGTAATAATCTATAGGAGGCACCAGTAAAGTGGTATATTGCAACAAAAAAAAAAAACTTCAAAGAGACATTTTGTTTAAGAATTCTGTTTTCTATAGAATCATGGCCTTGTAATCATGGTTTATGATCCTTTCTTTTAGGATCCTCAGGCAAAAGATGTCAAGCACTGAAAGCAAACGAATTATTCATACTTGCTTCCATGAGATAATTTAGGACCACAACAGGAATAGGAAATTTCTTTGGCAATGAAGAATGTAAAAGACCACTTAAGTAGTACAAATCCTATTGCCTTGAAAGTTCTTTTTTTCTATGATATAGCTATCAGCAGGTGATTGATTTACTGAAAGCATGTTATTTCTCTAGAGTTATCTTGATTCTAATTGCTATTTAATGGATCATGGAAACTATACAAGTCCTAGTTGATAGATAGATTGTCAGAGTGTCATTTTGTGAGACAACAACTTGGAGGCTCTAGGGATATGCAAAAAATAGGAAAATAAGTACCAGGTTAAAGCCTCTACATGGAACCTTTGTATAAACCAAATAGAAAACCATGTTATATCAGTAACCAAAAAAAAAGAGATCACATGTATAAGCGGAGTGGAATGACACATACTTACCTTCAAGTCTGTCCATGAATCAAATTGTCATCATCTATCTTTCATACTTATTGCCATCTGCAAATTTAAGAGATTTTTTAGAACCATGAAATTCAATTCAAATACCTCCTTATAGGTTTTACAGAGATAGGTGGGCCTTGTAAATCCTGAGTACTTTGTTGTTTTCAAAGGAAGTTTTGCCTTTGAAGTATCTAGTCACACATTCTTGTCACTAACACTCGGAAGCCCTTTCCTCTCCCCTCTTCCTCAGCCCCACCACAACCCCTCCTCTTCTCCCTTAACCCCTAACAACCTCCTTGACCTTTCTGCCATCGCCACATCCCTTTCACCCCTCTAGCCCCTCCCCTGACTTTGACCACTACCCTCTCCCCTCCTAATTGTAGGAACCCCATTGCAGGATGATCACTTGACAACCCCCCTTTCCTCCCATTAACACTGTCCCTCCCTGCCCCTAGGCACCCCACCAATGATTGACCACCAAGGTGAACTTCATATTGTAATGTATTGCTACTAGACATCTTCTTCCCACCTTTAGACTTCATTGCAACATGAAATTCACCTTTTGATGTTCAAATAAAGTTCGTTGATGTCACAAAAGGAGAAGAGAAGCATTTCCAATGGGAAAGGTCGAACCTTTCTTAAGTGAGGATGAGATCTAAGGACAACCCCAAATGTTGCCCAAGGGGATGTGTCTGTTAATTAGTTTCCACATGAAGAGTTTAAAAGGAGGTCTGAGATCATGCTGCTTCTAGATTCTCCTTCACAATTTGTTGATAGCATCCTCTTCTTTTCATCTCTTTTAAACAGTGGATAGATATTGATAAATATGCATTTATTCATGATAAAATGCCTACTTATGTCAATTCCTAAGCTTAGCATTGTATTCCATAGTATAAATACTACATAACATTCATCATATTACATTTAGGATGATTTGTATGAATTGTATAGTAATTCATGCATTATTGTGGCCAGGAGACCGGGTGATACATTTTGAAGCTTCAAATAAAAATCCGACCGTATGGATGGATCTGGAGCAACAATCGCAATCCGACGACGTGAAAATCATCTTGATCCGAGCACCATGGCATCCTCTGCAAGCAAAAGAAGATGGATAGTCCAGATGGTACCATGTTGTACCATCTAGATCGCCCAACGTAGCCCACCCTTATCGTCAAAGGTGCCTCCCACGCGAGATCTTAGCCATTGGATGAAAATCCAATAGATAAGATCACACGACCATCGGCTGCGGGAAATTCATAAACGTGACACTTCTGAGCACATGGAATAGCGGTCGCGAGAGGCACTCTCAAGCCACCAACGTGCATACGAAGCCTGGCCGCAACGCTTGATTTCACAAGCGCAGGCGCGATTCGATTGCATCTGTTGGATGGCCATCAAGCGGCAGAGACTTCACCATGTGGCGATGTTTGATGCGCGTGATTCACATGTGCGAGATCTGACGCGTAGGCAGACGCGTGATCATACGTGCCGGTAGGTGCTATCTCAAGCTCATGATGTGCGTGAGATCTAGAGGGTCCATCAATGATCCAACGGCCACGATTCATCCACTCCTGATCCAACATGCACACGCGTGTGGATGCTAGCGGTGGAGAATGATGGCCTTCAATGACTCCCAAGGTGGGTCTTCAGCGACATTTTAAATGTCGCTGTTGACCCGTATGCAAAATAAACCCTCCTCCCACCACTATATAAAGCCCTGCACCTCTCCTATTTCTCTTTATCTCTTCCTTTCTCTCCCTCACAACCTCAAGGCTCTAGAGAGAGCTTGTCCCAAACCACCACCACCACCACCACCATAAGTTCCTCGACCACCACCACCACCAAACCATAGGTTCCAACCTCTCCCATATCCTAACTTTCACAACCAACCACCACCGGAGAGAGGGCCTATGCCTCATCTTCAACACCTGTTTGAAACATAACTTCAAATGAATTCCCTTACCCAACAGGTGCAACAGCTTGCACAAGCTGTTAGTCTTTTAGCAAACCCTCAACCTCAACCTCAACCTAAAAACCCTCAGGCACCACCTCATCCTCGTAGACCTCAACTACGGGATTACTATAATCCCGCAGTTACACAACCTATGCCTGTGGTACGTTATCCCGATGGGGGTCGTGCTGCTGAACTGAAGCCAAACATCATCGCACTTATTCCTCACTTCCATGGACTTGCTTCTGAGGACCCTTTTCAGCATTTAGAGGAGATGAAAAATCTTTCTCAAACTCTTGGTCCGCAAGGCCATGATCAGCAAACACTTTTAATGAAAATGTTATACTTTTCATTGAAAGACAAAGTCGCCTTTTGGTTTAGAACCTTGGCACATACTACACCAATAGACACATGGGCTTCTTTGGAACATGAGTTCCTAAAGAAGTACTTTCCCGTAGGCCACACTAACACTCTAAGGCTTGCTATCACCACCTTCACTCAGAATTCAAGAGAATAGATGCACAAGGCTTGGCAGAGATTCCACGACCATGGTGTCCCACGCTGGCAATAGGTCCAGATCTTCTATCATGGGTCCATGATGACACAAGGAACTTTGTAGATGCCGCTTGTGGAGGCAATTTCCTATGTCGGTATGAGGACTCAGCCTTTGAGCTCTTCGAAGGCATGGCCGAAAACTCTATTAACAATGCTTTGATGAGCATGTTTAATAGAAAGTCCTCTCATTCCCACATACACTCGGAGGTACACGAAGCCCAATCCAGCAGTGGAGACTTAGAGATAGTGGCTAGTCAGCTGGATAAGGTGGGCTTAATCGAGAAGAAAGTAGATGATTTATGGAGCTTCCTATCTAAACCCTCATCATCTCCTTCTTAGTCACCTGCACCATGATTGCACAGCAATCATAGGTCTTAATTGACCTAAATTAGGCTAGGACTTAGCATAAGTTAGGGTTATCCATGCATGCATACGCGTTATCTGCATCTTTACTGCTTTTCTTTAGCTATGCATAAAATAATGTTATAATGTGCTGATTAAGTGCATTATGTCAATTGCAAGGAATAAGCTGATCATGAGCTAGATCTGAAGCTGGATCAGGAATAACGGGAGTTGTAGCAGAGCTGGAGCAGAAGGCCTAGTTTAGATATAGGAATAATAATGTAAGGGGGTTAAAGGTTTTCTATTCTATTAAGTAGAAATAAAGCAGTAAAATGTGAAGAGCATAGGTCCATCCTAGCCCTAGGATAGCCTAGAGACTTCCCCAAGCCTTAGCCACCCTTAGATTAGGTCACAACACCCTAGGAAGCCCTAAAACCCTAGTTCCAACCCTTCTCTGGACGTCCAGAGAAGTTTTAAGACATCCAGGATCCTTAGCCAACTCCCGCACACTTCAAACCCACTTCTGCAGTGTTATTGGACGTCCAGACACTTTGTCAGACGTCCAATTTCTGCAGAATACCCAAAACAGAACCCGAAATCCTTCCTGACTCTAATTAGACGTCCAGACAACAAGTTTGGACTTCTGATTTTTGAGTATAAGACGTCTTATTATATAATTAGACGTCTGATACTGCTCTCCAATTTCTGTTTTGAGATTTAAGCCTTGATCTTGAATCTCTAGGTCCCTAAACCCCATTCCAACCCCATAGGTGTTGGTGCTATAGCACCACGATCATTTGTTTTGATGATAACAAAACACGTGTTATTTAACATTTGCAATTTGAGTCCTAGATTTCAGGTCAATTGCAAATGTGGACGTGTTTAGACGGAGTTCGAGCTCGCATCCAGGACGGATTGGAGGAGCTTGACGGAAAACAGAGGAGGTTCGCGTGGAGCGAAAGATTGGAGATGGAAGACAAGAAGAATAGGATAGATTCTTTTTTATCCTTTCATGTATCTCTTGTATTTATTTTCTTGCTCTTTTTGATTCCTTAGAACATTATGTTAAAGAGCCTCAAAGTACCCTAAAAGTAGTCCTAGGAACACCTGCACAACCCTAGGATACTTAGGTTTTCTGTAGAATACCTAGAAAACCAATATAGGGCTCAAAAAGCATTTCCAGACGTCTAATACCAAAATCAGACGTCTGATAAAGAATTTTAAGACGTCTGACTGTAGTTTCAGACGTCTGATAACTGTTAGGCTGGACTTAGTTTTCTGTCTGATGAAATCAAACGTCCAGACCTTAGACCAGACGTCTTAGAAGACGTCTGATGGATTTGCCAGACGTCCAGATAGTGGACCGTTGG
This sequence comes from Thalassia testudinum, assembly GCA_037157565.1. Taxonomy (NCBI): domain Eukaryota; kingdom Viridiplantae; phylum Streptophyta; class Magnoliopsida; order Alismatales; family Hydrocharitaceae; genus Thalassia; species Thalassia testudinum. The sequence continues at coordinate 136,109,315 of JAZHRO010000073.1, forward strand.
CTAACTTAGCAAGCACGGTAGTATATGACCGTTAGAGCCTTATCAGACGTCCATAGGTCTTCCCAGACGTCTGATAAATGACCGTTTTGCCTCGGCTGACCCAAAATCTCTTCTCAGAGATTTTCTAGCCGTTGCAACGTTTGGAAATCAATTCCCACGGTAAAAGTAGGTTTCCAGACGTCCAGACTTAGTGCCAGACGTCCTATATGTCGTCTGATGGACTTGCACAAAAACCCTGTTTAGATCTGATTCAAGTCAGGGAGAAACCCGCATAGAATCAGACGTCTGATCTTCTAATCAGACGTCTTATAGTGAACTTCCAGACGTCTGACGATAGAATTAGACGTCTGATAAGCCTGTCAGAACAATGATTGTTCCTGATTTCGGGCTGATTCTCTTGGACTTTGTTCCCAACGGCTATAGAACCTTTCCTAAGCCTTCTAAAGCCTTCCTAAGGCCTCTATAAATGAGGGGAACCTTTGTAACACAAAAAAATAAGAGACACACTTAGAAAAACAAGACACACACCTTGCAATACACTTTCAAACCTTTTGTGTCCAAAGAAAAGACTCTCTTGCTCTCCAAGCTCAAGCTCCATTTTCTTGAGAGCATTCAACCGTTGCGCACCAGCTCTCCCGCCGTAGATAACGAGAGCGACGTAGCGCCATCGCGTGGCACACGCACTGCGTCATCGTCGACGCACTCCTTGCAAAGGGGAGTTTCCTATTTCCTATAGAAGCTAGGTTTAATTTTGTTGGCTCTATAGGACTGTTATTTTATTTTATCTTTGTATTTTGGTTGGGTATTCGCTTTGCGAATTCCCGTCTCCTTCGTGGGACAAAATCCTTCTCGTGGAGAGAAGGGGTTGAGGAACGCTACCCTCGTACTTGTAGCGTGGTTGTACTGAGGTTGAATCACCCTCGTTCAAAGTGATTCGTTTAGTGGATTTTGATCAACTTGGTTGATCGGAAAATCCTAACTCGAGAGGGTTAGGTGGTGGTTTTCACCCGATTTGGGTTTCCACCTAAAAATACCTGTGTACATTTTGTGATTGCTTAATTTCTTGTGATATTGCTTTATATATTTTATTTCCGCATATTATTACGTCACCCCTCCTGGTAGGGAAACCTACAATAGGAACCTAAATTAAGGTTCCCTAACCCTAGTACATCACCTCTAGACCTCCCTAAGGACTTAATTAGGACCTCACTAAACCTAATTGACTTGGATCTTAGTCAATTCCATCAGCCTATTCAATTGGACTCATTGAGTCCAATTGAGCCCTGATCTCAGCACACACTATCCAATTGGACTCAGTGAGAGTCCAATTGACCTAGACCTGACTTAATTGAGTTGTTTTACTCTCAATTAAGTTTCCACACACCCAATTAAACTTGTATTAAGTTTAATTGCACTTTACCTTAGTGAATTAGGGTTTATAACCCTAATTTGAGACCTACCTTGACCTAAACCCACTAGAACCCAACCTAATCAACCTAGCCACCTAAGTTTTGACCCACACACACCATACACATGAAAATATCTAGCCTAGAGTTCTCTAGAACTCTCTACCATGTGTGGTTGCCTTGGTTGCCAAAAATAACAACCAAGAGCCATTCAATTTTTAGATCCACATTTGGTGGATCTAAAAACCACCATCCACCCTCTCTCTCTCACTCGCCCACGAGCTCCCACCATAGGCCTTCTAGAGAATTCCATAATTCTCTAGAGAGCATCCCTTAGGTCTATAAAAAGACCCCTTGGGTGGCCATTTGCACCCATTCACTCCCTTGGCAATTACTCTCCATTTGTGCCATTCATGCCACCTCCACTTAGCCACTCACTCCACCTCCACGAGCTCACTACCACCACCATGGAGGACACCATGCCGGGATGCTGGATCAACCCTACCTCTCTCCAAGGGTCGGCCTAAGCTACATTGGCCGCCCCTCATTCTCTTCTCAACCACTCCAAGGCCATCGGGGACCACCCCTAAATGCCCTCTACTCTTTTAGCTCTAGATCATGCTTTTCATAAGTTTTATTGCTTTCATTTACTGCTTAGTAGAGTAGTTTCTCTTCTCCCCCAATGATGCATGCGAAATCCCCCAGTCGATTCTTGTATGCAATCGTTTTCTGGTAGCTAGGTTTAATTTAAAGCATTCCTGTATAAGCTTTCCTCTATATTTCCTGTACAGACAACTCTTCCCCAATGAATGAATGAAAAATGCATTTATATATATATATCTCTCTTTATGTGTTCGAAATCACCATGAGCTAAATGATTATTTCATTTGCGTGATTTAAGTGCATGTTCTTTAACCGCCTATATATTGCGCACTAGAATACTAAGTAAAGCAGCTTTAAGATCGATTTCAAAAACAGAAACACGCCTCCCAGAGATGAACGACTGGGACTCAAGTCTCGTTATTTTACAAAATAATATTTTTGACGAACGTTTTTGCGCGACTATACTACGATTTTCAACGACTTTCAAATGCGCGAAAATGACTTTCTATCAAATGGAGCCGTTGCCGGGGAGGCAATGTCATTTTTATTGATTTCGATCTTTTACTTATCATTGACAAATCTGCCTCTACTTCATTTTTGATGTGCAGGACAACACGGAACGAAAACGGGATCTGCGCACACACCGAGCGCGGCGAAGAAAAATCAGGTGCACATCATCTATCTTAGATTAGGTTTCTCTTTCTGAACCCTAGGACTAGATCTACCTCCTGCAATTTCTTTTGTAAAAAAAAAAATATTTTTCTCATTTCCGTGGAAAAAAAAATCAAAAATAATTTTTTTTTAAAAAATAAATCTAGATTAGGTTTCCTTTTGAATCTAGGTTAGAAAAAAAAAAGAAAAAAGAAAAAGAGATATTCCCATTTGAATCTTTTGAAAAATTCTTTTAAAAAAAAATGAAATAAAAAAAAAGTGCAAAAGATTAAAAAGAAAAGAAAAGCATCTTTGGTGGAAGGCTTGAATTTCAAATTCAAACCTCTTTAAAATCTTTTCCACCACCTTCTGATTTTCGGCTAGATTTCAAATCTCACTTGAAAATTCGATTTTCGAAAAATCTGTTAGCGAAAAATTATGAAATTTGGGCAAAAACTTTAATTTCAAACCATATTTCAAATTCCACTGTTACTTTGGAAAAACTCAAAATATAAAATTTTTAAAAATTCGCAAAGTGCACGGGGATCAGATTGACCCAGATTCAAAAATTTTCAAATTTCAAAATGCAATTCCAAGAAATTCACGAATCTGTTTTGACTAAAAATGGTGGGGTTTGAAAGCTGATCTAATTGGCTTTATTTTCCATATTTTTCCCAAATTTTTGAAGATCATTTGATACTGTTTCAAGGCGAAAATTCATCCAAGGGTCAAAGTTCCAAATCTGACCCCCTGATATTTAAAATTCCCTAAAAATTCGGTTGAAATAGTAAAAATTACAAAAAAATATTCTATAAAAAAATTGAAAAAGGAATCTACTCGCAAAATTTCAAATTAATTGGATTCCAATTATTATCAGAGAATCTACATTAGTTTTGTGGTCTATTGAAATTAAAAAAAAAAATCCTAGAAGTGGATGCAACCCTAGAAATGAATCTTATAAAAGCTCGAGGATTTATAAGGTTAAATTAAAGGCCTTCCATGACCATCACATTCAGAGGGAGTCAATTCACTCTGGTCAAAAAGTCCTATTTGACTCTAGAATTAAACTCTTCCCAGGGAAACTAAGATCCAAGTGGACTGGACCTTTCAAAATCTTAAGATTCTTTGATAATGGAGTCATTGAGATCGCTGAGATTGACAAATCTAAATCTTTTACTGTCAATGGACAAAGACTAAAACCTTTTATTGAGCCACATGATCTCAGACTTGTCAATTCTACCATTTCACTCCAACATTTCGAATTACCTATTGGGTTTACGCCTAGCTAAAGGCATTAAACTTAGCAAAACCTATCCTTGTATATAGTTGTTTTCATCTTTCTTATTTTCACTTTTCTTGCATTAGGTGTCTACCCTTGCATTTTAAGCATACATTCATTATCACATATGTCATGCATTTCACTTCTTAGCACCGACTTTCCACTCTGAAATCGTATCAGACTCGAAATCATCCACATAAAGATTTTATCTCCTCATTCCGACTTCCTTCCGTCACCTAGTTTAGGATAGTGAAAAGCAGATCATGCATTTGCATCCATCCTATTCATTCAATAAGGACATTGCATCATTTAAGCATGGGGGTGTAAATGATGTATCATTAACTGAAATGCAATTGTAGACACACACTTATTGTATATAGTATAGTATTATCAAAAATACCAAAAAAAATTGAAACATTTTGAAAAATAAAAAAAAATATTACAAAGTAAAAAATACAAAAAAATGAAAAAACACAAAATTCCAAAAATACAATAAGGGACCTGATCTTTATTGTTAAGGGAGAACTCCAACTAAGGAGAGAAAAAGTTTTGAAGAAAATACAAGTGTTTAACTATGATCTTCTAATTGAAAGCAAAAATAGAATAAGTGTTTGTGAACATTCAATGTAACGACCCGATTCCCGAATCCCTATGAGACACGAGAATCGGACCAACTTGACTGATCTCAAGACCCAGTCGTCCAATGAGAAAGTAACCAAAATAGCAGTAAAATAAACTACATTCGACATATATATAACTAGCAGTAACAAAATACATCAGTAGAGAAAAGAATTACTACAATATACACCACCACAACAGTCGAGAAATAAACATATACATAAACATGAAGTTTACAATAAAGAGAGTACAGGGGGTAACAGAAACTACTCACAACAACGGCAAAAAAGTATAGTGGGTACTACAAGTGACACTACTGGGCTCTACTAGGCCCAGCGCCCTATGCAGCCGCAGACTCTGGCTGCTCAACACCTGGTCCTGAAAGGTAACAAGGGTGAACGTCAGCGAAACGCTGAGTAGAGTGGCAACTAAAAGCTAGAAGAAGCAGTAGAGTGGACAGTAGCTGTTAGATTTTTACTTTCTTTCTTTATATTTTTCCCATTTATTCACTATTGATTTATTTCTCAAATTCTTCTCTTGATCTTGAATGTTCCTCGTGGGAACAATCTTGATTGCAGTCTTTTCCGAAAAGTAGAAGTAACATGTGGTGCTCTCCTGGCCGGGAGAGTCCCCTGTGGTGATCCTACCCTCAGTCAACCACTCCAAGGTTGCTGACAGACGTAACGGTGACTACGGCACGCGCGATAAACGCATGGGTAGCTACCCCGCACTGGCACGCGATCAGTCGTTTCCGTTAACGGGTGCCCCCAAAGCACAGCACGGAACCACTATAGGGCGGAGCCCTCTTAGTAACAGGGGTCCAGCCCCTCCACAGTAACCAAACAAGGGTCTTGCCCCTCCACAGTCCGCGCACCCTCGCCTGACTACCCTGGTTTGCCCAGTGGGCCTAACAAGTTGGTGTAGGAGAGTTAGCAGAACCCCGGGGCCCGTGGGGTAGCTAGTGCTCTCCCTACACTAGTAGCTCTCCTCGGTATTGTGTACACGAGGGCCAAAAGTCGGTACAAAGTGGCCAGACCTAACCCCGAGTCCCTGGGGCGGCTAGCTCCGCTCTGCACTAAACAGGGGGACAGTTGCTCTCCTTGGTATTCCATACTCAAGGGCCAGCTCACTTCCCCAATTCTATTCCATTCACTTTCCAGGAGTTTTACTCCTAATTTCCCGTAGGGTTCATGCTCTTTTAACTTAGCCAATTTAGGTTTCACCATTCCAGCTTTATATCCATACAATTCATGTTCTCAACCGTATTTATCCATTCATAACAGGCAGCTGTTAACCAATTTACAGGCAGTTATCGTTTCCTTTCCACTTTTCCAAGACTACAATGTACATATTCAACTAGTTTTCCAGTCCTAAGATTCATGCCATACCCTAGGATCTATCATTCAATATAGTTTTCCAATCCTAGGATTCATGCAATACCCTAGGATCTATCATTCAATCTAATTCCTCAGCCCTAGGGTTCATGCAATGCCCTAGAATCTATTAATTGTTTCATAAATGTATAATTTTTGATAATGAAATTAAAGGGCCACTCTACCCGCAAAATCGGGAATACTGGGGGCGTGGTCGGCAATCCCGCGCACCTCTGCAACCCCTAGAGCCGCAACGGAACGGGGTCCTAATACAAGGATCAAAGACAAGGAGCTACTCAGAATGGTATACAATTACTGTAAACAGGTAGAGGAAATAAATCTGGAAAGAACGAAACTTAAACGCGGAAAACGGACTCCGAACGGACCCTAAACCGGTCAAAAATGATGAGTCTGTCGAAAATCAGACATCTGGAACTTCTTCCAGACTTCTTAAAAGGTCGATCATGCCATACCTTGGTCTGCGTAGTCCTTTAGACGTCCAGAAGCCCATTGGATCGTCTGGACTTAGTTTCTAGACGTCCGATTGTCACCCCGTACGTCTGGAGGTCCTCTTCGTCATCTGGTACTGTGTCCAGATGTCTGATCGGTGTGAGATGGCAAGCCCTACCGCCCTCCCAAACGATTCCTGCACACACACACACTCGCTCTCATCACGAAGGGGTGCAGAAGAACGCGGCGGACGACTGCATGGCCGTACACACGTAAAAAGGAGAAGATAAGAAAATATGTACCTGTCAGACGTCTGGACCTTCCTCCAGACGTCTTATGTGTCGTCTGGACGTAAGTCCAGGCGTCTGATTCTGGGACAATTTCCCAGAATCAGAACCCTTCTCGCTCTCCGCCCGCAGCGCACGGTTGTGCAGCGCCGCGTCCGCCTGCTGCCCAAGCTGCAGCAGCTCCTCCGCGACACCCCACGCTCGCTGCTCTCCCACTCGCCAGCAAGCTCGCACCCTCATGGTTGAGCTCCTTCTTCCCCTCGCAACAGCTCCTCCCCACACACCTGCAGCAGTCGCTGCGGCCGCTCTCTCCTGCGTGCTCTCGTAGATAGGGAGAAGAAGAAGAAGGCGGTGGAGTGAGGGTGAGGGAGAGGGGAAGCATTTTTATAAGGCAGCCGCGGGGAGAGAGGAGGAGGAAAAACGGCACCTGCAGGGAGAGAAAGAGAAGAACGAAGGCGGCGGGTTCAGTCTGTGTGCGTAGGCGCGTAGATGCGATCCCGTACGCCGAAAAAATTTAATACCAGACATCTGGGAAGGGTTCCAGATGTCTGGCCAGACGTTTGGGGCACTTCCCAGACTTCTTAAACTACGTCTGATGCCCTGCTCGTAACATTCAACCTTTGCTGGTTAGACTTTCTGAGCCACTGTAGCTTGATTCGCTCAAGCTTTAGCTTAATACACTTTAAGCTTTGACAAGATAAACCAGGATCTCTCCTAACTTAGGACGTACCCTTATACCTGACTCACCAGTACAGAATTCGCTGGTTTTCTTTGACTTAGGAGTGTTTAGATTGCTTAATCGGGTTTTAAGGACATCACATTGTAGTATAGCCGAAAATGCGTTCAAAACAAATACAATTTTATTACTTGAATTTTAAAGTCCAAGGTCGAACATAGGAAGCAAATTGGGGTTTAGAAATCAAGATCACAACTTAGAATTTAAAAGAATATGCAATAATATCAATGTCTCAATGCAAAAATATAGGAGTAGATGTGTAGCATAAAATATTAAAGAAACCAATGTATATGAATGAAGCTCAAAATTGGACGTCTAATTTGTGAATCAGACGCCTTAAAATAATGATGCTACAGTTCTCTGCCGGCTGCCTTTGACTTTAATCCTCTTCTTCTTTCTCTTCCTCTTTATCTTCCTTCTCTGTTCTCGGGCCTCTCCTTTCTTTCTTTTGATTTTGCCTTGGCTTCTTTCTTCTTCAGCTTTGCTTGCCTTAGTCCTTAGCTTCCTTTGCCTTCTTCTTCTCCTTTGGCTTTCTTCTTTCTCTTTCTCTTGCCGGCTACCTTTCCTTTGCCTTCAGCTTCTTCCTTCTCTTCTGGCTTCTGCCTTCTCTGCTTCCTTGCCTTCTCCTTCTTCTTCCTTAGCTTCTCTTCTTCTCCTATTTCAACCTGCAGAGCAAAACCTACCCCCTACTCGTGCGAACTCTCTTCTCTCTTTTCTCTCTTAGGTTCCGCTCTTCCAAAGCCACGCTTCTCGGGTAATAAGGTCGAGTACGCGCCCGGGACCAGGCCCACTGGTGTGCGGTGGTGGGCGAGGTGTGGTAGTCGGGTCAGGTCACCAGGCCCACAGGACGTGGTCGCGGATGAGGCGGTCGGGTCAGGTGAGAGAGGGACCTCACCCCGTGAGTTGGAGGCGAAGAGCCTATGGCAAGAAAACAACTTATGCGGGTGAAGCACCTCAAAACTTTCCGAGGTGGGACTATCTTCCCACCCCCTTCACGTGTGCTTGCAACAGAGGGGCTATCTTTGATTGTAGCAGCTGCGACGGCTCTTGGCTTCAATTGGATTTCTGGAGTTGTTCGCGTGAGTGCCCCATGCAACCTAGGACATGAGCCTGGGGCTGTCACGGCTTGGAGCTTGCTGCAAGAAAGCTTTAAGCCCTACGTCAATGGCGGAGGACTCCTGGACTTGAAATCACCACAACGGCCTTGTGGCCACGTTAAAACGCTCAGGGAGCTTCGCCAAGGCACGACGAATGTGCAGGGGTGGTCAGTGTGGCATGGGAACGCCTGAGTGAGCGTGCCTAGGGTTCACTGTGGTCGTGTGTGCGGGTATGTTCGGGGGTGTGTTTAGGTGAGTAGCGGAGTGATATGAGTGGGGGGTTATGATTAAGGTGTCGAGGCAGAGCTTATGGACCAGTCGGCGAGGAGGGAGGTGGTCTGTGGTGGTGGAGCAAACTCGCCGGAGTTGGTGGCTGGAGGTGAAGGGGATGATGGTGGTGGAGTGTGGCAGTAGACGGTTGAGGAAATAAAGAAGGGGGAAAGGGAGTTGAGGGTGAGAGGAACTTATCTAAGCGGTGAAGAGATGAAGGGGGAGATGGAGATGGCATCCAGCTCGTATTGTCGATGCCGGAGACGAAGGTGCTTAGTGAGGATGGTCGGCAAGGACGAATGGGATGCAGGGGTGTCGGCGGGTGTTGTGCGACGCGGACGAACGTAAGGGAGAGGAACCTGCCACCGATATTGTGGCTAGGCGATGAGGGAGAGTAGGAGAGGTTGCCGGAGCTTGATAAGCGAGTCAGCCGAAGGAGGAGAGATGAATTTGAGGGGGTTCTCCGACTGATTTCAAGCTTAGGAGATGCAGTTGTACTGGGGCTCCTTAAATAGCTCTCTGGAAGTCGATTTTGTGCTTGGAAGCCAAGCTTCCAAGCAAGGTAGGTTCACTGGCAATGGCAACTCAAAAGAGACCTAAATCTCTCATGCGTTCGCATGAGAGATTGGGTACCAAGTAGGGCCTCAAATTGGGTTCACATTGGAGGGAATTTCTCAGAAAATCTTCCTTCCAATTTTGAAGGGGATTGTCTGAGAGATCGGGGAGAAATCACCTTCTCAAGTTTGCCGAAGTAGGATTCTTCTGCTATAATGGTGGATGGACCTAATTGCAAAGAACGATGAAGAAGCTAGGGGTCAAATGCAAGGGTTTTTGAAAGATAGGGGTAGAAATGTAATCAGGTTGGACCTATTTGTAAAGTGGGCCAAGATGAGCTCCCTTTAGGTCCAAATTTTGGTACAAAACTAATTTAGACATAAGGAATCCAATGGTGAGGTTGGATTTTGGGTTTGACCACGTTTGACTAGGCAATTTACGTAAAAACCTAATTTAGGGCAAATATATGTCTGAGACCCCATTCTAGGTCAAAATAGGTTCCAATGGCCAAATTAAAAGTTATAAACCATGGAGAATATTTTTATATGATTTTTAGAGGGTTTAGGTGAATTTTATTCTGACCAGAACCTTGTTTAATCAAGTGGGTCTGTTTTAGGGTTACAAGAAGTCATTTAATTCCCAGAACTCACACGAACCCTTTTCTGTCTGATTCAACCCACTTATTGTCTTGTTAAGACCATTTGACCTGTGTTTAGCCCTTGAGAAAATCCGTTGTTGTACTGCAATGGTGAAATTACAATTTTACCCTTTATTTCTTGCTTTTCTCTCAGAAAGATTATTTAGTGAATTAGGACCTCCAGTTGGTTATGTAAGAGCTTTTGTTTCTTTTATGGGTCAAAATGGGCTAGTTAGGGTTCATGATGGTGTTCCCATCAAGGAGTCTAAGTAACCTTGTTTTACACGACATAGTGTCAGGAAAGACGTTGTGAATTTGAAATTCAACCCTAGTGTTCATTAGGGAATGTGGAGTCCTTACCTGTGCGTGCAGGTAGACTCTTTGTCCTAGTGTTTAGTCTTATGTCTAGGAGAAGCTCTTTCCACCAAAGAACTCACCCACCAAATACGTGTACTCTACCAAATAATGTTGTCGAAGACATACTAACAATTATTTGAAAAAAAAAAAGACATTCTTTTGAATAAGTCAAGTATGTTCTCCATGTCTTGTAAATACAAAAGTCCACTAAAAATGTTTTCAAGGTTCAATACAAATACCCTGTTCCACCAAATATTCTTTGAGCCACAAATGTAATAAGAGTTGGGTTTGAGTCTTCCCTATTTCTTAAGAGATAATTCGAAAACATGGGCTGAAGCTAGGATCAACCTGGACTTAAAAAGAAGTGAAACCCTGGGATTGAGTTTCAAAATTCACCTGGTTAGTCCTGACCCATCACTAAGCACAACCATAACCTCTTAGCCTCTGAGTCTCTGTAAAACCCCCTGAGTCCTGGAATTCGACTGAAATGTTTAAATATCAAGAGTCCTTATTAGTCGAGAGATGGTCTATGTCATATCAATCTTAAGTTTTGGTCAATCTTCCTTTGCAACAGGTTCTCACAATGTCCAGACATAAACATAGTTGGTTTATCAGAAAAATCTTTCACCTTAAATATCATCTCTAAACAGTTAACCTTTTGAGAAAAAGAAAAGAAGAAAACTAGATATCTCATCACACTTACCTTGCTGACACTTAAACAGTTAACCTAAGCATGGGGGTATGATGAGTTGCGACTCATCATAGCTAAATCGCCTAAGTTAAGCTAGAAACTATGTTAAACACTATAGAATTAACACATAAAAGGGGTTAAGTGTGAGAAATAGAGAAAAAGACCTAAAACATCAATTTTGTGCTAAAAACTCATAATTAGGTCATTAAGTGAGATATTCTACTAAAGAAGGTTAAATGGTGATCCAAGTGCAAATTGAACACACCAATGAGCTCAAAATTTCAAATCAAAAGTAAAATTAACTTCTAATGTGTTCAATTAAGCTTCATTAAAAACCTGGTTGCATTTGGACAATAGTAGGACCTTGCATTTAAGGATTTGCATTTAGGTCCTTCACACATCACATTTTGTTCACTAAAAAACCTCTAAGGACCTACTTGAAGGTTGTAGGGACCTATTTGCAAACCCATAAGGATCACTTTGTAACCTTTCTTAACCACTAATGGGTTTCCTTGAAATGTTTCCATCGTTTCGCCTGAGGACCTTTCGCTCAATTTCACCAATAGAGCCTTGAAGCCACCTGCTGCTCGCGTGCACTATAGCCACGAAGAACACCGTCCATTCTAGCCATTCATCCCTTGAACTACTTGATCAGTGGCTCCCCATCAATCGAACCTTCACGTGAATCCGCACGTGCGGTCACCTCTCCTCCCAGATTTGATCCAACGGCCCACTTTTGGTTTAAACTTGCATGCGCTCCTTTCCTCTCATTGCCACCGCCCATGCCCTAATCGTCTAATCACACCACTACGGTGCTCTGATTCAATGATCACTCTACTTAAGCACCTCCATTGCCTCGCGCGCAAGGGATCGACCTCCGCTCTTGCTTCCTTGAGGTCAATCACTTCGTCCTCTCTAGTTTCTCCTCTCCTCTCGACCCTATTCTGACTCCATGAGCAAAGGAACTTCATCTTCTCTGACTCTCCTCGCCGCTAAGGACTATATAGCACCTGAGGGTGACCCTGAGTTCCACTAGTGGACTTTCAATCCGTTGGAGATCCTCTCCTCCTTCGTCGCTGCAGCCACCAGCTGTAAATCTTCTCAATAGGTCCCATTCATCTGATTATATAAGGATTTTCCGCTTTGTTAGAGTAGTTTAGAGTAGCAAGTAGTATACAGTAGCTTAGTTAGGATCAGTTAATGAATCCACTGGTTTGATGGTTTAGCTTAGGAGTAGATTAGTGTAGAAATCACCTCCACCTCCTTTGATCAATTCAGATCAGAGGAGATGAATTCATCTCACTCACTGATCATTGATCCACCCCCCTCACATCACAATTTCATGTTCTGAATTTCCCCGCATTTTATTTTACAATCCACCCACTCATTAGAGTCAAATCCTCATCCCATTTCTTTTGAGTTTTGAGATGAGGATTCACACTCAAAAATCACCTAGGAGTCTCCCATTCATGTCATTTTGTTCACAAACACCCCTGATCTTGATTTAAAATGGAATTGATTTGCATGACCTGATTTTGATTTGGTTTTCAATGCGAAATCATGAGATTTTGATCAACATGGGTTTTAAAGGGTGTTTGATCAAGCAAATCGATATGTTTTTGAACAGATCTATCCATGGCAGTGAATCTAAGATGAATTTTGTTGGTAGACTTTTCCTTAGATGAGCCATGGTGAAATTGAGCTTGAATGGAGGTTTTCATGATTTTCAATGTGTGGGAGAGCCAAGGAGATTCGACCTTGTTGAGTTGAGTTTCTACCATGTCTTTTTGAGTGGAGTTGTTGTTCGGAATTTTGATTTCAAACCTAAGGAATTGTCAATATTCCTTAAGGTTTAAGAGAATTGGGATTCAAGTGGGCTGAGTTTAGTGGACTCATCTAAGATCCTCCTTTATGCTGTCTTTAGCATTAGGAAGATGTTAGATCAAGGTATTTTTACTGATTTGAAACGAGGACTATTGTTTAAAGATTTTTTTATGCAAAGTTTGACACTTCAATTTGATTTCAATGTGATTTTCAAACTTTATCAACCCTTTGAAGTGCTTACTGATTTAGTTTTTGAATCCCAAATTAATCCATACAGTAAAGTGCTACTTCAGCAGCTACATATCCAAGGGTTTTCCAACCCTAAATCCAATGAAATTTACTCTCTGATTTGGACACTTTGTGATCCCTGATCAGACTTTCTTAAGTCTGATATGGGATTCTTAGATACTGAAATCCAAGTTAGGCTACCGGAACTAAGGAAATGGCTGCAACAGCAGCCCTTGGAAACTATTTAAAACATCTGGTTTGATTGAAGGATGTCTGAGTAGCTCTTTGAGAGTTACTGAGAGTCGCAGCAGTTGCTGCTGTTGCTTGCTGATTACTGCTTATAGTTTAATCTGATAGGGCAGTGGCTGAGGTTTTGGGTTTATTAAATGGCTGACCTATTTTATAATGTTGTATACTACCTTGTACAAGCTTTCATATATTGTTAATGCCCTTCAACTTCATTTAGATAGCTTGTATTTCATTAATTAACTTCTATTGTTAGTTATTCTTGTGTATAACTGCCCATATTTAGAAATTGAATGAAATCAATTGGAAAATCATGTTTAATTGCTTAAACACCTCTGTTTTGTCTTATTGGATGTTCTGAGGTGCTTAAACCACTTTTCCAACTTTTAGTTTAGAATTCTAGGCCTTAGGTTCCACTTTAAAACCCCTTGAAGGCCTAGAAGTGTGCTGAACTTTGTAAATAAATAAAAATCATATAAAAATTCTAAAAAAATAATATAAACATGTCTCGGTGAAGATTAGATATTTTTCTAGGTTCACACCAAGTTTTATGGTGTTCTAAACCTCTGGCTTGATAGAACATACTAGTCGACGGTTCAGTATACTTCTTAACTTAATAAAAGACCTTAAACAAAAAATGATAAAAAGACACTCTTTCTCTCATCTATTTCTTTCCTTCTCATCCCCTACCTCCATAAAATATATAAAATCTATAAAAAGAATAAAAACCCTAAAATACACAAAAATACTATGTATAGTATGTATATACTTGTATATATAAGGAATATAGTAAGTTATACATGTATATATTGTAAAATCGATGTATGATAGGTGTAAATAACTTATATTTATATTATATATTGTAAACTACATATTTAAGATTATTTAAACTGTATATATCTTAATTATATAATTATCTACTATTTATATTTACTTATAAGTACTATAACTTAATTAAATTTATAAAACTCTGTATATAAATATAATTACTAATTATACTATGTATATATGTTTATATATGTATTATGTATATTAGAAACACTATATCATAATTTAATTATGTATATAGAATAAATAATTAATTTATTAAGTTATTAGCCAAGTTATTAAATTAAATCAAAATAAATTAGTAAATTATGTTATAACTGAGATAATTTATATTGTATATTTGTATTATAATATTTTAAGTAATTTAAACTAATTTAACTATATTTATACTGTATTATACTATTTATACCTAATTTATATGTAAAATAGCCTGAAAATTGATATTTAAATGTAAATAAATTAAAATAAAACTTGTAAAATACAATAAAAATGTGTATTAAATACCTTAATATGTATATTAATACCGTACAGTATCAATTAGACTATTAATTAACTAATTTATACATCAATTTGGAAATAAACCTAATAAATAGTATGTATAAATTGTAAACTTTGCCTAATTTATTTATATAGTAAACGTAATTAATTTTGTAAATAAATTATACAATTATGTAGCCTTATGTAAATACTTTAAGACCCCATGATTTATTTTAAAATTATAATAATTTATGGCCCTCGAATCGAGGGCTAAAATCACAAATCCAACACATGCTCGTCTCAACTACAGCACCTGTGGGGCGATGATGAAAGTGCCACATCGGGTGTGGAGAAGTGCCTGAGGGCACTTAAATTGTATTTGTCCCTCACCCTCTTCAATCGTCGTAGGCGCCGGGTGCTCGAAACCATATGTTATCCCCTTGAGCATGACATTGAATTGATATGGCATTGAGAAATTGAGTGCGATGCGGGCCTGGGGCCTAACACTGTGCATGGGCCTAAATGGGCCCATTAACGAGCATTAATCATAATTAAGTGACTTAATAACGACTTATGGGTGGCCTTAGTAGAGGTCTGGTCCCACCCCTTGAGGGTATTGTGTATCCCTAAAAAGGGCCACCTACCAATTAAGAAACCTAATTTTTGATTAGATGAACAGTAATCGTGCCTTAATCACCTAAAGGAAGGAAGAAAGAACCGGAAATTCTACTAAATGTTGGAGAGGCTTTGTGCCTTTGTGTGAGTTGTGTGTGCGTACAAATATATGTAAGTATAATATATATATATATGTATATTCATAGATAGTATATGTATATATGTATACTGTTATATGTGTATATGTATATAAGTATAGTATACTGTAAATAACATGTTAATGTAGAATATGTAGTATATAGAGTGTTTTGAGCTCATATATGTATATAAATAACTTGTGAGCTTTAGTGACAGATAAGTATGACACTATAGATAAAATAAATGTCACTGTATACCCTAATTTTAACCGTAGTTTATGTATAAACGTTTTTCCTAAGGTTTAGCGGCGTTCATATATGTCGCTGTACATACTATATATGTTACTATAGATGTTAATATATTAAGTTAAGTTAGTATGCTACATATTATACCATATTATTGTATAGATATGTAAGTATTGTTATTATAAGTTATTAATAGATAGAATATAGTATTTAATTATAGTGTGTGATACTTGTTTGTAAATAGAAGTTTGCAAGTAAATTGTTTCATTCTTTCTTTCATTAATTCATTCATTCATATTTGTACATAAAATTAATCTTTTTGAAATTAAAAAATAATATTGGATTTAGAGAGTAATGTACATCAATAACTGCCTCCCAGTGAGCGACCTGGAATAAATCAGTAAAAATTTTGTAATTAAATAAAATTGACGTGACACCACATTGTATTTGTGACATATACTACAATAACGGTTTGTATTTGTGACAGCGGCAAGGGGAACCATTTCATAGGGCCTGGGAGCGATTCCAGGATCTATTACAGAAGTGTCCACACCACGAGGTGCCTACATTGCAACTTGTGCAGATTTTCTATCACAGGTTGAATGATCAACTCTGTAATCATGTGGATGCTTCTTGCGAAGGCAATTTCCTCAACAAGGATGCAGATAGCGCGTACGATTTGTTTGAGGAAATGACTGAAAACTCTATAAACCACGCCTCCATGGAAACCTTCAATCGATCCCAACAAACTAGATCAAATGCCAATGAGGTCCAAGATTCTCATACATTTGATATGGAATTGATCTGCAACAAATTAGATAATGTGGATTTGGTTGCTAAACGAATGGAAGTGTGGATGTTTGGAAACTCTAATATTTCTAGATCCACTCAATCCAAGAGCTCAGCATTCCATTCTTTGCAAGCTCCTACGGGACGAGAGTTTGTGAACCAACTCAAGTCGACTCGACCTTTGAGCCAGCACCTCTCAGAACATAATGGGTTCCAAATTGGGGCCTTTGATCCCAATTTTCTGATCCTTCTTACTCTTCATCCTCATCTTACAAGGATGTTTATGCTGTTCAAGAGAACGTTAGGTCTAACCCTTACTCGAATTCCTATAATTCTGGTTAGAAAAATCACCCTAACTTCTCTTGGAAAGAATAGGGGCAACAGATCCAAGATCTACCCAACAATTATGTACCACAAAAACCAATGGGTCAGGGTCATGTATATACTCAGCGACCCCCGAATCAGGTGAATCAGCCCATGTGGAATGCCCAACAACCCATCGGACAAGCTGATTTAAACCTGAAGATGGTAGAAATGCAAGGGTCAATGCTCTAGCTCATGCAATAAATGAAAACTTCGCTAGACACCTTACAATCTAAGCTTAGTGCAAACAACCGACATCCCAAATCTCTACCATCACAACTTGTACCAAACCTAAGGAATGTGCAGAACCGAGGCGTTAGGCCTCAAGGGTTTGGTAATAGCAGGGAGCCTCATGCTCAAGCTTATGCTATCTATCAGGCTACTGCAGTCCCTTCCAGAGTCAACCAAACACCCACTATAACCAACCGGGAGCTCCTATTTTGCCCAACCCTCCCCAAGGCACAAACTAAGAGCACTTTGCCATTGCAAACACAATTACCTTGAGGAGTGGTAGTAGATACAAGGGTCCCATTCATTCCCAAGTAAATTCCATTAGGACCAATAATAAGAATTTTAAACTCCCAACTAAGAATGCGATCAACAGAAAATCAGAATTTGATTTGGGAGTATGTTGTTGTTGTGAGGGCAAATGCAACAAGCTAGAGGAGAAATTGAAGGAAAGAATATCTTTGTTGTAGGCTTTCAAATTGACAATCATTTTGCTCCTCACGGCTATTGGAACAATTCCCACCTACGTTAGATTTTTATTTAATTCATACAAAAAGAAGCATAAAGCAAAAGTTGAAAACACTAGGAGGGAAGTTTTGCCTGATAACACAAGTACACTAATCTTAAAGAAGCAGCCTCCTAAGAAGCAGGACTCGAGAGCCCCACTGATTTCCTGAATAAAAGGAAACATTACTTCTAACCAAGCCCTCCTCAACTTGGGTGCTTCCATTAATGTGATCCCTACCTCACTTCATAGGAAACTGGGTCTAGGCCACCTGAAACACACTGACATAACCCTGCAGTTGGCCAATAGATCAATTACAAAACCAAGGGGTCTTTTGGAAGATGTTTTACCCAAGGTTAATGATCTGCATTATCTTGTTCATTTCATGGTCCTTAACATGGAGGCACCAAAATAGCTCAACTACACCCCGATTATTTTGGGAAGACCTTTCTTGGCCACTGGCAAGGCAAGGATTGATTTTGAATCAGGAAATATAGAGATTGCCTTAGGGAATAAAATGAATCGATTTAATATTTTTGAGGCTTCAAAGAAGAATAAAATTAAGTGTGGCTTGATTGAGGAGCTTGGTAGAATAAAGGAGGTAATGCCCATACACACATTAGACAACCCCCTAATGGTCAACCCAACCCAAACTCGAGAAGAAAATCACGAGGTTGCAGGGATAATTGAGGACAATAATTACATGCAACCAACTATGGCAAACTGGGATGAGAAAAATATTCTTGAAATTGGAAACTTGTTGGAAGATTCACTTGATCAATTAAAAACCCAACAAGACCATTATCCTGAATTTTTAGAGTTTGAGGTTCAAATAGTGGGTAGGAAACATGGAGATAAGAATGGTTAGAACAAGCACCCAGATATTGAGGACAAAATTGAGATTTGGGGAGAAACTATTAGGAAGCTTGGCTTATAGATCTCCAACACCTCACAAAAGCCTCATAATCCTTTTTCACCCAACAATCACACAAATCCTACACCTAACCAAACCTCCTCTATATTGAGCCAGCAAAGCTCCTATTGGAGACCATTCGGGCTCTCCCTGCATCATCAACTTGCCACTTTTATAGATCATCTCTTTGGCAAGCCTACTCTCACCTTCTAAGACCCATATCTTGGGGCCCGGAAACTTTGCTCTTGCAACCTCGATGTCTATAATTTTTATCTAAGGATTGTGCCTAATTGAAGGCAATAAACTCAACATCTGTATAGTTTGTTTTGGAACTGATCGGATTTTCACGGAATACAAGTGATATTTTTTTTTATTCTGTCTTGTTTCATCCTTTATTTTATAATGAAGACATTGCATTAGCTAGGCATGGGGGGGTTGGTACTTTATGATTATTTTGTCAGTTTCGTAGCAGTAATTTCTTGTTATTTCTCTTTTTAAAAAAATAGAATTAGGAGAAGAAAACTTAGGCATTAGGAGTTGTTAACTTTAAGGAATGATACGATAGGACCTGAACACTTAGACTCTTCAGGACTTTGGGCTTAATCAGCCCGGGCGTCCACTAAAATGTGGACCTGTGTCTCGAGTCCTAGCCACATTAATTTTATTTTAATTTGTTTAATAAATTTGAGTGATAAATACACGACTTATCAATGCACCCTCTGATTTAAGGGAACTTTGAGTTTAAAGCATTTACACACTAATTGCACTGACTCACTTTTTGACGATTTTTATGAAAATTAGGTAACTAATGAACTTTCTAGGGTAGTATGGCTGACAAGTTGTCATGGGCAATAGCCTATTGGTGGTTGTCTAGAGCCCAGCTACATAACCATTCTCTTTCTACTGCCTTTAGATAAATCTTAGACAAGAGAAGACACCACCTCAGAAAAAGAAATGTATATACTCAAAAAGAAAAAAAAAATAAGAAAAGAAGAAAAAATAAAAATAATAAAATAAAGCCACACTTCACCGCAAGAGTATGGCTGGCAAGTTGTCGTGGATAATATCCCATTGGCCGTTTGTCTAGAGCCCAGCTCACAAAAAATGCACAAATAATTCCCAAACACTTAGGGAAGAAGCAGGGAAGTAGAATAAACCAGGGAGATATGCACTGGGTTCGCCCTCGTGTTGACCCCATATAAAAAATTTAAAAGTAGGGAGAAAGCTACCGATCGGAAAAATAAACCTTTAAGCATAAACTTTTAAGTTACCTAAGGTCGTGGAAACCTGAAGTCTGTTTTAACGATCGCTTAGTGAGTCTATCACTTTTCACAAGATGCTTAGAACTTGAAGTTCTTTTCGAGTCTTGGGTGGGTTGGGTAGTTGTAGAAAGCTGTCCCAAAAGTCTAAGCTCAAAAATAAAAAAAAAGAAAATAAGAAAAGGAAAGAAAAAAATGGACCTGTTTTTGTGTGGAATAAGGTGAGGACTTGGTAGGTCTACGTTTTGGCAGACACCCAGGCACTATTGAGTTTTGTTATTTGGTCCTTAGTTAAAATTTTCTATTGCTAGTCAACAAACCTTGCCTAAGTAATCAGATCTTGATTCTATGCATAGTATTTAGTTTAGTTTTGCTAGGGACTAGCAAAAGATAAGCATGGGGTTATGATAAATACACATTTATTCATGATAAAATGCCTACTTATGTTAGTTCTTAAGCTTAGCATTGCATTCCACAGTATAAATACTGCATAGCATTCATCATATTGCATTTAGGATGATTTGCATAAATTGTATAGTAATTCATGCATTATTGTGGCTAGGAGACAGGGTGATATGTTTTGAAGCTTCAAATGAAAAATCCGATCATATGGATGGATCCAGAGAGACGATCGCAGTCCGGCGATGCAAAAATCATCTTGATCTGAGTACTGTGACATCCTCTGCAAGCAAAAGAAGATGGATGGTCCAGATGATGCCACGTGGCACCATCCAGATCACCCAACGTAGCCCATCCTTCTTCCTGAAAGGCACCTCCCACGTGAGATCCTAGCCGTTGGATGAAAATCCAACAGCTAAGATCACACAACCATTGACTACGGGAAATTATAAACGCAACACTTGTGAGCATGTGGAATAGCGGTCGCAAGAGGCGCTCTCAAGCCACCAACGCACGTTCGAAGCCCGGCCGCATAGCCTGGTTTCATGAGTGCAGATGCGATTTGATTGCATCCATTGGATGACCATCAAGTGGCGGAGACTTCACCATGTGGCACTGTCCCATGCACGCGATTCACATGCGCGAGATCTGACGCGTAGGTAGACACGCGATCATACGCGCGGGTAGGTGCGATCTCAAGCGCACGATGCATGTGAGATCTAGAGCGTCCATCAGTGATCCAACGGCCACGATTCATCCACTCCTGATCCAGCTTGCATGCATACGTGGACGCCAGTGGTGGAGATGATGGCCTTCAACAACATCCAAGGCAGGTCTTCAGTGATGTTTTAAATGTCGCTGTTGACCTGTACGCAAAATAGAACCTCCTCCCACCACTATATAATGCCCTACACCTCTCCTATTTCTCTTCATCTCTTCCTTTCTCTCCCTCACCACCTCAAGGCTCTAAAGAGAGCTTGTCCCAAGCTCGAGATGCTCCTCTAGAGTAGAAAAGAAATATTTTTTCCCACTTCTCACCCCCCTTCGTGGAGCATCCCGTGGCCATCCTCTCACCACCTTCAAGAAGTGGATCCTCGCCACGACGTCGCCCTATCCCGTCCTCCTCCGCCGTTCTCCTTCCTCCAACTCCCCACCACCTTCATCTAAGTGCTGTCAGAGCGAGTTGTCCTCCAAGCGATCATCAAGGGGAATTCTTCTCACCTTTATCTTTTATCACTTTCTATCCGTAGCAAACTCTTGTTGAACATATATGTTGATTGTTTCTCTCTCTCTCTTTCTCTCTCTCTTTTATTCTGTTAGAGTAGATTAGAATAGATAACAATTCGCTTGATATTCTGTCTTATAAAAGCCCCCAAAAAATGTTAAAAGATAAAAATAACAAAAAGTAAAATCGAAACATGGATTTCAAAACTAAATGCTCACCTCCCCATGTTCGACCTGAGGCTCATCTCGATCTTCGGTATAAATTTTATCTAGTCTCGATAGTTTGCGACAACGACGATGGGTTCTCCAAAACCCTAATTTTACTCGCGAAAAATACGCTCATTGGATATCTTGACTTGATTGTGCAAATCACATTTGGATGGGCCTACCAAATGAAGTGGTCCGCCATGGTAGGGTGAGTTTTTAATCTAAACACAAGGACGTCTATTATGTGCTTATCCAAAACAACATGCAGCATCTATATTCCATTGCCCTTCCTAATTTAAAAGTTAGGCTATATGTTGTAGTTAGGGGATCCCATCACACAATGGTTTGATTAGTTTAGGAACTCTTTAGATCCCATCTCTCCTTCCAAATGAGTGGCTTCTTCCTATTTCCAATCACCTTAAGTAGATTCAATATGAATTTAGCTTAAAATTTAGTGAGAGCTTTCAATAGTCCGGACAAAGTCTAGTAGCTAGAAGTCTCTCACATATGTTTATCTGTTACATGTTTTTAAATTCCATGTATTAATTTATTTCTTTAGTTTGTGTTTCAATTATCTTGAGAGGTATGTCTATATGTGAAATGTTGTGGCTTATATCAAATGACCATGTATTAGTTATACAACAAAGATGATAACTAGACCAATGCAAAGAGGGATAATCAGTTAGTGGATTGAACATAGTTACAAAGACTAGACCTCTTTCATCAGTGTACTATAATTGATTAAAGATAATCAGACAAAGCATGTGGAAGTATGTTGCAAAGTTTGTAAGAATGTGTGTTTTGGGCTATTTTTCATTTTGTAGGAGTTTGGACATGGGTGTTGATATAGTTACATAAGAGTATAACTCAAACTAGATTTATATTTCCATGTTGTAGCTCCTTGTATGGGTCCTCAATTTTTGTCTAAATCAATGTAAAAATGAAATAATGTTTTGGAGTGACCCTTATGCTTATAAAATAGCTCATGTTATGATGTTTAATTTTCTATTTTGTTTTATTTTGGGATAGGGTGTGCCCACTATGTGTATGCTTAAATTTACTCTTTTGGTGGTGATGAATGCATTGTAGGGTGTATCCACCTTATTGTTAAATTTATATTCTTACATAAGTCTTCTTTACTGGTACAAGAATTTGAAAAAAAACATGATAAAATAGGGGAATTTCTGCCAAATTTTCAGTAGAATTTAGCCCTTGCTAGATGAGGGATAAGAAGGGCGATTAGGTCATGTGGCAGGGATACCATGGATTGTGTAATAAACAATGCCAAAATGTCACCTTAAATCTTTATGTAACATATTAACTTTTGGGCAATCAGGTGAGCTATTTTGATTTCCATATGTCAAAATCTATTTGTTTCTTGTCAAGTACATTTTCTAAAGATAAGGAATAACAAGTTGTGGGAATTGGAAGGCATGAATTTATTGGTGGATCCCAATTTGTTAGGAAATTTGGATTTTGGAATTTCGTGGTTGTATGATGCTTCAAAAAGGTTTGTAATGAACAAGGTTAGTTGTGAATTTTGTTTTCTTTTTTACAACAGAGATGTGATTTATGATTAATTGTTTATGCTACAGCTCAAAGGTCAAGCAGAACTCAATTGCTTGCTTATAAAACAGGGTCTGTATGATCACTGCCAAAGCATGACCTTGAAGGCCCTTTCATAAATGCAATCAAATCTTAAAATTGTTGCTACCTCCAATGTTAAAGCCATCGATGCAGTTAAAAGGTTTGAATTTTGTCATACTCATGCTTTAAAAGTGCAATAGCAATCTAATGAAAAAGGTGATTCACATTTAAGCAATACTCTTCTTTTAAAGTAAAAGAAGGAAAAAAATCAAGGTCTCTCCTTCCATTTGGATTTTCTATTTTGATATGTTTTTTGCATCGATGTCTATTAGTTTATATATCTAGTTATTTTATCTTTTATTCTTGGATTCATCTTGTTTAGTGATTGTACTTTTATTTTTAGTACATTACCTAGTTTCATGGCTTATGTCTACAGAAAATGACTAATAAGCATTTGATCCTACCGGCATTTATTCATCTTGGACTTCAATTCATATTGGTGGAAGCATTGTTGGGGATTTGAATGATCATGGTGTTGCTATTTTACTTTGAATTGAAGTTTGGAAGACTGAAGCTGCTTGAGATAGCAAAATTTTAAGAGGTCACCATTAGAAAAATGAGATATGCCTTCGATTCTTTGTCGTCAGTTTGTAAAACCGACGGCAAAGATATTTTTACCGTCGCCTAGTCTAATAAGCAATGGTAATGGCATAGACTCGACCTACCCTCAATTGAAAAGAAGTGATGAGCCGGCACTGGTCATTAATATTTACTATCTCTTTATAAAAGGACGGTAAATATATTTTTGTTGTCGATTAGTGTACAAAGTGGTGACTAAAAGACAAATAAAATTAGCACCTAAAATTTGGGTGGGTTTAGTGGTTTAATTTTGACTTATGCCATCAGTTGATGGAATAAGCGACAGTGAAACGAAGGTTAACATTAGCGAGTAATATATAGGCAGGTTTGCTTTTGCTTCTGCCGTCAGTTAGTGGAATAAGCAACAACAAAATTATGTGTCGTCTGTTAGTGAATAAATGACAGTGAAAGGAAGGTTAAAGTTAGAGCTTAAATTTGGGCAGGTTTTATTTTTGACTTTTGCTATCGATTAGGAGAATAAGCGACGGGGAAAAGACCAGTTAAAATTTCCAGCCAAAATTTGGGCACAATAGGGGGATTTAATTTATCCTTTACCATCAGTTTTTGATATAACCGACGGGAAATATCTATTAATCATACTCACGCGCAGAGTCCTCTCCTCCCCGCACAAGTCACAAAATGTCAATGTGTGCATGAGGGTAGTTGTGATTTGTGTTGTCGGTTGTAAGAGCGACGTCAAATATATATTTGTCGTCGGCTTTTGAAATAAGCAACTACGAATGAGGGTTTTAAATTTCGAAGAAACATTTGGGCGCGTAGCTGAAATTTTCATTGAGATTTGCCATCGCTTTCTAATTAAACCGATGGGATATGTTCCTAAATCTATTAACGCGTATGGCATCCATCAGTACTGTTCATCTTCCTCCTCGCCGCAACCCAAACCCTCCTCAATGCTAAACCTCCTCCTCACTGCCCATCGTTGTGGTCCTCCACCTCACGTCGCCCACCTCCTCCTTAGGTGAATCCCCTGTAGGTTCTACAACAAAGGGGGTGAGATTTGCATGATATGAAAAATAATGCAGAAAATATAATCACACAAAAGAGTGCAATCACAAGTACACAAATATTTTTAGGTGGAAACCTAAACCCAGGTATAAACCACCACCTAAACCTCTCGGTTTAGGATTTCCTGATCGACCGAGTCAATCAAATCCACTAACGTACTACTTAAACGAGGGTAGTACAACCTCTTACAACCACACTACTTTATACAAGGGTAGTATACCTTAAACCCCTCCTTTTCACGAGGAGTATTTTGTCCCTCGAAGGAGACGGGAATTCGCAAAGTGAATACCCAACCAAAAATAGAGAAAATAACAAAAAGAACCTATAGAGCCACAAAGTATTAGTCTTAAACTTAGCTTCTATAGGCAACGGGTACTTCCCTGAGATGGAAGTGAAGTGCGCAGCGAATCGGTGCTCTTAGATAAAGACTGTGTAGACGGGAGAGCAATGGCACTTCTCTAAGTAATTTCCTTCTTTCTGACACAAATAGATGTGGAAGTAGTTTCTAAAGGTGTGTCTAACAAAGGAAGGGTCATCCTCTATTTATAGGTGGCTTAAGAACCCTTAGGAAGCCTGTGGAAGCCTTAGGTAGCCATTGGAACCAAATCAAAGGCAAAACAGGCTGAAATTAGGGCTATTAATGATTCTGATAGGATTATCAGACATCTATGTCATCGTTTGATTTTATGGTCGGATGTCTGATCTAGAAGGGTGGATCAACTAGACGGTGTTGGAACAGAATGGACGTCAAAAGGTTACTTTTAAGACGCCTGGAGTTAAGGTCAGACGTCTTATTTTAGATAGGTTTCCTTCCTGTTTTTGTCCTAACCTAAACAGGGTTCTAGGTCTTATTGGTCAGACGATAGGTTGGTCATCTGGCACAAAACATGGATGTCTGGAAATAGGTTTTACTGTAGGAATTGATTTCCTGAGGCTAAACGGCTATAATCATCTGATAAAAGGTGACGTGGGCCTAACATCTACTTATCAGACGTCTAGGGATCACTACGGATGTCTGAAAGTGAATATGGGTTAGATTAAAGGTTAATCCTCAACGATTAGTCTGATACAGCCAATGCTCCTCTAGTTGGACATCTGACAAGTTCATCAGGCGTCTTCTAAGACGTCTGGACTAAGGGTGGTCATCTGAAATTAACAAATATATGGCACTATGTCCAGCCTAGGTGTTTGGACGCCTGATCAAATAGTTAAACATCTTAAAGTCAAACATCAGACGTCTGATTTCCTGATTGGATGGCTGATTAGGTTGTTTGATGCCTATTTTGGCTTTCTAAGTTCTCTACGAAAATCCTAAGTATCCTAAGGTTGTGTAGGTGTTCCTAGGACTATAGTTTTGTTACTTTGAGGCTCTTTAACATATATCTAGACACAATAAAGAGCAAAGAATAAAGATATAAAGACTAAGTACATAAAACAAGACAAAAAGAAATCTATCATATTCTTCTTGTCTTCTAGCTTTCATTCCAAGCGAAGCTCCTTCTCCATTAATGTAACGACCCGATTCCCGAGTCCCTATGAGACACGAGAATCGGATCGACTCAACTAATCCCAAGACCTAGTCGTCCAACGAGGAAGTAACCAAAAGAGCAGCAAAATAAACCACATTCAGCATAAATAAAACTAACAGTAAGGAAATACGGCAGTAAAGAAAGAAGCCACTACGGTATATACCACCACAACAGTATAACAACATTCATAACATAATATGAACTGTGGGTAAAGAAAAGTACAGAGGAAACAAGAACTACTCACTACAGTGGAACCAAAAAAAGTGCTACAAGAGAACAGTGGTAACTCTACTGGACCCTACTCGGCCCAGCGTCCTCTGCAGCCGCTGACCCTGGCTGCTCAACACCTGGTCCTGAAAGGTAACTAGTGTAACACGTCAGCAAAACACTGAGTAGAGTGGCAGCTAACTAAAGAACAGTAAAGTGTACAGTAGCTGTTTTAATTTTCTTTCTTCCTTTATTTACGTCTTTCTATTGTTTCAAAATTTATCTATTTCTCAGATCCTTCACTTGATCTCGAATGTTCCTCGTGGGAACGATCTTGATTGCAATCTTTTCCGAACAGTAGAAGTAGCACGTGGTGCTCTCCTGGCCGGGAGAGTCCCCCGTGGTGATCCTACTCTCAGTCAACCACCCTAAGGTCACGGACAGGCGTAACGGTGACTACGGCACGCGCGATAAACGCACAGGTAGCTAACTCGCACTGGCACGCGGTCAGTCGTTTCCATTAATGGGTGCGCCCAAAGCACAGTACAGAACCAGTACAGGGCAGAGCCCTCTCAGTAACAGGGGTCCAACCCCTCCACAGTAACCAAACAAGGGCCTTGCCCCTCCACAGTCTGCGCACCCTCGCCTGACTACCCTGGTTTGCCCAGTGGGCCTAACAAGTCGGTGGAGGCTAGCAAAACCCCGGGGCCCGTAGGGTAGCTAGTGCCCTCCCTACACTAGTAGCTCTCCTCGGTACTACGTACGCGAGGGCCAGCAAGTCGGTACAAAGTGGCAAGTCCTAAACCCGGGTCCCTGGGGCGGCTAGCTCCGCTCTGCACTAAACAGGTACAGGTACTTCCCTTGGTACTACGTACCCAAGAGACAGCACACTGCCACGTCTTTCTTTCTCAGTTCCATTCCTTTTTCTTTCCAGGA
The DNA here is from genome assembly GCA_037157565.1 of Thalassia testudinum. Lineage (NCBI taxonomy): Eukaryota > Viridiplantae > Streptophyta > Magnoliopsida > Alismatales > Hydrocharitaceae > Thalassia > Thalassia testudinum. Next base: position 136,136,737 of record JAZHRO010000073.1, read on the forward strand.
GTTCCACTCCCAATTCCCCGTAGGGTTCCAGCTCTTTTAACTCAAAACATCCAGGTTTCACTTTCCAGTTTCACGTTCTTACAATCCATGTTCTCAATCACGTTTATTTATTCATAGTAGGCAGCTGTTAATTCAATTCACAGGCAGCTATTATTTCCATTCCACATTTTCCAAGACTACAATATTCATATATTTCACTGGTTCTTCCCATCCTAGGATTCATGCCATACCCTAGGATCTATCATACAATCTAGTTTTCCAGCCCTAGGATTCATGCAACACCCTAGGATCTACCATTCATTCTAGTTTCTTATTCCTAGGATTCATGCAATGTCCTAGGTGCTATTTATGATTCCATAATTTAATAGATTATACCAATAAACTTAAAAGCCACTCTACCGGTTACAACAGGAGTACTGGGGGAGTGGTCGGGAATCCCACGTGCCTCCACAACCCCCGAGACTGCAACGGAACAGGGTCCTATCACAAGGATCAAACACAAAGAGTTTCTCAAAATAGTATATAGCTACTGTAGACGGGTAGAGGATTTAATTCCGAAAAGAACGCAACTCGAAACGTGGAAAACGGACTCCGAACGGGTCCTAAACGGGTCGAAAACGATGAAACAGTGCAAAATCAGACGTCTGGAACCTCTTCCAGACGTCTTAAAAAGTGGATCAGGGGTTACCTTGCTCTGCGTGGTCTCTCAGACGTCCAGAAGCCTGTGGGGGCGTCTGGCCTAGTTCCCAGTCGTCCGATGGTCACCCCGGACGTCTGGAAGTCATACCCGTCGTCTGGCACTGCAGCCAGATGTCTGATTCACGTTGGATGCGAATCTCAGAACCTGCGCGTACCCATTTCCTCTCTCTCTTAGTACAGTCAGTCGAAGAAGAGGAAGAAAGATGGAATAACTCACCTTTCAGACATCTGGACAGTCCTCCAGACGTCCTCCCCGCCGTCTGGTTGTAATCCTAGACGTCTGATTCTGGAGAAAATTCCAGAATCAGGGCGCTACTCGCCCTCCGCTCGCGACGCTCGGCCGCGCCGCGACTCGTCTGCCTAGTGCTCGAGCTGCAACAGGCCTCCCCTGTCACCCCACGTCTACTGCTTACCCCGCCGACCGACCCTAGCAGCCCCGGCCAGCTCGCCCTCACGGCCGAGCGCCCCTTCCCACATGCAGCACCTCCTCCCACGCTCACCGCAGCTGTCGCTGCCGCCGCTCACTCGCGCTCGCTCTCGCGCACCGGCTGGAAGGAGAAGAGGAAAGGGGGCGGAGGTGACGGGAGTGAGGGGGAGGGCGTGGCCTTTTAAGGCCGTGTGAGGAGAGAGAGAGCGGGACAGAGGGTGCAGGAGGGAGAGGGAAAAAGAGAGAGAGAGACGCTCGTAGGTCTACGCGCTCAGGCGCGCAAACGAAACACGCGTGCCGAAAATAACCGAATCCCAGACGTCTGGGAGGGGTTCCAGACGTCTGGTCAGACGTCTGGGCCACCTCCCAGACGTCTTAAAAGACGTCTGAAGCCGCACGTTCGTAACAATTAAGCTCCTCCATACTTGAATCCATTCGCATTTTCCTGAAACTTATAGACTCAACGTAAATATTAAATAACATGTGTTTATCATCAAAATTAACGATCGTGATGCCCTTGCACTAACAATCTCCCCCTTTTTGATGATGACAAAATCATAAATATTAATCCAAAAAATCTCCCCCTTTTTGACATTATCAAAATGGTTTAATAACTTTTAGTCATTTATCCTATACTCTCCCATAAGCCATGCTCTTCTAATTCCATCTTTTTCATATAACACGATAGCTAGGTTATTATCTCCCCCTTTCTAAAGGAAGTACAACTATGTTATCTTTTCAAAACCTCCCCATTAAAGATGGACAAATAGCTTCATCAAATTTAACTCCCCCTATCTATATGCTATAAATAAAAAGATAGGGTTAAGGGTGTACCTCACTTACCATGGCCAATAGCATGGCCCAAAAGGAGGTTGCCAAAATGGATGGTGCTCCCATCCAAAGCTTAGAGGTCCGGACATTGGAGCCGGTCTCCACTCGAGCGGTCGACGTGCGGCGATTCTATCATCTGCCGGTCTTCTTGTCAATCTCCTTGTCTTCTTCTTTGGTCTACTCTTTGATCCTCCCAGTTTGAGTTGACCATCCTTGAGCTTGTCGGTCCAATCCTTAATATTGAAATCTTCTTTGCAACCTACAAAACAAGACTCTAATTCTTTCTTCGGTATCCAAGTCAATTTGGATCCGGTTGTGTTAGTTGGTCTCTTTGATGGAGATCCTTTCTCAACCTTAGGACTAGCTTTTAATTTACATAGAAGACTGTTTGAATTTTCTTTCAGACTAGCTAGTTTCTTTTCAATAGCATGCATCTTGATTTTTAAATCTGAAATTTCTAATCTGAAACTAATGTTCTCAATCCATCTACTATTTTCATTGACTAGGTTTTTATTTTCTAACAATAAATTATCATTTTCAAAAATTTTACAACTAGAACTACTTTCTAGATCCTTAATTTGAATCTCTAACCTTTCATTTTCAGTTTTAATAAGGCTAAGATTCTTCTTAATACTTTTGTTTTCTACTTTTAATGACCTACTAACTTCATAAAGTTCATCAAAAGTATCTTGTAATTCATTAAAAGAGTTTACCTCTTTGTCGTCTTCGCTTTTACTATCACTCGCTATGGCCATGAAGCCCATGCAAGCGATTTCTTCTTTGGGATTTTCTTCTTCTTATGAGTTTGAGTCATCCCAAGTTGCTTGGAATGCTTTCTTCTTGTACTTCTCCTTCTCCTTCTCCTTCTCCTTTTTCTTTTCCTTCCAACCCCCTCCTCCACCCTGTCCTACCACCCCCCTCCTCCTCGACCCCCTCCTCTTCCTCCTCCTACTGCCGACCCCCTCCTCTTCCTCCTCCTACTGCCGACCCCCTCCTCCTCCTCCTCCCCATCCTGTTGCCCTGCTCCTATTGGCGGCCTCCTCCTCTTCCTCCTCATCTTGCTGCCCCCTCCTCATCCTCCTTCTCCTATTACCCTCCTCCTATTGCCGTTGCTGTTGCCACCTCTATTCTTTAAGTTGTAAATTTTTGAATAACATGATAATATGTTATTTAATTAATTATGTTCATGAAATTACAGGCTATCAGTAATGACCATTCTTAGAAGCTATGGTCGTTCGAGGTATAATTTTAATGCTTTTAATTTATTGTAATGATATTTTAGGCTTTTGTTAGATGTGAGGTGTGCTCACATATTGTTGTTAATTCATTGAATGGATGTAGGGTGTGTCCGCTTGTATGATTTATTGTGAATGTGGGGTGTGCCCACTTATTTGATTGAAATGAAATCTAATGTGGGGTGTGCCCACTTTTATGATGAGTATTATTTTGCTATGCAGGTTTATAGAAAACTTCAAAATATAAGGGGAAACTCTGTCAATTTTTTTTTAAAATTATTTTAATGTTTAGAATTTAGGTGGCAGACCTGGAACATTGCGCTCCCTAGGTTTAGTTGGGTTTAATATATGTTGTTTAGGTTTGGTATTAGGTTGTGTATATGGTGCTTAGGCTAGGGTTTTAGGGTTTGAGTTGGGAGAGGGTTAGGGTGGTTGGGTTGGGCTAGGGTTTAGGATTTGACTTGGGCTAGGGTTTAGATGGTTGGTTTGGGTTTGGGTTTGGGTTTGGGTTTAGGGTTTAGGATTTGACTTGGACTATGGTTTACATGTTTGGTTTGGGTTAGGGTTTAGGAATATGGTTGTGTTGGGTTGGTTCGGGTTGTGCTATGGTTGATAAATCATTCTTAAATTATCCTTTTGTCTTCTATTTAAGCATGGCCTTCATGGTCTGACTCCCAAGTTGCAGGTCTAGAAATGAGGGGAACAACTTGCAACCTAATTACAAGTATGATTCTTAGAAAGAAAATTGACCAGAGCCATTCTTTATTGAGCTCTATTGAGTTTGTGGATAGGGGAAATGTTCGCTCAAAAGAACAAATAATCACACATAGGACATGGATTTGGCAATTTGATTTCACCTAAATGGATGTGCATTTGGGGAGGATATATACGATCACTTGTAAATTTTTACCAAGTCCTTAGAATGAGAATGTATTTGTTATTAACATTTAAGATTATAATTTGTTATTTGATTAATTTTGATTTTGAAATTGTAGGTTATCAGTGTTGGGTGCACTCGGAGGCTTGAGTAGTTAGAGGTATATATGCATTCAATCTTTTTAATTTAATTAAATGATATTTTAGTTTTTTGTTGAATTTCTTTAATGTTCAAATTACTTATTGTTTAGATATAAACACTTGCTAAAGAAGACATATGTACGCGAGTCCAAACATTAGGTATTCTAACTCTTAAGGTAAAACTCCTCCGAGTCAAATTGTGTCCAAATTACTCGCCTGTCGAGACTTATAATCATGTTATATGGACAATGCAGGAAGTGTATGTATAGCTCACTTACATGCATGATGTGTTGTCTTTGTAGCATGTCATAAGACTCAATCGACTTTAGTTTGGTGAAGTACCGAACTAAAGGTCCTTAAAGATTTGATCACAACTTAGTTTTGCTCGTTACATGTAATCTTGTGCGTTGAAATTTCGATTGCTTCTTCTTACTCTTCTTTGGTACACTAACTTATCTTATCTAGTTTCCTGCAATGCCTTAATTGGGTGTCAAAGAAAATCTAGTTAAGGTTAGTATTGGGGGGCATACTGGAGAACTGCAGGGAGATGTTGTCAAAATTTCACCGCATTAAGGTTACATGTAACGAGAAAACCTAAGTTGTGATCAACTATTTGAGGATGTGCTATAAAGTAAAAATCTTAATCAAGATACACATCATTAAGTCCTTTCCCTTCTAAATAAGTGATTTGTTTACATTAAATTTTAGGTTACAATGGATAATTCTTAGATTGGATTGCGGGGTTCAGATTACATCAGATGTAAGGATGGAACAATTTCATTCCTGGATTGGGCCTTTGATGATGATAGGAAGATATTTAGGCGAAGAGGTAAACTTGATAATATCTTCTGCCCATGCAGAAGATGTTCGAATGGTTCCTTGCATGATCGTAATACTGTGCTCAAGCACTTGATTTATAATGTGTAGTGGCAGCATTACACTACTTGCATAGCTCATGGAGAGGAGTTGACTAAGAAAGTCATAAACGATGAGAACACTGTTGACGAAGAGATCAACGAGGAAATTGTTGATAGCAGAGGTGAAGAAATTCAAAAAATGTTGAACGAGATGAGAGCATGAGATGATATAAATATAGATGAGGAAGATCCGTTCAGTTGTGATCTATTCTATGAAGCTGTTAAAGCAGCTGAGGATCCTATTGCTCCCGGTGTTACGAAAATGTCAAAATTATTATTTTTGTTGAAAATGTTTCAATTGAAGGTTATGAATATAGCTAGTGCTAAATTCAAGTCAAAAATACTTCAGTTTATTACTGAGCTGTTGAATAACCCTAATGGCTTTCTGGCTTCATGGTATGAGGTAAGGAAACAGATTCGTAAGCTTAGTTTGGACTATCAAATGAACGATGCATGTCCAAATGATTGCATTCTTTTCATAATTGAATTCGCAAACTTGAGTAACTGTCACGAATGTTGACTTGAGGAAACAACCTTAGAAGATTCTTTGTTACTTCCCACTGACACCTAGGCTTCAACGCCTTTTTATATCAACTAAAATTGCATGGGGATGACATGGCACCAGGATTGTAAATTTCAAGATAGAAGAATACGTCATCCTACTGATCAGAGGAGTGAAAGAGATTTGACGAGAGAAACAATTCATTCTCTTTAGAAGCAAGGAATGTGTGATTGGGTCTTGAAGCGATGGATTCAATCCATTTAAGAGTGTGTACCTATCGTACTCTATATGGCCAGTGGTAATGGTCACTTATAACTTACCTCCCTACTTGTGTATGAGATCGTCATTCATGATGCTGACCCTTTTAATCCCCGATTCAAAACAACCAGGAAATGCAATAGATGTTTATCTCCAGCCATTAATCGATGAACCAAAATAGTTGTGGTACACTGGCGTGAAGACGTATGAAGCAGAAAAGAAAGAATTTTACAATATGCATGCAGCATTATTGTGGACCATAAATGACTTCCCGACGTACGCAAATTTGTCAGGTTAGAGCACTAAAGGAAAGCTTGCTTGCCCAGTCTGTATGGAAAACACTCATCACCTACGATTACCGAAAAGTAAGAAATTCTATTACTTAGGATATCACAGATTTCTATCTATTGAACATAGATGGCGAACGTCACAGTTCAGGAGTAAATTTGATGGTAGGACCTGTCTGTATTCAAAGAAAAATCCAAAAAATAAACTCAGTACATATTCTATTAGGTTGTCGGGTCAGGTTATAATGAAGAGATTACAAGAAATGGGTGAGATATGGTTGGGTCGACCATTCAAACAAGGCTAGATGGCCTCGTGGAATTCTAGATTTCGAAATAAAAGTATTTTCTTTATAGAGCTGTCATACTGGAAAGATCTTACAATACATCATAATTTAGATATTATGCACATCGAAAAGAATGTGATGAATAACATCTTAGATGTATTAAATCTGACAGACGATCCAAAGGACACTGTGAAAATAAGAAAAGACATGAAGAGTTTAGGGATACATTTAGAGCTACATATTCATGAGGATGATGGCTACTTCCCTCCTGTTATTTATAGCTTGAATTAGGACTAGAAGAGTAGACAGTTCTTCTTAAAGGAAATTCGGGTGCTAGATGGGTTTTCCTTGCAACTTTCTTATTGTGTGAATGAAGCGCATGATATCTGGCTTGAAAAATCATAACTCCCACGGTTATATGCAAGTATTGTTTCCACTGGCGATGCAGAGGATACTACCAGAGCCAGTTGTTGATTCATTCACAGAGATGAGCAGGTTTTTCAAAGCTATTTGTTCGAAGATGCTACAAAATGATACGCTGGATCATTGGGATAAACAAATAGTCATTACTCTCTGTAAAATGGAACAGATTCTTCCCCCAGCCTTCTTCGATGTAATGGTTCATCTCACGTTGCATCTTGCAAATGAAGCAAGAATCGGTGAACCTATACAATTCAGATGGATGCATCCTATGGAGAGATTTTTGAAAAAGCTTAAAGATTATGTTTTGAACAAGGCAAAGTCGGAAGGATCAATTGTAGAAGGCTATCTCATGAAGGAGTGTATAAATTTTATCTCTATGTACATGAATGAAGCAGACAACCGCTTTAATAAACTTCGAAGGAATTATTCTCCTTTTATGTCATCGGTTATTAGGATAAGCGACAGCAAAATACTTTTAGCGTCACATCTATGCTGTCGCTTATTTGAATAAGCGACGGCAAAAATCTTTTTGCAGTCACTTATATGCCGTCGCTTCTAAGAAAAATGATGGCAAAAATATTTTCGCCATCGCTTATATAAGCGATGGTAAATTTACTTAAACGACGATAAAAATAAAGAAAGGGCACATAAAGGAGGGAAAAAGTGACTTACATATGCCATGGCTATGAGACAACCGACGATAAATACAATTACTGTCGATTTTGAAACGACATCAAAATATCTAATCCGTCCGATGGTCAAACATTATTTTGCCGTCGGGTGTGCCCTCTAACCGATGGCAAAATGAAACAGCGACTATAATAATGGTGTCGCTGAGTTCCATTGGTTATTTTGGCTTTGCCATCAATTTTTAACCAATAGCAAAAGTAAAGAATGTTGTAGTGGGTTGAACCTTCATGATTCATTGTATTTTCAAATTTTTTTCAGTATTTTTTATTTCTTTCTTTGTATTAACCTTGAGAGTGGGTATTTTGGTGTTGAGGTTGTTGTTAGTTTTTTTATATTTTTCTTATTTTCTGATGTAGGGCCCTTATTGTATGTTATTATTAGGAGATAAATAAAATTGAGGTTGGCTTTATGTTTCGATCTTGTTCAAATAAAAATATTTTTTATTAAAGAATATCAATAGTGGGAATTAAGTGGTATAACAAGGCGTCATTAAAATGAGCAATTAAATGATGAAAGAAAGTGTCATTAAGATAAATCAATAGTGACAATTTAGAGAAATAATTGTTGTTAAATAATATTAATAGTGGCAACTAAATGGTAAAATAATAAGCCATTAAAGTAAATTAACAATGGCGATTTAGTGGCATCAACAAAAGTTGTTAAATGAAGTATATAGCGGCATTAGTAGTATTAATTAAATTACAACTAATATAATTCAATAGTGGTGAAACAATAGGAAATAAATTGCCATTAGAAAAGAACATTAGCTGTTAAAGTGTTGCGTCAATTAAATGACGCTAAATGAAGTATATACCAATATTAATAGCGTCAATTAAATTGCCACCAATATAATTCAACAGTGGAGAAATAGTGGCAATTAAAGTGTTGGCTCATCACAGTAAAGTGTTGTTAATATCGATGATTTATCTGTGATTATACAATTGCTGCTAACTTTTTAGTGACGCCAGCAAAAGCAGTGATGAGGTGTGGTGCATCATAGCTAAAATGCCCAAGTTAAGCTAAAAACTAGTTTAAACACTGCATAATTAACACAAGAAAAGGGTTAAGTGTGAGAATTAACAGAAATGACCTAAAATAGCAAATCAGTGTCAAAAACATAGAATTAGGTCACTAAATGAGATTCTATTCAAAAGTATAAAATGAAGATCCAATTGCGAATTAAACACATATTTTGGTTCAAAAGATCAAACTGAAAATGAAATCATATTCCTAAATGTTCAATTGACCTTGTTTATGTACCAAATCGGGTTTTAAAATCAATTCGTTGCAATATAGCCAAAATAGCGCGTGAACAAATATAATTTATAACTCGAATTGAAGTCCGAGGTCGAATGCAAGGAGAAAATAGGAATTCACGTGCTATTCTCAATTAATATATATATAAGCACGAGAAAATAAGCCAAATAATGATATGCAATGAAGAATATCTACTCAAATCTAATATTCAACGTAAAACATGAGTATATGAAGAGTTTGACATAGCAAAAAGAAACCTAGAGTAAAAACAATGGTGATTTATATCACTAATTATTTAGTCTAGATACATATATATTAGCTAATCAATATTGCTACAGTAATCAGAACCACTTAACCAATTTCCATGTCATGAAATAAACCAACAGTATTAATCTCAAAAGGGCTATCAGACGTCGGTCCTGTGCATCAGATGGCTGAAGTGAACACGAGCACAAGGCCTTTCGTCTTCTTTCTTTAGCTTCTTCCTCTCTCTCTCTTCTTCAACCCCTCTTTCTTCCCTTCACAGCACAAGGGAAACAACCCCTCAAATTTGGATAAGTGTTAGCCACTCTACAGAGCAAAACCCCCATTCCCCCCACTCCCTCTCTCTTTCCTTCCTCCTCTCTCAAATGGCCAGGTAATTGGATCGCGTGCACTTGGGTCCAGGCTCACCGGCAGTGGCGATGAGTGAGAAGCGTTTAGCATAGGCAGTCGAGTCGAGTGTGTCAGGTGAAGTAGGACCTCACCCCGTGGTTGGAGGCGATAAGCCCCAATCACAAAATCAATTTAACCGCATCCATGCGCTTTTGTCTTTCCGAGGTGGGACTAATCCCCACACCTTCTTCTCGCATGTGCCCGCGGATGAAGATGCCTCCAATTGAGTGTGCAACTGAGGTTGGCATCCCCAATTGAAGACCTGAAGGTCTTCCTGGATCTATTTCGCATGACCTGGGAGGTATCTGGATGAAGAACACAGCTGTTGCTTGATGAACACGGCTGGGGAAGATGTTGCGACGACGGAGCTTCGGTGAGGACCTAAAAACGTCAACAAGGCCTCTCGACCTCATTAAAAGAGTCTACGAGCATCGCCAGAGGGTATGGAGTGTGATGGCGGTGATTGCGTGGCGTGAGGGCGTGTGTGGAGGTCTGTGAAGGTTGGAGGATGACATGTGGAGGTGGGTTGGTGGACAGGGAGTTTGGGTGGATAATAGGGCGAAATAGGTTAGGGTTTTTGGTTGGAGGCACACGGCAGAGGTTTTAGGATAGGTGGCGTGGTATTTGGAGGTGTGTGGTGTGAGATGGACCTCGGCGGAGGTGTGGCCGGAGGTGGAGACAAAGGTGGCTTTCGTGAAGGTCAAGGGGTGTTTCTGGGTTTTTGATAGGGAAAACTAACCTAGAAATTAAAAGGAACTAATCTAACCCTAAACTAATGGATGAAAGAGGAGGATGGCGCCGGTTATGGTATGGTCGACGTCGGAGAAGCGAAAGTCTCCGGAGGGGCGAATGGCGAGGAAGGGGCTAGGCGACGTCTGCTAGTACCACAAGACGCGGAAGAAGGTGAGGAAGGTGAATCCACTTTCTATTGTCCACCTAAACTCCGATCTTCTTGCGAATGTGGGATACCCACATCTCCCATGCATTCGTATGGGAGATTGGGAAAGAATTGGAGTCTAAGGCCGAGTTTGATTGAGAATCGAGCGAAAATCCTCGCTCGAAACATAACGATGAAAGTCTAACCTTCAAAAAATGATACGAGGACCTTTTTGCAAAGAATGATGATAAATTTAGGGAACTGATTGCAATTAATTCAAAAGTTAGGGGCATTTGTGTAAGAAAAAGAGTCAGACAAGACTGAAATGCAAACTTGGTCAAGATGATCTCTAATTGGACCCAAATTTTGGTACAAACCTAATTTTGACCCAAGGAATCTAATAGTGAAGTTGGATTTAGGTTTTTACCAAGTTTGATTGGGTAAATTGCGTAGGAACCCAAATTAGGGTAACTATATGTCTGAGACTTTGTTTTAGGTCAAAATGGGCTCTGATGGTCAAATCAAGGATGCCAAACCCTAGAGAATATTTTATATGATTTTTAGAGGGTTTAGTTGAATTTTATCATGACCAGAACCTTATTAATTAAGTGGGTTTATTTTTAGGATTTCAGATGTCCATTAATTCTCGAAACGTGTGAAAACCCGTTTCTGTTTGCATGAACCCACGTATTAGATATTTATGACCATTTGACTTTTAATAAACCCTTGATAAAACCCACGGTTGTTCTACATTCATGATATGACGATAAAATTACAATTTTAACCCTGATTTCATGCTAAGCACTTAGAAAGGATATGCAGCGAATTATGGCTTTCTAGCGATTATGTAGGAGCATTTATTAATTATTTTTGACTAATTACAACTAGATATGGCTGATGATGATGTTATCGTTAGACCTTCAATAAAAACTTAGTTACATTTGGATATCATTAGGACCTTGCATTCATGACATTACTAATAGGCCCTTCACTATTAACATTTTCATGCATTAAAACTTTCTAGGGACTATTTTAGTAGTTGTAGGGACCTACTTAATAGAAACTAGGGACTGCTCACCTGATATTCCACCACTTATGGGCCTGCGTGAAAATTCTCTACCATTTATGGGCGTCTGCGTAAATATCCCAAAACACCTGCTGGTGCAGTGGGTCTACTGTTGTAACCGAAGAACACATTGCATCGTGGTCATCGCTCTTCGACATCCTTGATCCATTGGCTGATCTCGCATCGAACCTTCACGCGCCTTCGCGTGTAGGATCACCCCTCACCCTAAATCCGATCCTATGGCTCATCTTTGATTTGGACCTTCCCGTGCCTCATCTCTCGTAAATCCACCGTTGAAGCCCTATTTGTCTAATCTAGCCACAGCGGTGCCTTGATCAGCTAACGCACTCATATAAGCAGCTACCTGAGCTCACGCGTGAGGGAACCAGCTCCCTCCCCCTGAGTGGTTCCTTTCAATCTACTCCCTCAGCTTTCCACCCCCTTTCATCACCCACGGTGATAGAGTGGGTTTCCCTCCCTCCATCGATCGCCTCTAGCCTCTGGCTTCAGGCCCTTTGACACCTCCTTTGTCAGCTGAAGGGTCTTCTCCCCTTTCTTCATCATTAGCCACCGGCTGGTGAGCTTGGACATCACCTTCTTCCCTTAACTAGATTTATTGCTTTGATAGCTAGTTTGATTGCTTTCTAGATTAGTTTTAGTGTTAGTTAGCATAATTTAGATCAGTATATGGTTTAGGTGTCAAATTCTGTGATCGATTAGTTTAGATTAGAGTAGATTTAGTTTAGATCCGACTAGACCTCTCTGAATCAATTCAGATCAGAGAGGAGTTTTTTACAATTTCATTTCGATTCATTGGTCTTCCTCATCACCCCATTATCTATGTTCTACCGATTCCCCTCGCAATTTGATCCGCATTTCACCCCATTCAACCGAGCATTTCTAGATATGAAATTCTCGGATTTCATGATCAAGATAGTGCTCACAATCACCTGGGACTCCTCTCACTCACTCCATCTGTTCACAAGGACCCCTAATCTTGTTTTAATTGACTCGATTCGCTAAATTCTTTCATATTTGTGTTTCACACCAATCTCATGATTTGGAGTCAATTCGGATTTATTTGAGTTTAATTGAGAAATTCAAGGTTTTAATTGCTAAATTAGGTGTAATGCAATGAATCTAAAGTGTTGTATTTGGTTTTCAATTTGTAGATGAGCTAACACCCAATTAGAGCTTTGTTTTGGGTAGTTCAAGCCAAGAAATATCAGTGAGTCTGATTTGAGGCGTGAACAATGATTCAATGGGTTTAAATGAATCACCTACTTCCCTGTTAGTCAATGGTGAATAGGAACTCTAGTGATCACATCACCTTAGCGACTTAAGACCAAAAGCTCTACAACAGGGCAACATGGTTTTAATTTTGAATGACATGGAATTTCAGAATTGATCAGAGGTCTGATTTGATTTTTGAATGAGTTTCTTTGTGTTGATTTTGCAATAAATGAAATGAACTTTTGATGGCTTAATTTTCATCTGGAATCATTTAGTCTTAAAAATTCAATTCCCAGATTTTTTGAGTTTTAAATGATTTGTGAGAAAGGGATTTAAGCAGATCTAAACATATAGAGCAAAAAATCAAAAGGACTGATCTAAGTGTATTAGTCCAACGTTGAGGTGAATTTGAGCATTAGGTCAGATCTATGTGATTTGATCAAAGCAATAGTAGCAGCTTCCAGCTGCTGAATTTTGGTAGAGCAGCAGCTGCTGGGTGTTTGCAACTGTTGTGTACTTTAAGACGTCTGAATCAGCTGTTGAAGAAGCAGCATCTAATCTTAAATGGAGTAGTAGCTGCATTACTGTTTGGGATTAGTCTGATCTTACTGAATTTTAAGTTGGATTGTGGATTAAGGAAGCTGACACTGGTTTGTAATGTTAGGAGTTCATGTACAAGCATTCATATATTTGAAATGAACTTTAATTTAGTTCGAATTGCTTGATTATGCTAATTAGATTTACTATCAGCTATGTGCAATGTGCATAAACTATCCAAATGTGTATTTGCATGAGAATTGAGTTAAAAATCATGTTTAAATGCTTGTATACCCTATATGTAATGTGTTGGATACTTTTGAACTGATAAACCTCAATTCCAACCATTAGACTTCATTTCTAGGCCTTAGGTTTCAAATTCAAACACACTTTAAGGTTTAGATTTAAGTTAGTTTGTAAATAAACAAAATTCATAAAAAAATAAAACAAACATGTCTTGGGTAAGATCAGGTATTTCTCTAGGTGTTCACCAAGTTTCAATGTAATCTGAATTCCCAGTTTCGTAAAACATACTAACCGATGGTTTAATATACCTTGAAATTTAATAAAAGACCTAAGATCAAAAATCACAAAAAGAACATATTCTCTCTCTTCCCACCCTTTCTCTCTCATGCCTTATCTTTATTTTATATATAAATCTATAAAACTAAGAAAAATCCCCAAAATTACCTTATGTACTATGTACATACTTGTAAATATAACTTAAACGTAAGCCATATGTATATATTGTATAATATGTAGATAATGTACATAATTAACTTATATATGTATTCTATATATTAAATTAAATATTTAGAATGATTTATTATATAGATAACTTTATTATATTATTATATATTAATTTATATAAGCTAAATGTATATTAATCTAAGTAATTAGATAAAACTATCTATATGCACATAACTGTATTTAATATTGTACGTACATATTTAAGTAAGTAATATTAACTGTATGATACCTGTAATTTAATTTAATTATGTATTTATGCTAGGTAATTAAGTTATTAAGTTAATTTAGTAAATTGTTAACTTAAAATAGAATAAATTAGCAATTTAAGTTAATAATGAAGTAAATTGCAATGTACACTTGTATCAAAGTACATTAAATATTTTCAACTTATTTATACTGTATTTATAGCATATTATAGTATTTATAAATTAATTATGTTTATAACTAACTTAAACATGTATTTAATTGTATATAAATTAAAATAAAGTCTCTAAAATAAAGTAAAAATGTAAATTGAATATCATATTATATAAATTAATTATTTATAAAGTCAATTGTGTCATTAAGTCATTAATTTGTACTTTAATTAAGTAATTAACCTCTAAATTAACGTGTATAATTCACTAACTTTAACTAATTTTTATATATAACAAATTAAATTATTTTTGTAAATTGATTACATAATTATGTAGCCCTATATTAGGGCATTCCAAAAATATAATTTATTCTAAAATTAAACCTTAATTGGGCCCTCAAATTGAGGGCCAAAACCCTTAAATCAGAATGTTGTAGTGCTTATTTGCGGTGAGATTGTGCCGTTGAATAGAGCCACATCGTGGCCTACGGTGGCACCGAAGTGGTATACGTTGCTTCTGCGTTGATGGCCTCTCAATCGTCAGTGCAAGGCGTAACTCCACTGAGCATATCTTGGTTCTCTCGGGGCACGTGCCGCGTACACCTGCGGGCATGCATGGGCATGTGTGTGGGCGCGCAAGCATGTGTAGGCCTGTTGGGCCTAAGAATGAACAAAAATTCACCTAATCTAAACCAAGGTTGGCCCACTAGTAGGAGTTTGGTCCCACCCATATGGGTGTTGTGTATCCTCCGAACATGGGTCGACCTGCCCATTAAACCAATTTTTGGTCTCGAATGAACAATGCGCACGTCAGTGTGTTATGAGAGGAGAGCACTAAAATTTGGCTAAGTGCCTAAAGAAGAAAAGAAGAGAGAAGGAGACGCTCAAGCGGCTAAGTGTTGTGTACTTGTGAGTCTATTGATAAACACGCATGTATTCATAATAAAATGCTTACTTATGATAGTTCCTAAACCTAGCATTACATTCCATAGTATAAATATTGTTTAACATTCATCATAATGCATTTAGTGTAATGTGTATAAATTGTACAGTAATCCCTACATTATTGTGGCCAAGAGACAGGGCACAACATTCCGAAGATTCAAATGCAAAATTCGACTGTACGGATGAATCTGGAGTAACGATCACAATCCGGCAACGCGGAAATCATCTCTATCCAAGCAACGTGGCATCCTCTGCAAGCAAGGGAAGGTGGACGATCCAAATGGTGCCACGTGGCACCATCCAGATCGCCCAACGTTGCCCCACTCCCCTCCAAAGACCTCAAGAGGAGATCCCAACAGTTGGATCTTAATCCAACGGCAGAGAATCTCAGTTCAGCCCACCGCTCAAGCTTCAAATGAGAGGCCCTGATGAAACCTTGACTGTTAGATCTTCATCCAATGGTCGAGACCAATGCTGCGATACCCCTTCAGCACCATAATGTAGCATGTTGCCACGGTGGCAGTGCACCTACTCCTCAAAGAATTGCCAAGGGTTCGAGCGGTGATTTGCTGCGACCACTTCGATGCTAGCAAATTAGATCGCTCGATCTCGATCGAGCAGTCAAGATTTCGCAAGCACAATTAGATACTCGCCCAACGATGTGCGAACACACGCCAAATCAGACGTGCGCAATTTGGGGTGCTTGCTTAAGTTGACCGCATGCCCTGTCCATTGTCTGATCGTGAAGGGGTGTGATGCGTGTGTATTTAAACTCGCCAAGGCACAATTAGAGGGTGCTCCTAAATCGTGTGTATTTAAACGGCTGACGTTCTCCCCACCTGCCAATAAGCATGCAATTCCAATTTAAGCGAGTGCGACCTCTGCTCGATCTGTGCCATCCACTTGCTATCAAACGGCCTGTGAAAGCTCCAGGAACTGCCAGTTGCGGTGCGTGGATGCACCAGCACTGGGCTGCGCGCAGCTGTGTGCGGGCGATGCATGCATGGCGCTTGTCGTGCGTGCGGCATTGAAGTGCATGGCTGGGGAGGACCTCTCTTCTTCACCTATTTAAACCCCCCTTCACCTCTCCATCCATCTTCATCTCTACCTAGCCATTCCTCACCTACTCTAGAGCTCCAAAGAGCCCTCCAAGCTCCCAAGAGCTCATTCCCAAGCTCCACGGCCTCCTATTAGTGTAGCATTCCCCTACTCCACCAAGTATTCAACCTTACCCTCACCCCTTTCATAGGAGATAATATAAATATATAATCGATGATGGTTATCATGATGTGAATTGATGGTAATGGAATCCACGGTTCATAAAAAAAAATGTCGTTGTCATAGTATATGTCACAATTACAAACCGTTATCACGACCATTTTATTTAGTTATCTAATTTTTACTGGTTTATTCCAGGTCGTTCACTGGGAGGCAGTTATTGATATACATCACCCTTTAGGTCCAAAATTATTCTTTAATTCCAAAAAGAAATTTTATGTTCAACAAAGAAAGAAAGAATGAATGCTTGATTTAATGATGTATAAAAAGAAATCAATTAAAAATGCTTGCAAGAATTAATTACAAACAAGCATTAAACATTTCATAACTATACTCTAAACTACCAACTTATAAGTTACACTGTTAATACATTCATTTATATACAATACTAACTAATAATACACACTCTTCTTAACTTCATATGTTAACATATACAGTAACAGATATAGTAGCTACAACGACAGATATAAACGTCGCTGGACCCTAGAAAAACTGCATATAAACTGTATGAAGGAAACAAGGGTCTATAGTGACATTTATTTCACCTATAGTGACATTTTATTTTGTCAGTAAAAGTATGAAGATATATATATAGCTATACTACGTATATATTTACACATTATTTGTCTTATACATATTTATTTACAAATACTATTTATACACATTTTTGTTATATACTATACATATACATACTTCTCTTCTCTTTTTCACTCTTCAAATCTTCTCAATACTTCTCTTCTTCTTAATTTTTCTCTTTGTTTTAAGTCTTAGGCATTCTTTAGCTTTCTTCCTTCTCTGTGTTTAAAGTGTCATTAGGGCTCTTAATAAAAAATTTGTTAAATTTTGGGCACGCTTTTTGAGGGATACACAGCACCCAGAGATTGGATGGGACCTGACCTCTACTAAGCGCACCCTAATTGCTTAATTAGGTCGCTTAATTATCTATTTTGGCTCACATTTGGGCTTCACAAGCCCCTAGCCCCACACACACACAATGCTCACAATGCTCAGCTCATATAGGATGATCGGTTGTTCGGGTGCCCAGCGCCCATGACAACTGATCGTCCTATATGACAAAAACAATAAAAAGGGCTTTGAGCGCTCGGTAGCGACCAATGTGGCCCTATCTGAGCGCCGCATCTGCATTGGAAATGAGCTACAGCTTTGTAGAATTAAGGATTTTGGCCCTCAATTCGAGGGTCATAATTTTTTATAAAATAAAAATAAATTATGGGAAAATAAAGTATTTACATAATACTACTTAATCGTACAATTAATTTATATTTTTAATTATATTTACTATATCAATAAATTAGTTAAAGTATACAGTTTATACATACTTAATTTTAAGTTTTGTTCCTTAATTACGTATAAATTAGTTATTATATGGTCTCATTGACCTTATACAGAGTTAGTACACATGTCTAAATATTTTATAAACATTTTTATTGTATTTTGCAGGCTTAATTTCTATTTTATTTACATTTAAATAGCAACTTTTTGGGCTATTTTATTTGTAAATTAAATTTAAATAGTGTATACATGTTACGAACGCGCCGCTTCAGACGTTTTTAAGACGTCTGGGACGTGTCCCAGACGTCTTACCAGACGTCTGGGATTCGGTTATTTTTGGCACGCGTCTTTCGTCTGCGCACCTGAGCACGCAGACCTGCGTGCGTCCCTCTCTCTCTTTTTCCCTCTCCCTCCTGCGCCCTTTGTCCTGCTCTCTCTCTCCTCCTCGCGCGGCCTTGAAAGGCCACGCCCTCCCCCTCACTCCCGTCACCTCTGCCCTTCCTCTTCTCCTTCCAGCCGGTGCGCGAGTGAGCGGCGGCAGCGACAGCCGTGGTGAGCGTGGGAGGAGGTGCTGTGCGTGGGAAGAGGCACTCGGCCGTGAGGGCGAGCTCGCCGGGGATGCTGGGAGCCGGCCGGCGGGGGCGCAGCGGACGTGGGGTGACGCGGGAGGCCTGCTGCAGCTCGAACAGCAGGCGGACGAGGTCGCGGCGCGGCCGAGCGTCGCGAGCGGAGGGCGAGTCGCGCCCTGGTTCTGGAATTTTCTCCAGAATCAGACATCTGGGCTTGAAACCAGACGGCTGGGAGGACGTCTGGAGGACTGTCCAGACATCTGAAAGGTGAGTTATTCCGTCTTTCCTCCTTTTCTTCGACTGACCGTACTAAGAGAGAGAGGAAATGGGTACGTGCAGGGTCCGAGATTCGCGTCCAACGCGAATAAGACGTCTGGCTGCAGTGCCAGACGACTGGAGCGACTTCCAGACGTCCGGGGTGACTATCGGACGTCTGGGAACTAGGCCAGATGCCCCCACAGGTTTCTGGACGTCTGAGAGACCACGCAGAGCAAGGTAACCCCTGATACACTTTTTAAGACGTCTGGAATAAGTTCCAGACGTCTGATTTTGCACTGTTTCGTCATTTTCGACCCGTTTAGGACCCGTTCGGGGTCTGTTTTCCGCATTTCGAGTTGCGTGCTTTTCGGAATTACATCCTCTACTCGTCTACAGTAGCTGTATACTATTTTGAGAAATTCCTTGTGTTTGATCCTTATGATAGGACCCCGTTCCGTTGCAGTCTCGGGGGTTGCGGAGGCACGTGGGATTCCCGACCACGCTCCCAGTTCGCCTGTTGTAACCGGTAGAGTGGCTTTAAGTATAATCTGTTAAATTATGAAACCATAATGGAACCTAGGACATTGCATGAATCCTAGGAATGAGAAATAGATTGAATGGTAGATCCTAGGGTGTTGCATGAATCCTAGGGCTGGAAAACTAGATTGTATGATAGATCCTAGGATATGGCATGAATCCTAGGATGGGAAAACTTGTGGAATGTATGAATACTACAGTCTTGGAAAATGTGGAAAGGGATTAATAGTTGCCTGTGAATTGAATTAACAACTGCCTGCTATGAATAAATAAACGTGAAACTGGAAAGGTGAAACCTGATTGTGTTGAGTTAAAAGAGCTGGAACCATGCGGGAAATTAGGAGTAGAACTCATGGAAGGTGAATGGAATAGAATTGGGGAAGTGAGCTGGCCCTTGAGTACGGAGTACCAAGGAGAGCGACTGTCCCCCTGTTTAGTGCAGAGCGGAGCCAGCCGCCCCAGGGACCCGGGTTTAGGACTGGCCACTTTATACCGACTTGCTGGCCCTCGTGTACGTAGTACCGAGGAGAGCTACTAGTGTAGGGAGGTACTAGCTACCCCACGGGCCCCGGGGTTCTGCTAGCCTCCTACACCGACTTGTTAGGCCCACTGGGCAAACCAGGGTAGTCAAGCGAGGGTGCCCGGACTGTGGAGGGGCAAGGCCCTTGTTTGGTTATTGTGGAGGGGTTGGACCCCTGTTACTGAGAGGGCTCTGCCCTGTACTGGTTCCGTGCTGTGCTTTGGGCGCACCCGTTAACGGAAACGAATGACCGCGTGCCAGTGCGGGTTAGCTACCTGTGCGTTTATCGCGCGTGTTGTAGTCACCGTTACGCCTGTCCGTGACCTTGGGGTGGTTGACTGAGAGTAGGATCACCACGGGGGACTCTCCCGGCCAGGAGAGAACCACGTTCTACTTCTACTGTTCGGAAAAGACTACAATCAAGATCGTTCCCACGAGGAACATTCGAGATCAAGTGAAGGATCTGAGAAATAGATAAATTGTGAGATAATAGAAAGACGTAATTAAAGAAAGTAACAGAACATAACAGCTACTGTACACTCTACTGTTTCTTTTGTTTTAGTTGCCACTCTACTCAGCGTTTTGCTGACGTGTTACACTCGTAACCTTTCAGGACCAGGTGTTGAGCAGCTAGGGTCAGCGGCTGCAGAGGACGCTGGGCCGAGTAGGGTCCAGTAGAGTTACCACTGTTCTCTTGTACCTCTTTTTGGTTCCACTGTAGTGAGTAGTTCTTGTTACCGTTGTACTTTTCTTTACCTGCAGTTTCATATTATGTTATGAATGTTGTTCTACTGTTGTGGTGGTATATACTGTAGTGGTTTCTTTCCTTACTGCTGTATTTTCTTACTGTTAGTTATATTCATGCTGAATGTGATTTATTTTACTGCTCTTTTGGTTACTTCCTCGTTGGACGACCAGGTCTTGGGATTAGTCGAGTCGGTCCGGTTCTCGTGTCTCGTAGGGACTTGGGAATCGGGTCGTTACAATACATTATAAATATACTTAAATTATGTTAACTTACTTAAAATATAGTAGTATACATATATAGTATAAATTAACTTAGTTTTAACTTAAATTACTAATTTATTTTAATTTAATCTAATAACTTAACTAGTAACTTAATAAATTAATTATTTATTCTATATATATAATTAAATTGTGATACAGGGTTTAATATGTTTATAATATATATATAAATACGTATATACAGTATTATAACTTAATATGGCTGTTTATAGTGCTTATTACTTTATATAGCTTATTGTACATATACATTAGTTTAATTGATAATTAGTTGTATAATTAAGAATTATATAGTATAATCTAACTTAAATACTTACATTATATACTACAATATATACATGAGTTATTTAGATTATAAATATGTATAATTTACATTATAGCAAGTAGGCTTATTAAATAGCTTAAATATATGCCTATCTACATATTATACAAAGGATTTTTAATATTTTTAGACTTTTTTCACTTTTTATGATTTTTATATATGTGTTAGAGATAAGAGATGAAAAGGGAAGAGATAGATAAGGAGAAAGAATTATTTTTGGTCCTTTTCAACTTTAGTTCATTTTATTTAATTTCATGGTATACAGAATCGTCGACTGGCAAATTATACCAAGTCGAAGGTTCTAATTACCACAAAACTTGGTACAGGTGTAAAGAAATACTCATTCTACAACCAGACATGTTTATTTTAATTTTTTGGATTTTTTCTCTAATTTTTATCTAATTCTGAATTTCACTTATCCTAAGCCTTTTTGAAGGTTTTCAAATGAATCCTAGAGGCTTAGAATGAATCTAAAAGGGTCTGAAAAGGCAATGAATGCCTTAAACAACTTTCAGCCAAGACATAAGATAGATGCAGACATTTTAACACTCATTTCAACCTAAATTTCGTAACTTAGTGACATGAGGACAGTTAGACACTATAGATAGCTGACAAAGTTAAAAAAGAACAAAGATACAAGCACTAAAATGATATTAAACATGAATTAAAAATACACGAAAGCTTGTATATCATTCAATACACCATTATGCATGGGTTAGCCTATTACAAATCTTAATTCTAACCACTGTCCTTAGAACACCATCTACTGCAGCTAGCTGAACAGCATGTACACAGGAAGCATCAAAGCAGC
This sequence comes from Thalassia testudinum, assembly GCA_037157565.1. Classification (NCBI taxonomy): domain Eukaryota; kingdom Viridiplantae; phylum Streptophyta; class Magnoliopsida; order Alismatales; family Hydrocharitaceae; genus Thalassia; species Thalassia testudinum. The sequence goes on from JAZHRO010000073.1 coordinate 136,158,592, forward strand.
AAAGCTCCAACCAATTCAGCCAAATGAATTCTCTTTAGACATTCTTAACTGCTACTACAGTCAAGACTGACTTCAGAGAATCAGGATTACAACAGGGGCAGAATAGAACCTAAATCCAGCTACCCAAAAGCTTGGACAAGCCAAACAACTTCCATATCAGATTATATACAACCTGATTAGGAAGTTGACATGACTGTATCAGGGATTACATAGCTAGTGTTTAGGGGAAATGTAGCTGCACTTACAGCAAATTAATATGAGTTCTGGGATTTAAACACACAAAGAAATCATCATACCACCATCTGACAGGGGTTTCAACTCACAAATCACAGAAAAGCCACTCGAGAATGCATCTTTAAAATCCAGATCCCTTGTCAACAAAATCCCTTCAGATCAAAATGAAAGCTGATCTATCTCTTTCTAATGCTATAGACAGCATGTAGGAAGAGTTAGATCAGTAACTTTAAAAACACACACCCAAATCCCAGAATTCTAAGAACTGAAGGAGTATGGAGAATTCCTTAGGTTAAAACATCATACTTCTAAAAACAATTAACTAATGAATACAAGATAGGACTTCAAATCACCAAAGTGATTTTTATGAGCCCTATCATGTAATCAAGGCATTGCAAACCTCATGAAGATCCAAATCAAATTATGGCCCTCTGAGGTGAATTCTGACTTCAGAATCACCTCAAATTCCCAGCTAAACAGTGAATCACATCAACAATGTCTCAGTTTGATAGTTCAAAACATTCAAAGCTCAAATAATTAAAAAATCTTTACAATCCAAATTCAATACAAATCCAGTAAACCAATTTTCTTTTAAGCTCATATCAGGGGCTTTTGTCAGCAAAATGGGATGAATGGGAAGTCCCTAATTTGATTTTTGACGCTAATTTCAGATCTGAGGTTAGAAACCAATCAGATCTGAAATTAAGTCTAATGAGTGGGTGAATTGCGAGAAACAAATCGCGGGGATCGAAAGCGATATGGAAAACATGAAGAGGGAGAAAATTCATGATCAGTGACTGTGTGAAAAAATCCCCTCTAATCTGGAATGATCAGAGGAGGTGAGAGGGGGGGAGATCTAATCTAAATATACTCCTAATGCTAAACTAACAGAACAACAAATTAATCACTAATTCTAACTCTAATTCTACTACTAATCTACTTAACTACTGCTATAGCTAAACTACAAAAGCAATAAAACTATTATAACAGGAAGAATGGGACCTATGGGTCCTTAGCCGGTGGCTGAGGAAGAAGGGAGGGAGGTGAGCTCTAGCAGAGGGAAAAGCCTTCTAGTGAAGCTTCAAGGTCGTCCTCAGGTGCTATGAGGTCCTTAGCGACAAGGAGGGTCAGAGAGAAGTCGAGGATTTCACAGCCGGTGGCTGTGAAATCAGGGATTTGATGAAGAGAGGAAACTGGAGTGGAGGAACGATTGCTAAGAGAGTAGGAGAGAGCGATCCTTTTTGCGCGCACGACCACTAAGGTGCTTAATTAGCCATCTCAGTGGCTCAGATCACCATGTGGGTGAAGATAGACGTCGACGGAACCGGCGGCAAGGATGAGAGGAGAGGAGCGCACGGGCTGCCAAATTGAAATCTGATTGTAGGATGTGATCTGGGGGGTTGGGTGAGCACACGCGCCGCTTCGTGCAAAGTTTTGATTCAGAATGGGCCGTAGATCATAATCAAGGGAGAATGGACGGCCGAGATCCTCCAAGTTCTTCGCGTGCTACAATGCACGCGTGGGGGTAGCAGGTTGCCGGATCTATTGGGCGAATTGCAGGGAGAGACCCCTTACGAAAGGGTAGAAAAATTATAGGTAGGTCCATAAGTGGTAGGAAATGATAACCGAACGGACCCTAAGGGCTTTCAAAGAGGTCTCTACGGGTTACGAATAGGTCCGGGAAAGTTTTCTAAAGAAGAAAATGTGATGCATAAAGGACCTAAATGTAAACTCTAAGTTTCAAGGCCTTAATGATGTCCAAATGCCATCAAGTTTTTATATGTGCCCAATTGAACATTTGAGAAATTAATTATACTTTTGATTTAGACTTTTAAACTTGTTTGTATCTTCAATTAACACTTGGATCACCATTTGACCTTTCTCTCAAGAATATCTCATTTTATGACCTAATTATGCAATTTTAACACAGAATTAAGGTTTTAGGTCTTTTTCTTTGATTCCCACACTTAACCCTTTTTATGTGTTAATTTGATATTGTTTATCCTAGTTTCTAGCTTAACTTTAGCTTTTTAGCTATGATGAGTAGCCACTCATCAAGAGACCATAGAGCCGTCCCCTCACCTCCGTTCAGGCAAACTATCACCTCCATCTCCTCATCACCATTCCCATGAGCCTAGCGAAGCTTTCCTCTACCCAAATTCGTCTTACGCCTCATCCCCGACATCCAGCACCTCTCCCCCTCCATCGAAGCTACCGGTAAGCACCGTCGTCTCACCAAACATCCGCCTTGGGAGGCTTCCTCTCACCTCTATTTCCTTTATCTTTCGTACTATATTTCTTCTTAGTGTAATTGTAATAAACTCCGTTCTCAATATATTAGTTTCATTTCTCTATATTTAGTTTTAGGCTAGCTTAGCTTGCTCTTTGTCCTGATATTCTACTCTCTTTATTCAAGTAGCTAGTCTTATCCTAAAATACCAGAAAAATAACAAAACCCAAAAAAATACCAAAAAAAAACAAAGTGAAATGTGGATTTCGAGAAACAAATGTTGCCTCCCCATGTTTGACCTGGGACTTCCTTTCGAGTTTTAGTAAATATTATTTGATAGTGAGTTTTGCGACTGCGAGGATGGGTTTCCTAAAACCCTAACTTTTCCTCGCGAAAACACGCTGATCATTTTGGCGTCGTTGCTGGAGATGCAACGAAATTTGCTTTCTTGTTTTCCATGTTTCTTTGCATTTACTTATTGACTAAGCTCTCTTGCCTCTAATTTGTTGTCTTGCAGGTATCCTAGCAAGGAGATCCAAGTGCGGTAGATCTAAGTAAAGTACAGGTGAAGCGGTTTGTAAGTGTTCCCCCCCACTTCCCCACCAACTAGTTCATTTTGCCACCTTAATAATCAAGACCTAATCTACTTAGGTGTTTTCATGAACCCGAGGATAGAAGTTCTTTGTCTTGTTTGCTACCTCCACTCATCTCATCCGTGTATAAAAAAAACACAAAAAAAATATGTACTTTCTGATTATGGGATAAAATTAGCATACACACTACACACACCCACATTTGAGGTACATAACCTCTTTTGATTATATCTACTCAACAAGGATTCCGACCTGTGGAACCAGTACACACATCAACACACATAAAAGAGTAGAAATCAGATTAGATTAATCACCCTTTTGTGTGCCGTAATCGATGGTGCATCTGGGCCAATTGGTTGAATTGTTTGGGTCGCACCATCTAATTTAAAACTGATTCATCTTGTAGTTGCCTCAAAGGATTCAAATAGTTAGGGTCAAATCAAGCATTCTATATTTTCTTGATTTACAAAGGAAAATACTTGAACTCGTGCTTTCAAACTTGGTTTCCCTCACAAAACTTGGTTGAATACACCTAATATCTGAATCCTAAAAGCTACTAAGCAAGATCTGAACCTTCAAATTCACCTCAAAAAAATTTAATCTTGCTTGAAAAATCATTGGTTGTTCACATACACACTCACGAATCTATCATTAAGGGCATAACCCAATTAAGGGCCAATCACATTCCAGGAGCACTATTATCCCAGGCCTTAAATAAAATTGAGTAGACATTGGCCCTAGGACTCACTGAGTCCGTTTCAAGGTATTCACTTGAACACATTTCGAATCAGTAACGTTTACTTACTTCAAAAGATGCTAAGTTGGGGGACCCGATTGTCAAACGACTTAAGTAAGCAGGGGTTTAGCATAATTAGGGGCCCTCGGGACATGCTCCCCATTCTTCACTGACCCAGCTTTACCACCTTCGGGAGTAAGAACAACACCGAATTTGTTGTGCAGTCGAAGTTTATTTTTGAAGCATAGGTCCTTAAGCTACCTAATTTAAGGACAGGCTTGTATTTTTTATGCTGCAGTATTCTCTTTTCCTTGTCCTTCCAACTTCCTTCCAGTGCATGCTTGGAAGGAGGTCATTAAATCCTCGCTTGGAAGGACCTTTAGACCATTCCTGGAGGCGGAGGCTGATCAACAACCACCTCCCCTACCCCCGAACCAGCAAGAGCTGATTCAGGGGTAGTTGGACCAGCTGCAGCAAATGCAGGAATGGTTCCAACAGATGAATGGTAAGGGTGCTCGACCCTTGAAGGATTTTTATGATCCTTCAAATTACGAGGATCATCCCGACATTGTGATCCCCGCTTACAATGTTGAGATAAAGCCCTGGGTTTTGAGTTTGATTAAACACTTTTACAAGCTTGGCTCAGAAGACCCATTCTAACATTTGGAGGATCTGATCACCCTAGTCCAGACCACCAAATCGCAGAATGTGGATGAAGAACAGATGCTCATGAGGCTTTTCCCCAATTCACTCAGGGATAAGGCCGCACATTGGTATCGTAACATTGGAAGACCAATTGCTACTCAGATAGCTTTGGAATCGGCCTTCCTAAAGAAATTTTTCCCAATTGGATGAACCAATGCTTTGCGACGGGCAATTACCGCTTTCACCCAGCGACCAGGGGAACCGTTTCATGGGACATAGGAGTGATTCCAGGATCTGTTGCGGACGTGTCCACTCCATGAGGTGCCTAAATGGCAACTTATGTAGATTTTTTATTACAGGTTGAATGATCAACTCTGTAATCATGTGTATGCTTCTTGCGGAGGTAATTTCCTTAACAAAGACGCAGATAGCGCATACGATTTGTTTGAGGAAATGAGCGAAAACTCTATAAACCACGCCTCCATGGAAACCTTCAACCGATCCCAACAAACTTGATCAAATGCCAATGAGGTCCAAGATTCTCATACATTTGATATGGAATTGAGCTGCAATAAATTAGATAAGGTGGATGTGGTTGCTAAACGAATGGAAGAGTGGATATCTGGAAACTCTAATATTTCTAGAGCCACTCAATCCTAGAGCTCAGGATTCAATTCCTCGTAAGCTCCTACGGGATGGGAATTTGTGTACCAACTTGAGTCAGCTCGACATTCGAGCCAGCTCTTCTCAGAGCCTTATGGGTTCCAAACTAAGGCCTTTGATCCCAATTTTTCTGATCCTTCTTACTCTTCATCCTCATCTTACGAGGATGTTTATGTTGTACAAGAGAACGTTAGGTCCAACTCTTACTCGAATTCCTAAAATCCTAGTTGGAAAAATCACCCTAACTTCTCTTGGAATGATCAGGGGCAGAAGACCCAATATCGACCCAATAAATATTTACTGCAAAGACCAATGGGTCAGGGTCATGTATATACTCAGTTGCCCCCAAATCAGGTTAATCAGCCCATGTGGAATGCCCAACAACACATCGGGCAAACTGATTTAAACCTAAAGATGGTAGAAATGCATGGGTCAATGCTCCAGCTCACATAACAAATGAAAACTTCGTTGGACACCTTTTAATCCGAACTTAGTGTAAACAACCAACAACCTGGATCTCTGCCATCACAACCTATACCAAACCCAAGGAATGGTTAGAACCGAAGCGCTGGGCCTCAAGGGTTTGTTAATGGTGGGGAGCGCATGCTCAAGCTCATGCTATCTATCAGGCTACCCCATCCCCTCTCGGAGCTAACCAAGTTCCCACCATAATCAACCGGGAGCCTCCTATTTTCCCAACCCTCCCAAAGACACTAACCAACAACACTTTGCCACCACAAATACCATCACCTTGAGGAGTGGTAGTAGACACAAGGGTCCCACCTAATCCCACGTCAATACCATTAAGACCCATAATAAGAATTCCAGACTCCTAACTAAGAATGTAATCAACAAAACACCAGTGTCAAATTCGGGAGTATGTTGTTGTTGTATGGGCAAACAGAAAGAGTCGGAGGAGAAATTGGAGGAAAGGATGTCCTTACTTCAGGATTTCAAATTGACAATCATTTTACTCCTCACGACTATTGGATCAATCCCCGCCTACACCAAAGTTTTACTAATTTCATATAAAGAGAAACGTAGAGCGGAATTTGAAAACACTAAGAGAGTAGTCTTGTATGATAACACAAGCACACTAATCTTAAACAAGCTACCCCCTAAGAAGTAGGACCCGGGAGCCCCGCTGATTTCCTACACAATAGGAAACATTAATTCTGACCGGGCTCTCCTTGACTTGGGTGCTTCCATTAATGTGATCCCTACCTTACTGCATAGGAAACAGAGTCTAGGCCACTTGAAACACATTGACATAACCTTGGAGTTGGCCGATAGATCAATTACAAAACCAAGGGGTCTCTTGGAGGATGTTTTAGTCAAGGTTAATGATTTGCAGTACCTTGTTGATTTCATGGTCCTTGACATGGAAGCACCAAAAGAACTCAACCACACCCCGATTATTTTGGGAAGACCTTTCTTGGCCATTGCCAAGGCAAGGATTGATTGTGAATTAAGAAATATAGAAATTACCTCAGGAAATAAAACAAATCGATTTAATATTTTTGCGGTTTCAAAGGAGGATAACATTAAGTGTGGTTTGATGGAGGAGCTTAGCTAAATAGAGGAGGTAATGGCCATACACACATTAGACAACCCCTTAATGGCTAACCCAACCCAAACTTAGGAAGAAAATCACAAGGTTGCAAGGATAATTGAGGAGAATACAGACATGCAACCAATGGTGGCAAACTAGGATGAGGGAAGTATTCATGAAATTAGGAACTTGAACTTGTTGGAAGATTCACCTGATCAAGTAAAAACCCAACAACATCCTTATCTTGAATTCTTAAAGTTTCAGGTTCAAATAATGGGGGGAAATCACGAAGATCGGAATGGTTGGATTAAGCACCCAAATTGTGAGGATGAAATTGAACTTTAGGGAGAAACTCTTGAAACACTTAGTATTCTAGAGTACCCACAAACATTACAAACCCCCAACACATCACGAAAACCTCATCGTCCTTTTTTTCCCAACCATTGCACAAATACTAAACCCACCCAAACCTCCTTTGTACTGAGTCAAACTCCTATTGGAGACCATTTGGGCTCTCCCTGCATCACCAGCTTGCCACTTTCATTGATCATCTCTTTGGCAAGCCCACTTTCACTCTCTAGGACTCATACCTAGGGGCTCAGAAACATTGTTCTTGCAACCTCAATATTTATAATTTTTGTTTGTGGACTTTGCCTAGTTGAAGGCACTAAACACGTGTATAGGTTGTTTTGGAGCTGACTGGAGTTTCACGGAATTCAGGTGATATTCTTCCTATTTTTCCCTCATGTATGCTTTTATTTTACAATGAGGACATTGCATTAGTTAGGCATGGGGGGGTGGATACTTTGTAATTTGATCATGTTGTCAGCCCGTAATACTAATTTCCTGTTATTTAAAAAAAAAGAACTAGAATTAGGAGAAGAGAACTTAGGCATTAAGAGTTGCGAACTTTAGGAAATGATACTTTCGGACCTGAACACGAAGACTCTTCAAGTCTTCGGACTTAATCAGCTGGGTGTCCACTCGAATGTGGACTTGGTTTTAAGTCCTCGCCAAGTAATTTATCTTAATTTGGGTCAATAAATTTGGGTGATAAGTACACGACTTATCTACCCTCCCTCTTATTTGAGTGGACTTTTAGTCTAAGCATCTACACATAATTTTCACTCACTTTCCGACGATTTTTATGGAAATTGGGTAGCTAATGAACCATCTAGGGGTTATGGCTGGCAAGTGGTCGGCGGTAACAACCCATCGACGGGTTGTCCAGAGCCCAGCCACACAACCATTCTCTTCCTGCTGCTTTTAGGTAAATCTTAGATCAGGGAAGCCAACTACTTAGAAATAAAGAGAAAAAGAGATACCCAAAAAGAAAAAAAAGAGAGAAAAAAATAGAAAAAGGTGAAAGAAATAATAAAATAAAATAATCCACACTTCACCGCACAAGTATGGCTGGCAAGTGGTCGGTGGTAATAGCTCATCGGCCGGTTGTCTAGAACCTAGCTCACGAAACGCATGTATAATTCCTAAACACTTAGGAAGAAGCGAAGAAGTAGAATAAGCCGGGAAGATATACACTTGGTTCGCTCTTATGTTGACCCCATAAAAAAATAAAAGTAAGGAGAAAACTACCGATCAAAAAGATAAACCTTTAGGTAGAAATTCTTAAGGTCACCTAGAGTCATAGAAACCTAAAGTCCGTTTTAACAGTCGCCTAGTGAGTCTATCACTCTTTCATAAGATGCTTAGCACTTAGAGTCCTTTTCGAGTCTTGGGCGTGTCAGGTAGCCGTAAAAGGTTATCTCAAAACTCTCAATTCAAAAAATTCCAAAAAAAATAGAAAAGAATAAAAATAAAAAAAATATCTTCCCTTCTCAAAATAAGGCGATGACTTGGGCAGCCTACATTATAGTAGATACCCGAGCACAGTTGAGTTTTTGTAATTAGGTCCTTTGTTTAAATTTTCTAATGCAATCAACAAATCTTCCCTAAGTAATCAAATCTTGATTCTATTTTTATACATAGCATTTAAGTTAATTTTCCTAGGGAGTAGCAAACGATAAGCATGGGGGTATGATAAGCACGCATGTATTCATGATAAAATGCTTACTTATGATAGTTCCTAAACCTAGCATTGCATTCTACAGTATAAATACTGCATAACGTTCATCATACTTCATTTAGTATAATGTTTATAAATTGTACAGTAATCCCTGCATTATTGTGACCAGGAGACAAGGCGCAACATTTCGAAGCTTCAAATGCAAAATCCAACCGTGTGGATGAATCTGGAGTAACGATCGCAGTCCGGCAACGCAGAAATCATCTCGATCTGAGCACCATGGCATCCTCTGCAAGCAAGGGAAGGCGGATGATCCAAATGGTGCCACGTGCCACCATCCAGATCGCCCAACGTCGCCTCGCTCCCCTCCAAAGTGCCTCAAGAGGAGATCCCAACCGTTGGATCTCAATACATCGGCTAAGAATCTCCGCTTAACCCACCGCTCAAGTGTCAAATGAGTGGCCCTAATGAAATCACAACCCTTGGATCTTCATAACCCTTTAGCGTGATAATGTAGCGTGCTACCACAGTGGCAGTGCACCTACTCCTCATGAATTGCCGACAGTTCAAGTGGCCATTTGCCACGACCGCTTCGACGTCAGCAAAATTAGACCGCTCGACCAGTCAGGATTTTGCACGCACGATTAGACGCTCGCCTGATGAAGTGCAGATGCACGCTAGATCAGACGCGTGCAACCTGGGGTGCTTGCTTAAGTAGACCACACGAGTTGTCCGCCATCTAATCGCGAAGAGGCTTGATGCACTCGTATTTAAACTTGCGAAGGCACGATCAAAGCACGCTCCTCAGCCGCACGTTCGCAAATCCAACGGTTGACATTCTCCCCTTGCCAACGAGCGTGCGATTCCAATTTAAGTGCGCACAACCTCCGCTTGATTAGCACCATCCACTCACGATCCAATGGCCTACGGATGCTCCAGCATCTGCTAGTTACAGTGTGCGGATGCGCCAGCGCCAAGCACGCCATGTGCGCGTGCATGAGCTACACTGTGCGCAGCTATGCACGGGCGATGCATACGCAGCGCGTGTCGTGTGCGTGGCATTGAAGTGCTTGGATAGGGAAGACCTCTCTTCTTCACCTATTTAAACCCCCCTTCACCTCTCCATCCACCTTCATCTCTACCTAGCCATTCCTCACCTACTCTAGAGCTCCAAAGAACCTTCCAAGCTCCCAAAATCTCATTCCCAAGCTCCATGGCCTCCTATTAGTGTAGCATTCCCCTACTCCACCAAGTATTCAACCTTATCCTCACCCCCTTCATAGGCGACCACAGAGCCGTCCCCTCACCTCCATTCAAGAGACGATCACCTCCACCTCCTCAACACCATTCCCTTGAGCCTGGGGAAGCTTTCCTCTACCCGGATTCATCTTGCGCCTCATCCCTGTAGTCCAATTTCTCTCCCCCTTTGTCCAAGCTGCCGCCAAGCGCTGTCGTCTCACCAAACATCCGCCTTGGGAGACTTCCTCTCACCTCTATTTCCTTTACTTTCGTACTATATTTCTGCTTAGCGTAATTGTAATAAACTCCATTCTCGATATATAAGTTTCATTTCTCTATATTTAATTTTAGACTAGATTAGCTTTCTCTTTGTGCTGATATTCTACTCTCTTTATTCAGGTAGATAGTATTATCTTAAAATACCAAAAAATAACAAAACCCTAAAAATACCAAAAACAAACAAAGCGAAACAAGAATTTCAAGAAACAAACATCGTCTCCCTGTGTTCAACCCGGGACTCCCTTTCGAGTTTCGGTATTTGATAGCGAGTTTTGCGACTATAACGACGGGTTTCCCGAAACCCTAACTTTTCCTCACGAAAACATGATGATCATCTATGCGTGTGTGTGTATCTTTGTATGTATATATATATACAAGTAAATGTATATAAATAAATAATTATAAATATGTATATGTATATAATTAGTGTATGTGTATAAGTATGAGTAGTAAAACTATGTTTGAGCTCTTATATGTATATAAATAAACTAGGGGTTTAGCGATAGACATATCTATCACTATATAGATGTATATACATTAGTATAGATAACTAATTTTGCCTAAGGGTATGTATATATGTTACTAAGGCTATAGCGATGTATATATGTGTTACTGTATTTGTAATTTATGTTGCTATAGATATTAGTATGTTAATCTAACTTAGTATAATAGATATTAGTAGCTATTTTTGTACCTATAATTAGGTATTACTTAGATTCGATGTATATGTCTACCATAGTGTAGTATTAACTGGTTTTTTATGCATATTTGTTGTACATATGTTTAAGGCATTGTAATACATATAAATTGATTATTTTTGTAAATAATTGACCAATTTATTAATTGTTTGATTCATTCATTCATGTTGTATATAAAATTAACATTTTTGGAATAAAAGAATATTTTTAGGCTTAGAGAGTGATGTATATCAACAACTATATGCCACTGAATGACCTAGAAACTAACCAACAAAAATTATAATTAAATAAAAATGACGCGACATTAGTTTACATTTGTGACAAATATACTACAACAATGACAACATAAAATACCATTTTTATAGCAACTCGGAAATCGCGCGACATATTTTTGACGCTGCTGTTGGGGAGGCAACTCTCTATATGCTAAAACTTTTCTTTTATTCTTCATTTGTAAATATTTTTGAATTCTTTGTATATAGCCATTCTTTTATTCATATTCTTTATTGTGTATAGATTCTTTTATTCATTTTATTCTTTGATTGATTGTTGTATAAAATTATCTTACTAATCATTTGGTGTTTTTGCAGCACTTGAGGAGTAAGAGTAGTGTCTTCTTCCAGGTCGAGTCTTCTTCCAGGCAATTCCGTTGCGCCTCAGACCCAACTTCCAGAAGCTTTTCCCACAGGAGCAGCAGTTTTCGATTTTTAGTAGATTAGATTAGTAGATTGGTTGTTTAGAATTAGGTATATTCATAAGATATTTGTGTTAAGCATAAGTTGTGAGAGCTTATTCTCACACACCTTTTGTATAATTTGGACACCCTCTAAACTCTCTCTCTATCTCTCTACTCATCTCTCATCGATGCGGTTTTGTTTGTTGCATTATTAGAAAAATCTAAAAAAAATTATAAAATCACAAATACCAAAAATATCTCATCTCTTATCTAGTAGCAGCATATACTTGGCATACATACTTAAGTTACATTTCCTGCTAGATTTCAATTCAAGTCAAATTTCATCATTTGTAGAATTGTTGGAGTCAGGTACACATTTCTATCTATTCTAAACTCCTGCCATCCTTTGCATTTGACTTAAATTAAAAAGACCATCTCTTGTTTGAAAGGAACTAAAAAGCAAAACGTGTTGCGTAGAAAACATCTTTTAAATATCAAATCAAAATCAAAAGGAGACATAAAAGAATATGTTTGAAACCCTATCTAAGTTTTCATTGTCATCTGTTGATTGCTTATCGTGTACATACTACACGATCACATAAGTTCACAAACACGAGTTTCTATCTCATCTCCTTGAGCAACCACAGGGTCTAGATTCGCACGTCAGTCTTAACCAAATTCTGGGTGGATTGTAGAGGTCTGCACCTTGCTAGGTTTTTTGTAGGATGCGCATAATTGTATTGAAAACATTTGTTTGCGTACTACTACTTTTCGTGTAGTAGAGCCTAGGAAATATTCGAACTTTTTTACTTGTCTTGATTGATTTGTAAGTCTTTTGTGAGATTGATATTGGGATTTCTGGTTTTATTTGAGATTGATTTAGAGTGTTTACCTTTCATTGAGTTGTGACTATTTTGGAAAAGTGTTTTCAAACACCGATTCAAAGGAAGGTAGGAGATCCCAGAACCCTAAGTTAGTACCTCCCTTGGGTGCCGATGCCCAAGCTTCTACTTCTACCTCAATGCCTTCCACATCCAATCTTCCACGTCCAAGGCCTCAAACTCTCATCCACCATTCTGTTCATCAGGAGGATGACATTGATTCTGCACAATTTGTGGATTTCAAAGAACTTCCTCCACATCTTTTTACACATCCCCCATCACCACCACCACCAAACCATAGGTTCCAACCTCCTCCATGTCCTAATTTTCCCAACCAACCACCACCAGAGAGAGGTCCACAACCTAGTCTTCAACACTTGTTTGAAACACAACTACAAATGAACACTCTTACACAACAGGTGCAACAGCTTACTCAAGCTGTTAATCATTTAGCGATCCCCCAACCTCAACTTAGAGCTCCCTAGGCACCTCAACCTCGTAGACCTCAACTACTAGATTACTATAATCCCGCAGTTGCACAACCTATTCTTGTGCCACGCTATCACACTGGGGGTCGTTGATGTCAAAAATATGTGGTTTGTTAATTATGCGAAATAGTGTCATACGTGCATCTTTGCAGTCAACTCTTAAATTTATAAGCCTAGATAGTGTAGTATCTAGGTTCGTCCAAGAAGGTTAGTTCGTTAATCACAAAGATGGTTCTCTCTCTCGCCTCTCAAATCAACACATGTATTTTTGTATTTTTCGTTTTGTTGTTTTTATGATTTTTAAAATAATCCGGTATTCACAAGCGAAGATTACACTAAAGATAATCCTATCACTAAACCTAAGTGATAAGAAGAAATCCTCTTCTAAGCTCACCCTAGGCAAGTGCGCCTAGGGTAATTAGAAGAAGAAGGTGTAGGGCACTACGCTACTAAAAGCATGAAAAACACATTAACATAAAAATAGAAATTGGAAGGCAAATTGAAATCTTATATTGCTAGAATTTGGAGTACATGTAGAGGAATGCTTCTTGCAATAAAAATAAACTACTAGCTAATACAAAATATAAAGTAGAAAATAAAGAAGAGAGGGATCCTCAACCAGAAGTTCTGGATGGCTCTTGCTCCAAGTGTGGTTGTCCCACACTTGAAAAGAGTTCTCCTTAGCTTCTTCTTCCTCCTCCAAGCTGTCTCCTGAAGGTGGGTGTCAACCACCTTATTCCTCCTCTCACCTGGTCGTCCCCTCTATGTAGATGACCTCCTCCTTAGCGTGGCACAAGGGAGAAGAAAGAGAGGAAGAAGGCACCAAGTGGCGAGTAGGTTGCCCCCTTGATCTTCTTCTCTTATTCTTCTTCCTTGGTGTGGGATATGGTGGAGTAATGGTGGACCTAACTAATGGAAGAGATGGGAATTATGTGGTGATAGGGTAGGCTATTTATAGGATGGGAAGGGGGTGGTTATTGTATTTTTTTGGAGGGAAATGAAGAGGTGCTTGGATTTTTTGGAGGGAAAAATGGGAGGGAAATGAAAAGGTGCCTTGGTTTTCCCTCCAAAAATACCTTCTAGAAGGTGTTGATTTTGGAGGGAAAAAATGAAGGGTGGAGATGGGTTGAAGGGGTAGGTGTAGGGTTGTATTTCAAGGGTCTTGGAAGGAAAAAGTTGGCTCCATTTCTATGTGGTTTTGGAGGGAATTTGGTGGTGTCTTTTGGTGTAAGAGAGGGGTGAAGGGATGTGTAGGGTTGGAACCAAGATTTAAGGGAGTAGGGTATAGAGGTAGAGGTGTTGTTGCAAGGGTACCACGATCATCAATTTTGATGATAACAAAACACTTGTGTTTTAACATTTGCATTTGAGTTTAAGATTTCAGGATAATTGCAAATGAATACAAGTGTGAAGGGCCTCAAAGCTCACATCCATGGTGGATTGGAGGAGCTCGTTAGAGGAGAAGGAGCTTATCTTGGAGTGAAACCTTAAAGAAGGAAGGAGATGAAGAATAGGATAGATACAATTTTCATGTATTCTCTTGTAATTCTTTTGCTCTTTATTCTTTGTGTCTAGATATATGTTAAAGAGCGTCAAAGGATCTGAACTATAGTCCTAGGAACACCTTCTTAACCCTAGGACACTTAGACAACTCTTAGAGAACTTAGAAAACCAAGATAGGCTTCTTTCAGCCTTTTTAGACGTCTAACACTAAAATCAGACGTCTGATAGTAAACTTTAAGACGTCTAAATGTTGAATCAGACGTCCAAACTTTTAGAGTTGGCCTTAGAATCTTCTGTTTGTTGATTTCCGATGACCAAGCCTTAGTCAAGACGTCTTAGATGACGTCTGATGAGTTGGATAGACGTCCAATTAGTGGAACGATGGCTTTCATAATATGATCATTGAGATATGACCTTTAGGCTTCTATCAGACGTCTGTAGAGGACCTTAGACATCTGATAAGTGACTGTTAGCTCTCGATTGAGCAGAAATCACTTCTGTTAAGGGTTATAGTCATTAAGTACTCTTGGGAATCAATTCCCATAGAGTTATTAGTTTCCAAACGTCCAAATCATGTGCCAGACGACCGACCTGTCATCTGATCACTTTGACCTAGAACCTTGTTTAGGCCTGATGCAAGTAAGGAAGGAAACCCATCTAGATTTTGACATCTGATTTAGTTTCCAGGCGTCTGACGCTTTTCCCAGACATCTGATGACCCTGTCAAAATCATTAATGATTCTAATTGCGGCTTGTTTTACCTTGGGATGATCTCCAACGGCTACCTAAGGCTTCCAAAGCCTTCCTAAGCCATCTATAAATAGGAGAGGCCCCTTGCCTTGCAACGATACGCCAAGCAACACATTTCCACATTTTGTAGTGTCAATTTGATCTTGAGAAGAAGCTTTAGCTCTCCAAGCATTCGTTCCACACCTAAGAGCTTTGTCCAGTTGTGCACCTACTCTCACTCCTCGATTACGAGAGCGACGTAGTGCCTATGCGTGGTTCATGCACTTACATTGTCAAGTCGATGCACTCCCAGCAAAGGGAAGTTCCTTCACCTGTAGTAGCTAGATTCAATCATTTACTTTGTGGCGCTATAGGTTTGTGTTATAATTTTACTTTGTTATTTGGTTGGGTATTCGCTTTATGAATTCCCGTCTCCTTCCTGAGACAAAAACCTTCTCATGAAGAGAAGGGGTTTGAGGCACGCTACCCTCGTTCAAAGTAGCATCGATTGTAAGAGGTTAAACTACCCTCGTTAAAGTAGTTCATTAGTGAATTTTGATCGATTTGGTCGATTGGAAAATTCTAACTCAAGAGGGTTAGGTGATGGTTTTCACCCGATTTGGGTTTCTACCTAAAAATACCTGTGCAAATTGTGTGATTGATCTTTGTGAGATTTTTTTACATTATTTCCGCTTAATTTTCCCATCACTTAAAGCTCACCCCCTCTCGTAGGAATCTACAAGAGGGAGCTAGGGTTTTGAGGGAGAGGAGCTGGAGGAAGCTGTCCTGGGCTACACTGGAGTTGGTGGTTACTGAAGAGGACTACAAGGAGCTACCTTTGCTGGCTTAGCTTACTAGATCTTTGCTAGCTGCTAAGCCAAGCTAAGATGAGCTGGCTTCTGCTGATGTAAGCTGAGGTGAGCTGGGTCTAGTCTTCTCGGAGATTACCTAGCTAGCTTAGGTCAAGTAGCTCAGCTCAACTAAGTCGAGTTGAGTTGAGCCTCTGGGACTTGGACTTGAGCTGGCTTGAGCTGGTTGAGGCCATCTTCAATTGAACAGGTCTAGCTAATAGCCAGTCCTAGTCAGGTTAAGCTTCTAGTGAACTGTTCTAGGTTGGAGGAGCTGGAATGGAGCTAGGATCATGTTGGATCAAACTTTTTCCCAGCAACGGCGTCAAAATTTTGAGTGCGAACTGGCTAGGAGTTTTTAAGTCGTTTCGTTGTAGCAAGGCCTCCTAAATAGCTCAATCAATAGATAAAATTTATTACTCAAAATTTAAATTGAAGTCCAAGGTCGAACACAAGGAGCAAATATGGAATTCATACACTAATCTTTAATTTCATATAAATGAGCACCATAATTAAAACACAAAAGAGATATTCAATGAATAATAACCTGTCACATTATTTAATTCAATGAAATTCAATGTATCTAGAGATTGCATGGAACAAAGTGGAAAGAGAACAAAAAACAATGGTGATTTAGATCACCACTAATCCTCTTAATTAAGTATGCATGCAATATTTCAATTCAACCTTAACCATATTACTTAAATAATGTAACAGTATCTCAAATAATCTCAAATCAGACGTCGGACATTTATCATCAGACAACTTAAAATGATCAGGCTTCTCAAAGCTAAGCCTCTCTTCTTCTACTTCAGCTTTCCTTCTTCTTTTCCTTTCCTTCTCCATTTCTTCTTCAGACTTTCCTTTCTTCAGGGGCACGACCCTTCTTCTCTTCTTCAGAGTCTTTTTCTTCACATCACAAGGGGACTTCAGCGACTAAGTGAGAGCTACATACACAGAGGAGAAAACCCCCCCACTCTCTCACAAATTCCTCTTCTCTTCCTTCTCTCTCAAATCTAGCTCATAGTCGGATTCATTATCGGGTATACGGATCTTGTACAGTGTCCAGGCCTACCAATCATGTGTGGTAGCTGAGGAGTGCACGTAGGCGGGTTAGGCAGGTGTGCGGGTAATGGGGACTCGACCCCAGTGACTTGGGCAAATAAGCCTAATCACAAATTCAATTTATGTGTAGCTGCGTGCTGGTCTATCACCGATGTGGGACTATCCCCATTGCTATTTCGCTTGCGCAATGTCGCCGCCTCTTGCTGAGAGAGATGCCTTCAATTGGCATAGCTGCTGCAGCCGGGATCCTCAATTGAGGACCTAGATGACTTCTTGGAGTGTATCCTCATCGCCTGGGAGTAGCATTAGGTTGTCTCGATGCTGGAGGAGCTCAGTCATGGTTGGAGATGGAGGCGGCGGCAACGAATGGCCAGCGTGACCTAAAGACATGAATACAGGCTTGAAAGCCCTAATTAAAAAGTTCCTTAGCTTCGCCGAAGCATGGCGATGGTGATGGTGGGTGCTTCGTGGAGGATGGAGACATATGGAGGTCTACAGAGGTCAAAGGAGTGCAAAGGTGGGTGAGTTCTGTGGAGTGTTTGGATGGGTGGAATGCGTTATAAAGATGGGGGTTTTGTGCACGGAGGTTGTGAGGGTGTTGGCCAGGCGTGGGTTGAAGAGATTAGAGGGAGAGGGAAACCTAACTACGCTAACCTAATTGGAAAAGTGGGGAGGGAGGCATCGGTTATGGTATGGCCGATGCTGGAGAAGGTGAAATCTCCAGGGGGGAGAAGGGCGATGACAAGGGGAGATAGAGGACACTCACTGGTATTGCGACGCACAGAGGAATGAGAGGAAGATGATCCCGTCGGCTATTGTCTGTGATGGTGAGCGAAGAACGTAGTCGAAGAGGGTCACCAGAGTTGGTGGAGACGGAGGTCAGGGAGAAGAGAAGGGGATTCCGACCTCCAAACCAAGCTAAGGATGTAAAGTTGTCCCTAAGGGTCCTCTATAGGGTATTGGATGAGCTTCCAAGCTTGGAAACAAGCTTGAAAGCTCGAGAAATCAGGGATTAAGACTCTTGATTTCAAGGAGCTCGCATGGGTTTCTTGGCCGGATTTGGGATCTAGAATTAGGTTTAGTTGTTTAGGGATGACCTCAAGATCATCCCTTCCAATTTAGGAAGGGATTGATTGAGAAATAAGGGAGATATCCCTACTTGAAGCTCGGTACCTTTGGGTTCACACGGCCATGGTGGCAGGGACCTAGATGTGAAGGTGATGACAAAGTTAGGGGAGTCTTTGCAATAGATTTCAAAAGCTAGGGGTTTAAGTGAGAGAGAAAGAGTCAGACTGAACTAAAATGCAAACTAGGTCAAGATGATCTCTGATTGGGCCCAAATTTTGATACAAACCTAATTTGGACCCAAAGAATCTGATGGTAAAGTCAAATTTTGGTATTGACCAAGTTTGATTGGGTAATTTATGTAGAAACACAAATTAAGGCAACTTGCTGTTTGAAACTCTGTTTTAGGTCAAAATGAGTTCCAATGGCCAAATCAAGGATAATAAACCTTATAGAATATTTTTATATAATTTTTAGAAGATTTATATGAATTTTATCCTGACCAAAACCTCTGTTAATTGAGCAAGTCTGAAATTAGTGTTTCAGGTGTTTGTTAATTCTTGAAATGCTTGAAAACCCGTTTCTGTCTGCATGAACCCTCTTGTTAGTCATTAATGCTCATTTGACCTTCATTTAGCCCCTGGGAAATCCCATGATTATTCTACATTTAGGATATGTTGTTAAAACTACAGATTTACCTCTGATTTAATGCATTCTTCTCAAAAAGGATTTGCAATGAATTATGACTCTCTGGCGATTATATAAGCACAGTTGTCAATTGATTCTAATTAATTAAAGTTAGTTATGGCTGTTGTTGACATTATCATCAGATCAACTGACTTGAGTTAGTTTGAGCTACCATTCAGTTGAGGTGAGCTGAATAGAGCTAAGGTGAACTAGCTTGAGCTACTATTTAATTGAGATGAACTAAATGGAGTTAGGGATGAGTTAATCCAGCTAGAAGGAGCTAGGATCTAGCTGGGATGTGATGGATCTAGCTAGGAACCAGCTGAGATGAGCTAGATCTAGCTGGGATCCAGCTAATAGGAGCTTCTTCTTCATATTTTGCCTTCCTAAGTGCCAAGGTATGCAATATCTGACTTTCTATCTATCCCTAACAGTCAAGTAAATGCATCAAAAAGATAATAAAATGCAATGCATGCCTATCCTTAGTAAATGCCTAAATGCAACCCGAAAACCAATTTACAAAGTTAAAAACCTAAGATGTAGATTTGTTTTAGGGCATAAGAATGATAATAAAATGGCATTTATCAGTCGTACTGCTAAACTGAAGCCAAACCTTATTGCACTTATTACTTACTTCCATGGTCATGCTTTTGATGACCAATTTCAACATCTAGAGAAGCTAAAAAATCTCACTAAGACATTAAGACCACAAGGGCATGATCAGCACACACTTTTAATGAAAATTTTCTCCTTCTCACTAAAGGACAAGGCCACCTTTTGGTTTAGAACTCTTACATGGACTACACCAATAGAGACCTGGGCTTCTTTGGAACATGAGTTCCTTAAGAAGTATTTTCCTATAGACCATACAAACGCCTTAAGGCATGCCATCACCACATTTACCCAGAACTTAGGAGAATAGATACACGAGGCTTGGGAACGATTCTATGAGCTTCTGTGCACGTGTCCCCACCATGGTGTCCCATGTTGGCAACAGGTCCAAATCTTCTATTATGGGCTTCATGATGACACAAGGAATTTTGTAGACACCGCATGTGGAGGTAATTTCTTGTGTCAAGACGAGGACTCAACCTTTAAGCTCTTTGAAGCTTTGGCTGAGAATTCTATTAACAATGCTTCGATGAGCATGTTTAGAAGAAATTCCTCACATTCCTACTCACATATGAGGGTACACAAAGCCCAATCCAGCACACGTGATCTAGAGATAGTGTCTAGTCAACTAGATAAGGTGGGCTTAATAGAGAAGAAAGTAGAAGAAGTTTGGAAATTCCTATTAAACCTTCATCATCATCTTCTTCTCAGTCACCTATACCTCTCACTTCTTCTCAGTTTCCCACGGAGGGAAATTGTGAACAACCTATCTGTGACACAACCTGCACTACCGGATTATTCATTTCCTTATCCTTCACCGGTTTGAGGAACAGATGAGAACCTTATCATAAACCCTAACTAGCACAATCTAACCCAGATATGTGAGAAAAAGCTCCTACATGACCCAAAGAAAGGCTTAACTCAGAGAATTATGAGTTTAAGAATAAAATAAATCATATGGGGTAAAACTGTAATTTCACCAATGCAGTTTGCAAACAGGGTAATTAAGGGTCCAAACACAGGTCAAACAAGCTTAACAATAAGAGAAGTAGGTTGATCTGATCTGAAAAGGGTTATAACAACTTCTAGGAATTAAATGACATTATGTAATCCTAAAGCAAACCCACTTCAATTCACGAGGTTCGAGGTAGGACAAAAATAAAATAAATCCTCTAAAAATTATAGAAAAATATTCTCTAGGGTTTATAACCTTCAATTTGGCCTTAGAAACCTATTTTGACCTAAAAAGAGAACCATGCCCAATTAATAACTTAATTTGGGTTTTTACGCAAATTGGCTGGTCAAACATGGTCCAACCTAGAATTAAATTCATCATCAAAATCCTTAGGTTCAAATTAGTCTTGTATAAAAACTTGAGCCAAAGAAGAGACCTTCTTGACCGACTTTACAATTTGGTCCTCTTCATTTACTTTTTGACCCTTATCTTTTGAAACCCTTGCATTTAGGCTCCCAACTTTTCATCGTTCTTTGCAGAACGGTCCACCCTGCAACTTCTGTGCAGCGCCATACTCAGGCGACCTTGCGTGGAGCATGGCGCCACGCAGAGCAGGGTTATCGTCCTCTAGAACAGAAGCGGGGTTCCCTACGACGTCCTCTGTCGCAGGGACCCGCCCACGATCTCTGCCGACCATCATGCATTCCATGCGAACGCGCGGAAGGCATGGGTGTCATCTCCGGCCTTACTCCGGTAAGGCTGACCCCTCCGCACCTCGCCCCTCTCTACGCGCCAAGACCTTTATAAGGACCGGCAGACCCTGCCGGCTCCTTCAAGCTTCCTTTGACAAAGAACTACCCCCCTTTCCATCCCTTCCTCCTCCGTCAGAGGGCCCGAAGCTTCCAGCGAACTCCTCCTCTTCCTCCTCGTCGCTCTGCTGCCTTACCTGTAGCAGGGTTTGCCTTGATCCATCGTCCGCGTCGGGCTATACCCGCTGGTGATCCCCGCCTGCTTCCTCGTCGCCGAAACCCTCCTCCAGGGTGTCTTCGTCTCCAGCTCCGGAAGATACGAGCCAACTGCTCTGCCCTCCCCCTTCGTCGAATACTTAGGTAGATAGCTTCCTCTCTATTTCCCTTGCATTTCCCCCCTTTTAAACTGCCCTTTCGACCACCCGACCGCCACTGTCCAGACCACCCTCTCCACCTCCGATCACCCCCTCCGGCGAGACCATCTCACGACCACAGACACTCCCGCACCTCGCCGACCATCCCACAAGCTCAATCACACTCCACTCTATCGATTCCCCATCTCCATTCACTGCCAAACGCCACCCGACCACCCCCTCGAACAAACCCACCTCTCCAGCCACAGTCTGACCTAGGTCAGCCTCCTCACGCACTCCCGCACCTCGCCGACCACTGCACAAGCTTCGCCTCACTTCGACGAAGCTTCCTGCGTATTCTGACTGGGCCGAGAGGCCGTCGTTGTGATTTTAGGTGCCCGCCCCTCGCCGCCATTGCCAACGAGCTGCAGCAGGTTCACCTGCAGCTGTAGGCGCCCTCCAGCCCAGGTGCGCGTCCCAAGTCGCACGGGTTGTCCCTGCGAAGGCACCCAGGCCTGCAGCTAGGGCAAAGGTGTTGCGGGATGCCTCAATTGGTAGCAGGTAGCTCGCCTGCAGGTGCCAATCTGGGAGGTGGGACTTTAGTCCCACCTCGGAAGTGCGTGGCCAAGCGCCCGCACTTAAATTGAAAAAGTGCCTAAGGCTAATCGCCTTCGAACATAGGGGTCAGGTCCCTCTCCCACACGCTGCGTGCCACGCGCTTGCTCGCCCTCGCTCGCGCTCACACCCTGCGGGTCTAGGCAGAATCCGATTACCCAAACCGCGCACTCCTCGCCCACCACCACATGCCGGTGGGCCTGGTCACGGGTGCGATACCCATACCCGATTACCCGGCTCTGGGAGAGCAGTCTTAAGAGAGAAATCTGAGAAAGAGAGAGACGCGAGGGTAGGGGTAGCTTTTGCTCTGACCCTTGTGTGAGCGTGCAAGAAGAAAGAAAGGAGAAGAAGGCACGAAGAAAAAGAAGGAAGAAGACATCACTGCCAGAAAGAAAGAAAGAATAGAAGAAGAACAAAGAGGAAGGAAGAAAGAACAAAGAAAGAAAGAAGAAGAAGAGAAGAACAGAAACGGTCAAGGAAGAAGAAGAAGAAGAAAAGAGAAAGAGAAGAAGAAGAAGAAACCAAGATCTCCCTCTCTCTCTCTCTTATTTTTGTAACATAATAGAGAACTTAATTAGACTTCTAGAAGCATAGTTGCTCCCTGAGTTCGACCTCGGGAAAACCTTGTTCCGAGTAAAATTTGTTGATAGTGATCTGGTAGCTGTGTTGTCTTATACTATAACGACTGTAACTAAACTATAATACACAAAAACCCGCTACCATTTTGGCACCGTTGTCGGGGAGCAACAGCTATTCTAGAAGCTATAAAATCTCTATTTGTGAGTTTCTAATAATCTCTTCTCTCTTTTGTGTGCAGGTATAGGAAAATCAAGAAGCAGCCACACAACAACCACTCCAAGGACAGGTAATTTCTATCCTCTCACTATTAACCCCTAAATTCTAAAGAGGAAGAAAAAGAAAAGAATAAACAATATAGGTATAACCTATCTTTCATACCTAGTAACAGCTGCATGTTTTCAAAACACTATTCCTGCACACACTATTAAGGGTATTTAAGGGCTAACACCTTCTTGCCTGAGCCCTAATTACCCAACAAGGAGTTAACTGGACCAAGTACAGCCAACATAAGAATTAACACTAGGGTTTCAGAAACACACTCCTTAATCAAGAATTGAGAAATCCCAAAAGAAGTGTGCCTAAGCCATTTTCTGAAAATACCTATTCAGAAAAACCCTAAGCAATCGGCTCTCTAAAAACACTTGAACCCTAAAAGACAAGACCTAATAAGTTCTCAAAGGAATTAATAGGTGAAGTTGACCCCTTGGGTCAACCAACCTTCAACTAAGGTCACTTTTTGCACTCAAAAAGCCTAAAGTTCAAGTGAAAATCTAAGCACCTTAATCTTAAACTAAAAGTGGTAGACTTAAGAGGTCAAGATCCCCATTTTGATCTACCTGGAATCTCAGTGACAAGAGAGGTCGGGTGGGGGAAACCCTGTAACCCGTGGGGACACTCTACCGTGTAGGGGTCTTCGCGGGACTCACCCTCTCTGGCTGCCCAGGTAATTCACAGGTGAATGATCTTTTGATCAAGGGGTCCATCTGCCCCGAACCTCTATAGTCACCCAACATTTTGGGTGTCTTGATTGGGTCCAGCACCTGCTAAACTCATCTCTTCCAACAGTGTATGTTTGGTAGGAGGTCCTTGAAACCTCCTTTAGAACTTCACTCCCCTCAAGGCCGAGCCTCAGTGCCCTTGTTTGAGAAAACAACACTTCATATCGACCTCTCCTCTGACTCCGAACCCAACTCACCTTCTTCTTCCACAATGGCTCAGCCAGTTGAGGAAGAGAATAATCTGGAGCACCAGCTCCAGCGACTCAATGACCTCTTCTAGAACTTTGTGCACCCACCGCAGCATCCTATGATGCGGGACCATTACAATCCTGCTGCGGTGGCCATTGAGCCTCAAGTCAGAATCCCGACTGGAGGACCTGATTCTGAATTAAAGCCCAATATGATTCATGCCATACCTAAATTTCACGGGCTTAATTCTGAAGACCCCTTCCAGCAGATCAAACAGTTAAAGCATCTGGCCCAAACTTTTGGGTCAGATGAACAAAATCAAGACATTCTCCTCATGAAGATGTTCTCCTTCTCCCTTATGGACAAGGCCGCTCATTGGTACCAAACTCAGACCCAGCCGATCAACAATTGGGAAGAACTTTAGTCTAAGTTCTTGAAGAAGTTCTTTCCCGTTGGTCGGACCAATGCCTTGCGCCATCAGATTACCCACTTCACCCAGCAACCGGGAGAACCTCTCCATGAGGCATGGGATTGCTTTCAGGATCTCATGAGAAAGTGCCCCCACCACGGAGTTCCTAAATGGGAACAAGTCCAGTCTTTTTACCAGGGACTCCATGAGGAAATTAGGCTTTTCGTCAATGCAACTTGCGGAGGGAATATCATGGGTCAACATGAGGACACCGTGTGGGAGATTCTCGAAAACATGTGCGAGAACTCCATCAACAATGACTCCATTGGATTATTTGACAGGACGAATACTTACGCATCGACGAACCTTAGGGGAGAACATGAGACGCAGGGCCTGTCCGCATCAGTCGACCTGGAATTGATGGCCAGTCGATTGGACAAGTTCTCTATCATCGAGAAGAAAGTGGACGAGCTGACTCAGCACTTGCAGCAAGCCACCTCTGTGCATAGTTCCTTTGCACAGCCTCCTTCCACACGGGAGACTATGCAAAAGATTCTCCACCGACCTTCTCCTGGGATGGATCCATATCCACCCCCATCTGATTCTCAGATCGGAGGGTCCTCCGATCCTTTCTATACTAGCCCGGGGAATTCCACTTCCCCATTCTCTGATTCTTTGGAGGTTCCTCAGACCTGCGAGGACCTCAACGCCATCCAGAATGATCCATTCTCCAACACCTACAATTCTGGATGGAGAAACCATCCCAACTTCCAATGGGCGGGAAATTCCCAAACTCAGAGACCACCCTTTCAGCCCCGTCCACAACCACCTCGTCCTTACCAGCCGCCTCAGCCTCAGCCCAACCCTCCTTATCCATCAGGGCCAAACCAGGACCAAATGTCCCTCATCCTTCAGACTCTGGCTGACATTCAAAGAACGAATGCGGTTATTCAAAAACAACACAAGGACGAACTTACAGAGGTTCGAAATCAATTGGCCCAGTTGGCAAATTCTCGCCAACCGGGCACACTTCCTTCCAACCTCTTCCTAATCCTAATAACGTGCCGACCCAGCGACGTGTTATGAACCCAAACCCAGGCCAAGCACACATGATTTATCAGGCCCCCTCTGTTCCTTCACCCGACGGGATGGAGGCTTCCACTTCTTATGCGGGCTATCAGCAGCAACCCATCCTATCCAACCCTAACCAAAACCAGGCAGGACTAAATTCTGTAACAATCCGTAGTGGTAAGGAGACCCAAGATCCACCCTATCCAAACCACTCCAAGCCTGGTAGTGATCCCAACCCTAGGACAGTAATCCAGGACGTTCCTATCCCTGTCCCAGATCAAAGACCTGGACCTATCCTAGATGAACCAGCCAAGGTTCCATTTCCCGAGGCCTTGACCAAGGGAAAGAAGACAAAACCCGTGGACCTGAGGAGGACCTGGTCAAGCTCTTTGAGTAGGTCCAAATAAACATCCCCTTGATAGATGCGATTCGCCACGTACCGGCTTACGCACGATTCTTAAAGAATGTGTGTACACCTCAGCGTAAGCTGCGAACCAAGAGAGGGAGTCCAATTATACTATCAAAGAAAGCCAGCTCTGTAATCCTAAGTAGACTCCCACCCAAGGCAAAAGATCCCGGTACTCCCCTGATTTCCTGCAAAATAGGTGATACCCAATTCGACAGAGCATTGCTAGACTTGGGTGCTTCCATAAATCTGATACCCACATCCTTACTTAAACACCTAGAAGAATCTGACCTAAAACCAACTGAGGTGACACTACAATTAGCAGATCGATCTATAAAGTCACCTAAAGGGATTCTCGAGGATGTTATTGTAAGAGTGCGGGATTTTTATTTTCCTGTAGACTTTATAGTCTTAAACATGGACGCACCTGAGAACCCTAGGGATACACCGATCATTCTAGGGAGACCTTTCCTGGCTATTGCTAGAGCCAACATTAGCTGCGAGGAGGGCCAAATAGAGCTCAAATTTGAAAATCAAACCCTCAAAATTGATATCTTTAAGGCCCAACAAGGAATCAATTGCGGTGTCATCGAACAGATTTGTGATATTAGGGCTTTGGTTGATGAAACGCATTTTGGGAATGACCTGATTATACCTCATAAACCACAGAAGATCTTGACCCACAATTAGAGGAGTCAAATCCAGATTTGGACAGACCCATAACTCCTACCCTTGAACCTCACATTTACCCTGAACCACCCGCTGCTGCTGATAACCCCGTCCTTGAACTGAAACCCCTTCCCGATCATTTGAAATACATCTTTGTGGGTTCTAATCAGACCCTTCCTGTGATTATAAATTCCAAGCTCACTCCTGATCAGGAATTCCATCTGATTACTATTCTCCAGCAACATCGCAGAGCCATTGGTTGGACTCTCGATGACTTGACTGGAATAAGCCCCTCTTATTGCACACATCATATTTATTCAGAAGAGGGCGCACGACCTTCTCGTGAGATGCAGAGACGTTTAAACCCCAATCTGCAAGAGGTCGTGAAAAAGGAGATCATCAAGTGGTTAAATGCAGGGATCGTCTACCCGATCTCCGACAGTCGTTGGGTGAGCCCAATTCAGGTTGTGCCTAAAAACGCAGGGCTCACCACCATTACGACTGAAATCGGAGAAGTCATACCTACCCGATTAGCCAACTCGCGGAGAGTCTGCATAGATTACCGATGACTCAATTCCTCCACGAAGAAGGATCATTTCCCACTCCCTTTCATTGATCAGATTCTCGAGAAATTAGCGGGAAATCGATTCTTCTGCTTTCTTGACGGGTACTCCGGTTATAACCAACTTGCTATTCATCCTGAGGACCAAGAGAAGACCATGTTCACCTGCCCCTTCGGAACATATGCATTCCGAAGGATGCCGTTCGGTCTCTACAATGCACCCACGACTTTTCAGCAGTGCATGCTTGCCATATTCTCTGATATGGTAGGTGATTATCTGGAAGTCTTCATGGATGATTCTCAGTTTTTGGGGCATCATTTAACGATTGCCTCCAGCACTTGGTTCACATACTCAGATGTTGCATTGACGTAAATCTGGTTCTTTCCTGGGAAAAGAGCCACTTTATGGTGCCTGAGGGGATCGTCCTGGGACACTTAATTTCTGAGAGAGGCATCCAGGTGGATTGAGCCTAGGTTAATCTGATTTCTAGACTTCCTATGCCTATCTCGATCAGGGACATCCGTTCTTTTCTGGGGCACGTCAATTTTTACCGTCGTTTCATTCCCAATTTTTCAAAAATCGCACGTCCCCTGACGACTCTTCTCTCTAAGGATGTACCCTTTGAAATCTCCAAGGAATGCACTCAAGCCTTTGAGAACCTCCGTGACCGAGTCACCCAGGCCCCGATCCTACAATCCCCTGATTGGTCTCAACCCTTTGAGATCATGTGCGATGCATCTGATTTCATTGTAGGAGCGGTTCTGGGGCAGAAAGTTGACGGGACACTCGTGGTCATCTACTACGCTAGCAAGACACTTGACGAGGCTCAGCATAACTATACAGTTACAGAGAAAGAGCTGCTAGCCGTAGTATTTGCCCTTGAAAAATTTCGATCTTATCTCCTGGGTTCCCACGTCATCATCTACTCAAATCACACAGTTGTGAGGCATCTCCTTGCCAAGAAGGACGCAAAGCCCTGACTAATCTGATGGATCTTGCTGTTGCAAGAATTCGACCTCGAGATTCACGACAAGGCAGGAAGACAAAATGTGGTAGCTGACCATTTGTCCCGCCTTCCTTCTGAGATCATCAACCCTTCCGAACCCATCACGGAGCCTTTCCCTGATGAGCACCTGCTGACTATTGGTACTAGACTTCCATGGTTTGCTAATATAGTAAACTACTTGGAATCTCATCAGATCCCGTCTGATTGGTCGAAGGCCAAGAAAGACAAATTACGCTCTGATGCCAAGTATTACATTTGGGAAGATCCGTACCTCTTCTGCATAGGTGCTGACCAGATCATCCGGAGATGTGTCCCGGAAGGTGAAGTCAATGATATTCTCTCCTTCTGCCATGACCAGGCATGCGGTGGCCATTTCTCTAGGCATAAAATCGCATCGAAAATCCTCCAGTGTGGCTTTTATTGGCCCACTCTGTTCAAGGACGCATACAATCACTGCAAGGCATGCAGTCGTTGCCAAACTTTTGGCAACATGAGCCATTGCAACATGATGCCTTTGCAACCGATTCTCGTATGTGAAATCTTTGATGTTTAAGGGATTGATTTTATGGGCCCCTTTTCTGTTTTGGATGGCTTTGAATACATTCTACTGGCTGTGGACTACGTGTCCAAATGGATCGAAGCCATACCGACCCGAACCTGTGATCACAAAATCGTTCTCAAATTCATTCATCACAATATCTTCTCACGGTTCGGGATTCCTCGTGCTATCATCTCTGACGGGGGGACCCATTTCACGAATGCTCAGTTCAGGTCACTGATGACCAAATACGGGGTGTCTCACCGAATCTCCACTCCTTATCACCCCCAGACTAATGGTCTAGCTGGGCTGTCAAATCGGGAGATCAAGAAAATCCTACAGGTCACTATTCGGCCTAATAGGAAGGACTGGTCGTCCCAACTTCTGAAAGCCTTGTGGGCCTATAGGACCGCCCACAAAACCCAATTAGGCATGTCTCCCTTTAGACTGGTGTACGGGAAGGCGTGTCACCTTCCCGTCAAATTGGAGCACAAAGCCTATTGGGCAGTACAGAATTGTAATCTAGATCTTTCTAAGGCTGGAACCCACAGAAAGCTTCAAATCAACGAGATCGATGAACTACGTCTTGATACGTACGAGAACTCGCGAATCTACAAGGAGCAGGTTAAAGCCTTCCATGACAAGCACATCTCTAGAAAGATCTTTCATCCTGGTCAGAAGGTCCTACTCTTCGATGCCCGACTCAAACTTTTCCCTGGGAAGTTGCAATCCAAGTGGGTCGGACCATACTTGGTCCGATAGGTTTTTGGAAATGGAGCTGTCGAAATCAGTCCACTCAACCATGATTCCGAACCTTTCATCGTGAACGGTCAGAGCCTCAAACCGTTCATTGATGTAACCTCTACTGATTTGGCTGAATCATCATTTATCCTCCATTCTCTCTGAGCATATTGCGCCCAGCCAATGGCGTAAAACTCAGCGCTTAACGGGAGGCGACCTGTCATTCTCTTTGAAAGCCTGAAACCTTTTCTAACACCTTTGTGCACTTAAGGTTCACCCTTTAGGACAGCCGACTCCACCTTAGGTGCTTCCACCTGAGATTAGAAATCGTCCACAACAGTCACCCCGACCCACTCACTCATCAGAACATCTATCCTAATGTATGAACTAAGTTGTATAAAAACCCCCTAAGTTACAATGAGGACATTGCAAATCTTAGGTATGGGGGGGTATGAAAGTGTAAATCTTGTAAGAAAAGGTTTTAAACAAAAAAATTCACATATGCCAAAAACACCATAAAAATTAAAAAAAAATTTTGAAAAATAATAATAAAATGAGAGAGGAAAGAAAATTTTGAGGACTCTACAAAGGAGGAGAAGAAAAAGAAACAAAATGAAAAGGAGCATAAAATGAAAGAAAAGTGATAGTCATTAGTAAGAAATTAAGGAATTAACCTAAATTCTAGACCTCATTCAGGAAAAGAAATGGAAAGTGCATAGCGAGATTAGTAAGAACGCGAACTTTAAGCATTCTCGGATAGACTCTCAGTACCCATTAAGATCTAGACATTCCTCAAGAGGTTGAGGAAAATGGAAAGCTTAAGTATTAGGTCCAAGACTTAGGGAGTATTTGGCCTCGTTAACTGACTTTTGGTTTACAGGACTTAGTAACCTAAGCACCCTAACTTTACACACAGCCTGGTTCAGTAAGCAAAAAAATCAAAATCACGCAGAAGCGTTGCAAAAATTCTGAAAATGACACCTAGAATAGGAGCGGCCGATCAACACAAGTTGATTTGGACGAGTTCCCAGCCCAGAGAGGTGGGAAATTCCCGTTGAAGATGCGTAACAAAATATCATCTCCTCGGTGCTTGTCCCTTAGGATATTTACATATCCTACTGGGGGCATGTAAGCACTCTGCTGGTTCAGATTCCATGGATGGCATTATCCCAAAATGTCAATTGCCAGGGTCTGAATTCGGCCACGGAACACCATGGATGGGATTATCTCGAAATCTCAACAACCAGGGTTCTGGGGGTTACCATGGGAGGAGCTATCTCGAAGCATCGACTACCAGGAACCCTTGAGGATTGATGATGGGGACAGGGAATCCGATATAGACCGCGTTGAAAAGTCAATCCTAAGCTAGAATTAAAAAAAGAAAAAGAGAGAGAAAACTCTCCAAATAGATAAACTTTCTACCTCTCTTTCTTACTAAACGCACTGCGAACCGATCCAGGGCTAAAGCTATCTCAAGCACGGGTGCTTTAACCACAAAGTCCAATAAACCTTAGGTTAGTTCTTGTAGGCCTTAAAAACCTTTGTTAAGGACTGAAGCTGAGGCTAGACAGATCTGGATCTTGGTTGGTACTAGAGTACCTTTTAGGCCTATAGTTGGCATTCTGACCTAATCTAGGTTTCAAATGAAAAAGCACTTATCTGAAATCATTAAGAACTTCATGGTCTAGAGCAAGGGTTGAAACCTTAAAATTTTACTAAGGGACTAGCAAAAGCTAGGCATGGGGGTATGATGAGAACCTCATCATAAACCCTAACTAGCACAATCTAACCCAGATATGTGAGAAAAAGCTCCTACATGACCCAAAGAAAGCCTTAACTCAGAGAATTCTGAGTTTAAGAATAAAACAAATCATAATGGGTAAAACTGAAATTTCACCAATGCAGTTTGCAAACAGGGTAATTAAAGGTCCAAACACAGGTCAAACAAGCTTAACAATGAGAGAAGTAGGTTGATCTGATCTGAAAAGGGTTATAGCAACTTCTAGGAAATAAATGACATTCTATAACCCTAAAGCAAACCCACTTCAATTCACGAGGTTTAAGGCAGGATAAAAATCAACTAAACCCTCTAAAAATCATAGAAAAATATTCTCTAGGGTTTAGAACCTTCAATTTGGCCTTAGAAACCTATTTTGACCTAAAAAGAGAACCATGCCCAATTAATAACTTAATTTGGATTTTTACGCAAATTGGCCAGTGAAACATGGTCCAACATAGAATTAAAATTCACCATCAAAATCCTTAGGTTCAAATTAGTCTTGTATAAAAACTTGAGTCTAAGAAGAGACCTCCTTAACCGACTTTACAATTTGGTCCTCTTCATTTACTTTTTGACCCTTATCTTTTGAAACCCTTGCATTTAGGCCCCTAAATTTTCATCATTCTTTGCAGAACGGTCCCCCCTGCAACTTCTGTGTAGCGCCATACTCCGGCGAACTTGCACGGAGCATGGCGCCACGCAGAGTAGGGTTATCGTCCTCTAAAACAGAAGTGGGGTTCCCTACGACGTCCTCTGTCGCAGGGACCTGCCCACGATCTCTGCCGACCACCATGCCTTTCGTGCAAACGCAAGGAAGGCATGGGTGTCATCTCCGGCCTTACTCCGGTGAGGCTGACCCCTCCGCACCTCACCCTCTCTGCGCGCCAAGCCCTTTATAAGGACCGAAAGACCATGCCGGCTCCTTCAAGCTTCCTTTGACAGAGAACTACCCCCTGTAGTTTCCCTACGAGGAGGGGGTGACGTAATAATTGCGGAAATAAAATATAAACAATCTCACAAAATACAATCACATAAAGTACACAAAGATTTTTAGGTGGAAACCCAAACCGGGTGAAAACCACCACCTAACCCTCTCGAGTTAGGATTTTCCGATCAACCAAGTTGATCAAAATCCACTAAATCGAATCACTTTAAACAAGGGTGATTCAACCTCAATACAACCACACTGCTTAAACGAGGGTAGCGTACCTCAACCCCTTCTCTCCACGAGAAGTTTTTGTCTCGCGAAGGAGATGGGAATTCGCAAAGCGAATACCCAACCAAATAACAAAGATAAAAGAAACAACAAGTCCTATAGAGCCCACAAAGTAATTATGAACCTAAGCTTCTTTGGGAATTAGGAAACTCCTCTTTGCAAGGAGTGCGTCGAGTTGATGACGCAGTGCGTGAGCCACTCGACGGCGCAATGTGCTCTCGTGAACAACGGTGGGAGAGCGGGTGCGCAAAGCTTGATGCTCTCTAGAGAATGGAACTTGAGCTTGGAGAGCAAGAGCTAGCTAGGACACAAGAGAGTGGAAAGTGTATTACAAAGTGTTTCTTGTGTATCTTGGTGTGTCTTTGTGTGGCAAAGGCTCCCCTCTATTTATAGAGGCCTTAGGAAGGCTTTGGAAGGCTTAGAAAAGCTTCCATGGCCGTTGGGTGCAAAGCCCAAGTGAATCAGCCCGAAATCAGGAACAATCATTGTTCTGACAGGCTTATCAAATGTCTAATTCTAGCATCAGACGTCTGGAAGATCACTTTAAGACGTCTCATTTCAAGGTCAGACGTCTGATTTTGGGTGGGTCTCTTCTTAACTTGAATAAGATCTAAACAGGGTTTTTGTGCAAGTCCATCAGACGACATACAGGACGTCTGGCATTATGTCTGGACGTCTGGAAACCTACTTTTTTTGTGGGAATGGATTTCCAAACGTTGCAACGGCTAGAAAATCTCTGAGAAGAGATTTTGGGTAAGCCGAGGCAAAACGGTCAATTATCAGACGTCTGGAAAGTCCTATGGACGTCTGATAAGGCTCTAACGGTCACATTCTTGACTGTTTGCTAAGCCAAGCAACGGTCCACTAATTGGACGTCTGGAAAAGTCATCAGACGTCTCCTAAGACATCTGGTCTAAGGTCTGGACGTCTGATTTCATCAGACAGAACACTAAGTCCAGCCTAATAGTTATCAGACGTCTGAAACAACAGTCAGACGTCTTAAAACCCTTTATCAGACATCTGATTTTGGAATTAGACGTCTGTAAACTCTGTTTGAACCCTACATTGGTTTTCTAAGTTCTTTACAGAAAACCTAAGTATCCTAGGGTTGTGTCGGTGTTCCTAGGACTACTGTTAGGGTACTTTGAGGCTCTTTAACATGAATCTAAGTAAAAAATAAAGAGTAACAAAAGAAACGAAAAATACAATGAGTACAAGAGAAAGAAATCTATCATATTCTTCATCTCCTTCTTTCTTCAATCTATCGCTCCTCGCGAATCTCCTCTATTCTCCATCAAGCTCCTCCAATCCGTCTTGGATGCGAGCTCGAATTTCGTCTAAACACGTCTACATTTGCAATTGACCTGAAATCTAAGACTCCAAGTGCAAATGTTAAATAACACGTGCTTTGTTATCATCAAAATAAATGATCGTGGTGCTCTAGCACCAACAATCTCCCCCTTTTTGATGATGACAAAACCGTAAATAATAATGCAAAAAAAAAAACCTCCCCCTTTTTGACATTATCAAAAAGGTTTAATAGATTTCCTATAACTCCCCCTTAAGACATGCTCTTCTATAAATTTCTTTTAACAAAGGTGATGTCCTCCCCCTTTTTTCTTTTTATAACAACAAGATAGCTATTATTTTTCTCCCCCTTTCTAGAGGAAATTTAGCTACCTTATCTCTCCCCCTTAAAAATTGACAATTAGCTCATAATTTTTTAACTCCCACTATCTAAATGCTACTAATAAGAGGATAGGGTAAAGGGGTTTTACCTCACCTACCATGGCCAATAAAATGGCCCGAATGGTGGTGGATGCCACATCGGATGGGGCTCCCATCCATAGCTTGGAGGCCCGGGCATTGGCGCCTGTCTCCAATCTGGTGGTCGACGTGCGGCGGGTCCGTTGCTTGTTCGCCGTCTCGTCGGTCTTCTTGTTCTCCTCCTTGGTCTACTCCTTGGTTCTCCCAGCTCGAGTTGACCAGCCTTGAGTTTGTAGGTCCATTCCTTTGTGTTGTAGTTATCCCTAAAACCTACAAAACAAGATTCTAATTTTTTCTTCGGTATCCAAGTGGGCTTGGATCCGGATCGGTTAACGGGTCTCCTTGACGGAGATCCTTTCTCAACCTTAGGGCTATAAAAATTATTTACTTTGTTGATTAATTTGTTAGAATTTTCCCTAAGACATGCGATTTCTTTTTCTATAGTTTGCATCTTAGTCTTTAAATCATAGATTTCTAACTTTAGACTATCATTTTCCTTAATCAATTTATTATTTTCATTGATGAGGTTATGATTCTCTAATAATAGGTTATCATTTTTAGGACTAGCTTCTATGTCCTTAAGTTATTTTTCTAACCTATCATTTTCATTTTTAAGAAAGCTAAGATTCTTTTTCATGCTTTTGTTTTCTATTTTTAGTGATTTACTAATCTCAAATAGTTCATTGAAAGCTTCTTGTAAATCGAGATTTACCTCATTGTCGGAGTCGTCGCTGTCATTGTCACTTTCTCCGATTGCCATGAAACCAAGGCACACGGTTTCCTTCTCCTCGAGATCTTCTTCCGAGCTCGTCTCCTCATGAGTGTCTTCTAACTTCCTCCATACCTCATGGGCGGTAGTGCACTCTTGGATTTTCTCGAACTCTTTCGGACTCAACGCGCAATACAGGGCATTCATTGCCTTTGCGTTGAGTGAAAGCTCTCGAATCTGTAGCTGTGAGTAGCCTCCTTGGGGTCACTTCGGGATCTCGTATGGGGTTTCGCAATATCCCCATATCTCAAACTCAGTGGCCTGGAGCCACGTCTTCATCCTCAACTTCCAATATCCGAAGTCCCTCCCGTCGAAATAGGGTGGTCAGACGGTGGACTGCCCTTCGGAGATTCTGATAGCGGCTATGCATCCCTCCATGATCTTCTTGCCGGGTGTTACTCCGATCTCGCAAGAACCCGCTCTGATACCAACTGTAGTTTTCGTGTCCCTACCAGGAGGGGGTGACGTAAAAATTGCAGAAATAAAATATAAACAATCTCACAAAAAATAGATCGCACAAGTACACAAGTATTTTTAGGTGGAAACCCAAACCGGGTGAAAACCACCACCTAAACCTCTCGAGTTAGGATTTTCCGATCAACCGAGTTGATCAAAATCCACTAAACCGAATCACTTTAAATGAGGGTGATTCAACCTTAATACAACCACGCTGCTTAAACGAGGGTAGTGTACCTCAACCCCTTCTCTCCACGAGAAGGATTTTGTCTCGCGAAGGAGACGGGAATTCGCAAAGCGAATACCCAACCGAATAACAAAGATAAAAGAAACAACAAGTCCTATAGAGCCCACAAAGTAATTATGAACCTAAGCTTCTATGGGAATTAGGAAACTCCCCTTTGCAAGGAGTGCGTCGAGTTGATGACGCGGTGCGTGAGCCACGCGACGGCGCAACGTGCTCTCGTGAACAACGGTGGCAGAGCGGGTGCGCAAAGCTTGATGCTCTCTAGAGAATGGACCTTGAGCTTGGAGAGCAAGAGCTAGCTAGGACACAAGAGAGTGGAAAGTGTATTACAAAGTGTTTCTTGTGTATCTTGGTGTGTCTTTGTGTGGCAAAGGCTCCCCTCTATTTATAGAGGCCTTAGGAAGGCTTTGGAAGGCTTAGAAAAGCTTCCATAACCGTTGGGTGCAAAGCCCAAGTGAATCAGCCCGAAATCAGGAACAATCATTGTTCTGGCAGGCTTATCAGACATCTAATTCTAGCATCAGACGTCTGGAAGATCACTTTAAGACGTCGGATTTCAAGGTCAGACGTCTGATTTTGGGCGGGTCTCTTCCTGACTTGAATCAGATCAAAATAGGGTTTTTGTGCAAGTCCATCAGACGACATACAAGATGTCTGGCATTATGTCTGGACGTCTGGAAACCTACTTTTTTTGTGGGAATGGATTTCCAAACGTTGCAACGGCTAGAAAATCTCTGAGAAGAGATTTTGGGTCAGCCGAGGCAAAATGGTCAATTATCAGACGTCTGGAAAGTCCTATGGACGTCTGATAAGGCTCTAACGGTCACATTCTTGACTGTTTGCTAAGCCAGCCAACGGTCCACTAATTGGACGTCTGGAAAAGTCATCAGACGTCTCCTAAGACGTCTGGTCTAAGGTCTGGACGTCTGATTTCATCAGACAGAACACTAAGTCCAGCCTAATAGTTATCAGACGTCTGAAACAACAGTCAGACGTCTTAAAACCCTTTATCAGACGTCTGATTTTGGAATTAGACGTCTGTAAACTCTGTTTGAACCCTACATTGGTTTTCTAAGTTCTTTGCAGAAAACCTAAGTATCCTAGGGTTGTGCCGGTGTTCCTAGGACTACTGTTAGGGTACTTTGAGGCTCTTTAACATGAATCTAAGTAAAAAATAAAGAGCAACAAAAGAAACGAAAAATACAATGAGTACAAGAGAAAGAAATATATCCTATTCTTCATCTCCTTTCTTCAATCTATCGCTCCTCGCGAATATCCTCTATTCTCCATCAAGCTCCTCCAATCCGTCTTCGATGCGAGCTCGAATTCCGTCTAAACACGTCTACATTTGCAATTGACCTGAAATCTAAGACTCCAAGTGCAAATGTTAAATAACACGTGTTTTGTTATCATCAAAATAAATGATCGTGGTGCTCTAGCACCAACACCCCCCTCTTCATCCCTTCCACCGCCGTCAAAAGCCCAAAGCTTCCAGCGAACTCCTCCTCTTCCACCTCGTCGCTCTGCTGCCTTACCTGCAACAGGGTTTGCCTTGCTCCATCTTCCGCGTCGGGCTGTACCTGTCGGCGCCCCCCGCCTGCTTCCTCGTCGCCGAAACCCTCCTCCAGGGCATCTTCGTCTCCACCTCCGGCAGATACGAGCCGGCTGCTCTGCCCACCCCCTTCGTCGAATACTTAGGTAGATAGCTTCCTCTCTATTTCCCATGCATTTCCCCCCATGCCAATCTGGGAGGTGGGACTTTAGTCCCACCTCGAAAATGCGTGGCCAAACGCCTGCACTTAAATTGAAAAAGTGCCTAAGGCTAATCGCCTTCGAACACAGGGGTCAGGTCCCTCTCCCGCACACTGCGCGCCATGCGCTTGCTCGCCCTCGCCCGCGCTCATGCCCCGCGGGTCTGGGCAAGATCCGATTACCCAAACCGCGCACTCCTCGCCCACCACCGCACTCCGATGGGCCTGGTCCCGAGTGCGATACCCATACCCGATTACCTGGCTCTGGGAGAGCAGTCCTAAGAGAGAAATCTGAGAAAGAGAGAGACGCAGGGGAGGGTAGGGGTAGGTTTTGCTCTGACCCTTGTGTGAGCGTGCAGGAAGAAAGAAAGGAGAAGAAGGTAGGAAGGAAAAGAAGAAGAAGGGAAGCGGCCAAAGCCTTAGCCGCTCAGGGCAGCAAAAGAAGAAGTGAAGGAGAGAAACAGAAGAAGAAGAAGAAGAAGAAGAAGAAAGGAAGAAGAAAAGAACACTGTAGCAGAGCCACAGATAAGTCGTCTAAACACAGTATCAGACGTCGGAATCCCCACAACCGCAGAAGGCAGGAAGGAAAAGAAGAACAGAAGAAGAGGCCAAGAAAAGAAGAAAGAAGAAGGCAAGAAGAAAAAGAAGGAAGAAGACATCACCGCCAGAAAGAAAGAAAGAACAGAAGAAAAACAAAGAGGAAGGAAGAAAGAACAAAGAAAGAAAGAAGAAGAAGAGAAGAAGAGAAATGGTCAAGGAAGAAGAAGAAGAAGAAGAAAAGAGAAAGAGAAGAAGAAGAAACCAAGATCTCCCTCTCTCTCTCTCTCTTATTTTTGTAACATAATAGAGAACTTAATTAGACTTCTAGAAGCATAATTGCTCCCTGAGTTCGACCTCGGGAAAACCTTGTTCCGAGTAAAATTTGTTGATAATGATCTGGTAGCTGTGTTGTCTTATACTATAACAACTGTAACTAAACTATAATAAATAGAAACCCGCTACCAGGAACCTTTGTTCCTCCTTACACTATTTTCCCTGAACCTTTTGTAGCTTTGGAGGAGCTCCACGTCATTCACAATGATCCATATTCACAAACCTACAACCCTAGATGGTATAATCAACCAAATTTGTCATGGTCGGGAAATTCACAAAGACCCAATTTCCAACAACCTTCCATACCACCACTTCACAACCCGATCCGAGAACCACCTCCACAACAACACAGATATTCACTACATGCCTACCAGCAACCCCAACCCAGGCCCACCCAATACTCTCAACCTAAGCCTACAAATAATGATCAGTTAGGGTCAATCATGAAAGCTCTTGCTAATATGCAACAGCAAAATATTACTATGTAGTAGAGACAGGACGCAGCACTAGCTGAGATGAGAGCTCAGCTATCACACTTGACAAAATCCTATCAATCACATTCACTTCCATCTCAAGCAGAACCCAACCCTAGGAATATACCTGCCCAGAGGTATGTTCAACCTAATCCTCCCCAAGGCCAAGCACATGTCATATCACAAGCCTTGCACAATCCTAATCCTTCCGAACCTTACTCAAATTAGAAACCACCTCTTCTTCACAACCCTAATTCATCTTCATCTTGATCTGTTGAGTTTCATTGACTTGTCAATTTTCTACCCAACCTATTGGCTCCTACATTTTTGACACTTCTACTGGGTTTACGCCTAGCTGAAGGCACTAAACTTAGCAAACTTATCTCTTGTATATAGTTGTTTTCACCTTTCCTATTTTCCATTTCTTCATTAGGTGTCTATCCTTGCATTCTTAACATACATTCATAGTCACACATGTCATGCATTTCACTACTTATTCCAACTTCCCATTCTGATCTTGTATCAGACTTGAAATCATCCACATAGAATTTTTATCTCCTCATTCCGACTTCCTTCCGTCACCCAGTCTAAGTTAGTGAAAAGGAGAGCATGCATTTGCATCCATCCAATCCATACAATGAGGACATTGCATCATTTAAGCATAGGAGGGTGTAAATGGTGAAATCATTTACTGAAATGCAATTATATACACACATGTAGTGTATATAGTATAGTATTATCAAAAATACCAAAAAAATTAAAAAATTTTGAAAGATTTGAAAAAAAATTACAAAGTCAAAAATACAAAAAATGTCAAAAACAAAAACTCCAAAAATACAACAAGGTACCTACTATACTTATTTTCAAGGGAGAACTCCAAAATAGAAATTCTGAGAGGAGAGAAAAGGCATTGAAAAGAATCTTAAGTGTTTAATTATGATCTTCTAGCTGAAAATAAAAATAGAATAAGTGGTTATGAACATTCACCCTTTGTTGGTTAGACTTTCCAGGCCACTATATCTTGATTCATTCAGGCTTTGGCTTAATACACTTTAAGCTTTGACAAGATAGACCAGGATCTCCTAACTTAGGACGTATTCTTGTACCTGAGTCACTAGTACAGGATTCGCTGGTTTGTTTTGGCTTAGAAGTCTAAGTAACCTTGGTTTACAGTACATAGTGTCTGGAAAGATCGTGTGAACTTGAAATTCAACCCTAGTGTTCATTAGGGAAGGTAGAGTCCTCACCTATGTGTGCAGGTAGGTGATAAGAACCTCATCATGAACCCTAACTAGCAAAATCTAACCTTGATATGCAAGAAAAAGCTCCTACAAAGCTCAAAGAAAGGCTTAACTCAGAGAATTCTGAGTTTAAGAAGAAAACAAGTCATAAGGGGTAAAAATGCAATTTCACCAACGCAATTTGCAAACAGGGTAATTGAGGGTCCAAACACAGGTCAAACTAACCTAATAAGAAGGAAAGTGGGATGATCTGATCTAACAAGGGCGACAGCAACTCTAAGGAATTAAATGACATTCTGTAATCCTAAAACAAATTCACTTCAATTCACGAGGTTCGAGGTAGGGTAAAAATCAACTAAACCCTATAAAATTCATAGAAAAATAATCTCTAGGGTTTAGAGCTTTCAATTTGGCCTTAGAAACCCATTTTGACCTACATTGAGAACCATGCCCAATTAATGATTTAATTTAGGTTTTTACGTAAATTGGCTGGTCAAACATGGTCTGACCTAGAAACAAAATTCACCATTAAAATCCTTAGGTTCAATATAGTCATGCATAAAAACTTGAGCCTAAGAATAGACCTCCTTGACCGACTTTGCAATTTGGTCCTCATCATTTACCTTTTGACCCTTAACTTTCGAAACCCTTGCATTTTGAACCCCAATTTCCTCGTCGTTCTTTACATTTTGGTCCCTCCTACAAGTCTCTGCGCAGCACCATGCTCCGGCGACTTTGCGCGGAGCATGGCGCCGCGCAGGGTGAGGGGGACGTCCTACAAAGCGAACGTGGACTTCCCTACGACGTCTACTGTCGCAGGGACTCGGCCATCATGCCTGACGACCCCCACACCTTCCGTGTGAACACGCGGAAGGTATGGGTCTCATCTCCGACCATACTTCGGCGAGGGGCACACGTCGCCAACCTGCATCCGCCTCTCTGCCACCGCCTTTATTCCAGCATCGCCAGCCGGTTCTGGCAGTCTGGTCTTGGCGGAGAAACCCCTAACCCTTCCTCTCTCCCCACTCCGACAGTAAACCCACCAGCTCCGGCGGCCCCTCCTCCTCCTTCTCGTCGCTCTGCTGCAATACCAGCAGCAGAGCCAGCTTCGCCTAATCTTCCCGCGTCGCGCCATACCAAGCGTGCGCCTCCCTACCCATTTCCTCACTGCCGCTCTCTCCCTCTGGGTGCTTCTTCTCCGGTGACAGTCGGTACGACTGCCCGCCACTCCGGTCCCCTTCGTCCCTGTAGGTAGGTTACAGTCACTCCCCTTCCTCCCCTCTTTCTTTTCCCCAATCTGTTTTGTTTGATTGCCCTACGACCACGCCTGACCACCCTCACCTTCCCCACCTCCGGCCACTCTCCGGCGAGTCGCTCCCGTCATCCCACAACCCCATACGACTCGCCAACTGTCCCAAAAGCTCTGCCTCATCATCCTAAACACCCTCCACCCCTCCACTGCCACTTTACACCTCCATAACTCACCCCCGA
Source organism: Thalassia testudinum (assembly GCA_037157565.1). Lineage (NCBI taxonomy): Eukaryota > Viridiplantae > Streptophyta > Magnoliopsida > Alismatales > Hydrocharitaceae > Thalassia > Thalassia testudinum. The sequence goes on from JAZHRO010000073.1 coordinate 136,199,943, forward strand.
TCAAACCCACTTTTCCAGCTACAAGATGACCTAGGCATGCACGCCTAGGTCATCTCGCAGCCTGCTGTACCTCGCACCACCTTCATCGTGCCACGGCGAAGGTTCCCCTGTGGTCTGATTAGGCCGAGAGGCCCTTTTTGTGCTGGACAGATCTGCAGCCCCGGCCGCCATTGGCGACGACTCAAGGAGCTTCCAAGCGAGCTCCAAGTTTCAGAGCGTCAGGTCTCCAGCTAATGCGAATTGGGGAGACTCGGGTGAAGGCAGGTAGCTGGCACGCGAGGGGAAACGAGGATACAGCTGTTGAAGCGAGGTCGCGGTCTTCCTGTGGGAAGCGCGAGAAGAAGCAGAAGTTTAGTCCCACATCGTAAGTTCTCGAAGCGCCGCACCCCTTTAAATTGATTTTGTGTTTTTACCTTATCGTCTCTGAATGTACCTGGGGTGAGGTCCCTCGCCCATCACCCGCCTCATCCGCGAATTCATCTCGCGGACCTGGCGAATCCAACCCGACACGACCCTGCACTCCTCGCGCACCACCCACGCCGGTGCACCTGGTCCCGATTACGCAACCCGACCCGTTAACCCAGCTCTGGGAGAGCTTCCTGTGAGCGGTTTACAGAGAGAGAGAGACATGCGAGTAGAGGGAAGGGATAGGTTTTGCTTTCCCTTGTGTGCAGGATAGGAGCGCTGAAGGAGAAGGGCTCAGCACTTAGCCGCAGAAAGGAGAAGAGAAGGAGCAGAAGAGGAAGAAACTCTGAAGAAGAGGCTGAGCAAGGAAGAAGAAGTAGAAGATGAAGAAGGCTCGCCAAAGAAGAAGAAGCAGCGAAGGAAGAAAAAGAGGAGAAGCACTGTAGCAGACCGCAGTTCAAGTCGTCTGACGGCTGTATCAGACGACGGATGAACCTTCAGAGGAGATAAAGCAGAGAAGAAGAAGAAGAAGAAGGAAAGAAGAAGGCTTCGCAGCTGAAGAGCAGAAGACAGAGACGAGAAAGAGAAGATGAACTGAAGAAGAAAAGAAATAGAAGACAAGCAGAAGAAGAAGAAGAGGAATTGAAGGTAAACAGAGCCAAGGAAGAAGAAGACACGTAAAGAGAGAAAGGCAAAGGAAGAAAAGAAGAAAGAAGAGAAGAAGACAGAGACGAGAAAAAGAAGAGAAGAAGAGGGACTGATCAGAGAGAAGGCACAAAGAGAAGTAGAGAAGAAGAAAAAGCCAAGACAAAAACCTCTCTCTCTCTCTCTTTTATTTTTGTAATTCAATAAAGAAACTTTGCACTTCTAGAATTCCAGTAGCTCCCTGAGTTCGACCTCGGGAAAACTATTTCCGAGTAAAAAAAAATTGTATGGTAATGACAACCGTAGCTGTCTCATCTTATACTATAACGACATTACTGTAATAAGCATAAAAATGCACAAAGACGAGCCGTGGTTGCACCAAAACCAGTAGGCTCTTTGTCCTAGTCTTTAGTCTTGTGTTTAGGAGAAACTCTTTCCACCAAAGAACTCACCCACCAAACAAGTGTGCTCTACCAAATAAAGATGTCGGAGACATACTACATTTATATGCTTTAAAAAAATCAGAAAAAGTCAAAAAGAATTTTCAGAAAAAGTCATTCTTTAGAATAAGTCAAATATGTTCTCCAAGTCATGTAAATATCTTTCCACCAAAAATATTTGCAACGTGCATTACAAATACCCTGTTTCCACCAAATATTCTTTAAGCTACAATGCAATAAGAGTTGGGTTTGAGTCTTCCTCATTTTTGAGAGTTGATCTCAAAACATGAGCTAAAGCTAAGGCCAACCTGGACTTAAAAAGAAGTGAAGCCCTGGGATTGAGTTTTAAAGTTCACCTGGTTAGTCCTAAGCTTTTACTGAGCACAGCCATAACCACTTAACTTCTGAGCATTGTAAAACTATCTAAGTCCTGGAAATCTCACTTAAGGTTTAAATATCAAAAGTCCCTGTTAGTCGAGAGATGGTCAATGTCATATCAGTCTTAAGTTCTGGTCAGTCTTCCTAAGCGACTGGTTCTCACAATGTCCAAACATAAACACAGTTGGTTGATAAAAAAATTTTCAACTTAAAGATCATCTCTAAACAGTTAACAATTTGAAAAAGAGAGAAATAGATATCTCATCACACTTACCTAGCTGATGCTAAAAGCTTTGCACTTAATGAGTTGTTTACTAAGAGATTAGCAAAACTTAAGTATGGGGGTATGATGAGGTGTGGCTCACCATAGCTAAATTGCCCAAGTTAAGCTAGAAACTAGGTTAAATACTACATAATTAAGATAAGAAAAGGGTTAAGTGTAAGAATTAACAGAAATGACCTAAGCAGCAAATCATTGTTAAAAACGTATAATTAGGTAACTAAATGAGATATTCTATTCATAAGTATAAAATGATGATCCAATTGCAAATTGTACACATATTTTGGTTCAAAAGATCAAACTTAAAGTCAAATCATATTCCTAAATGTTCAATTGAGCTTCAATAAAAATTTAGTTACATTTGGACACCATTAGGACCTTGCATTCATGACATTACAAATAGGTCCTTCATTATTAACATTTTCATGCATAACAACTTGCTAGGGACTATTATGATAGCTGCAGGGACCTACTTAATAGAAAAAAAGGACCGCTACGCCTGATATTCCACCACTTATGGGCTTGCATGAAAATTCTCTACCGTTTAAGGGCGTCTGCGTACATATCCCAAAACATCTGTGGGTGCAGCGGGTCTACTGTTGCAACCAAATAACACATTACATTGTGGCTGCCACTCTCCTACATCCTTGATCCATTGGCTGATCTCACATCGAACCTTCGCACGACTTCACGTGTAGAATCACCCCTCACCCCAGATCCGATCCTACGACTCATCTTTGATTCGGACCTTCCTACTCCTTATCTCTCGCAAATCCACCATTGAAGCCCTATTTGTCTAATCTATCCACAATAGTGCCTTGATTAGCTCACACACCCATATAAGCAACTACCTGAGCTCGCGCGCGAGGGAACCAATTCCCTCCCCTTGAGTGGTTCCTTTCGATCTACTCCCTCAACTTTCCACCCCCTTCCATCGCCCATGGTGACAGAGTGGGTTGCCCTCTCTCCGTTGATCACCTCCAGCCACCAGCTTCAAGCTCTTGGGCACCTCCTTCGTCAGCTGAAGGGTCTTTTCCCTTTTCTTAGTATGTTAATCTAACTTAGTATACTAGATATTAGTAGCTATTTTTGTACCTATACTTAGGTATTACTTAGAATAGATGTATATAGCTAGCATAATGTAGTATTAACTGGTTTTTGATGCCTGCTTGTTGTACATATGTTTAAGGCATTGTAATACATATTAATTGATTCTGTTTGTAAATAATTGACCAATTCATTAATTGTTTGATTCATTCATTCATGTTGTATATAAAATTAACATTTTTGGAATAAAAGAATATTTTTGGACTTAGAGAGATATTACTTAGAATAGATGTATATAGCTAGCATAATGTAGTATTAACTGGTTTTTGATGCCTGCTTGTTGTACATATGTTTAAGGCATTGTAATACATATTAATTGATTCTTTTTGTAAATAATTGACTAATTCATTAATTGTTTGATTCATTCATTCATGTTGTATATAAAATTAACATTTTTGGCATAAAAGAATATTTTTAGACTTAGAGAGTGATGTATATTAATAACTACCTCCTAGTGAACGACCTAGAAACTAACCAATAAAAATTATAATTAAATAAAAATGATGCGACATCGATTTACATTTGTGACAAATATACTACAACAACAACATAAAATAACATTTTTATTAAAACTCGGTAGTCGCACAATAGGCAACAATCAAGTGGCAATTATTATAAGTGTTGCTAATTACATATAGCAGCAAATAGAAGGCCTATAGGGGCAAATATTAAATATCGCTAAAGACTATTTTTTTTGTAGTGATATATGGATCTCACGAATTGGATCTTTTCTTTGTAATTTGAGAAATTTATGGTGGTACTTGTATATAGTGTCTTGGTTGATAAAGAGAATTAAGTTGAGCGCATAGTATCCTTAAGAATAGTGTTAGAAATAGTTTAAGAAACTACCAAAGTAACATTTGAGAATACAAGGGAACTACGGTATGCACAAAATTGATAGAAAATCTATATGGATAGTGAAAGAAGAGACTTAGAATTCTAGGTTGAAGTTCATGTCTTCCTTATGGTATGTCATCTATGGAAGCTTGGTGTATAATGCAAGTTGAAACTTTACTACATAAAATGCTTGAGGTAAGATTGTGCTAGTATCTTGCAAAATGGTCTTATTGCCTCAATTAACTAAAGTCCATAATGTATTTCATGTTATCTTTGGAGCCTAGCTTATCATATGGAAAGATACTATGAAAAGAGTTGATTTAAACAAAAAGAAATTCCTATATAACCGACGGCAATAAGCGACGCCATTAATACCGTCACTGTTTAGATTTGCCGTCGGTTATAGGGATAATCCGACGTGGAAATAATGTATGCCCATCGGACGGATTAGAGCCTTCGACGTCGTTTTACAACCGATGGCAAAAACAAATGCCGTCGGTTATTGAATAACCGATGGTATATGTCAGTCACTTCTTCCCGCCATTACGCGTCATTTTTTTATTTATGCCGTCCTTTAATAACCTTTATCGTCGGTTATAGAAGCGATGGGAAAAAAATTATTACCATTGCTTATTATGATAACCGTCAGTATAACATTACAATAACAATTTTATCGAACCCTAAATGCCATCACTTATTCATATAAGTGACGGAAAAAATATTTTCCCCATCGCAGATATGTCGTCACTTATTTTAGTAAGCGACGGCATACGTGCGACTAGGAAAATATTTTTTCCGTCGCTTATATTAATAACCGACAGCAAATGTATGGATTTTTTTTTTAATTACCAGCGGATGGAAACTAACTACTAAACCCTAAATTTTAGTTATAATTTTATAGAAAAACAGGTAATGCAAATGAACAAAAATTTATATTTCATAAATATAAAATGTAGTACATTAAAAGTTTGAAAAAGAGATATTTACATAAAAAGGATTACATGAAAAACAAAAGAAAAGAAAATGCATAGAAATCAAAATACAGCTACCCCAATGCTACCTCCACCACCCATGGAGTCGTCGTCTCGTCTGCCGCTACAAGGATCCATAGAAGATGGATGCTCTGACTGACCCTTATTATGAATAAGGGTTATATGCTGCTAAAGCTTATCATCCATCGCATTCATCTCTACCTCTCTCTTCTCTCTCCTCATCTCATCTCTATAGTTTATCGATCCTTTGATGCAGCTGATCGACAACACTAGATGAGATGACACCTTTCCTCCCATACTAGGTGGATAACGAGTATGCCCACCCCACACTGCGAATGAAACCACCGTGGTCTGGTGGCATCACTCTCCTAAATGCCTCCTCTACATCCAAAGGATGCTGGATGCTGTCGGAGGCCTTGTCAGTGGGGGGATGTACTAATTATATCATTTGATCCTAAATGTATTACATAATATTATGATAATAGATATATACAAAGTTATAAATTTTTTGAGTTTAAGAAACTTACATGTTTCTCCTGGTATGACTGATGAATCCACTTACGAGTACCCTCAGCTGCAGCTTACTGTGGGAGACCTCATAGATTTTCATTCGAGTCATTTCCATCCCATCATGTGCAGCGGACTGAAAAAATAAAAAGATACAATTAGGTTAAAATAACTTAAAAATTAAGTAATATTTAATTAAAAAGTAAATTCAATACTTACATAATGGCTCCTAATTGTCTCAATGCTCCTTCGACCCAAACAATGGGTCTGTGGTGGAGCTTTAACCCTATTGGCTTTATTTTTTTGTGCTTGCTCTTGTAGACATACATAATAATATTTTTTATGAGTTTAAGATATATGAAATTAATAGAATAATTTGTAATCGTTTACTAACCTCCATCTTTAGATTCAACCAATGCTCGCATGCCTTCTTCTAATCTTCAGGCATGACATCTGGAGGATAATTGTCCATTACCTCCTTGAGTGAACTCATGTTCGAGAAAACTAAATGCGAAATATAAATTGTTAGAAATAATATAAGACATTATGTATATAATAAAAATGTAAATGTTTAAAAATTCTTACATTTCTATTGGTGTCCGTCCTCCAATCCCTGTGCATTTTTGCAGCGTGCTTAAGGATGTATCAGGAGGTATTGGGGTCGTCACCCCAATCATAACTTTGCTACATTAATTTAAAAAAAATATGTTAATGTTACTTTAAAATAAATTTAAGATAAAATTATAAAAGAAATAACTTTTGTAAATGAAATTACCTGCAACTGACAGATCAACTACCTCTTTAGCTCTGCGGGCACCTTCCTTCAGTCGAAGTAGAAAATGGGCACAATGGACTTAACAATTACTCTCACTCAACTGATAAAGCCTGGATAATTCTCCACCTCCCCTGTGGATTTGAGCCTAATCATTAATCTAGCACCCTCGAGGATACGCTGGAGGTCTAGATTTTTTATCTTCTCCCATCCTCTTCTTAGTCTACCTGCATAATCATTAATCATATTTATTATATATTTTTGAAGGTATATAATTTAATTCTTAAACATACATGATTTCTTACCAAAACTTGAGCCTGCCAGTGAGGGGTCGACATGAACTGAGGACGTACTCCCCATCATCTCATCCTCCGCCTCCTCTCCCTCCTCCCCCTCCTCCTCCTACTCAACCTCATCCAATCCTCTATAATCTGGATCATCCTCTACTCGATCTGGGAAGGTCTGAGCAATCTCCTTCCCCTTTCCCTTCCCCCCTGCATGTAATAAACGTGCCATCTCCCCAGGTCGTACGAAACGTGACTGGGGGGGTGGCTGAAGCTGCTGTCGAAGAGGTGGCTGAGCCTGCTGTGGGGGGGTAGCTGAGCCTGAGAAGACGAATCAAGCTGCGTGGAGGATTGTGTCTCAGGAGGAGCCTTTCTTTTGATTTTTTCTTAAACAACTTCATCTGTAACAAGTAAAAATTTAATAATTAATATAGTTAAAAATCAATAATATATAAATGATTAATGAAAAAGGTTTGTTAAACATAAAAAAATCATTTAAACAGAAATGAAACAAAGCAAAGAAATTATTACTAACCTTTTATGTTAACATCTATTACAAAACAAAAAAGAAAATTTAAAAATTTTGGCAGAGTTTCCCCTTAAATTTGGAGGTTTCTCTAAAAATATGCATATTTAAATTAAAGTAGGCACACCCCACATAAAAAAAGTGCAAAGATAAATCACAAGTGGGTACACCCAACATCCATTCAAATAAACAATGCAGTTAATAAAAAAGAAGACATGATATACTGTCTTGATGAGATTAGGAGCATCCCATTCATTTAAACTATATCATAAAACAAACGGATGAGTGACATCCCATTCATTTAAACTATATCATAAGCATCAACCATGAGTGATGAAGATGAGTGCATTTTATACTTTATTTTATGATGACCGTAAAGAAATCTTATATGGCTAATTATATTGTCAAATGCCTGCTACCACAGGGCCAACATCTAGAGTTACCATAATAACACCCTATACAGAAAGAAATCATTGATAGAGCACATGCCAATGGTGTCCCAAAAGGACAATTTGTAGAAGGAAATAGTGGGAGATTGAATGCTATATCAAAACTTGAAAGGATTAGTACAAGCCTCTCCATTGTCAAGATTATGTTGCATGATGGTTTTTAACTATGCATTGCCATAGTAGGTTCTTTACTCTGATTTAAGATTTTTGTTTGACAAATATATTTGAAAAAATATATTTTGATGGCTTCGTTGCGAAGAAGCTTCAAAAAGCCAAAAAAAGTTTAGGCATATGGATAAAAATTATTTTCTTCCAACATACATGGCTTTCTACATTTTCGGAAAGCATAATGTTTCTTTTTATAACCTTGTATCTCTGTCTACTTTTAAATCTTGATAAGTATTGAATGTTTATCTATGATTCTTTATGGTATATACTTCTTGGTGGCTTCCTATATGTTATGGCTGCCAGTCATAAGAATATTATTAAAAATCAATTGAATTACTATTGTTGTTGTTGGTTGTTTAGTTCTCTTGCAGTAACAAGCTTAATCTGAAAGTTATTTTCAATAATATTGTTGAATTATTATAGTTGGTTGTTTCCCTACAAAGGATGTATGTCTTAGGAAACAAAGGAGCTCCAAAGTTCACTGCTTTAGAGGGGGTATTCTACTAACAACTCCAACTAGGGTCTTTTATAACCTAGATCCCTTTCATCGAAGAAGAAAGTCAATGGAGATGATCAATTACCTGATATAAGGTCATGTCATGGACAAAGCTTGACAAAAAGCTTTATTGATTTATTGACTTTCTGACTAGTAATCATGTTTCTGTGACATAGATTTTGGTAGACTTAATTTCTATTAGTCGAATAGCTTTACAAACATTGCCCTCTCAGAAATTTTAGCTCTTTGCTTGCATCAGACTTAAGGTATGGAAATGTCTATTACAAAACAAAAAAGGAAAATTTAAAAATTTTGGCAGAGTTTCCCCTTAAATTTAAAGGTTTCTCTAAATACCTACATATTTAAATTAAAGTGGGCACACCCTACATAAACAAAAAGTACAAAGACAAACCACAAGTGAGTACACCCCACATCCATTCATATAAAACATGTAGCACAAGTGGGTACACCCCACATGTAATTAATGAAATAAAAAATAATATGTGAGCACACCCCACATCTAGAAAAAACTATAATTTCATCCAATCAAATTTAAAACATTGAAATTATACCTCTAAGTACAACAACCTCCAAGTATGGCCATCACCGATAAACTGTAATTTGAAAAACAAAAGTAATTAAAATGCCAGTAGAGCAAGAGTAACAAATATTGAACGTGTATATTTGATTGGTTTAAATTTAGTTATTTTTAATGTATAGAAAATGCCGGTTATAGTTTAAGTTTCTGAAATTTTAATATGAATTTGACATAAACATAAATGAATTAAAGTAAACAAACTTTACTAACCTTAAATATCCACATCTACTGCACTTGAATCAATATGACTTTCTTCTATTAATTCTTGGTATGCTTCAGGCTGTGCATCAAAATGGTTGCGCGGTACTGTTCTTATGGGTATAACCCATTCCCTTTAGTAATTATCGGGGACATAGAAAACTTGTGTCGCTTGACATGTCAATGTAAATGATTCATCAAACTAAAGAATTTGACGATTAGGATTTAAACTCAAGAAATTTTATTTCTTATCAATTTTGAAACTGCTACCCTCTTTGAAAACATCAAACCAATGACATTTAAATATGACAACTCTACGATCATATCTGAAGCTGATCTCCACAATTTCTTTAATTTTACCGTAGTATCCATCTGGACCAATGGAAAGATCTGAAACAACAACTCTGGCCTATTGTGTAACATTCCTATCATCAAATTCTTTTATTTTGAATCTAAACCCATTTATTATATATCTAGAGTGGTAATGTGCACGATGTATGGTGAATCAGCAATTACATCAAAATCTGGTATCCATCGTGAGTTCTTATCCTCTTTCAATTGATGAACCCGATCTTTAAACCAATCTACGAAGCGAAATTTGTTTGTCCTATAAAGAGGTAATCATTCGAATTTCTAATAAAATGGATCAATTTCAGGAATTTATTTTAAAATATATAGATGCACACAACATCTGTCATTTTCTGAAATAGCCTTGTACTCTGTATGAAAGATCGACCTTCCTCTGATATAAAAAATTGATAAACATTCTTCATCAATGTCATTGTATTCCCCCTCATAATTTCTTTAAAGTTTATTAAAGCGGTTGTTTGTTTCATTCATATACATGGACGTAAAATTAATACACCTCCATGAGATAGCATTCTACAATTGATCCTTCCGGCTTTGCCTTGTTCAAAACACAATCTTTAAGCTTTTTAAAAAATCGCCCCACAGGATACATCCATCTTAATTGTATAGGTCCACCAATTCTCGCTTCATTTGAAAGATGCAGCGTAAGATGAACCATTACATTGAAAAAGGCTGGGGAAAGAATCGGTTCCATATTACAGAGAGTAATGACTATTTGTTTATCCCAGTATTCCAGCATATCATTGTATAGCATTTTCGAACAAACAGCTTTGAAAAACCTGCTCATTTATATAAATGAATCAACAACTGGCTCTGGCAGTATTCCCTATATCGCTAGTGGAAACAATACTTGCATATAAACATGTGAGTCATGACTTTTCAAGCCAGATATCTTTTTCTGCTCTTCATTCACACAATAGGAAAGCTGTGAGGAAAATCCATCTTGCACCCGAATTTCCTTTAAGAAGGAGAGTAGTCTACTCTTCTGGTCTTGATTCAAGCTGTAAATAGCAGGTGGGAAGTAGCCATCATCCTCATGAATATGCAGCTCCGGACATATCCCTAAAGTTTTCATGTCTTTTCTTATTTTGACCGTGTCTTTTGGATCATCGATCAGATTTAATACATCTAAGATGTTATCCATCACATTCTTTTCGATGTGCATAATATATAAATTATGATGTATTCCAAGATCTTTCCAGTATGGCAACTCTAAAAGGACAATGCTTTTCTTTCGAAATCCAGAATTCCTTGAGGCTGTCTGGTCTTGTTTAAATGATCGACCTAACCGTATCTCACCCATTTCTTATAATCTCTCCATTATAACCTGACCCGGCAACCTAATAGAATCTATACTAAGTTTATTTTTTGGATTTTTCTTTGAATACAGACACGTCCTGCCATCCAGAATTGTTTCTTTCATCAAATATCTTCCACTCCTCTAAATCAGTAGGATGACATATTCTTCCATCTTGAGATTTACAATCCTGGTGCCATGTCATCCACCGTGCAGTTTTAGTTGATATAAAAAGGCATTGAAGCCTAGGTGTCAGTGGGAAGTAACAAAAAACCTTCTGAGGTTGTTTCCTTTTGCTTTCATTTTGACCTTCCTTATATCTCTAAAGTCCACATTCGAGATAGTTACTTAAGTTTACGAATTCATTTCAAAAAATAATGCAGTCATTCGAACATGCATCGATCTTCTGATAGTCCAAACCAAGCTTATGAATCTATTTCCTTACCTCATACCATGAAGCGGGAAAACCAGTAGGGTTATTCAACAGCTTTGCAATAAACTGTAGTATTTCTTACATGAATTTAGCACTAGCTCTATTAATAACTTTCAGTTGAAACATCTTCAACAAAAATGACAACTTGGACATTTTCGTAACACCAGGAGTAATAGGATCCTCAGTCGCCTTAACAGTATCATAGAACGGATCACAACTGAATGGATCTTCCTCATCTGTATTTATATCATCTCTTACTCTCATCTCGTTCAACATGTCTTATATTTCTTTACCTCTGCTATCACTAATTTCCTCGTCGATCTCTTCATCAATAGTGTTCTCATTATTTATGGCTTTCCCAGAGAACTCTCCATGAGCTACCCAAGTAGTGTAATGCTGCCACCACCCATACAAATTCAGTGCTCGAGCATAGTATTATGATCATGTAATGAACCATTCAAACATCTTCTGCATGGGCAGAAGATATTCTCAAATTGACCTCCTCGCCTAAATATCTTCCTATCATCATCAAAGGCCCAATCCAAGAATGAAATTACTCCATCCTTATATCTGGTGTAATCTGAATCACACAATCCAATCCAAGATTTATCCATTGTAACCTAAAATTTAATGTAAACAATTCACTTATTAGGAAGGGAAAAGACTAAATGATGTGTATCTTGATTAAGATTTTCACTTTATAGCCCATTCTCAAATATTTGATCACAACTTAGGTTTGCTCGTTGCATGTAACCTTAGTGCGGTGAAATTTTGACAGCATCTCCCCGCACTTCTCTAGTATACCCTCAAATACTAACCTTAGCTAGATTTCCTTTAACACCCAATTAAGGGCATCGTAGGAAACTAGATAAGATTAGTTGGTATATCAGAAAAGAGTAGGAAGAAGCAACCGAAATTTTACCGCACAAGATTACAAGTAATGAGCAAACCTAAGTTGTGATCAAATCTTTAAGGAACTTCTTTAGTTCGGTACTTTACTGAACTAAAGTCGATCGAGTCTTATGGCATGCTACAAAAATAACACATCATGCATGTAAGTGAGGTATACATACACTTCCTGCATTGTCCATATAACATAATCATAAGTCTCAAGGGGCGAGTAATTTGGACACATTTTGACTCGGAGGACTTTTATCCTAGGAGTTAGAATACTTAATGATTGGCCTCGCGTGCATAAATCTTCTTTAGCAAGTGTGTGTATCTAAACAATAACTAATTTAAACATTAAAAAAATTTACCAAAAACTAAAAAATCATTCAATTAAATTAGAAAGATTGAATGCATATATATATGCCTCAAACTACTGAAGCCTCTAAGTGTACCTGACACTGATACCTATAATTTCAAAAGTAAAATTAATTAAATAACCAATTTTAATTATAATCCTAAACCCTAACCCAAACTAAACATGCAAACCAAGCGTGAGAGCAAGCAAAACCCTAACCCTGACCCAAACTAAGGAGGGGTTCGGTAGTAGGAGGAGAAGGAGGAGGAGGAGGGGGTTAGTAGGATGGAGAGGAGGCAGAGAGGGGTGGTCAGGAGGAGGACAGAAGGAACCGCTATTTGGTTAGAACAAGGGCTTTATAAAGTTGAGACATGAATTCAAAGCCTTCAAAATTCAATCTAAGCTGATGGAAAGAATAGGTATAACATTACGATGGCACCTTCTTGGTGTAAAGCATTCCCTATGCAAATCCAATCTGCTAAAAAACAAAGGGCATCAAAGAGAAAGGAATCAAGTAGTTTGAAATATCAAATTAGAGCAAAAAGATTCACTTTTCATTTTGCTTGAGCAATAGAAAGGATCCAATCCTCATCCCATATGGCCTGCCAAGAATCAAGACATTTCAAACTATCACCTTAGTGTTAAAAATCTTTGATTCTTGGCTTGCACCAAGTTGGACCTAAACCTAATAAGTCATGACACACTTCCTCTATAGACTAGAATCTAGAGACAGGTTATTAGATCAAAGCCAAAATCAACCAGATATGTCTGTTCAAGGCATCCTCTAGTGTTTGGTCCTACTATAACCTACGGCACATTCCTATCGAGGAATTTCCACCTATAAAGTAGAGCTTAAGCACTTCAAACGACAACTCCATGCAGTTTCAAGATTGGAAGGAGCAAATTTGATTTGAAGCGATTATCCTTAGTCGATTAAAACTTATGCTTGAAGCATTACACTGACTAACTCTTCATTGTTTTCAGGAGAAGAAGGTTTACCTTCAGCAAGATATAAGCAAATTAACCTCATTGGCTTGTATACAGCTATGATACCTTGACTACATACATTAAATCTATGATTCTCTAGATTTGTAAGGAGTTAGGAGGAGGGGAGGAACCAAGGAGGGGGAGTAGGAGGGGGGCTTGCTAAGGAAGTGGAGCAAGAGGGGGGGAGCTGAGGAGGAGGGGAGGAACCAAGGAGGGGGAGGAGGAGGAGGGGCCTGCTAAGGAAGTGGAGTAGGAAGGGGGAGCTGAGGAGGAGGGGAGGAACCAAGGAGGGGGAGGAGGACGGGGGGCCTGCTAAGGAAGTGGAGTAGGAGGGGGGAGCTGAGGAGGAGGAGGGGATAGTCAGGAGGAGGATGGTGACGCCAACGAGCCGGGGAGGAGGAGGATGAGGCTGCTGGCTGAGGAGGAGGAAGGTAAGGAGCTGCGAGGAGTAGGAGGGGGAGGAACCATGGAGGAAGGGGGTGTAGGCGAAGGAGGAGGATGGGTCAGAACTGAAATAGAAGAGGAGGAGGAGGGCGATGGTGCTGGCGGAGGAGGAGGAGGGCGAGGGCACTGGCAAGGGCGCTCGCGGAGGAGGAGGAGAGCAAGGAGTAGCAGAGGACGAGGAGGAGCAGGGTGAGCTGCCGCAGAGGAGGAGGGGAGTGGCACGTGGAGGAGGTGGAGGAGTACGAGAAGGAGGGGGGACGACGATGGCAAGGACGGGGATTCACCTGAGGAGTAGGGGTGACATGAGGAGGAGGACCACGTGGAGGTGCTCGGTGCAAGGGGCAACGCAAGGAGCTGCACGAGGGGTCGATGGGTGAGGGTTTGGAGGATGAAGATGAATAGTGGGCCGCAACACGATAATAGATTTAGGAACCTATACCATCAGTTATATTAACAACCGACGGCAAAAGATGAATTAAACCGTGCCCAAAATTTGGAAATTGCACCTAAACCCTAAATTTTTTTCCGTCACTTTTTCATATAACCGATGACAAAGTGTCAATTATAAGACATCTGCAAAAAGTGTCAGATGTCTAATACTAAGATTCTTTCCTTTCTGTTTCACAAGATCGAAATAAGGTTCTAGATAAGTTGCCCAAACGACAGGTCGAACGTCTGACAATATGTCAGACGTCTGGATAGAGAAATCACTGCAGAAATGGATTTAGGACAGACGAATACATTCCTTTACCATCGCTTATTACATCAACCGACGAAAAAAATATATTTGCCATCAGTTACTAAAGCGACGTCGAATATTAATGACAGCCACGCGCCCGATCGCTTTTCTTCAACCAACGATCGATAGAGTACAGGCATTCCCCGTCGCTTATTTTAATAAGTGACGGTAAAAATAGTATTGCCATCGGTTACTAAAGCGATGGTGAGTATTAATGACAGCCGCACGTCCGATCGCTTTTCTTCACCCGACGGTTAGTCGATTACAGGCTTTCGCCGTCGCTTATTTTAATAAACGATGGTAAAAATATTATTGCCGTCGATTTTATAAATCGACAATGAGGAACCAACGACATATCACATGTTTCTAGTAATTATCTAATGTCCTTAATTTAAGTTTCTAGTGGTAGAGCTACATTAACACTACACATATGTATTTTTATTTTTCTTGTTGGACTTGTATAAAGAAAATTAATTCCAATTTAAAGAACATATACTTCTTATATTGCTATTTCTTTTTGACCTAATAATCCAATTGGGTGGTCAGATGTTTGAAGAAATGGATATGTATAAGGTACAATATACCTACCTCAAAGGGGGAGCCAATTTACTACTCTCGATGCTTTTAATTTCATCTACAAACCACATATTAACATTAAACATTAGGATCTCATTATCCTCGTATAACTAAGAATCATAAAAAATTTCAACTCAATCTGATAATCATATCACTTCCATCAACAATATCAAATTTTCAATGCTAAAATAACATAAAAAATTGGCCTTAGTTGATGGAGGAGTTAATGGTCACTTATTCAAATGAAATTTGAGTATTGGTTAATTTCAATCCCCAGAATTTCTTAGCAACATGTAATCCAAAAGTAAAATTAAAAGCATTGTGAATAACCAATTGACTTCCCTTGGGGATAGCTACATATATTTTACCCAGCCACGTACACACATATACGTAGAGGAATGATCTTACAAGGAGTCTTTTGGTGAGAAAATGGGAGGGTGACATCCTTAACCTTTATGGCCACCATCATGAAATCAAAAGCTGAGATGGAAAGAACCATTCCCCCAGGCAATTAATGCATGAAATGGAAAGGTGGTTATTTTCTCTCCCTATCGTCAATTAGTCACCCAACACGATGCGCATTTTTTGTCAATCTCCCAGTAGTGCTCTTATTCTTGGTACGCAGCCCATTCTTTGCAAATTATTTCTTCCATTCTTACATTTATTTCTAGATTTTGTTTGAATTTTGATGGCTGCATATCTTGAAAAGTTGCTGCGCGTGTATCGCATGTTTCCACATTTATAAAATAGTGAAAAGGTAAAAAATGCATACATAATGTATTTTGTAATATATAAATGTGTGAAAGTGATCTTAATTTTATATTTAATTTTTAATGTAAACAAATAAAAAAATAAAAATTTCGTTACACAATGGATCTCATCCCATTTAAAAATATTATCATTTCTTCAAATCAAAATATACTGATGTAATCTTATTTTATATCTGTAAATTAATTATAAAAATCATCACCATATTTTGAATCAAACTATATTGGTATAATCTTATTTTATATCGATATAAAATAATTTTGACATAAATTTATATAAATTTAAAATAATTTTAAAGATAATTTGATAACTTTTCATCTGTATAACATTATTTTAAAAATAATTTTGATAATTTATATTGATGCAAAATTACTTCCTGGTTGAGTTAAAAATGTTGGTGACTTTTCTTCGGTGGTAGCGTACTTTACCACGTAATAATATTTTACGTTAATTTTCAGGACATGCGAAGTGATTCTCACTTTTAAATTTATTTTTCTAATTGCCTCTGCCTCCTTTTTAACACAAAACGTATCAAACGTTTATATTTTTATACTTATCCAATTACAACGAAATATCATGTAATTATAGGAGGAAGGATGCAACTACCGATATAAAGGTCATTTCCACTTTTTTATTTTTTGTCCTCTTTTACCTCTACTCCCATACATGTTTTTTACGAAAATCAATACCTATGATCCAAGAATGAACTCCAAGGAAAGCCTTAGGCAGATCTCTTCCTCTTCTACATTGAATCCTAACATCTTACAGTTTGGGGCTTTGATTGGCCGCCTTAGGCAGATCGGAGCTCTCCCCACTTGCTGGATCTACTGTCACCCCTCTGGTTCTCTCCATCCTCGCCAATGGGTTCCTCTCCACAACATGCATGGACGATCGATGCTTGTAGCAGGTGGTCTTGGTCATGATGGTGGCAGCGACGGAGCAAGCTGCTCAGTCGGTGGTCGTGGGGGCTATTGCTTTGCCCGCATTTGTTGCGGCTAGTCGTGGTGGCGGTGGCGGGCGATGACCATCTCCGATGGGTGCTGCAGGGATGGTCGACGGCCTCTTAGGCAGTGGGCGTCGAGGCAGCATGCTGGTTGTTGGTGGGGCAGCGAGGTCGGCAGCCGATGAGGACATCGCATCTGATGTGCGGAGTGACAATGGTGTCTATTGCAGCGGTCGATTATTTGTGTTGTTGAGTGGTTTGATCCTGTTGTGTTGATGGCCTGAACCTTTATTTTTCTTTTTTTTAATTTAGGTTGTTTTGTTTGAGGACCACGTGTGACCTCAGGCTATTAATGCCAAGTTCGATTTCGACCTTTTGGTCGATCTATTCGATCTCGTTGGCATACTTTGTGACAACCCAAGTCCCGCTAAGCGACAAAACCTAGGTCTCCTTGTGTTAACCACTAGCACAACTTACCCACAAGATCGCAGTCACCCGACACATAATCATAAAATATAACATAATCAATAAACAATCATATTGCATAAATTAATTGAACAGCATTTAATACTAACCATAAGATTTACTGTAGAATATAGTTATATAAGTCCAAGGAGATGTACAACGGGATCACCTTGTGAACTGCTAAGCATACCTAATTACGGAACCCAAAAACACATCAGTAGCAACTGAGTAGAGTAGAACCAACAGTATAGTGCAACAGTAACCAAGTACAAGAGAAAATGGGTACTATAGCTTTAATTAATCTATTTATTAGATATCTCGTTATCTGATTCTGTCTCTTATATTAGGAGCCCAATTTATTATAGTCCACAATTTATCAATCAACGTCTCAGGGCATGAGACGATTTTGTGTAACTTCTTGCAGCGCAAGACTGGTATAAGCTACCCTCCTCGCCGGGAAGACTGCTTATACCCATCGAGTCACCATACTCCATCCTGGGGTCATTGCAAAAAGGGGTGGCGACTACGTCGTGTAGCGTGAACACGTACAAGTGCTACGTACGCTAAACCACAGGCAGCCAATGACCCACCCGCCGGTAGAGAAAGAAACCACTTTAATCCTCGAGCCCTGCCATTTGCTATCCCAGTTGACTACTAAGCCTAACCAAAGAGTCGTAGGGAGACCAGCATCACCCTAAACCAACCTAAAACCAGTCTAGTAGACCAAAGCTACAGCCAAACCCGGCAAGTAGTGAGCCGAAACTAGTTATCTGATTTCTTTAATTTCCGACAATTCCGTCGTACTGATATTTGATTATTTCCAAATAACTGTATCTTTTGTTCTTGTTAAATCTATTCCTATTTAATAATTCCACCTCCTTAAGCCCAAGAGGAACATGTATTCATATCGCCCTTAATATTATCAATTTTCAGATAATTTCCATATGATGATGGTGATTCCATACTATTTACTAATTACAATTTCGATAGAATTGATTTCACACAGGTTCGAAAAATCCTTAGTAATTTCATATTACTAATTCCAGGTTTAACAAAATTCTCATTATCTTCCACCCATTCATTTACTAGTATTTCTGAGTTCATGACACTAATCCCATATTATCCGTTTAATAAAGAACATCACGGAACTTGTTTTACAGAAAACATATTTTATTTCATACATGCGATAACAAGGTATATATGATCATTAACTCTTAATCTTTCTCACAAAATCAAGTTATTTCTTATTAAAGTTCCCATAAACTAGAGAAACATATTAGAGTCGCTTTACACATGATATGATTATATCCAATAAGTGTAGACATGGTATAATCCGTTAATTATGAGAATTGTTTGCAATTAATTTGATAGTTAATTAAATCTAATTAACTATTCACATCCAAGTCAACAACTTGATATACCACATTCATATTTAATATTCAAGTACCCCCAAAATAGTAAGAAGCACAAAGATGGGTTCCAAACTCAGCAAGTGGTAAGAACGCACTCTGAACGGTGAAATATGCAAAAAAAAATTACCATGTAAACAAAACACATGGGAAAGAGAGGGACTACTTTACCTAATGTCATCGGAGGGTCACGGTGACTCTAAACCATGCACATAGGGCCTCGAGGCAATATCCACACCTGCCTCGAAATCCGTGCACACACTGGGGCAAGACCTGATTCAAATGGACCAACATGGTTGTAGATACCTAATCACGTTTCTGATTTTTCCCGAAGGATAACATACTCAAAAATGAAAATAAATCACAGCAACACATAGTATGCGTCGATACGAATCCAACGGTGCCTTATTTGTCGAAATCAGAGGTCAGGCAGGCCTCAAATAAGTTGAAACAGCGCGAGGGGTCTGAACCAACCGGTTCAACCAAACCGCCCGCCCCGACCCACACCACGTGTCAAGTGCGGATTCGCACTCGCTCGCATCTGCAGATCGCCACTCACGCCCGAGCCACAATAACTCAATCCACCACGCTCGGCCATCCAGCGTCTACACCCGCTTCCGCCTTCGAATTATTGCGCCTCTGCTATTGCCGCCACACGTCACCTGCCACGCACTGCTGCTGCCTTTTGCGAAAATTGCTATGGGAATCCCACATTTTCTAGAATTACGCTTAGGTCCTCAAAAAGAAAATTTTTTAATTTTAAAAGGAAAATACAAGATTTTCCTTCTCTCTTCCTCTCTTAATTTCAGAGACTTAAAGATTAATGACGACCCAAGGACCCTTTTGACAACGTTTGACCAAGGGTTGACTTAAAATACGTGTTTTTGGTAATTTTAAGGAGGTGCTAGCACCAGCACTGAACCACAACCAAATTTCTGGGTTTAAATTTACCCAAACCACCTTGAAATGACCCAGAGTCCAGATTTTGGGATGTTGCACGTTTCTTCGAGATTCATCTCGTTTGTGCCTTACCGGACCTACGAGCGTGGGGTGGTCCTCCTTCAGGAGGTCATCTGGTTCCTGATCTTGGGATACATTCTTTTTCTTTCTCCTTTATTTCTTGTCTCGTTTTTTATTTTTAAGTTCTCTCGTTCTACGAGACGTATTTCCCCCCTCGTAGGTGAGGTCTCTCCATCTCTTCCTTCTCCTTTGGGGCGTATCTCTTGTATCGGTTCTTTCCTTCAATGAAAAGTTTATGTTAAAAAAAAAAAAAGCTATAATCGAATGTAGAATACTAGTTCTTTTTTTTTTTTTTTAGGGAATAGTTCTTAGGTATTGCTTGTATATTTGTAGATAAAAAATACTATTAGTCTTTGTTTGAATGTGGGGCAAATAGGTGGAATAGTTGACGTGTCATAAATAAGATGAATAGTACAATGAATAATGATAATATCATACTTTTAGTAGGTTATGGTGAATACTAGGATAGCACAATTGAGAATCACATGGAGGTGAGTATAGTGAACGTTGCCAACATGAGCAATCAAATTAAACTGTATGAGTATGAATTCCTAGTTACATGTGCAAGAAAAGCGTATGTGTGCATCGAGAGAGGGATACAACTCGGAAATTTTCACTGTTTGTAGGAAAGACTACCAACCAAACTCACATTGTTGCTTACAAAAAAGAAAATCCCATCATAAATTTCATCGTGAGATCAATATGCAAGCTTATTTGTAGGCAGTTGACCACAATTAACATTATTTCAATATTTGGTAACCAGATATATCTATTAATTTAAATCTTTCCTGTAGTTGATGGACCAGGTCATTTAATTTCCTCATTTGGCAAAAAGGAAGACTATCTCTGACATTATTGACTAAAATGGATGATGAGCTAACTATGAAACATTAAGTGCAGTCAACAAGTTAGCATTTGAAGAAGCACATAAACATTTCATCAATAACTTAATTAGGTTGATCTTTTCATTATTATGGAAGAGGTATCAATGGAGATAGTGATTAACAATTTGATGTTTCTCCTACATAGTCAAGATAGTAGATATGTTGGCCACTAGAAAAGCGATTTAATCTTTCTCCTACCACTAGAGCTACTCATTAATAGAAGAGGTACTAAATAAGGAAACAAGTTTTCGAGTAAAAACCAACAAATTGGTGCCTAAATCTCAAAATTGTGTCATCCCCAAAAATGTACTTTTAATATTAGTTTACTTGCCTACTTAACCCACCTTTGGGAGGCTAACCCCTGTTTACTAACCCATTTAAGTCATTGCCTATCAAAACTACTGTTATGGCAACACTAGTTGCGAGGGTTCTCAAGCAACAAATAAGTTTTGTATATTCTCTGACTTGTCTTCCACATTAATTTCAAGTAAACAAAAAATGATAACCTTAATATACAAAGTAAATAAAAATAAAGGTTAACCTATAAGTTCCAATTTGCAAAACCCAGGTTCCTTAATTTTCCAAGTAAACTAGCCTTTAGGCTTGACATTACCCAAGACACAGATATGGCACATAGGTATAACTCTACCCTCTTCCGTTGCATCTACCAATAGGGTTAAACATGTTTTAATCCAAGCATAATCTTCTTAAGCCTCGCAATTGCTTTACCAAGTCATGTGAGGAAGACTTACTAAGGAAAAATTATATATTCTTTTTGCAAAGGTAAAATTCCATTGATGAGAAGGAGTATATTATATCATAATACCATACCTTTCAAAGAAAGGAACCACACCTCCTAAAATTAGAAGTAACACTCACCGAAACGAAAACAAAACATATAATCCTACAACCCAACCTACTTTTCAAAATTTCTCCACATTATAGATAACAATGCACATCATCGAACACATCATCAAATGATGTTGAAGATTTATATTCTATCAACACATTATTTCGTATCCTAACAATTAATTCAAGGACGAATTTCTGCCCCGCTTGGATGCTCCGCAAATGATACGAGAACATCCACTACGCACACCATCAAAAACGAGCATAAAGTCGTGATAAGAATAAGGTATCGAAAAAAATCTTCTTATGTGTCGAGACTATCATCGAAGATTATTGATGGCTTGTCAGGCATGATTGGGTAAAGAGATAGACGTAGGAGGTGATAGAAATGCCAGGTCAGGTGTGTTGCTGCCATATGGTGGAGATCGTTGGAAAAGTAAATTTAAAGTACCATATGTAAAACGGTGGCGTGACAAAAAAGAAAGATATCTGGGAGGGAAACCTTCTGGTATCCTTCTTAGATCCTCGTACACGGCACTTGAAAACGAAGTTTGTCACAAAGTAAGAGATATTGGGACATTTGTTACAAAGTTTGTCTAATCACTGATGAAGAAATATATATATATATATATATATATATATATATATATATATATATATATATATATATTCCCTTCACCTCCACCCCCCCCCTCTCTTCCCACCTCCTTTTTTTTTTTTATTTTATAATTACACGACAGCACCAACACTTTCCATAGAGAAGAACACACCTCCCACAGGGGAGTGACACTCACCTCAAAATATAAAAATATGAATCCAGATATTTGATATAACTCACTTCTAAAATCACGCATATATGACGATTTACGGCATCGAATAACATCGATGATTTGTGTGAGATAGGAAAAACAAGTATATAAACAATGGAACTTGACCTGATTGCGTTAAGCACAATTCCTTGCATGGTCCATCATTAAGAAAGGAAAAAAAAATTATTGTCTTAGTAGAGTAAGATGGATAACGTTGATGAAATAAGAAAGACAGGCGATAAGGTTCGTAGTGTCATTTTGTCCTCATCTCTTAAGATGTTTCTTTTGGATAGGATTACATTGACAAGTAACTTTTTTTTTATATAAAATACGGAAGCCAATTTTATTCATCTCCCACTCCCTAGAGGCCTAAAAAGGAGGGGTAGGGGGACTAGATCAAAACCTGTCTCATACAGAAAAAGGTGGACAACGACTCATGACCTAGTACATCAACAAAAACGGACAAAACAATACAACCACAAAAGCAACTAGAATACACAACATCCACCAATGTTGTGGGGGATCAAATTGAATCTTGTCCAGTCTGAGCGAACCACAGCTTCTAGGAGAGAGAAGATCAATAGAAGGAATGCATTGCCAAGGACCAACTGCGAAGAAGGCAATCAAATGAGCAAGCTTGGTTCATATCCTACAGTACGTACGCATTCCGTAGGATGCCATTTGAGCTTTGCAACACACCCACCACCTTTCAACGATGCATACTAGTCATATTCTCCGATATGATTGGTAAATACCTTAAGGTCTTCATGAACGACTTCTCCATTTTTGGTAAATCTTTCGACGATTCCCTCCTGCATTTGGTCCAGATCCATCGAAGATGCATCGAAGTGAACCTGTTCTCTCCTGGGAAAATAGCACTTCATGGTTCCTAAGAGCATTGTGCTTGGACACCTTGTCTCTGAGAAAGGTATCCAAGTTAAACGAGCTAAGGTAAATCTAATTTCCAAATTACCTATGCCTACCTCGGTCAAAGATATCAGATGATTTTTGGGGCACATCGAATTCTACCATCAATTCATATCTGATTTTTCCAAGATCGCACACCCCTTAACGAATCATCTCTCAAAAGACACCTTTCGAAATGACGAGTCAATGCATTCACGCATTTGAAATCCTACATGACTAAGTCACTCGAGCACCAATTCTACAATCTCTTGACCGGTCTCAATCCTTTGAGATCATGTGTGATCGTCTGACTACATAGTAAGAGTGGTACCAAGTTAGAAAATCAACAGAAAACCAGTGGTTATATATTACGCCAGCAAGACACTAGACGAGGCTCAACACAATTACACAATTACAGAGAAAGAGTTGTTAGCTATAGCATTTGGTCTAGAGAAATTCAAATCATACCTCCTGGGATCCCACGACATTATTTACTCAGATCACATTACAGTGGGGCACTTACTTACAAAGAAGGACACGAAACCTAGATTAATCCGTTGGATCTTACTGTTGCAACCATTCGATCTTGAAATTCATGACAAGGTGGGAAAGCAGAGCATAGTGGCTGACCATTTGTCTCACCTTCCTTCTTCGATCATTAACTCATTCGAACCTATCACCGAACACTTTCCGGATGAGCATCTCTTGACCATTTAATGGACTTCCCTACTTTGCAGATATCGTGAACTACTTGGTTACAGGGAAAGTCCCGCTTGATTGGGAGACCTCCCGGTGATACAAGCTGATTTCCGATGCCAAGTACTATATCTGGCAAGATCCATATCTTTTCCACATCAGTGATGATGAAGTGATCTAGAGATGCATTCCCGAAGACAAGGTCAATGATGTCATCTCGTTCTGTCATGACCAGGCCTGCGATAGCCATTACTCTAGGGGTAAAATCGTAGCAAAGATCCTCTGTGTGGGTTCTTTTGGACCATAATGTTCAAAGATGCACAATCCTATTGTAGGGCATGTGCCCATTATCAGACCCTCAGCAACATGGGCCCATGCAATATGATGCCCTTGAATCCAATCATCGTGTGAGAAACCTTTAACATCTGGGGAATTGATTTCATGCGACCCTTTTCAGGATCTAACGGCTTCGAGTACATCTTACTCGCTGTTGATTATGTCTCGAAATGGATCAAAGTCGTCCCCACCAGAACGAATGATCATGCATAAAGTTGTTCTTCGGTTCATTCGGGAGAACATCTTTTCTAGATTTGGGGTTCCAAAAGCCATCATCAGCGATGGCAGGTCTCATTTCGTGAATGTGCACTTCTAATCCCTGATGAAAAAATACAAGGTGTCGCATCGTACCTCGACTCCTTATCACCCCCAGATCAATGGATTGGCTGAATTATCCAATCAGGAGATCAAAAAATCCTTTAGGTCAGTATTCGACCTGATAGAAAAGATTGGTCTACCTGCCTTTCAAAAGTCTTGTGGACCTATAGGACCGCCCATAAGACCCAGTTAGGAATGTCTCCCTTCAGACTCGTGTACAGGAAGGCTTGTCACCTCCCTGTAGAAATGGAGCACAAAGCCTACTGGGCAATACGGAAGTGCAATCTAGATCTCATGAAGGCTAGAATCCATCGTCAATTGCAAATGAGCGAGATCGAGGAACTACACAATGATGCATACGAGAACTCGTGTATCTATAAAGAGCAGGTCAAAGCCTTCCATGACAAGCATATTTCACGGAAATCTGTTCATCTTGGTCAGAAAGTGATACTCTTTGATGCCAAGCTCAAGCTCTTCCCAGGAAAACTAAGATCGAAGTGGGTTGGACCATTCGTTATTCGTCGAATTTTCGAAAATGGAGTTTTCGAAATCAGTGAACTCAAGCTCAACTCAGAACCATTTATCGTGAACGGTCAGAGACTCAAACCATTCCTCGAACTCACCGATTCAAATCTGCCTGCAGTATCTTTTGATCTCTATTCTCCCTAAGCTACATTGCACCTAGCTGATGATGTTAAACTTAGCACTTAACGGGAGGCAACCCATCATTTTGAAAAGTCTGAGATCCTTCCGACCTATCTTTATGTTGAAATCATATTGCACTTTAGGATTCATCTATTAGAACAACCGACTCCACCTTCAATACTTGTATCAGAGCTAAAAATCGTCCGCAATAGACATTCTGGCCTATTCGCCACCCACCAAACCTGTTCTAATGTACAATCTAAGCTAAACTCAAACCCACCTAATTTACAATGAGGACATTGCAAAACTTAGGCATGGGGGATATTAAAGTGCAAAACATTGTAAAATTCAATTCATGGAGGGTTTCAATCAAAAAAAAAAAGAGAGAAAGGGGAAAGGGGAGGTCAATTTTGAGTTAAATTGAAAAAAAAAAATTGAGAAAAGATAAGAAAAGGAAAAAAGAGCAAACAAAAAGAAAGAAAATGAGATAGTCCCTATAATTGAGTATGGAACTCACCTAAATTCTAAGCTGAATCGGATGATGAATTAAAACCTAGAAGGCTAAAACGTAGGAGATTAGTGACGAGTACCGACCTTAGACCTCTTGGGTCTATTCTGGGGCTTAAACACTCACGTATTTGCTAAGATTCGGATAATCCTCAAGAGGTTGAGGAAAGTGCAAGGCTAATGTATTAAGTCTAAGGCTTAGGGATTATTCAGCCCCATTACCTGCCCTTTGGTTTGCAGAACTTGGTAACTTAAGCACCCAAAATTCACACACTAGTCTGGTTCAATGTGCTTAATGAAGAAATAATGCTAAAAGTGTCTGTTTTGAAAAAAAATTTCCCGAAAATCTAACTTAGCAGTGGCTCGAAGACATAAGTTGATTGGACAAGTTCCCGACATGGAAAGGTGGAATGAAAAATACTCCCCTTGAAGATGCGTAATAACATATCGTCTCCTCGGTGCTTATCTCCTAGGATATCTAAATATCCTACCGCGGGCATGTAAACACCTTGTGCTAGTTTAGGTGCCATGGGCGGGATTATCTCAAAATGTCAATTGTCAAGGCCTGAATTTAGCTACAGAACACCATCGGTGGCATTGACCCGAAGTGTTGAAAGCCAAGGTTCTGAGGGTTTCCATGGGCAGTGCTATCTCGAAGCATCAAAAGCCAAGGACCCTTCGAGGATTGATGATGGGGACAAGGAATCTGATATAGACCGTGTTTAGGGCCAATCCGATGTTAGATTTAGGGGATTATAAAAAGAAAAGAGAGAAAACTCTTAAAATGAAAATTCCCTCTCTATCTCTCTTTTATCAAAAATGCACTGGCAAACTGAACCTAAACTTGATAAGTCTACGCACGGGTGCTTTAACCGCTTGAGTGAACGAACCTCTGAGCAATTTTTGTGGCCCTTAGAAACCTTCGCGGCAGACCCAAGGCTAAAGTTGGTTAGGTCTGGATCTTGGCTGATACTTGAGTACCTCTTGACCTATTGTTGGTATTTTGATCTGATTTCTAGAGATGCGGCTAGTAAAGCATCCTGACGGTTATATCTAACTTAAAGATCTGGTTTGGTCCATAAGATTTTACTAAGGACTAGAAAAAGCTAGGCATGTGGGTCTGATGGTAACACCATCATGGGCCCTAACTAGCCACATTTAGTTAGGTTTGAATGATAAAAGCTCCTACCTAATCATCTGAGGGTCACAACTCCACATCATTCTAATTTGAGAAGGAAAATAGGGAAACAAAGTTAATTCTACAGTTTTAACAGCATGTCACAAATAAAGATTAACTAGAAAGTAACTCATGGGTTAATTGAAAGTCATATGAGCACAAAAGTCTAAAAGGTGGGTCAACACAGACTGAAATAGGATTTCACGTATTTCGAGGGCAAACACAGCACCAAAACCTTAATTATCAAACCTACTTAAATTAAGGAGGTTCTGGTCAGGATAAAATTAATATAAACTTCCTAAAATCCATATAAAAATATTCTAAGAGGCTCAGTACCTTTGATTTGATCATCTAAACTTATTTTGACTTAGAATAGAGTTTCAAACGGAAATTTACCCTAATTTAGGCTTCTATGTAAATTACGTAGTCAAACGTAGTAAAAACTCAAATCCAAGTTCACCATTAGATTCCTTGGGTCCAAATTAGGTTAACGTAAAAATTTGGTCCGAATCAGAGTCCATCTTGACCTAGTTTTCCATTTAGTCCTTAAAATCTCTATTTTTTACAATCAACCCCCTAACTTTCTCGCCTTCTTGAGAAAGGGTCCCTACCGCCATTGATGGTGTGAAAGCTCCACAACCGAGATTTGAGGGAGGATTTCTCCCTCAAATCACATCTAAATCCGTCGAAATTTGGAGGGATTGATCTCAAGGACCCTACGACGATCCCTGTTACGAACGGGCGCTCCAAACTTCTTTTAAGACGTCTGGGAGGTGGCCCAGACGTCGTACCAGACGTCTGGAATCACTTACAGACGTCAGACCAGACGTCTGGGATCATTTCCAGACGTCTGGAAATCGGTTATTTTGGCACGCTACTGTTCGTCTGCGCGCCTGAGCCGCAGACCTGCATTTTCTCTCTTTCTCCCTCTTTTTCCCTCTCTCCTGCGGTAGCAGACGCCTCTGTCGCGTTCTCTCTCTCCTCCTCGCGCGGCCTTAAAAGGGCCACGCCTCTCCCTCACTCCCGTCACCTCCGCCTCCTTCCTCTTCTCCTTCAGCCAGTGCGCGAGAGCGAGTGCGAGGGTGCAGCGGCAGCGACAGCCGCGATGAGCGTGGGAGAGGCGCTCGGCCGTGAGGGCGAGCTCGCCGGGGCTGCTAGGGCCGGCTGGCGGGGGGCGCAGCGGGCGCGGGGCGACGCGAGAGCCGACTGCTGCGGCTCGAGCAGCAGGTGCACGAGGCGCAACGCGGCCGAGCGTCGCGAGCGGAGGGCGAGTCACACCCTGGTTCTGGAAAATTTTCCAGAATCAGACGTCTGTGCTTCTAGCCAAATGACGGGCACGACGTCTGGAAGACTGTCCAGACGTCTGAAAGGTGAGTTTTTCTGTCTTCTTCCTTCCCTTCGATTGACCGTACTAAGAGAGAGAGGAAATGGCTACGCACAGGGTTTGAGATTCGCATCCAACGCGAATCAGACGTCTGGCTGCAGTGCCAGACGACTGGAGCGACATCCAGACGTCCAGGGTGACCATCGGATGTCTGGGAACTAGGCCAGACGCCCCCGCAGGCTTCTGGACGTCTAAGAGACCACGCAGAGCAAGGTAAACCCTGTTTCACTTTTTAAGACGTCTGGAATAAGTTCCAGACGTCTGATTTTGCACTGTTTCGTCGTTTTCGACCCGTTTAGGGCCCGTTCGGGTTCCGTTTTTCGCGTTTCGAGTTACGTTCTTTTCGGAATTACATCCTCTACCCTTCTACAGTAGCTGTACAATGTTTTGAGACACTCCTTGTGTTTGATCCTTGTGATAGGACCTCGTTCCGTTACAGTCTCGGGGGTCGCGGAGGCACGCGAGATTCCCGACCACGCCCCCATTACTCCCGTTGTACCTGGTAGAGTGGCTTTAAGTATAATCTGTTAAATTATGAAACCATAAATAGAACCTAGGACATTGCATGAATCCTAGGAATGAGAAATAGATTGAATGGTAGATTCCTAGGGTGTTGCATGAATCCTAGGGCTGGAAAACTAGATTGTATGATAGATCCTAGGATATGGCATGAATCCTAGGACGGGAAAACTAGTGGAATGTATGAATACTGCAGTCTTGGAAAATGTGTAAAGGAAAAATACTAGCTGCCTGCGAATTGAATTAACAGCTACCTGTTATGAATAAATAAACGTGATTGAGAATATGGATTGTAAGAACGTGAAACTGGAAAGTGAAACCTGGATGTTTTGAGTTAAAAGAGCTGGAACCCTACGGGGAATTAGGAGTAGAACTCCTGGAAAGTGAATGGAATAGAATTGGGGAAGTGAGCTGGCCCTTGAGTACGGAGTACCAAGGAGAGCGACTGTCCCCCCCTGTTTAGTGCAGAGCGAAGCCAGCCGCCCCAGGGACCCGAGGTTAGGACTGGCCACTCTGTACCGACTTGCTGGCCCTCGTGTACGTAGTACCGAGGAGAGCTACTAGTGTAGGGAGGTACTAGCTACCCCACGGGCCCCGGGGTTCTACTAGCCTCCCACACCGACTTGTTAGGCCCACTGGGGCAAACCAGGGTAGTCAGGCGAGGGTGCGTGGACTGTGGAGGGGCAAGGCCCCTGTTTGGTTACTGTGGAGGGGTTGGACCCCTGTTACTGAGAGGGCTCTGCCCTGTACTGGTTCCGTGCTGTGCTTTGGGTGCACCCGTTAACGGAAACGACTGACCGCGTGCCAGTGCGGGTTAGCTACCCATGCATTTACCGCGCGTGTCGTAGTCACCGTTACGTTTGTCAGTGACCTTGGGGTGGTTGACTGAGAGTAGGATCACCACGGGGGACTCTCCAGGCCAGGAGAGCACCACGTGCTACTTCTACTGTTCGGAAAAGACTGCAATCAAGATCGTTCCCACGAGGAACATTCGGGATCAAGTGAAGGATCTTAGAAATAGATAAATTGTGAAACAATAGAAAGACGTAAATAAAGGAAGAAAGAAAATTAAAACAGCTACTGTACACTTTACTGTTTCTTTAGTTTAGCTGCCACTCTACTCAGCGTTTTGCTAACATGTTACACTCGTTACCTTTCAGGACCAGGTGTTGAGCAGCCAGGGTCAGCGGCTGCGGAGGACGCTGGGCTGAGTAGGGTCCAGTAGAGTTACCACTGTTCTCTTGTACCTCTTTTTGTTCCATTATAGTGAGTAGTTCTTGTTTCCACTGTACTTTTCTTTACCTGCAGTTCATATTATGCTATGAATGTTGTTCTACTGTTGTGGTGGTATATACTGTAGTGGTTTCTTTCCTTACTGCTGTATTTCCTTACTGTTAGTTATATTCATGATGAATGTAGTTTATTTTACTGCTCTTTTGGTTACTTCCTCGTTGGACGACTAGGTTTTGGGATTAGTCGAGTCGGTCCGGTTCTCGTGTCTCGTAGGGACTTGGGAATCGGGTCGCCCTTCGCCCCCCGGTGGAGTGCCACGTGGCCTTTGCCACGTACCAGCTGGAGAGTGCGGCACACAGGTGGTGGAGGGCGGTCCGGGGACAGGAGAGGGACGAGCCGATGTGAGACCAGTTCGTCACCCTCTTCTGCGAGCAATACTTTTCCCAGACGTGGCAGGACCAGAGGAGGTGGGAGTTCCACACTCTCCGCCAAGGGACGATGACTGTGAGCGCGTACCGCATGCGTTTCTTGGAGCTATCCCACTTTGCAGTGACAGCAGTAGCCACAGAGGAGGAGCACCTTTGGAGGTTCACCGAGGGGCTCCGTCCTGCGATTCGGGGGTATGTCAAACCCCTGAAGCTGCCTACGTTTTCGAGGGTGGTGGAGGCAGCCATGACTTACGAGGAGACCAACCCGTCCGCGTGAGACACTAACGGCAGGCGGAAGAGGCCCTTCCAGCCAGACTTTTCACAGGGCCGGCGAGAGAGGAGACACGTGGCGTCCGCAGGAGAGCCGTCACGTTTTACAGGGCCATCAGTGGCCTTTGGGGGCCCTCGACAGGGGCCAGTCACCAGCACCGGACCCCCGCCCAGCTGACAGCAGGGACCCACTAAGGGCGAGAGTCGGGTTCCCCTCTGTTACCAGTGTGGCCAGCTGGGCCACATCAGGAGGGACTGCCCGTCTAGGGCAGGAGGTCAGCAGATACTTCCCGCGCAGAGCACTGGAGGGCACGCAGGAGGCTGCGGTTCCCAGGCGCGAGGACGAGGACAGCAGTCGCGAGGAGGGTACCGGCCAGCACCTACCTGTCCGACGCAGAGTGTGGCTGCTTCATTCGCACCTAGAGCTGAGGGGCGTATCAACGCCCTAACACACAGGGACGCAAGAGCTTCGGGATCTGTGGTAGCAGGTTTGGTTTCAGTTTCCGGCAGACTCGTTTACACGCTTTTCGATTCCGGCGCTACACACTCGTTTGTCGCAGCCAGTTTCGCAGTTAGTTTGGACCAGGATTATACAACATTAGAAAATCCGTTAGTAATCAGAGGTCCGAGTGGTCAGCTGTTTGTAGCTGAGGAGGTGTACACGGATTGCGAGATCAGCGTCGGGGGACATAGCCTTCCAGCTGACCTAATTATGATACAGATGGAGGACTTTAGAGTGATTCTGGGGATGGATTGGCTGTCCGCTTACCACGCCTTGGTGGACTGTTTTGAGAGGAAGATTGTCTTCTCCATGCTGGAGTTGCCTTCTTTCGAGTTTCACGGACAGCCAGTGGACGGAGGTTTCAGGTGCATTTCGGCACTTCGGGCGGAGAGACTTTTGAACCAGGGGTGTGAGGGCTTCCTAGCTTGTGTGGTGGCAGAGCCCAGCCCTGTGGCAGACTTCCAGAGTATCCCGGTGGTCAGAGAGTACCCTGACGTGTTTCCAGACGAGTTACCAGGACTACCGCCCGAGCGTGAGATCGAGTTTGAGATCTCACTAGTACCAGGGACCAGCTCCATCTCCACCGCGCCATATAGGATGGCACCGCTTGTGCTGCGAGAGCTCATGTCCCAGTTGCAGGACCTTTTGGAGAAAGGTTTCGTGAGGCCCAGTGCGTCCCCCTGGGGAGCCCCGGTACTGTTTGTGAAGAAGAAGGATGGTACCCTACGCCTTTGTGTGGACTACCGACAGCTGAATAGGGTCACCATCAAGAACAGATATCCGCTGCCGAGGATCGACGACTTGTTTGACCAGTTGCGGGGTGCCACGGTGTTTTCCAAGATCGACTTGAGGTCTGGATACCACCAGTTGAGGATCAGGGAGACCGACGTCTCCAAGACAGCTTTCCGCACCCGGTACGGACACTACGAGTTTTTGGTCATGCCGTTTGGGCTGACCAATGCCCCCGCTGCTTTCATGGATCTGATGAACCGAGTGTTTAGATCATTCTTGGACCAGTTCGTGGTGGTTTTCATAGATGATGTACTCGTCTATTCTAGAGATCGGATGCAGCACGGACAGCATTTGCGAATGGCTCTGGACACTCTGAGACGACGCAGGCTGTATGCCAAGTACAGCAAGTGCGAGTTCTGGTTGAGGGAGGTGACCTTCTTAGGTCATGTGATCTCTGGAGATGGCTTGGCGGTGGACCCAGCCAAGGTCGGGGCAGTACTCAGGTGGGAGAGACCACGTTCAGTCACTGAGATTCGCAATTTCCTGGGATTGGCAGGCTACTACAGATGATTCATCAGAGTATTTTCACAGATTGCGTGTCCTATGACACAGTTGACCCGGAAGGACGTGCCCTTCGCTTGGACAGACGCCTGTGAGACATGTTTTCTGGAGCTGAAGGAGAGGTTGACCTCGGCTCCTGTGCTCAACATCCCTGACAGTAGTGGCGGGTTCGTTGTGTACACGGACGCCTCCTTGCAAGGGTTAGGAGGTGTGCTCATGTAGAGGGGTCACGTTGTCGCTTACGCTTCGCGGCAACTGAAGCCCCATGAGCATACCTACCCTACCCACGACCTAGAGTTGGCAGTTGTTGTCTTCGCGCTGAAGACTCGGAGGCACTACTTGTACGGTGAGACCTTCGAGATTTTCACAGATCACAAGAGCCTCAGATACCTTTTTTGATCAGAAGGAGCTCAAAATGAGACAGAGACGTTGGTTGGAGCCCCTGAAGGACTACGACTGCAGCATCTCCTACCACCCGGGAGAGGCCAATGTGGTGGCTGACGCCTTGAGCCGTAAGGTGCCCACACACTTGGCCAGTCTACAGTTACAGAGTTGGAGCCTTTTGGAGGAGGTGGGCAGTTGGCGACCTCTAGAGTTACGAGGGTACTGTGGGGCAGTGACGGTGACACGGCAGACTAGGCCAGAGCTGATAGACCGCATCATCACAGGACAGAGGGCCGATCCGTACTTGCAGTCTTTGCGCGACAGAGTACTGTCGGGAGACCCAGGGGACTTCTCTTTCACAGACCAGGTGCTGCGCTTGAGGGGACGGTTGTGCGTTCCCAGAGACGAGGAGCTATTGAGAGAGCTCCTGACTGAGGCACACGGTTCCAGATTCACCATACATCCCGGAAACACGAAAATGTACCACGACTTGAGATGCGAGTTTTGGTGGAGAGCGATGAAGCGGGATGTGGGTGAGTTCGTGCAGCAGTGCTTAGTGTGCCAGCAGGTGAAAGCCGAGCATCAGAGGCCTGCAGGGCCGCTACAGCCGCTTCCAGTGCCAAAGTGAAAGCGGGAGAGCATCACCATGGACTTGGTGGTGGGCTTACCTGTTACCCAGCGGGGACATGACGCAGTCTGGGTAATAGTGGATAGACTGACGAAGACAGCACGATTCTTGCCGATCCGAGTTACTTTGACACCAGCACAGTTGGCAGAGAGGTATATCCGGGATGTGGTACGACTACACGGAGTTCCGCGGGAGATCGTATCCAACCGGGATACCCGCTTTACGTCCCAGTTTTGGGCTGAGTTTCAGCAGGCCTTGGGGACGCGGTTGAGGTTTAGTACAGCTTACCACCCCCAGACGGACGGACAGTCTGAGCGCACGATACAGGCACTTGAGGACCTTTTGCGTGACTATGTACTAGACTGGAGGGGCTCTTGGGAGGAGAACCTGCCCCTGGCGGAGTTTGCATACAACAACAGTTATCACTCGAGCATCGGCATGGCTCCCTACGAGGCTCTGTACGGACGAAAGTGTATGGCACCCTTGAGTTGGGTTGAGGTGGGGACCAAGTGGGAGGTTGGCCCCAGGTTGATCTGACAGAGTCAGGAGGTAGTCGAGCAGATCCACAGGCGACTCCGCACTGTCAGGAGCAGACAGAAGAGCTACGCGGATCGGAGACGCAGAGAGGTGCAGTTTGAGGTTGGGGACCACGTCTTTCTTCGTGTTTCGCCCATGAAGGGCCTGCAGCGGTTTGGGGTGAGAGGGAAGCTCCCGCCAAGGTTTGTGGGGCCCTTTTAGGTCCTGGAGCGGGTTGGACCCGTTGCTTACAGGCTTGCCCTCCCCTCGCAGCTTTCTGGTGTGCACGGCGTGTTCCAAGTGTCCAACCTCAGGAAGTACGTAGCCGATCCCAATCACGTACTGAGTCACGAAAGCGTCGAGGTGGGCGACGACCTGACCTACCCCGAGCAGCCAGTGCAGATTCTAGACCGTGCCGTCCGCAGTTTGAGACGAAAGCAAGTACCCCTGGTAAAGGTTTTGTGGAGGAGCCAGCGGTACGAGGAGGCTACCTGGGAGCCTGAGGTGGCAATGTGAGAGCGGTACCCGGAACTCTTCGCGGGTACGTCTTTTCAGACCGGCTTCGGTCCTCTTTGAGTTTGTTATGGTTTTTATGATGTTTTCCCGCACCCTAGTTAGCGCAAGTTTCGGGGACAAAACTTCCTTTGAGTTTGTTATATTTTTACGAGCGGGTGCTCCAGACGTCTGGAAATCGGTTATTTTGACACGCTACTGTTCGTCTGCGCGCCTGAGCGCGCAGACCTACGTTTTCTCTCTCTCTCCCTCTTTTTCCCTCTCTCCTGCGGCCGCAGACGCCTCTGCCACGTTCTATCTCTCCTCCTCGTGCGGCCTTAAAAGGGCCACGCCTCTCCCTCACTCCCGTCACCTTCGCCTCCTTCCTCTTCTCCTTCAGCCAGTGCGCGAGAGCAAGCGCGAGGGTGCAGCGGCAGCGACAGCCGCAGTGAGAGTGGGAGGAGGTGCTGCGTGTGGGAGAGGCGCTCGACCGTGAGGGCGAGCTCGCCGGGGCTGCTAGGGCCGGCCGGCGTGGGGTGCAGCGGACGCGGGGGGGGACTGCTGCGGCTCGAGCAGCAAGCGCACGAGGCGCGACGCAGCCGGGCGTCGCGAGCGGAGGGCGAGTCACGCCCTGGTTCTGGAAAATTTTCCAAAATCAGACGTCTATGCTTCTAGCCAGACGACGGGCACGATGTCTGGAAGACTGTCCAGACGTCTGAAAGGTGAGTTTTTTCGTCTTCTTCCTTCCCTTCGATTGACCGTACTAAGAGAGAGAGGAAATGGGTACGCGCAGGGTTTGAGATTCGCATCCAACGCGAATCAGACGTCTGGCTGCAGTGCCAGACGACTGGAGCGACATCCAGACGTCCGGGGTGACCATCGGACGTCTGGGAACTAGGCCAGACGCCCCCGCAGACTTCTGGACGTCTGAGAGACCACGCAGAGCAAGGTAAACCATGTTTCACTTTTTAAGATGTTTGGAATAAGTTCCAGACGTCTGATTTTGCACTGTTTCGTCGTTGTCGACCCGTTTAGGGCCCGTTCGGGTTCCGTTTTCCGCGTTTCGAGTTGCGTTCTTTTCGGAATTACATCCTCTACCCATCTACAGTAGCTGTACACTGTTTTGAGACACTCCTTGTGTTTGATCCTTGTGATAGGACCCCGTTCCGTTGCAGTCTCGGAGGTCGCGGAGGCACGCGGGATTCCCGACCACGCCCCCATTACTCCCGTTGTACCTGGTAGAGTGGCTTTAAGTATAATCTGTTAAATTATGAAACCATAAATAGAACCTAGGACATTGCATGAATCCTAGGAATGAGAAATAGATTGAATGGTAGATTCCTAGGGCGTTGCATGAATCCTAGGGCTGGAAAACTAGATTGTATGATAGATCCTAGGATATGGCATGAATCCTAGGACGGGAAAACCAGTGGAATGTATGAATACTGCAGTCTTGGAAAATGTGTAAAGGAAATCCTAGCTACCTGTGAATTGAATTAACAGCTGCCTGTTATGAATAAATAAACGTGATTGAGAATATGGATTGTAAGAACGTGAAATTGGAAAGTGAAACCTGGATGTTCTGAGTTAAAAGAGCTGGAACCCTACGGGGAATTAAGAGTAGAACTCCTGGAAAGTGAATGGAATAGAATTGGGGAAGTGAGCTGGCCCTTGAGTACGGAGTACCAAGGAGAGCGACTGTCCCCCCCTGTTTAGTGTAGAGCGGAGCCAGCTGCCCCAGGGACCCGGGGTTAGGACTGGCCACTCTGTACCGACTTGCTGCCCTCGTGCACGTAGTACTGAGGAGAGCTACTAGTGTAGGGAGGTACTAGCTACCCCACGGGCCCCGGGGTTCTGCTAGCCTCCCACACTGACTTGTTAGGCCCACTGGGGCAAACCAGGGTAGTCAGGCGAGGGTGCGCGGACTGTGGAGGGGCAAGGCCCCTATTTGGTTACTGTGGAGGGGTTGGACCCCTGTTACTGAGAGGGCTCTGCCCTGTACTGGTTCCGTGCTGTGCTTTGGGCGCACCCGTTAACGGAAACGACTAACCGCGTGCCAGTGCGGGTTAGCTACCCGTGCGTTTACCGCGCGTGCCGTATTCACCGTTACGTCTGTCAGTGACCTTGGGGTGGTTGACTGAGAGTAGGATCACCACGGGGGACTCTCCCGGCCAGGAGATCACCACGTGCTACTTCTACTGTTAGGAAAAGACTGCAATCAAGATCGTTCCCACGAGGAACATTCGGGATCAAGTGAAGGATCTGAGAAATAGATAAATTGTGAAACAATAGAAAGACGTAAATAAAGGAAGAAAGAAAATTAAAACAGCTACTGTACACTTTACTGTTTCTTTAGTTTACTGCCACTCTACTCAGCGTTTTGCTGACGTGTTACACTCGTTACCTTTCAGGACCAGGTGTTGAGCAGCCAGGGTCAGCGGCTGCGGAGGACGCTGGGTCGAGTAGGGTCCAGTAGAGTTACCACTGTTCTCTTGTACCTCTTTTTGTTCCGTTATAGTGAGTAGTTCTTGTTTCCGCTGTACTTTTCTTTACCTACAGTTCATATTATGTTATGAATGTTGTTCTACTGTTGTGGTGGTATAGACTGTAGTGGTTTCTTTCCTTACTGCTGTATTTCCTTACTGTTAGTTATATTCATGCTGAATGTGGTTTATTTTACTGCTCTTTTGGTTACTTCCTCGTTGGACGACTAGGTCTTGGGATTAGTCGAGTCGGTCCGGTTCTCGTGTCTC
Source organism: Thalassia testudinum (assembly GCA_037157565.1). Classification (NCBI taxonomy): domain Eukaryota; kingdom Viridiplantae; phylum Streptophyta; class Magnoliopsida; order Alismatales; family Hydrocharitaceae; genus Thalassia; species Thalassia testudinum. Next base: position 136,237,250 of record JAZHRO010000073.1, read on the forward strand.
GTAGGGACTTGGGAATCGGGTCGTTAAAATCCCTAAAGCTCTGGTGAGCTCAAGATTTTAGGGGATCTTGTTTCCCCAAAATCATGACTTAATCAAGCTCTTTCCCTGATTTAGAGCTCGATTCAAAACTCTATAAAGAACCCTCTTGGTCCCAGCGTCTTTCTCAGCCAGGAAATGACTAGGAATACCTCTCCTCTCCTCCTTTGTCCACTGTTTCTTTGAGCTTTGGTGAGCTTCTCGAACTCCCTCATCCAGCCAGCCAACCACCAAATTGGGTAGCCCTCCATCCTCCTCTCTTCGTCGTGAGTCTCTCCAGCCAAAGAGAGAGTGTTTCCTTCCTCTTCTTCCTTGCCATCAACTTCGTCTTCCTCGCATCCGACTGGTCAACGCCAAACGTTTCTCGACTCCTCGCTCCTAGCTAAACTCCCTATCCACTTTCTCTCTCTCCGTAGACCTTCCCTGCACCCTCAATTTCCACTTCTGACCACTGTATCACCCTCAACCCTGTCGTTTTCCTTATGGCCAGCACAAGCTCCAGCGAGCTCGCGCCGGCGCCACAGACCACCAAACCCACCTCCACGACCTCCACTGTGTAACACTGATCAAAATCCCTAAAGAAATTTGGGGCCTTAATCGCTCTTTTACTCCACCAAACACCACACCCTCCGCTCATCTACTTCGGCGACGATAGAGCTCGCTAGGCCACCACATGCCCTCAAACCACCACCACTGCACTCACCTTTACACAATGAAGCTTTTGAACATATTTAACAAGGCTGCAAGGCCATTTTTGTGCGTGTAGGTCTTCACTGGAGCACCATCACCGCCTTCATCTTCTCTGACTCTGTTCGCCCTACTCTACTCATCTTCCAATCTACAGCTGCCCTCACTCGACACGGCTTCATCTCCTAAGGGTAGTTGTAGCTTCAATTGACACAAGAGCAACTCCAACAGCAACAATTGGAGCATCATCTTCAACTACAGCTCACACAGGCTTCACGCGAAGGAAAGCTTAGTCTTTAGTCCCACATTGTGTGGGACAAATCCACAGCAGCGCATAAATCAGATTCTTGCCATCTAATTCTTGACCCCGAATGCACGAGGGTGAGGTCCTCCCATGCACGCACCAGCACACATGCCCTCGCCCACAGTTCACGCCATGTGGGTCTGGGCTTGGATCTAATTACCCGATTACTATTCATTTAGGTCTAAAGAGAAAGAAATTTGAAGAGGAGGGAGGGGGGTTTTGCATTGTAGCACCCTTGGGATTCGTGCCCCCCCCTCTCCTTACTCAATACTTACCCATTCTTGAGCATTGCTGAGCGTTGTTTCTGCTGAGTCATGCCTCTACGCAGTGCTTTACCTTAGTTGTTCTGAGGCCTTGAGAGTTAAGGTGTCTGTGCCTTAAACTCGACGTCCAATTAGCTGCTTTGCCTTGGTTCTGATATTGCCATGGAAATTTGGTTGTGGTTACTGTTCAAATATTTGAGTTTGATTAGAAGTTAGGGTTAATTTGGTGGTTTCAACCACCATTTTCACCCCATTCTTTTTGCACTTTTCACTCCATTCTTTTTGCACTTTGATACCTAACATTCTGAGATATACTTCTGACATATATTGCGTATCATTTTTGGTTGTTTTATTCACTTATTCTCTTTGATAATTGTGATTAGTGGATTGATTTGCTTAACTTGCTCCTTATAAACGACCTCGGACTCCTTTCTTTAAATGTTTATTCAGTTTTGTTGACTATACTGCAACGTATATTTTAAACTCGATGAAAGTGCATTCAACAGGAGGGAGAAAATTCTTGAGGGGAGAGTCCCCAATCCAAATATCCATCCAGAAGTTAAGCTTACCTTTCATAATCTCCTAGTGAATGAAAGGTTTTATGTTGTTGTAGGCCAAGGATAAGGAGTTAAGTCTATTAGGGAGACTATGGAGAGAGTTATGAGACAAACCATAAAGGTTTCGCATCATAGAAGCATAGGGCGAATCCCAAAACATAACTAAAGAGAGGTCCCTGATGCTTAGACCTCCAAGATGAAGGGGCTTACAAATGGATGACCAGGATATCCAATGTCTCTCCTCAATAGTAGAATTCCAAAAGAAGTTGGCAAAAGTGGACTCCAAATTATGAATCACGTGAATGGGACACCAATAATAGACAACACATGAATGGGAATGGAAGAAAGGAACATGGATTTAGTGACAAAGCCTATTGGGCAGTATAGAGCTACAACTTAGATCTTTCTAAGGCTGGAACCCACAGAAAGCTTCAGCTAAGCAAGATTGATGAATTACGCCTTGATACGTGTGAGAACTCGCGAATCTACAAACTGCGGGTTAAAGCCTTTCATGACAAGTACATATCTAGAAAGATCTTCCACCCTGGTCAGAAGGTCCTACTCTTCAATGCCCAACTCAAACTCTTCCCTGGGAAACTGTGATCTAAGTGGGTCAGACCATATATTGTCTGATAGACTTTTGGAAATGGAGCCGTCGAGATCAGTCCACTCAGCCATGATTCCGAACCTTTCGTCGTGAACGGTCAGAGACTCAAACCGTTCATTGACGTAACCATTACAGATTTAGCTGAGTCATCATTTATCCTTCATTTTCCCTGAGCTTATTGCGGCCAGTCGATGGCGTAAAACTCAGTACTTAACGGGAGGCAGCCCGTCATTCTTTTTGAAAAACCAAAACCTTTTCTGACATTTCTCTACACTTTAGGTTCATTCCTTAGGACAGCCGACTTCACCTCAGGTACTCGTACCTGGGATTAGAAATCGTCCACAACTGTCACCTTAACCCATCCACTCACCTAAATATCTGCCCTAATGCTTGAACCTGACCAAATAGAAACCCACCTAATGTACAATGAGGACATTGAAAACCTTAGGCATAGGGGGGGGTATGAAAGTGCAATGAAATGACATAACAAGAAAATATTTCAACAAAAAAATCCGCATATACAAAAAAAAAAAAACTTTGGAGGAGGAAGAAAATGCTGGTAAATTTATAGAAGGAGGAGGAGAAAAAGAGCAGAATGCTAAAAAGGAACATAAAATGAAAAAGAAAAGGGATAGTCATTAGTAATAAATTAAGGAATTAACCAAAGTTCTAAACCACATTAAGGAAAAGTAAAGCGAAAGTGCACAACAAGATTAGTAAGAACGCAAACCTTGGGCATTCTTGGCTAGTCTCTTAGTACCCATTAAGATCTAGATATTCCTCAAGAGGTTGAGGAAAATGAAAAGCTTAAGTATTAAGTCTAAGGCTTAGGGAGTATTCGGCCTCGTTAACTGACCTTCAGTTTACGTGACTCAGTAACCTAAGCACCCAAATTCACACACACAGTCTAGTTGAGCGAGCATAAATATCAAAATCACGCAGAAGCGTTTCAAATATTTTGAAAATGTCACCTAGATTAGGAGCGGCCGATCAACACAAGTTGATTTGGACGAGTTCCCGGCGCGGAGAGGTGGGAAATTCCCCTCGAAGATGCGTAACAACATATCATCTCCTCAGTACTTATCTCGTAGGAAATTTACATATCCTACTGGGGGCATGTAAGCACTCTGCTGGATCAGATTTCATGGATGGCATTATCACGAAGTGTCATTTGCCAGGGTCTGAATTCGGTCATAGAGCACCATGGACGGGATTATCTCAAAATCTCGAAAGCCAGGGTTCTAGGGGTTACCATGGGCGGTGCTATCTCGAAGCATCGATTACCAGGGACATTTGAGGATTGATGATGGGGACGAGGAATCCGATACAGACCGAGTTGTGAAGCCAATCCTAAGCTAGAATTAAAAAGAAAAGAGAGAGAAAACTCTCCAAACAAATAAACCTTTTGTCTCTTTCTCACAAAATGCACTACAGACTGAACCAAGGCTAAAAATATCTCAAGCACGGGTGCTTTAACCACGGAGTCCAATAAACTTTAGGTTAATTCCCGTAGGTCTTAAAAACCTTTGCTAAAGACTGAGGCTAAAGCTAGACAGATCTGGATCTTGATTGGTACTAGGGTACCTTTTAGGCCTATGGTTGGCATTCTGACCTAATTAAGGATACAAGAGAAAAAGCACTTATCAAATTTGATGAAAGGAATTCATGGTCTAGAATAGAAGTTAAAACCTTAAATTTTTGCTAAGGGACTAGCAAAAAATAGGTGATGAGAACCTCATCATGAGCCATAACTAGCTCATTTTGACCTAATACAGAGAATAAAAGCTCCTACATAACCTTAGAAAGGCTTGGCTCAGAGAGATTCTAAGTTTGCAAAGAAAACATAAACTCAGGGGTAAAAATGCAATTTCACCAATCCGATCTGAAAATAAGGTAACTAAGGGCCCAAACATAGGTCAAAACAACCTAATAAGAAGAAAAGTGGGATGAGATGACTCAATAAGGGCTACAGCAACCCCAAAGAATTAAATGACAGCCTGTAACTCTAAAAATAAACCCACTTCAATTCACGTGGTTCGAGGTAAGTTAAAAATCAACTAAACCCTCTAAAATTCATATAAAAATAATCTATAGTGTTTAGGACTTTCAATTAGGCCTTAGGAACCCATTTTGACCTACATTGAGAACCATGCCCAATTAACAACTTAATTTGGGTTTTTGCGTAAATTGACCGGTCAAACAAGGTTTAAGATAGAAATAAAATTCACCATCAGAATCCTTAGGTCCTAATTAGTCATGCATAAAAACTTGGGCCTAAGAAGAAACCTTCTTGACCAACTTTACACTTTGGTCCTCATATATTTACTTTTTGGCCCTCAACTTTTGAACCCTCGCATTTTGGCCCCTAACTCTCCTTCATTCTTTGCGTTTAGGTCCCTCCTGCAAAACCTGCGCAGCACCATGCTCCGGCGACCTTGCGCGGAGCATGGCACCGCGCAGGGTAAGGGAGGGGCCCTGGCAAGTCAATGGGGGGTACCCTGCATCGTCAGCCATCGCAGGGACACCCCCCTGGGTACTGCGACCGCCCATACCACCCGTGCGAACGCACGGACGGTATGGGTCTCCTTCCTCCGGCGTCCTCTGGCGAGGGAGACACGTCGTCTCCCTCCGCCCTCCTCTCTGATTCCGCCCCTATAAATACCCCCGTCGCTCCGCCGTTCTTCGCAGCTCGGATCTGACGGAGACACCCCCCTAAATTCCTCCCTTCCCACTCCGACAGACGCCCCCTTGCTCCGGCGGCCATCTCCTCCTCCTCGTCACCCTGCCGCACTACCAGCAGCAGGGTTACCTTCCCTCGATCCTTCCACGTCACGCCGCACCCAGCTAGCGCCTCTCCGGTACCTTCCTCGCCACCGCCCCTTCCTCTGGGCAATTTCTTCTCCGGCGACAGTCGATACAACTGTCGCCTGCGCCAACCCCTCCTCGTCCAGCTTAGCAGGTAGAACTTCTCCTCTTCTTCCCCTCTTTCTTTTCCATACTGAAACCCTTACTGTCGGCCCCGATTTCCCACCGATCACCCTCACCTTCTCCACCTCCGGCCAAACTCCGACGAACCGCTCCCATCGCTCCAGCACCCCACACGGCTCGCCGACCTGTGCATAACCTCCACCTCGTCACCCTGATCCTCTTCCACCCCTCCTCTTCCCACCAAACGCCCTCTGCAGATCCACCAAACACACCCACTTCTCCGCCCGCAGTTTGACCTAGGGCGATCCGTTGGCTCCACCACGCCCACTACAAACCATCCGACCACCTTCGCCGTGCCACGGCGAAGGTCCCTCGCCTGTCTGATTAGGCCGAGAGGCCGTTCTTCTGTGACCAGCTGACTCGCCCGCCGTCGCCATTACTGAGCAGGCAGAGCTCCTTCGCCTGCAGGTGCAGGCACGCCTTCGCCCAGGTTCGACTCCCAGGTTGCGCGGGGCATCTCCGCGAAACATCCCAGGCTCACAGTTGGGGTGAAGGCCGCGCGTGAAGCCACGATCGCCCACTGCTCCCTCCGCGACGGGCGCTCAATTGGGGTGGGACATTTAGTCCCACCTCGGAACTTCTCAGAGGCGTGCGGACGCATAAAGGCAAAGAGTGCCTTATGCTGTCTGCCTCCTGACCACGGGGTGAGGTCCCTCTCACCCGACCCGGCCTCGTCCGTGACCACGCTCCGCGGACCTGGCCCGACCTGATTAAACCGACCTGCACTCCTCGCCCACCACCGCACGCCGGTGGGCCTGGACCCGGGCGCGACTGATGAGAACCTCATCATGAGCCATAACTAGCTCATTTTGACCCAATACAAAGGATAAAAGCTCGTACATAACTCAAGGAAAGGCTTAACTCAGAGAATTCTGAGTTTAAGGAGAAAACAAGTCATAAGGGGTAAAAATGCAGTTTTACCAGTATAATCTGCATACAGGGTAATTCAGGGTCCAAACATAGGTCAAAGCAACTTAATAAGAATAAAAGTGGGATGAGATGATCTAGCAAGGGCTACAGCAATTCCAAGGAACTAAATGATAATCTGTAACCCTAAAACAAACCCACTTCAATTCACGAGGTTCAAGGCAAAGCAAAAATGGAATAAACCCTCTAAAATTCATAGAAAAATAATCTCTAGGGTTTAGAACCTTCAATTTGACCTTAGGAACCCATCTCGACCTACATTGAGAACCATACCCAATTAATAACTTAATTTGGGTATTTGCGTAAATTGACCAGTCAAACAAGGTTTAATCTAGAAATAAAATTCACCATCAGATTCCTTAGGTCCTAATTAGTCATGTATAAAAACTTGAGCCTAAGAAGAAACCTTCTTGACCAACTTTACACTTTGGTCCTCATATATTTACTTTTTGGCCCTCAACTTTTGAACCCTCGCATTTTGGCCCCTAACTCTCCTTCGTTCTTTGCGTTCAGGTCCCCCCTGCAAAACCTGCCAGCACCATGCTCCGGCGACCTTACGCGGAGCATGGCGCCGCGCAGGGTGAGGGGGAGAGCCTGGCAAGTAAACCGGGGGTGCCCTGCGTCGTCAGCCGTCGCAGGCACACCCCCCTGGTCGCTGTAACCCACCATACCGGCCGTGCGAACGCACGGACGGTATGGGTTTCCATCTCCGACGTCCTCCGGCGAGGGAGACACGTCGTCTCTCTCCGCCTTCCTCCCTGATTCGGTCCCTATAAATACCCCCGTCGCTCCACCGTTCTTCCCAGCTCGGATCTGACGGAGAAAACCCCCAACTTTCCTCTCTGCTCACTCCGGCAGACGCCCACCAGCTCCGGCGGTTCTTCCTCCTCCTCCTCTTCGCTCTGCCGCAATACCAGCAGCAGAGACTTCTTCCCCTGCTCTTCCCGCACCACGCCGCACCCAGCTGGCGCCTCTCCGGCCCTCTACTCGCCGCCGCCCCTTCCCCCGGGCATCTTCTTCTCCGGCGACAGTCGATACGACTGTCGCCCTGCTCCGGCCCCTTTCGTCTCCGTAGCTAGGTCAGAACTTCTCCCCATCTCCCCCTCTTTCTTTTCCTCACTGTCTTTTATTTGATTAAACCCTCGACCGCTCCTGTCCACCGTCACCCCCTTCGTCTCCGGCCACCCTCCGGCGAGCCGCTCCCATCACCCCAGCAACCCACACGGCTCGCCGACCACCGCAGAACCTCCGCCTCCTCACCCTGATCAACCCCCGCCCTTCCACTTCCCCCACATCACCCTCTGCAACCCCACCGAACAAACCCATCTTCCGACCCACAGTCCGACCTAGGGCAGCCCTTGCACGCCGCCCCACGCCTCGCCACCACCCACACGAGCTTCGCCGCACTCTGGCGAAGCTCCCGGCACCTTCTGATTAGGCCGAGAGGCCGTTTTGCTGTGAACAGGTCACCCGACCTCCGCCGCCATCGCCGTGCAGAAGGAGCTGCTTCCGCCTGCAGCTGCAGGCGCACCACGCCCAGATTCGACTCCCAGGCCTTGCGAGGCATTTCGACAAAACGTCAGGCTGCAGCTGAAGCGAAGCCCTCGCGCGAAGGCCTCGCGTAACGCCGCGATTACCAGCTGTCTCCTCCGCGTGGGCGCCAACTCGGGGTGGGACATTTAGTCCCACCTCGGAAATCTCTGAAGAGGCGCAGCGGTATAAAGTGAAAAAGTGCTGGAGGCTTATTGCCTCAGCACACGGGGTGAGGTCCCCTTCACCCGCCCGGTTACCCGGTCTTGTCCGCGCTCACGCCCCGCGGACCTGGCCCGACCCGACTTAGACTGACCTGCACTCCTCGCCCACCACGCACGCCGGTGGGCCTGGACCCGGGCGCGACCCGTACCCGGCTACCCGGCAGCTCTGGGAGAGCTATCCTATGAGCGGATTCTGTGAGAGAGAGACGCGGGGGGAGGGTAGAGATAGGTTTTGCCCCTCTCTCTGATCAAGCTGTGTAAGTGTGCAGGCACAGGTGAAGAAGAAGGACCGCGGAAGAAGAAGAAAGCTAAGGGAGACACTGTAGCAACAAGCGGTTTAAGTCGTCTGATTGAAAAATCAGACGACGTCCTGAAGGGAAAAGAAGAAGGAAGGAGAGACGACGTCCTGACAGGTAAAGGAAAAGAAGAAGGAAGGAGAGACGACGTCCTGACAGGTAAAAGAAAAGAAGAAAGAAGAAGATCTGAAGAACAAAAGAACAAGGAAGAACAGCAGAAGAAGAAGAACAAAAGAAGAAGAAGAACAAAAGAACAAGGAAGAACAACACAGGTGAAGAAGAGGACCACAAGGAGATAAACACAAAAGAAGAACAGGAAGAACAAAAGCTAAAGAGGAGAAAGACAAAGAGAAAGAAAAGAAGAAAAGAAGAAGAACTCAAACTTTCATCTCTCTCCCTCTCTCTCTCTCTCTTTATTTTTTTTTTTTTTGTAATAGAACATGTATATCTCTAGAATACAACTTGCTCCCTGAGTTCGACCTCGGGAACTCTCTTTTATTTTCCGAGTAAAAAAAATTTATATATTTGAAATGATGGCAATAACTGGCTATACTACAACGCTATAACAATAAAACCTGGTTATCTCTCGAAGCCAACGTTTCAGCGACTCGTACCCGATTAGCCGGTTGCTCTGGGAGAGCTGTCCTAAGAGCGAACTTTGAGAGAAAGAGACGCGCGGGGGAGAGGGGTAGAGTAGGTTTTGCCCTGACTCTGAACTCTTGAGCGTGCAGGCACAGGTGAAGAAGAAGGAAGCTCAGGGAGACACTGTAGCAACAAGAGGTTTAAGTCGTCTGATTTGAAAATCAGACAACGTCCTGAAGACAGGTGAAGGCAAAGAAGAAGGAAGGCGAGGCAGAGGAAAGAGAGGAACACAGAGCAGCCAAGTGAAGACTCTGCAGACATCAGAAGACAAAGAAGAAGAAGAAAAGAAGAGAGAAGGAGCAGCCAAGTGAAGAAACAAAAAGCAGAAGAAGAAGAGCACGGGAGGCAGATCTGAAGCAAGAAAAGAAGAAGAAGAAGAACAGGAAGAACAAAAGCCAAAGACAGAGAAAGAAAGAAGAGAAGAAGAAGAAGCCAAACTTTCATCTCTCTCTCTCTTTATTTTTGAAATAAAACATGTATATCTCTAGAATTCGACTTGCTCCCTTAGTTCGACCTCGGGAGAACTGTATTTTCCGAGTAACAAATATTAGCAAATGATGGCAATAACTATCTGTACTACAACGACTTAAGAAAAGCTAGTTGCTGCCACCGTTTCGCCAGTTGGCGCCGTTGCCGGGGAGCAACGGCTATTCCAGAGGTAAACATTTCTGTTTCTTTCTAATAATCTCCTCTCTTTTGTGCAGCTACAGGAAATCAAGAAGACAAGCAACCGCACGACAACCACTCCGAGGATAGGTAATTTTTTTTTCCTCTCGCCATTAACCCCTAAACTCTAAAGAGGAAGAAAAGAAAAGAACAAGCAATATAGGGCTAACCTGTCTTCTATACTTAGTAAACCATAAAAAGTTGCATGTTTTCAACCCATTATTTCTGCACACTATTAAGGGTATTTAAGGGCTAACACATTCTTGCTTGAGCCCTAATTACCCAACAAAGAACTAACTGGACCAAATAGAGCCAACATAAGATTCAACATTAGGGTTTTAAAGACACTACTTAAATCAAGAATGGAGAAAATCCAAAAGAAGTGTGCCTAAACCATTGATTGAAAATACCTATCCAAAGAAACCCTAAAATAAGTTTGGCTCTTTAAACACTTGAACCCTAAAAAGACAAAGACCTAATAAGCAAAACTAGCAGGTAAAGTTGACCATTTGGGTCAACTAACCTTCAAATTAGGTCACTCTTTGCACTTAAAAGACTAAAGTTCAAGTGGAACCCTAAGCACCTTGCTCTTGAACTAAAATTGGTAGACTTAAGAGGTCAAGATCCCCATTCTGGTCTACCTGGAACCGCAGTGACAAGAGAGGTCGAGTGGGGGAAACCCTGTAACCCGTGGGGACGCTCTACCGTGTAGGGGTCTTCGCGAGACTCACCCTCTCTGGCTGCCCAGGTAATTCTCAGGTGGTCGATCTTTCTGATCAAGGGGTCCATCTGCCCCGCACCTCTATAGTCACCCAACACATTTTTGGGTGTCTTGATTGGGTCCAGCACCTTCTAAACTCATCTCTTCCAACAGTGCATGTACGGTAGGAGGTCCTTAAGACCACCCTTAAGACCTCCTTTAGAAATTCACTCTCGTCAAGGCAAAGCCTCGACGCCCGTGTTTGTGCAGCAACCCCCTCACATTATTCTCTCTTCTGATTCAGAACCAAGTTCTTCTTCTTCCCCCATCATGGCTCAGCCAGTTGAGGAAGAAAACAACCTGGAGCACCAGCTCCAGCGACTCAACGACCTCTTCCAAAACTTTGTACACCCACCGCAGCGTCCCATGATGCGGGACCATTATAATCCTGCTGCGGTGGCCATCGAGCCTCGAGTCAGAATCCCAATTGGAGGACCTGATTCTGAATTGAAGCCCAATATGATTCATGCTATACCTAAATTCCATGTGCTTAATTCTGAAGATCCCTTCCAGCACATCAAACAGCTAAAGCATCTGGCCCAAACTTTTTGGTCAGACGCACAAAATCGGGATATTCTTCTCATGAAGATGTTCTCCTTTTCTCGTATGGACAAGGCCGCCCATTGGTACCAAACTCAGACCCGGCCAATCAACAATTGGGAAGAACCTCAGTCCGAGTTCCTGAAAAAGTTCTTCCCTGTTGGACGGACCAACGCCTTGCGCCATCAGATTACACACTTCACCCAACAAACAGGGGAACCTCTCCATGAGGCATGGGATCGTTTTCAGGATCTCATGAGAAAGTGCCCCCATCATGGAGTTCCTAAATGGGAACAAGTCCAATCTTTTTACCAGGGACTCCGTGAGGACATCCGTCTTTTCGTCAATGCAACCTGCGGAGGAAATATCATGGGTCAACATGAAGACACCGTGTGGGAGATTCTCGAAAACATGTGCGAGAACTCCATCAACAATGACTCCATGGGATTATTCGACAGGACGAATACCCGCGCAGCGATGAATCTCAGGGGAGCACACGAGACGCAGGGCCTGTCCGCATCAGTCGACTTGGAGTTAATGGCCAGTCGATTGGACAAGGTCTCGATTATCGAAAAGAAGGTGGATGAGCTGACTCAGCATCTGCAGCGAGCCACCTCTGCGCATAACCCTTTCGCACAGCCTCCTTCCACAAGGGAAACTGTGCAAAACATTCTCCATCGATCTTCTCCTAGGATGGACCCATCATCCGAATCTTTGCCCGGAGGTCCCTCCGATTCCTTCTTCACCTGCCAGGGAAATTCCATTCCCTCTTTCTCTAACTCTCTGGAGGTTCCTCAGACCTACGAGGACCTCAACGCCATCCAGAACGACCCGTTCTCCAACACCTATAATCCTGGATGGCGTAACCATCCTAACTTTCAGTGGACGGGAAATTCCCAAACCCAAAGACCATCCTTCCAACCCCGCCCACAACCTCCTCATCCTTACCAGCCGCCTCAGCCTTGGCCCAACCCTACTTATCCATCTGGGCCAAATCAAGATCAAATGTCCCTTATCCTTCAGACCCTAGCTGACATTCAAAGAACAAATGCGGCTATTCAGAAACAACACAAGGACGAACTAACAGAGGTCCGAAACCAATTGACCTAGTTGGCAAACTCTCGCCAGCCAGGTACTCTTCCTTCCCAACCTCTGCCTAATCCTAATAACGTGCCAACCCAGCGGCGCATTATGAACCCAAACCCGGGCCATGCCCATATGATTTATCAGGCCCCCTCTGTTCCTTCACCTGACAGGATAAAGGCCTCCACTTCTTTTGCAGGTTACCAGCAGCAAGCTATCTTACCCAATCCCAACCAAAACCAGGCAGGACTTAATTCCGTAACGACCCGTAGTGGTAAGGAAACCCATGACCCACCTCATCCGAACCACTCCAAGCCAGGTATTGATCCCAAGCCTAGGACAGTAATCCAGGACGTCCCCACCCCTGTCCCAGATCCACAACCTGGACCTATCCTAGAAGAACCAACCAAGATCCCATTTCCCGAGGCCTTGACCAAGGGAAAGAAGACCACCAAGCCCGTGGCACCTGAGGAGGACCTGGTCAAGCTCTTTGAGCAGGTCCACATAAACATCCCCTTGATGGATGCAATCCGTCACGTACCAGCTTACGCACGATTTTTAAAGAATGTGTGTACACCCCAGCGTAAGCCGCGAACCAAGGGTGGGAGCCCAATTGTTCTGTCAAAGCAAGCCAGCTTTGTAATCCTCAGTAAACTCCCACCCAAGGCAAAAGATCCTGGTACTCCCCTGATCTCCTGCAAGATAGGTGCTACCCAATTTGATAGAGCTTTGCTAGACTTAGGTGCATCCATAAACCTGATACCCACATCCTTACTTGACCATCTAGAAGAATCTGAGCTAAAACCAGCCGAGGTGACATTACAATTAGCAGATCGATCTATAAAGTCACCAAAAGGGATTCTCGAGGATGTTATCGTAAGAGTGCGGGATTTCTATTTCCCAGTGGACTTTATAGTCTTAGATATGGACGCGCCTAAAAACCCTAGGGATACACCAATCATTCTAGGGAGACCTTTCTTGGCTACTGCTAGAGCCAACATCAGCTGTGAGGAGGGCCAAATAGAGCTTAAATTTGGAGATCAAACCTTAAAAATTGATATATTTAAGGCCCAACAAGGAATTAATTGCGGTGTCATCGAACAGATTTGTGACGTCAGGACTTTGGTTGATGAATCACACTTCCAGAATGACTCGATTATGCCTCATCAATCACAGAAAGATCTTGACCCGCAAACAGAGGAGTCGAATCCAGACATACACAACCCAGTAACTCCTACCCTTGAACCTCACATCTACACTGAACCACCCGCTGCTGCTGATAACCCTATCCTCGAGTTAAAGCCTCTTCCTGCTCACTTGAAATACATCTTTTTGGGTTCCAATCAGACCCTTCCTGTGATTATCAATTCCAACCTCAATCCCGAACAGGAATCCCGTCTGATTGCTGTCCTCCAACAACATCGCAGAGCCATCAGGTGGACTCTCGATGATTTGACTGGAATAAGCCCCTCTTATTGTACTCATCATATCTATTCAGAAGAAGGCACGCGACCTTATCGTGAAATGCAGAGACGTTTAAACCCTAATCTGCAGGAGGTCGTGAAAAAGGAGATCATTAAGTGGTTAGATGCCGGGATCATCTACCCGATCTCCGATAGTCGTTGGGTGAGCCCAATTCAAGTTGTGCCTAAGAAGGCAGGACTCACCACCATGACGACTGAAATCGGAGAAATCATTCCTACCCGAGTAGCCAATGCGTGGAGAGTCTGTATAGATTACCGCCGACTCAATTCCTCCACGAAGAAGGATCATTTCCCACTACCCTTCATTGATCAAATTCTCGAGAAACTAGCGGGAAATAGGTTCTTCTTCTTTCTTGACGGGTACTCCGGTTATAACCAGGTGGCAATCCATCCTGAGGACCAAGAAAAGACCACATTCACCTGCCCCTTCGGAACGTATGCTTTCCGAAGGATGCCTTTCGGTCTTTGCAATGCACCCGCTTCTTTTCAGCGATGCATGCTCGCCATATTCTCAGATATGGTAGGTGATTTCCTGGAAGTCTTCATGGATGACTTTTCAGTCTTTAGAGAATCTTTTGATGATTGCCTCCAACACTTGGTCCAGATACTCAGGCGATGCATTGAGGTGAACTTGGTTCTTTCCTGGGAAAAGAGCCATTTCATGGTGCCTGAGGGAATTGTCCTGGGACACTCAATTTCGGGAAAAGGCATCCAGGTGGATCGAGCTAAGGTTGATCTGATTTCTCGCCTTCCTGTACCTAGCTCGATCAGGGACATCCATTCCTTTTTAGGGCACGTCGGTTTTTACCGCCGTTTCATTCCAGATTTCTCGAAAATCGCGCGCCCCTTGACTTCTCTTCTCTCTAAGGATGTACCTTTTGAAATCTCCAAGGAATGCACGCTAGCCTTTGAAAACCTGCGTGACCGAGTCACCCAGGCACCTATCCTACAATCCCCTGACTGGTCTCAACCCTTTGAGATCATGTGCGATGCGTCTGACTTCGCTGTAGGAGCGGTCCTGGGGCAGAAAGCTGACGGGAAACCCGTGGTCATCTACTACGCTAGCAAGACACTTGACGAGGCTCAGTGTAACTATACGGTTACGGAGAAAGAGCTGCTAGCCGTAGTATTTACCCTTGAAAAATTCCGATCGTATCTTCTGGGTTCACATGTCATCATCTACTCGGATCACACGGCTGTAAGGCATCTCCTTGCCAAGAAGGACGCGAAGCCCCGACTAATTCGTTGGATCTTACTGTTGCAAGAATTCGATCTTGAGATTCCCGACAAGGCGGGAAGGCAGAATGTGGTAGCCGACCATCTGTCCCATCTTCCTTCTGAGATCATCAACCCTTCCGAACCCATCACGGAACATTTTCCTGATGAGCACCTACTTTCTGTTGGTACTAGACTTCCATGGTTTGCTAATATAGTAAACTACTTGGCATCTCATCAGACACCGTCTGGTTGGCCAAAGGCCAAGAAAGACAAATTGCGTTATGATTCCAAGTATTACATTTGGGAAGACCCGTACCTTTTCCGCATAGGTGCTGATCAAATTATTCGGAGATGCATCCCAGAAGAGGAAATCAGCAATATCATATCTTTCTTCCATGACCAGGCATGCGGTGGGCATTTCTCAGGCCATAAAACCACATCCAAAGTCCTCCAGTGTGGCTTCTACTGGCCTACACTTTTCAAAGACGCATACAGTCACTGCAAGGCATGCAGTCGTTGCCAGACTTTGGGCAACATGAACCATCGTGACATGATGCCTTTGCAGCCGATTCTCGTATGCGAAATCTTCGATGTATGGGGGATTGATTTTATGGGCCCCTTTCCTGTTTCGGATGGTTTCGAGTACATTCTACTTGCAATGGACTACGTGTCCAAATGGATCGAAGCCATACCGACCCGAACCTCCAATCACAAGATTGTTCTTAAGTTCATACATCAAAACATTTTCTCAAGGTTCGGGATTCCCCGTGCTATTATCTCTGATGGGGGGACCCATTTTACAAATGCTCAGTTTAGATCACTGATGGCCAAATTTGGGGTGTCTCATCGAATCTCTACTCCTTACCACCCCCAAACAAATGGTCTAGCTAAGCTATCAAATCGGGAGATCAAGAAAATCCTGCAAGTCACTGTTCGGCCTGACAGGAAGGACTGGTCGTCCTGACTTCCAGAAGCATTGTGGGCCTATAGGACCACCCACAAGACCCAATTGGGCATGTCTCCCTTTAGATTGGTGTACGGAAAGGCATGCCACATTCCCGTAGAACTGGAGCATAAAGCCTATTGGGCAGTACGGAACTGTAATCTAGATCTTTCCAAGGCTGGAACCCACAGAAAACTCCAAATCAGCGAGATCGATGAATTACGCCTAAACGCGTACGAGAACTCGCGAATCTACAAGGAGCGGGTTAAAGCCTTCCACGACAAACACATCTCGAGAAAGATCTTTCATCCTGGTCAAAAGGTCCTACTCTTTGATGCCCGACTCAAACTTTTCCCGGGAAAACTGAGGTCCAAGTGGGTCGGACCGTATTTAGTCCGACAGGTTTTTGGAAATGGAGCCATTGAAATCAGTCCACTCAGCCATGATTCCGAACCTTTCATCGTGAACGGTCAGAGACTCAAACCGTTCATTGATGTGACTTCTACTGATTCGGCTGAATCATCCCTCATTCTCCATTCCCCTTGAACTTACTGCGCCCGGCCAATGGCGTAAAACTCAGCGCTTAACGGGAGGCAGCCCTTCATTTCTTGAAAATCTAAAACCTTTTTCTGACACCATTGTGCACTTAAGGTTCACCCTTTAAAACAGCCGACTCCACCTCAGATGCTTGCATCTGAGATTAGAAATCGTCCGCAGAATTCATCCCAACCCATTCACTCACAAAAATATCTGTCTTAAGGAATAAATTAAGTAAATAAAAACCCCTAAATCACAATGAGGACATTGCAAGTTTTAGGCATGGGGGGGTATAAGTGCAAAACTTGTAGGAAAAAAGGTTTTAAACAAAAAATTCATATATGCCAAAAACACCATAAAAATTAAAAATTTTTCAAAATAAAAAGAATAAGAGGAGAAAGGAAATTTTGAGGAGAAGGAAAAGAAACAAAATGAAAAGGAGCACAAAAAGATGAAAGAAAAGAGCAATAGTCATTAGTAAGAAGCTAAGGAATTAACCTTAGTCTAGACCATTTTTTCAAGAAAAGAAATGAAAAGTGCTTGGTAAGATTAGTAAGAACGCAAACCTTAGGCATTCTTGATAGACTCTTAGTACCCATTAAGATCTAGACAATCCTCAAGAGGTTGAGAAAAATGAAAAGCTTAAGTACTAGGTCCAAGGCTTAGGAAGTATTTGACCTCTCTAACTAACTTCTGGTTTATGGGACTCAGTAACCTAAGCACCCTAACCTCACACACAGCCTGGTTCAGCAAGCGTAAAAATCAAAATCACGCAGAAGCGTCAAAAAAATTCTGAAAAGTACACCTAGAGTAGGAGCGGCCGATCAACACAAGTTGATTTGGACGAGTTCCCAGCGCAGAGAGGCGGGAAATCCCCTCAAAGATGCGTAACAAAATATCATCTCCTCGGTGCTTGTCTCTTAAGATATTCACATATCCTACTGGGGGCATGTAAGCACCCTGCTGGTTCAGATTCCATGGATGGCATTATCACGAAGTGTCAACTGCCAGGGTCTGGACGCGGCCACGGAACACCATGGATGGGATTATCTCGAAATCTCAATAGCCAGGGTTCTGGGGGTTGCCATGGGCGGTGCTATCTCGAAGCATCGATCGCCAGGAACCCTTGAGGATTGATGATGGGGACAAGGAATCTGATACAGACCGTGTTGAAAAGCCAATCCTAAGCTAGAATTAAAAAGAAAAGGAGAGAGAAAACTCTCCAAAAATAGAAAAATTTTCTACCTCTCTCTCTTACAAAACGCACTGCGAACTGAACCGGGGCTAAAATCGTTTCAAGCACGGGGTGCTTTAACTACAAAGTCCAATAAACCTTAGGTTAGTTCTTGTGGGTCTTAAAAACCTTTGCTAAGGACTGAGGCTGAGGCTAGACAGATTTGGATCTTGATTGGTACTAGAGTACCTTTTAAGCCTATGGTCAGCATTCTAACCTAATCTAAGTTTAAATGAAAGAGCACTTATCTGAAGCTATTAAAGAACTTCATGGTCTAGAACAAGGGTTGAAACCTTAAGTTTTTGCTAAGGGACTAGCAAAAGCTAGGCATGGGGGTATGATGAGAACCTCATCATGAGCCATAACTAGCTCATTTTGACCTAATACAGAGAATAAAAGCTCCTACATAACCTTAGAAAGGCTTGGCTCAGAGAGATTCTGAGTTTGCAAAGAAAACATAAACTGAGGGGTAAAAATGCAATTTCACCAATCCGATCTGAAAATAGGGTAACTCAGGGCCCAAACATAAGTCAAAATAACCTAATAAGAAGAAAAGTGGGATGAGATGACTCAATAAGGGCTACAGCAACCCCAAAGAATTAAATGACAGCCTGTAACCCTAAAAATAAACCCACTTCAATTCACGTGGTTCGAGGCAAGTTAAAAATCAACTAAACCCTCTAAAATTCATATAAAAATAATCTATAGGGTTTAGGACTTTCAATTTGGCCTTAGGAACCCATTTTGACCTACATTGAGAACCATGCCCAATTAACAACTTAATTTAGGTTTTTGCGTAAATTGACCGGTCAAACAAGGTTTAAGCTAGAAATAAAATTCACCATCAGAATCCTTAGGTCCTAATTAGTCATGCATAAAAACTTGGGCCTAAGAAGAAACCTTCTTGACCAACTTTACACTTTGGTCCTCATATATTTACTTTTTAGCCCTCAACTTTTGAACCCTCGCATTTTGACCCCTAACTCTCCTTCGTTCTTTGCGTTTAGGTCCCTCCTGCAAAACCTACGCAGCACCATGCTCCGGCGACCTTGCGCGGAGCATGGCGCCGCGTAGGGTGAGGGAGGGGCCCTAGCAAGTCAATGGGGGGTACCCTGCGTCGTCAGCCACCGCAGGGACACCCCCTGGGTACTGCGACCGCCCATACCGCCCGTACGAACGCACGGACGGTATGGGTCTCCTTCCTCCGGCGTCCTCCGGCGACGGAGACACGTCGTCTCCCTCCGCCCTCCTCTCTGATTCCGCCCCTATAAATAGCCCCGTCGCTCCGTCGTTCTTCGCAGCTCGGATCTGACGGAGACACCCCCCTAAATTCCTCCCTTCCCACTCCGACAGACTCCCCCTTGCTCCGGCGGCCATCTCGTCCTCCTCCTCGTCGCCCTGCCGCACTACCAGCAGCAGGGTTACCTTCCCTCGATCCTTCCGCGTCACGCCGCACCCAGCTGGCGCCTCTCCGGTCCCTTCCTCGCCGCCGCCCCTTCCTCTGGGCAATTTCTTCTCCGGCAACAGTCGATACGACTGTCGCCTGCGCCAACCCCTCCTCGTCCAGCTTAGCAAGTAGAACTTCTCCTCTTCCTCCCCTCTTTCTTTTCCATACTGAAACCCTTACTGTCGGCCCCGATTTCCCACCGATCACCCTCACCTTCTCCACCTCCGGCAAAACTCCAGCGAACCGCTCCCATCGCTCCAGCACCCCACACGGCTCGCCGACCTATGCATAACCTCCACCTCGTCACCCTGATCCTCTTCCACCCCTCCTCTTCCCACCAAACGCCCTCTGCAGATCCACCAAACACACCCACTTCTCCACCCGCAGTTTGACCTAGGGCGATCCGTTGGCTCCACCACGCCCACTGCAAACCATCCGACCACCTTCGCCGTGCCACGGCGAAGGTCCCCCGCCTGTCTGATTAGGCCGAGAGGCCATTCTTCTGTGACCAGCTGACTCGCCCGCCGTCGCCATTACTGAGCAGGCAGAGCTCCTTCGCCTGCAGGTGCAGGCACGCCTTCTCCCAGGTTCGACTCCCAGGTTGCGCGAGGCATCTCCGCGAAACGTCCCAGGATCGCAGTTGGGGCGAAGGCCGCGCGTGAAGCCACGATCGCCCACTGCTCCCTCCGCGACGGGCGCTCAATTGGGGTGGGACATTTAGTCCCACCTCGGAACTTCTCAGAGGCGCGCGGACGCATAAAGGCAAAAAGTGCCTTATGCTGTCTGCCTCCTGACCACGGGGTGAGGTCCCTCTCACCCGACCCGGCCTCGTCCGTGACCACGCTCCGCGGACCTGGCCCGACCTGATTAAACCGACCTGCACTCCTCGCCCACCACCGCACGCCGGTGGGCCTGGACCCGGGAGTGACTCGTACCCGATTACCCGGTTGCTCTAGGAGAGCTGTCCTAAGAGCGAACTTTGAGAGAAAGAGACGCGCGGGGGAGAGGGGTAGAGTAGGTTTTGCCCTGACTCTGAACTCTTGAGCATGCAGGCACAGGTGAAGAAGAAGGAAGCTCAGGGAGACACTGTAGCAACAAGAGGTTTAAGTCATCTGATTTGAAAATCAGACGACGTCCTGAAGACAAGTGAAGGCAAAGAAGAAGGAAGGCGAGGCAGAGGAAAGAGAGGAACACAGAGCAGCCAAGTGAAGACTCTGCAGACATCAGAAGACAAAGAAGAAGAAGAAAAGAAGAGAGAAGGAGCAGCCAAGTGAAGAAACCGAAAGCAGAAGAAGAAGAGCACGGGAGGCAGATCTGAAGCAAGAAAAGAAGAAGAAGAAGAACAGGAAGAACAAAAGCCAAAGACAGAGAAAGAAAGAAGAGAAGAAGAAGAAGCCAAACTTTCATCTCTCTCTCTCTTTATTTTTGTAATAAAACATGTATATCTCTAGAATTCGACTTGCTCCCTGAGTTCGACCTCGGGAGAACTGTATTTTCCGAGTAACAAATATTAGCAAATGATGGCAATAACTATCTGTACTACAACGACTTAAGAAAAGCTAGTTGCTGCCACCGTTTCGCCACTAGGTATGTGGGTATGATGAGAACCTCATCATGAACCCTAACTAGCACATTTTGACCTAATTAAGTGTACAAAAACTCCTACAAAACCTAAAGGAAAGCCTAAATCAAGGAATTACAAATCTGAGTATAAAATAATTCATAAGGGGTAAAACTGTAATTTTACCATTGCAGTACATAAACGAGATTTCTAAGGGTCTAGACACATGTCAAATGGGCTTAATAAGAGAAAAAGTGGGGTGATTCGATCAGGAAACGATTTTGACAAAATCTGGGAATTAAATGATATTCTGTAACCCTAAAATAAACCCGCTTTAATTCATGAAGTTCCAGGCAACAAAAAAATCAATTAAACCCTCTAAAATTCATGAAAAAATATCCCCTAAGGTTTAGAACCTTTAATTTGGCCATTGGAACCTATCTTGACCTAGATTGAGAATCATACCCAATTTTTGACCTAATTTGGATTTTTATGCAAAATGTCTTGTCAAACATGGTCAAACCTAAAATCCAACCTCACCATTGGATTCCCTAGGTTCAAATTAGGGTTATACCAAAATTTGGACCTAAGGAAAGGTCGCCTTGACCCACTTTACAAAATGATCCTCAACAATTACTTTTTGACCCTTAGCTTTTTGGACCCTTGTAGAAACCCCCCTATCTTTCTCGTCTCTTTCTACAAACAAGTCCTTCTGCCCCCGCACTGTGCAGGTCATACCTCCAGTGACTTTACGCGAAGGATGGCGCTACACAGACCTGGGGAGCCGGCCCTAGACATGAAAGGAGGATCCCCTGTGTTGTCCTCTTCTTCATGGACCGGTTCCTATGCCCTGCCGGCCACCATACCTCTCGTGCGAACGCTCGAGAGGTATGGGTCTTTTTCTGACCATGCCTCCGGTGAGGAGCCCACGCCTCCTCCTCGCGATTCCCTCCTTGTCAGCCCCTATTTAAGGAACGGTAGCCCATGCCGCTTCCTTCGAGCTTGTCTTGGCCATGGAATTCCCTCAAAATTCATCTCTTCCTCCTTCGGCCATTCGCCTACAGGCTCCGGCGACCTTCCTCCTCTGCCCTTGTCGCCCTGCCACCATACCAGTGGCAGGGTTACCTTCACCGTCGTCCACTGTGCCTGGCCATACCAGCAGGCACCTTCTAGCACCTTTCCTCATTGCCGTCTTCTCCCTTGGGCGCTGTCTTCTCCGGCGACGGCAGCACAGCTGCTCGCCGCCTCCTCCCCCTCTTTCGTCTGTTAAGTAGGTAACAGTTATTCCCCTTTTTCCCCTCTTCATTTTCCCCTTATCTATTTCCTAAATCACTCATTGCCACACATCGACCACCATCACCTTCTCCACCTTCGACAGACCAACCAGCGAGGAGAAACCGTCGCTCCACTCCCCCGCACGCCTCACCACCTATCTCAGAACCTCTGCCATCACTCACTGATCACCATCCACCCCTTCATCGACCGCCAACACCTTCCTAAATGCCCACCGAACACACCCATAAACTCGGCCACAGAGTGACCTAGGCATGCACGCCTAGGCCACCTCGCGGCCAGCCAACCCCTGCCTCACCTTCGCCGTGATACAGCGAAGGTTTTCCTGTGGCTTCACGTGGTCGAAAGATCGTGCTACTGATTTCAGGGTCAGGTCGTTCTCCACCATTATCGCTAAGCTTGAAGCAAGATTCAAGCTACTCCAGGTCGTGCTCAGCTCCAGGCGATGCCCTCAGGTGGTGCGAGTTTGCAGCACGCACGCACCCAGACTTCATGTGGAGTCAAGAGACTCCACACCAGTTGCAATTGCAAAGCCGTCTGCTGCGTGCGCAAGCGCGGAAGCAGGTAGGACTTTAGTCCCACCTCGGAAGTTTGCGGGTGGGTGCCCGCACAAAAATTGCAAAAGTGTTTTAGGCTTATCGCCACGAAACACACTAGGGTGAGGTCCCTCGTACCCCCGCCATGCCTCATCCGCGACACTTCCCCTGTGGACCTGGCACCCGGATTCGACTACCCTGCCTGTGCACACCTCGCGCACCACCCACGCCAGTGCGCCTGGTCCCGGGCGCATCACCTAACCCGCATACCCGGTTAAGGCTCTGGGAGAGCAAACCCTGGAGTGAATTTGGGAGAGAGAGAGAGACGTGGGGAGGGTAGGGGTTAGGTTTTGCCTAACCATGAACTGTGCAGGAAAGCAGGAGAAGGAGGAAGGAGTGCAGCAGCGAGAAGAAGAAGAGAAGAAAAATGACTCGCGCAGCAAAGGAGAAAGAAGCAAAGGAGGAAGATGAAGACGGCACTGTAGCCGCAGAGAAGCTGAGGCGAAGAAAGAAAGAAAAAAGGACTTGGCGCAATAGAGAGCAAAGAAGAGAAAAAAAGATAGCAGAGGCATAGAGCAGAGAAGAAGGAGAAGAAGAAGCCAAGAGGAAGAGAAAGAACCAGCAGCAGCAGCAACTGAAAAGAAGAGGCAAAACACTGTAGCAAGTGGAGTTTAAGTCGTCTGACCATTGGAGTCAGACGTCTTAAAAGAGAAAGAGAGAGGCAGACAAAAGAAGAAAGAAGAATCAATTTTCCTTTCTTTAATCTTTTTTGTAAAACAGTATATATATTGTAAATTATGATTTTGTATGCTTCTGGAATCAAGTATTGCTCCCTGAGTTTGACCTTGGAGATTTTCTATTTTCAAGTAATAAAATACACAATACAAACCGGTCCCAAGTGCGACCAATCAAGTTGAAAGATGACATTAGAACCAAAAACCTTACAATTAAGCCTTTGAGAAAGCTCGAAGGTGGTGGAGATGTGGTCAAAGATCTATCTACCTTGAATGAAACCAGATTGTTTTGGGGAGATGATCCTAGGCATCAACGAAGCCAGGAGTTTAGCAAAGATACCAGAGGCAATTTTGTAAGTGACATTACAAAGGCTGATAGGACGGAAATCAGAAAGCTCCATAATGGTATGTTTCTTGTCAATGAGAGAAATAAAAGTGGAGTTGAAAGTTCTGGGAGCAGAATGAGTTGTATAGAAATGCGAAATGGCATGCACAACATCAATCTTAATAATATCCCAACACTTAACATAGAACTCGACTTTGAAACCATCAGGACCAAGGGTACTATTAGAGGGCACATGATTTATGACATCCAAGATTTCTAGTTCAGAAGTATTTGAGTCAGAAAAGAAGAATCAGCAAGGGAGACGATGGGGGGAATGACATCCAAAAACTTGTCAATGTCCCCAATCCCAGAAGAGGAAAGGAGATCTTCAAAGTAGTGAACAGATTTAGAAGCCTCCAAATCCCAAGAGTTATTACCAATAGAAGAGAGTAAGTTACAATAACGCTTAACAAACCTATTCTTAAGGGTAGTGAAAAAGAAGTCGACGTTCCCTTCCCCCTAATGCAACTAGTTGATCTTTGCTTTTTGAGAAAGAAAATCAAAATATTTGGCAAGGGCATCTTCTAGTTGGATGTTGATATCCGAGAGCTCAGAGGAGGTTTGATTATCCCATTGGGATGTCAGCCTAACTTCAAGATCATCATGCTGTTTCTCAAGGTCGTTGACTATAGAATGGATGTCGCCAAAAAACCATCTATTCCAAGATTGAATGGTGATGAGAACCTCATCATGAACCCTAACTAGCACAATCTAATCCAAATATGTGTGAAAAAAGCTCCAACAAAACCCAAAGAGAGGCTTAACTCAGAGAATTCTGAGTTAAAGAATAAAATAAATCATAGGGGGTAAAATTGCAATTTCACCAATGCAGTATGCGAACAAGGTAATTAAGGGTCCAAACACAAGTCAAATAAGCTTAACAATGAGGGAAGCGGGATGATCTGAAAAGGGTTATAGCAACTTCTAGGAAATAAATGACATTTTGTAACCCTAAAAACAAATCCACTTCAATTCACGAGGTTTGAGGTAGGATAAAAATCAACTAAACCCTCTACAAATCATATAAAAATATTCCATACGGTTTAGAACCTTCAATTTGGCCTTTGGAACCTATTTTGACCTAAAATGAGAACCATGCCCAATTAATGACTTAATTTGGGTTTTTACGTAAATTGGCCGATCAAACATGATCCAACCTAGAATTAAACTTTACCATTAAAATCCTTAGGCTCAAATTAGTTTGGTATAAAAATTTGAGCCTAAGAAAAGACCTCCTTGATCGACTTTACAATTTGGTCCTCTTTATTTACTTTTTGACCCTTATCTTTTGAAACCCTTGCATTTAGGCCCCCAACTTCTCATCATTCTTCGCAGAACGGTGTTCCCTGCCACTTCTGCACAGCGCCATGCCTCCGGAGACCTTGCGCGGAGGATGGCGCCGCACAGGGCTAGGCTGCCGTCCTCTAGAACAGAAGGGGGTTCCCTGCGACGTCCTCTGTCGCAGGGACCCACCCAGGACCTTTGCCGTCAACCATGCCTTCCGTGAGAACGCGTGAAAGGCATGGGTATCCCTTCTGGCCATACTCAAGTGAGGTTGGCACGACGCCACCTCGTCCCTCTCTCCGCGCCAAGCCCTTTATAAGGAGCAGTAGTCCTTGCTGACTCCTTCAAGCTTTCTTTGACGGAGAAACACCTCCTTTTCATCCCTTCTCCCTCCGATCAGAGAGCCCGAAGCTTCCGACGATCTTCTCCTCCTACTCCTCGTCGCTCTACTGCCCTACCTGCAGCAGCGTTTACTCTGCCCTGTTGTCCACGCTAGGCTGTACTCTCTGGCATTCTCCGACTGCTTCCTCGTTGCTGATACCCTCCTCCTGGGCATCTTCGTCTTCAGCTCCGGCAGGCACGAGTCGGACGCTCCTCCCTCCCCCTTCCTCAAGTAAATAGGTAAATAGTCTCTGCTCTCTCTCCCTTGTATTTTCCCTCTTCCAATTTGTCATTTCGACCACCCGACTGCCATTGTCCAGACCCATCTTCCCCATCTTCGATCACCCTCTCCGGCGAGTCCATCCCACGTCTACAGACCTCTTCACCCCTCACCGACCAGCTCAAAAGCTCCCCCACACTCCACTCCACCGATCCCCCCTCTCCATTCACTGCCAAGCACCGCCCAACCATCCCCCGAACAAAACCATCTTTCAGCCCACAGTTTGACCTAGGTCGACCTCTACACGCACTCCCGAGCCTCGCCGACCATCGCACAGGCTTCGCCACACTCCAACGAAGCTTTCCACATGTTCTGACATGATAGAGAGGTCGTCACTGTGATTTCAAGTTCGCACCCTCTCGCCGCCATTGTCGACCTGCTGCATCAGCTCCACCTGCAGCTCCAGGTCTTCCCCAGCCCAGGCGCACATTCCAGGTTGTGCGGGCAGTCTCCGCGAAGGCATCCAGGCTTGCGATTTGGTTCGCAAGCCTCGCAGCTACTTCAATTGGCCGCGGACTCCTCGCCTGCGGGCACAAAATCGGGAGGTGGGACTTTAGTCCCACCTCGTAAGTGTGCGGCCGAGTGCCCACACTTAAATTGCAAAAGTGCATAGGGCTTACTGCCTTCGAACACAGGGGTCAGGTCCCTCTCACCCGCACGCAACGCGCCACGCGCTCGCTCGCCCTAGCCCGCGCTCACACCCCGCAGGTCTAGGCCGGATCCGACTACCCGAACCATGCACTCCTCGCCCACCACCACACACCGGTGGGCCTGGTCCCGGGCACGATACCCTCACCCGAATACCCGGCTCTGGGAGAGCAATCCTAAGAGAGATTCTGAGAAAGAGAGAGACGCGGGGAAGGGGTAGGGGTAGGTTTTGCTCTGACCTTTGTGTGAGCGTGCAGGAAGAAAAGAAGAAGAAGCGGAAGAAGAGAAGCGGCCGAAGCCTTAGCCGCTCGGGGCAGCTGAAGAAGAAGGAAGGAAGGAGAGAAACAGAAGAAGAAAAGAAGAAGCCACGTTGGGCAGCTGAAGAAAGAAGAAGGAAGGCACTGTAGCAAAGCCACAGATAAGTCATCTGAGCACTGCATCAGACGTCGGAATCACCACAGCCGCAAACAAAGAAGAAGAAAGAAGAAGGCAGAAGCCTTTGCAGCTGCCAGAAAGGTAGGAAAGCAAAGAAGAAAAGAAGAGGAAGATCACCACTGCCGCAGAGAAGAAAAAGAGAAAAGAGAAGGCAAGACTGAAGAACAACAAGGAAAGCAAAGAAAAAGAAGAAAGAAAGAAAAGAAACAAGGAAAGCTGAGAAAGGCAATAACAGAAGAAGAAGAAGGCAGGAAGAAAAGAAGAAGAGAAAGAAGAAGAAAGCTACAACGGCAAGGAAGGAAAAGAAGAAAAGAGAGAAGAAGAAGAAGCCAAGAGAACTCTAGCTCCCTTTCTCTCTCTCTCTCTCTCTCTCTCTCTCTCTCATTTTTGTAACCTAATTGAGAACTTTTATACTTCTAGAATTCTAGTTGCTCCCTGAGTTCGACCTCGGGAAAACTTTATATTCCGAGTAAAAATTTGTAGTAATCTAGTAGTTGTTTTGTCAAATACTACAACGATTGTAAACTATTATAACATAAAGACGAAACACAGCTTGTACCAAAGGGCTCTCTTGAGACTGGCGAGTTTAGAGTACAGATTATCAATGGGGTTATAAGTAGGATTAATTCAAGGCTGATTCCAAACCCTACAAACCAAATCCCTAAAGGTAGGATCTTTAAACCACATATTTTGGAACCTGAACAGACGAGGTCTAAAAGGCTTCTGAAGGCATAACAAGAAAAGCATGGGCGCATGGTCTGAGTTGCATCTGGAAAGATAGTTAGCCTCAGGCGAAAGAGTGATATAAGGCGAAGAGACAAAGAGACAATCCAACTTTTGATAAACCTTAGAGCTATCTTGTCTACCATTACACCAGGAGAACTGATTAACATTCATAGGAAGCTCAAAAAGACCAAGAGAATCTTTCCAATGACGGAAAGCAGCAGCTCGAGACTATGGAAAGGTGAGCCCCCATTCTTCTCAGAGGCACGAAGAATGCAATTAAAATAGCCCCTAATGATCCAAGGGCCGAAGATGGAGGAGTGTAAGTCAGAAAGGTGGGACTAGAGGGCCAATCGAGAGTCAGCATTGCAGGACGCATACACCCAAGAAATGACACAAGTGGAACTCTGAAAAGCACACTTGACAGAAATAGATTAGGGCATGGCATGAAGCAAGGTGGTCACAACAAGATCCTTCGAAAAACACTAAATGTTGGGGACCTCAACGTAAATGCACATTTGGTGAAAACCAATCATGTCCATGAAGATAGCAGCCAAAGAGATATCAGTGAAAGGTTCGAAGAGAAATATGATATCAATAGCGTGATCTTGAATCATAAACTTAATGCGGTTCAAAGTGGGTAGGTTGAAAGCACCCCTACAATTCCAAAAATACCCTTCATTAAGAACGAATCTTGGAAAGCGATTTACTGCGACTGCGAGTCATCCTTTCATTTCCCCTCATGGAGTAACCTCCACGAGCTCCTCTAGACCTAGAAGTAGAGTGTGCCTCATATGCATCAACTTGAGAAGGAAGTAAATCAATAGCAAGGTAGTCAAGAGATCCTTGAGAAACTAACTCAGATCTAGAAGGTATCAATGGTTCATCATTGCTCACTAGAAGATGCTCCTCATTATTGTTAATTTCCATCATTAAAGGAGGGGTCAGGTTAGGATCTGGAGGGGGTGGCGAAAGAAAGGGAAGGTAAATACCCCAAGAGATAATACCATCCTCATTCGTGCATTTCAGCACTTTAGCTGGTTGTTTAATCTGATTTTTCAAAAGCAAATACGAATCAGAGTTCAATTTTCCTTGAGTAGCTTTACTACCGGAGTTAACAAAATAATTTTAAGGAACAAGGGGTAGATCTCTAACCATTTTAGGCAAAACATCATTGCGAGGCGACAAAACAATGCGACAGTTATCATACTCAATGTAATAATCAGCGTTCTTAGCAAGGTTAGGCATAAGCAATGTCTTCAAATTATCAACAGAGTTAATCTCCTTCTCAATATAGTTATTTAAACTGTTCGTTTTAAGCGTGGAATCATCAGGAAAACCATTCATAACTTTGGCAAGCACACCATCACCAAAAGCAGGAATCTCAAGAGAAGAATATAAGAGAGAGGGAGGAGAGTATACCTGTTGGGGATCCGGGGACCTTGATGAACAAATCATCAGAGTGTCCTTCCCTAGATCGTCAATGTGTAGAGATTTGGATTTCTTCCTAGTGCGCAACCACACATGGCATTTCTTCTTTTTCACCACCAGAGGACCTTCCAAGTAACATGGACCCCTCTAAGAAGAAGGAATTATACAACCCAGATTAAAAACCTCCCTAAGGTCTCTAGAGGTGAAGATGATGGATTCGCAGCCTGCGAGATGGGTGAGGCATCCAAATGAATAGTAGGAGCTTCAGCCTCCTTAGAGGAAGAGTCACCAGTCTGAGCATCATCCAAGTTGGAAGAATCCACTGCCTTGCCTTTGATCCTTGTAGAAGAATATGCAAAGCAAGAATGCAAACTATGACCAAGCTTCATGCAATAAGAGCAACATAACAGGACACGCTTGAAAACCACCTTTTGCTATATAAGCAAATCACCATTGCAAATATGAATAAACTCAGAACGATCAGCAAGAAGATCAACCTCAACACAAACATGAGAATACCACGATCTCAAGCCTTGCACCGTCTTCTGATCCACACAAACTAGATTACCCAGTTTATAGGCAAGCGACAACAACGCGTTAGGATGAATAAGGTGCAGGTTGAGCCCTGGGAACCCCACCCAGATTGGAGCCCAGGTGGTGAAAGCATCAGTGCGAAAAGTAGGAGACCAGTAGATGAACTGGAGACGAGTATTTTTCAAGGTTGAGCCTACAGAAATCAACCTAAGAGGAACAATGCACAAACCAATGCCTCATATTCAACGCTGATACCGAGAAATTAGAGATACGAACTTTAAGAGAAAGAAAATCCCTCACCATTTGAAAACCCATTTGGGACCCATTACACGAATCACCACTGAGGAAGCGAGCTTCAACACTTCCAAGGAAGAGAACAAAGTGCAAAGAAGGCCATTATGCCTCATTAGAAGATGAACTGGCAAGGAGAGCTCCTCGTAGGGTAGGGACTCGGAAGGTCGACAATCGGCCACCACCAAGGCGAACGAGGGCCTCAACGGTGACGATGATCGTGGATCAGCCACAGTGAGAATAGAGGAGGGCTCCGAAGGAGGAACCATATCCCGTTAGGACGTCCCCACCCACAAAAAGCCCTAGAAGCATAAAAGAGTGCACCAAAGCACAACCAAAAAGACCACAAAAAGAAATGAAATAGCAAATAGCCAAAACAAAAAAAAAAAAAAGAGCACCACAACAAAGGCCAAGGAAAGAAAAAGCGAACCATCGGAACCATCGCTCCACGTCCCGCACCCACTACCCCTAGCTAAGAGGAGCAGCCATGGCGAGGAGCCTCCCGTCTCCCCTTTGGACGGAGGGGAGGGAGAGAGGACTCACCAGAGATGAGGGGCGTAGAAACCCTAGATGAGAAAGGGGGACCGAAAGAGATAGCGAGCACGGGAGTTGAGCGGGAGGGAAGAAAAGGGGAAGGGGAGAGGCACTTGCTCTCCACTCCTATGAACAATATTGACAGGTGGCTTAAAGAGCCATTGAATTCCCTTCTAGTAGAACCTTTGAACGTGTATGGCGTTGCTCCCTCACAATTCACTTTTAATGATTGGGTCATGTTTGATCGTCATAGCTTTATACGTACAAAGACGGAAGTCTTTCCATGAGCAGATATATGCTTAAGAAGTTGTATAGATTGATGCCACGTAGTGATTTTGGAACCCCATTAGTATGATTCCTTTTCATGATCAGCCGTGAGGGTTGATAAAATTCCCGATTGTTCGGTAAAAGGCTTGAGTTAGATCTATAGAACCCTTTAAATGCAAACTTTGCATTTTGTTTCTTGAATATAGATCAAACTGCCAAGGCTAAGTTGTACGTGGAATGCGAATCGGAAAAGGCAGAGAAATCAAAATGTAACTACCGGATGTCATATTCATCCTTTTTTTTGTTTCAATTGGATTTTTATTTTTGAACAATTAATTTCTCCGTTGATGAGGAGCCAAACAACGTGTGTATAAAGAATAGGAAGGCTACAGGTGATGGTTCGTCAAAGAAGAAATTAATTATTACAGAAGGAATGATTGTTAACATTTCTTGAAATAGACACCAAGTCATGCCTCCACCCTTATCCAAAAGGCAGAGCCTTACAATCTATTTTACCCCATCAGTCTTTCTTGTACCTAGTCGTTAGATTGAATGGCGAGGAAAAATGGGTAGAAATGTATCTATATGATAATATAAAAGCGCATGTTGCTACTGGCAGACTAGTAGATATTCAAGTCATTGAACACCAACCCATATCTTAAAGATAGTAGGGCTAAAGATTTGGCTTATGTCCTCAATCTTGAATAAAGGTATGGATATGGGTAAAGAAACTTGAGAGAAGGAAGAAGACAAATAGGAAGAAATGGGTTCCATAATGACTAAACTAGGAGCCTTTCACCATTCTAGAGAAAGGCTCTCCCTCCTTTCTAGAATCCTTTGTCCCTTCTTTACGCTTCTCTTAAAACCCTAGAGTTCCATCTTTGTTAGAATCTTGTGCTCTCTTATAACTTGCCTTACCCTTAATCTTCTTTATTGTTCCTTCTTCTTTCTCTTCTCCCTTCATTCCTCATGCTCTTCTCATTCTTTAGAGGGACCTCTATTTCAATACCACTTTTGAGTGATCTTTCGATTCTTTGGCATCCCTTTTTAAAGGGGAGTTAAATCCTCCTCACCATAGACTTCTTCCAATCTTCTACCTTGTTCTCTTTAGGGAAATATAGGGTTGTTCTCTAGTCTTAAGGAAGGAGTGAGGGCACATTTATATTTCTAGCATACATGTCCTCTTATTATATATGTACTTCGGTAATTCACAATAAGTTTGAATCAAATGTCTTGAAAGGATATGTTACAATAGATCTTACTTGACATTTATTGTGATTAAACATATACATAACTATCATTTATCTAGATATTTAGGAAATTAAATAAACACCTAGAAAGGTCCATTTTTTTCGTACTAAAGCTGAGGTGAGAATGGGATTGCTGCGAAGAATCAAGGATTTCTCCACTATATGGAGGCAAAATGCTATATTCAAAGTGGAGCTAAAAGGCTTTTAAGAGGCCTAGTCCACTTGACATCATTTTTAGAGCATAGTTGTGTAAGGTATGGATAATGTGACTTAATTTTCTATTATATCAAATTTTGAATGCAAATTATATATATAGTTCAAGTTGAATTAATTCTAAATGGAGCATGGTTTCATAATTTGATTCCTTGCATGGAGTATGGTTTCATAATTTGATCCTTGCACAGTTTCAAAAAAAAAGATAATTTGATCCTTGCAATTTGGGGATAGATATGACTTTTATCGAATTAACTACTGGGACTTTCCTAGCCTTTTGGTGGATACTTATAAATTTCAATGGAATCACTTTGTAACAACCCATGTCTACATAAATTCTTTCTTTTTTTTAAGCATCTGTACTTATTAAATCATGCGACATGGAGCGCTATATACAATAATCTAACAATAACCAAAGGTAAAGTTCCAGTGTTACAAATTTAAACAAAGGCCACATACCTCTATTCACATAGTTGATCCAGTACACTCTAGAATAATCCTATTTCCTACAAGGAACCTACAGTGCCTAATTCCGTAGGGTTTCAAAAGAAACCTATGAGTTGTGAAACTCAGTAACCATAGGGACAAAACTTAAGAGAAACAATTAATAATCCAAAACCATCAACACAATTAAATAACATGATCTTATAATTCCAATAGATATTTTACTATATCTAATTATACATTATCAAACATAATGACCATTTCTCATGATAACTTAATTTCTATTACACAAAATACACAACTTGTAATGGTGCTTTACACTAATTACATTTCCCTTGCTACTATATTAGATTGTTGTCTTAAACTTCCATGAAGCAAAAGACAACACATATTCCCTTGCGACTATATTCTTTCATTATAACACAAGTAATAAGTCATTATTATTGCCCTAATTCTTGTAATCATTCAATTCTTCATCGTTATAAACTTATACTCTTCAAAAGTTTACTTAAATATAAGAAACCCATAACTTCTCCCTTATAGAAATTTCAGTAATTGTACTTCATTTTCTTTACAAAATAATGCTCCATTGACCATATTACATGCATAAACATATTCCATAACCTTATCAATGATTTCATAACCATATATATAGTCAAATCATCACATAACACATGTTGTGAGCTTTTCTATGTTAATATTCATTTTCAATGATTTATTGTATGGAATTTCATAACAATTTCATAACAACGGTTTACCTTATTAAACCATTTTGCATAGAGACATTTGCTTTAGTGCACATATTACATTTCATAACAATTTCATTGCAACGATTTACTTTATTAAACCATTTCTTACATAGAGGTGTTTGTTTTAGTTCACATATCATTAGGTGGATTTGATGGCTTAATCGCTGGTACAAGAGGTCCATAAAATAATAGCAATGACATGTCAGTGTAGCTACAACTGAGGTGGGCTTATCTTTTGCCATCGTGGTTCATAAAACCATACACCCTCGGAAGGCGTTGCCCCTCTTAGGGCCCATGAGACTCATTTGTGTCTATGCCTTAACATATTCACCAATCCTGAGTTCGTACACATTCAATATTGAATAAGAGTATATTGTTTACCTTAATCCTTGATTTTAACACATTTCACAATAATATTAAGATAGCTTCATCAATTATATTCTTAAATCGTAGTTTGATATAAATAGATAATAAAATTATCTTACGTAAATAAGGATCTTAACATCCATATATATTTTTAAAGGATGCAATCATAATTAGTTGAGCTACTTATGTGAATAAGTTAGCATTCAATGGTAATGACTCATAAGGTTTTCTCTTAATAATAAAATAAATTAGCACCATATCTTGATCTAATTTACATACCAATGCAATATTTACACTTTGGTCCATTTAATCATCCACTTATTTCATTACCATACTTATAGCCTTTATTAATGGCATTATAAAGGCAGGTCACACTAGCAATTAATCTAAGAAGAAAGTTTTCCAATAAACATTAATTACATTAATAGCATGCATGATGACATATGTCCAGTACATTCTATTTATACAAATAAACTATCATGTGAAAAGAGAAAAAGTTGATTATCAATGTTCCTAAAATAACGATACCCATGTACATAATCAATGATGTAATTGCATAACTTGTCCTCTTATTTGTAAACATCTATGATATATGAGATATTTTACTATCGATCTCCCTTTTTTTTCAATAGTAATGAAGTTATACTTGCCACTAAGAATAGACCAAAATATAAAATTCACCAATTTAGACTTAGAGTAATAAATCCTTTATAATTTGTAAGAAAACTATAGAAGGTAAATCATGTAACTTTATCACATGTAATCTATATATCAAAAGAAATTGTGTTGTCCATACATCCTTGCCAGGATATATATATATCAAACCATTCAATGAATCTATATGCATGTTTAATACATTTTGGATGTTCATATACAATTCATCATGAATAAATAAGTGCAAAATCAAGTTATCTATCAATAGGCTACCGATCTACTTCTTAACATAGAATTTTATTTAATTAATTTCAATTTATAACTATATGATCAAATGCTTATAAAGAAAGCAACACTGATTTAAGGTTTCCAAACTTCCATGATAACTAAATATGCACAATCTAACTTTCTTCACATGCAATAAATTTCA
The DNA here is from genome assembly GCA_037157565.1 of Thalassia testudinum. Classification (NCBI taxonomy): domain Eukaryota; kingdom Viridiplantae; phylum Streptophyta; class Magnoliopsida; order Alismatales; family Hydrocharitaceae; genus Thalassia; species Thalassia testudinum. The sequence continues at coordinate 136,271,646 of JAZHRO010000073.1, forward strand.
AGAGCATTTTTAAATGATTCAAACTCAACCCCTCATACCTTTGGTGATGTTTTCAAGAGCATGACGTTGATAGGAATGTGAAAAGATGGTTTTGGTAAGGGCATCAGTGGTGCTTGTAGGAAGGCGATGCCCTTGTGGCGCAGGAGTATACTTTAACGACCAACAACATATGCAAGTCCAAGCGGGTGACCAAGATTTCGTTAAAGGTTGCAAAGGAATTAAGCAATCTTGAACTTAGGGTATAGTACTCAGGTACTATGGAGTGGCAACATACCTGATCGAGTTCTAAGAATCATGTAGGGGAAAAAGCCCACGAAAATCATTGAAGAAGGATGTGGCTTTCTTATATGTGCAAAGTGAAGGCCATATATGCTTATGGGAGTGTGTGAATGGTTATATGGTGTGTATAAAATACGATAAGAAGTGTGAAATAAAGGTGCATGCCAATGTTAGAATAAAGTATAATTTGGAAAGAATGATGTGTGATGGGTGAAATAGATAATCACCACCAAATATAGTCTCACTTAATGTTTATTAGAATTTATGAGTGGAATAATTCATGCATTTTTGACAAGTAAATTATTTGGCAATTAAACAAATCACTAAATGAGAGAGAGTGTATGTAATAAGTGGGAGAGATATAAATTTCGGAAATCTGTTACGGAAATTAGAAAAAAAGGAAATCCAACCATTTAAAACATATTAATATAAACATCGTGAAGAGAGAGGAAATGCACATAAAAATATTCCTTCGAGAGAGGTAGAAAATAATTGTAGAGACAAATAATTCAAATAAGGAAATGAAAGGTGACCTAATGATCACAACTTAACATTTTTAGTTGGTTTATTTGGATAGATATCCCTTCAAGGATCTTTATCTTCTTACCTCTCTTATTTTTTTTCTATTTAAACTTGAATTACAAGTGTGCTCATGTAATCTTGTAGAAATTATAATCATGAAGTGTCATTTATAAAGATACCTACTGCAACCTTTACCAATCTCCAATATAACTCTTGTTTTTATTATTTTATATTTTATTTATTAAATTGCATACATGGAAAATAAATAGAATATGTTACACACTTGAGTGTTAGGTGAGGAGTTCCATTTACTGCAAAGATTTTACTAGAATCTATGTGTAGAGAATTATTTGCGCAGAAGCCTCTTCCTCATAGTTGGTAAGAACCATCCCACGTAGAATCATTTTGAAACAAGCCTCAAATTAAATACAACCAAGAATTTGTCCACAGATATCCATTTTTAGTTGACCAAATAGATGTCTGATCAACCAAATTGGGGCTTAGTGAGGTCCTATCCAAGCTCTACCTAGGTTGACAACTACAGGGACAAATGATACTTCTCCAAGTCTAAATCAAGGAAATGATGCTATGACACTACTTACATTCTTGATCTTCTTAATGAGGGTCTGTGCTTGATTAAAGATACTGATTGTGAGAAATGGTTATGGAAATGAAATGGTAGAATCCTAGATAAGCATGTTTAGATTCCAAGATGTGACTTAACCTATGTAGAGGCTAATGAGAGTCAAGATAATTGATATAAGAGATTCTAGTGAGCATCAAGAATAAGGGTGCAATTACACTTCCTGGACAACAACAACCTCTAAAGCTGCCACCTTATGTGACAACTTGGGTCTCACCAGTTGACTGAGCCTAATAGAACTTGAGTCGTTGAACACAAACTATTAATTAAACCACAAGAACATGGTCATCCAACACATAATCATAAAACATTAATAGCCAAACAAGCAAATCATTAAGCATTAAATAACAAGTTCAGAAAATTAAAAGGAAGGAGTGGTCTAATAATCTAGTAATACATATACTAGAAAATTGAATGAAACTAAATGATCGCAAGATGAACCTTCTACCCTCATAGACTGTATCCTGATGCTAAGGTAGGCCCTACTCTAGTCGCACCACATGTAGTTGTTATGCTTAGTTGCCTACACCTTAGCATGGAGTACAAAGTAGAAGTTAACAAAAGTTAAGAAGAGTAAAACTAACGAACAATAGATGATATTGAACAAGATATGGATATTAAGTATATATGATTCTATTCGTCAAGCCATTAATAACTATCACAAGTCACTAGTTATTATTATATTAACCAAGACCTCGAAAGGCACAAGGTGCCCTCCTCTCTCTCTCTCTCGGTGGATTTATTGATGGAGAAAAACAAATGATTGATTAGGGTTCTGGAGTTTGCCTTGGAAGATATTTATAGAGATTCTAAACCTAATCTTAATTTGATGGGATCCCTAGAATGACGATCAATTTCTACATAAATTTTGTAGGATAAACCAATAACTTATGGAATATTTGGTTTCAGTATCCAGACATTAATTAATTATAATCCAAACACTTTGGATCTAACCTAATAAAATTAAGCTCAATTAATTGTCAAATCAAATGCAATTTAACTCTTTAAATAACATTTGATTGATTTAACAAGTAGTAACCAATTAAAATCATTATTGATTTCATCATGGCAATAACGAAGAGTTTAGAACTTGTGAAATTATAACACTATGCCTTCCTAGATTTTACAAATACTTGTGAATTCTTCACACATGGAAAATAGTATTATCCCCAAGGTCCAACCCATTCGACAAACATCGTGCCTATTTATATAATATTATTGCTAACATCTCTTTGTATCATTGGGAAAAGAACGAAGACTAGCTCCTTTTCCAAAGGGATGTCTTCGTCTCTTTCTTGCTTGAGTTTGATTAGGACTCTATGACCACATGTTGAATTGTCTTTCCCAATATACTACGAGGATCCTCCTCATTGCCTATGTTACTCGACAAACAATCTTGGAACGACAGTGGTGGGTGAAGAAGCAAGATTATAATAAGGAATGTTAGAAATTCCCACAGAAAGAGCCATTTGCTCGGAATCCTTTCGCCAAGTCCTGTCGAGTTCGAAGTAGGACAAGGATCTGGTCAAGAGAGTCAAGCATCTCACGATAGCACACGAGGATTGTTAACCCAATTCCATCATCGAGAGAGGGTCTACTTCTGGGAAGGGGATCCAACTTTGAAAGTTTTCACTACGTATTTGAGTGAGAGGGAAGAATAAAGAGTACAAGTGATATCTTTGTTAGAGGGTCACATACCAATGACGTAGGCAGCCATTGCCCTTTTATAGAACCAGTCCCTCTAAGATTTCCAATAACCACAATTTGTTAGAGACATCCTCAAGATTATCCTTCCACAGCTGTCTTGAGATTTTTGGCACCCAATTAGTTTGTCACTTGGATTTCACTACGGCTAGATTTGACCATGTCATTCATGTCTGGTATGGATAATGGCAGTGAGGCGTTGCAAGCCTTATCATTCAGCAAAGCTTCTCATTTGACTTCCCTATCGGTATCCCGACTGATTCTTTCATAATTTTGTCAGGATCTATGACAACTTTATAAGGCAAACATCTTATGTTATTTAAGCAGATGGTCATCTGTAGGGTTGAGCAATGAGCCTAACCTTTCAGGGCCAACCTAGGCCCAGCCCAAGCTCATTTAAGTAAACGGGCTCATGGGTCAAGGCCAGGCCAGTTTAATTTGTAAAATCTTGGCCCAAGCCCAAGCCTGGCCCAAACTAAATGGGCCTGGCCCATTTATTATTCAAAAAGAAAAATAAAATGTGCAATTTAGTAAAAAAAATCCCTAAAATGATTAAGAAAATTTGTATAACTTAATTTTAATTCATAATAAACACTCAATCTACTTAACCAGGCTTATGGGTGTGTTCCGAACTTACAAGATTGGGTAGAGATTGGGAGTCGATATGCCACGCGTAGGAATGGGTGTCACGAGAATGGGCAAGATGTTAGTGAATGAGGGAAAAGTTTTGTTATTTTTTAGTTTTAAGTTTGAATATATTAATTTATGTATATATAAAATACATATATGTATAGTATGTACACGGGCCATAAATGAGTTGGATCTTAGGTCAAGTTGGGTTTGGGCCAACCTAAGCCTTGACCCGAGCCCATTTAATTAATGGAAAAAAGTCTTGGCCTAAGCCCAGACCTTTAAGTTATGGGCTTGGGCCCAAGCCTGGACCTTTTAATCTAGGAAACTTAACCCAATGCTCAGCCCTAGCCGTTTGACCTCTCTTATCAGGTCCCTCTATTGAGGAAATGGATTCGCTCGCTTCAAATAGGCAGATGAGATTTCTGGATCCTTCTTTCGAGCAACAAACATGCCTACCTCAAATGGGCAATTAGCATTTATTATTTTCCTTGGATACCGATCTTGTTCTTGAGCTTGTAATCTGTGAACCTCTATGAGTCTCTTTTTGGTTAGGATTAAAGCAAAACTTTTCCTCCCTCATCAATAATATATGGAAATAGAAGAGGCACATGTAATCCCTTGCAGTTAAGATTGGATTGAAAAAGTGCTACAAGTGGATATATTGAAGAATTAAGCTTGAGATCAAGAACCGACCATCTCAAAGGGGAAAAGGAATCCACCATTGGATATGGAGAAGGAAGGTTTTGTTGTAGTTAAACATGAAGATGTATTGGAAACTAGTGGAATTTTCTCCTTCTCCTAGTGTTGTAGGATGCAACTAATTGAGCTATTAATCCTAATGTTGTTTGACATGAACATTAACAAGATTAAAGATGGGTCTTGTAACATCTCAAAAATAATATTACACGTAAAACTCATAAAATTTAGTATGATATAAAAGATTGAGCATTACTACCTAACAACTTTAGTTTAAACATTTTGAATGGTTGGTTAAATATTAGGCTCATACCCAATAAGTTATCAAGGTCAATTTTTCTCAATTAAACTCGAATGTAGGCTTGAGTCATTACAAATTGTATTAAGGCCAAACTTTCTCCAGTAGGATGTTACATGCAAATCAATGTTTGGTAAAAGTCATGCATTGTAGTATAGTTGAACATGCAAAAATGACTTTTAAATTAAAATTCAAATTAATTAATATATATATTAATTAGTCTGCAAGTAGGAGCATGCAATTCAAATTTAGTTTATGAAATCAGAAGCACTTTTTGCCTCCCTGAGTTTGATCGGGACTCACCTCTCGTTAAATTTTATTTGCTTCGACGTATTTCTCACTATACTACGACATATTCATTCTTTTAACGTGATCTAGGAGACGAACAATGGTATCATCAATAATTACTGAAATCAAAGGCACGCCTGGGTCTTTCATCTTAGGAGGTAGCTTGCTCTTTATAACAGAGCTTACTGTCTCCGAAAGATGCACCTGTCCTAAGTTCTTAGTCTACCTTTTGAGAGTACAAATATCTTTCAAAAACTTGTCATAGGTAGGTAGGTATTTTATTGCATCTAGGAGAGGGATATTGATCTGAACTTACCTGAATAAATCCATGAGTTCTTCAGTCGTGGGCTCAAATTTCTTTTTTTGGTTGGTGGTGGAGTGGAGAGATTGGGGAAACGGGACAGGAGTCATGTCATGTGATTTTTATGTTTCTTTTTCTTTATGAGTAGGGGGTTGAGAGTCAATTTGCATAGGAATGATAGGGGTTTCATCAGGTTGTTGTGAAGGCCCAGGATCAATGGTGATTTTCCCACTCCTCAATGTAACTACATGTGCAGTTGGGTTATTCTGGGGAGGAGGTTGGGGGGCCTGATGTTGTGGAAAACCTAATGGTTGTTGAGATATAGTGTTGATGGGAGGCTGGTTATGGTGGTTTTGAGTTTGATTTCGACCCTGATAATGGTTCCTCTGATTATTAGGGTTTGCCATGGGTTGGGAAGGTAAATGTCCTACAAGTCTCTAAGTCGAAGTAACTTGGTTATGGAGATTGTTAATAACGCGGGTTACTTCTAACATTTTACTTTGCATTCCCTACAGGGTTTCCCCCACCCGACCTCTCTTGTCACTGAGGATCCAGGTAGACCAAAATGGGGGCTTGACCTCTTAAGTCTACCAGTTTTAAGTTAAGAGCAAAGGTGCTTATGATTTCACTTGAACTTTAAGATATTTTTGTGCAAAGTGACCTAATTTGAAGATTGGTTAACCCAACAAGGTGGGTCAACTTCACCTGTTTTGTCCTTTTAAAAAATTTAGGTCCCTCTTTTAGTGTTCAAATGAAATTAAGAGCCTGATTTTAGGGTTTGCTTGAATAGATCAATTCAACCAAAGCTTAGGCACACACTATTTGAGAAGATTAATTCTTGATTAAGCAAGTGTGTCTCTAAAATCCTAAACTGGAATCCCTTAATTGGCTCTAATTGGTCCAATTTAATACATTAAAATGTGGTACCTAGGGCTCAAGCAAGAAGGTGATAGCCCTAGATACCTTAAGCTCTAAGTAGGTGCACAGATCAGGGTTTAGATGTTCTCTAATCAGAATGTATCAAATCAGGCAACTTAATAATTTATCTAAGAATAGAATACAAGTAGCTCTAATTGATTTTTCTCCTTTTTTAGCTTTTCAGAATCAGGGGTTTAGGAGAGATTGGATTTGTGTTTTACCTGCCCCTGGAGTGGCTGATGTGCAGCTAATCTTCCTCAATGAATCCCCTTAAATAGATCAAAGTCAAAAGAAATAGAGCAAGTCAGTACCAAATCTGACACTGCAATCAAGAGATCTAAATTGCACGTTGCTCCCCGGCAATGGTGCCAAAATGTTAGTTGCTCTAAATCGGGTTTTAAAATCAACGCGTTGCAATATAATTCGAAACAGCGTGAAAAACAGATAAGATTTGTAACTCGAATGGAAGTTCAAAGTCGAACACAGGGAGCAATTGGCAAAAGTGATTCTCAAGATTGCAATTCAACACAAATATATAAGCAATAGAATTCCAAGCAATAATAATATGAATTAAAAGAGTATGTCAAAGAGTGCAAAAAGAATGGGGTAAAATGGTGATTTGAATCACCAATTACCCCTCACAATTATATTAAATATTTTAACAGTACTAATCAATTAAATGCCACGTAGGATAAGTGCATAGTGCACTTCAAATGAAGCTCAGACGTCTGTTCAGTCGGTCAAATGGCTTATCTCGCTCAAAGTACTATTCTTCTTCCTCTTCAGCTCAGGCTTCTCTGGGTTCTCTCTTCTTCCTCTTCTCTATCATGCCTTCTTTCTCTTCTGCTTAGGGTTCCTCTCCTTCTTCCTTCTTCACGTGCAAGGGGGAGGTTCCTTAAACAGCTAAGTGTCAGTCGTTGGTCCTGAGAGCAAAACCCCCTACCCCCACATGCTTTCCTCTCCTTCTCTCTCTAGGATCCGCCCTCTCAGGGCCTCGGGTTATTGGGTATTCGAGTAGAGCACACCTGGGACCAGGCTCACCGACGTGGGTGGTGAGCAAGGAGTGCTTAGGTTAGGCGGGTATACAGATTTGCCAGACCCACGTGTAAGGTGTCACGGGCGAGGCACGTGAGGGGCACGAGGACCTCACGCCCTGCGCGTGCTGAGGCAAACAGCCCATGGCAGGAATTCAACTTATTCTTCTGCAGGCACTCCTCAACTTCCGAGGTGGGACTAACCCACCGCCATTCTTCTGTGTGCAGCTACAGATGCTTCTTCGTTCAATTCGCGCAAGATGGCGGTCAAAGGATCCAATTGCTGGTCCACTCAGACTCCTTGAGCGATTCCGCACGAACTGGGGACGATGCCTGGAACCTGCAAGTGCTGGAGCAAGCTTCAAGCTTCGCTCGAAGCTTCGTCAATGGCAGTCAAAGGACCTGCTACCTGAAACACGAAATACGAGCTAAAAGCCTCGGTTAAAAGGTTCAATAGCATCGCCGTGAGGTGAGGAAGTGAACAGCAGTGTCCGTGAGGTGTGAGAGTGAGTGAGGTGGTGGTGTGACTCGAATAGGTTTTGTTAATATGGTGATATTATCGTTGAAATTAGTATAGTGAGTTAACCTAAATCAAGTCTAACCAGCTTCACAAAATTTTTAACCTGGCCTACTTGATTTTATCTTGGTCGCTTTTAGGCCCAAGGTCGATCTCTGGGAGGCGGGAATTTGAAGATCAAGGAGTTTCTATTCCTTTCCTAAAATGTATCTCTTCCTTGCATTTATTATGTTTTTGGTTTTCTCTATTTTTAAGATTTTTGTTGGTGATAATGTTGTCCTTGAGGTACACCCTCAAAATCAAGTCGTTGGCCTTACGCCAAATGGTTCCTGGCTTGTAGCCAACTAGGGGTCTCCAAAAATTGATCTTGTTATTCGCAAGACCGAGTACCTGCAAGACAAGAATTATCTTTTCTCTTTTACTCTTTTTTTTTGTCTTTTTAAAAGCAAGAAATAAAAGAGAAATGAAAACAAGGTAGGTTGCTAGAAAAGAAGGAAATACTTATCTTAATATATGTATAGATATATAGTAGATACAGAATATATATATGTATATAGTTATATATTATATATAGGGGTGGAGGTGGAAATGGAAATGGAATGTAGCACAGTATCAAGTTGGGCCACGTCTAGCAAGATGCAACCAACAAGACTGAGTGTCGTGTGGAGTGTAGGGAGGATGTGTGGGAGTGAGGGTGGAGTCGCTTGCTTTATGCGGATATCAGGGAATATCAGAACTGGTACGAATATTCCCGCGATATGATGCGCGATGGAGGGATAAGTGCACGGAAGTATGGGTGGTGTTTGTGAAGTGTATAGATGGATATGGGTAGGTGGATGTATATGTAAATATATATATGTATATATATGTATATATCTATAACTATATATGTATATATATAGTTGTATATGTATATGTATATATATATATATATTTGTATGTATATAAATATATATGTATGTATGTATATATATTTATGTATATATGTGAGTGGATATATATATATGTGTGTGTGTGTGTGTGTGAGTGTATGAGGGTGTGTGTGAGTGTGTACAAGTGTGTGAGTGTACGAGTGTGTGTGTGCAAGTGAGTGTGTGTGTGTATGCTGGAGGAGGGGAGCACAGCAGATAAGCTGTTTGCCGCGCTGCCCCGTCGTCTGATGCGCAAGGATGCGCGGGCGCAGGAGAGAGAGCACGTGTGCAGTGCGGAGTGAAGCGCAGCGCTCTCTTCATGTGCGGGCGGGCGCAAGCGAACGCAATGCAGCGCACAGCGCTGCGGGTAGTGAGGTGCAGACGGGCACGGTGATCGGCTGGCGCGGGTAGCAGGCGAGGAGAGAGAACGCAAAGCCACCGGCTAAGTGAGAAACGAGCTGGTGGCTACAATGTCGCGCAGACCGTGCACTACAGTGCGCGCGCGGTCCAGCGACCGATAGCAACCGGTTTCGCGTGCTGGGCGCACTGTGGAGTGCCTATGCGCGCGAGAAGAAGATGCACATGGCCTGCTGGTGCGCGACCAGCTGGGCTGCAGGCAGGCGCATGGTTCTGCTGGAGCTTCTGAGCTTGGGAGCTTGAAGCTCTGGCAATGGAGGAGAAGATGAACGGCAGGAAAAAAAAAGGCGAATCCACCACGCCCACCTGCTCACGAAAGAGCTGGGCGATGGTGGAACTCACAGTGGTGGTCTGAGACCACTGTGGGTTTTCTCTTGCGCACGATGTGCCTCCTCTCAGTGAGAAGAGGTACTGTGTATGGAGAGGGAAAGGGCAGGAGGTTGGCCTGACAGTGAGGTGGATCTGAAGGTGTCTGAAGGTGCATGCTCGCACAAGGGAGAGAGCCAGGGGTTTTAAAGAGGAGAAGGCATGCCACAGCCATTCTGCTGGCAACGCACATCCTGCCATGCTGTTGGCAGGAGGAGAGGTGCGAAGAGGCACGCATGCCCCATGCCCTAGAGCCGTGCAAGAGAGGAAAATTCAAAAGTAATAAAAAAAATGAAAAATGGTGAAATTGCAATGCCACACTTGAGGAAGATGTTAATTAATAGATGGCCAATTATTCACACTCTCCTCCCCTCTTTATAAATGCATGCAGGCGTCTATTTACAAATGCAATTATAGCTACATAAGATGCAATGGCAGTGCTAGGAAATAACAGAAGATGACATATTTACTGGTGTATTTTTGCTGTGCAAACATGGCCAAATGGTGACAGAAGGTGAAGTGCAAAGGTGCGGTGTTCGGCGGAGGTTGTGGAGGAGCAATCGACCTAACTAGGTTAGGGCTTTTGCTCCTGGGGTCGAGGCGGAGGTGTAGGGATGAACGGCGAGGGGTTTGGTGGTGTGTGGAGTGAGATGTGCCTCGTCGGAGGAGTGGCTGGACACGGAAGGGATGATGGTGAACTGGTGGTAGCGTGGTCAAAATTGAGTGTCGTTGGGATGAAAATGAAGCAAAGGAGTTAGGGGACTTATCTAGGTAGTTGGTAGACGACGGGGAGTCGAGGCAACGCCGATTGCGGTATGGTCGGCGTCAAGGAAGAAAATGCTCCGGTGAGTAGGAATCGACGAGGAAGACTGAGGACGGGGCGTCAGCAGGTACAGCACGATGCGGAAGAGAGAGAGGGAGATAAATCCGCCGCCGGTATTGCGTGCAAACGAAGGAGGGAGTCGGAGGAGCTCGCCGAACATTGAGGGGCTTCAGCCAGATGAGGAGAGATGAAATTACAGGGGAATCCAATCGAAATCGAGCATGGGAAATTCGGTCTGATCTGGAGGTCCTTTTATAGGCCTCTAGATGGAGTTTTGAGCTTGGGAAGCAAGCTTCCCAAGCTTGGAATGTCGCCGGAATTGAAATTCTCTAGGATACCCAAATCTTTCATGCATTCGCATGAGAGATTGAGAAGGTTTGAGGGCATGGGAATTGGCTCAAAAGGAAGGGAATTCCTTGACGGACTTCCCTTTCAAATCTGAGAGGGATTCGTCAAGGAATCAAGGAGAACATGCCATATTTTGGTCTCCGAAATTTATAGGAATAGGATTCATGGCAGAAGGGACCTATTTGAAGAAAATGATGATAAGATAGGGGCCTTTTTGTAATAAATTCAAAAGTTAAGGACCCATGTGGAATAAAAGAAATCAGACTTGAACCAAAGTGCAAATTAGGTTAACACAATCTCATATTGGGCCCAAATTTGGTATAAACCTAATTTAGACCTAAGGAATCCGATGGTGAAGTTGGATTTTGGTTTTGATCTACTTTGATTGGGTAATTTATGCAAAAACCTAAATTAGGGTAAATGTCAGTCTGAGACTATTTTGAGTTAAAACGAGTTCTGATGGTCAAATTGAAGGTATCAAACCTTAGAGAATATTTTTCTATGAATTTTAGAGGGTTTAGGTGAATTTTTTCTTGACAAAAACCTCAGTTAATTAAGCAGGTCTATTTTTAGGGTTTCAAAAGTCATTTAATTCTCAAAACATGCGGAAAACCCTTTTCTGTCTATATTAACCCACTTATTAGACATTTAAGATTATTTGACCCTTAATCAACCCCTGAGGAAACTTGTGGTTGCTCTGCATTCAAGATATGATGGTAAAATTGTAGAAATAACCCTGTATTCTTATTTTCTTAAATCAATGTTTTGTGCCCTTAAGACCTTCTGATGGATATGTAGGAGCTTTTGCTGACTTAATCAAATCAAATTGAGCTAGTTATGGCTCATGATGGTATTCCCATCACCCACGCCTAGTCGTTTGACACGACCCCTTGGCCTGGCACCAGATATAGATGGAAGAATTGATACCAATTAAAGAAAACTTATGACCTAAGTAGTAAGCCTAAGTTTAATGAAACCTCAGGGGTCAAATTATTACAAATTTTTAATTAGGTCTAGGAGCTTAAAGTGTACAAGGAATGTGATGGGCATTGTTTGGGATAATGCCGAATTATTTCTTTTTTATGTGTGTGTAAATTGGGTGGAAAGTGGTGCCCAAGCCAAATCAATACGATTTGCAAACAAGGATTTTTTTGGTTAAAGTGTTTTATGGTTTTGATTAAAATTTAATGTCTTTTAATATTCTCTCTTATCAATAATTCAAACAATATTTTGATGTTACACAAAATAATAGCAAATAAGTTGTTGTTGGTGGAGATCAATTCCTTTGAAATTTCACGTAACTAAGAGAGAAAATTAAAAACCCTAAAGTTGAAAAATCTTATGCATGCGGCTCCTAAATAAATCTCTTTTTGAAAATATTTTGAGTTAGTGGTCCAAACAAGAGACAAAAAGCACCCCCACCTGATAGTAAATCAAACAAGTAATCCAAAAATGATTTTTTTGTGATTTTATAAAATTGTTTGATATTTTTTTGGAATTTTTCTTCTTATTGGTGTCAAGAGTCAGAAATGATATATTCGGGGAATTAATTCTGCAGAAACCTCAAATGGTCTGAAAAAATTTTTATAAGTTTATATGACGTAGATAATTTCTCAAGGTTTCCAGCAATGTAAAGTTTGTCCAAATCTGATGTGTAGACAAATTAATAAAATTCACGGATAGTAAGAAAATAGTAAGGAAACAAGGTCTCACCCTTATTCAGTCTATGAATTTTTTAAATTTTTGTATTTAACAAAATTACTTGAAAATTAAACTCAAGGTTCTTGACTCAAAGTGGCTTCACTGGATAAAATTTGGTAATTTTAGAAAGCTCCTAAGTACCCAAACCTAATTTTTGAAAATCAAGACAAAAGTTTGGATTTTCAAAAATCACACACCAATAAGGCAAAGGTGGTGGAAAAGTGAAGCAAACAAGCAACAAAATAAATTTTAAGGTTACACCACACTTAATTTTTCTTATTTTTTATTTTTTTTTATAATTTAACGATTTTTTAAGAGATTTTCATGATGATGAAAGAGATGGCCGAGGGTACTAACCTGAAATATGTGGGAAGACAAGTTCCCTTGAAGTTTTCCGCTCCAGGCGAATTTGAATCTCACTCCTGCTCCTAATTAACACCTTGAATCAAAACACACAAAATTTTGTGAAGACCTAATAAAGCAAGAGAGAGATAAATGATGTGATTAAGCCATGCCTCCCTTGCAACGGCCCCCAAAAGTGATATGGATTTTATGCGGTTTGTAAAATGTGGGTTTTAAATGTTGTTGCAACGCATAAAATCGATCGCTTTTAAAATTTATATTCTTAGATAGTGGAGTATCTAGAGTTGTCCAAAGAGGCCAAATTGTTAATCACAAGAATTGATTCTCTCTCTCTCCTCTCAAATCCACACTTATGTTCCTATGATTTTGATTTATATTATTTTTAGGTTTTTCAGAAACAATCGGGCATTTTGATGCGAAGATGAACTAAAAATTAAGCCTATGACTAAACCTAAGTGACAAGAAGAAGTCTTCTCTTCTAAGCTCACCCTAAGCAAGTGCACCTAGGGTAATTAGAAGAGAAGAGTGTGCTCTACTAATTAACTACAAGCATGAAATACACACTAACTAGAAAACTTGAATTCGACGGCAAAGTAAAATTTATATTGCTAGTAAATGGAGTGCATCTAGAGGAATGCTTCCTAACAAAAAATGAGAAACTAAACTAGCTAATACAAAGATAAAATAAAGATGAAGAAGAAAGGGATCCTCTGGTAGAAGTTTTGGATGGCTCTTGCTCCAAGTGTGGTTGCCCCACACATGAAAAGAGTCCTCCTTGGCTTCTTCTTCTAGTAGTCCTCCTCCAAGCTATCCTCTAAGGTAGGTGTCAACCATCTTACTCCTCCTCTTACCTGGCCGTCCCTTCTAGTAGAAGTTCTCCTCCTCCATTAGCATTTCACAAGTGATAGGAAGATGGAGAAAGAAGGCACCAAGGGGCAGGTGGTTGCCTCCTTAATCTTCTTCTCCTCTTCTTCTCCTTGGTCGTGGGTTTAAGAAGTGTAGGGTGGAACTTAACTATTGGCAGTAGCTAGTCCTAATGAGCTTCCAATGAATTGTTCTGATCTGGAGGAGCTGGAATGGAGCTGGAATCAACTGTGTTGAGTTAGTTTGAGCTGCCATCCAGCTAAGGTGAGCTAAATGGAGCTGAGGTGAACTAGCTAAAGCTACCATTCAGCTGAGACGAGCTGAATGGACCTAGGGATGAGTGGATCCAGCTAGAATGAGCTGGGATCTATCTAGGATGAGCTGGATCTAGCTGAGACCCAGTTGATAGAAGCTTCTTCATCATCTGCCTTCCTAAGTGCCAAGGTATATGGAATTTGACTTTTTGCTTATCCCTGACACTCAGATAAACATATCAAAATACAAATAAAATACAATGCATGCCTGGTAACACTGGTAAGGCTAGAGCTATTCTGTGTTTCGTCTTTACGTTATTATAGTTTAAGTACAGTCATTATAGTACAAGACAAAATAGTTACCAGATTACTATTACAAATTTTTTTACTCGGAACAAGGTTTTCCCGAGGTCGAACTCAGGGAGCAACTATGTTTCTAGAAGACTAAATAAGATCTCTATTATGTTACAAAAATAAAAGAGAGAGAGAGAGATCTTGGCTTCTTCTTCTTCTCTTTCTCTTTTCTTCTCCTTCTTCCTTGGCCGTTTCTCTTCTTCTCTTCTTCTTCTTTCTTTCTTCTTTCTTCTTCTTCTGCCTTCTTCTTCTGTTCTTCTTTTCTTTTCTTTCTTTCTAGCGTCAATGTCTTCTTCCTTCTTTTTCTTCTTCTTTTCTTCTTGCCTTCTTCTTTCTTCTTTTCCTTCCTTCCTTTCTTTAGCCGGCAGTTGTGGTGATCTTCTTCTTCTTTCTTCTTCTTCTCTTCTCTGCCTTCTGCAGCTGTGGTGATTCCGACGTCTGATGCTGTGCTCAAACGACTTATCTGTGGCTTTGCTACAGTGCCTTCCTTCTTCTTTTCCTTCCTACCTTCTTCTTCTTCTTCCTGCATGCTCACACAAGGGTCAGAGCAAAACCTACGCCTACCCTTCCCTGCGTCTCTCTCTTTCTCAGATTTCTCTCTTAGGACCGCTCTCCCAGAGCTGGGTAATCGGGTGTGGGTATCGTGCCCGGGACCGGGCGCACCGGTGTGCGGTGGTGGGCGAGGAGTGCACGGTTTGGGTAATCAGATCCTACCCATACCCACGGGGCGTAAGCGCAAGCGAGGGCGAGTGAGCGCGTGGCGCGCTACGTGCGAGAGAGGAACCTGACCCCTGTGTTCGAAGGCGATTAGCCTTAGGCACTTTTTCAATTTAAGTGCGGGCGCTTGGCCACGCACTTCCGAGGTGGGACTAAAGTCCCACCTCCCAAATTGGCACCCGCAGGTGAGCGACCTATGGCCAACTGAAGCAGCTCACAACGCCTTTGCCCCAGCTGCAGGCCTGGGTGCCTTCGCAGAGACAACCCGCGCGACCTGGGACGCGCACCTGGGCTGGGGGGCGCCTGTAGCTGTTGCAGCTCGTCGGCAATGGCGACGAGGGGCGCGCACCTGAAATCACAACAACAGCCTCTCGGCCCAGTCAGAATATGCAGGAAGCTTCGCCGGAGTGAGGCGAAGCTTGTGCGGTGGTCGGCGGGGTGCAGGAGTGCGTGGAGAGGCTGACCTAGGTCAAACTGTGGCCGGAAAGGTAGGTTTGTTCGGGGTGTGGTCGGGTGGCGCTTGGCAGTGAATGGAGAGGGGGGATCGGTGGAGTGGAGTGTGAGGGAGCTTCTGGGCTGGTCAGCGAGGTGTGAGAGTGTCTGTGGTCGAGAGATGGTCTCTCCAGAGGGGGTGATCGGAGGTGGAGAAGGTGGTCTGGACAATGGCGGTTGGGTGGTCGAAAGGGCAGTTTAAAAGGGGGGAAATGCAAGGGAAATATAGAGGAAGCTATCTACCTAAGTATTCGACGAAGGGGGAGGGCAGAGCAGCCGGCTCATATCTACCGGAGCTGGAGACGAAGATGCCCTAGAGGAGGGTTTCGACGACGAGGAAGCAGGCGGAGGGCGCCGGCAGGTACAGCTCGGCGTGGACGATGGAGTAAGGCAAACCCTACTGCAGGTAAGGCAGCAGAGCGACGAGGAGGAAGAGGAGTTCTCTGGAAGCTTCGGGCTCTCTGACCGGAGGAGGAAGGGATGAAAAGGGGGGTGATTCTCTGTCAAAGGAAGCTTGAAGGAGCCGGCAGGGTCTGCCGATCCTTATAAAGGGCTTGGCGCGTAGAGAGGGGCGAGGTGCGGAGGGGTCTGCCTCGCCGGAGTATGGCCGGAAGGGACACCCACCCCTTCCGCGCGTTCGCACGGAAGGTATGGTAGTCAGCAGAGGGCATGGGCGGGTCCCTGCGACAGAGGACGTCGTAGGGAACAATGCTTCTGTTCTAGAGGATGGTAAACCTACTCTGCGCGGCACCATGCTCCGTGCAAGGTCGCCGAAGTATGGCGCTGCGCAGAAGTTGCAGGGAGGACCGTTATACAAAGAATGATGAAAAGTTAGGGGTCTAAATGCAAGGGTTTCAAAAGATAAGGGTCAAAAAGTAAATAAAGAGGACCAAATTGTAAAGTCGGTCAAGGAGGTCTCTTATTAGGCTCAAGTTTTTATACAAAACTAATTTGAACCTAAGGATTTTAATGGTGAATTTTAATTCTAGGTTGGAACATGTTTGACTGGTCAATTTGGGCAAAAATTCAAATTAAGTTATTAATTAGACATGGTTCTCTTTTTAGGTCAAAATAGGTTTCTAAGGCCAAATTAAAGGTTCTAAACCCTAGAGAATATTTTTATGTGAATTTTAAAGGGTTTAATTGATTTTTATCCTGCCTTAAACCTCATGAATTGAAGTGGGTTTGCTTTAGGGTTACAGAATGTCATTTAATTCCTAGAAGTTGTTATAACCCTTTTCAGATCAGATCAACCTACTTCTCTCATTGTTAAGCTTGTTTAACCTGTGTTTGGACCCTTAATTACCCTGTTTGCAAATTGTATTGGTGAAATTACAGTTTTACCCCTTATGATTTATTTTATTCTTAAACTCAGAATTCTCTGAGTTAAGCCTTTCTTTGGGTCATGTAGGAGTTTTTTCTCACATATATGGGTTAGATTATGCTAGTTAGGGTTTATGATGAGGTTCTCATCAATGCCTAACCTAGGTGAATGCCTAATTGCAGCCCGAAAACCCGTTTGCGGAGTTAAAACCCTAAGAGCTAGATCTATTTTAGGGCTTAAGAATGATGATAAACTAGCGTTTATCAAGCAGCAGATAACATTGTAGACTATAGTGACATGTTACGAAGTTATAACAACTTTTAGGATGCTATTAAGGAAGCTAATGAATCGATTGCTCTTGGAGTGAGATCTATGTTAAGAATGACATTTCTATTGAAATTATTTTGGATGAGACAAACCACGAATTCAATGATTTTGAGAGAAGTTATAATGGGGGATATAATGAACATGATGGAGATTGCCTTTCTATTTTTGAAATTCCAGGAATGTCGATTCTGTACATAGAATTTATTGAGATTCCAGAAGTAGATCAGCAATTGACACACTTATATATATTAAAGAAAATTCCTGAAGTCAACCCTTTCTATGATGAATTTAAACAATCATTACATCCAAATGCATGAAATGTACTCTTTCCTAAGTGGTTTAAGCAGCGTGTTACTAAAATGAAAGAAAATAACGACACACGATGGGTGGAAGATTTTGACATAATATCCGACTGTCCGTTGAATTATGAACATTACCATTCTGGGTGCATCATAAATGGCTTCAGATACAGAATCAAATCGGTTGATGATGTAAAGGCTACACAACAAGCTGGCATTGTTGTTCCTTGCGAATTAGCTAGAAGGTGTGATGATTATTATGGATAGATTGAGGAAATTCTTAAGATTAGCTTCAGATATGATCGCAAACTTGTCCTCTTCAAGTGTGAATGGTTTGATGTTTTCAAGAAAGGCATCGGGTTTAAGGTTGATAAGAAGCCCAAGTATATAAGTCAAAATAATAACCGTCGAATTCTTCAGAACACTGAACTGTTCACTTTAGCATGTCAAGTCTCTCAAGTATTCCATGTGACTGATAATAGCAAAAGTGGATGGGTAATTCCCGTTAGAGCAATGCCACATAGTTATTACGATTTTCAAAAAGAATAACCTGAATTAGAACCTGAAGTATATCAAGAACTTCAACAACCAGATTTAGATTCAAGTGCAACAAACATTGATATATAAGGTATAATTTACAAACCTTTTTTTATAATATAAATTTTCTCATAAATCATTCTTATACTGATATAATAATTTGTTTACTCTTATTATAGGTTGTTGCACAGTTTTGTTAATTTTTTTCTTCTACACGGCTAGTATTGTTTTAGGGTAACATTAATTATTACTTTCGGTTATATGCATCTTTTTCATATGAATTATATATTTATGTGTTTTTTTGTCACTAATTATTTCTTTGTGTTGTGCAAATGATGAAACTAAAGAAGTGGGCTTCTCATCAGAGGAGTCCTGACACCACCCCCGATACCCAGGACCCCCGTACCACATAGCCTCCCATACACAGTGTCCCCGCACCCAGACCTTCCCTACCCAGCCTACCCCCCCTCGAGGACCCCTACACTCTTGCCATCAATACATATTTAATACACACTCCCAATTTCAATCCCCCCCGTACACACACATATATCCATCCTGGTGCACTTGCACAGTCCCTTTTTACAGGGAAGGGAAAGAAGCCAGTAATCCCTGAGTTTGTGAAGTTACCCGAGTCTAAAGATGAGGTTGACGGTCACAACCTTGACTAGGATGAAGGGGATGGGGATGACGTACAGGACTCCCATGAGGATGAGGATGAGGAGGGGGACAAGGGGGAGGATGAGAGGAATGCTGAGGTTGGCC
Source organism: Thalassia testudinum (assembly GCA_037157565.1). Classification (NCBI taxonomy): domain Eukaryota; kingdom Viridiplantae; phylum Streptophyta; class Magnoliopsida; order Alismatales; family Hydrocharitaceae; genus Thalassia; species Thalassia testudinum. The sequence continues at coordinate 136,290,338 of JAZHRO010000073.1, forward strand.
ACCCTGACGCCAACATAGACCCTGATCAGGTAGGGCCCAGTACTACTGGTAAGTAAATTATTATTTTCTATATTTTAAAAGTTTTTACATTTCGTATTTACTCTTCATTCATAATATTATTGTTATTAATTTCAGTGAAGAAGAAAGGAAGAGGCCCGACGAGAAATAGGAACATGGAGGTTATACCAGAGGGCACAAGGGTGAAGGTGAAGATCATCCCTAGTGGGGAAGATCCCAACTACCCTCCATTTAGCAATAGGTTCTCCAAGGTTGTGAAGAACATCATCCCCCTCTCTTGTTTTGATTGGTTGATTGTCCCAAAGGAGCTCAAGAGGGAGATCATTCGTCACTTGGAGGTAATTAATATATATTGAGGTTTATATATGTTTCTTTTAATATGATTTGATGTATATAAATGTTTAATTTATAGGCGATCTTTGATTGGGAGGACGATCCAGAGGCCTCCAAGTATATCCTCAACCATACGTCGAGGCATCATCAAGATTGGAGACTTCATATGAAAAGCACGGTAAAAAAAAAAAATTTAATTTTTTGATATATACATTTTAATTATATATATATATATTTGTTATTTAGTATTTTGCAAATAGGTCATATGAGGAGGCCTTGAGGAATGTACCTCCTTCCATACTGCCAGAGGTATGGAAGGATTGTTGTCAGCATTGGAGGAAGCCTAAGACGGAGGTAGTTAAATAACAAGTTATGCGTTAAAATTTAATTATTATTAATTTATTTACTACTAAATATTTGTATATATATTCTAGAGGATCAGGCAAGAAAGAACAAGGCCATGAGGGCTAAAGCTTCACTGCAGACTCATGTCTTAGGTCTGATGACTATTGATAAGCTCAAGATAAGATATGTAAGTACATTTCCTATTTATTTATATTTCTAATTAACATGTAACTTTAAATTATTAATTATCTTTTATATTTACTTAATTTTAGGCAAGTACACATGACGGTGCCCAATTAAATCATCTTAAAGTCTATGAAATCACTCATAGCAAGGTTACGGATGACGGGCGCACATGTATTCACGAGACTTACCAAGCCAAGCATGTAAGTTATTTCTTTGTAATTATTTAATTTAACTTTCATTTCAGTCGAACATATTACTTAAATAAAAATGTAATTAGGGAAAAATGTACGACTTGATCCACCCACCTCTGCCTACAAACGAGAACTTTGCAACCCAGCAGCCTCCTATGACACCTGAGGAGGCTTTCTGGATAGTCATGCCTCCGAAACATGATGAATTTGTTCACAGTGAAGGTCGAAGCCAGACGCTCACCACTTGGTACGAACGGAAGGGATCATTTGGCGCATCTTCTGCTGAGGTGGAGCAGTTGAGGTCGTAGGTACAGTAAGCTCAGATGCAGCTGAACAACATGATCGGAGAGCTGCGAGCTACTAGAGAGGAGATCCGTTAGCAGAGACTGAATTTCGAAGAGCAGATGGCACAACAACAGGCGTAGTGAGTGGAGATGATGGCCATACATCGAGGTGGAGGTGAACTTGATCACAACAGCTTCCATTATCCTTCACGTCATGGGCCAGATGACGATTTTGGTGCAAAAGGTGCTGGTCATGGTATTGGTGTAGGATTTTAGCTCTCATCTTTTCTTTATATTTCTTATTTTTATTTATGTAATGTTTAGGGTTTATTAATGTAATGTTACTCTTTTGTAAACATTCTTTAAGTTAATTTGTAGTAATGCAATGTTTATTTCGTATTATATTTGTTTTATTGAATATTATATATGTGTTATTGGATGTTATGTAGGTTAATTTAAATGTTGCCTTTGATTATCATTGGTAAAATCTAATCAAATTTATATATATATATATATATATATATATATATATATATATATATTTGGCAATGATTATTCGAATAATCGTCGCAAATGTATCTTTCACAACATTTATAAAACCATCATGAAAGTTAGCAAAATGACCCACCCCTCCTCACAGCCTATTTTTTGCAACATTTATACAACCGTGGCGAAATTACATTTAGCAACGATTATTTGATAACCATCGCCAATAATGAATTGGTGACAGTTATTTAATAATAGTCGCGAAAGTGTTTTAACGGCGGTTATAAGTCATCGCAAAAGAAAGCTAATTACGACTGTTACGACCCCAAGCCAAATCCCTACAGGACCCGAGACCATCTCGCCTCAACTAATCCCAAGACCCAGTCGTCCAACGAGAAATAATCAAATAACATGTATCAATCCACAACCACACAAGTACAATAGCTAAACAGAAAGAAATTGGCAACAAAAGAAGAAACAGAACAGTAATACTATAATATTACATGCCTTCAAGAACAGGAATACTACCATCACAACAAAACTAGTATAGATAGAGAACATAATGGAAAGAACTGAAAATATAACTACAAGAACTCACTACAACTAGCAGTAGAAACTACGGCTGGGCTCGACTAGGCCCAACGTCCTTAGTAGCCGATAGCTCGAGCTGCTCAAATCCCTAACCTGTACAAAGTTATATAACTGGAGTCAGTTAACGCTAAGTAGAGTGGTGGCTAAACATAAAATGCATTTAACAGGTAGTTTAACATATTACTTTCCGATCCAAATTATCTTATAACAGTTTTCTATGTAGAGATCTCTAATCAGGGTCCATCTCATTACTTAATTTTCTTGTTCCCTAAAGGAACGATTTTGCTTACAGTTTTCCCGTGATGTAGGAGGGACACGTGGCACTCTCCTGGCCGGAAGAGTCCCTCCGTGGTAGTCCTACACCCGGTCTACCACCCCGAGGTCACAGTCGTGACATAGTGGTGACTATGGCACACGTGATAAGTGCGAGGGTAGCTACCCCACACTGGCACGCGGTCAGTCGTTTTCGCTAGCAGGTACGCCTCAACATACAGCGCAGAATAGTATAGGGCCTTACCCTCTGAGAACAGAACAAGGGTCTCGCCCCTCAAGGGTCTTGCCCCTTCTCAATCCACGTACCCTCGTCCAACTATCCCGATTTACCCAACGGGCTAACAAGAGTCGATGTAGGGTGGCCATGCCTAACCTTGGGCCCCATGGGGCAGCTAGCTCTCCCCTACACTAAGTAGCTCACCTCAGTACCACATACACGAGGGTCAACAAGAGTCAACGTAGAGTGGCCAAACCCACCCTAGGTCTCAACCCAAAGGCGGTAAGCTCCCCTCTACACTACAAGGGATAGTTGCTCTCTTCGGTACCATGTACACGAAGGTCAGCTTACTTCTCTTAACAGCCGCCCGTGGGCGGCAATTCCAGAGCCATCCAGTTCTCCATGCTATGATATTTCCATATTCCCCGTAGGGTTTGTACATGACTTTCCCTTTATCCAGTTTGATATATACAGAACAGGCAGCTCAATCATAGTACAGGTTTGTTCGTAATGTAATTCATTGCAAATAGTACAGGCAGCTCATGATTTACTCAATTATTCACATGCGCTTTTCTCTAGCCCTAGCGTTATCACAACCTAAGGTTCAATTGAATAGCTGTATTCTAGAGCATACGTTTATTTCTTCCTAGGATTCATCTCACATCCTAGGTTTTAACTAATTGCATGCATTTTATTTAACTTGGAGAATTAGTTAAAACCACTCTACCAGGATAACCATGTGGAAGGGGGCTCGTACAGCAATTCTCGACGACTCCTCAGGTTCCGCACACTTGATGAACTGGAGACCTAAGACGTGGATGGATAGGTCAAAAGGATTCGAAAAGATACAGACAAGCTACCATTACATGAAGAAATTCGTACGAAAAACAACGATGTTTCGTTTACGAAAAACCATCGTTTGGGCCTTGAATGGGCCTAAAACACAAGTTCTGACAGAAATCAGATGTCTGGGAGAGATCCCAGACGTCTTAAATCAACTCGCAGGCATACCTCTCTCGAGGCGCCTCTATCGGACGTCTGGAACGCAGTGTCGACATCTGAGGGTTCCGTCAAACATTTGGAGATGCTCCAGGATGTCTGAAACTGCCTCAGTCCACCTTCCAACTTCTGACATAGGTACGTACATTGTCAGGGCTTTGGCAGAGAAGAAAATACGAAAAATAGATCTCTATCAGACATCTCATTCTACCTTCGGACGTCCAGTAAGACGTCGGGATGTCGCTCTGGATGTCTGATTCAGCGGAAAAATGACTTCTGCGGAACTGCTCTTGGCTTTCCTCGCCGCAGATGCTGTAGCAAAGTAGCACTGTGCCCTCCGCTCTCGCGCTCAAACTCGCGATCAGCTCTTCGCTCACTCTCTCCCTCTCTGGCTCAGCGTGAGGGTGTGAGACGAAGTGGAGGAGCAGGACTTATAAAGGGAGAGGAGGTGAGGGGAAGGGCATGGCGTCGCAGGGAGTGGCGTGGGGTGCAGGGATGGCCGTCGTAGGGTGAGGTGTAAGGCGTGGGAGAGGGAGTGGCGTTCGCACGGTACACGTCGAAAAGAAAAAGTATTTTCAGACGTCTAACTTTCTCTTCAGACGTCTGGGAAACACTCCAGACGTCTTAAGGGACTAAAAGGTGACGGGTCGTTTCAACGACAGATAGGGTCGATACTATTGGAAATTATTAGTATTAATAATCGTCATGAAAGACTATTCACTTCATAACCTTTCACAATGTCAACTTGAGATAATTTTGTTACCTTTGACAATAATTTTTAATCGTTGCCAAAAATAATTTTTCTTGTAGTGAGAAGCGAGAGACAGAACTCTCAATGCTAAGAAGAGAGGGTAACAGAATGAGGTATCACCGATTGACACAAAAAGGTCAATCAAGCTTCCGATCGATAGCAGGAGTAAGAGAGTAGTCGGAGAGTTGCTAAAGATTTTGGACAGGCCAAATTGATCTTGAGATGCTGATTCATATCATTATGTTCGATGAAAGTAAACTAAAGAAAAAAGGACCACGTACCTACAAATATGCTCCTAACTATGTATTCGAATTCCTTCTGAATGAAAAGAAGTTTGGGACAATTCGATGCTTGTCCTATATAACTTGCCAGACAGAAACTTCAGATAGCTTTTCTTCTTGTTTTTTTTTTATTATTTAAGCCAGTCGAAATGTATATTTCATTCCATAAAGCATGAGAGTGCTCATTTTTTGGCCCTAATCCAATAGTTCAAGGAATTCCTCTCCAATGATAGACGTGCGGACGTACGTGTCGAAGGTCATCACATGCTACAAGCCATAATTTGACTTCGGGGAAGATACGCTTTCAAATTTAGGGCCCACGTACCGAAGCCCAAAGCTGGACTTTGCTTGCTTCCATCGTTCACTATTTTGACTTTCACGATCACTTTTAGAGATCCCTGCAAAGAGCAAGCAAAATAGCAAATATTATATTCAAAGGTCAGAAAGAAACCTCTTGCATTCGTTTGCACCGGGACATCTTAATTTAATTTCACAAAGTACAAGATTTTCTGACTACAAGTTTGTGATGATGGTAATTTTTTGCCGTAGAAAATACTCATAAGCCTCTCTTAATTAATTTCCAAGGGCAACTCACGTAATTATCTAGGTCAATTTCAAAGAAACGGTTATCTATTTGAGAAACGACTTATTTATGTTATTTTTTAATATTTTTTTAAACCCTTCCCTTGTAAAAAAAAAAAAAAAGATACACATCCCAAATAATATACGTATTTTTTTGAAAGAATATATATACTGTTGATTCATGGATGAAAAGCTTCTAAACAAGAATTTAAAATGAAACTTACGTATGCCATTGCTCTATCTATTCAGGTGAAAGTACTCCCACGAGAACATGCAGCAAGTCTCTGTTGGCCACACTCAGACGTCATTTCATTTGTATGTGAGCAGTTATTGACCATGGGATATATATATTATTTCATCTTCATTGATCCATCAAGATAACACATTTATTTGCTAATGCATTCCCCATTATTTGAATGTTGCCTTGAGTTTGATCTCATATAATTATCTGAAGATAACAACTGCTAAATGTTGACAAAAGTATCTCAAATTTTTCCTTTGCCACACATGTACCTCACCATGTTTCTTGATATCCAACTATTTAAAATTTTAAAATCAAATTAGTATTGATTACCTCAATCATTCTCATAACACATACAATTAACTTGTACGTAAATTACGTGTAGATACGATAATATCTTCCATTACAAATAATATTTTAGATTAAAAATTTAGATATTAAGATCATTCTATGTAAATATATTATGCACTAAATTTAAAGTCAATCCAATACTCTTAGCACATACATTGAAAGAGGTTTATTTTTACGACCTGAGTATCAAGAAATTCGATTATGTTGGATGTATATGTTAAAAATATTAAATTAACTTCAAATTTGATACATAACATATTCATATATAAGAATTAATCTCAATCTTCAAATTTTAACTTTAAAATATTACTCATATGAAACATATTACCACGGCAACATGTAAGTCATCTACGCACTTCTTTTTTGCATGTATATATATATATATATATATATATATATATATATATATATATATATATATATAAAGTCAAGGATGTATATATTTTCTGCAACTCGAGTAGGCTGTAAAGGGACCAGGAGAGAGGAGTAAACGTGGAGAAGATGCGGGTGTTTTTGTCAGCCTCTTTCAAGGAAGGGCGATCTGCTTCGAGAAACATCAAGCGATAAAATGATGCCTTTTTTAAAGGGCACGCAACAAAATTGATTTGGAGCTATGTCGTAGAAGGCTAATAATTTATTCTTCTATCTAAAGCCATTTTTGAAGCACGATAGTCAAGGATGACCATTTTTACGTCTTGGTTCTTGTTCGTTAAGGTACCCTTTGTTATTTAGTTGATCGCCCTGGAATTTCCAAGAGAGTGGTCGATGGTTTGCAAGTTTAACTACGTTTTTATTATGGGAATTTTTACGTAAATATTATTAAAAGTTTTTAAAATTATTTAAATATCATTCACTTAAATATATTGTCGATTATATCATTAAAAAAATTATATTATTTTTATATTTGATACTCCATTATTTATAGTTAGAGATGAGCATTGAGTCGAACTCTTACAGATTAGACTCGACTTGGCCTAAGCCTAGTTAATAAATGTATTTAAAAGGAGGTCCGATCCAAAATAAATTTTTTTATCCAAACCCGACCCAACCTAAAAGATAATGGGCTTAAGTCAGGTCAGGTCGACCCATATATTCATGATCTAATTGTTTATTTCATTTATACCTATAAAATAATATATAAGTGAAGTTTCGCATAAATAATTATTTAAAAAGTATAGAAAATAATATAACTTTCTACAATTAAGAAAAAATGACTTGTAAAGGATAATTATCTTTTTTTAGTTATGTAAATGATGGGGTTATTATATTTGACTTTCGTGTATATTAAAAGATCTTTAAATCCTCGTAAATGTATGTCCAACTAAAATGCTTCAGCTACTTGCATTGCAAATATTTGACTTAAATTTTCAACATATATAGTATATGACAAGCTAACCAAATGTAATCAAGTAGAGGGAAATTACAATAAAAAATAAAAGTATTCATCTTGTATGTTCATATTTAGTTCGAATTTGGATGTTTACACTTTCTCTATTATAAAAACTTAATGATTCATATTTAGTTCGAACGAGATTATAGAATTACATTGCACAACTTACAGTTGTAGAAAGCACAAGAGTTGAGGTTTTGTTTGTTAAAAAATAGCAAAAGCAGTTAATGTTTATTTAGTATTTAACGTATGATGCATTTATGATAGATATTTTGATAAACAGTATGAATATATGTGTGTGTGTGTAAATGGGGCAAAAAGGTAATCCTTGAGGCAACCTCATAAATGTGTCAATGGACCAAGTTGGGTTTGGCCACCTCAGCCCAAGGCCCAACCTATTTAATAAATGGGTCATACTTATAACTCAAGCCCGACCCAAGTTAATTTTAGGCTCTGGCTTGGCCAGGCTCAATCAAGCTAAGCCTCCAAGTGGGTCAGGCCAACCCAACCCTATACTCATCCCTAGTCATAGCCATTAAACTTCACGACTTTAGACTTAAATGTAATAAAATTTTATTTTTAATCTATTATATTTATTTTTTTATTTTCACCCCCCACCCCCTCAACTTCACCTCCCTCCACCTTCGACTACCCCTCCAACCAACCCTCCTCCACCCTCAACCACCCACGAACATCCCAGCCACTGCTCCACCTCCAACCACCTCCTCACCTCCATGCCGTTAGAGAGAGTGGGCGGAGGAGGTGGTCGGAGGTGTGTGTCTGTTAGGGGGCGAGGTGGGGGGGAGGGGGAGTGTGGAAGGTGGGTAACAATTTAAAAAATAAATTTTTATTACATTTTATGTTGAAAATTATTAAGTTTAACAGTTATAACTGATGAACTGATAAATATAAAAATAATATAACTTTTTCAATGATATACCTGATAATATATGAAGTGAATAATATTTAAATAATTTTAAAAGATTTTAATGATACTCACGTAAACATTCCTTTTATTATTCAGGTTTTCATATAATTGTGGGTAATATTCCACCGGAAGTGGAATTGTTTTTTTTTTACTTGATTGTAGGGATGAGTATTGGATCGAGCTCTTGTGGGTTGAGCTTGGTCCATCCCAAACCCATTTAATAAATAGGCTGAAAAAGCAGTCTAAAGTTCAGTTCAAAATAAAATTTTTTGACTTAAGCCCTACCCAAGTCAAAAAAAAAAAGAACCTGAGCCTAGGTAAGCCGACCCATTTATTCATGATTATATTATTTATTTCATCGATTCCTACAAAATAATATATAAATGGGAGACTCACTTGATAATTATTTTAAAAGTACAAGTAGCGATATAATTTGGTACAAGTAAAAAGCAAAAGCTTGTAAAGTATAATTATAATTTTCAATTATGTAAACGACAAGGTTATTCTATTTGCCTTTTGTATAAATTAAAAGATCTTTAAGCTCCTGTGGATACATGTGTAACCAAAATGATTCAATTATTTGCATTACAAATATTTAGGTTAAATAATTTACATATATAGCATATGCCAAGGCAACTAATTAATGTAATCAAGTAAGAGAAAATTACAATAAAAGTAAAAGTGCCTAAGGGGTGAGGGGTAGTACAGTTGGTGCGCCTGCTCCCTATAAGGCGCTCACTGTGTGGGGTACGTGGGTTCGATCCCCCGCGGTATGCCCAATCACACATAGTGTCCTCATAGGGGGACGCATTGCTGATGTTGTCCATGCATCGCTGATGTTGTCCCCGCCTTGACTCGGCGTCGAAGAGTGACCGTGGCTAAGATCACGGAGGAACTCCGTGGCAAGTGAGAAATTCGAGGGCCCTGGGGGGGTGGGGTCTCCTCCCTCGAACTTGGATACATATACTTTTCTATGACAAGAAGTTAATGGTTTATATCTAGTTCAAACGGAATCATAGGATTGCCAACTTGCAGTTGCAGGAAGTACAATGGTTTTAAGGTTTTGTTGGTGGAAAATTACAAAAGCATCCATGTTTATTTAATGTGTAATATATATATATATATATATTGATGTAATTGAGCTCATAGGCTATATCTTAGGTCAACCTCATAAATGGGTCATATGAGTCAAATTGGGTTTGGGTCACTTGAGCTTAAGATCCAACCCATTTAATAAATAGGTCATATTTACCGTTCAAATTTAATTTAAATTAATTTTGAATTTGAACTTAGGCCGACCCAATCAAACTAGACCTTGAACTGGGTCAAGTTAGCCTGACGAGTGGCCGTCCCTATCTTATTGAGAAAGGGATCAACATGTGCTTCCTCAACTCTATTCCACATTTGCAATGCCCACCGCCCCCCTCCCCCGATATTTTGAGTAGCAATGAAGGGGGTTTCGTCCCCGCAACTCAAATGTAGATGACAATTCAACAGAAAAGACAAGCCACGAGGTCAAACCTTGGCCGCCAAAACTGGCCGAAAAGGTGATGCAGATGTAAAGGGTGGTTAGAAGAACTCAAATAACCATCTTCTTATAATCTAAGTCCGTTACGTCAGATTAAGGATATGGTACATCAATGAGCATCTCCTCAAGTTTTTGGTATCACATGCAGCTGCTACATATTTTTGTTTACCACAAGCAATTGGACCGTCGTTTTTACTGCAAACCGATGGAAAATATGGCTTTATTTTGATTAGTTGCTGCAACAGCTGCTGCAAGCAAAGTGAGCGACGGAAATGCTCTCCCAGCCGTCAAGTCATGTATTTGTTGTCGAACTCTATACGAGGGCATCCGTCAGCTGTCGCCCTAAAAGCCAGGGAATATGAGTACAAGGGCGTACCAATCGCAGCAACAGGGGTTGCTGCTGTCACCCTTAAAACCTCTCACATCAGAAAGAACCTTCAACCTCATCGACCTCAAGGGATGAAATTTATGTTTAAATAAAATTTAAGGTGGAATAAATTTCAAACGATGTTGAAATAGGTGGAGTGAATGTGATAGATGAATGTGGACTGATGTATTATATGTTATAAATTTACGTGATTTATATATAGAGGAGAGAGTTGTGATTTATTTATTATTATTTCGTTGAAAAGTAGAGTGAATGTAAGTTAGATGTTGTTATGATCCAATTCTTGAATCCTACGAGACACGAAAATCGGATCGACTCAACTGATCCCAAGACTCAGTCGTCCAACGAGAAAGTAACCAAAAGAACAGTAAAATAAACCACATTCATCATGCATGTAACTAACAGTAACAAAAATACAACAGTAAATAAAAGAACTACTACAGTACACACCACCACAACAGTAGAGAATTTAAACAGGTACATAAACATGATGCTTACAATAAAAGAGTACAAGTGTAACAGGATATACTCACTACAATAAAAAAATGGTACAGTAGGTACAACAAAAGTAGAACTACTGGGCTCTACTAGGCCCAACACCTTCCGCAGTCGCAGGCTCTAGCTGCTCGACACCTGGTCTTGAAAAGGTGAGAAAGGTAACACGTCAGCGAAACGCTGAGTAGAATGACAACCAGCTAGCTAAGAAAAGCAGTAAAGGTGGACAAGTAGCTGTTGTTTTTAATTTCTTTCTTTATTCCTCTATTTACTCATTCTCGAATTATTTCTCAGATCTTTCTCTTGATCTTGAATGTTCCTCGTGGGAACGATCTTGATTGCAGTCTTTTCCGAAAAGTAGAAGTAGCACGTGGTGCTCTCCTGGCTGGGAGAGCCCCCGTGGTGGTACTACCCTCAGTCAACCACCCCAAGGTCACTGACAGGCGTAATGGTGACTACGGCACGCGCGATAAACGCACGGGTAGCTACCTCGCACTGGCACGCGGTCAGTCATTTCCGTTAACAGGTGCGCCCCAAAGCACAGCACGGAACCAGTATAGGGCAGATCCCTCTCAGTAACAGGGGTCTAGCCCCTCCACAGTAACCAAACAAGGGTCTTGCCCCTCCACAGTCCGCGCACCCTCGCCTGACTACCCTGATTTGCCTAGTGGGCCTAACAAGTCGGTGGAGGACGGCTAGCAGAACCATGGGGCCCGTGGGGTGGTTAGTGCTCTCTCTACACTAGTAGCTCTCCCTGGTACTATGTACGTGAGGGCCAAAAGTCGGTACAAAGTGGCCAGACCTAACCCTGGGTCCCTAGGGCGGCTAGCTCCGCTCTGCACTAAATAGGGGGACAGTCGCTCTCCTTGGTACTCCGTACTCAAGGGACAGCTCACTTCCCCAACTTCATTCCATTTACCTTTCAGGAGCTCTACTCCTAATTCCCCGTAGGGTTCATACTCATACTCCTCTAGCCAAGCCATTTTATGTTCCATCATTTCAGTTTTATTCCCATATAGCCCGTGTTTCCAGTAATTAATATACATTCATATACAAGCAGCTGTTATCCAATTACAGGTAATTATCATTTTTCTTTCTACTTTTCCAAGACTGCAATTCATGTATTCACGACATTCGTTTCAGTATTTCTGTTCCTAGGATTCATGCCACCCCTAGGATCTATCATTCAGTGTAGTTTTCCAGTCCTAGGATTCATGCCACATCCTACAATCTATCATTCAATCTAGTTTTTCAGTCCTAGGATTCATGCCACACCCTAGGATTCATGCCATACCCTAGGATCTATTATTTATCTCAAAGATGCATTAATGTTGGTAAATAACCAAGGGAAGCCACTCTACCTGCAAAATCGGGAGTAATGGGGGCGTGATCGACGGGTCCACGTGCCTCTGCAACCCCCAGAGCCACAACGGGATAAGGTCCTAACACAAGGAACCACTCAGAATAGGATACAAGTATTTAAACAAGTAGAGAAACAATTTCTGAGAAGAACGGAATTTCAAACGCGGGAATCAGATTTCGAACGAACCCTAAACGGGGCAAAAACGACAATACTGCCCCAAATCAGATGTTTAGAACACCTTCCAGACGTCTTAAACGATGGTTCAGATCATACCTTACTTCTGCGCTACTATTCAGACGTCCAGGATCCCGCTGAACCATCTGGACCTAGTTCCAGACGTCCATCTATTACTCCGAATGTCTGGAGATGCTTTCCGCCATCTGGTGACTTGTCCAGACGTCCGATCTGTGTGGGAGGGCGTGCCCTTGCGCCTTCCCGAACGAAACCTGCACGCGTACGCAACCGTCCTTAACACGGCAATGAGGCAGAACCCTCCGCGGAATGACCTGCATGGCCGTACCCGCGGAAGGAAGAAGAAAAGAAATATTGTACCTTTCAGACGTTTGGATCTTCCTCCAGACGTCTCCCGCGTTGTCTGGACATAGGTCCAGACGTCTAATTCTAGGAAAATTTCCCAGAATCAGGACCTCCTCACCCTCCGCCTGCTGGTCATGGCCATGCCACGCCGCGCTCGCCTGCTGCCTGAGCTGCAGCAGCACCAGGGTAACCTCCCCAGCACCACGCTCCCACTGCGCGCCCGCCGACCGGCCCTGGCTGCTCCGGTGAGCTCGCTCTCTCTTCCTCATGCGCTCTACCTCTTCTCCCTCTCGCTGCACCTCCCCCTCCCCGCGTGCACCCGGCAGCAGTTGCTGCTCGCTCTCTCTCTCTCTCGCTCAAGCTGGAAGAAGGAGGAGACGGTGGAGTGGTGGTGAGGGAGAGGGAAGGGGGGAAAGAGGATATTTGAAGGCCTGGCGGGGTGGGGAAAGGTGTCTTCATGCAGGACGGTGAGGGAAGAGAGAGAAGAAAAGAGGGCGGTGGGTTTAATCTGCATGCGCACGCGCGCAGACTCGCAATCGTACGCTGCAGAAATTAAATTTCAAACGTCTGGGAAGGCATCCAGATGTCTTACCAGATGTTTGGACCTACTCCCAAACGTCTTAAAAGACGTTTGATGTCGTGGGTCTTAACAGATGTGATAAGTGAGTTAATATATTATGTACAAAGATTTGATGCGATATTTTAAGAATTGTTCATGCTATCCCTATCACTGCACCTAATCACCTTTTATATCCCTCATCTAACTAAAGCCCTAGCGAACGAATTCCAGGCACAGGTTGGATTTCTTTGTATAGAACAGAAGATAAGAAGATATATATCTAGTGGTTTGATGTTGTGGTAGTGAAGAGGTTTAAGTTTTGATTAGGGGTTGCGCATGTCGAAGTGTTTCATCTACCTTCACAAGTATCCCTCGACATGTCTTGCTCAATACTTTAACCATAATCAGCTTTTACAATCATGTCCTTTCTTTGTCTATGATTCAACAATTCAACCCACAAACACACACAAGAAGAAAAAAAAAAAAAATTGGATTCAAATCTTTCAAACACTCCCCCTCCCCACCCCTCTTTAGAAGATGCCATGCATGTCTTGATTGTTTTGTGATTGTGAAAATCGTAATCTTTTGCAACGGAGGGAACAACACTTTGTCTATAAATGCTGTAAGGTTCATTCTACAACTTTTATTTTATCATTCTTCTCTTTTCTTTTTCCCTTAAAAAAATGGAGTTGATTTTATTCATCCACTTCTCAGAGAGGACCAAAAGGAGGAAGTATAAAGATAAAAAGTTACACAATATTAAAGTAAGGATCCAAATGTCACCCACATGAGCAAAAGAGGATCCTTGTACCTACAAAGTGTAATCTTTTGCAAAAGTAAACCCAAGCAAGCATAAGATGTGCTAAGAAGACTCCATCCAACTACACCAGGCCTTTGATTTGTCAAGTCAGGCAATTGATGAAGGTAAAGGCTATGGCAACGTCATCTATATATGTGAGATACCATCATGTCTAGCACCACCATTTTCACATTCCTGCCTATATAGTCATATGACTTAGTCTCTTCACTTGCCAAGGGAAGGCTTGTTCCCTAGCTCACTAAGAATTTAAGCAAGGGGAATTAGTCTCAAATTGGGGAAATCCAACCAAAGCAGTTCCCTATTTTCTGATGGAAATCCTGAATGTTACTTTCAATCCCTTCCGTAGGAGGGGGCCAACTAGTAGCCACCATCCTTCACTTGGTATGGCAAGTGGTATCAACTCGTGGATCCCAACTCGGATTTATATTATCCAACGCATAAATATGACAAGTACAATCATTATCAGATGAATAACTAACCAAAATACGAAATGCAAAATAATAAGAACAATATTATATCCATATCCAAGTAGAAATAAAATAAAAGTAGTCTAAGAAAAGTCAACTAGTCTAGTATATCATAAGAAAAACTAGAAAAGCACATAACTACTACTAAGAAGGAACAATAGGTAAGTGATAAATACTTGTCTCACTGGTTCACACCTTGCTCCAAGATTTCTTGTACCACCTCCTAAGCTCGGTATGGTTCACCTGCATTTGTGGATAAGCTAATGAGAAAACTCCTCGTCGAATGTAATTGAAAGTAGGTAACTAATGTGTACGCAATTAAACGCAAGGCATCTAAGATATAATAAAAAAAATAAAGATGTCAGGAATGCATAGTTAATATCATACGGATTCTTTCAAACTAAGTGGCATAGTTAATAATAATTTAGTTTATTGGTTAATTAATTATTTATCATTCCATTATTCATTATTTTATTCATTACAGATCCAAGTTAGAGATCTTGACTCATCTCTACTTAGAAAGTTCCTCAAATTGGACTTGACCAAGGCTAACAGCATCCTTTCTACCTCGAGGGCCTACGACGTAGGAGGCAATTGATATATGACTTGACAACAAACTTGGGGGCAACTCCATCTTAAGAGTAAGGTGTCATCTGTCCTAAATAACTCTTCTTCCTAAGATACTTACAGACAAAAGTCTCAACATTTAGTACTAAAAGGAAAACCTGAGGTCTTATCTGACTTGGCTACAAACTTGAATCACAACAATGCATGTTACTCCCTGATCACAGTGATCACAGACTAGAAACTCATTATAAGGTCAATGATTCGGACAACCCTTTATTTGTTGTCAAACTCTTGTTAAGTGATATTGTCACAACTCATGAATTTGTTATCAAACCGTATATAGTATAACGTATACAATATCCTTACTTATTTATAATTTTCAAATCATCGGTATAAAGAAGAATCCGACCCCATCATTTCTCAAAATAGTTATCAGACTACTCATTTTTAGGTTTTGTCGATTGTCTCAATCAAAGTGTTCAAGTAAAGATTACAAAAGTACTAATTTCATGAATTACGGAATCTATTTCACATATGAGATGATATGATCTTATTTGATTCAACAAACCATTCATTTAGTACACAGATAAAAATAATGTATACAAGAAATCCATAATTAAACACCTTTTAATTCATAAGTTAATTGCAATATTCTCATTTTAATAATATTAAACAAATCAAGCATCCTGACGGGCTAGCATGCACAGATATCAAAGAACAACTGGGAGGGGGTCCACAATGGTATACACCAATAATGTATAGGCATTCAAAAAGAAATACATATAAAAAGACGCAGCATCCTACCTCACGTGCATGCATGCACATGCGCAACAAGTCCCCTTCTCGCACAATCGCACGTGAATGTGCACTTTAAATATCATCTCAAGAATCAGAGTAGAATCTACATAGATCTGAACACTCGGATTATCAAGTACATTCAAAAACTTTGAGATTGGATCCTGGATGGTCGATACTGGATTCTAAAGGTTCTCAATCTATGTAAAATAAAGTCAATCATCAGATTGATTAATACAATCAACTTCTTCACAGGGACTAAATAAAAAAAATACCAACTCTAAAAATTTAATTCACAAGTTTTCCCATCATCTTCTCCGCTCCCCCTTCTTCGATTCTTCTTCTATTTCTTCATTACTTCAACCCAACGCACGCAGGGATGCTCTCGCTGCAACAACTTCGACATCCAACCCATCCCCTTCTCTTTACTTGCTTCTCCTCTCTCACATCCTTCTCCTACACGCTTGCATGATTCACAACCCAACTTGGCCCCACGACTAAGCCACCTCATGATGCTAGGAATTCAAATCCATTATTCTATCATGACTCCAAAGTTTGGATTGTAAGAACGAGAACTGCACATGTTGCCACTTTAATTTGCATGCTATAATTCAAATGGACCTCGATTTGCATGTGATGAGTGTCATCGAGTTTGTTTCGAGGCGTATGATCCGATTATGGAATTTGATGTGGCCGTTAAACTTGGCCTAAGTCAACTGATTTCTTACCTAAAAAGAGTAACATAATTTATCCAATATATGGGGAATGGTGACCTAACTAATATACTCATGTTTTAGTTTATTTATCAAGCACCGAATGACCCTTAGAATAAAAGCCTCATAATGTAGACCCTTTGCAAATACATGTCTGAAACACCCATACAACTTTTATACAAATTAGTTATTGGTCATTAGGTAGATTTCCAAGATGGAATCTAGCTTCGATCCAACTAAGAGATTCATAATAAAGCATGTTGACCAAGAACAAATGAGGAAAGGCTTTAATTTGAGGATTGAAGGTGACATGTTGAATGGAGGTAAATAGGGAGGTGTTCTCATAATAGGCATCAAATAAAGACGATCATATATAGAAAAGGCCCAATTACAAATTTGAGCACCCCAAGATTTGGAAAATAGAAGTGCAAGAAAGGAAACTACAAGCACTCGCAACAATAAAATGCCATTGGCACTAAGCTTTAAGAGGGGCTTATGTGAGGACTATGTGATGCAGATGGACTTAGTTTAGGTTACAAAATTGTCAAGGATAAACTCAATATACTTGTAGCTTTACCATATAAACTTTAGCAAGGTTACAAGGGAGAACAGTTCTTCACAGTCATTAATGCTATAAACATTATCAAGGTTACAACAAAGATCCTTCATGGTTGTTAATTAATAACTTTTCTTTGTTGAATTTCAAATTTCTACTAGGTATTTAGGCACATAAGAATAGGTGGTGACATCTGAAATTCATGTTGATATTAAAGAGAGAAATGTGGCAAATTTAAAGCCATAATGTAGGTGGATTTTGTGACTTTCTTAGAAAAAGAGCAAGAAATTGATGACCGTACTCATGAACATATGCCTGCTTTGGTTACCTCGAACTTGGATGCAAATCAAATTGGAAAATGTACCTTGGGCTCATGCAACCTAAATTGGAAGCATTTAGATTCTAAATAATGGTATCTTCAATTTCTATTTAACAAGGGAAGCATCCCCCAGACCACGTAGAGGAAACAAATAGGCCTCTTGGTCACCATGCTAGATGCCCATTCTGTTTAGGGCAGCCCTGTCCATCCCAAACGAGGCTACCATCCTAAATGAGTCCTAGTGCCCAACCTTAGGGCACAGGTGCCCTCGAGAAGAGAGTACGTCGTCTCCGTCCATCCCAAATGAGGCTAAGTGCCCAATCAAAGGGCATAGCCCTCAAGAAGGCAAGAGGACAGCCTCGTCCATCCCAAACAAGGATAAGTTAAGTTCCTAACCTAAGGGCACAACACTCGAGAATGAAGTATAATAAACCCATCCATCCTAAACAAGGATAAGTCCCTGTAACGACCCGTTTCCCGAGCTCCTACGAGACTCGAGAACCGGACCGACTCAACTAATCCCAAGACTCAGTCGTCCAACGAGGAAGTAACCAAAAGAGCAGCAAAATAAACCACATTCAGCATGAATATAACTAACAGTAAGAAAGTACAGCAGTAAGGAAAGAAACTACTACAGTAGATACCACCACAACAGTAGATCAACATTTATCATATAATATGAATTGCAGGTAAAGAAAGTACAGCGGAAACAAGAACTACTCACTATAACAGAAACAAAAAGAGGTACAAAAGAGTGTGGTAAACTCTACTGGACCCTACTCGGCCCAACGTCCTCTGCAGCCGCTGACCCTGGCTGCTCAACACCTGGTCCTGAAAAAGGTAACGAGTGTAACACGTCAGCAAAACGCTGAGTAGAGTGGCAAACTAAACTAAGACAACAGTAGAGTGTACAGTAGTTGTTATGTTCTATTACTTTCTTTATTCACATCTTTCAATTTTCTCACTAATTCATTTATTTCTCAGATCCTTTACTTGATCTCGAATGTTCCTCGTGGGAACGATCTTGATTGCAGTCTTTTCCAAAAAGTAGAAGTAGCACGTGGTGCTCCCCTGGCCGGGAGAGTCCCCCGTGGTGATCCTACCCTCAGTCAACCACCCCAAGGTCACTGACAAACGTAACGGTGACTACGGCACGCGCGATAAACGCACAGGTAGCTAACCCGTACTGGCACGCGGTCAGTCGTTTCCGTTAACGGGTGCGCCCAAAGCACAGCACGGAACCAGTCCAGGGCAGATCCCTCTCAGTAATAGGGGTCCAACCCCTCCACAGTAACCAAACCGGGGCCTTGCCCCTCCACAGTCCGTGCACCCTCGCCTGACTACCCTAGTTTGCCCCAGTGGGCCTAACAAGTCGGTGAAGGAGGCTAGCAGAACCCCGGGGCCCGTGGGGTAGCTAGTACTCTCCTAACACTAGTAGCTCTCCTCAGTACTACGTACACGAGGGCCAACAAGTCGGTACAGAGCGGCCAATCCTAACCCCAGGTCCCTGGGGCGGCTGGCCCCACTCTGCACTAAACAGGTACAGGTACTTCCCTTGGTACTGCGTACCCAAGAGACAGTACAACTACATCTCAGTTCCATTCCTTTTTCTTTCCAGGAGTTCCACTCCTAATTCCCCGTAGGGTTCCAGCTCTTTATCTCAGAATATCATATGTTTCACTTTCCAGTTTCACGTTCTCACAATCCATGATCTCAATCATGTTTCTTTATTCATAACAGGCAGCTGTTAATTCAATTTACAGGCAGCTTTATATTCCTTTCCATTTTTCCAAGACTGCAGTATTATACATTCCACTAGTTTTTCCATCCTAAGATTCATGCCACATCCTAGGATCTAGCATACAACTAGTTTTCCAGCCCTAGGAGTCATGCATCACCTAGGAGCTATCATTCCATACATTTCTCATTCCTAGGATTCATGCAATGTCCTAGATTCTAGTTATGGTTCCATACTTTAACAGATTTTAAAAATAAACTTAAGCCACTCTACCAGGTACAAAGGGAGTAATGGGGGCGTGATCGGGAATCCCGCGTGCCTCCGCGACTCCCAAGACTGCAACTAAACGAGGTCCTATCACAAGGATCAAACACAAGGAGTGTCTCAAAACAGTGTATAGTTACTGTAGACGGGTAGAGGAATTAATTCTGAAAAGAACGCAACTCGAATCGTGGAAAACGGAGCTCGAACGGGGCCCTAAATGGGTCGAAAAAGACAATACTGTGCAAAATCAGATGTCTGGAACTTCTTCCAGACGTCTTAAAAAGTGGATCAGAGAATTACCTGTTCAGCGTGGTTTTCCAGACGTCTAGAAGTCTGCAGGGACGTCTGGCCTAGCTCCCAGACGTCCGATGGTCACCCCGGACGTCTGGAAGTCACTCCCGCCGTCTGGTACAACTTCCAGACGTCTGATTCGCAAAGGATGGCGAATCAGCGAGCCTGCGCACAGCCAACTCCCTCCCTCAGTACGGTCAGTCGACAGGAAGGAAGAAGAAAGCGGAATACTCACCTTTCAGACGTCTTTATGGTCCTCCAGACGTCTCGCTCGCCGTCTATCTATCTACCAAGACGTCTGATTCTGGAAATTTTTCCAGAATCAGGGCGCCACTCAGCCTCCGCTCGCGATGCCGCCCGCGTCACAACTCGCGCGCCTGCTGCTCAGACCGTAGCAGTCCCTCCCGCGCCGTTCCGCGCCCCCCTGTGCCCTCCTTCGACCGGCCCTAGCAGCCCGGCGAGCTCGCCCGCACGGCAGGGCTCCGCTCTCGCACGCAGCACCTCCTCCGCGCTCACTGCGGCCACCGCTGCCGCCCTCGCGCTCACTCTCGCGCTCACTCTCGCGCACTGGCTGAAGGAGAAGGGAAAGGAGATGGTGGTGATGGAGTGAGGGGAGGCGTGGCCTTTTAAGGCCGCGCGAGGAGGAGAGAGGGCGCGGCAGGCGTCTACAACCGCAGCAGAAAAAAGAGGGAATAACGAATATGCGGTCTGCGCGCTCAGGCGCGCAGACGACTGGCGCGTATGGAAGATAACGGTTTTTCAGACGTCTGTAGACCATCCCAGACGTCTGGCAAGACGTCTGGATGTGATCCCAGACGTCTGGTACGACGTCTGGGCCACCTCCCAGACGTCTTAAAAGACGTCCGGGGCATGCGTTCGTAACAGTCCCCGATCCTAAGGACACAGCCCTTATGAAAAAGAGTAGGGCAGCTCATCCATCCTAGGACAAAGATAAAAGCTCACAGCCCTTGCAAGAGACAATCTCAAGAATGGGGGCATTAGTCTCCAATGGAAAATATTGACCTTGAGACCTTATTGATGAGGCATAGAATGGGAAGAAAGGCAAGAGGATTGTGGCACCCCTTTCCAACCCAAGTACTGCTTTAGCGTTTTGTTCAAGTAAGGGCCTTCTAGAAAAAGTCAAATGTGCAATAACAAGGAACACATGTCGCACCAACACAAGGTGGTGGGAAATAGCGAAATTCCCAATCCTTCTCCCTTGAGTCATTGGATCGAGCCTCTCTTCCAAGATAGGATGAGGGTTTGTTAGGAGAAGTTGGACTGGAAGAAGAAGAAGGGGGTTGGACGTGACTCTAAGCTCAAGTCACAGCTAGTTTGACTGAGAGTAGAGGAGAATTGGAGAAGGTAAGTCAGAGAGAATTAAGAGAGGAAGAGGGAGTAGAGATTGGAAAGGGGTCGGCATATTCCACACCCCCAACTGACCTCTGTTATTGGTATTTATACTAGTAGCAGTCCCAGTTGGACTCTGTTACTGTTGGTTATTACAACAGTACAAACAATCACTAACTACCACTTGTTACAAGAAAAGCAACGACTATCTCTTACAAATCCACTCCCCTTAGGAAACCTTGACCTCAAGGTTAGACTCTAGATATTTTTGATGGAAGCTTGCATAATCCACCTACGTAGCATCCTCCACTAGTTGACTTGCCCAATGAATTATGTAATGACCCGTTACATTTTTTAGCTATATAAGATGTCTGGAGTTCCAGTTAGATGTCTGTCCAGACGTCTGGGCACGTTCCCGGACGTCTGAAAGTGAATTTTTCGTACTGCGCTCTATGCGCGGGCAGCGTGCAGAGGTCGTTCCCCCTCTCTCTCCCTCACCCCCCGAACCCTAAACCCTCTCTTATATAAACCCCCTCCCTTCTCCTCTCCTCTCCTCCTTACACCACTCAGCCACCGCCACCTCCACCTTCTCCTGCCAGCCAAGTCCCCTTCGCCCCTGCTGCAGTTGCAGTAAGGAAGGAGATCCACCTGCGAGGGGAGAGCGGGGAGGAGCGAGAGCAAGAGAGCACGAGGGAGTGAGAGCAAGGAAGGAGGAAGGCAATCGCGAGAGCTTAGTGGAGCTCAAGGAGGAGCTGCAGGAGAGAGGAGGGCGTCGGTGAGGAGCTGCTCAAGCTCCTGCAGCAGCTGAAGCTGCCGCTGCGGGTGGAGGACAGCGCGGCGAGCAGCTTGAAAAGGTTCTGATACTAGAAATTATCCAGTATCAGACATCTGGCGTGACGTCCAGATGACTGGCGAGGGACCCGGACGTTTGAAAGTGGGATATCGCGAGGTACGTATCTTCCTGCGCCATGCAAATCATAGTGTAGGGGATGTCGGTTGACCGTGCCTATGTTTTCATATGCTGGTGCAACTTTGGGAAGGCACACAGTACGCTTTTCCACTCACTTTTGGACATCTGATCACATCACCAGACGTCCAAAGGTGCTTCCAGACGACCAAAGACCTTGTCCGACGTCTGAAACTGTCCCCAGGCAGTCACAGAGAGGGTCTGGACGTTTGATCAGCCGCAGAAACACAAGGTGAGTTTTTGACGTCTTTTAAGACATCTGGGATTAGTCCCACACGTCTGATTTTGATCAGAAATCGCTTTTTTGGCCTATTTAAGGCCCAAACAGAATTGGATTTCCATAAACGAAATATCGTTGTTTTCTACTCGAGTTCCTCTACGTATTCAGGTTGAGTACCTACTATTTTAAGCTTGTCTAATGTACATTAGTCGCTGATACAGGTTACCAGCCAGTGACGTGTTTGGGGCCCGCGGAGACGACGAGATCTACGGCACAGGCCCCCATTCCTCCCGTGATACTCGGTAGAGTGGTTTAACTCAGTTAATATTTAAATAAGAATGTGCTTGGTTAAAATAGTCGGATTGAACTCTAGGATATAGAATAAACCTTATGGTAGAAATGAATGAGCATGTTTGAGCTGTACTGTTTACTTGAATGCATGGTTAAGATAAATTGCTAGCAAATGCCTTTAATATAATTACGATATGCATGTTAAAACACGAGCTGCTAGTATGTAATTGAGAAATTTCCTGTAAAATCACAAGTTGCATGTTTTTGAGAATTGAATTATGGAAACACAAGCAGCCTGTATATGGATGAAGAACAAATTATGAAACATGAGATCTGAACCTAGATAATTGAGATGAATATCAGCATAAACCCTACAGGGAATTAGGAGTAGAACTCCTGTGGATAAACGGAATCTAGAAATGTAGATGGGAAGTGTGCTGGCCCTTGTGTATGCGGTACCAAGGAGAGCAACTATCCCTTTTTAGTGTAGAGCAGAGCTAGCTTCCCTTGAGTTGAGACCCGAGGTTAGGATTGGCCACTCTACACCAACTCCTGTTGGCCCTCGCATACGAGGTACCGATGCAAGCTACTAGTGTAGGGAGGGAGCTAGCCACCCCACGGGGCCCGATGTTCAGCTAACCACCCTACACTGACTTTGTTAGGCCCTCTGGGAAACCGAGGTAGTCAGACGAGGGTGCGCGGACTGTGGAGGGGCAAGACCCCTGTTTGGTTCTGAGGGACGAGACCCCTGTTCTAAGAGGGCAAGGCCCTATACTGTTCTGTGCTATACTTTGGGCATACCCGCTAGTGGAAATGACTGACCGCGTGTCAATGCAGGGTAGCTACCCATGCGCTTATCACGTGTGTCGTAGTCACCGCTACGTCTTAATAATGAGCTCGGTGTGGTTGACTGGGTGTAGGACTACCACGGGGGACTCTCCCGGCCAGGAGAGCATCACATGTACCTTCTACGTTACGGAAAAGACTGTAATCAAGATCGTTCCCACAAGAAACATGCAAGATTAAGAAATACCTGGATACTTTGAGAAATAGATAAAATCGAAACACATAAATGAGATAAATAGAAATGAGAAATAAATATGTTGTTGTACTTAAATAATATAAACACCACTCTACTCAGCGTTCGCTGACTCTATCTTTTCATAACACTGTTCAGGACCAGGAGTTGAGCAGCCCGAGTTTCCAACTACAGAGGGTGCTGGGCCCAGCCGAGCCCAGCCGTAGTCGTTGTTTTAGCACTTTCTTTTTCCCTACTGTTGTAGTAAGTAATAGATACCTAATTTACTATTCCTGCTACTTCTATTTCCTTTCTATTTTCTGTTGTTGTTATGGTGGCATCTACTGAGACAGTTGTTCTACTTTCTTTACTACTTTGTATTTTTCTTCTACTTAGTTATATTGCATGTGTGAGTGTGGTTTATTTTCCTTCTTTTGGTTATTTCTTATTGGACGACTAGATCTTGGGATTGGTTAAGGCGAGCCAGTCTTGGGTCCTGTAGGAATCTGGCAACTAGGTCGTAACAAATTAGCAGTTGTGTGACAGCAACATTGTCTCTTTTAATCATCTTTCTTCCCAATAAATAGTTTGGTTGGGGATCCTCCTCAAGGTACTCTGGCAATAATTGATTCTGAATTGGATGAACACCATGACTCCGTTTTAACTGTGAAATATGGAATGTATTATGAATTTTCACCGTTGAGGGAAGTTGGAGTTTATAAGCTACTTGGCCCACTCTTGCAATGATTTGATAGGGTCCAAAGTACCTTGCTACAAGCTTATTATTATATCATCGTACTACTGAGTTCTGTTCTATAAATGGTCTTTAAGTTCCTTCAAAATCTGATCACGGCTTCGGAGTGAAATGGCCACATTCGATACTAAAGAAATGCCTGTGATATAAGAAATTATTGTTGGTGGTGGCCGACCATACACAATTTCAAAGGGTGTCACGCTTGCTGAAGAATGGACACTAGTGTTATAGGAATACTCTGCCTAGGAAATTCATTAAATCCAAGTGCGTTGTTGCTGATAACAAAAACATCTTAAGTAAGTCTCCAAGCATTTGTTTAAAGCCTCGGACTATCCATCTGATTGAGGATGGTAGGAAGAACTCATCTTCAAATTAGTGCCATGTGTTGCAAACAACTCTTGCCAAAATGTACTTAGAAAAATAGTATCTCTATTTGAGACAATGGAAGAGGGAATACCATGTAGATGAACAACTTCCCGTAGGAAAACAACAGCAATATCCTTTGCTGAATATGGGTGGGCTATTGGAATGAAATGACCATATTTGGAAAACCTATCAACAACCACAAAGATTACTGACTTGTGGTTAGATAATGGAAGGCTTCTATAAAATCCATAGCAATATCTTGCCAAATTTACATGGGAATAGGCAAGGCTGAAGTAGTCCTGCCGGTGTTTGTGCCTCTGTTTTGCATCTCTAACACACATCACACTGGCGTATATATTTCCTGACAGTTGCATTTATACCCTTCCATATGAAGTTTTGTTTGAAGCGGCCTATGGTTTTATGGAAACCTACGTGACCACCTTCTAGAGAATTGTGTGCAAGTCTAATGACCTGCTCAATGACTGAATAAGATGGTGCCAAGACTATACGATTTCTATGCCACAAAATTCCATCACAAAGATGATAGTCATTTCTGTCCAATTGAGCTGTATCCCATTTATGATGCATTTGCAATAAGGCAGGGTCAGACTTATATGCATTTTTAATATCCTCCAACCAAACTAGAATAGCTTTAGAAATAGCAATTAAGGAAGCATATTCTTCCCTTCTTGAAAGAGCATATGCAGCTTGATTATGATGACCCTCTTTATACTTTAACTGAAAATCTAAATCCATAAGGCAAATCAAACATTTATGTTGAGCTGGAGTAGTTGCTCTCTGCTGCAACAAATATCATAAACTTTGATGGTCTGCTCTGATGATGAATCTTCTACCCAAGAGATAGTGGCACCACCGTTCCACTGCAAATAAAATAGCGTGAAGTTCTTTCTCATAAGTTGACCATGCCTGCTATCATATAGAAAATGCTTGACTCAAGTATGCTAAGGGATGCCTATTCTAAGACAAGACTGCTCCCATACCCAATCCACTTGCATCACATTCAACAACAAATGGAAGAGTGAAATATGGTAATGCAATCACAGGGCCTGCAGTAAGGGCTTCCTTCAAAGCTAGGAAAGCACTATTAGCTTCAGTGTTCCAATGAAAAGAATTTTTCTTCAATAAATCTGTTAGAGGTTTGGAAATAATTCCAAAATTACGAATAAATTTTCAGTAGTATCCAGCAAGACCCAAAAACCCATGCAAGGCTTTTATCGTTGTGGGGGGTGGTCATGTTTTAATAGATGATATCTTGTCAGGTTCCAGTGCTATTCCACCTTGCCTAATTATGTGACCCAAGTAAGTGACAGAATTGACAGCAAACGTACACTTAGAATGCTTGAGAAAGAGTTTGTTGGCTTGTAAATCTGAAACACTACTGCCAAGTGACTGATATGTAGTTCAAGGGTCTTACTATAAACCAAAATGTCATCAACAAAGACCAAAACGAATTTACGAAGCATAGGCTTGAACAATATGTTCATTAAATGCTGAAATGTAGAAGGAGCATTAGTAAGACCAAATGGCATTTCCAAAAATTCATAGTGTCCATCATGAGTTCTGAAGGCTATTTTATGGATGTCTTTATCATGCACCCTTATCTGATGGTAACCAGATCGAAGGTCCAATTTGGTGAAGACTCTAGATCCCGTCAACTCATCAACAAATCATCAATTAACGGGATAGGAAATTTAGCTTGATAGTAATAGCATTCAATCCCCTATAATCGATACAAATACGCCAAGACCCATCTAATTTTTTTACTAAAAGAACTGGGGCTGCAAAAGAGCTGGAACTCAATCTGATTAACCCCTCTTTCAAAGCTTCCTGAACATGTTGCTCAATGATTTGTTTCTGTATCGAAGAATGGCGATAAGGAGCACGCAAAATAGAAGCAGACTCATCCTGTAGAGGAATTTTGTGATCATAAGACCTGGGACGAGGCAGCCCATGGGGAAAATGAAATATGCTTTGATACTCATGTAACAAATCAGCTAATCCTTGCAGATAATTATTCTAACTTGGTATTTTGGTAGAAGGCTGCACAGACTTAACTTGTATCATAAACGACATCTTAGTAGTCAACAAATCTCTAGAAATAGAATGGGGTTCCACCAAACATACTTGCTTTGGTCTCAGTCCACGCAAAGAGTGCTTTTTGCCATGAATCAAAAATCTCATGGAAAGTTCTTGGAAATTCCATTCAATTGTCCCTAGTTGTTTCAACCAATCAGTGCCTAGTACCACATCACATCCCCCCAAAGGTAGGGTATAAAAATTAACAGTCATGCACAAAGTATTTAGACTAATTTGCACCACGATGCACTTACCCGAACTTTCCACATGATGGGCATCAACTACCATCACCTGGAATTTAGAAGGATTAGTAATTTTTAACCCCAACTTAGCAATCATCTTAGGATCAAGGAAGTTATCAGAGCTTCCTGAATCAATTAGCACCACAGTAGGAACGGCATGTATCTTGCCTTCCACATGCATGGTTGAATTTCCATCAGTGCCATTAATTGAATGGGATGATATTTTTGGACAGGGATCATTGTCTACTTCATAAAAGGTTTCATTGTCCATAGTAGCATCCAACTGATCATCAGGTATCAAATGAATTGTAAATAGGGTCATACATTTGTGATCTCTAGACCACTTATCACCACATTGGAAACATAGACCTTTTTTAACCCTCTCCTCATACTGAGCAGTGGTTTATTTCTTAACTATTGGCTTTGCTTTTGAAACTGAAAGGGCAGCCTTATCGGGAGTAGGCAATATTCCTTTTGAATTATTGCTAACAAAGGGCCGACGAGCTTGCAGCAACTTGGCTTCTTGAAGTCTAGCCAACTCCATGGCAGCCAACAATGTAGTAGGTTTGAAAGAACGGACCTCAAACGCTAAATCTTCTCACAAACCACTAATAAATGTACCTAACAAATGCTCTTCTAGCACACCTTTAATTTTGTTAGACAACCTTTCAAATTCTTTAACATAGTTAGCTAATAAACCCGCTTGTTTTAATTTAGTTAAGACCCCATGTGGATCTTCCAAGAAATCTAGGTTAAATATGACATTGAGAGCTGTGACAAACGAATCCCAATCTGTAACTCCCTTAGTCTTTGTGAACCACCAATACCATTGTAAAGCTTCACCATTTAAATGGAAAGATGCAAGTGGTAATTTCTGAGCAACTGGAACATTATAAAATAGAAAGTATTATTCTACTTTGTATTTCCATGCCATTGGATCAGAAGAGCCAT
Source organism: Thalassia testudinum (assembly GCA_037157565.1). Taxonomy (NCBI): domain Eukaryota; kingdom Viridiplantae; phylum Streptophyta; class Magnoliopsida; order Alismatales; family Hydrocharitaceae; genus Thalassia; species Thalassia testudinum. The sequence continues at coordinate 136,318,441 of JAZHRO010000073.1, forward strand.
CGAAAAAAGAAAAATCTAACCTTTTGCCTTTGGTTTGAAGCATAAACCTAGCATCTAGGGTATCAAATTTTGCCCCTAAATTGCCCTGAGAACTGGACTATGAAATTTGCGCGAGCTATTGCTGGAACTCACTTCGAAACTCCTCCATCGCCCATTAGACTGAGTTTGCAAGAAGCCTTTTCATGGCTTCTATTTGTTGGAGCAATCTATCGAGGGTTTATATTATCGTCGTCGTAGTTCAAATCCTTAATCAATCGAACGACAAATACAATTTATAACTCGAATATAAGTCTAAGGTCGAACACATGAGGCAAATATGGAATTCACACACTAATCTTTAATTAAAATCAATGGGCATAATTAATTGAGCATTAAAAATAGATATTCAATGAATAATAACCTGTTACATTATTTATTCAATATATCTAAAGATTGCATAGAACAAAAAGAGGAGAATAAAAAATAATGGTGATTTAGATCACCACTAATCCTCTTAATTAAGCATGTATGCAATTATTCAATCAGAACTCAATTGTAAACTATAGTACTTCAATTATTCATCAATAATTCAAATAATGCCACAGTCAGACGACAAGTACTTAGATGCTACAGTGCAAAGGCACTGTTCATCTTCTTCAACTCTTCTCTTCCTTCTTCTTCTTCTTCCTTCTTCTTTCAGCATGCATAGGCTCTCTCTCTTTCTTGTCAAGCCTTCTCCTCTCTTCACGCACAAGGGCTATGCACCCTTCAAAATTGGCTAAGTGTTAGCCCTTCTACAGAGCAAAACCCCCCTTCCCCACCCCCTCTCTCTCTTTCTTTCTTCTCCTCTTTATCTCTCAGATGGCCAGGTAATCGGATCGCACGCACCCTGGTCCAAGGTCACCAACAGTGGTGATGAGCGAGGAGTGAAGGATAATTGGGTCGGGTCGAGTGCATATGGGTGAGCGGGGACCTCACCCCCAATGTCTGAGGCACTCAGGCCATATCAAAAACTCAATTTATTCCCAGCCAACACCTCTTCACTTTCCGATGTGGGACTAAATGTCCCACGTCCTTCGCATATGCCTACAGGTGAAGGCCTCGTCCAATTGAAGCAGTAGCAGGTGGTGATTCCTTCAATTGACCGCTTGGGGAGATGCCTGGGAGTCACCCGCAACTCCTGAGCATAGCACCTGGGGCTGGCTTGGCTTTGGGCATGAAGAACACGTTGACAATAATGACAGCGATGGCGGAGCGATGGTGAGAACCTGCGATCACGAATGCAAGCTTGAAAGCCCCAATCAGATGGCTCAAAGGCTTCACCCAAGCACAGCAAAGATGGTGATGGCAATTTGTATCGTGAAGGTGCGCGTGTTGGTGTGTCAGAGTCAGAGGAGGAGCGTGAAGGTAGGTGAGTTCGGTGGGTGGTTAAGGTAGGCGAAAGGGTGAAATAGGAGAGGGATTTTGGTTGTGGTGGAACGGCGAAGCTTTTGGAAGTGGAACGGAGTGGTTTGGTGGTCTGTGGTGGTGGTGTGGGCTCGTCGGAGCTCACGTCAGAGTGGGAGAAGACGATGGGGGAGAGTGTGAACGACGATCAAAATTGGGAAGTTAAGGGTCGGAAAAGAAAGGAGGTAGGAAAAGGGAGCGTTAGGACCTAGAATTACGAACGAAGGAGGTAGGGCGGCGTCGGCTATGGTTGTCCTGCGCCGAGGACGAAGGATTCTCTAACGAGGGAGACGGTGAGGAAGAAGGGGCTAGGGCACCTCTGAGCTGACCGTCGAGAGGCGAAGGAAGTTAGGAAGGAAGGAGACACTCCCAATTTGGTCGTTGGGAGGCCGTAGGACGACGGAGGAGGATGCTCACCAGAGCTAGGGCAGAGGTGGTCGGAGATAGGGTAAAGGGAAGATTTTTGAGGCTAAACCTAGCTAAGGAGATCGGTGAAGCTTCATAGGATCTTATATAGGGCTTAGAAGTGTGTTCCAAGCTTGGAAGCACGTGGTTCTTGCGCATGTAGGATACCCACATCTCCCATGCGTTCGCATGGGAGATTGTGAAAGAATTGGAGTCCAAGGACAAGCTTGATTGAAAGAGAATTCCTCAAGAAATCTCTAGTTCACATCTGGGACTAATCAATTAAGAATCGAGCGAGAAATCATCACTTGAAACTTGACGGTGAAGGTCTGGCCTTCCAAAAATGGTGTGAGGACCTTTTTGCGAAGAATGATGATAAAGTTAGTGGCATATTTGCAAATAATTCAAAAGTTAGGGTCATATGTGTGAGAAAAAAAAGTCAAACAGGACTAAAATGTGAACTAGGTCAAGGTAATCTCTTATTGGGCTCAAATTTTGCTACAAACCTAATTTGGACCCAAGGAATCTGATGGTGAAGTCAGATTTAGGTTTTGACCAAGTTTGACTGGGTAAATTACGTAAAAACTCAAATTATGGTAACTGTCTGTCTGAAACTCGGTTTTATATCACCATGGGCTCTAATGGTCAAATAAAAGATGCCAAACCCTAAATAATATTTTTCTATGATTTTTAGAGGTTTTAGGTGAATTTTATCCTGACCAGAACCTCAATGAATTAAGTGGGTCAGTTTTTAGGGTTTCAAATATCATTTAATTCTTGAAATACACGAAAACTCATTTCTGTCTGTATGGACCCTCTTGTTAGACTTTAATGCACATTTGACCTTTAATAAACCCTTGAGAAAACCCACGGTTGTTCTGCATTCATGATATGATGGTAAAATTACAATTTTAACCCTGGTTTCATGTTAAACTCTCAGAAATGATGTACAGTGAATTACAGTCTTTGGCAGTTACGTAGGAGCATTTATTAATGGAATATGACTAATTAACGCTATATATGGCTGATGATAACGTTATCATCACTATTTCCTCAAGCAACATGAATGAAGTAGAAGAAGAAGGAGGACCTGAGGTAGGCTTAAACACCAATTTGTTATGAGAAGTTAGACTGAAAGAAGAAGAAGGGGGTTGGACGTGACTCTAAGCTCGAGTCACAGCCAGTTTGACTGAGATTAGAGGAGAATTGGAGAAGGTAAGTCAGAAAGAATTAAGAGAGGAAAAGGAAGTAGAGACTAGAAAGGGGTCAGCATATTCCACATCCCCAACTGACCTCTGTTATTGATATTGTCCTAGTGGACTCTGTTACTGTTAGTTATTACAACAATACAAACAATCACTAACTACCACTTATTACAAGAAAAGCAATGACTATCTCTTACAGGGTTGTTCGATCAACATCTCCAAAGAACCTTCCAGAAGCATTGACTGAATGTCTGGGGATTTTTATGCCTATTCGCTTCCTTTTTTTTGGAGCATTTATAGGATTTATTTTTGCATTTACATTACATTTTCTTATTTATTGAAAATTAGAAAATAATCTAATTTTACTTTATTTTTTTGTGATGTAGATGAGCTGAGGTCGAAGAACAAATTTTCGGCAAAATTTCAATGTGAAGAGCTCAAGTAAAGAGAAGGAGATGGGAGAAAAAAAAAAGGAAAAAAAAATGCGAAAAAAGGGACGCGCGTGCTGAGGAGTTTGGCGACGAGGCCCACAAGTCAACTCGCGCGCTATGCTACCATTGGGCCGAATAAGACACCCAACTTGGGCTTGGGGTGTGCATAGAAAAAAACAAAAGAAGGACAAAAGAGTTGCAGCAGGACCACGGCGTAAGGAAGGCTCGTTTGGGTGGGTTCTCTTTTCAGGCTGGCGGGAAAATTAGAGAAAAAAAAAAGCCCAAATGGGCTTTTCAATGTAAAATAAAATTTTTAAAAAAAAAGGAGAGAAATAAAGAGGAAAATTCCCCCCTCACCATTCATAAGTGAAAAGTATTTGGATTTTCCCAATCCAAATGGGAATCGGAGCCTATTTGCCTATTTTAACTTGTCAGATAAAGAAACAGGAGTACAAAATTAGCTTTATCCCTGAAACTTTTAAGGCTCAAGGGAGCCTCTCCCCTCAATAAATATATCTTCCAAGATCCTATGGCTCATCGATCTCTCATTCTTCCTCTCTTCTCCTTACCTCTCTCCCACTATCTCTTTCTCGAGCATGGGACCTCTCTGGCGAATCTCTGCCTCCCTACCACCATAGCTTTCATCCACCGTTGCTCTTACCACCATGCCGAGAACTTGTTCTTACCCTCTTCTCTCTCTCTCTCTCTCTCTCTCTCTCTCTCTCTCTCTCTCATTGTAAGTTTGAGATTAATTGATTAATAGAATTTTATTTAGTTATTAATTTTTGTTTTCTGCAGCTTAATGCTTACTTTTACTTGTCCTCGTAACTTGTAATTTGAAAGGAAATTAATTCGGAAACCCCTCAAAATGGCTTTTCCAGCCCAATGCTATTCTTTAGAGATCAGGCCGAATAAAGCTATTTCTTCCAGGACTTATTCTTTATTCTTCAAAAGAGCCCTTCCCATCCTCTTGTACGGCATCCTTTCATACTGAACGATATCATGCATTTGCTCGGGGGACAAACGAATCCTTTGAAGAGCCTCTTTATCTCTCCTCTGTCCCCTGCCATTAAGCTAATAGTGTGAACAAGAGGCTTTACGAACCACGGTCCTACAGCCTCTCTTTTTGGAGGTTGTACACATGTCATGTTGTTAATGATACTTGGAGGCTTTTCCGTCATCAGCTATCATACATCACATGATCAAGTATACCGAATGATCAATGCATTAGCACGATGCATGCCGTTCTATTAATTAGACCTCCGCGAAGAAATGGTCTTTAAGTAACAAGATGGCTAGCTAAGATTATCACCATAAATATTGCGAAGGAGTGGAGGGGCAACCGTACAGCCCAATTCTAAAAGACTGATGGTTTGTCGAGGCGAAAAAGAACGTCCGATTCCAAAGCAACTCATGACATCTGCGTGATCCGACAAGAGAGACAAAATAGCGGAGTGGGCACCCCCACTAGTGACCCCTCCTGATGGTGGGCAAAGGAGGTGGCTCATTTTATTAACTCAAAAAGGGTCGATGATCCTAAAGTTAGATGTGGAGAAGGCATTCGATGGGATGGAGTGGTCCTTTGTTAAATTCTGTCTAAATCAGATACATATACCTTCTCCTTTTGCTTAATTTGATTATGCCTTGTATTTCAATAGCTTCTTTCCAAGCGTTGATTAATGGATCTCCTTCTGATACCATTGTTCCTACTCGTGGGCTTCAACAAGGATGTCCCTTGTCTCCTTATATATTCATTTTATGCCCTGAGTATTTATCCAGATCTCTAGAGATGGCATCATATGCTGGTAATTCAAGTGGATATAAATTGAGCAGAAATGCAAATGGTATTTACTTATTTAATGTTTGCAGGTGATACCATCCTATTCACGGAGGCCACGACGGTGGAGGCAGAGATCATTCAAAGAATTCTGATGGAGTATGAATGCAATTCAGGACAGAAGGTTAACTACAATAAGTTAAAACAAATTTTCAACAATGGTGTTCCCAAGGAAGATCAATTGAATATCACTGAAATCCTCAAAGTCAACATTATGAGCGGTGATGAATTACGTATGGGAGATCTATTGTTACAAGATTCCAATCAAACCAAATTGAAGGAGATGGTAGTATCTAATTATATACTAAACAACTAGCTGGGTGGAAGTCTAGAAACCTCTTGCAGGCAGGTAGAGGAATTCTGATATAAAGTGCTCTCTCTCCTACATCAAATCATCTCATGACTACGGCTCTCCTCTCAAAAGAATTGTGCTTACAGCTGGACAACCTTATAAGGGACTTCCGGTGGGGATTTTCTGATGACAGGAAGCATGTGTACATTGAGAGCACGAAAGAAAATTTGTATTCTTAAATATTTTGGTGAGTTGGGATTCAAACTATCTCATTTGGCAAATTTGTCACTTATTATGAGGTTGTGGTGGTCATTACTCACTTGGGATAAACGAATGTGGCATGAGAATTTCATTAGAATGAAGTATTTCCCTGATGAATCGTTATGGGAGTAATATAACCAAATCTACTAATTCGGCTTTTACGAAGGCATTGGGGGAAGCCAAGGGATGGCTCTTTCTACATTCCAAGTGGCTGATTGGGACTGGTTAGGATGTAAATATATGGAGTGACAAATGGGTAGACAGTGAGGAAGGAACTCTATTACCAACCAATTCTTCCTCGCTTCAGATTTCGAAAGTAGCGGAACTTATCTGTGGAGATTCTACATGGGATTAGTAGAGGAACCACAAAATATTCTCAATGGCCCCTTCTGAACCATGTTCCAAAAGTTGCTGCAAAATATTCTCTCATCTTATCCTTCCTGTAATGAATGGGCAGCTTGTGCTGTTTAGTAAGGCCAGCTACTACTTGTGTAATACAATATAGGCAGCATTATTTCCTCCCTGCTTAGCTAAATAACCTACATTATCTGTCATGGTATCAGAGCCAAGACGAGTAATGTTTCTCGTCATTTGAAGCTACAGAAAACGGACCCATCAGATCCTATAACAGCTCCAGGTGGTATTTCTGGTGGACCACCAGCTACGATCCACACGTGCGTTCCTTACAAACTTTCCCCCACCAACTATCATCTATGGAAGGTGTAATTGCTTCCCCTTTTAACAGAGTACGATCTTGTCGGGATCATTGAAGGCACCAAGGCTGCTCCACCTCAAACTCTCACTGATGCACAGGGAAAAACTACAGCCAATGTTGCTTATCATAAATGGCGCAGGAGAGACCAGCTCATTATGAGCTAGCTTATTTCCACTATCTCCAAAGGTATATGCTCCTCAATCTCCTCCTCTACATCTGCACATGAAGCATGGGTGTTCCTAGAGCGATATGTTGCTACTCAGTCACATTCCAGGATTCACCACTATCGCTGTCAACTGAGTAACCTTAAAAAAGGGGACCTCTCTATTATTGAATTTGCCAACAAAGATCGTGACATAGATACAAATCTTCCTGTCTGTGGACGGGCCCCTACTGATGGTGAGTTAATTTCTTCTATTCTACATGGGCTCGGCCCTGAATATGAATCTATAACTACTGTTATTAATGGTCGTCCTGAGGCCTACTCGCTTGACGAAGCTCTTGGACTGCTGTTGGGTCATGAGCAGGTCATCCAAAAACTTATTGAAATTAATCAAATATCACGTAGCAATCGAGGAAGGGGGAATTTCTATCGTGGTTTTAGAGGACGGTTGGGACGTGGTGCCTGTGCTCCTACCCTGTCTTTTCAGTCAGGACGAAACTATTCTAACGCATCAAGGAGAGTGGCTATACCAATTGTCGTGGACGAGGTTCCCGCCCACCCTATCCACATCCCTGTCAAATTTGTGGTAGGAACAATCACACTGCCATTACATGTTTCTACAGGTATGATCAGATTAATAATACACATTCCCCTTAAATGAACATCACTGAGCATTCCACGCCCCAACTCTGGCATCCAAATTCTGCTGCGACGCACCACCTTACCAATTCACTGGCTTCATTGGACATCACAAATGAATATTCAGGAACTGATGAGGTGTTATTCGGCAATGGTCAAGGCCTGTCCATAGCTCACATTGGTTCTAAAATTATTCCCTCGCCATCTAAACATTTATTTCTTAATGATGTCTTACATGTGCCCAAGGCTTCCAAAAATTTACTATTAATCCAATGATTTACTACTGATAATTCCCGGCATTTTAAGATGTGCCCTCAACATCTCATGGCCAAGGATCGAAGAACAAAGAAAGTGCTGCTTAGAGGCAAGGCAGTTGGAGGACTTTATAGACTTTGGTTGCCATCTTCTTCAACGTCTATCGCTGCTGGTTCTTCTTGCTCCCAAATGGTGTGTTCATCGGAAAAAGTTGACATATGGCATTCTCACTTAGGACATTCAAATAAAAATACAGTCGGCAGCATTATTTCCTCTTTTAATTGACCTACTATCTGTTTTCTCCAACGTTTGTGCTACTTGCCAAATGGCAAAATCTCATCACCACTCCTTATATCAAACAAATACTATCAGTGAGGCTGCTTTTCAAATAATATTCTTTGATGCTTGGGTTTCCCCGGTTGTCTCCTTTAGAGGCCATGAATATTGTGTTACTTTCATTGACGATTATAGCAAATTTGTCTGGGTGTATCCCATGTATACTAAAGATCAAGTCTATGATATTTTTATTCATCTTCATGCATACATCAAGACACAGTTTGGAACTACAGGTAAAGCCATACACACTGATGGTGGAGGTGAATATACTAAAGTTCATAAATGGTATGCTGCTAGTGGGGTTCATCATCGCATTTCTGCCCCACACATACAGGAATAGAATGGTGCAGCGGAACGCAAGAACAGGCATCTTACCGAGGTTGCACTAGCTCTTTTATATCATAACAATGTTCCTCTCAGCTACTGGCCTTTGCCCTTTCAAACTGCAGCTTATATTATTAATCTTCTCCCGTCCCCTATGACACAAAATATATAGTCTACTATTCCAACAAGAACCAGATTATTGCTTCCTGCGCGTATTTGGCTATGCCTGCTATCCGTTTCTACGTCCCTATAACAAGCACTAACTTCAGCCCCAATCTTCACTTCACATTTTCATGGGCTACAATTCTCACTATCAAGCCTACACATGCCTCAATCCTATCACTAAGAAACTCCTTATTGCCAGGCATGTTACCTTTGATGAAAGTTTATACCCATTCAAACAAACACCACCATCAAGTTCGCCACCCTCTACAGCAGTCACTCCTTCCTCCCTCTGCCGCTGCCATGTAATTTTCTTCCACCTTCACCTTTACCATCTATCCCTATCCCTCCAGAAAACTTGATTCCACTTCCGTCAAAACCACCTTTATCCCCACCACAACAAACCCCTGCTCCACCTCCTATCAGCTATACCACTCCCATTCCTAGCCCCTCCTCGTCCATCACTCCACCTCCACCACCACCGCCACCGCCGCCGCAACGAACTCACCCTATAGCCACTCGTTCCATACATGGCATTAGCAAAAAAAAAGCCTTCTTGGCATCTACTGATCCTCTACCACACCACCTTCATGTTCTTTATACTGAACAAGAACCTACGTCACTCACTCAAGCTGTTTAGCATAAACATTGGTTGGACGCTATGGCTGAGGAATTGTATGCCTTACAAAAAAACCAAATGTCGACTCTTGTCCCTCGTCGCCCAAATATATATAAATATCATTGGTAATCGTTGGATTTTTAAAATTAAACGTCATCGAGATGGTTCAGTAGCCCACTATAAAGTACAGCCTGTTCAAATACATGGCCTCGATTATAAGGATGCTTTTAGTCCTGTGATAAAGCCAGCCACCGTCAGATTAGTTCTTGGTATGCCGCTTATGAAACAATGTCATATTATTTAATTAAATATTCATAATGCATTCTTACATAAACATCTTAGTGAGGAAGTATATATGGAGCAACTTCACGCTTTATTAATCAAGATCAACCAAATTTTGTGTACAAATTACACAAGTCCCTCTAGGGCCTTAAACAATCTCCTCGTCCGTGGTTCCCTCACCTAACACGATTTCTAAAGTCATTTGGCTTTGAAGCTCAAAAACTAATACTTCATTATATATTTCAAAATACTTAGAACACTTCACTTATTTACTTATTTATGTTGATGATATACTTCTGATCGGTTTATTAGAGTCGCAATTGAATATTCTACTTGCATCGCTGTAAAATGAATTTCCTGTTAGAATACTTGGTTTCCCAAATTACTTTCTAGGTGTTGAATTCTATAAAACATCTCAAGGCCTTCATTTGTCTCAACAAAAGTACTTAGCTGAGCTTCTTATTAAATTTCAATTTAATGGAGTAAAACACCTTCGAACTCCCATGTCTACAAAGCAACTTGCTCCTTTGGCAGCAAAACATTCTAATCTACCTTTTATAGGCAACTCATTGGAAGTCTCCAATATGCTACATTCACGTGAGCCAACATTTCATTTGCGGTTAATAAACTGGTTCAGTTTATGCATAAACCCACTGACAGTAATTTTATGGCCTTGAAGCATCTCTTCCGATATATTAAAGGGATTGTGAGCTATGGCATCTCACTCTCCGCCAAAAATAATTCATCTCTTGTTGCTTTTTTCGATGCTGATTGGGCCAGCAGTATTGTTGATCGTCGCTCAACTACAAGGTATATAGTTTACTTTGGCAATAGTCCAATCTCTTGGATGTTCAAGAAACAACCATGTGTTGCTCATTCCTCCACTAAAGCAGAGTATCGAGCCATCGCTGATGCCACAGTAGGGATCATTTGGTTAAAATCGCTACTAACTGAAATTGGTCAGCCTTTGCCTATTTCTCCTATCATATGGTGTGACAACATTGGCACAACATATATGTCTCTTAATCCAATATTTCACACTCGATCCAAGCATGTGGAGATCAATTACCATTTTGTCTGTAAGCAAGTTGCAAAAGGTCACTTACAAGTCAAGTTTATCTCCAGTAAAAATCAAGTTGTTGATGTGCTTACTAAACCATTAGCAGCCTCTCTATTCCAAGTGTTGGGTAGCAAACTTCAAGTCATCCCACAACCTTCAGTTTGAGGGACAGTATCAAAGGAACCACAAAATATCCTCAATGGCCCCTGTCCTCAACGGCCCCTGCTGAAGCATGTTCCAAAAGCTGTGTAGAATATTCTCTCATCTTGTCCTTTCAGTAACAAACGGGCAGCCTGTGCTATTCAGTAAGGCCAGCTGCTACTCATATAATACAATATAGGCAGCATTATTTCCTCCCTGCTTAGCTAAATAACCTGCATTACCTGTCAGGGATATGAGGCTCATTCATACGATTTTTCATAATAACTCTGTATAGGAAATACTCAACACTCCCATCCATCAAGGCCTTGACTTACTATCTGGAAGCCTTATCCAAAAGGCCACTTCTCGATCAGATCGGCTTATATGAGCCTTTTGGAGGAATTTGGTCTGTTAAGAGGAGCTGAAAATAGAGTTGTTTAGTATGCTAAGAGGATATGGTCTAGAAAGGACTCGCCACCAAAAACAAAGGTATTCCTATGGAAAGCTACTGTTGGAGCACCCTATCAAAGCTAAACTTGCATCTAGAATGAAAAATTCAGATTTTGTATGTCCTCTTTGTAGCAGCAATGAAGAAACGTGGGAACATCTTCTCTGGTCCTACCCGCTAATGAAGGCGGTTTGGTGTGCTTAGGGCATAAGACCATATAGTAATGGTGATTATTGGTGAGATTATGTCATAAATTTGAATCAAGCCTTTGATCAGGAGGATTTAGAACTAATATGGCTATCTAATACATGCACTTTGGTTACACTGCTGAAGGTGGTGATGGAGGGAGTTATTCCCAATCCAAGTGATGTCTTAGCGCTTCGTTTAAATATGGCCAAATTTTACAACTGGCAGGACCAATGTCAGCAAGTAATTTCTATTAATTCCAATTAGGATAAGCTTGCTCTATCCATTGTAATCGAAGTACCAGCCAATACAACATTGATTCAGGTGGATGCAACTATGGCCCTGTGGGTAACTCCTCTATAGGTGTTGCAGTCCTGAATGATGAAGAGGGAAGTCACATTAGGTGCAATGCCTTCAAGCTCTAAACATCTTGTAGTGTTGAAGCAGAGACTTATGCAATCTACAAAGGTCTCTCTATAACCTTAGAAGTTGGCTTACAGCAGGTGGCGATGATTTTGGATGTCATCAACCCAGTAAGGTAGATATTGGCCCAATGGCAACCTAATTGGAAATCAAGATGTATTATCTAGCGTTCTTCTATTTTAAATTCTCATGTTGGGTTCTCTTTGTTTAAAGTCACTAGGAACAATGTTTCGTCAGCACATTTATTGGTTCAACATTATCTCCATTGTAATTTGCAAGGTACTTGGGTACCTGATGTAAACATGTTTACACTACTTAAAATGTCTATTTATGCATGTTCTTAAGCATAGGATTGCATTGCATGCTATAAATATTGCATAACATGCATCATCTTGCATTTAGAGTAGTTTGACTAAAATGGAGGTTAATTGTCTCCTTTTATATTCATGAACAGGGCAAACTTTTCATGAGGGCCTCGGATCGAAGATCCAACTGTACAGATGTGATCAGGGCGACGATTGGAGTTCAACGACTCTAAGATTGCCCTAATCAGGCATCTGTAGCATCAGATAGAGACCAGGGAATCCTAGAAGATCAAGGGCCAATATGGTGTGAATCCACACTTCAAACGACAAATTCAACCACACGGATGGATTCGGATCAACGATCGCAGCCTAACGGCGTGAAAATCAACTCAATCCGACAACCGTAGCACCATCTACATCATCTAGAAGATGGACGACTCAGATGGTGCCATGTGGCGCCATCTCAGCCGCCCAACCGGCCAAAGAACCACCGCACCTTCTCTTCTTTAATCAAAGCGCCGCTTCCCCGCCGTTGGATGCTCATCCAACGGTTGTGGATGCGCGCACCTAATTTCATCCGCGCGACCATCTCGATTGCGTAGTGCACCGGAGACGACGCTGCGGGCGAAGCAGAGGTCGTGGGGGCTCGACCCTGCGAGCCTCAAATTAGGCGCGGGCATGGAGCAAGCTCAATTGAGCCGTAAGATGGTGAGCGGGCGGTTCAGATGCGAAGACGTGGCGTGATCTGGGCGCACGAATCACGCACGTGCGATCAAACGCGCGTTTCAACGCTCGATCTAATGCAGGCGCGCAGAGGAGGCAGGCGGAGGCGCGATCTAAGCCGTCCGATCTCGCAATCGGACGGCTTAGATCTGCTGGGCGCGTGCGTTACACGCGAGGAGGTGAGCGAGCGCACGCGCACCGCCCACTACATCCACGTTCGGACCTTTAGCAACGATTTTATCCATCACTAAAGGTCCTAAATTAATGTTTTTAGAATTGTAATACCAAATTGCCCCCACTCCTTACAACTATAAAAGGAGACCCCCTCCACACGAAATTCTCATCCCTTCCTTCTCTTCTCTCCCTCTCTAAAGCTCAAGAGAAGCTTGTCCCACACCCGGGATGCTTCTCACGAGATAAAGTCAATTTTTCATCCCCTTTCGGAAGCGGATCCTGCGACGACAACGACGTGCTGCCCCGTTCCCGTTATTCCGCTTCGTCCTCCCTCGTCCAGGCATCGTCCCATCCGGCTCGTCCTCCAAGCGACTGTCGAGGAGGATATTTCTCTCTCCATTCTTTTAATGCTTCTAGAGTAGATTTACTGCTTTTTAGTGTAATCGTTTTCTGCTTTCTAGTCATAATGTTTAGTGAAACAAACAATCTTTTTAATGATGAATTCTATGTTCATTCTACATCTCGTTTTAGTTTTTGTTTGTAATATTCTCTCTCTCTCTCTCTTATTCTCTCTCTCTCTTCTATTTGTTGTAAATAGTTAGATAGTTCTAATCAATTAATTTACTTCATGACAAATAAAACAAACATGATTTTTTTTAAAATCAAACGTTCGCCTCCCTATGTTCGACTCGGGATTTTCATTCCGATATAAATTTTATTTGTTAAACACGAGTTCTTCGCTTTCATACTACGATGACAGGTTTTTCAAAACCAAACACGTTAGCGTAGCAACCCGTACGTTCAACATTTTGGCGCCGTTGCCAGGGAGGCAACGCTCTTTGATTTTTTCTTCGCGTTTTCTAACTTACAAATCATTTACCTCACTTCTCTCCTTTCTTATTATGATTGCAGGTACTCTTTCGAGACAAGCAAAAGCGGTAGATTAAAGTAAAGTGTTGTGGAAGGTTTTGTAAGTTACCCCCACCTCCCACCCATTAGATTTCATTTCACCACATAATAACACAAACATCAATCAACCTAGGTGTTCTTATAAACTCTAAGGTTAGATTGTTTGTTGTTTGACACCCATACTCACCCCAACCTCCACATTTAAAAAAAGAAAAAAAAATCTCACAGAGGTACACAACCTCATCTGATTTTCAAACTCAACCGATAAACCGATCTTTGGAATCGGTACACACATCCAAACACATAATTGAGTAGAAATCAGATTAGGTAATACTTGTGTACCTAATTAAGTGGTGCAACAGGTCAATTATTTGAGTTAATTAGGTCGCACCACTTCTATTAAAATCAACTCATCAAGTAGCTGCCACTTAGGTTCAACTTTTAGGGATTTACCAAGCACTCCACATTTTTTTTAAGCTTTAAAGGAAAACATCTTCACCTGTGCTTTCAAAACCTGGTGTGCCAATAAAACTTGTTTGAAAACACCTAAAGTTGAATCCTAAAAGCTACTAAGCAAGATTTGAACTCTAAAATTCACCGCATCAAAAATAATCTTACTTGAAAACCACTGGTTGTGCACGCACACACAAATCAATCAATCATTAAGGGCACAACCCATATAAAGGGCCCATCACATTCCAAAGCACATTCAAACCTAGCCCTAAATAAAACAGAGTAGACGTTAGCCTTAAGGATTCGACTCGCTCTTCAGAGCCCAGAACAAGATTATTTTCGAATAGTCTGTTTCTACTATTCAATCTGATGTCTAGTTAGGGGAGCAGAATCAAACGATCATGGCTGGGGGGTACATTAGGAACTGGAGGCGCAAGCCAAAGGAAGAACCTTCTCCCCAGTCCCTCCTTCTAACTGGTTGGATTGAATAGACAGAAGTAGATCAAATCGTTCCTTTATCTTAAGACGGGTTTTGGGAGTCTATAGGTCTTTAGGCTATCCCACTTAAGGACAGGTTTGATTGTTTGTATTGCAGGGCGCCTTTCTTCCTCCCATCTCTCATGAATCCTTCCACATATTACACGCATTCTCGCTCTTTCCCTCCTATTTTGAATTATCCTCAACATGATGATTATTCCGACTCGTACTGTAATCAACCATCAGTTAGTTGGGATAACTCAGATTGGGGATATAGTTCCAGACCTCCATGTTTAGGGTCTAAGCCTGAACACTATGATTGTGATTTCTATCCTTCTCAGAGTCACATCAATTATAGATCGTCAACCTTTCATGAACAACCTAATATGATCTACAATCAAGAAGGATACACTGATTCTTACCCATCCTCTAATTACACTGCCTTTAGGTCATCACCACCTTTTGAATAATTTGAAATGACCTATTATAAGAAAGGGTATAATGAATCTCAATTCGTTAATTCCCCTACATTGACCCCAAACTCGCCCAACCCTGAACCAACTCATTTGGTTCAGGGTAACCAGGTTCAAGATAAGGTTCTAGCTAACTTGAGGAATATCATACAATCTTTAGAAGTTCAGCCAATACCTTGTATTGAGAGATTGGAGCCCCTGATTCAGATGATTGATGATTTGAACAAGTATTTGTTAGATTGGCTCCAGGATGTTAAGGATGAGAACCCAAGTGAGTTTCTACTTGGAAAGTTAGCAAAATTAAGGATGAGATTTGTGGTTGCTTTAGTTCAGTCATGGGATGATTCTCAGGATGAACTCCCTTCAGGAAAGCCAATGTCAGAACCCGTTCAGGCACTTGTTGGGAGGGACACGTGTTACGAGACTGACCAGATTGATTTAGAGCAACCAATTAAGGATGATCTGATTTCTTCACCTGAGATCCTTGAGCCAGGGTATGAGGAAACGTATGTCTCCTTGGAACAGAAAGTGACAGATGATTTTGGGACATACATTAATACGGATCTTGATTTTTTTGATTCTGATGGTGAAGATTCAAGTTGCAAAGTCTCACGCTAGTTTACAGAACACAATTTTTGTGAGACGATTGGGCCTGAGGAATCTGAAAGATCATTTGATAGCCAAATAACTGAGGAAACTGATTTTATTAGGGCTCACATTATGGATCCAGAATCGCATTTTCTAGAGGATTCAATCAAATGCCCTGATTGTCAGTCACACCCCATTGAGCTTATCGATGATTCTGTTTCTGAGATAATTAGACCCAAGTCAATTTTAATTCAGCCACATCTTTTAGACTTGGACATTTTAGATGGGGTGATTAATATGCAAGAAATCCTGGAATTTAACATTCTGAATGAGGAAGATAGAAGCTGGGAAGTTCTGATTTGGGAAGCTAACCCCAGAGGAAGTAGAAGACTGTGTTTAAGGGTTCCATTTCATCTAAAACCATCAAGCCAAAACCCTTATGACATTTGTTCTGAGGATGTTCAACCCAAGCACACATTCATTGATTATCCTTTTGATATCTCTGTATCCCGACTTTTTGGTCTTGGGTTGCATCCTCATAAATTCCAGGCCTGACCCCACTTGCATACTGATTTTAGGTTTTAGGTCATTTTTATCCAGAACCTGAGATATTCTCGATTATGGGGTATGGGTCTTCACCACAATCTGGTCCACATTTGTGGACATCTACTGACAGGTCAGAGATTTCTTATGTTTATTCTGATTCTGACCTGCACCTGTGAATACTTTATTTCTCTTCTTTGTATAGTGTGCCTAGCTGAAGGTACTAAATTCAGCACGTATATAGTTCTTTTTAGTTTTCATCTCGGAGCGGACCTGACATTCACGCAATTCAGGTGCTTTCTACGCTCATCCACTCTATTTTATGTCTTTTCAATACAATGAGATAGGCATGGGGGGATGGATATTCATCTCTGAATTTATTCGTTAGCTCCGTAGATTTGTTTTCTTTTATTAAAAAAAATTTTTGTGGAATTAGGAAAGAGAACTTGGGTTTAAGAAAATTTTCAATCTTAGGAAATACTACATTATGATCTGAACACAAAGACCCTTCAGGTCTTTGGACTTAATCAGCACGTGTATCCACTAAAATGTGGATTTATTTTTCGAGTCCTCGCCAACCTAAATTCTATTTTAATTGGAGTAAATAAGTTTGGGTGACAGGTACATGACTTATCAACCCACCCTCTGATTTGAGGGAACTTTGAGTTTTTAGCATCTACACACTATCTTGTCACTGACTCGTTGTTCAGCGATTTTAACGAAAATTGGGTAACTAATGAACCTTCTAGGGTATTATGGCTGGCAAGTTATCATGGGTAACAGCCCATAGGTAGGTTGTCCAGAGCCCAGTCACTGGATCTTTCTCTTTTTGCTGCCTTTAGGTAAATCTTAGACCAGGGAAGCCACCTACTTTAAAAAAATAAATAAAAAGAAAAGGAGAAAATAAAAAGAAAAAGCCACACTTCGCCACACGAGTATGGCTGGCAAGTTGTCAGTGGTAATAGCTCATCGACCGGTTGTCCAGAACCCAGCTCAATAAATGCACTGAAAAAATCCCAAAACACTTAGGAAGAAGCGAAGAAGTAGAATAAACCGGGGAGATATACACTGGATTCACGCTTGTGTTGACCCCATAAAAAAATTAAAAGAGGGAGAAAGCTACTGGTAATAAAGATATACCTTTAGGCAGAATTCTTTTTTTAGGTCACCTAGAGGTGTAGAAATTCGAAGTCCGTTTTAACTGCCGGTCAACGAGTCTATCACATTCACAATAAGATGCTTAGAACTTAGGATTCTCATCAAATCTTGGGTGAGTTGAATGGTCTTAGAAAGCCACTCTTAAATCTTAAAACTTGAAAATCCAAAAAAATTAGAAAAGAAGAAAAAGAGAAAAATAAATTTTTCTTTGAATAAGGCGAGGGCTTGAGGCGATCTGCATTTTGACAGATACTCTGATACTGTTGTATCTTTGAAAGTTCAAATCCTAAGTAGACATTTTATTAATGATTAAAAATAACTCATGCACAAATAATCCAACCTGATTCTTTCATAAATAGCATATAGTTTTTGCTAGGGACTAGTAATATATAAATATGGGGGTATGATGTAAACATGTTTACACCACTTAAGATGTCTATTTATACATATTCTTAAGTATAGGATTGCATTGCATGCTATAAATATTACATAACATGCATCATCTTGCATTTAAAGTAGTTTGAATAAAATGGGGGTTAATTGTCTCCTTTTATGTTCATGGACAGGGCAAACTTTTTATCAGGGCCTCGGATCGAAGATCCAACCGTATAGATGTGATTAGGGCGACGATTGGAGTTCAATGACTCCAAGATCGCCCTAATCAGGCATCTGTAGCATCAAATAGAGATCGGGGAATCCTAGAAGATCAAGGGCCAATATGGTATGAATCTGCACTTCAAACAAAAAATCCGACCGCACGGATGGATTCGGATCGACGATCGCAGCCTAACGGCGTGGAAATGGACTCAATCCGACAACCGTGGCACCATCTACATCATCCATAAGATGGACGGCTGAGATGGCGCCACGTGGCGCCATCTCAGCCGCCCAACTGGCCAAAGCACCACCGCACCTTCTCTTCTTCAATCAAAGTGCTGCTTCTCCGCCGTTGGATGCGCATCCAACGGCTGTGGATGCATGCGCCTGATTTCATCCGCGCGACCATCTCGACTACGTAGCGCAGCGAAGACGACACTGCGGGCGAAGCAGAGGTCGCGGGGTCGAGCCCCCGCGAGCCTCAAATTAGGCGCGGGCATGGAGCAGGCTCAATTGAGCCGTAGGATGGTGAGCGGATGGTTCAGATGCATAGACATAGCGTGATTTGGGCGCACGAATCACGCACGCGCGTTTCAACGCTCGATCTGACGCGGGCGCGCAGAGGAGGCGGGCGGAGGCGCGATCTAAGCCGTCCGATCTCGCGATCGGACGGTTGAGATCGGCTGGACGTGCGCATGCATTACGCGCGAGGAGGTGAGCGGGCGCGTGTGCTGTCCACTACGCCCATGTTCGGACCTTTAGCGACGGTTTTATCCGTCACTTAAGGTCCTGAATTAATTTTTTAGAGTTGTAATGACCAAATTGCCCCCACTCCTTGCAACTATAAAAGGAGAGCCCCTCCACATGAAATTCTCATCCCTTCCTTCTCTTCTCTCCCTCTCCAAAGCTCAAGAGAAGCTTATCCTACACCCGGGATGCTTCTCGCGAGATAAAGTCAATTTTTCGTCCCCTTTCGGAAGCGGATCCCGCGACGACAACGACGTGCTGCCCCATTCCCGTTCTTCCGCTTCATCCTCCTTCGTCCTGCTCCATCCTTCGTCCAAGCGTCGTCCCATCTGGCTCGTCCTCCAAGCGACCGTCGAGGATGATATTTCTCTCTCCATTCTTTTAATGCTTTCTAGAGTAGATTTACTGTTTTCTAGTGTAATCGTTTTCTACTTTCTAGTCATAATGTTTAGTGAAACAAATAATCTTTTTAATGATGAATTCCATGTTCATTCTACATCTCGTTTTGATTTTTGTTTGTAATATTCTCTCTCTCTTCTATTTATTGTAAATAGTTAGATAGTTCTAATCAATTAATTTACTTCGTGACAAATAAAACAAACGCGAATTTTTTTTAAATGAAACGTCCGCCTCCCTGTGTTCGACTTGGGATTTTCATTCCAGCATAAATTTTATTTGTTGAACACGAGTTCTTCGCTTTCATACTACGACGACAGGTTTTTTAAAACCAAACACGTTAGCGTAGCAACCCGTACATTCAACATTTTGAAGAGCGTCATCACCCAAGATTTGATGAGAACCCTAAGTTCTAAGCATCTTATTATGAATGTGATAAACTCGTTGACCGGCAGTTAAAACAAACTTCGGATTTCTATACCTCTAGGTGACCTAAAAAAAAAAAATGTTGAAAGCACAGGTTCAAAATCGACTCGCTCATGAACGACTCTAGGTGACATAAATCGACTCGCTATCCAGAGCCCAATCACTGGATCAAAATGTTGAACGCACGGGTTGCTACGCTTACGTGTTTAGTTTTAGAAAACCTGTCGTTATAGTTTGAAAGCGAAGAAATCGTGTTCAACAAATAAAATTTATAGCGGAATAGAAAAACCTGGGTTGAACTCAGGGAGGCTACGTCGATCTATAT
The DNA here is from genome assembly GCA_037157565.1 of Thalassia testudinum. NCBI lineage: Eukaryota > Viridiplantae > Streptophyta > Magnoliopsida > Alismatales > Hydrocharitaceae > Thalassia > Thalassia testudinum. The sequence goes on from JAZHRO010000073.1 coordinate 136,338,344, forward strand.
TCACAATTATATTTTTTTAGAATTTTTCCTGAAAAGTGAGGCGATGTAATTACAATGAAGTCATAATAATAATCAGACTAAACAAAAGGGAGAGAGAGAGAGAGGAAACATGCATTCAATAATTCAAAATGTTTATACAATAAAACCAAATAAGAATTATACTAGAAAGCGGGAAATTAGCTACATTAGAAAGCAAAGCTGTAAAGAAGAATGGGAGAGAGAAGTTATCCTCCTCGACGATTACTTGGAGGACGAGTTGGACAAGACGTCGCTTGGACAAAGGAGGACTGAGAGGAAGAACGGGATCGAGGCAGGAGGAACGAGAACGGAGCAGCACGTCGTCGTCGTCGTGGGATCCGCTTTCGAAAGGGGGACGAAAATTTGACTTTATCTCGCGGGGAGCATCCCGGGTGTGAGACAAGCTTCTCTTGAGCTTTGGAGAGGTAGAGAAGAGAAGGAAGGGATGAGAATTTCATGTGGAGGGGGTCTCCTTTTATAATTGCAAGGAGTGGGGGCATTTTGGTCATTCCAATTTGAAAAACATTAATTCAGGACCTTTAGTGATGGATAAAACCGTCACTAAAGGTCCGAACGTGGGCATAGTGGGCGGCGCGCGCGCCCGCTCACCTCCTCATGTGTAACGCACGCGCACATCCAGCCGATCTCAGCCGTCCGATCACGAGATCAGACGGCTTAGATCGTGCCTCCGCCCTCCTCTACGCGCCCGCCCGCATGTGATTCCGCATGAGGCACAACGTGCAATAGCGCGTGCGCCCGATCGGGCGATCTGGGCCGTCCACAGCTGATCAAGCGATCGAATTTAATCGCTCGCGCCCCGCAGATCGCAAGTCAAACTCGAGTCCTGTGATCGTGCAACGACTCGCGACCGCTGCACTGCGCGGTGGATTGTGTCGCACAGATGAAATCAGGCACGTGCATCCACAGCCATTGGATCAAGATCTAACAGCCCAGATCGCACGTTGGATTTCCTTTGGAGAGGCAGCGGCGGTCTTGAGGGCCGGTTGGATGGCTGAGATGGCGCCACGTGGCTCCATCTTGGCTGTCCATCTTTTAGATGATGTAGATGGTGCCACGGGTGTTGGATTGAGTCGATTTTCGCGTCGTTAGGCTGCGATCGTCGATCCAATTCCATCCGTGTGGTCGGATTTGTCGTTTGAAGTGTGAATTCACACCATCTTGGCCCTTGATCTTCTAGGGTTCCCCACTCACTATCCGATGCTACAGATGTCTGATTAGGGCAATCTTGGAGTCGTTGAACTCCAATCGTCGCCCTGATCACATCTGTACGGTTGGATCTTCGATCCAAGGCCTCGATAAAAAGTTTGCCCTGTCCATGAACATAAAAGGAGACAATTAACCTCCATTTTATTCAAACTACTCTAAATGCAAGATGATGCATGTTATGCAATATTTATAGTTTGCAATGCAATCCTATGCTTAAGAACATGCATAAATAGACATCTTAAGTAGTGTAAACATGTTTACATCATACCCCCATGCCTATCTTTTGCTAGTCCCTAGCAAAAACTATATGCTATTTATAGAAGAATCAGGTTGGATTATTTAGACATGAGTTATTTTCAATCATTAAGAAAATGTCTACCTAAGATCTGAACTTTCAAAGACACAACAGTGTCCGAGTATTTGCCAAAATGCAGACCGCCTCAAGCCCTCTTCTTATTCAAAGAAAATTTTATTTTTCTCTTTTTCTTCTTTTCTAATTTTTTTATATTTTCAAGTTTTAGGGTTTAAGAGTGGCTTTCTACTGCCATTCAACTCACCTAAGATTTGATGAGAACCCTAAGTTCTAAGCATCTTATTGTGAATGTGATAGACTCGTTGACCGGCAGTTAAAACAAACTTTGGATTTCTACGCCTCTAGGTGACCTAAAAAAAAAAATTCTGCCTAAAGGTGTATCTTTACAACCGATAGCTTTCTCCCTACTTTTACTTTTTTACGGGGTCAACACAAGGGTGAATCCAGTGTATATCTCCCCGGTTTATTCGACTTCTCCGATTCTTCCTAAGTGTTTTGGGATTTTTCAGTGCATTTATTGAGCTGGGTTTTAGACAACTGGTCGATGAGCTGTTACCACCGACAACTTACCAGCCATACTCGATCGGTGACGTGTGGTTTATTTCTTTTTTTTTTTTACTCTCTTTTTCTTTTTAAGTAGGTGACTTCCCTGGTCTAAGATTTACCTAAAGGCAGCAAAAAGAGAAAGATCCAGTGACTGGGCTCTGGACAACCTACCTATGGGCTGTTACCCACGATAACTTGCTAGCCATATCACCCTAGAAGGTTCATTAGCTACCCAATTTCTGTTAAAATCGCTGAACAACGAGTCAGTGACAAGATAGTGTGTAGATGCTAAAAACTCAGTTCCTCAAATCAGAGGGCGGGTTGATAAGTCGTGTACCTATCACCCAAACTTATTTACTCCAATTAAAATAGAATTTAGGTTGGCGAGGACTCGAAAAATAAATCCACATTTTAGTGGATACACGGGCTGATTAAGTTCAAAGACCTGAAGGGTCTTTGTGTTCAGATCATAATGTAGTATTTCCTAAGATTGAAAATTTTCTTAAACCCAAGTTCTCTTTCCTAATTCCACAAAAAAAAAATTTAATAAAAGAAAACAAATCTACGGAGCTGACGAATAAATTCAGAGATGAATATCCACCCCCCATGCCTATCTAATGCAATGTCCTCATTGTATTAAAAAGACATAAAATAGAGTGGAATAGCGTAGAAAGCACCTGAATTGCGTGAATGTCAGGTCGCTCCGAGATAAAAACTAAAAAGAACTGTATACGTGCTGAAATTAGTGCCTTCAGCTAGGCACACTATACAAAGAAGAGAAATAAAGAATTTACAGGTGCAGGTCAGAATCAGAATAAACATAAGAATCCTCTGACCTGTCAGTAGATGTCCACAAATGTGGACCAGATTGTGATGCAGACCCATACCCCATAATCGAGAATATCTCAGGTTCTGGATAAAAATTACCTAAAACCTAAAATCAGTATGCAAGCGAGGTCAGGCCTGCGATTTATGAGGATGCAACCCAAGACCAAAAAGTCGGGTTACAGAGAATTCAAACTCAAAAGGATAATCATTAAATGTGTGCTTGGGTTGAACATCCTCAGAACAGATGTCGTAAGGGTCCTGGTTTGATGGTTTCAATTTAATAGGAACCCTTCGACTCAATCTTCTATTTCCTCCGGAACTAGCTTCCCAAATCAGAACTTCTCGGCTCCTATCCTCCACATTCAGCATGTCAATTTCCGGGACCTCTTGCATATTAATCACCCCATCTGAAATCTCCAAGTCTAAATGATGTGGCTGAATCAGAATTGACTTGGGTCTAATTATCTCAGAAACATAATCATCGATAAGCTCAATGGGGTGTAACTGACAATCAGGGCATTGAATTAAATCCTCCAGAAAATGCGATTCCGGATCTGTAATGTGAGCCCTAATAAGATCAGTTTCCTAAATTATTGGGCTATCAAATGATCTATCAGATTTCTCAGGCCCAATCGTCTCACAAAAATCGTGTTCTGTAAACTTGCGTGAGACTTCGCAATGTGAATCTTCACCATCAGAATCAAAGAAATCAAGATCCATATTAATGTATGTCCCAAAATCATCTGTCACTTTCTGTTCCAAGGAGACATACGTTTCCTCGTACCCTGGCTCAGGGATCTCAGGTGAAGAAATCAGATCATCCTTAATTGGTTGCTCTAATTCAATCTGGTCAGCCTCGTAACACGTGTCCCCCCCAATAGGTGCCTGAATGGATTCTGAAATTGACTTTCCTGAATGGAGTTCATCCTGGGAATCATCCCACGACTGAACTAAAGCAACCACAAATCTCATCCTTAATTTCGCTAATTTCCCAAGTAGAAACTCACCTGGGTTCTTATCCTTAACATCTTGGAGCCAATCCAACAAATACATATTCAAATCATCAATCATCTGAATAAGGGGCTCCAATCTCTCAATGCAAGGTATTGGTTGAACTTCTAAATATTGTATGATATTTCTCAAGTTAGCCAGAACCTTATCTTGAACCTTAAACCTTTAACAAACGGGAATTGTCTCGTTCTTGTTCTCCCCGTTCCCGTTCTCCCTAATATGGAAGGTCTAATTTTGCACTTATTAATGTAAATTATCCTACATAGAAAGCATTATAATGATGAGTATTATCCCAAACCCTTTCCCTATGTCATGTTGTTGTTCAACCTCCATTAACCATCCATGTTATCTATCTCTCACTTGTCCATCACATATAGTTGCTCCAAACTGCTCTCCACTCTCGGGCATCTCCTTTGTCGGCTTCGACCATTCGGATACGGCTGCAACATTTGGATTTGTGCCCCTTTCTTTAATAAAAAAGTCATCAATTATAACTTGAAAATGAGCATGAGTTTTCTATTTTCTCTCTCTCTCTCTCACACACACACACACACATATATATACCCCAACTCCTTGTAGCCACATCTTACTTTGGTAAACCATTCCTTGCAGCCACATCGTGCTGCAATGGCAAAATAAGGCATTGCTTTATTTTAGTGCATACTATAAGTTTGATGACCTTAACAACCGATTCTACAACTTCTGGAAACATAGTAGACAGGCTTCATCGCTTTCTTTGCTTCCCATGTCACTTGGTGGAACTTACAGCTATGTCTCCAATAGCTCCTATTTGAAACTATATATTTTTCCTAATGGATATTTATGCTAAAAGTAGGCATATTCACATTAGATTGCTGACTTATGCGGTTTCTCACGTATTTTGGGAAAATAATGTTGTAGCTTGTAGTATAGTCGCGTGAAACCCTCGATCAAAAATATTTGTAATTTAACAAGACTGTGAGTCTCAGTCATTCATCTCTAGGAGGCATTATGGAAATGATTTTGATCTCGCTCGCTCTACTCGCTTAAAATTGCACGCCAATTTCTAACCTACAGATCACTGTGTTGCCATTTGCATGATTAACTCTAATCATGTGCGCATGCATTAAATAAATGACGAAAGTGAATGTGTGGGTTTCCGTACGCATGATCCTAGTTATATGATGGTCGTTCACACAAAACGCATTAATGATTAGATCCTCAATATTTTCAGGCATCGACATGCTAGTTGTGAAAAAATTATATAATGAGTGCAGGAAAATTTAATCACAATAAAGTACTACAAGCAAGCACATGGTGATTTTTCAACACATAAATATATAAATAACTCAAAGATTTTTCATTGATTGCATGATGGAGGTTACAGCACAAAGCTAGAAGAAAGCTTATACAAGAATGCTTGAAAACAAACTACTGGCTAGCAGAAAATGACTGCATACATGAATCTATGGGGGGATTACGCATGCATCATTGAGGGAGAAATATGGAGCTACACTACTAAGCATAAAATAAAGCAAGTAAAACTATGAAGAACTACGCTCTACTTATCTAGTGGAAGGAAGGGCATTCAGAGGTTGTCTCCGATGGCCTTTGAGTGGAGGTAGGGAGAGAAAGAGGGGTGGCCAATGGGGGTTAGCCCGGCCCTTGGAGAGGTGAGGAGGAGGTGATCCGAGCTCTTGGTGTGGAGGTGATGATGGCCATGTTGGGAGCTCATGGAGATGGAGGTGTGAAGGTGGAGCTATGCTAATGGAAGGTGGAATAGTGGAGCCAAGTTTGAATGGGTGCAAATGGCCACCCCTTAGGTCTTTTTATAGACCTAAGGGAGACTCTAGAGAGGTGTGGAACTCTCTAGAGAGGTGTGGAACTCTCTAGAGAGAGCTCTATGTGTGGTCATCCAAGGGCCTTGGAGGTGGTTTTTAGATCCACAATTTGTGGATCTAAAAATTGAATGGCTCTTAGTTGCTAATTTTATCAACCAAGAGTGGCGCCACCTTGAAGAGAGTTCTAGAGAACTCTAGGTGGGTGTGTGTGCGTGAATGGGTGTGTGTGTGTGGATGTGATCTAGGTGGCTAAGTGGGCTAGGTTAGGTCCTAATGGGTTTGGGTTTGGGTAGATCTCAAATTAGGGTTGCAAACCCTAGTTTGCTAAGGAAAAAGTGCAATTAAACTTGACATAAGTTTAATTGAGTGAGTGTGAACTTAATTGAGAGTGAAATAACTCAATTAAGTTGGGCTTAGGTCAATTGGACTCTCACTGAGTCCAATTGGACTTGTGTGGGTTGAGATCTGAGCTCAATTGGACGCTATGAGTCCAATTGACTAGGCAATTGTAATTGACTTTGAGCCAAGTCAATTAGGCTTAGTAAGAACCTAATTAGGTTCTTAATAAGGTCTAAAGGTGGTGTACTAAGCTTAAGGTACCTTAATTTAAGTTCCCAAGGGGTTGGAATTGGGTTTAGGGACCTAGGAACTCAAGATCCAAGCTTGAATTCCAAAACAGGAACTAAAGAGCAGTTCCAGACGTCCAATAAGAGTGTCAGACATCTTATACTCAAAAATCAGAAGTCTAGACCACTTGTCTAGAGGTCCAATTTGAGTCAAGAGGGAATCAAGGTTCTATCTTGGGTATTCTGCAGAAATTAGACGTCTGGCCAAGTGTCTAGACGTCCAATAACACTGCAGATATGGGTTAAGGTGTGCAGGTTGTGGCTAAGGGTCCTGGACATCCAATAACTTATCTGGACATCCAGATAAGGGCTAGAACTAGGGTTTTGAGGCTTCCTAGGCTATGGTGACCTAGTCTAAGGGTGGCTAAGGCTTAGGAAGGCTTCTAGGGCTATCCTAGGGCCAGGAATGAACCTAAGTTCTTCATAATTTAGCTCTTCCTTATTCTTACTTAGTAGAGTAGCATACCTCAACCCTTACATTATTTCTCTACTACATTTATTCTAAGGTCTTCTGCTCCAACTCTGATGTAGCATTAGCTTCAGGTCCAACTCCAGATCTAGCTCCTGAGCTTTTTATTACCTGCAATTTATATAATGCACTTAATTAGTGCATTATATCATTATTTCATGCATAGATAAGGGAAAGCAGTAAAGATGCAATTAATGCTCATGCATACATGGACTACACTAGCTTATGCTAAGTTCTAGCCTAATTTAGGTCAATTAAGACCTATGATTGCTGCGCAATCAATTGTACATACCTCAAATTGCTCAATAAGGAGCAATGTCTTGATGGGTGTATTAGAGAAGGGTGACAACTTGTTGGATTTGAGAGCCTAATTGCATTAATTGGGATGCAACTGTTATATGGTGATGTGGGAATTCATGTTGAAATTAGTAAGATTTGAGAGAGGTTTTTAGTCTCATACTGGAAGTGGGCAAACCTCTTAGTGAGTGTAAAAGGCTTCTGCCTCCCATAGCTTATGTAGCAAAGAGTAAGAGGTGGAGTTAGGGTCCACGCACGCACGTGCGTGCCACGCCCCGCCCCGACTCTGGCTCCAGTTCAGGCTCGGGTGAGAATCAATTTGGAACTTGGAACTTGAACTCTTTGGCTACAGATTTTGATCTCACAATTTTGACTAGGATTGGTCAATCAAAATGTAAAATTGGTTGACCAATTGTTTTAGTCGATTAATGAATTTAGTTTGGTCGATCAATTGGTTTGATTGACCAAATAGTGAAGTTTGATCAACCAATTATTTTGGTCAATCAATGAACTTAATTAGTCAATCAATTGTCGTGTTTCCATAAAACAAAAATTTCCATAAATGTCTGGTCATGGGCTCTATACAAGGGCCATGAGGGAGCTCTCATTTGATAAACAACAAAAGCAAAAAAGCTCTCTGCAATCTCTCCCCCTCTCTCTCATTCTTGTCTCTCTTTCATGGTGCATTCATTCGACATCAAATTGGTAGAAAAATCTCCAATCCCTTTTGTTGATCTTGCACAAGGAGATTGAGAAATCCACAAGAAGTTTTTAGTTGATCAAACCATTAAATTGGCAGATCAATCGGGAATTTGGTTGGAAACCAAATTGCCTCGGTTTCGTTCTCCTGAGGTGGTTTTCGAGGACATCCAAGATCGGAGTGTGCCGAATCTTGGAGGTGGATCGTCGTGAAATGATTCATTGCCTTTTTAGTCGGATAAGACGTCTATCCAGACGTCTGGACACATGCAAGGACGTCTGAAAGTGGGAATTTTCATACGTCCCTTTTGCGCTCTGCACGCGAGCGGCGGTAGAAGCTTCTCTCTCTTCTGCACCCTCACCCCCGTAAACCCTAAACCCATCTTATTTAAACCCCCCTTCTCTTCTTCTTACCCCCTCACCACCAGCCACCACCACCTCCAGCGTCTCCCTCTTGCGGCCTAGCGAGGGAGAATGAGAGGGACACTAAGGAGGGTGAGCAAGGGAGAACGAGAGGGAGAGAGGAAGGAAGAGCGTGAGAGAGAGGAGGAGAAGGTCGGTGAACCTTTGGGAGCTCGGTGGAGCTCGTACGACCGGCGACAGGCACGTGCATGAGGAGGAGGGGCTCGAGGAGACGGCCTCCCGGCCCTCTGCAGCTGCTGAAGCTACTACGGTGCACTGCAGGCAGCGTTGCGAGGAGAGGAGCATCGCGGAGCAGGTTCTGGTACTGGAAGTTTTCCAGTATCAGACGTCTGGAATATCGTCCAGACGGCTGGTGAGGCACCAGGACATCCGAAGCTGAAGCCGGACGTCTGAAAGCACAATGTCGCGCGAGGTACGTATCTCCCTGTGTTATTTCCGCCATGCAGTTTGTAGCGCAGGAGATGTTGGGCTAAAGTTGTGCATGCGATTTTCGTACGCAGGTGAGGGCTTTGGGAAGGAGCACGGTGTCCTTTTTGAAGTACTTTTGGATGTATGATCACGTCGCCAGGCGTCCAGAGGTACTTCCAGATGACCGAAGGCCTTGTCGTTATAACCCTGGCATCAAACGTCGTTTAAGATGTCTGGGAGTTGGTCCAGACGTCTGGAATTTAATTTTTTCGGTGTACGGGTCCGCGTCTGCGCGCATGCCCACACAGACTTAACCGCCACCCTCCTTTCTTCTCTTTCCTTCCTCCCTGCAGACGCAGCCATCTTTTTCTCTCTCTCTCCCCACGGCAGCCTTCAAATACCCCCTCTCCCTTACCCTCACTCCACCACCTTCTTCTCTTCTTCTTCCTGTTAGCGAGAGAGTGAGCGGGTAGCAGCAGCTGCTGTTGTGAGTGCGTATGGAGGAGGGGTTGCTGCAAAAGGGAGAGAGCTAGATCGCGAGGGTGCAAGCTCGCCGGAGCAGCCAGGGCCAGCCGGCGGGTGCGTAGCAGGCGCGTGGTGCTGGGGAGGAGCTGTTGTAGCTCAGGCAGCAGGTGAGCGCGGTGCGGCACGGCCGTGCGCTGCGAGCGGAGGGCGAGGAGGTCCTGATTCTGGGAAATTTCCCAGAATCAGACGTCTGGACATATGTCCAGACAACGTGAGAGACGTCTGGAGGAAGGTCTAGACGTCTAAAAGGTACGATATTTTTTCCTTCCTCCTTCTTTTGCGTGTACGGCCATGTAGCTGTTCCGCCGAAGGGTTCTGCTTCATTCCGTGCTGAGGACGGTCGCATATGTGTGTAGGTCTTGTTCGAGAAGGCGCAAGGGCACGCCCTCCCACACAGATCGGACATCTGGGCACAGCACCAGACGAAGGAGAGGGTCTCCAGACGTCCAGAGTGACAGTCGAACGTCTGGAAACTAAGTCCAGACGGTTCAGCGGGAGTCTGGACATCTGAAGGACCGCGCAGGATCAAGGTATGACCTGAGCCATCGTTTAAGACATCTGGAAGATGTTCCAGACGTCTGATTTTGGGTAGACTTGTCGTTTTTGACCCGTTTAGGGTCCGTTCGGAGTCCGTTTTCCGCGTTTCAAGTTTTGTTCTTCTCAGATTTAGTTCCTCTACCTGTTTACAGTATTTGTATCCTATTCTGAGTAGCTCCTTGTAATTGATCCTTGTGTTAGGACCCCATTCCGTTGCGGCTCTAGGGGTTGCGGAGGCTCGCGGGCTTGCCGATCACGTCCCCAGTACTCCCGATTTTGCGAGTAGAGTGGCCCCTTTAATTATTTATCAAAAAATTATGCACGTGTGAAATAATTAGTAGATCATATGGTATGGCATGAATCCTAGGACTGAAAAACTAGATTGAATGATAGATCCTAGGGTATGGCATGAATCCTAGGACTGAAAAACTAGATTGAATGATAGATCCTAGGATATGACATGAATCCTAGGATTGGCAAACTAGATTGAATATATATATTGCAATCTTGGAAAAGTAGAAAGGAAAACGATAACTGCCTGTAATTGGTTAACAGTTGCCTATTATGAATGGATAATTATTGTTGAGAACATGAGTTATATGAATATAAAGCTGAAATGATGAAACCTAAATTGGCTGAGTTAAAGAAAAATGAGCATGAACCCTACGGGGAATTAGGAGTAGAGCTCCTGAGAAGTGAATGGAATAGAATTGGGGAAGTGAACTAGCCCTTGAGTACGGAGTACCAAGGAGAGCGACTGTCCCCCTGTTTAGTGTAGAGCGGAGCTAGCCGCCCCAGGGACCTGGGGTTAGGTCTGGCCACTTTGTACCGACTTTTGGCCCTCGTGTACACAATATCGAGGAGAGCTACTAGTGTAGGGAGAGCACTAGCCACCCCACGGGCCCCGAGGTTCTGCTAGCCTCCTACACCGACTTATTAGGCCTATTGGGCAAACCAGGGTAGTCAGGCGAGGGTGCGCGGACTGTGGAGGGCAAGACCCCTGTTTGGTTACTGTGGAGGGGCTGGACCCCTGTTACTGAGAGGGCTCTGCCCTATACTGGTTCCGTGCTGTGCTTTGGGCGCACCCGTTAATGGAAACAACTGACTGCGTGCTAGTGTGGGGTAGCTACCCGTGCATTTATCGCACGTGCCATAGTCACCGTTACATCTGTCAGTGACCTTAGGGTGGTTGACTGAGGGTAGGACCACCACTGGGGACTCTCCCAGCCAGGGGAGCACCACGTGTTACTTCTACTTTTCGGAAAAGACTGCAATCAAGATCGTTCCCACGAGGAACATTCAAGATCAAGAGAAAGATCTGAGAAATATTCAATAATGAGTAAATGGAAAAATAAAGAAAGAGATTAAAAATATAACAGCTACTGTCCACCTTATTATTTTTCTTAGCTTTTGGTTGCCACTCTACTCAGCGTTTCGCTGACATGTCACCTTTATCACCCTTTCAGGACCAGGTGTTGAGCAGCCAGAGCCGACAGCTGCAGAGGGAGCTGGGCCTAGTAGAGTCCAGTAGTTTTACTTGTGTAGTACCCACTATACCTTTCCTTCGGTTGTAGTGAGTATTTTTCTGTTACCACTGTACTCTTTTATTGTAAGCATCATGTTTATGTACCTGTTTATTTCTTTACTGTTGTGGTGGTGTATATTGTAGTAGTTCTTTTCCTTTACTGCTGTATTTTGTTACTGCTAGTTATATACATGGTAAATGTGGTTTATTTTACTGCTCTTTTGGTTACTTTCTCGTTGGACGACTGGGTCTTAGGATCAGTCGAGTTGGTCCGATTCTTGTGTCTCGTAGGGATTCGGGAATCGGGTCGTAACATTGTCCGATGTTTGGAGCTGGCTCCAACGGTCGCGGAGGGAGTTTGGACGTCTGCAGCAGCCGCAGGAAGTGCAAGGTGAGATCTAACGTCTTTTAAGACATCTGGGACTAGTCCCAGACGTCTGATTTTGGGCAGTAACTATGTTTTTGGCCCGTTTAGGGCCCAAACGGAATCGGATTTCCACAAATGAAGTACCGTTGTTTTCCACTTGAGTTTCTCTACGTGTTCGTGTTGAGTATCTATTATTTTGAATTCATCTGATGTCAATTAGTCGCTAGTATAGGTTACCAGCCGGTGGCGTGTTCGGAGCCTGTGGAAACGACGAGATCTGCGGTGTAGGTCCCCCATTCCTCCCGTGATACCCAGTAGAGTGGTTTAATTCAGTTGTTAATATGTAAATAAGAATGTATTTGTTTGGAATAATCGGATTGAACTCTAGGATGTGGAAGGAACCTTAGGGTAGAAATGTGTGAGCCTATTTTGAGCTGTACTGTTTACTTGGGTGCATGATTAAAATAAATTGCTAGCAAATGATATTAGTGTAATTATGAGATGCATGTTAAATTACGAGTTGCCTGTATGTGAATGAGAAAGTGAACTATGAAACCATAAGTTGCATGTATATGATTGAGAATTAAATTGTGAAAACACGAGCTGCCTGTATATGGATGAGGAACAAGTTATGAAACATGAGATCTGAATATGGATAAATGTGATGAATAATGAGCATAAACCCTACAGGGAATTAGGAGTAGAACTCCTGTGTATGAAAGGAATCTGGAATGTAGACGGTAAGTGAGCTGGCCCTTATGTATAGAGTACCAAGGAAAGCAACTATCCCTTTTAGTGTAGAGGGGGAGTCAGCCACCTCTTGGGTTGAGACCCGGGGTAGGACTGGACACTCTACACCGACTCCTGTTGGCCCTCGCATACGTGATATCAAGGTGAGCTACTAGTGTAGGGAGGGAGCTAGCCACCCTACATCGACTTTGTCAGGCCCGCTGGGCAAACCGGGGTAGTCGAACGAGGGTACGCAGACTGTGGAGGGGCGAGACCCCTGTTTGGTTCTGAGGGGCGAGACCCCTGTTCTGAGAGGGCAAGGCCCTATACTGTTCCATGCTATACTTTGGGCGTACCTGCTAGCGAAAATGACTGACCGCTTGTCAGTGCAGGGTAGCTACCTGTGCACTTATCACACGTGCAGCAGTCACCGCTACGTCTCGACAGTGACCTTGGGGTGGTTGACTCGGTGTAGGACTACCGCAGGGGACTCTCCCGGCTAGGAGAGCACCATGTGTACCTTCTACTCCATGGAAAAGATTGCAATCAAAATCGTTCCCACGAGGAACAAGCAAGATCAAGAAATACTTAGATACTTTGTGAAATAGATGAACCAGAAATACATAAATGAGATAAATAGAAATGAGAATAAAACCTACTTATTATTTTTACTTTACTTGCACATAATTAATGTAAACACCACTCTATTCAGCGTTCGCTGACTCCGTCTTTTCGTAACCCTGTTCAGGACCAGGAGTTGAGCAGCCTGAGTTTCATGCTGCAAAGGGAGCTGGGCCCAGCCGAGCTCAGCCGTAGTGGTTTTCTTTCAGCTATTTGTTACTGCTGTAGTTATGAGTACTGGACTTTAAAATTCTTGTTCTCGTCACTTTTTGTTTTCTATTATTGTTGTGGTGACATGTACTATATTTTTAGACAGTTATTCTACTTTCCTTTACTGCTTCGTTTTTCCTTCTACTTAGTTATATTGCATGTGTGAATGTTATTTATTTTCCTGTTTTTGGTTATTTCTCGTTGGACGACTAAATATTGGGATTAGTCAAGGCGAGCCAGTCTCGGGTCCTGTAAGGATCCGGAAATCGGGTCGTAACACGTCGTATCCTAGGAGGAGTTCGTCAGACCCCGATGCACCGATATTGTGGGGGGCGATACCTTCTCTAAAGGAAGTCCTTAATGGGTGCTTCGATCGGAGTAATCTCTAACCTTTCTTCATTTTGTTTATTTGTGCTATTGCATGTTATTTGTTCTTTATTTTATTCTAGATCTTGTCAAATCATGTTTGACTCGCTTGATTTAATATTTTTTATCTATGCAAAAAATTAGAAATGCATATGTTTTTATTTATTTATTTCCTATATGCATTTTTCTCATTACTCTTAGAGAAGGTATCGCTTAGATCTAAAATATTTGGGATGTCGGAAATAACTTTCAAATAAAGTGTAGACTTATCTGGCATGCCTAAGAAATTTGGTGGGCAAAATTTCAAAAGTTAACAAGAACGCATGAGAATTTGGCTGACCACCATTGGTTTGATCTTGGCTTTGGAAATCGATTGCCCGATTTTGGATAAGGAAAAACCCGCTCCTGAAGGCCAAAAGGCGATAAATGCGTGGAATGAACGCAACCATATTTGTCATGGTTGCATCTTATTAGCCTTGTCCAATGTATTGTTTGATGTATACAGTACATCCACGTCCACTACAAAGGGGCTATGGGAGTAGTTAGACAGGAAGTATAATACAGAAGAGCTTGGTATTAAAAATACTCTGTCACAAAATTCCTTAAATTTCAAATAGCTGAGGGTAAATCGATATCAAAGCAGGCACACGAATTTCTGTTATTGCTCCATAGTTTAGCAGAGGTTGAAATGAAGCTTCCTGAGAAGTTTCAAGTCATGTCTATTGATGAGAACCTCATCATGAACCCTAACTAACACAATCTAACCTGGATATGTGAGAAAAAGCTCCTACATGACCCAAAGAAAGGCTTAACTCAGAGAATTCTAAGTTTAAGAATAAAACAAATCACAAGGGGTAAAACTGTAATTTCACCAATGCAGTTTGCAAACAGGGAAATTAATTGTCCAAACACAAGTCAAACAAGCTTAACAAGAAGGTAAGTGGGATGATCTGATCTAAAAAGGGTTATATCAACTTCTAGGAATTAAATGACATTCTGTAACCCTAAAACAAATCCACTTCAATTCACAAGGTTTGAGGTAGGATAAAAATCAACTGAACCCTCTAAAATTCATATAAAAATATTCTCTAGGGTTTAAAACCTTCAATTTGGCCTTAGAAACCTATTTTGACCTAAAAAGAGAACCATGCCTAATTAATAACTTAATTTGGGTTTTTACGCAAATTGGCCGGTCAAACATGGTCCAACCTAGAATTAAAATTCACCATTAAAATCCTTAGATTCAAATTAGTCTTGTATAAAAACTTGAGCCTAAGAAGAGACCTCCTTGACAGACTTTACAATTTTGTCATCTTTATTTACTTTTTGACCCTTATCTTTTGAAACTCTTGCATTTAGGTCCCTAACTTTTCATCATTCTTTGCAGAACGGTCCTCCCTGCAACTTCTGCGCAACGCCATACTCCGGTGACCTTGCGCAGAGCATGGCGCCACGCAGGGCAGGGCTACCATCCTCTAGAACAAAAGTGGGGTTCCCTACGACGTCCTCTGTCACAGGGACCTGCCCACGACCTCTGCCGACCACCATACCTTCCGTGCGAACGTGCGAAAGGTATGGGTGTCTCTTCCGACCATACTCCGACGAGGTTGGCACGACGCCACCTCGCCCCTCTCTGCACGCCAAGCCCTTTATAAGGACCGGTAGACCTTGCCGGCTCCTTCAAACTTCCTTTGACGGAGAACTACCCCCCTCTTCATCCCTTTCTCCTCCGGTCAGAGAGCCCGAAGCTTCCGGTGACCTCCTCCTCCTCCTCATCCCTCTGCTACCCTACCTGCAGCAAGGTTTCCTCTGCCCTGTCGTCCACGCTAGGCTGTACCCGCTAGCGCCTTCCGTCTGCTTCCTCGTCACCGAAACCCTCCTCCAGGGTGTCTTCGTCTCCAACTCCGGCAGATACGATCCGGCTGCTCCTCCCTCCCCCTTCATCGAGTAATTAGGTAGATAGCTTCCTCTCTTTCTCTCTTGTATTTTCCCTCTTCCAATATGCCCTTTCGACCACCCGCCAACCACTGTCCAGACTCATCCTCTCCACCTCCGATCACCCCCTTCGGCGAGTCCACCCCACGCTCACAGACCCCTTCACACCTCGCCGACCAGCCCAGAAGCTCCCTCACACTCCACTCCACCAATCCCCCCTCTCCATCCACTGCCAAGCGCCACCCAACCACCCCCCGAACAAACCCACCTCTCCGCCCACAGTCTGACCTAGGTCAGCCTCTGCACGCACTCCTGCACCTCGCCGACCACCGCACGAGCTTCGCCACACTCCGGCGAAGCTTTCCATGTCTTCTGACTTGGCCGAGAGGCTGTCACTGTGATTTCAGGTTCGCACCCTCTCGCTGCCATTGTCGACGAGCTGCAGTAGCTTCACCTGCAGCTGTAGGCATCCTCCAGCCCAGGCACACGTCCCAGGCTGTGCGGGCAGTAGTCACGAAGGCACCCAGGCCTGCAGCTGGGTCGCAGGCCTTACGAGCTACCTCAATTGGCCGCGGATTCCTTGCCTGCGGGTGCCAAATCGGGAGGTGGGACTTTAGTCCCACCTTGTAAGTGCGTGGCCAAGCGCCCGCACTTAAATTGAAAAAGTGCTTAAGGCTTACTGCCTTCGAACACAGGGGTCAGGTCCCTCTCCCGCACGCAGCGCGCCATGTGCTCGCTCTCCCTCGCCCGCGCTCACGCCCCACGAGTCTGGGCCGGATCCGACTACCCGAACCGCGCACTCCTCGCCCACCACCGCACGCCGGTGGGCCTATCCCGGACACGATACCCTCACCCGATTACCCGGCTCTAGGAGAGCAGTCCTAAGAGAAAATTCTGAGAAAGAGAGAGACGCAGGGAAGGGGTAGGGGTAGGTTTTGCTCTGACCTTTGTGTGAGCGTGCAGGAAGAAAAGAAGAAGGAAGGAAGGAGAGAAACAGAAGAAGAAAGAAGGGAGGCACTATAGCAAAGCCACAGATAAGTCGTCTGAGAACTGCATCAGACATCGGAATCACTACAGCCGCAGAAGAAGAAAGAAGCCTTTGCAGCCAGAAAGAAGAAGAAGAAAGAGGAAGGAAGACCAGCGGCCAGAGCACAAAGAAGAAGAAAGAAGAAGGCAGAAGCCTTTGCAGCCGCCAGAAAGGCAGAACAGAAGAAGAACAGAAGAAGGCAGGAAGAGAAGAAGAAGAAGAAGAAGAAGAAGAAGAAGAAGAAAAGAGAAAGAAAGAAGGAACAGCCGCAAGCAAGGAAGGAAAAGAAGAAAGAAGAAAGAAAGAAAAAGAAGAGGAAGATCACCACTGCTGCAGAGAAGAAAAAGAAAAGAGAAGAAGCAAGCAGAGCAGGCAAAAAGAAAAGAAGACTCTGTAGAAGAAAGAAAGAAAGAAAAGAAGAGAGAAGAAGAAGCCAAGAGAACTCTAACTCCCCCCTCTCTCTCTCTCTTTCTCTTATTTTTGTAACCTAATTGAGAACTTTCTACTTCTAGAATTCTAGTTGCTCCCTGAGTTCGACCTCGGGAAAACTTTGTTATTCCGAGTAAAAAATTCTTGTATTAAGCTGGTAACTGTTCTATCATATACTACAACGAATATAAATAAAGACAGAAGTCACGCCACCAGTTTTTGGCGCCGTTGCCGGGGAGCAACGGCTATTCTAGAAGCTATAAAATCTCTATTTGTGAGTTTCTAATAATCTCTTCTCTCTTTTGTGTAGGTACAGGAAAATCAAGAAGCAGCCACACAACAACCACTCCAAGGATAGGTAATTTTCTATCCTCTCACTATTAACCCCTAAATTCTAAAGAGGAAGAAAAAGAAAAGAATAAACAATATAGGTATAACCTGTCTTTCATACCTAGTAACAGCTGCATGTTTTCAACCCACTATTCCTGCACACACTATTAAGGGTATTTAAAGGCTAACACCTTCTTACCTGAGCCCTAATTACCCAACAAGGAGCTAACTGGACCAAGTAGAGCCAACATAAGATTCAACATTAGGGTCTTAGAGACATACTTCTTAAGCAAGAATTGAGAAATCCCAAAAGAAGTGTGCCCAAGCCATTGTCTGAAAATACCTATCCAAAGAAACCCTAAGAAATTTGGCTCTTAAAAACACTTGAACCCTAAAAGACAAGACCTAATAAGCTCTTAACAGAACTAATAGGTGAAGTTGACCCCTTAGGTCAACCAACCTTCAACTTAGGTCACTCTTTGCACTCAAAAAGCCTAAAGTTCAAGTGAAAATCTAAGCACCTTGATCTTAAACTAAAAGTGGTAGACTTAAGAGGTCCAGATCCCCATTCTGGTCTACCTGGAACCTCAGTGACAAGAGAGGTCGGGTGGGGGAAATCCTGTAACCCGTGGGGACGCTCTATCGTGTAGTGGTCTTCGTGGGACTCACCCTCTCTGGCTGCCCAGGTAATTCTCAAGTGAACGATCTTTTGATCAAGGGGTCCATCTACCCTGCACCTCTATAGTCACCCTACATTTTGGGTGTCTTGATTGGGTCCAGCACCTACTAAACTCATCTTCTCCATCAGTGTATGTTTGGTAGGAGGTCCTTGAAACCTCCTTTAGAACTTCACTCTCCTCGAGGCCGAACCTCAGTGCCCTTGTCTGAGAAAACAACACTTCACATCGACCTCTCCTCCGACTCCGAACCCAACTCACCTTCTTCTTCCACAATGGCTCAGCCAGTTGAGGAAAAGAACAATCTGGAGCACCAGCTCCAGCGACTCAATGACCTCTTCCAGAACTTTGTGCACCCACCGCAGCGTCCTATGATGCGGGACCATTACAATCCTACTGCGGTGGTGAAAATGGTGGCCAGAGATAACTAGGTTTTATTATAGCGTTGTAGTATAGCCAATTATTGCCATCATTTCAAATATATAATTTTTTTTACTCGGAAAATAAAGAGTTCCCGAGGTCGAACTCAGGGAGCAAGTTGTATTCTAGGGGTGCAAATTCTTATTACAAAAATAAAGAGAGAGAGAGAGGGGGAGAGAGATGAAAATTTGGCTTCTTCTTCTCCTTCTTTCTTCCTCTTTGTTTTCTCTTCTCTTTGGCTTTTGGTTTCTTCTTCTTTGTTTATCTCCTTGTGGTCTTCTTCTTCTGCTTTTTGCTGTCAGGACGTTGTCTCTCCTTCTTTCTTCTTTTTCTTTCTGTCTTCTTTATCTGCAGCAGTGGTGATGTTCTTCTTCTTTCTTTTCTGCCTTCAGAGCGTCGTCTGATTTTCCACTCAGACGACTTAAGTCGCCGCTGCTAGAGTGCCGCTCGGTGCTCCTTCCTTCAGTCTTCTTCTTCTTCTTCTCTTCAGCCCTTCCGCAGTCCCTTCACCTGTGCCTGCACACTCAAAGTTCCAATCAGAGATGGAAAAACCTACTCTACCCTCCCCCCCCCCCCCCCCCCGCGTTTCTCTCTCACAGAAGCTGCTCTTAGGAAAGCTCTCCCAGAGCTGCCGGGTAGTCGGGTACGGGTCGTGCCCGGGTCCAGGCCCACCGGCGTGCGTGGTGGGCGAGGAGTGCCAGACAAGTCGGGTCGGGTCGGCCGGATCCGCGTGATGAGCTCGCGGATGGGCCCGGTGAGACGGTGTGAGAGGGACCTCACCCCGTGTGCTGAGGCGATAAGCCTCCAGCACGTTTTCAATTTGTATCGCTGCGCCGCTCCAGAGCCTTCCGAGGTGGGACTAAATGTCCCACCCCAATTTGGCGCCTGCGCGGAGGAACCAGCTGGTAACTGCGGCTTTACGCGAGGCCCTCGCCCCTGCTGCAAACCTAGGGCTCTTCGCGAAGACACCCCACGCAACCTGGGAGCCTGATCTGGGCGTAGCGAGGCTGCAGCTGCAGGCGGAGGCAGCTCCTTCTGCACAGCAATGGCGGCGGAGGACGGGTGACCTGTTCACAGCAAAACGGCCTCTCGGCCTAATCAGAAGGTACCGGGAGCTTCGCCAGAGTGCGGCGAAGCTCGTGCGGGTGGTGGCGAGGCGTGGGGCGGCGTGCAAGGGCTGTCCTAGGTCGGACTGTGGGTCGGGAAGTGGGTGTGTTCGGTGGATTTGCAGAGGTCGGGTGGCGGGAATTGGAAGGGCGAAAATGGATCAGGGTGAGGAGGCGGAGATTATGTGCAGGTCGGCGAGCCGTGTGGGGTGCTGGAGTGATGGGAGAGGGTCGCCGGAGTGTGGCCGGAGGTGGAGAAGGTGAGGGCGATTGGTCGGAATCGAGGGCGACAGTAAGGGTTTAAAGTGAGGAAAAGGAAGAGGGGAGAAAGGTGAGAAGTTATACCTACTTAATAGGACAAGGAGGGGCCGGAACAGGCGACAGTCGTATCGAATGTCGCCGGAGAAGAAGCTGCCAGAGGAAGGAGCGACGGCGAGGAGAGGGCTGGAGAGGCGCGTGCTGGGTGCGGCGCGGCGCGGGAAGAGCAGGGGAAGGCAGCCCTGCTGCTGGTAGTGCGGCAGAACGACGAGGAGGAGGAGGGAAAAACCGCCGGAGCTGGAGGGCTTCCTGTCGGAGTGGGAAGAGAGTGAAAAGAGGGTGTTTCTCCGTCAGGACCGAGCTCCCAAGAACGGTGGAGCGACGGGGGTATTTATAGGGGCCGAACCAGAGAGGAGGGCGGAGGGAGACGACGTGTCTCCCTCGCCGGAGGACACCGGAGGAAGGAGACCCATACCGTCCGTGCGTTCGCACCGCCGGTATGGTGGGTTGCAGCGACCAGGGGGGTGTTCCTGCGACGGCTGACGACGCAGGGCATCCCCATTTGACCTGGCAGGCCCTCCCCCTTCCTCTGCGCGGCGCCATGCTCCGCGCAGGGTCGCCGGAGCATGGTGCTGGCAGGTTTTGCAGGGAGGACCTGAATGTAAAGAACGAAGAAGAGTTAGGGGCCAAAATGCGAGGGTTCAAAAGTTGAGGGCCAAAAAGTAAATAGATGAGGACCAAAATGTAAAGTTGGTCAAGAAGGTTTCTTCTTAGGCTAAAGTTTTTATACGTGACTAATTAGGACCTAAGGATTATGATGGTGAATTTTATTTCTAGATAAAACCTTGTTTGACTGGTCAATTTACACAAAAACCTAAATTAAGTTATTAATTGGGCATGGTTCTCAATGTAGGTCAAAATGGGTTCCGAAGGCCAAATTGAAGGTTCTAAACCCTAGAGATTATTTTTTCTATGAATTTTAGAGGGTTTATTCTATTTTTACTTTGCCTCGAACCTCGTGAATTGAAGTGGGTTTGTTTTAAGGTTACAGATTATCATTTAGTTCTTTGGAATTGCTGTAGCCCTTATCAGATCATCCCACTTTCCTTCTTATTCGGTTTATTTGACCTATGTTTGGACCTGTATGCAGATTATACTGGTAAAATTGCATTTTTACCCCTTATGACTTGTTTTCTCCTTAAACTCAGAATTCTCTGAGTTAAGCCTTTCCTTGAGTTATGTAGGAGCTTTTATCCTTTGTATTAGGTCAAAATGAGCTAGTTATGGCTCATGATGAGGTTCTCATCAGGTGGCTATTGAGCCTCGAGTCAGAATCCCGACTGGAGGACCTGATTCTGAATTAAAGCCCAATATGATTCATGCCATACCTAAATTCCATGGGCTTAATTCTGAAGACCCCTTTCAGCACATCAAACAGGTAAAGCATCTGGCCCAAACTTTTGGGTCAGATGCACAAAATCGGGACATTCTCCTCATGAAGATGTTCTCCTTCTCCCTTATGGACAAGGCCGCTCATTGGTACCAAACGCAGACCCGACCGATCAACAATTGGGAAGAACTTCAGTCCGAGTTCTTGAAGAAGTTCTTTCCAGTTGGTCGAACCAATGCCTTGCGCCATCCGATTACCCACTTCACTCAGCAAACGGGAGAACCTCTCCATGAGGCATGGGATCGCTTTCAGGATCTCATGAGAAAGTGCCCCCATCACGGAGTTCCTAAATGGGAACAAGTCCAGTCTTTTTACTAGGGACTCCATGAGGATATTAGGCTTTTCGTCAATGCAACTTGCGGAAGAAATATCATGGGTCAGCATGAGGACACCGTGTGGGAGATTCTCGAAAATATGTGCGAGAACTCCATCAATAATGACTCCATGGGATTATTCGACAGGACGAATACCCGCGAATCGATGAACCCTAGGGGAGCACACGAGACGCAGGGCCTATCCGCATCGGTCGACCTGGAATTGATGGCCAGTCGATTGGACAAGGTCTCTATCATTGAGAAGAAGGTGGATGAGCTGACTCAGCACTTGCAGCAAGCCACCTCTGCGCATAGTTCCTTTGCACAGCCTCCTTCCATGCGGGAGACTGTACAAAACATTCTCCACCGACCTTCTCTTGGGATGGATCCGTATCCACCCCCATCTGATTCTCGGATCGGGGGATCCTCCGATCCTTTCTATATTAACCAGGGGAATTCCACTTCCCCATTCTCTGATTCTTTGGAGGTTCCTCAGACCTGTGAGGACCTCAACACCATCTAGAATTATCCATTCTCCAACACCTACAACCCTGGATGGCGAAACCAAGCTAACTTCCAGTGGGCGAGAAGTTCCCAAACTCAAAGACCACCCTTTCAGCCCCGTCCACAACCACCTCGTCCTTACCAGCTGCCTCAGCCTCGGCCCAACCCTACTTATCCATCAGGGCCAAACCAGGACCAAATGTCCCTCATCCTTCAGACTATGGCTGACATTCAAAGAACGAATATGGCTATTCAGAAAAAACACAAGGACAAACTTACAGAGGTTCGAAATCAACTGGCTCAGTTGGAAAATTCTCGCCAACCAGGCACACTTCCTTCCCAACCTCTTCCTAACCCTAATAACGTGCCGACCCAGCGGCGCGTTATGAACCCAAACCCGAGCCAAGCACACATGATTTATCAGGCCCCCTCTGTTCCTTCACCTGACGGGATGGAGGCTTCCACTTCTTATGCGAGCTATCAGCAGCAACCCATCCTATCCAACCCTAACCAAAACCAGGCAGGACTGAATTCTGTAACAACCCGTAGTGGTAAGGAAACCCAAGATCCACCCCATCCAAACCACTCCAAGCCTGGTAGTGATCCCAGCCCTAGGACAGTAATCCAGGATGTTCCCATCCCAGACCAGAGACCTGGACCTATCCTAGAAGAACCAACCAAGGTTCCATTTCCCGAGGCCTTGACCAAGGGAAAGAAGACAACAAAACCCGTGGCACCTGAGGAGGACCTGGTCAAGCTCTTTGAGCAGGTCCAAATAAACATCCCCTTGATGGATGCAATCCGCCACGTACCGGCTTATGGACGATTCTTAAAGAATGTGTGTACACCTCAGCGTAAGCCGCGAACCAAGAGTGGGAGTCCAATTGTACTGTCAGAGCAAGCCAGCTCTGTAATCCTAGGCAGGCTCCCACCCAAGGCAAAAGATCCTGGTACTCCCCTGATTTCCTGCAAAATAGGTGAAACCCAATTCGATAGAGCATTGCTAGACTTGGGTGCTTCCATAAATCTGCTACCCACATCCTTACTTAAACACCTAGAAGAATCTGACCTAAAACCAACTGAGGTAACACTACAATTAGCAGATCGATCTATAAAGTCACCTAAAGGGATTCTCGAGGATGTTATTGTAAGAGTGCGGGATTTCTATTTCCCTGTAGACTTTATAGTCTTGGACATGAACGCACCTGAGAACCCTAAGGATACATCGATCATTCTAGGGAGACCTTTCTTGGCTATTGCTAGAGCCAACATCAGCTGTGAGGAGGGCCAAATAGAGCTCAAATTTGGGAATCAAACCCTCAAAATTGATATATTTAAGGCCCAATAAGGAATCAATTGCGGTGTCATCGAACAAATCTGTGATATAAGGGCTCTGGTTGATGAAACGCATTCTGAGAATGACCTGATTATACCTCATCAACCACAAAAAGATCTTGAACCGCAATTAGAGGAGTCAGATCCTAATACAGACAGACCCATAACTCCTATCCTTGAACCTCACACTTACCCTGAACCACCCTCTGATGCTGATAACCCCGTCCTTGAACTGAAACCCCTTCCCGATCATTTGAAATACATCTTTTTAGGTTCTAATCAGACCCTTCCTGTGATTATAAATTCCAAACTTTCTCCTGAGCAAGGATCCCGTCTGATTGTTGTTCTCCAGCAACATCGTAGAGCCATTGGATGGACTCTCGATAACTTGACTAGAATAAGTCCCTCTTATTGCACACACCATATTTACTCTGAAGAGGGCGCACGACCTTCTCGTGAAATGCAGAGACATTTAAACCCCAATCTGCAGGAGGTCGTGAAAAAGGAGATCATCAAGTGGTTAGATGCAGGGATCATCTACCCGATCTCCGACAGTCATTGGGTGAGCCCGATTCAGGTTGTGCCTAAAAAGGCAGGGCTCACCACCATTACGACTGAAATCGGAGAAGTCATACCTACCTGATTAGCCAACTCATGGAGAGTCTGCATAGATTACCGACGACTCAATTCCTCCACGAAGAAGGATAATTTCCCACTACCTTTCATTGATCAGATTCTCGAGAAATTAGCGGGAAATCAATTCTTCTGCTTTCTTGACGGGTACTCCGATTATAACCAAGTAGCTATTCATCCTGAGGACTAAGAGAAGACCATGTTCACCTACCCCTTCGGAACGTATGCATTCCGAAGGATGCCTTTCGGTCTCTGCAATGCACCTGCGACTTTTCAGTGGTGCATGCTTACCATATTCTCTGATATGGTAGGTGATTATCTGGAAGTCTTCATGGATGACTTCTCAGATTTCGGGGCATCATTTGATGACTGCTTCCAGCACTTAGTTCATATACTCAGGCGCTGCATCGATGTTAATTTGGTTCTTTCCTGGGAAAAGAGCCATTTTATGGTGCCTGAGGGGATCGTCCTAGGACATCTGATTTCTAAGAAAGGCATCCAAGTGGATCGAGCCAAGGTTGATCTAATTTCTCGTCTTCCTATGCCTAGCTCGATCAGGGACATCCGTTCTTTTCTGGGGCACATCGATTTTTACTGTCGTTTCATTCCTGATTTTTAGAAAATCGCGCACCCCCTAATGACTCTTCTCTTTAAGGATGTACCCTTCGAGATCTCCAAGGAATGCACTCAAGCATTTGAAAACCTCTGTGACCGAGTCACCCAGGCCTCGATCCTACAATCCCCTGATTGGTCTCAACCCTTTGAGATCATGTGCGATGCGTCTGATTTCGCTGTAGGAGTGGTTCTGGGGCAAAAAGCTGACGGGAAACCCGTGGTCATCTACTACGCTAGCAAGACACTTGACGAGGCTCAGCGTAACTACACAGTTACAGAGAAAGAGTTGCTAGCCGTAGTATTTGCCCTTGAAAATTTTCGATCTTATCTCCTGGGTTCCCACATCATCATCTACTCAGATCACACGGCTATGAGGCATCTCCTTGCCAAGAAGGATGCGAAGCCCCAACTAATCCGATGGATCTTGCTGTTGCAAGAATTCAACCTCGAGATTCGTGACAAGGCGGGAAGACAAAATGTGGTAGCTGACCATTTCTCTCGCCTTCCTTCTGAGATCATCAACCCTTCCGGACCCATCACGGAGCATTTCCCTGATGAGCACCTGCTGACGATTGGTACTAAACTTCCATGGTTTGCTAATATAGTAAACTATTTGGCATCTCATCAAATCCTGTCTGATTGGCCGAAGGCCAAGAAAGACAAATTGCGCTCTGATGCCAAGTATTACATTTGGGAAGATCCGTACCTCTTCCGCATAGGTGCCGACCAAATCATCCGGAGATGTGTCCCGGAAGGTGAAGTCAATGATATTCTCCCCTTCTGCCATGACCAGGCATGCGGTGGCCATTTCTCTGGGCACAAAACTGCATCGAAAATCCTCCAGTGTGGCCTCTATTGTCCCACTCTATTCAAGGATTACAATCACTGTAAGGCATGCAGTCGTTGCCAAACTTTGGGCAACATGAGCCATCGTGACATGATGCCTTTGCAGCCGATTCTTGTATGCGAAATCTTTGATGTTTGGGGGATTGATTTTATGGGTCCCTTTCCTGTCTTGGATGGCTTCAAGTACATTCTGCTAGCTGTGGACTACGTGTCCAAATGGATCGAAGCCATACCGACCCGAACCTGTGATCATAAAATTGTTCTCAAATTCATTCATCACAATATCTTCTCACGGTTCGGGATTCCTCGTGCTATCATCTCTAACGGGGGGACCCATTTCACGAATGCTCAGTTCAAGTCACTGATGACCAAATACGGGGTGTCTCACCGAATCTCCACTCCTTATCACCCCCAGACTAATGGTCTAGCTGAGCTATCAAATCGGGAGATCAAGAAAATCCTGTAGGTTACTGTTTGGCCTGACAGGAAGGGCTGGTCGTCCCGACTTTCAGAAGCCTTGTGGGCCTATAGGACCGCCCACAAAACCCAATTAGGCATGTCTCCCTTTAGACTGGTGTACGGGAAGGCGTGTCACCTTCCCGTCGAACTGGAGCACAAAGCCTATTGGGCAGTACGGAGCTGTAATCTAGATCTTTCTAAAGCTGGAACCCACAGAAAGCTTCAAATCAGCGAGATCGATGAATTACGCCTTGATGCGTACGAGAACTCGCGAATCTACAAGGAGTGGGTTAAAGCCTTCCATGACAAGCACATCTCTAGAAAGATCTTTCATCCTGGTCAAAAGGTCCTACTCTTCGATGCCCGACTCAAACTTTTCCCTAGGAAGTTGCGATCCAAGTGGGTCGGACCATACTTGGTCCAACAGGTTTTTGGAAATGGAACCGTCGAAATCAGTCCACTCAGCCATGATTCCGAACCTTTCATCGTGAATGGTCAGAGACTCAAATTGTTCAGTGATGTAACCTCTACTGATTTGGCTGAATCATCATTTATCCTCCATTTTCCCTGAGCATAATCCGCCCAGCCGATGGCATAAAACTCAGCGTTTAACGGGAGGCAGCCCGTCATTCTCTTTGAAAACCTAAAACCTTTTCTGACACCTTTGTGCACTTAAGGTTCACCCTTTAGGACAGCCGACTCCACCTTAGGTGCTTACATCTGAGATTAGAAATTGTCCGCAACAGTCACCCCAGCCCATTCACTCATCAAACATCTGTCCTAATGTATGAACTAAGTTGAATAAAAATCCCCTAAGTTACAATGAGGACATTACAAATCTTAGGCATGGGGGGGATGAAAGTGCAAATCTTGTAAGAAAAGGTTTTAAACAAAAAAATTCACATATGCCAAAAACACCATAAAAATTAGAAAATTTTTGAAAAAGAATAATAAAATGAGAGGAGGAAAGAAAATTTTGTGGACTATACAAAGGAGGAGGAGAAGCAAAAAAACAAAATGGAAAGAAGGAGCACAAAATGAAAGAAAAAATGATAGTCATTAGTAAGAAACTAAGGAATTAACCTAAGTTCTAGACCTCATTCAAGAAAAAAAATGAAAAGTGCACAAGTGAGATTAGTAAGAACGCGAACCTTAGGCATTCTTGGATAGACTCTTAGTACCCATTAAGATCTAGACATTCCTCAAGAGGTTGAGGAAAATGAAAAGCTTGAGTATTAGGTCTAAGGCTTAGGGAGTATTTGGCCTCGTTAACTAACTTTTGGTTTACGAGACTCAGTAACCTAAGCACCCTAACCTCACACACAGCCTGGTTCAGTAAGCGTAAAAATCAAAATCACGCAGAAGAGTCGCAAAAATTCTGAAAATAACAGCTAGAGTAGGAGCGACCGATCAACACAAGTTGATTTGGACGAGTTCCCAGCACAGAGAGGTGGGAAATTCCCCTCGAAGATGCGTAACAAAATATCATCTCCTCGGTGCCTACCTCTTAGGATATGTACATATCCTACTAGGGGCATGTAAGCACTCTGCTGGTTCAGATTCCATGGATGGCATTATCACGAAGTGTCAATTGCCAGGGTCTGAATTCGGCCACGGAACACCATGGATGGGATTATCTCGAAATCTCGACAGCCAGGGTTCTGGGGTTTACCATAGGCGGTGCTATCTCGAAGCATCGACTGCCAGGAACCCTTGAGGATTGATGATGGAGACAAGGAATCTGATACAGACCGTGTTGAAAAGCCAATCCTAAGCTAGAATTAAAAGGAAAAAGAGAGAGAAAACTCTCCAAACAGATAAATCTTCTAACTCTCTTACAAAATCGCACTGCGAACTAAGCCAGGGCTAAAATTATCTCAAGCACGGGTGCTTTAACCACAAAGTCCAATAAACCTTAAGTTAGTTCTTGTAGGCCTTAAAAACCTTTGTTAAGGACTGAGGCTGAGGCTAGACAGATCTGGATCTTGGTTGGTACTAGAGTACCTTTTAGGCCTATGGTTGGCATTCTGACCTAATCTAGGTTGCAAAAGAAAAAGCACTTATCTGAAATCATTAAGAACTTCATGGTCTAGAACAAGGGTTGAAACCTTAAGTTTTTTGCTAAGGGACTAGCAAAAGCTAGGCATGGGGGTATGATGAGAACCTCATCATGAACCCTAACTAGCATAATCTAACCCAGATATATGAGAAAAAGCTCCTACATGACCCAAAGAAAGGCTTAACTCAGAGAATTCTGAGTTTAAGAATAAAACAAATCATAAGGGGTAAAACTGTAATTTCACCAATGCAGTTTGCAAATAGGAAAATTAAGGGTCCAAACACAGGTCAAACAAGCTTAACAAGAAGGTAAGTGAGATGATCTGATCTAAAAAGGGTTATATCAACTTCTAAGAATTAAATGACATTCTGTAACTTTCAAACAAATCCACTTCAATTCATGAGGTTCGAGGCAGGATAAAAATCAACTGAACCCTCTAAAATTCATAGAAAAATATTCTTTAGCGTTTAGAACCTTTAATTTGGCCTTAGAAACCTACTTTGACCTAAAAAGAGAACCATGCCCAATTAATAACTTAATTTGGGTTTTTACGCAAATTGGCCAGTCAAACATGGCCCAACCTAGAATTAAAATTCACCACTAAAATCCTTAGGTTCAAATTAGTCTTGTATAAAAACTTAAGCCTAAGAAGAGACCTCCTTGACCGACTTTACAATTTGGTCATCTTTATTTACTTTTTGACCCTTATCTTTTGAAAATTTTTCATTTAGGTCCCTAACTTTTCATCGTTCTTTGCAGAACGGCCCTCCCTGCAACTTCTAGGCAGCGCCATACTCCGGCAACCTTGCGCAGAGCATGGCGCCGCGCAGGGCAGGGCTGCCGTCCTCTAGAACAGAAGCAGGACGTCGCAGGGACCCGCCCACGACCTCTGCCGACCACCATACCTTCCATGCGAACGCGCGGAAGGTATGGGTGTCCCTTCCGGCCATACTTCGGTGAGGCTGGCACGACGCCACCTCGCCCCTCTTTGTGCGCCAAACCCTTTATAAGGATCGACAGACCTTGCCGACTCCTTCAAGCTTCCTTTGATGGAGAACTACCCCCCTCTTCATCCCTTTCTCCTCCGGTCAAAGAGCCCGAAGCTTCCGGCGACCTCCTCCTCCTCCTTCTCGTCGCTCTGCTGCCCTACCTGCAGCAGGGTTTCCTCTGCCCTGTCGTCCGCGCTAGGCTGTACCCGCTGGCGCCTTCCGTCTGCTTCCTCGTCGCCAAAACCCTCCTCCAGGGCGTCTTCGTCTCCAGCTCCGGCAGATACGAGCCGACTGCTCCTCCCTCCCCCTTCGTCGAGTAATTAGGTAGATAGCTTCCTCTCTTTCTCTCTTGTATTTTCCCTCTTCCAATATGCCCTTTCGACCACCCGCCAGCCACTGTCCAAACTTATCCTCTCCACCTCCGATCACCCCCTCCGACGAGTCCACCCCACGCTCACAGACCCCTTCACACCTCGCCGACCAGCCCAGAAGCTCCCTCACACTCCACTCCACCGATCCCCCCTCCCCATCCACTGCCAAGCGCCACCCAACCACCCCCTGAACAAACCCACCTCTCCGCCCACAGTCTGACCTAGGTCAGCCTCTGCATGCACTCCCACACCTCGCCAACCACCGCACGATCTTCGCCACACTCCGGCGAAGTTTTCCATGTCTTGTGACTTGGCCGAGAGGCCGTCACTGTGATTTCAGGTTCGCGCCCTCTTGCAGCCATTGTCGACGAGCTGCAGCAGCTTCACCTGCAGCTGCAGGCATCCTCCAGCCCAGGCGCACGTCCCAGGCTGTGCGGGCAGTAGTTGCGAAGGCACCCAGGCCTGCAGCTGGGTCGCAGGCCTTACGAGCTGCCTTAATTGGCCACGGATTGCTTGCCTGCGGGTGCCAAATCGGGAGGTGGGACTTTAGTCCCACCATGTAAGTGTGTGGCCAAGCGCCCGCACTTAAATTGAAAAAGTGCTTAAGGCTTACTACCTTCGAACACAGGGGTCAGGTCCCTCTCCCGCACGCAGCGCGCCACGCGCTGGCTCGCCCTCGCCCGCGTTCACGCCCCGCGGGTCTGGGCCGGATCCGACTACCCGAACCGCGCACTAATCGCCCAACACCGCACGCCGATGGTCCTGGTCCCGAGCGCGATACCCGCACCCGATTACTCGACTCTGGGAGAGCAGTCCTAAGAGAGAATTCTGAGAAAGAGAGAGACGCGGGGAAGGGGTAGGGGTAGGTTTTGCTCTGACCTTTGTGTGAGCGTGCAGGAAGAAAAGAAGAAGAAGGAAGGAAGGAGAGAAACAGAAGAAGAAAGAAGAAGGGAGGCACTGTAGCAAAGCCACAGATAAGTCGTCTGAGCACTGCATCAGACGTCGGAATCACTACAGCCACAGAAGAAGAAAGAAGCCTTTGCAGCCAGAAAGAAGAAGAAGAAAGAGGAAGGAAGACCAGCGGCCAGAGCACAAAGAAGAAGAAAGAAGAAGGCAAAAGCCTTTGCAACTGCCAGAAAGGCAGAACAGAAGAAGAACAGAAGAAGAAGGCAGGAAGAGAAGAAGAAGAAGAAGAAGAAAAGAGAAAGAAAGAAGGAACAGCCGCAAGCAAGGAAGGAAAAGAAGAAAGAAAGAAAGAAAAAGAAGAGGAAGATCACCACTGCTGCAGAGAAGAAAAAGAAAAGAGAAGAAGCAAGCAGAGCAGGCAAGAAGAAAAGAAGACTCTGCAAAAGAAAGAAGAAAGAAAAGAAGAGAGAAAAAGAAGAAGCCAAGAGAACTCTAGCCCCCCCTCTCTCTCTCTCTCTCTTATTTTTGTAACCTAATTGAGAACTTTCTACTTCTAGAATTCTAATTGCTCCCTGAGTTCGACCTCGGGAAAACTTTGTTATTCCGAGTAAAAAATTCTTGTATTAAGCTGGTAACTGTTCTATCATATATTACAACGAATATAAGTAAAGACAAAAGTCACGCCACCATCTATGATTGAGAAATTTCCTAAATCTTGGGAGGACTTCGGGATGACTCTCAAGCATAGGAAGGGAAAGATTTCTCTAGATGACTTGATGAAAGCTATTGCTATTGAGGAAGAGCATAGGAAACAGAAACCTATAATGCCTATGCAGTCTAAGGTGAATGTCATGACATCTAAGGGCAAGGAGAATAAACATAAGAATAATAAAACAAAACAAAGGCCAAACCCAAGATCCAGAAGAAATCCAAGAACAAACCATGCTGGCACTGTAGGCAGGTTGGGCATTGGAAGAAGGATTGTCCTTCTAATAAAGCTCAGCAAAAGACCATAGATGGGAATACTCAGGTAAATGTGATCATCGAGGAGGCCGAGCCTAGCGATGGGTATGTCTCAATAAAACCCAAACTCTATGTTATTCATGATCCTACTGAATGGCTCGTGGATACTGGAGCCAATGTATATATTTGTATTGATAGATCATTTTTTTCTTCCTATCAGACCTACAATGGCAGGACTGTGAAGATGGGAATGACTCTGCAACCAAGGTGCTGGGATTTGGACACATGGACTTGAGGTTTTCCTTGGAGCAAGTTTAGATACTATGCAGGGTGTTGCACATTCTTGCTGTGAAAAAGAATGTTCTTTCTGGTTCCTTGTTAGTTAGAGAGGGTTTTGAGTTAAACTTTAAATGTAAAGATTTAGGGCCACTCTCTCACACAACCGGTTCACTGTTCCTCAAGCCAAAAATTAGGTTTTTAATGGGTGGGCTGGCTCATTTTCGTGGGATGCACAACACCTTGAAAGCTGGGATCAGACACTACTAGTGAGCCAGCCCTAATTATGTTTAGATATATTATATCTGATTTCAGGCCCATTATTAGGCCCACACATCCCCAGCTACAGTGCATGGCCACCGACCCACTACTGTACCAATATTTCATCAATATCACATGCTTAGATCAGAGAGAGGGAAGAGGGTATGTGTGAGGGGGGTGCCCAGCACCTGACTATCGGGAAGGCCTATGCACGAATTACTTTTATAGCACTTCGTGCGGTCTTCATCCCACAATGTGGGACTAACCATTGCCCTTATTTGGCGCTGCAGCTATGCGCACAATTGTGCAAAAATCAAGGTTTGGCCCTCGATTTGAGGGCCATAAATTAGTGTAAATTAAAAATAAATTATATCATTGTAAAGCCCTTATATAGGGATACATAATTATGTAATTAGTTTACATAAATAAGTTATTTACATATACAATAAAATTAGCTAAAGTTTGTTGCTTATACATGTTAATTACTTAATTAGTGTATAAATTAGTGACTTAATTATAAAATTGACTTTATACAGAGTTAATATACATAATAAATTATTTATTACATATTTTTATTATATTTTACAAACTTTATTTTAATTTATATACAATAAAATATATGTTTTAGATAGTTTTACATATAAATAATTTATAAATACTATAATGCAGTATAAATATAGTATAAATACGTTCAAACTATTTAATATATTATTATACAAATATATATTATAACTTACTTTAGTAATACATTAAATTACTAATTTATTTTATTTTAAGTTAATAAATTACCTAGTTAACTTAATAACTTAATTATTTATTGTAAATACTTAATTAACTTAAATTACAGGCATTGTATAATACATAATACATATATAAAATACCTATGTAGTATGAGTTATAAATATGTACATATAGATAGGTTTATATAATTACTTAGATTGTTATACATTTAAGTTAATATAAATTAATAGATAATAATACAATAATGTTATATATACAATAAATCATCATAAATATTTAATTAATATATAGAATGCATAGATAAGTTATATTTACATATTATATACATATTATACATTGTATACATATAGCTTAAGTTTAATTTATATATACAAGTATATACATAGTATATAAGGTATTTTTTGTTACTTTTGGGTTTTTCTGATTTTTATAGGTTTAGGGGAGGTAAGGGATGAGAGAGACATAGTGAGATGAGAGAGATAGAGTTGTTTTTGTTGTTTTTGGTTTTTGGTTCTTTACTAGGTTCTACGGTAGACTGAACTGTCGGCTAGTATGTTCTACCAAGCTGAGGGTTCAGATTATCTTGAAACTTGATATACACCTAGAAATATACCTAATCCTACTCAAGACAAGTTTATTTTATTTTTTTACAATTTTTTATATTTTTCAAAGTATTTACAAGTTCAACAATCCAAGGCGTAAAAGGGTGTTGGAAGTGAAAACTTAAGGCACTAAGATCAATTTTAGGGGTTGAAATAGTGATTTAAGCACTTAATTATATTCATCACATCACATGAAATCAGATGGAGCAATTAAACATAATTTTCATAATATATTTCGTTAAAATCACAAGTTGGACAGTTTAAGCACATAAATGTTGCTGACAAATGTATTTAAACAAGAAGTTATAAGCAATTCTAGTTGAATTTCAACCAATTTAGAGTATAGGAATGCTTGTTCTAAAAAGTTCTAACAGTACAAAACAGTGCCAGCTACTTAAATTTTCAAATCCTAGCTCAATTCTCAGCTCAGACCCTTTGATTCAGGCCTACAGCAGCTACTGCAGTAGCTAAACCAACTGCTAAAATTCAGCAGCAACTGATGCTACTATTTTATCCAAAATCAGAAGTTGCCTCAACCACTCGAATGGCTTAAAACAAATGTTGCTGCTACTGCAGCAGCAAGTTCACCTGGGTGTAGCTGTTCTCAGCTGATCAGACCAAGTAGATCTGATCTAGAGTTCAAATCCAAATCTAGAATAGAGTCACAAGATAGAAGAGTAGATCTAATCTAATCGTTCTCTTACACTATAGACAACATAGAGAAAGATCAAATCAGACCTGGAACTCATTTGAAAACAATCTCAAATTTTCCAATGCTTGAAATCATGATTGACTCCATAAAATGTTGCTGTTGTTGCAGCTCTTTCATGTATTGATGTGGGAGAATTTAACACAAAAATCACATGTTCGAGCAATCATTTAAAAACATGATCAAACTGGAAACTCATTCAAAGTATCAAACACCCATAAATCTCATGAAACTCATCTGAAATTACCTTTAAAACCAAATTCATCTCCCAAAATCCTTAAATTCTTTATCTGATTTACATCTTACACTATGGATAGTGTAAGCTATAGTTTAATTTCAAGGTTTTAATAAATGAAAACCCTTCTCAAATCACATAAAGTAACTCTCAGTAAGTCCAAATGGAAATTAGAGTTCACAAAATATAAGATAATCCTAATCTAAAGCTCCTCTTATGCCATAGACAACATGAAGAGAAACATTCAGATCAGGCAATTGGCTCATTCACATTTGATTCCAAAACTCTGATTGTTAAAACAAATCTGAAACAATCTGCAATTCAGCTCAATTAAAACACACTAGGGTCATTGTGATCAAATGGAATGAATTGAGTGGCCCTTAAATGAAATTGGGTGCTCAAATCAGATCTAAATGCTCAATAGCATCATATCTAATTTGATGCCTAATGAGTGGGTGATTGGCAAGAAACATGCGAGGAAATTAGTGAACGTGGTCAGTGTGATGTAGAGGGAGATCAGTGGGTCGACGTGAAAGCAAGAAATCACCTCTCTAATTTGAATTGATTAAAGAGGGTGAAAGTGCTCTAAACTAATCTATTCTATTCCAAACCAATTTAACAATTCCACAGTGAACTCTCTAACTAGTTCTACTACTAGAAAGCAATAAATCTAATCTATGAAAGCAGTAAATCTATCTACTCAGAAGAATGAGGTCCCTGGATCCACAGCGGGTTGCTGTGGCGACGAATGGGCATGCGAGGATCTCTAGCGAGTGAATGAGGTCCCTGGGCTACAGCTGGTCACTACAGCGACGAAATTGAAGAGATGACACCCCTGTCACTAGCAGCCGATGAAGGAGGAAGAAGAACTGGAGACATGGATGAAGGGATCGACTCAGGGTGGAGGGAGTCGATGGCGCGTACACGAGCTGTGGAGGTGCTTAAGTAAGCTTAGGGAGTGAATCAAATCACCGCGAGGTGGATTTAAGTGATTAGGTTTTTGACGGTGGTGATGAGCTATGAGGAGGTGCTGGTCGCGGGGCGACCAGCAGGTATAATTGTTTTTATTACTCGAAAAATAGGAAATTTTCGAGGTCGAACTCAGGGAGTAACACTTAATTTTAAAAGCGTATAAAATCACAATTTACAATATAGATATATACTGTTTTACGAAAAACACTAAAAGAAAGGAGAACTTGTTTTCTTTTCTTCTCTCTTTCTTCTTCCTCTGTCTCTCTCTCTCCAGACGTCTGACTCCAATGTCAGACGACTTAAACTGCCACTTACTACAATGCCTCTGCTGGTTCTTCTTCCTCTTGGCTTCTTCTTCTTCTCTTCTTCTCTGCGGCTTCTCTTTCTTCAGCTTTTGCTCATGTCTTCTTCTTTGCCTTGCATCTGCAGCTTCTTCCTTGGTCTCTCTCTGCTCGACCTTCTGGGCTTCTTCTTCTTTCTTTTTCTTCAGCCGCATCTCTTCTTCTTCTCTACTGCACTATCTCCTCCTTCTTCGCCTTCTGCTCCTCTGTGCGGCTAAGTGTTCAACTGCTCCTCTTTTCCTCTTCTCCTGCTTCCCTACACAGTGTAAGGTTAGGCAAAACCTAACCCCTACCCTCCCCGTGTCTCTCTCTCTATTTCTCTCTCAGGTTCGCTCTCCCAGAGCCTTCGCGGGTATACGAGTCGGGTGTACGTGCCCGGGACCAGGCCCACCGGCGTGCGGTGGTGGGCGAGGAGTGCAGGTCGGGTATACGGGTCAGGCCAGGTCCGCTCAAGGGTGGTCGCGGACAAGGCCAGGTGAAGCGGGTGAGAGGGACCTCACCTCAGTGTTTCGAGGCAAATAGCCTGAAACACAAAATCAATTTATGTGTGGGCATTCGCCCGCACACTTCCGAGGTGGGACTAAAAGTCCCACCCGCTTCCGCGCCTTCACCTGTAGCCGAAGTCCTCGCAATTGCAGCGATACACGAGGCTTGCATCTCAATTGGGGACCTGGGACCGTGCGTGAGTCTCTTCCGCGTGGTCTGGGACTCCAACCTAGGGCTACAGAGGCCTGGAGCTGCTAGCAAGCTTGCTCCAAGCTCAGTAGCAATGGCGATGAGCCTCTGAACCTGCAATCACGCAAACGGCCTCGAGGCCACGTCAGAATGCTCAGCCAGCTTCGCCGGAGCATGGCGAAGGTATCTCGAGGGTCGGCAAGGCGTGCAGATGCCTGTGCGCGTGCGCCTAGGGCACACTGTGTGTGTGCAGATGGGTTTGTTCGTGGGACTGTTTCAGTGGGTGGCGCGGTGAGTGATAGGGCAAGGAGTGATCAGTGGGAGGTGGTGAAGCTTAGGGATCAGTTGGAGAGGTGGATGGAGGTGTGGAGCGACGGGGACACCTCGCCGAAGGTCTGGCCGGAGGTGGGGACGACGATGGTGGACAGTGGAATCGAGGGGTATTTTGTGAAATAAGTTGAGGGGAATTGAAGAGGGGATAGAGAGGAGTGAGTCTAACCTGATTAAGTGGACGAAGGGGGAGAGATGGAGACTGGCAGTACCTGCTGTCGCCTGAGAAGACGATGTCCAATGGAGGGAGACGGCGGCGACGACGGGGCGAAAGGTTCTCGCGCGAGTGCTGCGCGAAGCGGAGGAAGAGGGTGAGGACAACTTTGCCACTGGTATTGTGGCAGAGCGACGAGAAGGAGGAGGACGGCTCACCGAAGCTTGCTAGACCACTTGGCCGGAGGAGAAGAAGATGAACTTGGGGTGGAACTCTGGCCAAGACAAGCTTGAAGGAAGCGGCAGCCCCTGCCGTTCCTTAAATAAGTGCTGGCAGGGAGGGAAACACGAGGAGGAGGCGTGGGTTGGTCGCCGGAGACGTGGCCGGAAAAGAGACCCATACCTCTCGTGCATTCGCATGAGAGGTATGGGTGCCGGCAGGGCATGGGAGGTGGTCCATGCGGAAGAGGATAATGCAAGGGACCCTCCTCTCGTTTCTGGGGCTGGCTCCCTTGCCCTACGCGGCGCCATCCTCCGCGCGAAGTCACCGAAGGTATGGCCTGCTGCTGCGGTGGCAAAGGGACCGATTTGCAGAGGACGATGGGAAAGTTGAGGGGGTAATTGCAAGAGTTCAAAAAGTTAAGTGTCAGAAAGTAATTATTGAGGACCAATTTGTAAAGTGGGTCAAGGAAAACTTTCCTTAGGTCCAAATTT
This sequence comes from Thalassia testudinum, assembly GCA_037157565.1. Lineage (NCBI taxonomy): Eukaryota > Viridiplantae > Streptophyta > Magnoliopsida > Alismatales > Hydrocharitaceae > Thalassia > Thalassia testudinum. The sequence goes on from JAZHRO010000073.1 coordinate 136,375,544, forward strand.
TGATATAACCCTAATTTGGACCTAAGGAAGCCAATGGTGAAGTTGGATTTTAGGTTTGACCATGTTTGATTGGACATTTTGCACAAAAATTCAAACTAAGTCAAAACTTGGGTATGGTTCTCAATCTAAATCAAGATAGGTTCCAATGGACAAATTGAAGGTTCTAAATCCTAGGTGATTTTTTTCATGAATTTTAGAGGGTTTAATTGATTTTTATCTTTCCTGGAACTTCGTGAATTAAAGTGGGTTTGTTTTAAGGTTGTAGAATGTCATTTAATTCCTAGATGTCACTATAACCCTTTTCAGACCAAATCATCCCACTTTCTCTCTTATTAAGCCCATTTGACCTGTGTCTAGACCCTTAGAAATCCCATTTATGTACTGTATTGGTAAAATTGTAGTTTTACCCCTTGTGAATTATTTTATACTTAAATTTGTAATTCTCTGATTTAGGCTTTCCCTTAGGTTTTGTAGGAGCTTTTGTATACCTTTTTAGGTCAAAATGTGCTAGTTAGGGTTCATGATGAGGTTCTCATCATACCCCCATGCCTAGCTTTTGCTAGTCCCTTAGCAAAATTTTAAGGTTTTAACCTTTGTTCTAGACCATGAATTTCTTTCATAAATTTTGATAAGTGTTTTTCTTCTTGTATCCTTGATTAGGTCAAAATGTCAATCATAGGCCTAAAAGGTACTCTAGTACCAACCAAGATCCAGATCTGTCTAGCTTTAGCCTCAGTCTTTAGCAAAGGTTTTTAAGGCCTACAGGAACTAACCTAAAGTTTATTGGACTCCGTGGTTAAAGCACCCGTGCTTGAGATATTTTTAGCCTTGGTTCAGTTTGCAGTGCATTTTGTAAGAGAGAGACAGAAGGTTTATTTGTTTAGAGAGTTTTCTCTCTCTTTTCTTTTTAATTTTAGCTTAGGATTGGCTTCACAACATGATCTGTATCGGATTCCTTATCCCCATCATCAATCCTCAAGGGTCCCTGGTAGTCGATGCTTCACACGAGGAATCCCGAACAGTGAGAAGATATTCAGATGAATGAATTTGATGACGATCTTGTGATCAAAGGTTCGGGTCGGAATGGCTTCATCCATTTGGGCACATAATCCACAGCGAGTAAAATGTACTCGAAGCCATTCAAGATAGGGAAAGGGCCCATAAAATCAATCCCCCAAATATCAAAAATCTCGCATACGAGAATCGACTATAAAGGCATCATGTCACGATGGCTCATGTTGCCCTAAAGTTTGGCAAGGACTGCATGCCTTACAGAGATTGTATGCATCTTTGAAAATAGTGGGCCAGTAAAAGCCACACTGGAGGATTTTTGATGTGGTTTTGTGCCCAGAAAAATGGCCACCGCATGCCTGGTCATGGCAGAAAGAGAGAATGTCATTGATTTCGCCCTCCGAGATACATCGCCGGATGATTTGGTCAGCACCTATGCGGAATAGGTACGTGTCTTCCCAGATGTAGTACTTGGCATCAGAGCGCAACTTGTCTTTCTTGGCCTTCAGCCAATCAAACGGGATCTGGTGTGATGCCAAGTAGTTTACTATATCAGCAAACCATGGAAGCCTGGTACCAATAGTCAAGAGGTGCTCATCAGGAAAATGCTCTGTGATGGGTCCCGAAGGGTCAATGATCTCAGAAGGAAGGCGAGACGAGTGGTCAGCTACCAAGTTCTGTCTTCCCGCCTTATCGCGAATCTCGAGGTCGAATTCTTGCAACAGTAAGATCCATCATATTAATCGAGGCTTCGCGTCCTTCTTTGCAAGGAGTTGCCTCACAGCTATATGATCCAAGTAGATTACGACGTAGGAACTCAAGAGATAAGATCTGAATTTTTCAAGGGCAAATACTACTGCTAGCAGCTCTTTCTCCGTAACCGTGTAGTTACGCTGAGCCTCGTCAAGTGTCTTGCTAGCATAGTAGATGACCACGGGTTTCCCGTCAATCTTCTGCCCCAGAACCGCTCCTACAGCGAAGTCAGATGCATCTCACATGATCTCAAAGGGTTGAGAACAATCAGGGGACTGTAGGATCGGGGCTCGGGTGACTCGGTCACGAAGGATCTCAAAAGCTTGAGTGCATTCCTTGGAAATCTCAAAGGGTACATCCTTGGAGAGAAGAGTAGTCAGGGGGCACGCGATTTTCGAGAAATTAGGGATGAAATGACAGTAAAAATCGGCGTGCCCCAGAAAAGATCAGACGTCCCTATTTGAGCTAGGCATAGGAAGTCTAGAAATCAAATTAACCTTGACTCGATCCACCTGGATGCCTCTCTCAGAAATTAAGTATCCCAGGATGATCCCCTCAGGCACCATAAAGTGGCTCTTTTCCCAGGAAGAACTAGATTTACGTCAATGCAACGCCTGAGTATGTGAACCAAGTGCTAGAGGCAATCGTCAAATGATGCCCCAAAAACTGAGAAGTCATCCATGAAGACTTCCAGATAATCACCTACCATATCAGAGAATATGGCAAGCATGCACCGCTGAAAAGTCGCAGGTGCAGTGCAGAGATCGAAAGGCATCCTTCGGAATGCGTATGTTTCGAAGGGGCAGGTGAATGTGGTCGTCTCTTAGTCCTCTGGATGAATCACCACTTAGTTATTACCGGAGTACCCGTCAAGAAAGCAGAAGAATCTATTTCCCGCTAACTTCTCGAGAATCTGATCAATAAATGGTAGTGAGAAATGATCATTCTCTGTGGAGGAATTAAGTCTTCGGTAATCTATGCAAACTCTCCACAAGTTGGCTATACGGGTAGGTATGACCTCTCAGGTTTCAGTCGTGAAGGTGGTGAGCCCTACCTTCTTAGGCACAACCTAGATTGGGCTCACCCAACGACTGTCAGAGATCGGGTAGATGATCCCTGCATCTAACCACTTAATGATCTCCTTCTTCACGACCTCCTGCAGATTTGGATTCAAACGTCTCTGCATTTCATGTGAAGGTCGTGTGCCCTCTTCAAAATAGATGTGGTGTGTGCAATAAGAGATACTTATTCCAGTCAAATCATCGAGAGTCCAACCAATGGCTCTGCGATGTTGCTGGAGAACAGCAATCAGACGGGATTCCTGATCAAGTGTGAGTTTGGAGTTTATAATTACAGGAAGCGTCTGATTGGAACCCAAAAAGATGTATTTCAAATGATCGGGAAATGGTTTGAGTTCAAGAATGGGGTTATCAGCAGCAGCGGGTAGTTCAGAGTGGGTGTGGGGTACAAGGGTAGGAGTTATAGGTCTGTCTGGGTTAAGTTCTGACTCCTCTAATTGCAGTTTTAGATCTTCTTGTGGTTGATGAGGGATAATCATGTTGTCCTCAATTTGTGGTTCATCAACCACGACTCTGATGTCACAAATTTGTTCAACGACACCGCAATCGATCCCTTGTTGGGCCTTAAAGATATCAATTTTGAGAGTCTGATTCCCAAATTTCAGCTCTATTTGGCCCTCTTCACAACTTATGTTGGCCTTTGCAGTGGCAAGAAAAGGTGTCCCTAGTATGATTGGTGTATCCCTTGGGTTTTCAGGTGCGTCCATATCTAAAACTATGAAATCTACAAGAAAGTAGAAATCCCACACCCTAACAATAACATCCTCAAGGATTCCCTTAGGTGACTTGATAGATTGATCTGCTACCTGCAATGTCACCTCAGTTGGTTTCAATTCAGATTCTTCTAGATGATTAAGTAGGGATGTGGGTATCAAGTTAATGGGGGCACCTAGGTCTAGTAATGCTCTATCAAACTGGGTTTCACCAATCTTACATGAAATCAGGGGAGTGCCTAGGTCTTTTGCCTTGGGTGGGAGTCTACTCAGGATTACAGAGCTAGCTTGCTCTGACAGTACAATTGGACATCCACTCTTGGTTCGCGGCTTACGCTGAGGTGTATACACGTTATTCAAGAATCGTGCATAAGCCGGTACATGGAGGATCGCATCCATCAAGGGGATGTTTATTTGGACCTGCTCAAAGAGCTTGATCAGGTCCTCAGGAGCCACGGGTTTAGTTATTCGCTTTCCCTTGGTCAAGGCCTTGGGAAATGGAACCTTGGTTGGTTCCTCTAGGATAGGTCCAGGTTTTTGGTCTAGGACAGGGATAGGAACATCCTAGATGACTTTCCTAGGATTTGGGTCACTACCAGGCTTGGAGTGGTCTGGATAAGGTGGATCTTGGATTGCCTTACCACTACAGGTTGTTACAGAATTTATTCCTGCTTGGTTATGGTTAAGGGTTGGTAGGATGGGCTGCTACTGTTGGTAACCCGCATAGGAGGTTGAAACTTCCATCCCGTCAGGTGAAGGAATAGAAGGGGCCTGATAGACCATGTGTACTTGGCCTGGGATTGGGTTCATAACGCGCCGCTGGGTCGGCACGCTATTCGGGTTAGGAAGAGGCTGAGAAGGAAGTGTGCCCCGTTGGCGAGAATTTGCCAACTAGGCAAGTTGGTTGCGAACCTCTGTGATTTCGTCCTTATGTTGCTTCTAGATAGCCACATTCGTTCTCTGAATGTCAGCCAAAGTCTGGAGGATAAGGGACATTTGATCTTGGTTGGGCCCGGATGGATAAGTGGGGTTGGGCCGAGGCTGAGGCGGCTGGTAAGGATGAGGGGCTTGTGGACGGAGCTAAAAGGGTGGTCTTGGGTTCTGAGAATTTCCTGTCCACTGGAAATTGGGATGGTTTCGCCATCCAGGGTTGTAGGTGTTGGAAAATGGGTCATTCTGGATGACGTTGAGGTCCTCGCAGGTCTGAGGAGCCTCAGGAAAGTTAGAGAATGGGGGAGTCGGGTTCCCCCAGCAAGGATAGAAAGGATCGGAGGTCCCTCCGGTCCTGGAGTCAAATGGGGGTGGACAAGAGTCCATCCCAGGAGAAGGTCGGTGGAGAATGTTCTGCACAGTTTCCCGTGCAGGAGGGGGCTGTGCGAAGGAGTTCTGCATAGAGGTGGCTCGCTGCAAGTGCTAAGTCAGCTCATCCACCTTCTTCTCGATAATTGAGACCTTGTCCAATCGACTGACCATTAATTCCAGGTCAACTGATGCGGACAGGCCCTGCGTCTCATGTGCTCCCCTAAGGTTCGTCGCTGCACAGGTATTCGTCCAGTCGAATAATCCCATGGAGTCATTGTTGATGGAGTTCTCGCACATGTTCTCGAGAATCTCCCACACGGTGTCTTCATGTTGACCCATGATATTCCCTTCGCAAGTTGCATTGACGAACAATCTAATATCTTCATGGAGTCCCTAGTAAAAAGACTGGACTTGTTCCTATTTAGGAACTCCGTGATGGGGGCACTTTCTCATGAGATCCTAAAAATGATCCCATGCCTCATGAAGAGGTTCTCCCATCTGTTGCATGAAGTGAGTAATCTGATGGTGCAAGGCATTTGTCCGACCAATGGGGAAGAACTTCTTCAAGAACTCGGACTGAAGTTCCTCCCAAGTGTTGATCGGGCAGGTCTGTGTTTGATACCAATGAGCCACCTTGTCCATAAGGGAGAAAGAGATCATCTTCATAAGCAAGATATCCCGATTCTGCGCATTTGACCCGAAAGTCTGGGCTAGATGCTTAAGCTTTGATGTGCTGGAAGGGGTCTTCAGAGTTAAGCCCATAGAATTTAGTTATGTCATGAATCATGTTAGGCTTCAATTCGGAATCAGGTCCTCCAGTCGGGATTCTGACTCGAGGCTCAATTGCCACCGCAGCGGGATTATAGTGATCTCGCATCATGGGGTGCTGCAGTGGGTTCATGAAGTTTTGGAAGAGATCATTGAGTCGCTAGAGCTGGTGCTCAAGATTATTCTCTTCTTCAACGGGCTGAGCCATTGTGGAAGAAGAAGGGGAATTAGGTTCAGAATCAGAGGAGAGGTCTATGTGAAGTGGTTGTCGCACAAACAAGGGTACCGAGCCTTGGCCTCGGGGAGAGTGAATTTCTAGAGGAGGTTTCAAAGACCTCCTACCGAACACGCACTGATGGATTGGACGAGGTTAGAAGGTGCTGGACTCAATCAAGACACCCAAAATGTTGGGTGACTATAGAGGTTCGAGGCAAATGATACCCCTTAATCAGAAGGTCGTCCACCTGAGAATTACCTGGGCAGCCAGAGAAGGTGAGTCCCGCGAAGATCCCTACACGGTAGAGCGCCCCCACGGGTTACAGGGTTTCCCCCACCTGACCTCTCTTATCACTAAGATTCCAGGTAGACCAGAATAGGGACCTTGACCTCTTAACTCTACCACTTTTAATTAGGATCAAGGTGCTTAGGGTTTCACTTGAACTTTAACCTTTTGTGTGCAAAGAGTGACCTAATTTAAAGGTTAGTTAATCCAAGGGATCAACTTCACCTATTAGTTCCTATGAGAGCTTATTAGGTCCTTTCTTTTATGGTTCAAGTGACTTAAGAGCCGGATTGCTTAGGGTTTCTCTTTATTAGGTCTTTTCAAGCAATGGCTTAGGCACACTTCTTTTGAGAATTTTAAGTTCTTGATTAGAAGGTGTGTCTCTAAAACCCTAGCTTAGAATCCTAGGTTGGCTCTAATTAGTCCAGTTAGTTGCCTCAGGATTAGGTAACTAGGGCTCAAGCAAGAAGGTTTTAGCCCTAATTACCTTTAGTGGATATGCAGATAGAATATGTTGAAATTAAAAAGTAGGCAACTCTTGTGATTTACTATGTATAAAAGACAGGTAATCCCTAGATTGCTTTTCTTTTTCTTCTTCCTCTTTAGAATTTAAGGGGCTTAAAAGAGAGGATAGAAGGTTACATATCCCTTGGTGTGGTTTGATAACACCACGCAAGGGGGTAGTAATTAGGTTGAATATGGCCCATCTTTAGAATAAAAGGCACAACATAAAGTAGAATAGGAGCATTGCATGCATCAAGTACCAAGATTGCTTATAAACTGCATTAATGGCCATTTATGTAAAGCATGTGTCAAAGCAGGCCCCAGATGAGCAATCGGACCGCACGGATGCATTCAGAACGACGAACGGAGTCCAACGGACTCAAGATCGGCCAAATCCGACATCCGGAGCTCCCACAATGGGCCCAAGAAATTCTGACCGTTGATCTGGAGATCAATGGCCCAGAAAGTGCCACGTCGCCCCGGCCCCACCGCTCGGACGCCCTCAAGCCATCCAAAGACAAATCTCAGCCGTTGATCTTCGATCGAACGGCCGAAATCCGCGCGCCCGCCCGCGGTCGCCGCGACAAAGCGCGGGCGTGGCGCAACGGCTAGCGCGCACGCCCGCATCGCAGTGACACGCGTTCGAATCGCGCGGAGCGGAAATCAAGCGCGAGCGAAGGGCGCGGCAAAATTGGGCCGCCCGATCAGCAGCGGGCGACCAGGATCGCGCCACGCGGCGCGATGACAGCTCCCGAGCGCCCACGCGCACGCGCACGCCGGGCGGAAACGCGCGCGCGCACGCGCGCCCGAGGCGCGATCTCAGCGCGGGCGCGGGAGGATCTCAACTATCCGATCTTCGATCGGACGGCTCTCGTTCAACGTCCACGGATCGCGCTTGGAGAGAGAGAGGGGCAGGTAGCTGACCGGCGGCAGGAGGGCTTCACCGACGTATCTGGAAGCGGTTTTAGCGACATTCTGGATGTCGCTAAAGCACATTCTTCTTTTAGGAAGCCCTTAACTCTATTTAAACCCCCTTCTACCACCATTCAAGGCATCCTCTCCCACTGGCAACTACTCCACTCCTCTCCTAGCTAGTTTTAGGCACTCTCGTAATCGCTGGAGACGACGAGCCGCCGACGGAGCCTCCTCCACCGCCGTGGCTGCCTCGTCGCTCTCCACTCTCTCTCTACCTCTCTCTCTCCCTCTTTTAAGCTTTCATTTACTTTTGTTGAAGCATGTATTTAATGTTGTAAACCATGAACTATGAATGCATGTTTAATGAAATTATTTTCCATTTAGTCGCCATTTTAATTTCTGTTTAAAGTGCATGATCAAAACCAAGAGCTTTCTAACCCTAAACTCTCTCTCTATCTCTCGCTTTTCAAAACCATCTCTTTCGCAAGCAAAACTCCGCATTTTTCGTGACAACAAGTGGTAAACAAAATCCGATTTCCACGCCTCCCTGAGATCGACACTCAGACTCACCTCCGTTTACTTCTTTTAAAACCGACGTATCAAGTGCAACTATAACGACACCTCTTAACACACACGCACGAAGGCACGTCAGTTTTTGGCGCCGTTGCCGGGGAGGCAACGGATTTGTTTTATCACCTCCATTCCACCTTCATTCTCATACCGTCTAATGCCCTATTTTCCTTTTTACTTGATGGTTGCGGGAATTCGGCGCATGGACGGCGAAGCGATGCATTCCACGACGGTAGCAAGGGAGTAGGCGCCTCGAGGACCAATAGTGAGTACCCTCTCTCTCATTGTTTGCTTGCGTGAAAAAGCTAAAAAAATCATAAAAACTGAAAAAATTGGCGTGGCGAATGATTGCTTGACCCACATTCTTAACACACCACCCTACAAAAAATGTACACTCTAATATGCTGGATAAATTCTTGGAGTGTTCTTTTCTTTTTCTCTTGAGTGGTGTTTGCAAAGCCACCGTGAGTTGACCTAGGCCGCACCACTCAACCCTAAAAACTGACTCATCTAATAGAAGCTGCACGATCTTTAGGATGAGTACACTAGGGTTTTAAAGCCTTTACAAAATAAAAAGGAAATCTACTTTCACCAAGTTGTGTGTAGAACTTGACGTGCCCATTGAAACTTGTCTGAAAGCATTAAGACACGTCAACCCTAAAAAGCACTAAAGTAAGGATGAAACACTAAAAGACACCACACCTTAAAAATCCTTGCTTGAAAATCATGTTTTGATAAAAGCACACACCTTGAAAGTGGAAAATTAAGAGGCACCACCCCAATCAACGCCTCATCACATCACTCTAAGCACAAGCACTATCCTAGCCCTTTAAAAATGAGTAGACGTGCCCTAGGCAGGACTGAGTTAAGTCTCAAAAGGTGAGGTTTTGTTCGCTAGGCACTTGGCTTTCATTCCCTTGGTAGAATCTGGTGACTAGGCTGCGGGGCAGTGTCAAACGACCGCGGTTGTGGGGTCTATGGAACCGGAGGCGCAAGCCAAAGGAAGAACCTTCCCTGCAATCCCCTCGTAATCAACCTGGCCAGATTAACCTCGAAAAGGGGAGTCCAGTGCTTATGGACTTAATCAACCTTTGTGAGATTTCTAGGTCTTCTAAGGAATACACCATAAGGACTAGGCTTGTTTGCTTGGTTGAGGACACAACTCTCGCATATGTTCTTCCCACATCCATCCATTTCTTCCAAACCATGGATTTCAATGCCTATCCATCTTACCCAAACTACCCCCAACAGGATTCGTATGCTAACCCAAGTGGACCATACTCGCAGCCTACTTGGGCTAACCAACCACCAAGTTGGGGGTACAACCTTGAATATCCCTCTTGGCCCAACTACGATCAAACCGCACCAACCTCTTATTGGAATACAACCAACATAGCCACCCAAGGGTACGATTCAAATCATGGGGCTCCATATCTTGATTGTCCTCACGATGCCTCCTCATTTAGGTCCGATCCGCTCTATTGTGATAGGACCTACACTTTAGGAGAACACCAAGAACCCTACCCATCTCAGGATAATAACCAAGAAAGGTCATCTGAATTCAACAACCTTGCCTACTTGACCTTTGGATTAGAAGGAGTTCTAGACAAATGGAAATCAGAAAATGATCAGAAATCTAGGCAAGCCCAGGATCATCAACCTTTGATTTGGTCCCCTGATGAAGAATCTGACTGGGAGGAGGACTTAGAACCTCAACTATTCTGGAGTAGGACCAAACAGAGAATGGTTCCTCTTGAAGAACTGGACCCTGAACATGATAGAATAGAGGACCCACCCAAGAACCTAAACACTAATATGGATTCTGATCCACAACCTCAACCATACTCTCTTAACCAGGATCTCAAGGAGGAAATCCAAAGGACACCAAATGACACCATGTCAATTCTTGATAACCTCAAATTAGAACTACACAGACAGAATCAAGAATTGGTTAAAGGGCAACAGGCCATGATGGATTTGTTCCAACAATTGGGGAAAGAAGGTCAGAGAAAGATGTTGCACACAACGCCACTCATAAAGCAAGGACCTACCATGATCAATTGGACTACACCCAGTCGTCCTGATTTGGTTCAGTCCACCATTGATACCCCTCAGGAGTTGGACAGCTCAGTGGATAAGGACAGTAAGGATTCCTTGGAACACAATTTGGGGAAACATCAGGAGGAAACTGAGAATGTGAGGGGAGAGGCCTTGGAATCTGAATCCAATCGACCCAAGAGAAGCAATCCGGTGGGAGCAGTAGCCATCATCATAGATGGAGAACGGAGTTACAATCTCAAAGAAATTGATTATGAATCGGTTGGAATCCCCATCACAAATTTGGAGGAGGGCCGAGAGAAAGAATATGATCTAGAGGATGAAATTGACCCTACCTCTAATGTAACCCCAAACAGTGAATCTGATACAGAGAAGGTGGCAGAAAATATTCTTGAGATCAAGGGCTTGGAAGGAATGAGCGATGAAACCATAGTTGCGGAAGAGATGGATTCGTCTTTGGAGAGAGACCTCATGCTTGGTTGTAGGGCTCAGTATGAAACTCTGGACTTTGTTACCTGCCCTACCAGAATAAGAATCCCGCAACCCGAATGCACTGGAATTGATACACTTTCGATGGATTACAGTTTTATGGGGACACAAGCTGAATATAAGACCTACATCTTTGGTGTTTGGCATGTCATATTTGGGGTGCGTTCATCCACAGCAACTTGTTTGCATGCCCACAAACTAAGAGAGGATCTGACACGGGCATGCATGATATATCTGTTACAGAATTCCCGCCCCTTAGGAACGGGACTCCACCACAACCTTATTCGCATCTGTGGACTTCTGATTTTGGGTCTGGTTAATTTTGAACATATCTTCTTGACCCAAGCCATTCTTGTTTGTGCACCGCCCAGCTGGAGGCGTTAAACTCAGCGCTTCCTGGGAGGTAACCCAACGGATTCAGACTGATCTGGTAGTTTACGTCACTCAGGTACTATCTTTTTGAACCCTTCTGCATCCATGCATCTGCCAATGAGGACATTGTCTAACTTAAGCATGGGGGGGATGGTAAATTGCATAATCCTGAGCTTAATTAATCAGTCTGAATGAATAAATTAATTGATTAAAAAAAAATTGAATTTAGGAAGAAAAACTTAGGCATTAGAAACTTGTCAATAGTGGGAAATAATACAAAAAGAACTTAAACACTTAGACTTTTCAGGCCTTCAGAATTAATCAGCCCTGGTGTCCGTTAAAAAATGGATTTAGCGGCGAATCCTTGCAACTTTAAGCTATTCTAATCCACCTAATAAATAAGGTAATAAGTATATGACTTATCAACTCACCCTCTAACTCAGGAAAACTTTGAGTCTAAGCATCTACACACATTTTTGCACAGACTCACTTCTCGGAGATTTTGACAGAAATTGGGTAGCTAATGAACTCTCTAGGGTGGTATGGCTGGCAAGTTGTCGTGGGTAACAGCCCATTGGCAGGTTGTCTAGAACCCAGCCACAGGCCATTTCTTTTTCGCTGCCTCTAGGTACATTTGAGATTAGGGAAGCCACCTACGAAACAAAAAAAAAAAGAAGAAAGAAAATAAACCACACTTCATCGCACATGTATGGCTGGCAAGTGATCGTGGGTAACAGCCCATTGGTCGGTTGTCCAGATCCCAGCTCAATAATTGCACAAAAAAAGACCAAAACACCTAAGGATGAAGCGGGGAAGTAGTACAAGCCGGGGAGATATACACTGGAAAATCCTTGTGTTGACCCCAAGTAAAATGAACGTAGGGAGAAAGCTACCAATCGAACAAATACACCTTCGGGCAAAAATTTATTTTCTTTTCCGGTCACCTAGGGGCGTAGAAACTCGAAGTCTGTCTCAATTACCGTTAAGTGAGTCTATCACAACATTCACACCAAGATGCTTAGCACTTAGGGTTTTGACCGAGTTTTGGGTGGGTTGGGTAGCCGTAAAAAGTTACCAACCCACACTGAATTCCGAAAATTCTAAAAAGACATATATAGATATATACGTATACATATGTATAGAAAGCAAGGATTCGGGCAATTCGTATTTTGGAAGACACCCGGGCGCTGCTTAGTCTTTGTATATTAAGATCTTCGTATATTTCCTCTTATTGACGAGTAATAAAGTGCCTAAGCAATTACTTCTTGAATTCTCCAAAGAAATAAAGGCTAGAATAAACCTTGCTAGGGACTATCAAGGAGTAAGCATGGGGGTATGATAACACCACGCAAGGGGGTAGTAATTAGGTTGAATATGGCCCATCTTTAGAATAAAAGCCACAACATAAAGTAGAATAGGAGCATTGCATGCATCAAGTACCAAGATTGCTTACAAACTGCATTAATGGCCATTTATGTAAAGCATGTATCAAAGCAAGCCTCAGATGAGCAATCGGACCGCACGGATGGATTCAGAACGACGAACGGAGTCCAACGGACTCAAGATCAGCCAAATCCGACATCCGGAGCTCCCACAATGGGCCCAAGAAATTCTGACCGTTGATCTGGAGATCAACGGCCCAGAAAGCGCCACGTCGCCCTGGCCCCACCGCTCGGACGCCCTCAAGCCATCCAAAGACGAATCTCGGCCGTTGATCTTCGATCGAACGGCCGAAATCCGCGCGCTCGCCCGCGGTCGCCGCGACAAAGCGCGGGCGTGGCGCAACGGCTAGCGCGCACGCCCGCATCGCAGCGACGCGCGTTCGAATCGCGCGGAGCGGAAATCAAGCGCGAGCGAAGGGCGCGGCAAAATTGGGTCGCCCGATCAGCAGCGGGCGGCCAGGATCGCGCCACGCAGCGCGATGACAGCTCCTGAGCGCCCACGCGCGCGCGCACGCCGGGCGGAAACGCGCGCGCGCACACGCGCCCGAGGCGCGATCTCAGCGCGGGCGCGGGAGGATCTCAACCGTCCGATCTTCGATCGGATGGCTCTCGTTCAACGTCCACGGATCGCGCTTGGAGAGAGAGAGGGGCAGGCAGTTGACCGGCGGCAGGAGGGCTTCACCGACGTATCTGGAAGCGATTTTAGCGACGTTCTGGATGTCGCTAAAGCACATTCTTCTTTTAGGAAGCCCTTAACTCTATTTAAACCCCCTTCTACCACCATTCAAGGCATCCTCTCCCACTGGCAACTACTCCACTCCTCTCCTAGCTAGTTTTAGGCACTCTTGTAATCGCCGGAGACGACGAGCCGCCGACGGAGCCTCCTCCACCGCCGTGGCTGCCTCGTCGCTCTCCACTCTCTCTCTACCTCTCTCTCTCCCTCTTTTAAGCTTTCATTTAATTTTATTGAAGCATGTATTTAATGTTGTAAACCATGAACTATGAATGCATGTTTAATGAAATTATTTTCCGTTTAGTCGCCATTTTAATTTCTGTTTAAAGTGCATGATCAAAACCAAGAGCTTTCTAACCCTAAACTCTCTCTCTATCTCTCGCTTTTCAAAACCATCTCTTTCGCAAGCAAAACTCTACCTTTTTCGTGACAACAAGTGGTAAACAAAATCCGATTTCCACGCCTCCCTGAGATCGACACTCGGACTCACCTCCGTTTACTTCTTTTAAAACCGACGTATCAAGTACAACTATAACAACACCTCTTAACACACACGCACGAAGGCACATCATGGTTGTTGTGCGGCTACTTGTTCCTTCTTGTCTTCCTGTGCCTGCACAACAAAAAAGAAGAGATTAAGTCAGTAGTAAATCAGAAATTGTGATTTAATAGCTTCTAGAATGCCCGTTGCTCCTCGGCAACGGTGCCAAAAATGCTGGTCGTGGGGTGACCAGCAGGTATAATTGTTTTTATTACTCGAAAAATAGGAAATTTTCGAGGTCTAACTCAGGGAGTAACACTTAATTTTAGAAGCGTATAAAATCACAATTTACAATATAGATATATACTATTTTACAAAAAACACTAAAAGAAAGGAAAACTTGTTTTCTTTTCTTCTCTCTTTCTTCTTCCTCTGTCTTTCTCTCTCTCCAGACGTCTGACTCCAATGTCAGACGACTTAAACTGCCACTTGCTACAGTGCCTTTGCTGGTTCTTCTTCCCCTTGGCTTCTTCTTCTTTTCTTCTTCTCTGCAGCTTCTCTTTCTTCAGCTTTTGCTCATGTCTTCTTCTTTGCCTTGCATCTGTAGCTTCTTCTTCCTTGGTCTTTCTCTGCTCGGCCTTCTGGGCTTCTTCTTCTTTCTTTTTCTTCAACGGCGTCTCTTCTTCTTCTCTACTGCACTATCTCCTCCTCCTTCTGCTCCTCTGTGCGGCTAAGTGTTCAGCCGCTCCTTCTATTTTCTTCTTCTCCTACTTCCCTACACGGTGTAAGGTTAAGCAAAACCTAACCTTTACCCTCCCCGTGTCTCTCTCTCTCTATTTCTCTCTCAGGTTCGCTCTCCCAGAGCCTTCACGGGTATACGGGTCGGGTGTACGCGCCCGAGACCAGGCCCATCAGCGTGCGATGGTGGGCGAGGAGTGCAAGTCGGGTATACAGGTCAAGCCAGGTCCGCTCGGGGGTGATCGCGGACAAGGTCGGGTGAAGCGGGTGAGAGGGACCTCACCTCAATGTTTCGAGGCAAATAGCCTAAAACACAAAATCAATTTATGTGCAGGCATTCGCTCGCACACTTCCGAGGTGGGACTAAAAGTCTCACCTGCTTCCGCACCTTCGCCTGCAGCCGAAGTCCTCGCAATTGCAGCGATACGCGAGGCTTGCATCTTCAATTGGGGACCTGGGACCATGCGTGAGTCTCTTCCGCGCGGTCTGGGACTCCAACCTAGGGCTGCAGAGGCCTGGAGCTGCTAGCAAGCTTACTCTAAGCTCGGCAGCAATGGCGATGAGCCTCTGAACCTGCAATCACGCAAACGGCCTCGAGGCCACGTCAGAATGCTCAGCCAGCTTCGCTAGAGCACGGCGAAGGTAGCTCGGGGGTCAGCAAGGCTTGCAGATGCCTGTGCGCGTGTGCCTATGGCACACTGTGTGTGCAGATGGGTTTGTTCGGGGGACGGTTTCAGTGGGTGGCGCGGTGAGTGATAGGGCAAGGAGTGATCAGTGGGAGGTGGTGAAGCTTAGGGATCAGTTGGAGAGGTGGATGGAGGTGTGGAGCGACGGGGACGCCTCGCCGGAGGTCTGGCCGGAGGTGGGGATGGCGATGGTGGACAGTGGAATCGAGGGGTATTTTGTGAAATAAGTTGAGGGGAATTGAAGAGGGGATAGAGAGGAGTGAGTCTAACCTGATTAAGTGGTCAAAGGGGGAGAGATGGAGACTGGCAATACCTGCTGTCGCTAGAGAAGATGATGTCCAGTGGAGGGAGACAGCGGCGACGATGGGGCGAAAGGTGCTCGCGCGGGTGCTGCGCGAAGCGGACGAAGAGGGTAAGGACAACTCTGCCACTGGTATTGTGGCAGAGCGATGAGAAGGAGGAGGGCGGCTCGCCGGAGCTTGCTGGACCACTTGGCCGGAGGAGAAGATGAACTTGGGGTGGAACTCTGGCCAAGACAAGCTTGAAGGAAGCGGCAGCCCCTACCGTTCCTTAAATAGGTGCTAGCAGGGAGGGAAACACGAGGAGGAGGCATGGGCTGGTCACCGGAGACATGGCCGGAAAAGTGACCCATACCTCTCGCGCGTTCGCACGAGAGGTCTGGGCGCCGGCAGGGCATGGGAGGTGGTCCATGGGGAAGTGGACAACGCAAGGAACCCTCCTCTCGTTTCTGGGGCCGACTCCCATGCCCTACGCGGCACCATGTTCCACGCGAAGTCGCCGGAGGTATGGTCTGCTGCTACGGTGGCAAAGGGACCGGTTTGCAGAGGACGACGGGAAAGTTGAGGGGGTAATTGCAAGAGTTCAAAAAGTTAAGTGTCAGAAAGTAATTATTGAGGACCAATTTGTAAAGTGGGTCAAGGCAAACTTTCCTTAGGTCCAAATTTTGGTATAACCCTAATTGGACCTAAGGAATCCAATGGTGAAGTTGGACTTTAGGTTTGACTACGTTTGATCAGACATTTTGCGTAAAAATCCAAATTAAGTCAAAACTTGGGTATGGTTCTCAATCTAGGTCAAGATAGGTTCCAATGGCCAAATTGAAAGTTCTAAACCCTAGGGGATTTTTTTCATGAATTTTAGAGGATTTAATTGATTTTTATCTTGCCTGAAACTTCGTGAATTAAAGTGGGTTTGTTTTAGGGTTGCAGAATGTCATTTAATTCCTAGATGTCGCTATAACCCTTTTCAGACCAAATCATCCCACTTTCTCTCTTATTAAGCCCATTTGACCTGTGTCTAGACCCTTAGAAATCCCATTTATGTACTGTAATGGTAAAATTACAGTTTTACCCCTTGTGAATTATTTTATGCTTAAATTTGTAATTCTCTGATTTAGGTTATCCCTTAGGTTTTGTAGGAGCTTTTGTATACCTTTTTAGGTCAAAATGTGCTAGTTAGGGTTCATGATGAGGTTCTCATCAGGAGGGCAAGAGGTTCTAAATCAATGATGCACTGCAGGATCAAATCTAAAGGGTGCGGTGAAGCTACACGCAAATGTGCGGGAAGGATTGATGAGGATCTACCATTGAATCAAGGCACAAAGGAAGCGACGGCCACGATGGAACAAGTTTTTCGCACGTCTACAGTGGCTCGCCGGCTACAAGTATGATGGGTAAATTGCAGGAAAGGTCCAAATGAGCGAAGGGGTAGAAAGTTTACAAAGAAACCCATAAGTGGAAAGAATGGGTATAGTACAGTCCTTAATCATTTGTAAATGAGTCCCTGGCAGCTTACAAACAGGTCCTTGGAAGGTTTTTATGCATGAAATGAGGATGACCTAAGGACCTAAGTGAAAAGCTATTAATGCAAGGTCCTAATGATATCCAAATGGAACAAAGTTTCTTTTGAAGCCCAATTGAACTTTTAGGAAGTTGATTTCACTTTTAATTTGATCTTTTGAACTCAATTGTGCGTTCAATTTGCAAATGGGTCATCAATTTTTATTAATAAATATAATATCTCATTTTATAACATAATTTTGCATTTTTAGCATAAATTGGATGTTTTAGATCATTTCTGTTAATTCCCACACTAACCCATTTCTTGTGTTAATTATGTAATGTTTAACCTAGTTTCTAGCTTAACTTGGGCATTTTAGCTATGATGAGCCACACCTCATCAAGTGCCAAGCTTTTGGTATAGTTCATGAAATAACAGCCCCATATTCCCATCAATCTAATGGGATAGCAGAGTGAAAAAAATAGGATCCTAACTGACATAGTTAACACTCTCTTACAAAGCTTAGGATTAACTACTTACATGTGGGGGGAAGCTTTGAATATGGCATGACATATTCTGAATAGAATTCCCCTCAAGTATAAGGAAAGTAGTACATTTGATATTTGGAGAAACAAGAAACCAAGTTTGAAAATACCTCAAAGTGTGGAGCTGTCATGCAAAAGTGGTTGTCCCAGAACACAAAAGGAAGAAGCTTAGACCTAAGTCAGTTGACGCGGTCTTTCTAGGTTATGTTGATAATAGCTATGTCTATAGATTTTTTGTTATAAAATTTGAGATTTCAAGCATAGATGTCAACACTATTGTTTAGCTTCGCGATGCTACATTTTTTAAGGATATCTTCCTTATGAAGACTGAATTACCTCAAAATATGACTTCAGATAATCTAGCCACCACATCTGGTTCTATTTCTAATCAAGTGGAAAGGATGTCTGATGTGGGGGCTAGCTCTTCCTGTTCTAAACCCAATCAAGTAGAAGAGTTTGGACCTAGGAGAAGTAAAAGACCAAGAATTACCAGGGATTTGAGAAGTGATTTTATTACTTACCAAATCGAGGGCGATCCCCCCACTTATCGTGATGCTATGGCTTCTTCTAAAGCTAAGCACTGGAAAGATGCCATTAAGAATGAGATGGACTCAATCATCTCTAATGGCGCTTGGGAGTTGGTTGCCAAGGGGTTCAAGCAAATGGAAGGAATTGATTGTTTCGATACTTATTCTCCAGTAACTAGGATAACTACTATCCAAATGCTTATTGCATTGGCTTCTATTTATGATCTCACTATCCACCAAATGGATGTGAAGACCACATTTCTTCATGGCGATCTTGAGGAGGAGATCTATATGGACCAGCTTGAGGGATTTGTAACTCCTGGAAATGAGGAAAAGGTTTGCAAGTTTGTTAAATCTCTTTATAGTTTGAAACAAGCACCCAAGCAATGGCATGAAAAATTTGATAAAACTGTACAATCTTTTGGCTTTGTAGGTCACAAATCTAACAGGTGTGCCTACTCTATAATTAAGGGTGATATGTGTATTGTCCTATGCCTATATGTAGATGATATATTATTATTTGGATCAGAAATTAGAATTATGAATGAAACTAAGTTGTTCTTGAGTATTAAGTTTGAGATTAAGGACATGGGTGGGCATCAAGCTGATTCGGCCATCTGAAAGGATAGCTATTTCTCAATCTCATTATGTTGAGAACATTCTTGAGAAATTTGGCTATGAAGATTGCAAGGCTGTAAGTACTCCTTTTGATTCATCAAAAACTCTCTATAAGAATAAAAGTGGAACGCTTGTTTCACAACTAAGATATTCACATATTATAAGAAGCTTGATGTATTTGGTTAACTGTACTAGACTGGATATTTCTTTTTCCGTGTCTAAGTTGAGCAGATACACAAGCCGTCCTGACCATACTCATTGGGATGCCGTAGATCGAGTACTGAGGTACTTAAAGGGAACTATTTCCCCTAATTTGCATTATGGTAAATATCCTTCAGTTTTGGAAGGATATAGTGATGCAAGTTAGGTCGGTCAAATGGAGGATTCTGAGAATAATGGTATTACAAGGCATGTCTTTACCCTTGAAGGCGGTACAGTCACCTAGAGGTCTGCAAAACAGACCATTTTAGCCCGATCTACCTTTGACGCTGAGCTATGTGCTTTGGACACCACTGGAATTGAGGCTAAATGACTAAAGGGACTTCTTATAGAAATCCCTATGGTAGGTAAGCCAATTCCTGCGATATCTTAGCATTGTGATAGCATGACTACTATAGCAAAGATTAAGAGTTCAAAATTTAATCAGAAAACAAGGAGACATATCCAAATCAGACTCAAGTCTGTAAGGGATTTAGTGTCTCGAGGAGTGATTGCTGTGGAATTTATAAGATTCAAGGATAACACAGCAGATCCATTTACTAAAGGACTTGATAGATCTTTAGTCCTTAAGTTTAGGCTTGGGATGGGACTGAGACCCATTGGGAGTTCATCCGCAGCAGCAACCTAACCTAACTGAGTGGAGATCCCACAACGTAGGTTCAATGTAGTAACAACAAGCTATATGGGGAACTAGTTGGCACTCATTGTTAGATGTTTTTGCATCTAAGTCCAATCCCTGGAAGCCTAAGTGCCTTAAGCTGCAAATTAGGAAGAGCAAAGGCTCTGAATGGGTTTAAGCCTATATGGCAGGATGTGAGCAGTGCATCCTTGGAGAACGCCACCTATGTGAGTGTTATGTGGGCCACAGGTAAGGGAATAGGGTCTTTCCTGATTACAGTCAATGAAATAGGATAGGGTGCACGACCCTTATTGCAATAATCTTGAAGATTATCACCAAAAACTTCATTTTGTTGTCACTATACACCCCACATCAAAGGTCTAGAGTTCAAGACTAGTTTCACTTTATTCCTGTGATGGTGAAGGTGGATGACTCAGGTAAGAGTTCAAACTGAAAGGTACCTTTACTGAAAGCAGAGTGTGGTAGCCGAGCAATTTATCATTAAATTTTAACAATGAATTTGTGGGGGATTGTTGGATTTGAAAGACTAATTGCATCAATTGAGATGCAATTATTATATGGTGACATGGAAATTCATGTTGAAATTAGTGAGATTTGGGAGAGGTTTTTAGTCCCATACTGGAAGTGGATAAACATCTTGGTAGGTGTAAAAGGCTTCTGCCTCCCATGGCTTATGTAGCAAAGAGTGAGAGGCAGGGTAGGGGACCACGTAGGCACGAGTGCGCTCCCTGCCCCACCCTGCCTCAGCTTTGGCTCCGGTTCTGGCTCGGGTGAATCAATTTGGAACTTAGACTCTTGCGCTACGGATTCTAATCTTACAATTTTGACCTGGATTGGTCAACCAAAATGTAAAATTGGTTGACCAATTGTTTTGGTCGATCAATGAATTTAGTTTGGTCGATCAATTGATTTGGCCGACCAAATAGTAAAGTTTAATCGACCAATTGTTTTGATCAATCAATGAACTTAATTGGTCGATCAATTGTTGTCTTTTCATAAAATGAAAATTTTCATAAACGTCTGGTCATGGGCTCTATATAAGGGCCACAAGGGGGTACTCATTTAATAAACAACAAGAATAGAAACTCTCTCTCCACTTTCTCCCCCTCTTATTCTTGTCTCTCTTTCTTAGTGCATTCATTCGATGTGAGATTGGTAGAAAATCCCCAATCACTTCTGTTGATCTTTCACAAGGAGATTGAGAGACCTACAAGAAGTTTTTGGTGGATCAAACCATTAAATTGGTAAATCAATCGGGAATTTGATTGAAAACCAAATTGCCTCGGCTTCGTTCTCCTGAGGTGGTTTTCGAGAATGTTGATGGTAACACCATCATTAGTCATAACTATCCTTAATTAATCAGAATCAAGTGACAAATACTCCTACATAATCGCCTGAGGATCATAATTCCATGCAAATCCATTTTAAGGAGAAAACATTAAAATAGGGTTAAATCTGCAATTTTAACATCACATCACAAATTCAGAGTAACCACAGGATTTTTAAGGGGTTAATTAAAGTTCAATTGAACATTAAAGACCAAAGAGTATGTCCACACAGACAGAAATGGGATTTCACGCACTCCGAGAACCAAAACAACACATAAAATCCTAATTTTTGACCCGCTTGAACTAAAGAGGTTCTAGTCAAAATAAAATTCATCTAAACCTCCTAAAATTCATATAAAAATATTCTAAGAGGTTTTGTAATCTTGGTTTGACCATCTGAACCTATTTTGACGTTGGATAGAGTCTCAAACAAGATTTTTCCCAAATTTGGGTTTTTGTGCAAATTTCCTAGTCAAACATGGTAAAAACTCAAATCTAACTTCACCATCAGATTCCTTGGGTTCAAATTAGGTTATTACCAAAATTTGGATCCAATCAGAGTTCATCTTGACCTAGTTTACATTTCAATCCCTTAAATCTCTATTTCTCTCAGTTAGGCCCCTAACTTTCAAAATTCTTTGCAAACAAGACCCTATCTTTCTCATCTTCTTCACACATTAGTCCTTTCCGCCATTGGAGGTCAATCGATTTTAGCACCAACTTTGACTGCCTCAAAACCTTATCAAATCACTACCAAATCTCACCAAATTTGATGGGATTGATGTTCACACGGCAAGGAATCACATGAATGTGATTTTGGACTCTGATCCATGGCAGAGCAACCGTGCAAATCCATGAAAATTGCGCGATACGTTGCTTCCAAACCAAGGTCCAATTGAGCTTCTTTCCTCAATTAGAGCTCGGGTATGAGCTCTATAAAAGCTCACGATCAATCCACCGTCCTCCTTAGCTCAGTTTAAGGCCAAAAAGACATCTTCTCCTCCTTCCCCATTCTGCTCCGCCAAAGCTCCAGCAACTTCCTTCCCCATCCTTCTATGGCCTCCAAATGGCCAAATTGGGAACGCCTTCGCCTTCCTCTCCTTCTTCTGTCTTTCGCCAGCCAAAGCAGAGGCCGCCTCCCCCTCTCCTCGTCGTCCTGACCTCGAAGTCTTCACCTTCTGTGGTCGGTGCCAAATCCTCATCCCCTTCGTCCATAGATAAGTTCTCTCTCTCTCCCTCTCTACTTCAATTGCACTCACTTAGACCTTAGGATTGAACACTCATCACATCGTTCCGCCACTATCTTCCCTATAGTTGGCGAAACTCTGACGAGTTCGCTCAGCTGCCACACTCAGCCACACAACTCGTCGCCACCATCACGACCTTCCTTTCTCCCCAAAGATCAAAAGCCCCAACTTTATTGGAGCTTTCGACTCCTGGAGACCACTGTCGACCAAACCCACAACCCGCGGTCATCTCCGACTCCGTCCGACCACATCTGACCACGAAGCACTCCTCCATCACCACTATCATTCTTCTCGCCTCACAGCGATGCTCAAGAGCCTTCTAATTTGGGCTTGAAGCTCGTGTTTTCTATCACAGGTATCACCGATGAGCTCGCTTCCTCCGCCTTCGACCATCACCCTCTGGCCGTCATAATCGTTGCTTCCACGTCCAAGTGCTGCGAAACCATCTTGCAAGGCAACCTGCAGCTTCAATCAACGAAGGGAGTAGAGTAGCTGCTTCAATTGGCCATGCACATTGCCAGTTACGCCATGCGAAGAAAGTAAGGGACTTTAGTCCCACATCGTGAACGTATGAGGCCAGTGCAGCGTATAAATGGAAAACATGTTGTGGCTTAGTTGCCTCAAACACGGGGTAAGGTCCCTCTCACTCTCTCACACACTCCTCGCTCACTACCCACATCGGTGAACCTGGACCCATGACCCGATCACCCACCTAAGACCTGATTACCTGGTTCTGGAATAGAGAAGAGGAGAAATTGTGAGGAGAGGGGAGGGTTTTGCACTATGGATCCTCGAGACGCGTGCCTACTCGCTAACACTTAGCAAGAATTTGAAGAGGCTTCTGATCCTGTGTTGGCTCTATGCTTGCTAAGGCTCTGTGCCTTGGTTGTGCTCTGAATGGTTAAGTCATCTAACCTTTCCTAGAGTCATTTGGCATTTTCTAAATCCGTAGGGGTTTTCCTGCAGTTTTAAAGCCCTTATCTTTTGTTTTGAGGGTTTGTGAGGGGGAGAGGGAAATTGCAGGGACGTCCCCACAATTTCCCCACCACCTCTCCTCACTGTACGCACCCCATTCCCTCCCACTCACCTCGCACACCTCACCTCTTCCCCCCTGCGGCGACCACCATCCCCTCCATGCCGTCCCCCTCACCTCCACACTCCATATATAACCCCCCTCCTTCTATTCCCACACCAGCAGTCGAGAGGAAGCAGGAGAGGGAGAGCGAGAAGAGCAGGACCTGAGGGAGAGCGAGGGCTTGAGAGAGGAGGAGCCGAGGCCGTGGTGCTACTGCTGCAGATTTTTGCGGCGAGAAAGGATTCAAAAACGATTCTGTGGAATCATTTTTCCGTAGAATCAGATGTCCGGAGTGACCTCCAGACGTTTAGTAAGACGTCCGAAGGTAACCTTAGACGTCTGGCAGTGTATTTTTTTGTTCAATTATCTTTCTGCCAAATTTCTGACAGCACACGCCTGTGTGTCAGAGGTTGGGAGGCATGTCGGTGTAAGGACCAAGGTGGTTTCAGATGTCCGGGAGAATCTCCAAACATCTGAAGGGACCCTCAGACATTTGCACTGAGTCCTAGACGTCCGAGGAAGGCACCTTGAGCAAGGTATGCCTGTGAGTTCGTTCAAGACATCTGGGACCTTTCCCAGACGTCTGATTTTAGTCAGGATTGGTGTTTTTAGGCCTGTTCAGGACCCAAACGGTGTCGGTTTTCCACAAATGAAACGTCTTTGGTTTCCGTGTAAGTTTCTCTATGTAATGGTACTTTGTTTGTGTCATTTTGAACACTTTTGACCTGCCAACCCATGTCATAGGTCTCTAGTCCGTCGAGTATACGGGACTTGCGGAGACGTCGGGAGCTACTGTACAAGCCCCCATTCCACCCGATTACCCTGGTAGAGTGGTTCTTACCCTAATTTCAAAATTAATAAAGTGCATGCATAAAATTAGTAGAACCTAGGATTTGAGATGAACCCTGGGGAGAAGTAAACTCATGCTTTAGAATACATCTACTCGATTGAACCCTAGGTTGTAACATGAACACTAGGGCTAGAGGAAATGCATGTGTAGAGAGATGAATGATTGAATAAATCATGAGCTACTTGAAAGGAACCACATTATGAACAGAAAATGAACTCGTACTGTGATAAATATGGAAATTGAGCTACCTGTTCGGTATGTAACAAATCAGGTATGAAATAAGAAAAGTTCATGTACGAATCCTACGGGGAATGTAGAACGAGACAAGAATACTATAGTACGAAGAACCGGATGGTTCTGGAAGATGTCGCCACGGGCGGCTGTTCAGACTTGGTTTAGGGGGGTGAGCTGGCCTTCTTGTACGTAGTACTGAAGAGAACAACTATCCCTTTTAGAGTAGAGGGGAGCTTGCAGCCCCTTGGGTGGAGACCCAGGGTTGGTTTGGCCACTCTACGTCGACTCCTGTTGACCCTCATGTACGTGGTACCGAGGAGAGCTACTTAGTGTAGGGGGGAGCTAGTCGCCCTAGGAGGCCCGAGATTAGGACTGGCCACCCTACACCGACTCTTGTTAGGCCCACTGGGCAAACCGGGATAGTCGGACGAGGGTACGCAAACTGTGTGGGGCGAGACCCCTGTTCTGAGAGGGCAAGGCCCTGTACTGTTCCATGTTGTACGTTTGGGCGCACCTTCTAGCGGAAACAACTGACTGTTGGTGCTAGAGCACTACGATCATTTGTTTTGATGATAACAAAACACGTGTTATTTAACATTTGCAATTTGAGTCCTAGATTCCATGTTGTACGTTTGGGCGCACCTTCTAGCGGAAACAACTGACTGTTGGTGCTAGAGCACTACGATCATTTGTTTTGATGATAACAAAACACGTGTTATTTAACATTTGCAATTTGAGTCCTAGATTTCAGGTCAATTGCAAATGTGGACGTGTTTAGACGGAGTTCGAGCTCGCATCCAGGACGGATTGGAGGAGCTTGACGGAAAACAGAGGAGGTTCGCGTGGAGCGACAAATTGAAGATAGAAGACAAGAAGAATAGGATAGATTCTTTTTAATCCTTTCTTGTATCTCTTGTCTTTATTTTCTTGCTCTTTTTATTTTCCTTAGAAAATTATGTTAAAGAGCCTCAAAGAACCCTAACAGTAGTCCTAGGAACACCGGCACAACCCTAGGATACTTAGGTTTTCTGTAGAATACTTAGAAAACCAATATAGGGTTCAAACAGCACTTCCAGACGTCTAATTCCCAAATCAGACGTCTGATAAAGTATTTTAAGACGTCTGACTGTTGTTTCAGACGTCTGATATCTGTTAGGCTGGGATAGCTAGTTCTGTCTGATGAAATCAGACGTCCAGACATTATACCAAACGTCTTAGGAGACGTCTGATGGACTTGCCAGACGTCCAGATAGTGGACCGTTGGCTAGCTTAGCAGGCACTCAAGATTATTACTGTTAGAGCCTTATCAGACGTCCTTAGGCCTTTCCAGACGTCTGATAAATGACCGTTTAGCCACGGCTGACCCAAAATCTCTTCTCAGAGATTTTCTAGCCGTTGCAACGTTTGGAAATCAATTCCCACAGTAGAAGTAGGTTTCCAGACGTCCAGACATAGTTCCAGACGTCCTGTATGTCGTCTGATGGACTTGCGCAAAAACCCTGTTTAGATCTGATCCAAGTCAGGGAGAGACCCGCCCAAAATCAGACGTCTGACCTTGGAATCAGACGTCTTAAAGTGGCCTTCCAGACGTCTGATGCCAGAGTTAGACGTCTGATAACCCTGTCAAATGTAATCATTGTCCTGATTTCGGCCTGATTCTCTTGGACTTTGTTCCCAACGGCTATAGAACCTTTCCTAAGCCTTCCAAAGCCTTCCTAAGGCCTCTATAAATAGAGGGGAACCTTTGCAACACAAGATACACACTTAGAGACACAAGATACACACCAAGAG
The DNA here is from genome assembly GCA_037157565.1 of Thalassia testudinum. Lineage (NCBI taxonomy): Eukaryota > Viridiplantae > Streptophyta > Magnoliopsida > Alismatales > Hydrocharitaceae > Thalassia > Thalassia testudinum. Next base: position 136,401,534 of record JAZHRO010000073.1, read on the forward strand.
ACACCTTGTAATACACTCTCACACTCTTGTGTCCAAGAAGCTCTTGCTCTCTAAGCTCAAGTTCTACATCTTGAGAGCATCAAACCTTCGCGCACCCGCTCTCCCACCGTTGTTCACGAGAGCGACATTGCGCCGTTGCGTGGCACACGCACCGCGTCATCAACTCGACGCACTCCTTGCAAAGGGGAGTTTCCTAATTCCTATAGAAGCTAGGTTTATAATTACTTTGTTGGCTCTATATGACTTGTTGTTTCTTTTATCTTTGTTATTTTGTTGGGTATTCGCTTTACGAATTCCCATCTCCTTCGTGGGACAAAATCCTTCTCGTGGAGAGAAGGGGTTGAGGAACGCTACCCTCGTACTTGTAGCGTGGTTGTACTGAGGTTGAATCACCCTCGTTTTAAAGTGATTCGGTTAGTGGATTTGATCAACTAGGTTGATCGGAAAATCCTAACTCGAGAGGGTTAGGTGGTGGTTTTCACCCGGTTTGGGTTTCCACCTAAAATTACTTGTGTACTTGTGCGATTGATTTTTTGAGATTGTTTATTTTATTTCTGCAATTATTACGTCACCCCCTCCTTCGAAGGGAAATTACACTGACTGCATGCCAGTGCGAGATAGCTACCTGTGCTCTTATCACGTGTGCCGTAGTCACCGCTATGTCGCGACCATGACCTCGGGGTAGTAGACCGGGTGTAGGACTACCACGGGGGACTCTCCCGGCCAGGAGAGTGCCACGTGAACATCTTGCATCGTGGGAAAGCTACAAGCAAGATCATTCCCTTAGGGAATAAGAAGATCGAACAATGTCATGGAACCTGATTAGAGTATTCAGATTAGCAACATGTAATAAGATAATTGGAATCGGAAGATAATATTTTAAGCTGCTTGTTTAAATTACATTACATGTTTTAGCCACCACTCTACTCTACATTACCTAACTCCAGATGTTATAACCTTGTACAGGTTAGGGATTCAAGTAGCTAGAGCCACTGGTTGCTGAGGGCACTGGGCCTAGTCGAGCCCAATTATAGTTTTCCTTCTGCTAGTGTTTAGTGAGTTCCTATAGTTTATGTTATTCCAACTATATTTACATCATATGTGTACTAGCTTTTGTTGTGATGGTTGTACTTGTTCCTCTCGTTGATGGCCCATAACATTATCATGATTGCCGTTCTTTTTCTCTACTGTCAGTTTTTATTTTTTGCTGAGTTACATTACTTGTGTGGTTGTAGAATAAATGCGTATTCGGTTATTTCTTGCTAGAAGACTGGGTCTTGGGGTTTGTCGAGGTGACCAGTCCTCGGGTTCTGTAAGGAGCCAGGAATTGGCCATGATAAGATAGTATCAGAGCAAGGTCGTCCCGAGAAACGAACCGAATAGCCTAGAAATAACCACACTTGTACATGTAGCTAGGATAGCCATCACAACGTGTTATCTTGATGGTCGCTTCCAAGTCTTAACTTTTTCTCTGTAAGGTCACTGACAATTTCATTTTTCCTCCTCGATCTTCGTATAGGAGATGTCTCGCTAGAGAGCTCTTGAGGTGGACCGCAGACGTGGCTGTGGGCATGGTCACAGGGGAGGGCAAGCGAGGGCCGAGGACGAGGCGGCTCCACCTCACCTTCCAGGCATTCAGGCCTCGGACCTTGCCCAGTTGATCCGAGATCTCATACGGGAGGAGCTCTAGCAGCCTCCTCCTCAGCCGCCTCTTCTTGGGGATGTGGAGGGGGAGTCCTCCATGAGGCAGGCGAGCTGCCACGACGCTGGACGAGCTGGAGGGGGAGGGGGTGATCCTCCAGCACCCGCACCTTCTTTAGACACTTCGAGGCACGAGTCCTTTCCTGGAGGTGCGCCCGTTCCCTCATTGCAGCTCCACCACTAGGTCTTCGACCAGTTCAGGAAGCTGAAGCCCCCTTCCTTCAGGGGGGGAGGAGAGCCCGTTTGAGGCAGAGGACTGGCTAGAGCAGATGAAGAAGATCTTCGACACACTCCGTCCCCCTGTAGAGTGCCGTGTGGCCTTCGCCACGTATCAGCTGGAGAGTGCAGCCCACAGGTGGTGGAGGGTGGTTAGAGGACAGGAGGGAGAGCTGGCGTGGGACCGATTTGTGGCGCTCTTCTGTGAGCAGTACTTCCCACAGACTTGGCAAGATCAGAGGAGGCGGGAGTTCCATACTCTCTATCAAGGGGCGATGACAGTTAGCACGTATCGTACGCGTTTCCTGGAGCTGACACGCTTTCGCCCTGACAGCTGCATTTACTGAGGAGGAGCGCCTATGGAGGTTCACTGAGGACCTCCGACCTACCATTTAAGGGTATGTAAAGCCCCTGAAGCTGCCTACCTTCTCCCGCGTGGTCGAGGCTACCATGACCTACGTGGAGACCAACCTATTTGTGCGAGACGTCGACAAGGGAGGATGAAAGAGGCCCTACCAGCGGGGGAGCCGTCCCATTCTGTGGGTATACTAGGGACCTTTGGGGGCCCCAAAAAGGGACCCGTCAACTGCAACAAACCCCCGCCTAGCCTCCAGCAGGGGCAGCAGACAGAGGGAGGAGGTCGTGTTCCCCTCTACTACCAATGTGGCCAGCCAGGCCACAAATGGAGGGACTACCCATCCAGGGCCAGAGCATAGCAAATGCTCCCAGCACCAAGCACTGGAGGCCGATCTGGAGGCCGCAGTTACCAGGCCCGAGGAGGAGGACAGCAGTCATGAGGAGGGTACCAGCCAGCTACTTCTCACCTGGCCCGAAGCATGGCTGCTTCCTCTACACCGAGAGCTGAGAGGCATATTAACGCCCTGACTCACGGAAATGCTAGAGTTTCAGGCTCCGTAGTAGCAGGAAGGTTATATTTTTTGGCAGGCTCGTTTACACACTTTTCGATTCCGGTGCCACTCACTCGTTTGTTTCTACGGGTTTTGCCGTCAAGTTGGGGTCAAACAGTGTACTTTTAGAGGAGCCATTCATGATTAAAGGCCTAGGTGGGTAGGTGTGTGTCGCTGAGGAGGTTTTCACTGACTGTGAGGTTACGATAGGGGGACACAGTCTTCCGATTGACCCGATCATGATCCCGATGGAGGATTTCGGTGTAATCCTAGGGATGAACTGGCTGGCTGCTTACCATGCCCTGGTAGAATGCTTTGGGAGGAAGATCATTTTCTCCATACCAGAGTTACCTCCCTTCGAGTTCCACGGCCAGCAAGTAAACGGAGGATTCAGGTGCATTTCCGCACTTTGGGCAGCAAAGCTACTGAGCCAGGGGTGCGAAGCCTTCCTCGCTTGTGTCGTGGCAGAGCCTAGCCCCGTGGTCAACTTACAGAGTATCCCGGTAGTCCATGAGTACCCTGACATCTTTCCAAAGGAGCTACCAGGACTACCACCTGAGCATGAGATCGAGTTTGAGATCTCACTAGTACCGGGGATCGACCCCATCTCTACTACATCGTACCGGATGGCCCCGCTTAAGTTGCGAGAGCTCAAGTCACAGTTACAGGACCTGTTAGAGAAGGGCTTCGAGAGGCCCAGTGCCTTCCCGTGGGGAGCCCCTGTTCTATTTGTGAAGAAGGACGGTACTCTTCGGCTATGTGTCGACTACAGACAGTTGAACCAGGTCACCGTCAAGAACAAGTACCCATTGCCTCGCATCGATGATCTCTTCGATCAGTTGAGAGATGCCACAGTATTTTCCAAGATAGATTTTAAGGTCGGGTTATCATCAGTTGAGGATCAGGGAGACCGACGTCTCCAAGACTGCCTTCCACATGCAGTATGGTCACTACGAGTTCTTGGTCATGCCATTTGGGCTGACCAATGCCCCCACCACTTTCATGGACCTGATGAACCGCATTTTCCGACCGTACCTGGATCAGTTCGTGGTGGTTTTTATTGACGATGTACTCGTCTACTCTCGGGATCAGGCACAGCATGGACAGCATCTCCGCGTGGTCTTGGATACTTTGAGACGACATAGGGTATACACCAAATACAGCAAGTGTGAGTTCTGGTTGGGACAGGTTACCTTCTTGGGCCATGTGATCTCGGGAGATGGGCTGGCTGTGGATCCAGCCAAGGTTGAGGCCGTACTCAGGTGGGAGAGGCCACGTACAGTGATAGAGATTCGCAATTTCCTGGGTCTAGCTAGTTACTACAGGAGGTTTCTCCGAGCGTTCTCACAAATAGCATGTTCTATGACTCAGTTGACTCGGAAGGACGTGCCCTTCGCCTGGATAGACGAGTGTGAGTCTTGCTTCCAGGAGCTAAAGGAGAGGCTGACCTCCACTCCTGTACTCACCATCCCAGATAGCAGCGGCAGATTCGTCGTCTACACAGACGCCTCGTTGCAGGGATTGGGGGGTGTGCTCATGCAGCAGGGTCACGTTGTCGCCTACGCTTCACGGCAACTAAAGCCCCATGAGCATAACTATCCCACCCATGACTTGGAGCTAGCAGCAGTTGTCTTCACACTGAAGATATTAAGGCACTACCTGTACGAAGAGACGTTCGAGATTTTCACTGACCATAAGAGCCTCAGATATCTGTTTGAGCAGAAGGAGCTCAACATGAGACAGAGACGTTGGTTGGAGCTCCTGAAGGACTACAACTGCAGCATCTCCGACCATCCAAGGAAGGCCAATGTGGTGGCTGACGCCTTGAGCCGGAAGGCACCCACCCACTTGGCGTGTTTATAGGCACAGAGTTGGAGAGTCATGGAGGAGGTGAGCAGTTGGCGACCCCAAGAGTCACAAAGGTACTGCGGGGCGGTGACAGTGGTGAGGCAGAGACAACCAGAGATGATAGATCGTATCGTGACTAGGCAGATAACGGATCCATATCTACGAACACTGCAAGATCGGGTATTGACAGGGAACCCAGGAGAGTTCTCGTTCACTGACGGGGTTTTGCATAGAGACAAGGAGCTGTTGAAAGAGCTCCTGACTGAGGCACACGGATCCAGGTGAACATCCTGGGAACACGAAGATGTACCACGACCTACGACGTGATTTCTGGTGGAGGGGCATGAAGCGGGATGTTGGTTGTTTTGTTCAGCGATGTTTGATATGTCAGCGGGTGAAGGTTGAGCACCGGAGGCCTACAGGGCCATTACAGCCACTTCCTGTGACAGAGTGGAAGTGGGAGTGTCACTATGGACCTGGCAGTAGGGTTACTAGTGACACAGCAAGGACATGACGCAGTCTGAGTGATCGTGGACAGATTGATGAAGACGGCACGTTTTCTACCGATTCGAGTCACATTTGGACCAGCACAATTGGCGGAGCGCTGCATTCGAGACGTGGTGCGCCTTCACAGGGTCCCTCACGAGATTATTTCAAACAGAGACACTCGTTTCACTTCCCAGTTTTGGGCAGAGTTTCAGCAGGCTCTAGGGACTCATCTGAGGTTCAGTATGGCCTATCACCCCCAGACCGACGAACAGTCAGAGCGCACCATTCAGAACCTTGAGGACCTTCTACTCGCTTGCATATTGGACTGGAGATGTTCCTGGGAGGAGCATTTGCCCCTGGCGGAATTTGCATACAACAATAACTATCACTCAAGCATCAGCATGGCACCGTATGAAGCTCTGTACGGGAGGAGGTGTACAGCTCCTTTGAGCTAGGTCGAGGTGGGGACCAAGTGGGAGGTTGGTCCCCAGTTGATACACCAGAGTCAGGAGGTGATCAAGTAGATCCATTGATGACTCCGTACTGTCAGGAGTAGGCAGAAGAGCTACATTGATCTAAAGCGTAGAGAGGTACAGTTTGAAGTTGGGGATCACGTCTTCCTCTGTGTTTCGCCCATGAAGAGCTTGTAACAGTTTGGGGTGAGAGGGAAGCTTGCACCGAGATTTGTGGGGCTTTTTGAGGTCCTGGAGCTGGTCGGACCCATTGCTTACCAGCTTGCCCTTCCTCCCTAGTTTTCTGGAGTACACAACATGTTCCACCTGTCTAACCTCAGGAAATACATCGCTGACCCTAGCCATGTTTTGAGCCACAAGAGCATCGAGGTGGGAGATGACTTGACCTATCCCGAGAAGCCTATACAGATACTAGACCGAGCCGTCCGGAGACTGAGATGGAAGGAGGTACCCCTGGTGAAGGTCCTATGGAGAAGCCAACGGTACAAGGAGGCCACTTGGGAACCTAAGGCGGTGATGCAAGCATAGTACCCCGAGCTTTTTCAGGGTACGTCATTCTGACCTACTTCGATCCTCTTTAAGTTTATTATGCACATTTATTTTATTTCTGCACCCTAGCCGGCTCAAGTTTCGGGGACAAAACTTTCTTTAAGTTTGTTATGTTGAAATGACCCTTTCCTGGAGTCGTTTGGCATTTCTGGAATCTGTAGAGGTTTTCCTGCAGTTTTAAACCCCTTATCTTTTGTTTTGAGGGTTTGTGAGGGGGAGAGGGAAATTGCAGGGATGTCCCTGCAATTTCCCCACCATCTCTCCTCACCGTACGCACCCCATTCCCTCCCCCTCACCCTGCACGCCTCACCTCTTCCCCCCCTGCGACGACCACCATCCTCTCCTCCATGTCATCCCCCTCACCTCCACACTCCATATATACCCCCCCTCCTCCTGTTCCCACACTAGCAGTCGAGAGGAAGCGGGAGAGGGAGAGCAAGGAAAGCAAGAGGACCTGAGGGAGAGCGAGGGCCTAAGAGCAGAGGAACCGAGGCAGTGCTGCTGCTGCTGCAGACTTCCGCGGCGAGAAAGGATTCAGAAACGATTCTGCAGAATCATTTTTCCGCAGAATCAAACATCTGGAGTGACCTCCAGACGTCTAGTAGGACGTCCGAAGGTAACCTCAGACATCTGGCAGTGTATTTTTTTTCGCCAATTATCTTTCTGCCAAATTTCTGACCATGCACGTGCGTGTGTTAGAGGTTGGGAGGCGCGTTGGTGTGAGGACCAAGGCAATTTCAAATGTCCAAGAGAATCTCCAGACATCTGAAGGCACCCTCAGACGTCTGCACTGAGTCCTAGACATCCGAGGAAGGCACCCCGAGCAAGGTATGCCTGTGAGTTCGTTCAAGATGTCTGATTTCAGTTAGGATTGGTGTTTTTGGGCCCATTCAGGGCCCAAATGGTGTCGATTTTCCACAAACGAAATGCCTTTGATTTCTGTGAGAGTTTCTCTATGTAATGGTACTTTATCCGTGTCATTTTGAACACTTTTAACCTACCAACCCATGTCATAGGTCTCCAGTCTGTCGAGTATATGGGACTTGTGGAGACGTTGGGACCTACTGTACAAGCCTCCATTCCACCCGGTTATCTTGGTAGAGTGGTTCTTACCCTAATTTTGAAATTAATAAAGCGCATGCATAAAATTAGTAGAACCTAGGATTTGAGATGAACCCTGGGGAGAAGTAAACTCATGCTTTAGAATACATCTACTCGATTGAACCCTATGTTGTGACATGAACACTAGGGCTAGAGGAAATGCATGTGTAGAGAGATGAATGATTGAATAAATCATGAGCAGCCTGTATTGCCTAAAGGGAACCATGTTATGAATAGAGTAGTACTGAAGAGAGAAACTATCCCTTTTAGACTAGAGGGGAGCTTATCGCCCCTTGGGTGGAGACCCAGTGTTACGACTCGATTCCCAGATCCCTACAGGACCCGAGATCGGCTAGCCTCAACTAATCCCAAGACCTAGTCACCCAACGAGAAATAACCAAAAGCATGAAGTAATACCACATCCACACATGCATTATAACTAAGCAGAAGGAAAAGCGAAACGGTAAAAGAAAGTAGAACAAACTGTCTCAAAATAGTACATGCCACCACAACAACAACAGTGGAAGGAAAACATAAAGTAACAGGAACAGTAAAATAGATGTCTAGTACTCAGTACAATAGCAGAAAACTAAGAGATGGAAAGAAACAACTATGGCTGGGCTCGGCTAGGCCTAGCACCCTCTGCAGCCGAAAACTCGAGCTGCTCAACTCCTGGCCCTGAACAGGGTTACGAAAAGATAGAGTTAGCGAATGCTGAGTAGAGTGGTGTTTACATTATTTATGTGAAAGTAAAGTAAAACAAGCAACCAAGTTTTATTCTCATTTCTATTTATCTCATCTACGTATTTGTGGTTCATTTATTTCACAAGGGATCCAAGTATTTCTTGATCTTGCTTATTTCTCGTGGGAACGATCTTGATTGCAATCTTTTCCATGGAGTAGAAGGTACACGTGGTGCTCTCCCGACCGGGAGAGTCTCTCACGATAGTCCTACACCCAGTCAACCACCCTGAGGTCACTATCGTGACATAGCGGTGACTACGGCACGCGTGATAAGCTTACGGGTAGCTACCCCGCATTGGCACGTGGTCAGTCGTTTTCGCTAGCGGGTACACCTAAAGTACAACACGGAATAGTATAGGGCCTTGCCCTCTCAAAACAGGGGTCTCGCCCCTTAGAGCCAAACAAGGGTCTCGCCCCTCCACAGTCCACGTACCCTCGTTCGACTACCCCAGTTGGCCTAGAGGGCCTAAAAGTCGGTGTAGGTTGGCTAGTCCTAACCCTGGGCCTCGTGGGACAACTAGCTCCCTCCCTACATTAGTAGCACACCTCAATACTACGTACGCAAGGGCCAAACAGGAGTCAATGTAGAGTGACCAGTCCTACCCTTAGTCTCAACCCAAGGGTGGCTGGCTCCCCCTCTACACTAAAAGGAACAGTCGCTCCCTTTGGTACCATGTACACAAGGGCTAGCTCACTTCCCGTCTACATACCAGATTCCTTTCATACACAAGAGTTCTACTCCTAATTCCCCGTAGGGTTCATGCTCATATTCATCTCATTATCAATATCCGGATCACACTATCCAATTCTCAATTTTTCCATCACATACAGGCAGCTCGTGTTTTCATGTCTAAAGCAGTATCTCATATTTACACTAATACCATTGCTAGCAATTTATTTTAACATGTACTCAAGTAAACAGTATAACTCAAAACAGGCTCATACATTTCTACCCTAGGGTTTATTCCACATCCTAGAGTTTGATCCAATTATTCCAAATAAGCACATTCTTATTAAAATATTAACAATTGAATTAAACCCGTCTACCAGGTATTATGGGAGGAATGGGGGCCTGCACCGCAGATCTCGTCATCTCCACGGGCCCTGAATACGCCACCGGCTGGTAACCTGTACCAGTGATTAATTTACATCAGACGAGCTCAAAACAGTAGGTACTCAACACTAACACGTAGAGAAACTTGAGTGGAAAACAACGGTACTTCGTTTGCGAAAATCCGATTCCGTTTGGACCCTGAATGGGCCAAAAACATAGTTACTGTCCAAAATCAGACGTCTGGGACTAGTCCCAAACGTCTTAAAAAATGTCAGATCTTACCTCTCACTTCTTACAGCTGCCTCAGACATCTAGACTCCTCTGCAACCATCTGAGGAGAGTTCCAGACATCTGACCTTCCTTCCAGTCGTCTGGAAGTGCTGTCGGATGTCTGGCGATGTGGTGAGACATCCACAGAAAGGCGCACCATACGCCTTTCCAATGCCCTGCACCTACGTACGAAATCACAGACCTATTTTCAGCCAAACCACCCTACGTTACGGTCTGCATGGCGGAAAGTAGCGCAGGAAACACGTGCCTCCGCACGATAATATGCTTTTAGACGTCTGGCTTCAGCTTCGGACGTCCTGATGCTTCTACAGATGTCTGGTAGACCCTCCAAACGTCTGATACTGGAAAATTTCCAGTACTAGAACCTCATCCGCGATGCTGCCTTCCTCACAATGCTGCCCACAGCATGCCGCAGCAGCTGCAGAGGGTCGAGAGGTTGCCTCCACAAGCCCCCCTCCTCTCGCACGTGCCTGCCGCCACTCATGCGAGCTCCTCCAGGCTCCGCTGAATCTCCTCCGTGCTTCCGCATGAGCTCCGTCGAAGCTCTTCCGGCCTTGGTCCTCCCTTCACGTTCTTCCTCTCTCTTCCTCTCATTCTCCTTCGCTCACCCTCTTTCTCTCTCGCTCACCCTCCTAACCCTCTCCGCGGCTGCACAAGGACGATGGCTGGAGGTGGTGGTGGTTGGTGCTGAGGGGGTGAGGGTGGTGAGAATGGGGGGTTTGAATAGAAGGGGATTAGGGTTTTAAGTGAGAGGGTCACGAGGAGAGAGAACGGTCTGCTCACCACACGCCCGCGGAGGAAAAGTAAGTTTCGATTTTTCTCACTTTCAGACATCCGGATATATCCAAACGTCAGGACAGACGTCTGACTGACACTCCAGATGTCTTATCCAACTAAAAGGGCACCGGGTCATTTCAACATAACAAACTTAAAGGAAGTTTCATCCCCGAAACTTGGGATAAGTACGGTACAGAAAAAGTAACGTAAAAGCGCATAACAAACTTAAAGAGGATTGAAGTAGGTCCGAAGAGACGTACCCTCTAAAAGCTCTGGGTACACTCTCGCATTGCCGCCTCAGGCTCCCAGGTCGCCTCTTCATACCGCTGGCTTTTCCATAGAACCTTCACCAGTGGTACCTGCTTCCGTCTCAGACTCCGACCGGCTCTGTCTAGTATCTGTACTGGCCTCTCGAGATAGGTTAGGCCGTCCCCCACCTCGATGCTCTCGTGGCTCAGAACATGACGGGGATCGGCGACGTACTTCCTGAGGTTAGACATGTGGAACACGTCGTGCACTCCAGAAAGTTGAGGAGGAAGGACAAGCTTGTAAGCAACAGGTCCTACCCGCTCCAAGACCTCAAAGGGCCCCACAAACCTCGGTGCAAGCTTCCCTTTCACCCCAAAACGCTGCAAGCCCTTCATGGGTGAAACACGGAGAAAGACGTGATCCCCAACCTCAAACTGCACCTCTCTGCGCTTATTATCAGCATAGCTCTTCTGCCTGCTCCTGACAGTGCGAAGTCATCTGTGAAGCTGCTCTATCACCTCCTGACTCTGCCGGATCAGCCTGGGACCAACCTCCAACTTGGTCCTCACCTCAACCCAACTCAAGGGTGTAGTACACTCCCCATGCAGAGCCTCGTAAGGTGCCATGCCGATGCTCTAATGATAGCTGTTATTGTATGCAAACTCTACCAGGGGTAAATGCTCGTCCCAAGAGCCTCTCCAGTTTAGTACACAGGCACACAGGAGGTCCTCAAGTGTCTGTATCATGTGCTCTGACTGCCCATCGATCTAGGGGTGGTAGGTTGTACTGAACCTCAGACGCGTCCCCAAGGCCTGCTGGAACTTTGCCTAGAACTGAGAAGTGAAACGAGTATCTCTGTCGGATACGATCTCACGAGAAACTCCGTGCAGGTGCACCACATCTCTGATGTATCGCTCTGCTAGCTGTGCTGGCCCAAAGGTGACTCGGATCGGCAGAAACCGTGCCGTCTTCATCAACCGGTCTACGATCACACAAATTGTGTCGTATCCCCGGTGGGTAACTGTTAGACCCACCACCAAGTCCATGGTGATGCTCTCCCACTTCCACTCTGGCACAGGAAGTGGCTGCAACGGCCATGCAGGCCTCTAGTGCTCAGCCTTCACTTGCTGGCATACCAAGCACTACTGAACGAGCTCACCAACATCCTACTTCATCCCTCTCCACCAGAAGTCACGTTGCAAATCATGGTACATCTTTGTGTTCTCGGGATGTTTGGTGAACCTGGACCCGAGTGCCTCGGTCAGGAGCTCTCTCAACAACTCTTCGTCTCTAAGAACGCATAGGCGTCCCCTCATGCACAGTATCTCGTCTGAGAAGGAAAAGTCTCCTGGGTCCCCCGTCAGCATCCTGTCTCATAGTGTCTGTAAGTACGGGTCGGCCATCTGCCCTACGATGATGCGGTCTATCAGCTCCGGTCGTGCCTGCCGCGTCACTGTCACTGCCCCACAGTACCCCCGTGACTCCCGGGGTCGCCAAGTGCCCACCTCCTCTATGAGTCTCCAACTCTACACCTGTAAACTGGCCAAGTGGGCGGGCGCCTTTCAGCTCAAGGCATCGGCCACCACATTGGCCTTCCCAGGATGATAGGAGATGTTGCAGTCGTAATCCTTCAGGAGCTCTAACCAACGTCTCTATCTCATGTTGAGCTCCTTCTGGTCAAACAAGTACTTAAGGCTCTTATGATATGTGAAGATCTCGAAAGTCTCACCGTAAAGGTAGTGCCTCAATGTCTTCAGCGCGAAGACAACTGCTGCCAGCTCTAAGTCATGGATAGGGTAGCTATGCTCATGGGGCTTCAGTTGCCGCGAAACGTAAGCAACAACATGACCCTGCTGCATGAGCACACCCCCTAACCCCTACAATGAAGCGTTGGTGTAAACCACAAAACCGCCACTGCTTCTGGGATGGTAAGTACAGGAGCTGAAGTCAGTCTCTGTTTCAACTCCTAGAAACACGCCTCGCGCTCGTCTATCCAGGCAAAGGGCACATCCTTCCAGGTCAACTGGGTCTTAGGACGCGCGATCTGAGAGAATCCTCTGATAAATCGTCGGTAGTAACCTGCCAGTCCCAGAAAGCAACGTATCTCTATCACTGTGCGTGACCTCTCCCACCTGAGTACGGCCTCAACCTTGGCTGGATCCACCGCCAACCCATCTCCTGAAATCACGTGGCCCAATAAAGTCACATGTCTCAGCCAAAACTCGCACTTGCTATACTTGACATACAGCTTGCGTCGCCTCAAGGTATCCAGGACCATGCGAAATGTTGTCCATGCTGTGCCTGATCCTGTGAGTAAACGAGTACGTCATTGATGAACACCACCACAAACTGGTCTAAGTACGGCTTGAAAATGCGGTTCATCATGTCCATGAAGGCAGCGAGGGCATTGGTCAGCCCAAACGGCATAACCAAGAACTCGTAGTGCCCATACCGAGTATAGAAACCCGTCTTGGAGACGTCAGTCTCCCTGATCCTCAACTGATGGTAACCTAACCTCAGATTTATCTTGGAGAACACTGTGGCATCTCGCAACTGGTCAAAAAAGTCATCGATACGAGGCAGTGGGTACTTGTTCTTGACGGTGACCCGATTCAGCTGTCAGTAGTTGACGCACAGCCGAAGGGTACCGTCCTTCTTCTTCACAAACAGTACAGGAGCTCCCGACGAAGACGCACTGGGCCACACAAAGCCCTTCTCCAACAGGTCCTGTAGGTGTGACTTGAGCTCTCGCAGCTCGAGCAGTGCCATCCGGTACGGTGCAGTAGAAATGGGGCTGGTCCCCAGTACTAGTGAGATCTCGAACTCGATCTCACGCTCTGGAGGTAAACCTAGTAATCGAGCTGCGTGATGAGATCATATTTTAAAAAGATATCCATTGTAGTATATTTGAAATCACCACAAAAACGATTATCAATTTTATTACTCAAAATTCAAAACTTCCGAGGTCGAACTCAGGGAGCAAATTGGTATTCTAGAAACAAAAATCACAATTCCCAAAATGTGATATTTAACAAGGATATAAGTGAAAGTTCATGTATAAGAAAACTAAAAAGAAAATAGCAATGGAAGAGGAAATTGAATGGCTTCTCCCTTCTTCTCTTTCTTGCTTTTCTTTCTCTTCTTGACTGCACCCTTTTCCTTTCTTTCTCTGTCTTTCTTTTCTTAGACGTCTGATTCTGTGAATCAGACGGCTTATCTGGCGATTGCCATAGTGCTCACTTCTCTTCTGTCTTCTTCCTCTTCTTCTCTTGGCTTTCCACTTCAGCCTTCTTTAGCTTCTTCTTCTTCTTTCTTCTCTGCTGCAGTTCCTTCTTCCTCTTCATTTCTGTGCCTTGAGCTTTGGCTGCGTCTTCAGCTTCTTCTTAATTAACCTCTGCAGTCTCCTTCCTCTTTGCCTTCCTCTTTCTTCTTCTTCTATGGCTGCTTGCTCTTCTGTTCTTTCTTCTTTTTCTTTTCTTCAGCTGCGCCTTCTCCTTCCTTCAACTGCTCCTCTTCTTCTTCTCTTCCTCTTCCCCGTAGCTGCTTCCTCCTCCTCCTTCTTCCCTGCACAGCACAGAGAAGCAAAACCTACCCCCTACCCTCCCCGCATCTCTCTCTCTCTGTTTCGCTCTTTGGACTGCACTCCCAGAGCCTTCTCAGGTTATCGGGTTGGGTATGCGTGCCCGGGACCAAGCCCACCGACGTGTGTGGTGGGCGAGGAGTGCACAGGTAGTCGGGTCAGGTATCCAGGTCCGCGGAGCGTGGGTCGCAAACGAGGCGGGTATACGGGCGAGTAGGACCTCACCCCTTGTCAGGAGGCGATAAGCCCTTGACACTTTTCCAATTTATCTCACAGCGCCCACTTGTCAGCTTCCGAGGTGGGAGTAAACGTCCCACCTTTCTTCACGAGTGCCCGTAGCAGAAATCCTCCTCTGATTGCAGCAGCTGCTAGGTCTTCAGTGCCAATTGCTTGGCTGGGGCTTTGCGTGAAGGGATTCCGCGCGACCTGGGGCACTTCACCTGGAGCGAAGAGACGTGGAGGAGCTCCCAAGCAAGCTCCTTGCTGCGTCAATGGCGGTGGAGACCCTCAACACCTGTCAACAGGAAAATGGCCTTACGGCCTCGTTAGAACACATGGGAAGCTTCGCCGAGGTATGGCGAGTGTGCTGCAGTGGTCGGGGTGGTGTGGGACACCTATGTGAGCATGCCTAGGGCTTACTGTGGCCGTGTAAGTGGGTGTGTTCGGGGGTACTTTTGGGGGCGTGTCGCGATGAATGGGAAGAGGGTTTATGGTCAGTGAGGCGTGGCGGAGGTCGTAGGGTGGTTGGTGAGGTGGATGGAGGCGTGGAGCGGCGGGAACACCTCGCCGGTGGTCTAGTCGGAGATGGGAACGATGGTGGTGGTCTGCGGTAGTCAATGCATGATTTGTGAAATTGATAAGGGGAAAATGAAGAGGGGAGAAAGAGGACTTATCTGCGAGTGGATAGACAAGGGGGGAGTGGAGGAGGCGGACAGCTTGTATGTGCCGTCGCCGGAGACGAAGACCCAGAGAGAGCGAGACGGCGACGACAAGGAGGTCGGAGAGACGTGCGCTAGTGTGACGCAACGCGGAGGAACACGACGGAGATGACTTTGCCATTGGTACGGAGGCAGAGCGACGAGAAAAGGGAGGGAGAGTCGCCAGAGCCTGCAGGAAGATGGCCGGAGGAGGAGGAGACAAAATTGGGGGGAGTTCTTCGGCCAAAACAGGCTTACCTCCAGCGGAGGGATTTGGACTTGCTTAAATAGGCGCGGGCAGAGGGAGAATCACAAGGAAGCAACCAGAAGTCATCGTTGGAGGTATGGTTGGAGTGAGACCCATACCTCTCGAGCGTTCGCATGAGAAGTATGGGGCGAATCAGGGCATGGGGAGCTGCTCATGTGGTAGGAGGCTTCGCAGAGAGCTCCCCTTTCAAATTTGGGAGCGGCTCCCTAGGGAAACGAGGAGATAACTGCCTCGAGACCTTGCCGGAGGTATGGGTCCTTGCTGCAATGGCAGAGGGACCTGAATGAAGAAAGTGATGAAAAGTTGAGGGGTTTTTTGCAAGGATTTTCAAAAGTTAAGGGCCAGAATGTAATTGGATGGACCATTTTGCAAAGTAAGCCAAGACGACCTTCCCTTAGGTCCAAATTTTGGTACAAACCTAATTTGGACCTAAGGAATCCAATGGTGAAGTTGGATTTGAGGTTTGACCTCGTTTGACTGGATATTTTACACAAAAACCTAAATTAAGTCAAATATTGGGCTTGGTCCTCAATCTAGGTCAAAACAGGTTCCAAAGGATAAATTGAAGGTTCTAAACCCTAAGGGATATTTTTCCATGAATTTTAGAGGGTTTAGTTGATTTTTATCCTACCTGGAACCTTGTGAATTTAAGTGAGTTTGTTTTAGGGTTATAGAATGTCATTTAATTCTTAAATTTCACAATAATCCTTTTCTAATTGAACCATCCCACTTTTTCTCTTATTAAATCCAATTGACCCATGTCTAGACCCTTATAAATCCCATTGATGCACTACAATGTAAAATTGCAGTTTTAGCCTTTGTTTCATGTTCTCTTCCCAAATTAGTGATCCCTTGAATTAAGCCTTTCTCTTGGTTATGTAAGAGCTTTTGTTTACTTTATTAGGTCAAAATATGCTAGTTAGGGCTTATGATGAGGTTCTCATCACCTAGTAACTCCTCCGGGAAGACATCGGGGTACTCGCAGACCACCGGGATGCTCTAAAGGTCAGCCATGGGGCTAGGCTCTACCATCACACAGGCCAAGAAGCCCTCACACCGCTAGCTCAAAAGCCTCGCTGGTCGAAGCACGAAGATGCACTTGAAACCTCCGTCCACTGGTTGACCGTGAAACTCAAAGGGAG
Source organism: Thalassia testudinum (assembly GCA_037157565.1). Classification (NCBI taxonomy): domain Eukaryota; kingdom Viridiplantae; phylum Streptophyta; class Magnoliopsida; order Alismatales; family Hydrocharitaceae; genus Thalassia; species Thalassia testudinum. The sequence goes on from JAZHRO010000073.1 coordinate 136,417,841, forward strand.
GTAACTCCGGTATGGAGAAGACGATCTTCCTCCCGAAACAGTCCACCAGGGTGTGATAGGCGGATAGCCAGTCCATCCCTAGGATCATGCTAAAGTCCTTCATCTGGATCACAATCAGGTCAGGGGGAAGGTTGTGTCCCCCTATGCTGACCTTGCAGTCCGTGTAGACCTCCTAAGCAACAAACAACTGGCCACCTGGGCCTCTGATCACAAACGGATCCTCTAACAGTACATTGCCTTACCTCAAACTGACGGCAAAACTCGTAGAGACGAAAGAGTGAGTGGCGCCGGAATCAAAAAGTACGTACACTAATCTGCCAGAAACGGTAACCATACCTGCCACCACAAAACCCAAAGCCCTGGCATCTCTGTGTGTCAGGGCGTTGATACACCCCTCAGCTCTCGATGCAGACAAAGCGGCTACACTCTGGGTTAGGTGAGCAGCAGCTAGCCAATACCCTCCTCGTGACTGCTGTCCTCCCCCACGCGCCTGGTGACCACAACCACCAACTCAGCCTCCAACGCTCGGTGCGGGGAGCATCTGCTGTGCTTCAGCCCTAGATGGGCAGTCCCTCCTGGCCTCTGACTTCCCTCCACCACCTGTGTGCTGCTAGTAACGGGTTTTTTCAACCGCGGCTAATCTTTGTTCGTTTTAGTGCTTATTACAGTAATGTCGTTATAGTGTAAAATAAGACAGCTACGATTATCGTTATTATCAAAATTTACTCGAAAATAGTTTGGTTTCCTGAGGTCGAACTCAGGGAGCTACTAGAATTCTAGAAGTACAGAGTTTTCTTTATTACAAAAATAAGAGAGAGAGAGAGAGAGGGAGAGATAGATTTCGATTTTTGGCTTCTTCTTCTTCACTTCTTTCTCTCTTTGCTTGTCTTCTTCTCTTCTTTGGATTTTCTTCAGCTGCAGTGTCTCTACGGGTCTTCTTCCTGTTGCCTTCAATTCTTCTTCTGCTTGTCTTCTATTTCTTTTCTTCTTCAGTTCTTCTTCTTTCTCTTTTCCTGCGCGAAGTCTTCTTCTGCTTCTTTCTTCCTTCTTCTCTTTTCTTTCTTTTCAGTTGCGGAGCCTTCTCTTTTCTTCTTCTTCCTCTCTGCTTTATCTCCTCTGAAGCTTCATCCGTCGTTTGATACCGCAGTCAGACGACTTAAACAGCGGTCTGCTACAGTGCTTCCTTTTCTTCCTTCACTGCTTCTTCTTCTCTTCTTTGGCGAGCCTTCTTCTTCCTCTGCTTCTTTTCTTCTTTGGTCTCCTGCCTTGCTCAGCTGCAAGACTTCTTCAGGGTTTCTTCTTCTTCTGCTCCTCTTCTTCTCCTTCCTGCGGCTAAGTGTTGAGTCTGCCTCCTTCTTTCCCTGTTCCTGCACAGGGCACAGCAAAACCTAGCCCTTCCCTCTACCTGCATGTCTCTCTCTCTCTCTGTAAACCACTCACAGGAAGCTCTCCTAGAGCCGGGTTAACGGGTCGGGTTGCGTAACCGGGACTAGGCGCACCGGCGTGGGTGGTGCGCGAGGAGTGTAGGGTAGTGTCGGGTCGGATCCACCAGGTCCGCGAGATGAAGCCGCGGACGAGGCGGGTGATGGGCGAGGGACCTCACCCCAGGTGCGTTCGGAGGCAACCAGCCGTATACACAAAAACAATTTAAAGTGGTGCGGCGATTTGAAGACTCACGATGTGGGACTAAACTTTGTCCCTTCTCTCACGCGCCTGCAGGAAGGACGCGACCTCGCCTTAGCAGCTGCGTCCTCATTTCCCTTCGCAAACCAACTACCTGCCTTCACCCGAGTCTTCCCAATTTGCCTCAGCTGGAGTCCTGACACTTCGAGGCCTGGAGCTCGCTTGGAAGCTCCTCGCGTCGTCGCCGATGGCGGCGAGAGCTGAAAGTCTGTCTAACACAAATAAGGCCTCTCGGCCTAACCAGACCACAGGGGAACCTTCGCCGTGTATGGCGGCAGCCCTAGGTCGGACTGCAACCGGAAAAGTGGGTTTGATCGGGGGTGTGCTGTGGAGGTGTGGAGTGGCAGTGGAGGGGCGGAGGGTGTTTGGTGAAGTGAGGCGGAGCTTTTGGGACAGTTGGCGAGTCGTATGGGGTTGTGGGATGACGGGGACGACTCGCCGGAGAGTGACCGAAGGTGGGAAAGATGAGGGTGGTCAGGCGTGGTTGTAGGGCGATCAAGCAAATTAAGTTGGGGAAAAGAAAGAGGGGAGGAAGGGAAGTAACTGTAACCTACCTACGGGGACGAAGGGGGGCTGGAGTGGCGGGCAGCCGTACCGACTATCGCGGGAGAAGAAACACCCAGAGGGAGAGAGCAGTGGCGAGGAAGAGGGCAGGGAGGCGTGCGCTTGGTGCAGCGCGACGCGGGGAGATCAGGCGAAGGTGGCTCTGCTGCTGGTATTGCAGCAGAGCGACAAGAAGGAGGAGGAGGAGCCGCCGGAGCTGGTGGGCTCCTATTGGAGTGGAGAGAGAGGAAGGGTTGAGGGATTCTCCGTCAAGACCGAGCTAAGAGAAAGGGCTGGCGACGCTGGTCTTTATAAAGGCGGTGGCAAAGGGGCGGATGCACGCTGGCGACGTGCGTCTCTCGCCGAAGTATGGTCGGAGACAAGACCCATACCTTCCGCACGTTCGCACGGAAGGTGTGGGCGTCATTAGGTGGCATGGCCAAGTCCCTGCGATAGCAGACATCGCAGGGAACTCCGCGTTCTCTTTGCAGGACGCACCCCTCACCCTGCGCGGCGCCATGCTCCGCGCAAAGTCGCCGGAGCATGGTGCAGTGCAGAGACTTGCAGGAGGGACCAAAATGCAAAGAACGAAGACGAAATTAGGGGCCAAAACGTAAATGATGAGGACCAAATTGCAAAGTCAGTCAAGGAGGTCTCTTCTTAGGCTCAAGTTTTTATACGTAACTAAGTTGGACCTAAGGATTTTAATGGTGAATTTTTTCTCTAGGTCAGACCATGTTTGACAGGCCAATTTACGTAAAAAGCTAAATTAAATCATTAATTGGGCATGGTTCTCAATGTAGGTCACAATGGATTTCTAAGGCCAAATTGAAGGTTCTAAACCCTAGAGATTATTTTTCTATGAATTTTAGAGGGTTTAGTTGATTTCTACCCTGCCTCGAACCATGTGAATTGAAGTGGGTTTGTTTTAGGGTTACAGAATGTCATTTAATTCCCTGGAGTTGCTATAGCCCTTGTTGGATCAGATCATCCCACTTTCCTTCTTATTAGGTTAGTTTGACCTGTGTTTGGATCCTGAGTTATCCTGTTTGCAGATTGTGTTGGTGAAATTGCATTTTTACCTCTTATGACTTGTTTTCTTCTTAAACTCAGAATTCTCTGAGTTAAGCCTTTCTTTGAGTTATGTAGGAGCTTTTTCTTGCATACCTAGGTTAGATTGTGCTAGTTAGGGTTCATGATGAGGTTCTCATCAGCTGCGCTCTCCAACTAATACGTGGCAAAGGTCACGCAGCACTTCGTAGGAGGACGAAGGGTGTTGAACACCTTCTCTATCTGCTCCAACCAGTCTTTTGCCTCAGACGAGCTCTCATCCCTCTTGAAGGAGGGGGGCTTTGGCTTCCGAAACTGATCGAAAAGCTCATAGTGTAGCTGCAGCGGGGGAACAGGCATGCCTCCAAGCAATGAGGGCTCATGCTCAAAAGTGTCAGAGTGTGGTGGGGGTGGCGGAGGATCACCCCCTCACCCTTCTACTCGTCCGACACTGCGACAGTCTCTCTGTCCCACCAAGGACTCCCCCACCACGTCCTCAGGGAGAGGTGCCCGAGGAGGCTGCTGGAGATCCTCTCGTACGATGTTCTCTGATCAGCTGGGCGAGATCCTGGACCTCAATGCCTGGGAGGAGGGGTGGGTCAACTGGTGCCTCAGGTCCAGCGCATCTGCCCCTCCGACCTCATCCACGGCCACGACCACAGCCTGCCCTGGGAACTCCTCGACGAGGCATCTGTTGCAAGGAGATGCAAGAGATAGAACAAGAGTTGTCAATGATTCCAGATTACAACGAGAAAGACTCGGAAATGAATATCAAAGTGATATGTTGTGATTGTTATCCTAGTTATATGCACATGAGTGGTTATTCTCAAACCAATTCGTTCATTTCTCGGGACGACCTTGCTCTGATACGATCTTGTTACGACCATGTTCCCAGATCCCTATAGGACCCGAGACCGGCTTGCCTTGACTAATCCCAAGACCTAGACGTCCAACGAGAAATAACCAAAAGTAGGAAGTAATACCACATCCACACATGCATTATAACTAAGCAAAAGGAAAAGCGAAATGGTAAAGGAAAGTAGAACAAATTGACTCAAAATAGTACATGCCACCACAATAACAATAGCGAAATAAAAATAGAAAGTAACAAGAATAGTAAAATAGATGTCTAGTACTCACTACAACAGCAGAAAACTAAGAGCTAGAAAGAAACGACTACGGCTGGGCTCAGCTGGTCCCAGCACCCTCTATAGCCTAAAACTCGGGCTGCTCAACTCCTGGTTCTGAACAGGGTTACGAAAAGACAGAGTCAGCGAACGCTGAGTAGAGTGGTGTTTACATTATTTATGTGGAAGTAAAGTAAAACAAGCAACCATGTTTTATTCACATTTCTATTTATCTCATCTATGTATTTCTGGTTCATTTATTTCACAAAGGATCCAAGTATTTCTTGATCTTGCTTGTTCCTTGTGGGAACGATCTTGATTGCAATCTTTTCCATGGAGTAGAATGTACACATGGTGCTCTCCTGGCTGGGAGAGTCCCCCGAGGTAGTCCTACACCCAGTCAAGCACCCCGAGGTCACTGTCGCGACGTAGAGGTGACTACGGCACGCATAATAGGCACATGGGTAGCTACCCTACACTAGCACGCGGTCAGTCGTTTCTGCTAGTGGGTACGCCTAAAGTACAGCATGAAACAGTATAGGGCCTTGCCCTCTCAAAACAAGGGTCTCGCCCCTCAGAACCAAACAGGGGTCTCGCCCCTCCACAGTCTGCGTACCCTCGTCCGACTACACCGATTTACCCAGAGGGGCTAAAAGTCGGTGTTGGTTGGCTAGTCCTAACCTTGAGCCTCGTGGGGCAGCTAGCTCCCTCCATACACTAATAGCACACCTCGGTACTATGTATGCGAGGGCCAAACAGGAGTCGGTGTAGAGTGACCAGTCAAACCCTGAGTCTCAACCCAAGGGTGGCTGGCTCTCCCTCTACACTAAAAGGGACAGTCGCTCCCCTTGGTACCGTGTACACAAGGGCCAGCTCACTTCCCGTCTACATACCAGATTCCTTTCATACACAAGAGTTCTACTCCTAATTCCCCGTAGGGTTCATACTCATATTCATCTCATTATCAATATCCGAATCACACTATCCAATTCTCAATTTTCCATCACATACAGCCAGCTCGTGTTTTCATGTCTAAAGCAATATCTCATATTTACACTAATACCATTGCTAGCAATTTATTTTAACATGTACTCAAGTAAACAGTATAACTCAAAACAGGCTCACACATTTCTACCTTGGGGTTCATTCCACATCCTAGAGTTCGATCCAATTATTCCAAATAAGCACATTCTTATTAAAATATTAACAATTGAATTAAACCACTCTACCGGGTATCACGAGAGGAGTGGGGGCCTGCACTGCAGATCTCGTCGTCTCCACGGGCCCCAAACACGCCATCAGCTGGTAACCTGTACTAGTGACTAATTTACATCAAACGAACTCAAAATAGTAGGTACTCAACACTAACACGTAGAGAAACTCGAGTGGAAAATAACGATACTTCGTTTGCGAAAATCCAATTTTGTTTGGACCCTGAACGAGCCAAAAACATGGTTACTGTCCAAAATCAGACATCTGGGACTAGTCCCAGACGTCTTAAAAGACATCAGATCTTACCTCTCACTTCCTATGGTTGCCTTATACGTCTAGACTCCTCTACAACCGTCTGAGGAGAGTTCCAGACATCTGACCTTCCTTCCAGTCGTCTGGAAGTGCCGTCAGACGTCTGGCGATGTGGTGAGACGTCCAAAAGTGCCTGGAAGGGCACACCGCACGCCTTTCCAACAGCCTTCACCTGTGTACGAAATCGCATACCTATTTTCAGCCAAACCATCCTGTGCTACGGTCTGCATGGAGGAAAATAGCGTAGGAAACACGTACCTCCGTGAGATAATATGCTTTCAGACGTTCGGCTTCAGCTCCAGACGTCTTGATGCCTCTACAGACATCTTGTTATGACCCGATTCCTGAATCCCTATGAGACATGAGAATCGGACCAACTCGACTGATCCCAAGACCCAGTCATCCAACGAGAAAGTAACCAAAAAGCAGTCAAATAAACCATATCCACCATGCAAGCAACTAACAGTAACAAAAGTATGGCAGTAAAGAAAGGAACTACTGATGAGAACCTCATCATGAGCCATAACTAGCTCATTTTGACCTAATACAAAGGATAAAAGCTCCTACATATCTCAAGGAAAGGCTTAACTCAGAGAATCCTGAGTTTGAGAAGAAAACAAGTCATAAGGGGTAAAAATGCAATTTTACCAGTATAATCTGCATACAGGGTAATTCAGGGCCCAAACATAGGTCAAAGCAGCTTAATAAGAATAAGAGTGGGATGAAATGATCTAGCAAGGGCTACAGCAATTCCAAGAAACTAAATGATAATCTGTAACCCTAAAACAACCCACTTCAATTCACAAGGTTCGAGGCAAATTAAAAATAGAATAAACCCTCTAAAATTCATAGAAAAATAATCTCCAGGGTTTAGAACCTTCAATTTGGCCTTCAGAACCCTTTTTGACCTACATTGAGAACCATGCCCAATTAATAACTTAATTTGGGTTTTTGCGTAAATTGACCGGTCAAACAAGGTTTAATATGGAAATGAAATTCACCATCAGATTCCTTAGGTCCTAATTAGTCATGTATAAAAACTTGAGCCTAAGAAGAAACCTCCTTGACCGACTTTACACTTTGGTCCTCATATATTTACTCTTTGGCCCTCAACTTTTGAACCCTCGCATTTTGGCCCCTAACTCTCCTTCGTTCTTTGCAATCAGGTCCCCCCTGCAAAACCTGCCAGCACCATGCTCCGGCGACCTTGCGCGGAGCATGGCGCCGCGCAGGGTGAGGTGGGGGACCTGGCAAGTAAACCGGGGGTGCCCTGCGTCGTCAGCCGTCGCAGGGACACCCCCCTGGTCGTTGTAACCCACCATACCGGCCGTGCGAACGCACGGACGGTATGGGTTCTTGTTTCCGGCCATCCTCCGGCGAGGGAGACACGTCGTCTCCCTCCGCCTTCCTCCCTGTTTGATCCCTATAAATACCCCCCGTTGCTCCACCGACCAGGGCAGCCTGGATCTGACGGAGAAAATCCCCAACTTTCTTCTCTTCTTCCTCCGGCAGACGCTCACCAGCTCCGGCGGTTTCCTCCCCCTCCACCTCTTCGCTCTGCCGCAATACCAGCAGCAGAGACTTCCTCCCCTGCTCTTCCCGCGCCACGCCGCACCCAGCTGGCGCCTCTCCGGCTCTCTGCTCGCCGCCGCCCCTTTCCCTGAGCATCGTCTTCTCCGGCGACAGTCGATACGACTGTCGCCCTGTTCCTCCCCTTTCGTCCCTGCAAGTAAGCTAGAGCCACTCCCCTTCTTCTCCTCTTTCTTTCCCCGCTTTCAATTTATTCACTTAAGCCCTCGACCGACCCTGACCACCTTCACCCCCTTCGTCTCCGACCACCCTCCGGCGAGCCGCTCCCATCACCTCAGCGACCCACACGGCTCGCCAACCACCGCAGGACCTCCGCCTCCTCACCCTGATCAATCTCCGCCCTACCACTTCCCCCACATCACCCTCTGCAACTCCACCGAACAGACCCATCCTCCGACCCACAGTCCGACCTAGGGCAGCCCTCGCACGCCGCCCCGCGCCTCGCCACCACCCACACGAGCTTCGCCGCACCCTGGCGAAGCTCCTGGCACTCTCTGATTAGGCCGAGAGGCCGTTTTCTGTGGACAGGCCACCCGACCTCCGCCGCCATTGCCGTGCAGGAGGAACTGCTTCCCCCTGCAGCTACAGGCGCGCCACGCTCAGCGCCACGCCCAGATTCACTCCCAGGCCTTGCGAGGAGTTTTGGCAAAACACCAGGTTCGCAGCTGAGGAAGAAAGCTCTGCGTGACGCCGCCATCTCCTGCTGAATTCCCCGCTGCGGGCGCGCAATTGAGGTGGGCCGTTTAGTCCCACCTCGGAAACGCCTGAAGAGCCGCAGCGACATAAGATGCAAAAGTGCAGTAGCCTTACTGCCTCAGTACACGGGGTGAGGTCCCCTTCACCCGCCCGGTTACCCGGTCTCGTCCGCGCTCACGCCCCGCGGACCTGACCCGAACCGACCCGACTCGACTGACCTGCACTCCTCGCCCACCACGCACGCCGGTGGGCCTGGACCCGGGCCTGATCCGAACCCGGTTACCCGGTAGCTCTGGGAGAGCTTTCCCAAGAGTGGTTTCAGAGAGAAAGAGAGGCGGGGGGGGGAGGGTAGAGTAGGTTTTCCCTCTGACGAAAAACTCTGAAGTGTGCAGGCGCAGGCGAAGAAGAAGACCCGCGGAAGAAGAAGGAGCTGCACTGTAGCAAATGCATAGTTAAGTCGTCGAAGCACCGGGTCAGACGACGGAAGGTCAGCAGCCAGAGCAGGAAAGAAGGCAGGCTGAAGAAAGAAAGAAAAGAAGAGCAACGGCCAAAGCAGAAGAAGAAGAAAGGAAGACTTAGTAGCTGAAGGTAGAAGCTCTGCAGCCATAAGGAAGAAAAAGAAGGAGATCTGAAGAGGAGCGTCACCTCTGCAGAACGAAGAAGAAGAAGAAGGAGATCTGAAGAAAGAAAGGAAGAAGAAACATTCACAGAAGAGATTGCAGAAAAAGAAGAAGAGAGGCCAAGACAGAAACCAAGGAAGAAGAAGAAGGAGATCTGAAGAGGAGCATCACCTCTGCAGAACGAAGAAGAAGAAGAAGGAGATCTGAAGAAAGAAAGAAAGAAGAACATCACGAGGAGAAAACAAAGAGAACAACAAATTCTTTCCCTCTCTCTTTCTTTATTTTGTAAAAGAAACATGTATATCTCTAGAATACGACTTGCTCCCTGAGTTCGACCTCGGGAACTCTTTTATTTTCCGAGTAAAAAAATTTATATTTGAAATGTTGGTAATAACCGGCTTTACTACAACGTTATAACAAAACCAAAACCAGGTCATCAAATCCAAACCGACGTTCCAACTACTACAGTACACACCACCACAACAGTAAAGAATTAAAAACAGGTACAGAAATATGAAGTTTACAATAAAAGAGTACAAAAGTATAACAAAATACTTACTACTACAGAAACGGGTACAACACAAGTACAACTACTGAGCTCTACTAGGCCCAGCACCCTCCGCAGCCGTAGGCTCTGGTTGCTCAACACCTGGACCTGAAAAAGGTGGTAAGTACGACACGTCAGCGAAACGCTGAGTAGAGTAGCAACCAGCTAGCTAAGAGAAACAGTAAAGGTAGACAGGTACACAGTTTGTGGGGGCATTGGTCAGCCCAAACGGCATGACCAAAAACTCGTAGTTTCTGTACCGGGTGTAGAAAGCCGTCTTGGAGACGTCTGCCTCCCTGATCCTCAACTGGTGGTACCCAGACCTCCAGTCTATCTTGGAAAATACCGTGGCACCTCGCAGCTGGTCAAACAAGTCGTCAATCCTCGGCAGCGGATACCTGTTCTTGATGGTAACCCTATTCAGCTATCTGTAGTCCACACAAAGGCGTAGGGTACCATCCTTCTTTACGAACAATACCAGAGCCCCCCACGGAGACGCACTAGGCCTTACAAATCCCTTCTCCAAAAGATCCTGCAACTGAGACATGAGCTCTTGCAGCTCAAGTGATGCCATTCTGTACGGTGCTGTACAAATGGGGCTGGTCCCCGGTACCAGTGAGATCTCAAACTCGATCTCACGCTCGGGCGGTAGTCCTGGCAACTCATCTGGGAATATGTCGGGGTACTCTCTGACCACCGGGATACTCTGAAAGTCTGCCATAAGGCTGTGTTCCGCCACCACACAAGCTAGGAAGCCCTCACACCCCTGGCCCAAAAGTCTCGTCGCCCGAAGTACAGAAATGCACCTGAAGCCTCCGTCCACTGGTGACGTGCCTTCATGCGTGTGTGTTAAGAGGTGTCGTTATAGTTGCACTTGATACGTCGGTTTTAAAAGAAGTAAACGGAGGTGAGTCCGAGTGTCGATCTCAGGGAGGCGTGGAAATCGGATTTTGTTTACCACTTGTTGTCACGAAAAGGCGGAGTTTTGCTTGCGAAAGAGACGGTTTTGAAAAGCGAGAGATAGAGAGAGAGTTTAGGGTTAGAAAGCTCTTGGTTTTGATCATGCACTTTAAACAGAAATTAAAATGGCAACTAAATGGAAAATAATTTCATTAAACATGCATTCATAGTTCATGGTTTACAACATTAAATACATGCTTCAACAAAAGTAAATGAAAGCTTAAAAGAGAGAGAGAGAGAGGTAGAGAGAGTGGAGAGAGACGAGGCAGCCACGGCGGTGGAGGAGGCTCCGTCGGTGGCTCGTCGTCTCCGGCGATTACAAGAGTGCCTAAGACTAGCTAGGAGAGGAGTGGAGTAGTTGCAAGTGGGAGAGGATGCCTTGAATGGTGGTAGAAGGGGGTTTAAATAGAGTTAAGGGCTTCCTAAAAGAAGAATGTGCTTTAGCAACATCCAGAACGTCGCTAAAATCGCTTCCAGATACGTCGGTGAAGGCCTTCTGCCGCCGGTCAGCCGCCCGCCCCTCTCTCTCTTCAGGCGCGATCCGTGGATGTCGAACGAGAGCCGTCCGATTGATGATCGGACGGCTGAGATCCTCCCGCGCCTGCGCTAGGATCGCGCTTCGGGCGCGCGTGCGCGCGCGCATTTCCGCCCGGCGTGTGCGCGCGCGTGGGAGGTGGGGCGCTGTCGTCGCGCCGCGTGGCGCAATCCTAGCCGCTCGCTTCAGATCGCGCGGCTCAATTTTGCCGCGCCCTTCGCCCGCAAGTGATTTCCGCTCCGCACGATTCGAACGCGCGTCGCCGCGACGCGGGCGTGCGCGCTAACCGTTGCGCCACGCCCGCGCTTTGTCGCGGCGACCGCGGGCGAGCGCGCGGATCTCGGCCGTTCGATCGAAGATCAACGGCCGAGATGCGTCCTTGGCTGGCTTGGGGGCGTGCGAGCGGCGGGGGCGAGGCGACATGGCGCGTTCTAGGCCGTTGATCTCCAGATCAACGGTCAGGATTTCTTGGGCCCATTGTGGGAGCTCCAGATGTCGGATTTGGCCGATCTTGAGTCCGTTAGACTCCGTTCGTCGTCCTGAATCCATCCGTGCGGTCCGATTGCTCATCTGAGGCCTGCTTTGACAAATGCTTTACACAAATGGCCATTAATACAGTTTATAAGCAATCTTGGTACTTGATGCATGTAATTCTCCTATTCTACTTTATGTTGTGCCTTTTATTCTAAAGATGGGCCATATTCAACCTAATTACTACCCCCTTGCGTGGTGTTATCATACCCCCATGCTTACTCCTTGCTAGTCCCTAGCAAGGTTTATTCTAGCCTTTATTTCTTTGGCGAATTCAAGAAGTAATTGCTTAGGCACTTCGTTACTTGCCAATAAGAGGAACTATACGAAGATCTTAATCTACAAAGACTAAGCAGCGCCCGGGTGTCTGCCAAAATACGAATCGCCCGAATCCTTGCTTTGTATATATAACTACACTTATGTATACGTATATATCTATATATGTCTTTTTAGAATTTTTAGAATTCAGTGTGGGTTGGTAACTTTTTACGGCTACCCAACCCACCCAAAACTCGGTCAAAACCCTAAGTGCTAAGCATCTTGGTGTGAATGTTGTGATAGACTTACTTAACGGTAATTGAGACAGACTTCGAGTTTCTACGCCTCTAGGTGACCGGAAAAGAAAATAAATTTTTTGCCTGAAGGTGTATTTGTTCGATTGGTAGCTTTCTCCCTACGTTCATTTTACTTGGGGTCAACACAAGGATTTTCCAGTGTATATCTCCCTGGCTTGTACTACTTCCCCGCTTCTTCCTTAGGTGTTTTTGGTCTTCTTTTTTTGTGCAATTATTGAGCTGGGCTCTGGACAACCGACCAATGGGCTGTTACCCACGATCACTTGCCAGCCATACTTGTGCGGTGAAGTGTGGTTTATTTTCTTTTCTTCTTTTTCCCTTTTTTTTTTTTAATTATTATTATTTTTTTTTTTTACGTAGGTGGCTTCCCTAATCTCAAATGTACCTAGAGGCAGCAAAAAAGAAATGGCCTGTGGCTGGGTTCTGGACAACCTGCCAATGGGCTGTTACCCACGACAACTTGTCAGCCATACCACCCTAGAGAGTTCATTAGCTACCCAATTTCTGTCAAAATCTCCGAGAAGTGAGTCTGTGCAGAAATGTGTGCAGATGCTTAGACTCAAAGTTTTCCTGAGTTAGAGGATGAGTTGATAAGTCGTATACTTATCACCTTATTTAGTAGGTGGATTAGAATAGCTTAAAGTTGCCAGGACTCACCGCTAAATCTATATTTTAACGGACACCAGGGCTGATTAAGCCTGAAGGCCTGAAAAGTCTAAGTGTTTAAGTTCTTTTTGTATTATTTCCCACTATTGACAAGTTTCTAATACCTAAGTTTTTCTTCCTAAATTCAATTTTTTTTTTTTTTTATTCATTCAGACTGATTAATTAAGCTCAGGATTATGCAATTTACCATCCCCCCCATGCTTAAGTTGGACAATGTCCTCATTGGCAGATTCATGGATGCAGAAGGGTTTAAAAAGATAGTACCTGAGTGACATAGACTACCAGATCAGTCTGAATCCGCTGGGTTGCCTCCCAGGAAGCGCTGAGTTTAACGCCTCCAGCTGGGCGGTGCACAAACAGGAATGGCTTGGGTCAAGAAGATATGTTCAAAATTTACCAGACCCAAAATCAGAAGTCCACAGATGCGAATAAGGTTGTGGTGGAGTCCCGTTCCAAAGGGGCGGGAATTCTGTAACAGATATATCATGCATGCCTGTGTCAGATCCTCTCTTAGTTTGTGGTCATGCAAACAAGTTGCTGTGGACGAACGCACCCCAAATATGACATGTCAGACACTAAAGATGTAGGTCTGATATTCAGCTTGTGTCCCCATAAAATTGTAATCCATCGAAAGTGTATCAATTCCAGTGGGGATCTTTATTCTGGTAGGGCAAGTAATAAGGTCCAGAGTTTCAGAATGAGCCTTACAATCAAGCATGAAGCTTCTCTCCAAAGACGAATCCATCTCTTCCGCAACTATGGTTTCATCGCTCATTCCTTCCAAGCCCTTGATCTCAAGAATATTTTCTGCCACCTTCTTTGTATCAGATTCATTGTTTGAGGTTATATTAGAGGTAGGGTCAATTTCATCCTCTAGATCATCTTCTTTCTCTCGGCCTTCCTCCAACTTTGTGATGGGGATTCCAACTGATTCATAATCAATTTCTTTAAAATTGTAACTCCATTCTCCATCTATGATGGTGGCTGTTGCTCCCACCGGATTGCTTCTCTTGGGCCGATTAGATTCAGATTCCAAGGCCTCTCCCCTTACATTCTCAGTTTCCTCCTGATGTTCATTCTTAATGCCCCTCAAATTGTGTTCCAAGGAATCCTTACTGTCCTTATTCACTGAGCTGTCCAACTCCTGAGGGGTATCAATGGTGGACTGAACCAAATCAGGATGACTAGGTGTAGTCCAATTGATCATGGTTGGTCCTTGCTTTATGAATTCCATGAATGGCGTTGTATGCAACAGCTTTCTTTGGCCTTCTTCCCCCAATTGTTGGAACAACTCCAACATGGCATGTTGCCCTTTAACCAATTCTTGATTCTGTCTGTGTAGTTCTAACTGGAGGTTATCAAGAATTGACATGGTGTCATTTGGTGTCCTTTGGATTTCCTCCTTGAAATCCAGGTTAAGAGAGTATGGTTAAGGTTGTGGATCAGAATCCATATTGGTGTTTAGGTTCTTGGGTGGGTCCTCTAGTCTATCATGTTCAGGGTCCAGTTCTTCAAGAGAAACCATTCTCTGTTTGGTCCTACTCCAGAATAGTTGAGGTTCTAAGTCCTCCTCCCAGTCAGATTCTTCATCAGGGGACCAAATCAGAGGTTGATGATCCTGGGCTTGCCTAGATTTCTGATCATTTTCTGATTTCCATTTGTCTAGAACTCCTAATCCAAAGGTCAAGTAGGCAAGGTTGTTGAATTTAGATGACCTTTCTTGGTTATTATCCTGAGATGGGTAGGGTTCTTGGTGTTCTCCTAAAGTGTAGGTCCTATCACAGTAGAGCGGGTCAGACCTAAATGAGGAGGCATCGTGAGGACAATCGAGATATGGAGCCCCATGATTTGAATTGTACCCTTGGGTGGCTATGTTGGTTGTATTCCAATAAGAAGTTGGTGCGGTTTGGTCATAGTTGGGCCAAGAGGGATATTCAAGGTTGTACCCCCAACTTGGTGGTTGGTTAGCCCAAGTCGGCTGTGGGTATGGTCTACTTGGGTTAGCATACAAATCCTGTTGGGGGTAATTTGGGTAAGATGGATAGGCATTGAAATCCATGGAAGAAATGGAGGGATGCGGGAAGAACAGATGAGAGAGAGTTGTGCACTCAATCAAACAAACAATCCTAATCCTTATGGTGTATTCCTTAGGAGACCTAGAAATCTCACAAAGGTTGATTAAGTCTGTAAACACTGGACTCCCCTTCCCAAGGCTAATCTGGCCAGGTTGATTACGAGGGGATTGCAGGGAAGGTTCTTCCTTTGGCTTGCGCCTGCGGTTCCATAGACCCCACAACCGCGGTCGTTTGACACTGCCCCGCAGCCTAGCCACCAGATTCTACCAAGGGAATGAAAGCCAAGTGCCTAGCGAACAAAACCTCGCCTTTTGAGACTTAACTCAGTCCTGCCTAGGGCATGTCTACTCAGTTTTAAAGGGTTAGGATAGTGCTTGTGCTTAGGGTGATGTGATGAGGCGTTGATTGGGGTGGTGCCTCTTAATGTTCCACTTTCAGAGTGTGTGCTTCTAGCAAAACATGATTTTCAAGCAAGGATTTGTTAAGATATAGTGTCTTTTAGTGTTTCATCCTTACTTAAGTACTTTTTAGGGTTGATGTGTCTTAATATTTTCAAACAAGTTTCAGTGGGCACGTCAAGTTCTGCACACAACTTAGTGAAAGTAGATTTCCTTTTATTTTGTAGAGGCTCTAAAACCCTAGTGTACTCATCCTGATAATCGTGCAGCTTCTATTAAATGAGTCAGTTTTAGGGTTGAGTGGTGCGGCCTAGGTCAACTCACGGTGGCTTCGCAAACACCACTCAAGAGAAAGAGAAAAGAACACTCCAAGAATTTATCCAGCATATTAGAGTGTACATTTTTTTGTAGGGTGATGTGTTAAGAATGTGGGTCAAGCAATCATTCACCACGCCAATTTTTTTTAGTTTTTATGATTTTTTTTAGCTTTTTCACGCAAGCAAACAATGAGAGAGAGGGTACTCACTATCGGTCCTCGAGGCGCCTACTCCCTTACTACCGTCGTGGAATGCGTCGCTTCGCCATCCATGCGTCGAATTCCTGCAACCGTCAAGTAAAAAGGAAAATAGGGCATTAGACGATGTGAGAATGAGTGTGGAATGGAGGTGATAAAACAAATCCGTTGCCTCCCCGGCAACGGCGCCAAAAACTGACGTGCCTTCATGCGTGTGTGTTAAGAGGTGTCGTTATAGTTGCACTTGATACGTCGGTTTTAAAAGAAGTAAACGGAGGTGAGTCCGAGTGTCGATCTCAGGGAGGCGTGGAAATCGGATTTTGTTTACCACTTGTTGTCACGAAAAAGGCGGAGTTTTGCTTGCGAAAGAGACGGTTTTGAAAAGCGAGAGATAGAGAGAGAGTTTAGGGTTAGAAAGCTCTTGGTTTTGATCATGCACTTTAAACAGAAATTAAAATGGCAACTAAATGGAAAATAATTTCATTAAACATGCATTCATAGTTCATGGTTTACAACATTAAATACATGCTTCAACAAAAGTAAATGAAAGCTTAAAAGAGAGAGAGAGAGGTAGAGAGAGAGTGGAGAGCGACGAGGCAGCCACGGCGGTGGAGGAGGCTCCGTCGGCGGCTCGTCGTCTCCGGCGATTACAAGAGTGCCTAAGACTAGCTAGGAGAGGAGTGGAGTAGTTGCAAGTGGGAGAGGATGCCTTGAATGGTGGTAGAAGGGGGTTTAAATAGAGTTAAGGGCTTCCTAAAAGAAGAATGTGCTTTAGCGACATCCAGAACGTCGCTAAAACCGCTTCCAGATACGTCGGTGAAGGCCTTCTGCCGCCGGTCAGCCGCCCGCCCCTCTCTCTCTTCAGGCGCGATCCGTGGATGTCTGAGATCCTCCCGCACCTGCGCTAGGATCGCTTCGGGCGCGCGCGCGTTTCCGCCCGGCGTGCGCACGCGCGTGGGAGGTGGGGCGCTGTCGTCGCGCCGCGTGGCGCAATCCTAGCAGCTCGCTTCAGATCACGCGGCTCAATTTTGCCGCGCCCTTCGCCCGCAAGTGATTTCCGCTCCGCGCGATTCGAACGCGCGTCGCCGCGACGCGGGCGTGCGCGCTAACCGTTGCACCACGCCCGCGCTTTGTCGCGGCGACCGCGGGCGAGCGCGCGGATCTCGGCCGTTCGATCGAAGATCAACGGCCGAGATGCGTCCTTGGCTGGCTTGGGGGCGTGCGAGCGGCGGGGGCGGGGCGACGTGGCGCGTTCTAGGCCGTTGATCTCCAGATCAACGGTCAGGATTTCTTGGGCCCATTGTGGGAGCTCCGGATGTCGGATTTGGCCGATCTTGAGTCCGTTAGACTCCGTTCGTCGTCCTGAATCCATCCGTGCGGTCCGATTGCTCATCTGAGGCCTGCTTTGACAAATGCTTTACACAAATGGCCATTAATACAGTTTATAAGCAATCTTGGTACTTGATGCATGTAATGCTCCTATTCTACTTTATGTTGTGCCTTTTATTCTAAAGATGGGCCATATTCAACCTAATTACTACCCCCTTGCGTGGTATTATCAACTGGCTGCCCGTGGAACTCGAAAGAAGGCAACTCCGGTATGGAGAAGACGATCTTCCTCTCAAAGTAGTCCACCAAGGCGTGGTAAGCGGACAGCCAGTCCATCCCCAGAATCACGCCAAAGTCCTCCATCTGTATCACAATCAGCTCATCGGGAAGGTTGTGTCCCCCAACATTGACCTCACAACCTGTGTAAACCTCCTCAGCTATAAACAGCTGACCACCCAAACCTCTAATCACAAACAGATCCTCTAACAACACACAGTCCTGTCCCAAACTAACAGCAAAACTAGCAATGACAAACGAGTGCGTGGCGTCGGAATCGAAAAGCGTGTAAACAAGTCTTCCGGAAACTGTAACCATACCTGCCACCACTGATCCTAAAGCTCTAGCGTCTCGGTGTGTCAGGGCGTTGATACGCCCCTCAGCCCTAGGTGCGGACGAAGCAGCCACACTTTACGTCGGACGGGTAACCGCTAGGCCTATTGTCGGTATTCTAACCTAATCAAAAAATAAAAAGAAAATCACTTATCATAACTGATGACAGACACTCAGGGTCTAGAATAGAAGTTAAAACCTTGAAATTTTGCTAAGGGACTAGCAAAAGCTAGGCATGGGGGTATGATGAGAGCCTCATCATAAGCCATAACTATCTCCTTTTGACCAACTAAAGAGAATAAAAGCTCCTACATAACTTAGAGGAGGGCTTAACTGAGGGAATAAGTGTTCTGAGAAGAAAACATGAAATAAAGGTTAAAACTGTAATTTTACCATTACAGTACATAAACGAGATTTCTCAAAGGAGAAACATAGTTTAAATGGTCTAAATAAGATAAAAAGTTGGTTGATTCAATCAGAAATGGGTTCACGTGCAATCCAGGAATTAAATGACATCTGGTAACCCTAAAATCGACCCGCTTAATTCAACAAGGTTCTGGTCAGGATAAAAATCAAGTAAACCCTCTAAAAATAATGGAAAAATATCCCCTATGGTTTAGAACATTCAATTTGGCCTTTGGAACCTATTTTGACCTAGATTAGGGTCCTAGCTCATCAATTGACCTAATTTGGGTTTTTATGCAAAATGTCCATTCAAACGTGGTCAAACCTAAAATCCAACTTCACCATTGGATTCCTTAGGTCAAAATTAGGTTTTTACCAAAATTTGGACCTAAGGGGAGGTCATCTTGAACTACTTTGCAATTTAGTACACCTAATCATATTTTGGTCCCTATCTTTTGAAATCCATTGCATAGACCCCCCTAACTTCCTCGCCACTCTTACAAGCAGGTCCCTCCGCCATTATTGGGGAGAGATCCTACTACGGCGAGGAATAGAGAGGGAATACTCTCTGATTCCTCAGAGATCTCCTCCCAGATTTGGAAGGGAGATTCTCTGAGGAATTCCCTTCCATCTGAACTCAATCCTGATCCTAGATTTGCACCCAATCTCTCGTGCGAACGCACGAGAGATTTGGGTCTCTTAACTACCTTCCATCTCCGGTGAGACGTCGGTGGCAGAAGGCTTGCCCTCCACGCACCAGAAGCTCGGTCAGCACCTATAAATTAACCCTCATCTCCGACCGCACCTCCTCAGCTAGACTTGGCCGGGATTCCACCTCAAATTCCTCTTCTTCTTCGGCCAAGGGGTCCAGAGAGCTCCGGCGAGCCCCCCTCCTCTTCCTCTTCGCTCTGCCACAAAACCAGTGGCAGAGCCGTCCTCCTCATCCTCCTCCGCGTCGCGCAACACCCATGCGAGCTGCCCTAGCCCCGTCGTCGCCGCCGTCTTCCTCCACTGGACACTTTCTTCTCCGGCGACAGCAGGTACTACCGGTCGCCTTCTCGCCCCCTTCGTCCTTTTATTTAGGTTAAAACTGTTCTTCTCTATCCCCTCTTTCATTTCCCTCATCTTATTTCACCAAATGCCCCTCGACCGCCGCTGTTCACCACCATCTTCTTCATCTCTGGCCACCCTTCGGCGAGACGCTCCCATCACTCCATAGCCCCACACATCTCGCCGACCATCGCATAACCTCTGCCTCACCTCACTGAGTACCCTCCACTCATCCACAGCCCCTCTACACCGCCACAACAGCCCCCTCGATCACACCCATCCGTCCGGCCACAGAGCGACCTAGGCATGCACGCCTAGGCCGCCCCGCGACCTGCCACCTAGCGCCTCACCTTCGCCATGACACGGTGAAGGTCCTCTATGATCTGATTGAGCCGCAAGGCCCTTTTCATGTCAGACAAATTTCAAGCTCCAGCCACCATTGGCGGTGACTCGAGGAAGCTGCACACTTGCTCCAGGTCGCAGGACTGCAGGATTCCAGGTGCTGCAAACTTGGGAAGGTTTTGCGAACCCAGTCAACCCAGCAAGTGATGCCGCAACGCCTGCAGTTGTGGCAATTGAAGGCACGGTCTGCTGCAGGCACACGAGAGAGAGCGGTGGGCATTAGTCCCACCTCGGTAAGTCACAAAGTGCGTAAGTCCTTTATATTGTTTTTGTGTTATAGCCTCGTTGCCTCCAATTACACATGGGGTGAGGTCTCTCACCTATTCTCACCGCCTCGTCCGTGAGCTCACCACACGAATCTGGCGACTTGACCCGACACCATCCTGAGCACTCCTCGTGCACCACACCCACGCCGATGTGCCTGGACTTGGGCTCACGACCCGACCCGTTTACCCAGCTCTAGGAGAGCGTGCTGAAGAGTGATATACAGAGAAAGAGAGATGCGGGTATGCGTAGAGGGATAGGTTTTGCTCCTCTGTGGTTTGTGCAGGGAAGGCAGAAGGGAGAAGAGAAGCTGACACTTAGCCGCTGCAAGAGAAGGAGAAGAAGCAGAAGGAAGGAAGCCTTCGCAGAGGAAAAAGAGAAGGAAAGGAAGAGGCGAAGGAAAAAGAGAAGAGGAACTGAAGAAGAAAGAAGAAATAAAGAAAGGTAAAGACAAGTAGAAGAACAAGAGAAGCAGAAGGCAAGGGAAACAGAACCAAGGAAGGAAGAAGAAGAAGAGAAAGCAGAGCCAAAGAGAAGAAGACCTGCAGAAGAAAATAAGAAGAAAGAAGAAGCACAAAGAAGAAAGGAAAAATCAGAAGTCAGAAGAAGAACAAGAGAGGAGAAAACATATTTTTAAGACGTCTGATCCCATGATCAGACATCCAAATTCTTTCTTTTTGCCACAATTACTTTTCAAACTCATGCATTTATATATTGTGAATTACGTTTTGAGTAATTAAGTGTTCAATTACATTCTTGAGATTAGTAATAAATTCCAATTGCTCCCTGTGTTCGACCTCGGATACTTAGGTTTTCGAGTAATAAACTTTTATTTGTTGACAATGCTTGATCATCTATACTATGACGTAAAAAATTGTTAAAACACGATCGAGACCGCGTCAACAAGTGGCAACCAGCTAACTAAAGCAGTAAAAGCTAACAGGTAAAATTATATGTTCCAATTTCTTTATTTTACAAGTTATTCCTTTTTCATCCATGGGTTTATTCTTTTTAAATCTCTTTCTTGATCTCGAATGTTCCTCGTGGGAACGATCTTGAATGCAGTCTTTTCCGAAGAGTAGAAGTCGCACGTGGTGCTCTACTGGCCGGGAGAGAACCCTGTGGTGGTCCTACACCCAGTCAACCACCCCAAGGTCATAGACAGACGTAACAGTGACTACGGCACATGCGATAAGCGCACGGGTAGCTACCCGCACTGGCACACGGTCAGTCGTTTCCGCTAACAGGTGCGCCCAAGTACAGCACGGAACAGTATAGGGCCTAGCCCTCTTAGTAACAGGGGTTTAGCCCCTGAGAACCAAACAGGGGTCTCGCCCCTCCACAATCCGCGCACCCTCGCCTGAATACCCTGGTTTGCCCAGTGGGCCTAACAAGTTAGTGTAGGGTGGCTAGCTGAACCCCGAGCCCCATGGGGTGGCTAGCCCTCTCCCTACACTAATAGCTCTCCCCAGTACAGTGTACACGAGGGCCAAGAAGTCGATGCAAAGTGGCCAATCCTAACCTTGGGTCCCAACCCAAGGGCGGCTAGCTTCGCTCTACACTAAACAGGGGATAGTCGCTCTCCTTAGTACCACGTACTCAAGGGCCAGCACACTTCCCACTCACATTTCCAGATCCTGTAACGACCCGATTCCCGAGTCCCTACGAGACACGAGAACCGGACCGACTCGACTAATCCCAAGACCTAGTCGTCCAACGAGGAAGTAACCAAAAGAGCAGTAAAATAAACCACATTCAGCATGAATATAACTAACAGTAAGAAAATAAGCAGTAAGGAAAGAAACCACTACAGTATATATCACCACAACAGTAGAACAACATTTATAACATAATATGAACTGCAGGTAAAGAAAAGTACAGCGATAACAAGAACTACTCACTACAGTGGAACAAAAAGAGGTACAAGAGAATAGTGGTAACTCTACTGGACCCTACTCGGCCCAGCGTCCTCTGCAGTCGCTGACCCTGGCTGCTCAACACCTGGTCCTGAAAGGTAACGAGTGTAACACATCAGCAAAACGCTGAGTAGAGTGGCAGCTAAACTAAAGAAACAGTAAAGTGTACAATAGCTGTTTTAATTTTTCTTTCTTCCTTTATTTACGTCTTTCTATTGTTTCAAAATTTATCTATTTCTCAGATCCTTCACTTGATCTCGAATGTTCCTCGTGGGAACGAGCTTGATTGTAGTCTTTTCCGAACAGTAGAAGTATCACGTGGTGCTCTCCTGGCCAGGAGAGTCCCCCGTGGTGATCCTACTCTCAGTCAACCACCCCAAGGTCATGGACAGATGTAACGGTGACTACGGCACGCGCGATAAACGCACAGGTAGCTAACCCGCAATGGCACATGGTCAGTCGTTTCCGTTAACGAGTGCGTCCAAAGCACAGCACGGAACCAGTACAGGGCAGAGCCCTCTCAGTAACAGGGGTCCAACCCCTCCACAGTAACCAAACAGGGGCCTTGCCCCTCCACAGTCTGCGCACCCTCGCCTGACTACCCTGGTTTGCCCAGTGGGCCTAACAAGTCGGTGTAGGAGGCTAGCAGAACCCCGGGGCCTTGGGGTAGCTAGTGCCCTCCCTACACTAGTAGCTCTCCTCGGTACTACGTACGCGAGGGCCAGCAAGTCGGTACAAAGTGGCCAGTCCTAACCCCGGGTCCCTGGGGCGGCTGGCTCCGCTCTGCACTAAACAAGTACAGGTACTTCCCTTGGTACTACGTACCCAAGGGACAGCACACTACCACGTCTTTCCTTCTCAGTTCCATTCCTTTCTCTTTCTAGGAGTTCCACTCCAAATTCCCCGTAGGGTTCCAGCTCTTTTAACTCAGAACATCTAGGTTTCACTTTCCAGTTTCACGTTCTTACAATCCATGTTCTCAATCACATTTATTTATTCATAGCAGGCAGCTGTTAATTCAATTCACAGGCAGCTATTATTTCCTTTCCACATTTTCCAAGACTCCAGTATTCATATATTCCACTAGTTCTTCCCATCCTAGGATTCATGCCATACCCTAGGATCTATCATACAATCTAGTTTTCCAGCCCTAGGATTCATGCAACACCCTAGGATCTACCATTCATTCTAGTTTCTCATTCCTAGGATTCATGCAATGTCCTAGGTGCTATTTATGGTTCCATAATTTAACAGATTATACCAATAAACTTAAAAGCCACTCTACCGGTTACAACAGGAGTACTGGGGGCGTGGTCGGGAATCCCGTGTGCCTCCGCAACCCCCGAGACTGCAACGGAACAGGGTCTTATCACAAGGATCAAACACAAGGAGTCTCTCAAAACAGTATATAGCTACTGTAGACGGGTAGAGGATTTAATTCCGAAAAGCACGCAACTTGAAACGCGGAAAACGAACTCCGAACGGGCCCTAAACGGGTCGAAAACGACGAAACAGTGCAAAATCAGACGTCTGGAACCTCTTCCAGACGTCTTAAAAGTGGATCAGAGGTTACCTTTGCTCTGCGTGGCCTCTCAGACGTCCAAAAGCCTACGGGGGCATCTGGCCTAGTTCCCAGATGTCCGATGGTTACCCCAGACGTCTGGCACTTCAGCCAGACGTCTGATTCGCGTTGGATGGCGAATCCGAACCTGCGCGTACCCATTTCCTCTCTCTCTTAGTACGGTCAGTCGAAGAAGAGGAAGAAAGACGGAAATAACTCACCTTTCAGACGTCTGGACAGTCCTCCAGACGTCCTCCCAGCCGTCTGGTTGGAAGCCCAGACGTCTAATTCTGGAGAAAATTCCAGAACCAGGGCGCGACTTGCCCTCCGCTCGCGACGCTCGGCCGCGCTGCGACTCGTCCGCCTGTTGCTCGAGCTACAGCAGGCCTCCTGCATCACCCCACGTCCACTGCGCCCCCGCCGGCTGGCTCCCGCTGCCCCGGCAGGCTCGAGCCCTCAAGGCCGACGCCTCCTCCCTCGCGCAGCACCTCCTCCCGCACCCACCGCGGCTGTCGCCGCCACCGCTCACTCGAGCTCAATCTCGCGCACCGGCTGGAAGGAGAAGAGGAAGGGGGCGGAGGTGATGAGAGTGAGGGAGGGGGCGTGGCGTTTTAAAGCCGCGCGAGGAGGAGAGAGAGCGGACAGAGGGCGCAGCCTGCGGCCGCAGGAGAGAGGGAAAAAGAGAGAGAGAGAGATGCGCTCGCAGGTCTGCGCGCTCAGGAACGCAAACGAAACCGTTTGTGTCGAAAAAATCGAATCCCAGATGTCTGGAAGGGGTTCCAGACATCTGGTATGACATCTGGGCCACCTCCCAGACGTCTTAAAAGACATTTAAAGCCGCGCGTTCGTAACAATATAACAAACTCAAAGGAAGTTTCGTACCCGAAACTTGCGCTAACTAGGGTGCGGGAAAAACGTCATAGTAACCATAACAAACTCAAAGAGGACCGAAGCCGGTCCGAAAATACGTACCCGCTAAGAGCTCTGGGTACCGCTCCCGCATTGCCACCTCAGGCTCCCAGGTAGCCTCCTCATACCGCTGGCTCATCCACAAAACCTTTACCAGGGGCACTTGCTTTCGTCCCAAACTGCGGACGACTTGGTCTAGAATCTGCACTGGCCGCTCGGGGTAGGTCAGGTTATCGTCCACCTCGACGCTCTCGTGACTCAGTACATGACTGGGATCGGCTACATACTTCCTGAGGTTGGACACGTGGAACACGTCGTGCACACCAGAAAGCAGCGGGGGGGAGGGCAAGCCTGTAAGCAACGGGTCCAACCTGCTCCAGGACCTCAAAGGGCCCCAAAAACCTTGGCGCGAGCTTCCCTCTCACCCCAAACCGCTGCAGGCCCTTCATGGGCGAAACACGGAGAAAGACGTGGTCCCCAACCTCAAACTGCACCTCTCTGCATTTCCGATCCGCGTAGCTCTTCTGTCTGCTCCTGACAGCGCGGAGTCGCCTATGGATCTGCTCGACTACCTCCTGACTCTGCCAGATCAACTTGGGGCCAACCTCCCACTTGGTCCCCACCTCAACCCAACTCAAGGGTGCCGTACACCTCCATCCGTACAGGGCCTCGTAGGGAGCCATGCCGATGCTCGAGTGATAACTATTGTTGTATGCAAACTCTGCTAGGGGCAGGTGTTCCTCCCAAGAGCCCCTCCAGTCCAGTACACAGGCACGCAAAAGGTCCTCAAGTGTCTGTATCGTGCGCTCAAACTGTCCGTCCATCTGGGGGTGGTAAGCCGTACTAAACCTCAACCGCGTCCCCAGGGCCTGCTGAAACTTAGCCCAAAACTGGGACGTAAAGTGGGTATCCCGGTCGGATACGATCTCCCGCAGAACTCCGTGTAGTCGTACCACGTCGCGGATATACCTCTCTGCCAACTGTGCTGGTCCCAAAGTGACTCGGATCGACAGGAATCGTGCCGTCTTTGTCAGTCTATCCATAATTACCCAGACAGCATCATGCCCTCGCTGGGTAACAGGTAAGCCCACCACCAAGTCCATGGTGATGCTCTCCCACTTCCACTCTGGCACTGGAAGCGGCTGTAGCGGCCCTGCAGGCCTCTGATGCTCGGCTTTCACCTGCTGGCACACTAAGCACTGCTGCACGAATTCACCCACATCCCGCTTCATCCCCCTCCACCAAAACTCGCATCTCAAGTCATGGTACATCTTCGTGTTTCCGGGATGTATGGTGAATCTGGAACCGTGTGCCCCAGTCAGGAGCTCTCTCAACAACTCCTCGTCTCTGGGAACGCACAACCGTCCCCTCAGGCGCAGCACCTGGTCTGTGAAAGAGAAGTCCCCTGGGTCTCCTGACAGTACTCTGTCGCACAAGGACTGCAAGTACGGATCGACCATCTGTCCTGTGATGATGCGGTCTATCAGCTCTGGCCTAGTCTGTCGTGTCACCGTCACTGCCCCACAGTGCCTCCGTAACTCCAGGGGTCGCCAACCGCCCACCTCCTCCAAAAAGCTCCAACTCTGTAACTGTAAACTGGCCAAGTGTGTAGGCGCCTTACGGCTCAAGGCGTCAGCCACCACATTGGCCTTTCCCAGGTGGTAGGAGATGCTGCAATCGTAGTCCTTCAGGAGCTCCAACCAACGTCTCTTTCTCATGTTGAGCTCCTTCTGATCAAAAAGGTATCTGAGGCTCTTGTGATCTGTGAAAATTTCGAAGGTCTCACCGTACAAGTAGTGCCTCCAAGTCTTCAGCGCGAAGACAACAGCTGCCAACTCTAGGTCGTGGGTAGGGTAGGTATGCTCATGGGGCTTCAGTTGCCGCGAAGCGTAAGCGACAACGTGACCCTTCTGCATGAGCACACCTCCTAACCCCTGCAAGGAGCCGTCCGTGTACACAACGAACCCACCACTACTGTCAGGAATGGTGAGCACGGGTGCCGAGGTCAACCTCTCCTTCAGCTCCTGAAAACACGCCTCACAGGCATCTGTCCAAGTGAAGGGCACGTCCTTCTGGGTCAACTGTGTCATAAGACGCGCAATCTGTGAGAAACCTCTGATAAATCGTCTGTAGTAGCCTGCCAGTCCCAGGAAACTGTGAATCTCAGTGACTGAACGCAGTCTCTCCCACCTGAGTACTGCCTCGACCTTGGCTGGGTCCACTGCCAAGCCATCTCCAGAGATCACATGACCTAAGAAGGTCACCTCCCTCAACCAGAACTCGCACTTGCTGTATTTGGCGTACAGCCTACATCGTCTCAGAGTGTCCAGAGCCATCCGCAAGTGTTGTCCGTGCTGCGTCTGATCTCTAGAATAGATGAGTACATCATCTATGAAAACCACCACGAACTGGTCCAAGTACGGTCTAAACACCCGGTTCATCAGATCCATGAAAGCAGCGGGGGCATTAGTCAGCCCAAACGGCATGACCAAAAACTCGTAGTGTCCGTACCGGGTGCGGAAAGCTGTCTTGGAGACGTCGGTCTCCCTGATCCTCAACTGGTGGTATCCCGACCTCAAGTCGATCTTGGAGAACACCGTGGCACCCCGCAATTGGTCAAACAAGTCGTCGATCCTCCGCAGCGGATATCTATTCTTGATGGTGACCCTATTCAGCTGTCGGTAGTCCACATAAAGGCGTAGGGTACCATCCTTCTTTTTCACAAACAGTACTGGGACTCCCCAGGGAGACGCACTGGGCCTCACGAAACCCTTCTCCAAAAGGTCCTGCAACTGAGACTTAAGCTCTCGTAGCTCAAGCTGTGCCATCCTGTATGGCGCGGTGGAGATGGGGCTGGTCCCTGGTACTAGCGAGATCTCAAACTCGATCTCGCGCTCGGGCGGTAGCCCTGGTAACTCGTCTGGGAACACGTCAGGGTACTCTCTGACCACCGGGATGCTCTGGAAGTTTGCCACAGGGCTGGGCTCTGCTACCACACAAGCTAGGAAGCCCTCACACCCCTGGCTCAAAAGTCTCGCTGCCCGAAGTGCCGAAATGCACCTGAAGCCACCGTCCACTGGCTGTCCGTGAAACTCGAAAGAAGGCAACTCCAGCATGGAGAAGGCAATCTTCCTCTCAAAACAGTCTACCAAGGCGTGGTAAGTGGACAGCCAGTCCATCCCCAGAATCACTCCAAAGTCCTCCATCTGTATCATAATCAGGTCAGCTGGCAGGCTATGTCCCCCGACGCTGACCTCGCAATCTGTGTACACCTCCTCAGCTACAAACAGCTGACCACTCGGGCCTCTGATTACGAACGGATTCTCTAACAGTGTATAATCCTGGTCCAAACTAACTGCGACACTGACTGCGACAAACGAGTGCGTATCGCCGGAATCGAAAAGCGTGTAAACGAGTCTGCCGGAAACTAAAACCATACCTGCCACTACCGAGCCCGAAGCTCTGGCATCCCTGTGTGTCAGGGCATTGATACGCCCCTCAGCTCTAGGTGCAAACGAAGCAGCCACACTCTGCGTCGGATGGGCAGGGCAGCCACACAGCCTGGTTCAATAAGCGTAAAAATCAAAATCACGCAGAAGCGTCAAAAAATTCTGAAAAGTACACCTAGAGTAGGAGCGGTCGATCAACACAAGTTGATTTAGACGAGTTCCCAGCGCGGAGAGGCGGGAAATCCCCTCGAAGATGCATAACAAAATATCATCTCCTCGGTGCTTGTCTCCTAGGATATTTACATATCCTACTGGGGGCATGTAAGCACTCTGCTGGTTCAGATTCCATGGATGGCATTATCACGAAGTGTCAATTGCCATGGTCTGGACTCAGCCACGGAACACCATGGATGGGATTATCTCGAAATCTCAACAGCCAGGGTTTCGGGGGTTGCCATGGGCGGTGCTATCTCGAAGCATCAATTGCCAGGAACCCTTGAGGATTGATGATGGGGGAAGGAATCTGATACAGACCGTGTTGAAAAGTCAATCCTAAGCTAGAATTAAAAAGAAAAAGAGAGAGAAAACTCTCCAAAACAGAAAAATTTTCTATCTCTCTCTCTTACAAAACGCACTGCGAACTGAGCCAGGGCTAAAATCATTCCAAGCACGGGTGCTTTAACCACAAAGTCCAATAGACCTTAAGTTAGTTCTTGTAGGCCTTAAAAACCTTTGCTAAGGACTGAGGCTGAGGCTAGACAGATCTGGATCTTTATTGGTACTAGAGTATCTTTTAGGCCTATGGTCAGCATTCTAACCTAATCTGAGTTCAAATGAAAAAGCACTTATCTAAAGCTATTAAGAACTCCATGGTCTAGAACAAAGGTTGAAGCCTTAAGTTTTTTTTGCTAAGGGACTAGCAAAAGCTAGGCATGGGGGTATGATGAGAACCTCATCATGAGCCATAACTAGCTCATTTTGACCTAATACAAAGGATAAAAGCTCCTACATAACTCAAGGAAAGGCTTAACTCAGAGAATTCTGAGTTTAAGAAGAAAACAGAAACTAAGGGGTAAAAATGCAATTTCACCAATTCAATCTGAAAACAGGGTAACTCAGGGTCCAAACATAGGTCAAAATAACCTAATAAGAATAAAAGTGGGATGAGATGACTCAAAGAGGGCTACAGCAACTCTAAGGAATTAAATGACATCCTGTAACCCTAAAAACAAATCCACTTCAATTCACGAGGTTCGAGGCAAATAAAGAATCGAATAAACCATCTAAAATTCATATAAAAATAATCTCTAGGGTTTAGAACCTCCAATTTGGCCTTAGGAACCCATTTTGACCTACATTGAGAACCATGCCCAATTAATAACTTAATTTGGGTTTTTATGTAAATTGACCGGTCAAACAAGGTTTAATCTAGAAATAAAATTCACCATCAGAATCCTTAGGCCCTAATTAGTTACGTATAAAAACTTGAGCCTAAGAAGAAACCTTCTTGACCAACTTTACTTTTTGGCCCTCAACTTTTGAAACCCTCACATTTTGGCCCCTAACTCTTCATCGTTCTTTGCATTTGGGTCCTCCCTGCAAAACCCTGAGCAGCACCATGCTCGGCGACCTTGCGCGAGGCATGGCGCCGCGCAGGGTGAGGGGGACCCCCTGCCAAGTCAACCAGGGGTTCCCTGCGACGTCGGCCATCGCAGGAACACCCCCCTGATCGCTGCAATCGCCCATACCGCCCGTGCGAACGCACGGACGGTATGTGTCTCCACCTCCGGCGTCCTCTGGCGAGGGAGGAACGTCGTCTCCCTCCGCCCTCCTCTCTGTTTCTACCTCTATAAAAACCCCCGACGCTCTGCCGCTCTCTCCAGCTCGGATCTGACGGAGAAATCCCCCCCTTTCCTCTCTTCCCACTCCGACAGAGGCCCCCTTGCTCCGACGGTTTTTCCTCCTCCTCCTCGTCGCTCTGCCGCACTACCAACAGCAGAGCTGCCTTCACCTGCTCTTCCCGCGTCGCGCCGTACCCAGCGCGCGCTCTCCCGCTCTCTCCTCGCCGCCGCCCTCTCTCTCTGGACACCTTCTTCTCCGGCGACAGTCGATACGACTGTCGCCCTGCTCCTGCCCCCCCTCGTCCCTCCGAGTAGGTACAATCTTTCCTCTTCCTCCCCTCTTTCTTTTCCTTACTGTAATTTGCATAACCACCCCTCGACCGCGCCTAATCGCCCTCACCTTCCCCATCTCCGGCCAAACTCCGGCGACTCGCTCCCGTCATTCCAACACCCCACACGACTCGCCCACCCTCACAGAACCTCCGCCTCCTCACCCTGATCAACTTCCGCCCTTCCATTTCCCGCCACTCGCCACCTGCAGACCCCCCGAACAAACCCATTTCCCGCGCTACAGTTTGACCTAGGGCAGCCCCTACGCTCCGCCCCACGGCTTGCCAGACCCCACACCGCCTTCGCCGTGCCACGGTGAAGGTTCTCCGCTTGTCTGATTAGGCCGAGAGGCCGTTCTTCTGTGGACAGGTTGCTTGCCCTCCGTCGCCATTGCTGAGCCGGTGAAGCTCCTTCAACCTGCAGCTGCAGGCGCGCTTCGCCCAGGTTCGACTCGCCAGGACGCGCGGTTCGCAGCCACGCAGTCGCCCAGGCCTGCAATTGGGGAGAAAGCCCCGCAGTTGCTGCATCTGCCTGCAGCTCCCTCAGCTGCGGGTGCCCAATTGGCAAAAGGTGCCTTAGGCTCTTTGCCTCCTGAGCACGGGGTGAGGTCCCTCTCACCCGCTCGAGCTGGCCTCGTCCGCGACCACGCCCCGCGGACCTGGCCCGACCCATTTACCCGTCCTGCACTCCTCGCCCACCACCGCACGCCGGTGGGCCTGGACCCAGGCGCGACCCGCGTACCCGACTACCCGGCAGCTCTGGGAGAGCTATCCTATGAGTGAATTCTGAGAGAGAGAGATGCAGGGGAGGGTAGAGTAGGTTTTTCCCTCTGATCGAACTTTGAGTGTGCAGGCACAGGTGAAGAAGAAGAGAAGGCAGGAAGAAGAAGAAGGACTGCGAGAAGAAGAAGAAGAAGAAGAAGAAGAAAGCCACAGAGGAAAGAAGAAGAAAAGACGCACTGTAGCAGTAGCTACTTAAGTCGTTTGATTGAAAAATCAGACGACGCTCTGAAGGCAAAGAAGAAGGAGAAGAAAAGAAGAACAGGACTGCAAGGGAGAAGAAAAAGAAAGAGAAGAAAGAAGAAGAACAGAAGAGAAGGCAAGAAGAAAACAAGAAAAGAAGAACAGAGCAAGAATAAGAAGAAGGAAGAAAACTGAAGACTCAAAGAGAAGAGAAAAGAAGACAAAGACGAGAAAGAAGAGAAGAAGAAGCCAACAAGACAAATCTCTCTCTCTCTTTATTTTTTGTAATAGAAACTTCGTACCTCTAGAATACAACTTGCTCCCTGAGTTCGACCTCGGGAGAACTTTCATTTCCGAGTAAAAATTGTAATAATGGCAATGACTATCTGTACTACAACATAATTTCTATAACAAAACAACAAAACCTAGTCACAACGCCGTTATCAGGTAGCTAGTGCCCTCCCTACACTAGTAGCTCTCCTCGGTACTACGTACGCGAGGGCCAGCAAGTCGGTACAAAGTGGCCAGTCCTAACCCCGGGTCCCTGGGGCGGCTGGCTCCGCTCTGCACTAAACAAGTACAGGTACTTCCCTTGGTACTACGTACCCAAGGGACAGCACACTACCACGTCTTTCTTTCTCAGTTCCATTCCTTTCTCTTTCTAGGAGTTCCACTCCAAATTCCCCGTAAGGTTCCAGCTCTTTTAACTCAGAACATCTAGGTTTCACTTTCCAGTTTCACGTTCTTACAATCCATGTTCTCAATCACAATTATTCATTCATAGCAGGCAGCTGTTAATTCAATTCACAGGCAGCTATTATTTCCTTTCCACATTTTCCAAGACTGCAGTATTCATATATTCCACTAGTTCTTCCCATCGTAGGATTCATGCCATACCCTAGGATCTATCATACAATCTAGTTTTCCAGCCCTAGGATTCATGCAACACCCTAGGATCTACCATTCATTCTAGTTTCTCATTCCTAGGATTCATGCAATGTCCTAGGTGCTATTTATGGTTCCATAATTTAACAGATTATACCAATAAACTTAAAAGCCACTCTACCGGTTACAACAGGAGTACTGGGGGCGTGGTCGGGAATCCCGTGTGCCTCCGCAACCCCCGAGACTGCAACGGAACGGGGTCTTATCACAAGGATCAAACACAAGGAGTCTCTCAAAACAGTATATAGCTACTGTAGACGGGTAGAGGATTTAATTCCGAAAAGCACGCAACTTGAAACGCGGAAAACGAACTCCGAACGGGCCCTAAACGGGTCGAAAACGACGAAACAGTGCAAAATCAGACCTCTGGAACCTCTTCCAGACGTCTTAAAAGTGGATCAGAGGTTACCTTTGCTCTGCGTGGTCTCTCAGACGTCCAAAAGCCTACGGGGGCGTCTGGCCTAGTTCCCAGACGTCCGATGGTTACCCCGGACGTCTGGAAGTCGCTCCCGTCGTCTGGCAGTTCAGTCAGACGTCTGATTCGCGCTGGATGGCGAATCCGAACCTGCGCGTACCCATTTCCTCTCTCTCTTAGTACGGTCAGTCAAAGAAGAGGAAGAAAGACGGAAATAACTCACCTTTCAGACATCTGGACAGTCCTCCAGACGTCCTCCCAGCCATCTGGTTGGAAGCCCAGACGTCTGATTCTGGAGAAAATTCCAGAACCAGGGCGCGACTCGCCCTCCGCTCGCGACGCTCGGCCGTGCCGCGACTCGTCCGCCTGCTGCTCGAGCTGCAACAGGCCTCCCGCGTCACCCCGCGTCCGCTGCGCCCTCGCCGGCTGGCTCCCGCTGCCCCGGCAGAATCGAGCCCTCACGGCCGACGCCTCCTCCCTCACGCAGCACCTCCTCCCGCACCCGCCACGGCTGTCGCCGCCGCCGCTCACTCGCGCTCGCTCTCGCGCACCGACTAGAAGGAGAAGAGGAAGGGGGCGGAGGTGATGAGAGTGAGGGAGGGGGCGTGGCGTTTTAAAGCCGCGGGGGGAAGAGAGAGAGCGGACAGAGGGCGCAGCCTGCGGCCGCAGGAGAGAGGGAAAAAGAGAGAGAGAGATGCGCTCGCAGGTCTACGCGCTCAAGCGTGCAAACGAAACCGTTTGTGTCGAAAAAATCGAATCCCAGACGTCTGGAAGGGGTTCCAGACGTCTGGTACGACGTCTGGGCCACCTCCCAAACGTCTTAAAAGACATTTGAAGCCGCGCGTTCGTAACAGATCCATTCCATTTATTCCCAGGAGTTCTACTCCTAACTCCCCGTAGGGTTCATGCTCATATTTCTCATACCATTCCATACCAGGTTTCATCATTCAAATTTCCATTCTCAGGTTATACGCATGCAGCTCGTATTTCTATCATTCACGTTTCCATTCTCAGGTTATACTCATGCAGCTCATATTCTAGCATTTAACGTATACAATAGGTAAGGTCACATGTAACTGTTTAACTAGCATAAGCAATTCATATTTCACAGGCAGTTGTTTTCTATCTACTCATTCAAGATTGCAATTCAATCACGCACACAGACATTTCAAGTGTTTCTCGTCCTAGGATTCACGCCACATCCTAGGTTCTAATCATTCATTCCACACATGCATTTAGGTTTATAATTAAATTAGGGGAAGCCACTCTACCAGACAACCAGGAGTATTAGGGGCTCGAACGGCAGGCTCACATGCCTCAGCAAGCCCCGAACCCACAACGGAACGAAGTCCTATAACAAGGAACAATCACAATGGAACACTCAGAACAGTATAGAAAGTCGTCTAACAAGTAGAGGAACTCACGAGGAAAACACCGATATTTTGTTTACGTAAAACAGGCCTCAAACAGACCCTAAACGGGTCAAAAACAGAGTTACTGACTCAAATCAGATGCCTGGCACAATGTCCAGACATCTTAAAAGTGTCCAGGAACGTACCTCAGGCTCTGCGTCGACCTCAAACGTCCAGGACCTCTTCTGG
Organism: Thalassia testudinum; assembly: GCA_037157565.1. Classification (NCBI taxonomy): domain Eukaryota; kingdom Viridiplantae; phylum Streptophyta; class Magnoliopsida; order Alismatales; family Hydrocharitaceae; genus Thalassia; species Thalassia testudinum. The sequence goes on from JAZHRO010000073.1 coordinate 136,451,463, forward strand.
ACCGTCTGAACCCAGCTCCAGACGTCCGGCCACCTTTTCGAACGTTTGGGAGTGCTTTCAGCCATCTGGTGAGCTGCCCAGACATCTGAAATGCGTGGGAGGGCGTGTCCCGCATCTTCTCGAAGCAACCCCTGCACGCGACAGCAAAAACTCCACATTAAGCTACACAAAACGTAGCTGCGGAGCAGCCTGCATGGCCGTATCCGCAAAAGGAAACGCACCTTTGCGAAGATCTGACTTCAGACATCTGGAGTCGCCTCCAGACGTCCACTCCGTTGTCTGGACATCACTCCAAACGTCTGATTCTAGGAAAAACCCAGAACCAGAACCTTCTCCTGTTCGCCCTCGTTGCGCGCAGCTGCGCCTCGCCTCCTCTCCTGCAGCTCCGACTGCAACAATGTCGGGGACGACTCCCCCGATGCTCTCCTCCTCCCGCACGTGTCGCTCTGGCCGTGCGCCCTCCGACGAGCTCCCTCACGAGCTCGCGAGCTCAAGCCCCTCCTCTCCTCATGACAGCTCTCCTCCTCGTCGCTACTCTCGTGCTCTCTCTCGTGCTCACTCCTCCCACTACAGTGGGGAGGAAGGGAAGAGGATGGCTGTGGAGTGGGGAGAACGAGAGAGAAGTGGGGTTTATAAAGAGGTACATTAGGGTTTTCGTGGAGGAGAGAAGAGGGAAGGAGAGAGAAGAAGCGTACTATCTGCGCGCAGCTGCTACACAAAAATTTCGATTTCCAGATGTCTGGGAAGGTGTCCAAACGTCTGACCGATAGTCCAGACATCTTAAAAGGCTCAGGACAGAACGAGCCTTTACACTGCCTTCCTCACAGTGCCACCCGCAGCAGCCTCAACAGCTACAAAGGGCTGGGAAGTCGCCTCCTTGAGCCCTCCTCGCACACATTCCCATTGCCGCTCATGCAAGCTCCTCCAGGCTCCACTGAAGATCCTCCAAGCTTCCGCATGAGCTCCGCTGAAGCTCCTCCGGCCTTGGTCCTCCCTTCACGTTCTTCCTCTCCCTCCCTCTCATTCTCCCTCTCTCACCCTCTCTCTCTTTCTCGCTCTCCCTCCTAACCCTCGCTGCGGCTGCACAGGGATGACGGCTAGAGGTGGCGGTGGCTGGTGATGAGGGGGTGATGGTGGTGAGAAGGGGGGTTTAAATAGAAGGGGATTAGGGTTTTGGGTGAGAGGGTCGCGAGGAGAGAGAACGGTCCGCACGCCACGTGCGTGTGGAGGAAAAGTAGGTTTCAATTTTTCCCACTTTCGGACATTTGGACATATGTCCAAACATCGAGACAGACGTCTGACTGACACTCCAGACATCTTATCCGACTAAAAGGGCACCAGGTCATTTCACCCAGGGTGGGTTTGACCACTCTACGTCAACTCCTGTTGGCCCTCGTGTACGTGGTACCGAGGAGAGCTACTTAGTGTAGGGGGAACTAGTCGACCTAGGGGGCCCGGGGTTAGGACTGGCCACCTTACACCGACTCTTGTTAGGCCCACTAGGCAAACCGGGATAGTCGGACGAGGGTACGCGGACTGTGAGGGGAGAGACCCCTATTTCTGACGGGTGAGAGCCCTGTTTTGAGAGGACAAGGCCCTGTACTGTTCCGTGTTGTACGTTTGGGCATACCTGCTAGCGGAAATGACTAACCGCGTGCCAATGCGAGGTAGCTACCCGTGCGCTTATCATGTTTGCCATAGTCACCGCTACGTCGAGACCGTGACCTCGGGGTAGTAGACCGGGTGTAGGACTACCATGGGGGACTCTCTCGGCCAGGAGAGTGCCACGTGAACATCCTGCATTGCGGGAAAACTACAAGCAAAATTGTTCCCTTAGGGAACAGGAAGATTGAACAATGTCATGGAACCTGATTAAAGTACTCAGATCAGCAACACGTAATAAGATAATTGGAATCAGAAGATAATATTTTAAGCTGCTTGTTTAAATTACATTACATGTTTTAGCCACCACTTTACTCAGCATTAGCTGATTCCAGATGTTATAACCTTGTATAGGTCAAGGATTCTAGCAGCCAAACACTGGCTACTGAGGGCGTTGGGCCCAGTCGAGCCCAGTTGTAGTTTTCCTTCTGCTAGTGTTGTAGTGAGTTCCTATAGTTCATGTTATTCTAGCTATATTTACATCATATGTGTACTAGCTTTTATTATGATGGTTGCACTTGTACCTCTCGTTGATGGCCCATAATATTATCATAATTGCCGTTCTTTTTCTCTATTGTCAGTTTTTATTTTCTGCTTAATTACATTACTTGTATGGTTGTGGAATGAAAGCATATTCGGTTATTTCTCGCTGGACGACTGGGTCTTGGGGTTAGTCGAGACGACCCGTCGTCGGGTTCTGTAAGGAGCTGGGAACGGGCTATGACATAGAGTATTTAAGGCCTATGTTGCTTGGCTTTGGCTTGAAATTCTGATACTATGGACTTATTTACAAGGATAACTGGTTGAGGCACTATTGAAATATTTGGTTAAATTGAATGCTTGGGATGTGCTTTAATTGAAGGGATTAATTGGTGATTTAAATCACCACTTTTTATAGTCCTTTTTATTCTTTTTATCCTACTATTTCTTAAGATACAATTTGGTTGATATTGAATATATTTTTATTGATTTATTACATATTATTGTGCTCTTTGTTTATATCATTGATTAATGTTATGAATTCCACATTTGCTCCCTACGAACAACCTCGATCTCATTTTATGTTTTCGAGCGCACTTTATAAATTTAAATGTTGTAAAGTGATTTTGTTGACTATACTACGACGCACATATTTTATAAATTGACGCAAAACGCACGCAACAGACATCAAAGATCAAAGTACACTGAATCTTGGAGGTGGATTATCGTATCATAGGAGGAGTTCGTTAGATCCTGATGCATCGGCATTGTGGGGGGGTGATACCTTCTCTAGAGGAAGTCCTTAATAGGTGCTTTGATCGAAGTAATCTCTAACCTTTCTTCATTTTGTTTATTTATACTATTGCATATTATTTGTTCTTTATTTTTTTATAGATCTTAGCAAATTATATTTGACTTACTTGATTTAATACCTTTGATTTATACAAAAATGTTGAAAATGTATATATTTTTATTTATTTATTTCCTATATGTATTTTTCACAACACAACTTTGGTAGTTATTTCATAGATGTAGATCAAACTTGTGAACAGTTCAATTAGCAAAGAAATAATAAAATATATGAGTTGTTCCTATCTACCTACAACTCAAGATGGAGGGAACTTGCAAAAAACAATTGAAGGCACGCATCCAACTTGATATGTGCCATGCAAGTAAGTTTCCTCTTTATTTGATGAGTCCTTTATCTTGATACTATTACAAATATTTGCTTTCTTCCAAAGCAGTACCGCTGCTTTTCTAATTTCAGAGTTGAATGTTATATCTAAGTTAGAGGCGAAGGCTTCTTAAGGAGTGTATATATACATCATTGAGATGTTATTGCCTTTTGGTGGAGATTAAATATGTTCACTTGGAGCTAAATAGTAGCTTAAAAAGTTTCTCAATCCAAAAAACTTGGCGAAAGAAAGGACGGATGGCTTGAGTAATTGGAAGTGTGTATATCCCATAGATAAGTTCTTTCTTCCTATTTTAGGTCTAGTTTATTTGGAAGATTAACCCATCTTTTGAGAGATTAACTCATGTTTACTTAACTACTTAACCCCTCATTTGGTAACCTAGGTTTAGCAATTTTAACACGGATTTGTCTAACACCAGTTTCAACTGATGTTAGCCAAACTCATGTTAAAATTCTACACCACTTATGTCTCTGATATCTCTCATGTTTTATATACCTAACATCACTACCAAGTAAACACTATAAGGGTTAACATCACAACTTAACATCAATTCAAGTAAACACAAACCGGTGTTAACACCACATCGCAAGTGAACACAATTACAGGTTAACATCAGTTTCACATTTCTTAACATTATTTTCATAACCCCTCAAAAGGGGGGTTAATCTCCGTTTACTTGACTACTTAACCCCCAATTGGCTAAGCCGGGTTTACCCATTTTAACACGAGTTTGTCTAACACTAGTTTCAATTGATGTTAGTCAAACCCGTGTTAAAATTATACACCACTCGTATGTCTGACATCCCTCATGTTTTATATACTTAACACCACTATCAAGTAAAAATCACAAGGGTTAACACCACAACTTAATACCAATTCAAGTAAACATAAATTGATATTAACACCACTTTGTAAGTAAACATAATTACGGATTAATACTAGTTTCACATTTCTTAACACCACTTTCCTAATCCACTTACATGTCATCAAGTATCTTCCACACAAGATAATGGATCTTCTAGCATCTATATGATGTCATTCCCATCATGTAATGTATTAAGAGTTCCTCTTTACACATCACATTAATTTTTACCCTCTTTGTGCTCCTTTTTAAGGGATTTAGTATATAAATTGTACCCCCATCGTAGGTCATCAACTAGAAAGTTAACAAATCTGCACTTCTAAAGTGATTACATTGTTGTTTTATTTGTCAATTATCACCCATTGAAAGTTAGTATTTTCTAAATTGACTTGCAGTCATGTAACATATATTTATTATCACAGAAAATGCTTGCCTATTTTTGATTATTTTAAACTGCAACGGCTGAGAAGATGAGGAACCGAAAAGAGGAGACATTTTAAGGTCTTCCTAACATATTTACCCAACTTCAAAACTTCCAATGCGTTGAATAAGTTGATCTAGTGGCAAACTTTGAGTTTTTTTTCTATTCATAGAGGTAATTTGAGATTAAATTTTCACTAATGAGTGAAAGGAGCTTGCTCATATTTCACTATTCTCTGGCTCTTGTTCGTTGGTGCCAGATCGAGCGAAAGTTGACTTTAAAATATTTCATTTCTATTTTGCGTTAGGTTTGCTTCTGCTGGTTCTCTTTCGTTCTTTTGAAAAGGGCATATTACATTTGAATGCAATCCTAGGGACATATTTGATTCAACAATGAGATTTCGAAGGATTATACATAAAATTAACATTTTATAAATTAGATGAAGAAATAAGTTATCTATAAATCAAAAGCAATGCATTTAGTTTTTGATATAACAAATGTAATAAATTTATTTTGATTGATACAGCAACCATATATATATATAACTTAGGTCAGTATAAAAAGACTATGCCTTCTGTTCACCTTTTAGCTTAAACCCTAAATAACATGGTTATAAAGTTGAGACCATTTCTAAACCTCATCCTTTACCATTCACTCCTTGTATGATTGAAGCTTGTTTATATTAAGAGTAGATCTTCAATTGCACCCATTCAAGAACAGTTCTTAAAGGCTTCGGCTTCAGTACTTTTATTATTGATAATTCAAGACTTCTTCAACCATACATGAAACACATGCCAAGCTTGGAGAACCCATATGTATCTCTTCCTTCTTAGAGTGATCATGCCCTAAGAATCAAGGAAATCTTGATTCAAGGACTCCAGAAAGAAGGGACTAAGAAGAAGACATCTACAGTGCTAACAACTACTTCTACTGATATAACATCTTAAACCTATGTTCTAATCTCAGTTTTGTACCTTTTCCGATTACTATTTGATTGTTTCTAGTTTAATATGGTTAAGGTGCATGCTTGTTGAGCTTTTCCATAGTCTTGATACTTTTAGCTAGCTAGATGCTAAAACTAACTTAGATTTTATTTGAATTAACCATGCTTGAATATTTAAGATAATTACATTATTGTTCGAATGGTAAAATGGTTTAGCGGCTTTTTAAGATGTTATAATGATGCAGTAGTTCCGAGGAGAATTTAGTACAATATATAGAATGTGAGCCAAAATTTGAATCTTGCAAGCATATAGACATATATATGGATACAAGTCAAAATGAAGATCCACCTAGAGAGGAAGAATGTAGTCACATGAAATTCATTGGTCCAAAATGCGCAATTCCCATTATTTATAATTTTTGAACAATTCTTAGAATTATTTATTCCCATTCAAGGTAAAGTTATTAATCATCATATGAAGGGAATGATTATTAGAAGGAGAATTCATGAAGCACCATCTACACGTTACAAAGTCACATATCATATGGTAACATCGCATTGGGGGAAACAAGCAAACGAAAAACGAAAAATAAAAATAAATAATGCACAAGCTAATTAAACAGAGTCCACGCTGCTTTATATATATAAAAATTGCTGCGACCAAACTCGAATGGGACCTTTTATGTTCTTAAGATTATGCTCCATTCTTGAAGGCAGTGTTGGACGTTTACGGAACTCACGGTTTGCTTAATTAAGCAAATGAGAACATTTTTAAAGGACTTTGCTCATGGTATAAAAAATGGGCCTATGTAACGAGATGTACAGCATTCCGGAGAATCTGTAAGTAGGCATTTTAATCACGTCCTTGACGTTAACATTCACATAGGCACCAGAGATGAACTGTCCAAGAGAACCATTGGTTAATTTGGGAAATTACCAACTAATTAGACGTAAAGGTGGTAAATGTTATCCTTATTTCAAGGACCGCATGGGCAGTGCAGATGGTACCCATGTTCACGCATTTGTTTAAGCTGCTAAACAACCAGCTTTTTGATTTAAAAGAGTTGGAGAACTTTGCTCACAAAACATTCTCGGGATATGTGAACTGGCATATGAGGTTCATACATGTCCCTGCTAGTTGGGAGGATATTGCCCATACTCAATATTGTTTGTAAAAGAATGCTATGAATTAAATAGAAGGTAACTTTTCGACACCTCCTGAAAGTAGTTTCTGTCCTTTTTAAATTCTTTTCTTCTGGGCACTATTGTCATGGCAACTTAGGGTATGTTAACCTAAAATTTTCAAGAAAGTATTTTGTGGTTAATGGTGAATGTTCTAATGGATCAGTAGGATTCAAACGGGTCGAATTTGAATTGGATTTGATTAAAATAAAATCTATATTTATTTATAAAATTTATATTACTAACTTATTCATTTATTCGTCGAGTAGAAAAATTTAAATTTTCCTACATATCCATCAATTCATCAGATACCAATTTATAAATACACCACACAATCAAATCATACCCACAATAAAGTTAAACAAAAAAATAAAATGATAACATGATTCATTACTGATTTGAAACAAAATTAAAATTATGTAATGATCATACCATTCAAACATACATAAAATATATGAGACTTTTATCAATAAAAAGTTAAAAAACATACCATGCATAACGTAAGAGTCAAGAAAATAAATAAGTATGATAGTGTTGCACGTACACCTATGAAATGCTAACATGATTATATTCATTGAAAACATCAACAAAACATATGATACTCACGTGACCTACTTAAATAGAAGTCCCTAACCTACGTATATGGATCGGGTTATCGAGTCCACTTAATTAATGAGTATGGATCCAAACTTGACCTATACCAAAATAGATCAAATTTTACCTATTTTTTTTGGATCAAATGAGTTAGGTTCAAGTCGGGTTAACCGTAGCTCACATCCCTAAAGAGGATTTGTCTCTCCCCATAAAAAAAACACACACACACAATATCATATCCGAGAATTTAAGAAACACCAATTAATAGGGTAGGAGAAAGCTTTCAATAGATTACGTTCAAGTCCACATAACATAATTGGGTGTTGCTTTAGTGTTCTGAAAAGAACGTTGGGGAGTTCTAAAAGAAATCAAACCTTTTCCTTACCCGATATTGTGGGATCCAACAAATTAAGGGGACATTTGAACAAATGATTGAGTGGTGGGGAAATTTTGAGGTAAGCATTTCTGAAGCAACTAGAAAGTAACATACCATCAGTCTTTATTAATCTAGAGCCAGCTTTTTTTATCAATATGCTTTTGATTGTTTACTTTGTTCTTTCTGATCTTTAGAAACATCCTGGAGAAAAAATTATTTAATAAACATATATATATCTGAGCAGAAAAGTTTAAGAATGCACCAGTATTACTTGCAAGCAGAAAAATTGGATGAAATACTCAGCATTTTTGCTACTGGAATATGCAATAAGTTGCGACAATGTTCTTGCACTTTTGGCATCTTCTATGGGATCTAATTCAAACTGCAGATATCATGCACTGAGGATAATCTCGGCACCACCCCAAACTTCCTGGATAAAGATGTATTAGTTTATGCTAATGTTCTCGTTGAAGAGCTCTATATATTCAAGCCAACAACGGCACCACAAGCATCAGATTTGATTAATTCCACCATCAAAAGTGCCAGAAGAAATAGTGGCAAAAAACAAGGGTATGGAATGGAAGTCCTTGTAGTGTCAGTGGATAAGTTGCATTCTTTTCTAACAAGCACGAGAAGGACACAGAGTAAATACTGTTTTGCTCAATGTATTACCCTTTTTCATGGAGCAAGAATTAAAGAGGATTCTCTCATTTGGCTCTTTGCCTTTGATAAGCTATAAATTACAGAAGAAGCTCGATCAGCATTCGTGCAAATTGGCTCGAGGGAGCTTTCACAATGTTTAGCAGGGGATGTGAGAGAAGTCAGAATTAACTTACTTTCAAACCCTTTCCACGGATATAGATCTCTTTTAAAATTATCTATAGGTGAATGTTAATGCGTTATAGCTAGGGATCGATGTTAATTACCTGTGCATAAAGGATGGCTTCTTCTCTTTTTGTTAGTCTTTGTCCAATGGTGGTCTTTGAACATAATATTAATAGATGTAAGAATTTTTGCTCTTATAATTGGACATGATTTCTTGAATCTCTTTGTTGTTGGATTCAAGATATAGATCTCCTTAATGTAATCAACAATAAAATGTTAACATCTTTTAAAGATCCTTATTGCTTTGACATGCCTTTTGTTTATCAAGTTTTGCTACATGATTACAAATTTTCCATATCTTAGTCTGTATTTATCAACGCATCAAGTTTTGGTTAACTGATTTTGATGGATATCAAGGTAATGAATATGTGCTGGAATTGTGGATTATTTTTCAATTTTTTTTCTAATATTGTCTAGTGTGGCTTGTCAAAAAATGATAAATATAAGAAAAATGATGTTTGCCTTTGGACTTAAGTTTTATGTTTGACATCCATTTTATTGTAATTGTACTTTACAACTTCCAAAGGAGGAAAGAGTCAAGTGATTTTTTTTTTTTTTAGTCAAGTGACTTACAAGCCTACTTGAAACAACTTATCAATCACTACTTGAAAAGTCATATTCCTGCAACGATGGAGATTTTCTCAAATGTCGTGCATAAGCCATTTTTTCCTAAATGCAATTGCAGAAGCTTTTCAATCCAAACACCCTCGGCCCATAAGTTGTTGAGGTTGAACCATTGAAAAGAGCTTAAGATATAAGCTTCCCTTTGTAAGGAAAGTTGGATTAAATTTGTCTTAAAGTAGGAATTGTTTTCAAAGGGTTAGGTTGCCTTTGTGGTAACCTATATGGTGGATTTTGTGGTAGGACATTATAGAGTAATCCTAAGATGAGAAGCCTAAGGGATAAGCTAAAAAGAGGAACCAATTTAAACACTTACCTATTGTAATTTGCATGTTTGTGGATGAATGATACAATGACTGTACATTTATTATAAGATATCATTAAGTATAAGAAATATACTTTGCAATATAAAATGTAATGAGAAGTGGGGATCACATCATGTGTCCCCTTAGTATGATCACTCCCTCTACTCGAGTAGGATACATCAACAGAATGCACTGATGCATTTAAAATAACATAAAAAAGGCAACACAAGTATTGTCACGTGACAAAGACCATTACCACTCAAAAAGTCATCACCACTTCTAAACTTATTTTGCATCAGTGCAAAACCAAAAATAACTGATGTGTTTTAATTTAGAACAAAAAATCACATGTGCATTTCCATTCAAAACTAAAAAACACCTTTATATTTCTATTCAAAACTCAACTATATGTTTCCATTCAAAGTAAAAAATCACTAATAATTTCTTCACTCACAAATGGGATGGTTATTTGGGTGAGGTGGGTCTCACCATATGATAATAATTATGTTACTTTTCATGTGTGGAGTTCACTAAATAAATTCACAAATAAAATGCCAACACATATGGTAAAAACTACATTTGTTACATTCATACATTACAAAATGGGTCATTTTTTAAATTTTTATAAATTTCTACTATCAATAAAATGTGGATATTGAAACAAATCATTTGAATTCAGTCAATTCAAGTTGTAAGCAACCTCCTTTGGTGCTACCTTCGAAAAGAGGTATTAGATTCCAATAAAAAATATAATTTAGGCTGTTCTAATTGATTAGGTTAAATATCTCTATCATAAGCATAATTATCTTGATAATAAATATCTTTACTTTTATTTCATAAATATATCATTTTTTGTTGATTGATATAGTGATGATATCGATGCAACTTAAAATAAGATACGGAGATAATTTGATTTTGACTTGTTTTTTCATATTTGAATAATTTAATTTTGCTTTTCTTTTTCATGCTTGAACCTTGAATAATTTGAAGGTCATTTTTAACCTTCTAAGGGGTTCTAAAGGGGAGATGATTAAAAATATGAAATAATAAAAGAAAAAGTTGAATAAAAACATATGATATTGATATCAAATGAATAACAATGATAAAAGTAAGATTAAAATAATCTAAACTCATAATACGAGATTTTATGTGATTATTATCCTCACTCATCCCAATACTACATCACTATTTTAGAAAAGTTATTGTTTATCGAAACAAGTGAGAGGTGCAACATACTCTAAAATTTATCAAAAACTTATTCTACCCACTAATACCAAAGGATTCACTTAAATCATAAACTAATTTCACGACTCATGTTCTTTAAACTAATTAATACCAAAATTTTCAAGCAAATTTCTCAAGCATATTGCAAACGCATAGGAAAGCACCCATCATGTCAAACTTTGTCTTTCTCTATATTAGAATAAGCTCTACCGAATTATCAATTTTGACAATACGCGATGCGCTCACAAACTTTGGGAATGGCAGTAAGTTAAATTTGAATCAAGAAAATCAATCGCTTGTACCCATCCACTTTACCTCTCGGATATATCATCTAAGAGATTGACAATTCAGAATTGTACGAGCTATATGTATTTTAAAAAAAAAAAAAAAAAAATGATACACAACCAAGTAACTTCATTTTTTAAGTCCAAATGCGTATGGAGTGAAATGGATAGAGAGATTGGCAAACTCTTAATGCCAATTTCAAAATCAAGTAAAAAAATCTAAAGCCCACGTAAAAACAAAATAGCGTAACTTTTTACCGAGTTTGATCTAAAAATTGTAGGTAGTAATCGGAAACGCACGAGCGACATCTCTATTACAACTCTACAAAAACAAGTCACCCATGCAACGAGGTGATGGATCATTTCAGGTAAATTCCAAAATAAATCAATCTAAAACATGTGAACTCCATGCACAAACCCACTCACCCGTAATAATAATGTTCCAAAGAATCTAAAGTAGATACTAAGCTTGACCCTCTATGAATCCTTGGACCAACAAGCCAGCAACAAAACATCCTCGCTCACTCACTAACCGAGCATGCTTAAAAAGGCTGGCAGAAGAATAAAGGAACCTTTGCCTTTCTTTCCCCACCACCAACGCTTTCCTCCTCCCTTCTTTTCCGCAACTTTTTTAAAATGGCAGACAGAAGTACACGCCCCCTCCTATCCACACAAGAAGAAGAAGAAGAAGAAGAAGAAGAAGAAGAAGAAGAAGAAAAGCAAAGAAGAAGAAAGAGCACGAAACCAAAGGCACCACTACTGCTACTACTCGAGCTACTACTACTACTACTACTCGACCCTCGAAGCCCATTCCATGTTCCCGGCTGCTTCTCTCTGATCTCGAGGTGACTTTGATCTTCCTCTCCACGTCTCCAATGGCCAACCACCACGCGCCCGACGGCATAGCCGACGACTTCTTCGAGCAGATCTTCTCCTACGGCGGAGCCGAAGGGGCTGCTGCCGCTGCTGCGGCCGCCGGGGGGCCCTCCGGCGGGGGGGACGGGAACTTCGCCGGGATGGTGCTGCAGCTGAGCTCCGGGGAGGGGCAGGTGGGTCCCAGCGGGGGGGACCACATGGTGGGCCCTGGAGGTGGCGGTGGGTTCCTCGCGGGTGGTACTGGTGGTGGTGGTGGTGGTGGTGGGGTGTTCCCACTTGGGTTGAGCCTGGAACAGGGCGGTGGCGGTGGGGTGTATGGGAAGGTGGAGGATGGGACGTCCAGTGGCGGGAAAAGATTCAGGGATGATGTCATCATCGAAGGCGGGAAGAACCCGTCTCTGCCCAAAGCCGTACGTCGTGGCCTCCTTCCTTCCTTCCTTCCTTCCTTCCTTCCTTCTGTTGCAGCTTATTCATTTATGTTCAATAAAATTAAGTTTCGTTCTGGAAAGGGTTCTTCTGACGTTAGTTAATTTGTTTGGGCTTTCTGATGATGAGTTAAGAGGCTTTCTTCTCTTTTCCTTGAGCAAACAGGAAGTTACCAGCTTGTTCCCGGCGTTCGGCCACGTACAGACCCATCAAATCCGCCCGAATCCTCCTCCCCCGCAGGTATGCCTATCAATTTTGCCTCCTCGTTTCAATTTGCAACCCACTATTTGCCTTTTCTTAACCACTTTTTGCCCCGCCGCCCCACCGGTGACATTTAAAGATCAGGAGCTGCTAAATACCATCGTTGTAATTTCTCTCGGGAGGAGGGGGAGCGCGTGAACTTTTTTGTGTTGACGTACATTTACGCATTTGGTTTTCGTCCATTAGGTACAAGCTTTCCATGCGCAGGCGACACAGCAACCCCCGGCTCCAAGGCCCAGGGTGCGTGCTAGGAGGGGTCAGGCCACTGATCCTCACAGCATCGCCGAACGGGTACGAACTAAATCATGCTGATTGAGCCGATGCATAATCCTGGTTAGAAGAAACCTGGGTGAGAGATATATGCTGAATATTTGTGATTATGGAAACGACCAAATAGGAGTGCAGCGTAGTAATAGAAATGCTCTCTTTATGTTGGTTTTCTCTATAGCAAACCTCTTGTTCCTCAAACATTGAAATTGTCAAGTAATGTCCGGTTTATTAGGGTGCGCTGTTACCTCAGTTAAAATATGACCTTTGAAGCCTTTTTATTCTTTATGGGGGGAATGACACGGTAAGGCATGGGTAACTGGTGCAATGCCTCGTAAGCAAATTATCGCCTCTGAATCTTGAAATAATTGCCAGAGTGGTAAGTAATTGAAAATGTGGAAATTCTTTGATTCTCATGCTTCATGAGAGCATTCTAACTAGTTGATTCCTAAATTTTCCCCGGTGATCAGTTTACTTTGAAGTTGTAGCACTGACGGAAACTTCATCGGTCTGAATTTTTCTTAGTCTTCTGTTTTTTAGCTGGCTTTTTTTCGAATCATTTTTCTTGCTGAGGAATATGAATTATATCCCAAGTCTAAGGCAGTAAGATATCTGTTATGGCTACTCAAATCGGTACCTTTTGAGAAATTTCTTGTTTGCAATTGCTACGTGCACAGTTGCGGAGAGAGAGAATAGCAGAAAGGATAAGGGCTTTGCAAGATTTGGTACCGAATACGAATAAGGTCAGTTCTTTTCTAGTCTCAGGCAGTTTGTTTAAAGTGATTTGTGCATGTTTTTTAAGATTGAACCTATTCTGTTAGTTATGGTTGCATCTGTCTTCTACATCCCAAAAGAGGCAGAAGTTTGTCATTAATGGTTGTCCTACATAAGTAAAATGGATGTAAGGTGGTAATCACTAGTGTACTAGCTTGCATTCTGCACTGCAGAAAATGTAATTTTACACTAGCAACGATAATTTTTTTAAGGTGCTTTATTGTATCTGCTTCGTAGTTTATTGTGCATGTGTTGTGATGACTTGATCCTGATGTATGCCATGTTGTTTTTCCTTTGTCATTTGTGACCGTTAATAAAGAGTGTGAAGGTGGATCACTGGATCAACTTGTTGTCCACAAACAGAAAGAGTATTACTAAATTTACATGTATGTCCAGTTGTCAAAATGGAAAGCATACATGGAAGTGTACCGTAACCAACAAATTTATTTTCTCAACATTCCCTCTGAAGTTGGAGCAAAGATTTGTCAACAGCAATGATGAGTTTAAGTTGGAGCACAGATATCTAATGTTTGTCAACTATGATGTCTGAACCTCTAGTGATGCTTGGTGTAGACATCGACAAGCTTCTTAGGAATAGAAATCTGTAAAGATGTGGCAAGCATCATGAATAGTGTGGCAATCAACTTCTCCGAGCTTTCTTTGTTCATTCAGTGCTGGTGATAATTGGCAACTTTACTTAAACAAAATGTTGCTATATGTATGCCAAGTGAATCCCCTTCAATAAAGACCACACTCACAATGACTCACAAGTGGCATAACGTGACTCTTTCCTTGGATTTTGCACTGGAATGTGATACCGCTGCATTTTATTCAGCATTTGGAGCAGATGACTGATATGCTGCCTCAAGAAACAAGGTTTCCAATGTGAAGATATATGTAGTTGAGTACTTTCGTGATGGAACATAGTCTGCAATGGAACAAGCAGGGAGACTTCAAAATCTCCATTGTTCTAGAATGACAACCTCTTCATAAATGATGCTTCGTCTATTTCAGCAATCTCAATGCATTCCAACAGACCTATTTAGGATGTTCATGGGTATACAGTAAGATTAAAGATGGCCATGCTTAGCATATATGCTGGCCTGCAACCCACCATCCTAATCTCTTCCTGAAGATAGAGAATGCAATTCCTTTTGTGATAAGGCAGACAATCCACTTTCAAGGAAAAAAAAAAGGACAGCTCCAACACTTGAGGCAACATTGATCCCAAGGAAATATGGCAGCATTGCAGGTTCTTCGGCAAAAATCTTATTTTGTAATAATTGGCTAGTTGCTTGACTTCCTCGTCACTTCATGTCAAGATTATCTCATCCGCCTGAACTAGGTCATGTTTGGTACATTGGAATGGCATAAAGGTTGGAAACGAAATGAAGTAGGAATGAAATCATATTTCCATTCCATTCCTTTGTTTTGTTTGGAATAACTCCGGAAAGTAATGAACAAAGAAAGTAAAATGAAGTTGAATTACAAAAGTATGCTTATACGTATATGCATGTTTATAAATATTTTGAGACATATATGTAGTTTATGATAATCATGGTTTAAACTAATTATAAATATATATTTATTAATATGAGAATATGGGGAATTAAACTAATTGTTTTGCATCATTACTTATCGGTGGTATAGATTTTTCTATCACATTTTAGAATGAACTAAAAAGGTTAATCATAAAAATATGGTAATATGCATAAGTGATATTAGTTTATTTAATTTATCAAGTCGAAGTGGCATATATTAATGTATATTATAATAATATGTTTTTACGTAATATTCTTACTTGATAAATAGAGTGGCACTTTAGTCACTTCCCCTTCCACCAAGGAAAATAATTGGGATTCTCTAGCCTCTTCAGAGGAATCTCATTTCCTTGAGAGGAGGGAATTGCACTTCCCAATGGAATCCCAATTTCAACTCCATGGCATTCTCCAAGCAAAGGAAAGGAGTGGAAGAGGGAATCGGGTTTCCTTTCTCTCTTCAATTCCCTCATACCAAACATAAGTGTAACTTATGTTGTTTTTTGTAAAAAAACAATAACATTGCTAAAGAAATATTCAAGACCAAAAGATTCCACCATTTTGATAAAGTTACTAAATCTAGTGCGTGGACTCTACCTTATCTATAAATTGCTTTATTGAACATATTGACCTTATGCAAATCTCCCCAATGATAAATCCTAGTGATGGTTTGTTCCATATAGATCTTTCTTGACAAAACACTAAGGCTCTATTTGTTTAGCGGAATTGATTTAGCGGGATAGAATTTTATGGGAGAGGGATTGTGTTCCGATTGTGGGATTGCAGGGTTTTGGTGTTTGTTTTTTATAGGTGGCAACCCCGAGAATAAAACAAGTAATACCTCATTTGGTATAGTTGGGGCGTTTGGCATCTTTAGAGACTCAATCGGTAGATTTTCAAAATCCACCGGTACATTCTGAAGACTAAATCCACTAGTAGATTCTGAAGACTACACTAGTGGATTATGAGAATTCACTGCTGGATTCTCAGACTCCACTCGTGGATTCTGAAGACTCCATCGATGGATTATTAGACTCCACCAATGGATTCTCAGTCTCAATGGGAATACACTGATGGTTTAGCTTTTAAAATTGGAGAACCATACCTCTCATAGATATACTAGTGTTGCATGTCTATATCCATAGAAACAACCTAAGCAGCATTTCTGCTATGATTGACATCTAGAAAAATAGGAATCACGTTCTTGTATTCAGACACTGAGATACAAGATCTCAATATCTTTTTCTTTTTCTTTCCCACGTTTATTCTCTCATCCAGAACTCGAGGAAAACATAAGCTGGTAGTTGAAGATTCTATTGTTAAACAATTAAAATGAGATATTGTACACAACGAAGTGATGTGGAGGAAACTAGTTGAAGGATTAATTGGGAGATATGGATACCACCAGCATGGGATTGCGTGCAGGGTTAGACCATCCCATCCTTCCCCTAGAATTAGATGATACCGAGATAGTGGCCTTTAACCCGGTATTATCCTATGCCATGATCAAGTCTCCCAACGGGGGACAAGCGTCCCAATCCCACAAAACAAACATTACCTAAAGAGAAATGCCTTATTTAGAAACTTAGAAGTCTGAAACAAGGTCACCATAAGGTTTGCACCAACAATGCAAGACAATCACATGGTAGAGATGATCAAAGATGTGAATTGCATTGATCCAAAATACTAATTACCTGCCTGGCTGTGGGCAAGCGGAAGCCAACATTGACCATGGCATTGAAGATGCCTGTTTGAACCTTCAATTTTACCTGCGGTGCTGTTGTATGCAGGGGTTGCGACTCTATAGACTCCAAACCAGTAAAAACTAAAAATAAAAACCAATTAATGACCAAGAGAGGCTGAAGCACTTGATAGAATCCAACTTATCCCACTAGGTCAAAGTTTGGAAGGTAGTTTATTAATTCCCATATACCCTCAATCTTTAGCTCAGTCACCTCTCTAATAGCATATTTACATCAGCCACTCAAAATTTTCATAGTAGTCTAGTAGTCATCAGACGTTTGTTGAGGAAATTGACGATGTGCACCAGGGGTTATGTTGCATCTGGCAGCGGATATATTGGCTGGATGGCCAACATGGAATAAGTAGGATCCATTTGGTTATAATACATCCTAACTAATGAAGTTGGAATATCATGGTGAATGACCATCCAAGGGCTGGTTACCTCCCAATGTAAAGTTCTACATGTCACATACAAGGATATCCTTCCTTATCTACCTATACATCAATGTAGCACCGGAATATCACATTAGAGATTAACCTCCTAGCTATCTCTCATCCATCAACCTCTCGTGCATAACTCCAATCCTGACCCACATATAACCCTAGAGTAGATGGGTGATTGAATTACATAATTCTCATGGCCTCCCCCAAGCTAGAGCATCTAATAATAGGTTTATGACACAAAAAAGAGAAATCAACGCCCCTCATATGGTGGGAGATTCGATGCCCCAAAAATAGTTCATTTAGGAGGCATGTCGAGGGCATGCTAGAGGCACATCGACGCATGTCAAAAAAAAAATGATAGGACTAGTCAAAATGATTAGAATTTTAAAAATAACTATTTAGATGGATAAATCTTTTCATTTAAGTCCTAAACCCTATCTTATACTTCCTATTTAAATGGATAACTATTTTTAAAATTAAGGACTACAAGAAAAAAGTGCTAATGCTAATTCAAAAGGGCATATATTGGTGATATATTGTTGATATTATGGAGTTTTGAGGAAATTATTAAAAATAACTTAAAATGGTAAAAATGTTACAATATGAAAAAAAAGCATAGGCTCTAGAAGACCAAAATCATGGTTTGAGGAGCCTCCTACAGTATGGATCATCGATATCTTTCAAGTTGGCGATATACAATACATAACTCGTGCAATAGTAGCAGCAGTGTAGTGCAACAAAGGCCAACAGTAGCAATGGTGTGCGGCATGCATTACACGCGCGTGACTTAGCAACAGGCAACAATGCAAACGGACATACTATCAGCATGCCGAAAATTTTGGTGGCATGCCGCCGGCGTGCCAGACATCCTTACATTTTGATTAGTATGTCGTGTCGATATGGCATCTCGTCAAAAATTATCGTTTCGCCAACATGCCGATGGCATTTAATCACTGGTAGATAGAGTACAAGCACACGTGCTAGTAAGTTGGTAGATTGACAAAAGGAATCAATGGATGACCAAGGAATGTCATGAGGCCAAGAGCTAAAGTAGGAGTTGATGGTAAAAAAGTGAATGAGTGGAAAAAAAACTGGAGATGTGGAAACTCGAGTTGTCTGTTGGTGGGATACAAAGTCATAAGTTCTGCTTTTAAGTTGGAGATGCAAGCCAGTGTGCCCTTTGGAGATTGTGACAATCCTCATTTTGGTTATCCTGTATAGATATCTCCCACATAGAGATTTTTTTGCTGATTTTCTGTCCTCAAGAGCTCCAGGGAGCCAGACAGATAAATGCAGGAAGGAATCAATGACATCTATGCAGTTGAATGGAAAAGTGCTCTTTTCGGGGGAAAAAAAAAGATTGAATGATAATACATGATCTCTGAAAAATTCCAGGCGACACAGAACATATGTGAAATATTCTTTGAGATAGAATCTAATTTTTACAGTTTTGGGTTTTCCTAAAATTGAACTTTTCTTTTTGAAAAAGTTCTAAAATTGAAATTTCATAAATCACAAACTAGACCACGCACGAGCATTAGGAGGAACTCCGCACAGAGAGACCTTGTTAATAGATCAACTGCAATAGATCATATGATAGGAGTAGTCTATATGAGGGTTGAGGATTACAAATTCTTAGAATAGGTTGCATTTTAATTAGTTGTCTTGCATGCAAATTGACCTTTAATGCAGAAATTGCAAGTCTCATCTTTTCTCATGAGACTTTGACTTAGTCACAGGTCTTGAGAATTCTATTAGAAGTTAATAATCATACTCAAACTCTATAGCATAAATCAGGGACAAGTTTAACAGTAACACTGAATCACTGATACTTCCATAGTTCTCCTTGGCTGTAACTTATGATAAATAAAACTAGTTATGGCACTGTTCTTTCTATACTGGCTCTTAAAACCCACAATGCCAACAGAAAGTACCTATTTTTGTGCTGCTTTTATAAGAGAATCATGAGAGGGTTCTTGCTTGTGGGATTGTTGCTCCATCGATAGAGAAGCTATGGGCAAAGGTTACATGGAGACCTAGCGAAGGAATAGAAATGTAGAAGAGCACATATGCAATTTGTTGTTATGAAATCTGTTTCTGCGACGTCGACTTCCTGTTCCAACATATTTATATTTTGTAAACTATATCATTTTTGTAATCATTCATGTCCTACATTTTTCAATGCAGACTGATAGAGCAGCTATGCTAGACGAAATTGTGGATTATGTCAAGTTTCTGAAACTGCAAGTCAAGGTGCATTACATGTCCCTCATATTTCAGTAGCCTATTCAATATTTATTTTTTTAATTCCAGTTGGCATGAGTTTAAAGAAACTGCTGAATCATATGTAAAAACTCGAGGTATTAACTTGGGATGAAGGCCTGTAAATGAATCAAATCAGTGGCTTATCAGCAATGTTTAAAATGAAGTATTTTAAAAGAATTTTGTGGGTATCTATGTTGAATTCTGTGGAACAAATTAGTTCTTTGAATAAAGTAAACCAATGATTGTAGAAGCAAAGCCTCTTGCACTTAGTGATGCGGAAAATTGTTTGCCTTTTGAGTAAGACATAGACCACCAAAGAGTGCCTCACTGATACTCCTACACTATGCATGGATATACCATATTCAGCAATCTAGCTTTTGTAATAACAAAATTTATTCTCAAAAAATATTCCATGATTTCATGTGAGGATCTAACCATGGAGATAGTGAATATGTCACTGGATAATCCAAATGGCATGAAGCAATCCATGTAGCCAAACACAATGGGATAAAAGGCTTGGTTGCAGTGTCTCTTTGGTGGTCACTTTTCTTGGGACTTAATGATGAGTTTGGAAGAAATAATGATTTGTCTTATTGAAAATAAAATCTCCCTGTCCTCTTTCTACAGAGTTAGGGTGAAAGAATTACTTAGTCCTAACAAAAATAGAAAATAACTAGTACTCCCAACCCTAATTTAAAACAAACATATAACTAACTAAATCCTGTAATACTCCTTCCTAAGTTGGAGCATGCAATGCCTAACTTGCATGAGCTATAGCAAAACTAGCATTCCCCCTTAAGGACATAATCACCAAGCTGGAGCAGGCAGGCAAAACGTTAAGTAGGCAGGAGATAGCAGTCAGCAAGCAGGAGGTAGCTGGGGCCTAGCCACAACGAAACACCCTTAAGGTGCAAAAATCGACAAGGTAATAGTCGAGAGTCAGAAGTAGATAAGTGTTGGAGAATTTGGAAAATAGTTTTTATTGAATGAGATATTGATTGAAAAGAGAAATCCCTAACCCCTTTTTACATAGGGGATTGCAATAATAATCCTAATCCTACTAATTAATTTGGAAACAAACTTGGTCAAATTAAATCCTAATCAAAATAGAAAGAGATAAAACAAAACAATTCTGCCTAATTTAACTAATCCTAAAATATCTATTTCCTGATTCTCTGATACTCCCCCCCCCAAGTTGAAGCGTACATCGAACTTTCTGGAGGTACAACAAAATGAGAATTCTCCCCTAATGTAGACGTTCAAAGGAGTAGGAAGTAGTACAGATTGTAGTAGCGGCAATCGCTGTAGAATATTAGACATTATGATAGAGCAACAATAGGATATAATGACCATAGTAGTAGTAGTGGTGGTAGTAGTAGCGGCCAAAGACAATAGGAGTAGGGTTGTAGTAGAAGTAACAGCCATATAATGGCCATAGTAGTGGCTATACACCAGGTAACATTTCCAAGTATGTAGTAGTAGAGGTTAGAGAGCCTTACTCAAAGTCCCCACCAGCCATCAACTTCAGCTAAGATGCCATATGCTGGCTCAGAAGTCTCAACACGTTGGTCTGGAGAAGCAATAGCAGCTACAACCATGGCAACAATAGAGATTTCACTCCTTAAGAGAGAATGCAAATGGATCAGTAGCATAGGGGGTTCAGAACCTAGCATTAAGCTACCTGGATTCCAAGTCTTGCATGTTGAACCCACAACTTAGGCCTCGTGTTGAGAGTACTTGAACTCGTTGACGGGCACGATTGGTCATGAATCCGGTTGGAGCTCCAAGTCCCTAATTTTGCCTAGGAAGGGTTGGATCGAAGCTACAAGGAAGAGCAGGAGGATGATTACCACAAGAAGATGAGTACAAGGCGTTATGGTCTTGGCCTTAGTCGTAGTGCACGATGACCCTGAAGTTGACACCATGATTTGCAAAGTTGATCACACGATTGTGACATGCACAAGTGTGCATGAAAGCACAACAAGAACACATGAGGCGTGCACGTAATAGGTGCACAACAGCGCAATGGTGCATGTAGTGCACAATAAAGCAACACGTGGTGCATGCAAGATCAATTTAGATTGTGCACAAGTGCGCGTGGGGCTGATACTTGTGAGGATAGGGCAAGGGCATGCATGGCTTGCACGCAGAAAGTCGTAGGTCGTTGTTTGCGCACGAAGAAGGCAGATCGCGCGCAAGTGCACGCATGGACTGGGCAGTGCACATGTAGCTTGCATGCAAATTAGTGAACCCATGCACAATGGCGTGGTGGGTAGGCAAACGCCACACGCAGTAGTGTGTGTTATATTAGAGACCTTGCGCGGTAACACATTAGGGCAGATAGACCTGCCCATGTGTGTGCTATGGGCACAGAGAAGTGTGGCGATGGTTGCGTGTAGAGGAGAGCATGTGGAGGAGACCACGCATAGGAGAGAGGGTTGACAGTCCGAGGGAATTTCCTAGGACGATTCTTGCTTTGATACCATGTTAAAGAATTTGGGAAATAGTTTTTAGTTTTTATTAAATAAGAGATTGATTGAAAAGAGAAATCCCTAACCCCTTTTTATATAGAGAGGGGATTACAATAACAATCCTAATCCTAGTAACTAATTTGGAAACAAACTCAATTAAATCAAATCCTAATCAAAATTGAAAGAGGTAAAATAAAACAACTTTGCCAAATTTAACTAATCCTAAAATACTTCTTTCCTAATTCTCTAACAATGAGCATAGTACTCAATTCCTCCACTAGTCATCATCGGCATTGACATCCAGAAGCTGGAGCAAGGTAGGCGACGAATCTCGATGCAACATCAACAATAGTAGCAGGGGATGGCTCACTTCATCAATAGAGTCCATAGTTCCCATTGAAAAAGAAATATCCAATTTTCAATGCCCTTAGGAGAAGATTGTCACGCTTCACAAGATCATGTATGGGCTTGCGTGGTGTCTTTCGAGTAGGGGCAAGGTCTTGCCTTGCATGTGCGACAGCAAAACCCATGCACATGGTGGTGGCGCACGTGGGAACGAGGAGGCCGACGCTAGTCCCTTCCCCCACATCACACACACAAGCAAAGAGGGAAGGAGGTTGTGGTGATAGCCCCTAGCACGTGCATGTAGAGAGAGAGAGAGAGAGAGGGCAGCAGTGGCCCATTCTCCTCTACACAGCAGGCACAAGAGGAAGATAGAAAGGAGGGTGGCGGCAAGCAAGGTTCGAAATGGCGATTTTGACGCCGTACCGATAAAATTATAGGTATGCATTTCATGGGCATGCCGAAGGTATGCCGTGGAAATGCCCGTTTTTCGATGGCAGATTTCGACAATTTCGACGGCCCGAAAAAATGACATTTCGAGGCACGTCAAGGGCATGCCGATGCATGCCGATAGAAATGATTAAGATTTTAAAGACAACTAAATCAAGATGGTTTTTTTAGATTAGAAATATATCTACAGGTTATTTTAGCCTGTGTGAAAAAAAATCAACGTGTGTGTATGTGTGTCCCTTCCCAGCGCCTGTGTGTCTCTAGCCGTGCCCCCATTCCCAGCGTTACCCTTTTCAAAATTCCCTCCACTCAGCCCATTTTCAAAATCGAAATTCCCTCTGGTCCGGTCCGGTCCCCTTCCAGCATCCCGCTCAGGCTTTTCAAATTTCCCGCCGATTCCATTCCCCACTCAGCCACCGTTGGCATGCTGCCGTTTCGTCGGTAACTGTCGGCATGCGGGCGAAATCCTCGGCATGCCGACGGTTTCCCTGCAAACCGACACTATCTTTGTGTTGATATGCCCTCTCTCCAAAAACCCCCTTACTGACGGCATGCCGCCGGCATGCCGTCGGCATTTAAATCACAGGCGGCAAGACAGGTATTGAGCATGAGCAGACTAGGTGGAGCAGACTTAGGAAAATGTGGTTAGCACATAAATCGTTGCTTCTGTGAAACTCTTCTGAAAAGGGGGTTGAACTGTAATGGGCCTAAGTTTATAAATATAAAAGATCATATAATTACAAGGTTACAAGGTCTCATGATCGTTAACAATGATACTTTTTATTAGTTGCATTCATTGTGCTACTTCCAATTTCTTGACAGGTATTGAGCATGAGCAGACTAGGTGGAGCTGGTGCTGTTGCTCAACTTGTAGCCGACATTCCATTGTCTTCTGTTGAGGTAAAGTTCAAAACCTGGGTACCAATCTGCTCTCCCCATAGAATCTGAGATGCACAAGGGACAGTTCTCTTTTGGACTCCTATTTCTGTAGGCTAAAAAAATAATTTGTTGGTATGTTGCTAGTAATTAGAGTCCAGATTTATGAAACATCAGCACCTTAACCAACCAAAGTTCTTTTATTTTGCTTGCGCCTCTGAACTTTAAAAGCAGCCTGTAATTCTCTTGTACCAAAATGATGGTAACAAGCCTGTCTATAGTTTGAAATGCTACGCTAGTTGAGTCACCTAGATTGTATTCGGTAAGTCATATAGGTTCTCTGGTAGTGGAATATCCCCCTCAAGGGGGATGACCACGACGGCATTGTGGGGCTCCTCAGAAAAAAGAAAAAAAAGAAGGAAGTTGATGGGGCTCGAAATGTGGTGACAGTCCAATGCATCCATTCTCCTCGGCTTGGCTATCACATCCAACCCACTGTTCATTCGATTGATTGCTCAACCAAATGTCAAATTTAATAATATCCACTTACAAACAACATTTATCACATTCAGCTCACTCATCCTACCACCTTACCAAACATCCAATTAAATATTTTCCCCTTAAAATGCATCGATCTACCTTTTCAAAAAAACAAAAAGTGTTGATCTATCCATCACATCCAATTCCTACTCATCCCACCATTCAGCAAACACCTTTTCTTTATTTATTCTACCAAGTTATCCAACGTATATAGCAAGCATGACCCTAGAAATGAGCTTTTCCACTTTATTTGTCATTCCAAATTCTATCGAATTTTCCTGCAATGTCTTGCTCTAAGCTTCATATCTGCCTCTTTTCAACTGATTAAGCATCTATTGCATGGACTTTTTGCCAACTATGGTGTAGCATTTTCTGAATATCTAGGTCCTTTCTTGACGCTTGAGCACCCATGAAAGATGCAAAAAAAAATTACATAAAAGGTTTCCAACTGTAGGATTGTTCCTATAAATGATCCTGATCTTTTAAAGTGCTCCCATTTTCTACTTTGTTTCAGAAAGTGGATCTCACCATAATGGAGCCATCAATAATAGCACGCAGTCGTGTGAATTCACGTGCAAGGTTAGGGGTCCTAATATAGCACTGGGATAGAAATACCCCTTTGGCATGTCTTGACTTCTATTTTCTCTCTTCCTACCACGAGCCCTACATAGACACCCCACTCCATTTTAACTATGAACCTTTGCCTCTGCCTTTTTTTTTTTTTTTGGGAAAGGCCTTTGGCTTTGCATTTGCAGACATTGTCCTAGCAAATTGGAGCATTTGTAATGAACAGGTGTAGCAGCATAGCATGTGGAGGCTCCCTTTGAGTCATGGATTGGTGAGGCAATATAGGTTAGTGATCCATGTTTCTTGGGGTGGAGAATCAACAAGTTATGTTGTTCCTTGAGATAATGTTTGGCAGTGGCTACACCTGAGTTTATGTGTAGCACCTTAGCATGTGGAGGCTCCCTTTAACTCATGGATTGGCAAAGTGATATGGGTTAGTGAGCCACGTTCTTCGAGTGGAGAACCAACAAGTTAGATTGTTCCTTGAGATAATGTTTAGCAGCAGGATAAATTGTAAGCTGGATAAGTTGTTTTTAAAAAGATGGAATAAGTGGATAATAGTTGTTTGGTTGGGTGGTAAGTATTGAGTTGGATGTGATAGGTGAATAGATGTGCTATAAGTTAGAAATATCTAATTTGAGTTTAGTTGAGTTGTGATACAAATAATAGGTTTGATGTTTCCTCATAAACTATGACATAAACTTATCCTCCATCTGTATGTCATGGACATTATAGTGGATATCTCACAAAGGTAGGATAAACTGCTGCCAAATGCTACGAGGGAACAGACAGTAGTGATTTCCATCAAATGCCTGGAAATTAGTGTTCTTAGCTGCCTTTATTATGCTTGAGAGATTAGGATTCAGAGGGTTTTTTTTTTTCTTGTAAATGGGGGAACAAACCCATATCTGAGGATCTATTTCAGAAAATACTCAAAGAAAAAGGTATGGATGAACATGTTCAAAATATGGAAGAATTTGCATAGACGGATGCTTATTCCCTTCAACTATTTACAAACAGTTTTAAATCTGTATGGAAATATACTTCAGCTGTCGGTCCTCCTTGTATTTCCATTCGATTTTTGATGTTTTGCCTCAGCTATCATCACAATTATCATGATGTGGAATTTACTTGCCCAGGGGCATATTTGTTTTCCATTTCCTACGAACAGGGAACGGCAACTGATGGGGGAAACAATCAGCAAATCTGGGAAAAGTGGTCAACAGATGGCACTGAACAGCAAGTAGCAAAGCTCATGGAGGAAGACGTTGGAGCTGCCATGCAGTTCCTCCAATCGAAGGCTCTCTGTATCATGCCCATTTCCCTTGCTACCACCATATACAATACACCACACCAGATAGAAGCCCCATCGCTCATAAAGCCGGAATCGAATGCTCCTTCATAGACTAAGCTCATAGGTCGCACACGCCCATCGATGGCTCCCCACCCACAGTTTCCACTGGTTTGAAAACAAAGCCAGGCTCCCCATCCTTTTCCCAAATAGATTCTGCACATCCCTATCGGGCGCACTTACAAGATGCCAGCATATCTTTCACATCTCTCCTGAGCATCCCCACCCTCGCTGGTGCCATCTGTCCGCATCTTTCTCACATCCTTTTTCACGCTTTGCTTTTGCGAAAGGTAGTCTGATGTTGTTGGTGACAATCAAAGGTCACTCTAATGTTCTCTGATTGCAGGCAAGATCCTCAAAGGTGCTTTTCTTTTCTGATGGTGGGAGTTGCAGTGCATTATCCGAACACCTGGTAGTGGGTCTCTTCTTTTTCCATGGCAGTGGATTGTGGGATCATTGTCAAAAGAGTGGATGGGTATGTATGTTGTACCTGTTTAGGTTGCGAAAAGGATGGAATGGAGGATGACGATTGCCTCTTTCCTTTTTTTAGTATTGATAAGGGAAATTTGAGTCAAAAGGGACTTATTTTGTGCTTGGTGCTTGGTGACTGCATTTTTCTTTTTACTTGCATATGGACTCCATTCTTAGATGTTGAACATGATGACTGCCATATCTCTCATATTTTCTTCTAGAGTTAAAGGCAACGAAAATATCGTTTAAGCTTGAGATCTAATCCCTTAATTGACTGAGTTTATGATATAGCCCTTCTGTTTCATTTTTCGAAAAGCTCGTAACGCCGTTGCTGAAAGAAATTAAAGTTTTACAGCAAATGTTTAACAGCCTCTGTAATAGACAAAGGAACATAACCATGAGGCCAACACCCAAACAGATTTTTAGATTAACAGAGTTTTGCAATAGTATGCACCAATGAGTTATCGACCCTATCCACATAGCAACATTGTGCATCCTCTAAATATCTAAGCTCAAGTGAACATCTCTTTATAATGTTGCTGGTGTTCTATGGAACATCTTCAAGCTGATCACTTATCCCTTTGACTATATGTAACAAATCCATTGCTTTGCATCAAATGATCTTTTAATTGTACAAAAGTTTCAACTGCAATTTGCAAAGCAAGGCCTTTAGCTTGAAGGGGATTTGTACTATTAAACTTACAAGATGTAACCCCGACGATCTGGTTTTCAATCAAGCAAACTTCAGCACCGACATATTCAGCTATAGCAGCATCAGAATAGACCTTAATCTTAAAAGCATGGATATAATCTGACCTATCATAGAATGGATTGGGTTTTGAAGATTCCTCTTCTTCAAAGGTAAAGTTAACAATTGGACATGGGGCAATTATGTAAGAAAATGTGGAGCATGGAAGGAGAGATGGGGATGGTGATAACACTTGAATGATGATATAGTAATGACAGGTGACAACAAGCATTGTAGGAGCAGAATCAGAGAGTAAATAGAACTTACTCAACAAATATTAGAAAAATAAGTGCTTTGACCATTCAACGAATCATAAGACTTGTTGAAGACTAAAGAAGGTCTGTCAATGAAATTTTACCTCAGGGATGGGATAGTCACACTAATATGGTTTTAGTGCTCTATTTTGTATAGCAGTTGCACACTTCTATAATTTTAGTGGTCTGTTTTGTATAGCAGTTGAATTCACTTTACTATGCTTTTTAATTGCACAAGACCTTTTAGGTACAAGAGACCCATTCCCTTCAATGAGTTGGTGCAAACACCTTTCTCGATTTAGCATTAAGTGATAAATTCTTGTAGCAACACATGTTTATATCTCATGTAAATGTGCCTACTTGAAAATCCGGTAGCATGTTTTCTCAAACAAATCAATGAATACCCCCAATCATTCAAGAATTTCAGGTGATTCATAAGATCATACATCCCTGCATTTGAACATTTAATTATCCCTCATCATAAATAATAGAACAGTATTTATAAATCTCAAGTTAATTGTTCAAAAAACGTCACAAATCAAATGGAAGTAAACGCCACCCCCCCCCCCCACCGCCACTCAACAATTTTGCATCCGTTGCTTCACAAACAGTTACATATAGCACATCTCAAACATCATGCATGCAAGGAATGACATCATGACGATTGTCATGAAAAGTACTTCCATTAAGAGTTCGCTGGAACATCACAAAAAGTATGCCATATAGACTTAACATAACTAGATTAGAATCTTGCAAGACACATGCATCCTATAAACTAAAGGAGAAACTGATAAATAACTAGGTCAAGCATCAAGGCTAGAGTAAATGATGCATGTAAAGTTTAGGCCATTCTCAAAAAGGATGGTAAACTACTGGCAGGAATAATCACCTTCAATTGCCAAAATCATGCTTCGTCCATGGTCCAAAGCATATTAATGAAAGGTGATCACAAAGATACAAAGATAAAATTAGAATCAAGTAAGACACGATGATAACCTTGATCATGTTTATCTTAAGAACAGTTTAACTAACTAAACTATCAAAAGTGTGTGCAGGTGAATCCAAAGATCTAATTGTAGTAGGATCAATGAGAAAATTTGCTTGATGAGTCACGTTTTGGATGCTTCTCTTTTCTCGTGTCACACCTATAATAACAATCTTTTGTCACATGACTATTCGTGCCATATATGTAGCACATCCTTGTTGCGTAAATATTGCTCTTGGAAATGCATGTTACCCATTTGATTATGATTATTCTTTTTGAAATTCCTAGATGGTTGGAAGCTTACGAAAAAACCTAGGTTGATTGGACTATATAAAATAAGAAGCATATTGGATTTCAAATTTGGAACTTTGCTTTTGTGACCTATGATTTTCTTCTACGTAAATAAAAACAAAGATATCGTCAAGAGAAATTGGACCTTTGTTACGATGAAGAGCCTTACGAAAACAAGCGTAGGTAGGAGGTAGTTACTCATGATGCATGGCAAATACAAGAGTAAAAACATTAACGATGAGTCCTTTAATCTTTATTTCATGAGCCAATTCATGAAAATAATGGACTTGTTGGAGAATAGATTTGTCACCTATCATTTTAGAATTCAAGAATTTAGCAAATGAGTATCTCTTAGAATTGACATCCTCATACCCATATGCCCTTTTAAAGTTCTTCTAAAGCTCACGGGGAGGAGTCACCTGGTAGATACCATAAAGCTAGTCAAAGCACGTACGTCCACGTCTGAAGGATGGTTACATGAATGAGAAGCCTTGGTTATGCCACTTCAGCTTCTCAATTTGGAATCGTTTCAAGGTGATCGTGCATTACGTGGTTGCCGTGGCTTCCTTGGATGGGGCTATTCATTCTTTGACGAGAACTTTTCGTCATGCTTGGTTCTTGATTAGTTAGCTCTCCTCTGGCTATCTCGACGAAAACTGCAAGACAATAGGTGCTTCTGGTCGAATCCATCTGGTTTAATTTGCAGGAGAATGTCATGGTGATACTTCTTTTGTTGGGAAAGTTTGTTGCAAGGTTGGGTGGGAAGATGTATTTCACGAAGGGATGTAGGTTGGAAAATATAAAAATTGACGTAAAAAGTGACGTATAGAATTATTAATATGATTCTCATTTAATATATATTTTGTTATGTAAAAGAAGTATTCGTATGTGGTAAGATTCATCACTATTGAAATCAACAATAAATTATTTTTGTACAAATGCAAACCACTCAAATTACCTTCGGAATCACTTTGTACTGATGGAAAATCACTTTATACCTTCGAAATAATTTTACATCGGTGCAAAAATAAATTCTAAGTGTTTCTTCACCTATGAGAAGTGATTTTACACTTGAAAAGTGATTTTTCACCATAGGGTTAAGGGTTTAGTTTTTAATCTTAAATCCTAAACCCTAAATCCTAAAGTGAAAAATCATTTTTCAAGTGAAAAAATACTTCTCATATGTGAAACTACTTTCCATAAATCTAAACCCTACACTCTAAATCATAAATCCTAAACCCATAGGTCAAAAACACATTTCACGGGTGCAAAATCACTTTGCACTGATACAAAATCACCAGATCAAAGGGGGGTGGGGTCTCCCCCCTCCCTCCCTTTTTTGTTTCAAAAAAAAAAAATCACCAGATCATCTTTGGAATAATTTTACATCGATGCAAAATGAGATTGCATCGGTGCAAATATACCTTAGAATAATTTATCTTTGCACTGATGTAAATTCATACATAATAATTTATCATCGGTACAAAGTTATTTATTATCGGTGTGATATTTTTTATCGCCAATGTAAAACATTTATCACATGTGTGTTTTAATTCAAAATGATGTGGTGATTTTTCAATGAGATGAGACCTATCATATAACCAACCTTACATTCTTTTGTTTCTTTACATTAAATATTAATTATCAAATAAAACCTACATTTACACCATCTTACGTCACTTTTTACATCAATTTTTATGTTTCTTTACCTTTTGACTTACCAAAAAGGATTCAAAAGGTACTCCCCTAAAGGTTAGCTCGACGTTCTTGCCGGGGAGCCTTTTAGTGGCATGGCCTTAGTAGACTTTTATAGGGTTTCTTGGGTTTTTGTTTCTTTTTGAGTAAATTCAAAGGATGTAGGGACACTTGGGCCTTGTATCATGTGCCATGAATGTGAGGATCAATGTCTCCCTTGGCAGCATCCAAACCCTCCAATCAAGATGACAAGCACGATATCCTGGCAGTCCGTCATTGTCCACTACTACATGGTTGTTCAAGGAGGATCAAATGACGAAGTTTAAAAAAATGGAGTGACCTAAGGAGACCACCGATTGAAATAGATGGAGACCTAGAAGAAATCTTATGCAGCAGAGTCTACTCCTTAGCTGTTGAGCTCCTCCCCAAGTGCGCTACCACTTGAGGATGCAAAGTTTTCTTCAGCTCGACCCAAACTTGGCTTATTTGATTTGACTATGATAGCTAAAACCTGATTTATTCATAAATGGGTATGAGTACTTGCTTTATTTGAAAACCCAATTCAATGGGTATGGCCAGGAGTTTGATTCGTTGCCTATTTACTCACTATATATATATATATATATATGGGCTATCCTCTGTATCTAAAAAAGGACCAAATGATCGTGGTATAATAAGCAAAATCCTGCGGTCCTTATAAAAGTCACCAATTTTTGCAATGCTGATTTTCCATTACACCACGCATAAAGAAACTTATCAAAATAAAATAAATTAAAAAAGAAATATAAAACTTCATGAAAATAAGGGATTGGTTAGAATGTAATCAAAAGTTAGTATAGATTGTATTTAAAATATGAAAAAAATTGTAACAACAATGAAGTTATTTTGTAATAATAAAGGTATATACTGTAACAAATGTATATTCATCCTGTAAAATTTAAAGTAGATTTTGTAACAATAAAGAAGAAACGTTATAGTGAACACGTCATGATGTTAAGTACAATTCCTATATATCGATAGAAATATATGATGTTGTAATACAAATAAATTACTACAAAATTACCAAAATAACCATGAAAGGATATGAATAACAGCATACATTACCAATTAGAATGGTTAAGAAATTGTAACAATTTTGAACTTTTTTTATAATATCAAGCAAATAATGTTGTAACAATTACACTATTATCTTGTAAACAGAAATGATGGATTTTGTAACATTATAATATGAATATTGTAACATATGTTGTCATTGCATATGCATGGATGTCAATAAAATAAATTATATCGTAGTATACTACGTAAACATAATATAATGTATCATTTTGGTGATATAAGATTACATGAATGTAGTGTCTTTTCGGGTAAAAAAAATGATAGATAAAGATCTCACATGTATGGTTGGTTTAAAATAACATTGCTTGTATTACAAGATATGTAGAATGGTTCTTTTCTTGATAAAAGAAAAACTGCAAAAATAATGACAAGACATACAATTGTAATATGCTAAAATGTTTAAACAAGGAACATTATGTAATACACTATGTATGTGTAATACAATGTGTGATTGCTGCGTTGAAGTGTACATTTAATGGTTTTTAATTGTAATACAAAAAAGGATAGTATTGCTTTGGGTGTCTAAAGTTAGGTGGACTTTCTTGTACTATAAGAAAATGGTAGCGGTATATTTCCCCATGTAAAAA
Source organism: Thalassia testudinum (assembly GCA_037157565.1). Lineage (NCBI taxonomy): Eukaryota > Viridiplantae > Streptophyta > Magnoliopsida > Alismatales > Hydrocharitaceae > Thalassia > Thalassia testudinum. The sequence goes on from JAZHRO010000073.1 coordinate 136,483,836, forward strand.
GGCTGCACCATATACAATAGTGTATAAACTTGTAATACACTGTATGTAAAAGACAAAATTGTAATACACTATTGAAAAGAAATTCATTGAATATTGTCGCTTGTGGAAAACTATCTTATATATCTTGTAATACATTGAATGAAATAAAATCTCATATTGTGATATAGCTAAGGACATGACTTTTGGACGAAATACAAACAGATGTATGATAATGTTGGTTGCAGGAGAAGTGAAAAGACATGATACAAACTTATCAAATTCAAAATATAGATAAGGAAAGAAAAAAAAGACCTGCATCATTATTACACTCGATTATGTTGTGATAACATAACAAATATGTAAAATTCATATATATTATAATAAATATAGACATGTACTTTCTATTTATGATAATGTGGTTTCATTGCCTTTACATATATAAAATCACTTACTGTTATGAAAGTGGTTTCATCAATTATAGGCTTCATCCGATGGTCATAGCTTTGGGCTTAAATGGATAATTGTGAGTACTGTGCTCATTAGATAATTTTCTTTTATATATATATATATATATGAGGGTAGGGAGCGTGAAGCTCACCTGCAACTAAGTTACGTGAAGTTTAGGCATATTTATATATACAAGTAATATTTTAAAATGAAAACTCAGGTTTTGAAACCATTTAGTGAAAATATAAAGTATGCAAAATTTTATTAAAATTAAATGATCGTATCACCTCCATTAAGTAGGGTCAAATTTTGTAATGCATGGGCAGTCAAAATTGAGCCCCCTTTGATATAAGGGATAAGAGTGTTAGATTGACTTGAAATTTTGTATATAACATGTTCATATAGAGTGATCTTAATCCGTAAATTTTCACTTGAAAATATTACTCATAATGGAAAATATTAGCTAAACTTTACCTAAGTTAGGTGCAGGTTAGTTTCATGCTCCCTTCCCTCCTTATATATATACCTAAGTTAGGGAGTAGATCTAGAGAGCACAGTACCTAAAGAACTGAACTTGAGCACAAAATGTGAACTGTCATATGTTAATTGTGTGATTCACAAAAATACCACTAATAATGAGTAGAATGATGTTGTAATAGATTATTTGGTCAAATGAACTCTAACTTTTAACTGTATTTGTTTGTAATACATTATAATTATATAAAGAATGTCAAATCAGAAAAATGACAACAAGTTAAATTTTAGTGTTAAAGGGAAATATTGAGTAACAAGGAAGTTGGGAGTTGAGTTGTAATATAAGTTAGCAACACATAAATAATAAATAGTCGAGTTGTAATACAAACCAAAAACACATAAAATAATAAATAGTTGAGTTGTAGTATAAGTTATAACACAAAAAAAAAGATAATTGAGTTTAATATAAGCTAGTAACACATAAATAATAAATAATCGAGTAGTAATACAAGTTAGTAATATATAAAATAGTAGATAATCGAATAATAAGGATGTTCAGAGTTGAATTACAATACAAACTAACAATGTATAAAATAATAGAAAGTCAAGTTATAGTACAAGCTAGCAGCACATAAAATAATAAAACAAAGATGATGATGATTAAAAGATCAAATCAAATAAAATTAGAAACAATTAATCATAAGAATAAGTGTAAATTAAGGCATACATTATTAATATTTAATTTTAATTGCCAAATATAAAAGGTGGGTTGTTTTAATATTTGAAATCGCTTAAAAATAAACAGGCTGATTTCATCAATCAAGTCACCGACAAAATGGATAAAATTTTGGACTTTTCTTGTGAATTGTGAATATAATGTTCGTTGGATAATTTTCCTATATATATATATATATATAACACAAGTATGATTTTATGTTGTCATTTTTTTTCCCTTGGAAGAATGATTTACCAATGATTTTCAATGTTGAGTGTGGTTATGGATACTTTTGCATCAAAATCGTATCCTTGGTAATTACATGGTGATTAAACTATATGGGTATAGATATTAGATTCTTAAGTAGGTATGGGTATGATTGTACTCAAATTCAAGCTAAACCTAACCCATTGACTGTTCTAACGATGGTTTTTTGAATGAGCGATGGTTAACGGAGGTCGAATCTGAAGCCATATTCGATGCTCTTGTTCCGCTTTGCCCAATCTAAAGAAGGTGACAAGAAGACGGCATCGGTTTTACTCTCCGGCAGTGACCCCCTTTCCGATAAGTTGGGGAGCGTGGAAAAACGCTTGAAAAAAAGGTCGTGCGAGTTTCGTTTCTTTTTCTTTGAGTAAACAAAGATGGATAAATGGGTATGCGATGGTAAAATGAATTTATGAATTTTAATTTAAAAATCGGATGGATAGATGGATAGGATATAGCCATTAGATTTGAAAATGAGTATAGCCTTGGATCTGTATGAACCGACTCGAGTTGCTCGATCGAGTGGCCGTTCCTCGAGGTGGCGGTTGAAGGCATTGTATATATTTTCGGACCTATTTTAGCAATCGAAAAAACCAAATTGTGTGTATATATATATATATATATATATATATATATATATATATAATTTTTCTCCGGATATCAAACCAACCAAGCCCCCAGGACCCAAAACCCTCCCCAGGGTTTTTTTTTCGGCCCACTCGCTCGCCCTCCCCCGCTCTGCCCCGGCGGGAAGTCAGTCAGTGAGTCGTAGCTGAGGCACAAAATGGCATCACTGGCGGCGGCCGCGGCCGTTACCACTGCAAATCTCCTCTCCCACCGCCACCACCACCCGAAGAACCCCATCATCTTCTCCAAACCCCTCTACCTCCGCCGCGGCTCAACGGCCAGTCTCCCCCGTCTTCCCCTTTTCTCCCCTTTAAGATGCTTCGGCGGCGGTGGGGGAGAGCCCGAGCAGCGAGACAGGGTGCCGATCTCTCGCCCCGCAGAGATCCCCTGGAGCAGGGACCTCGCCAATACCGTCCACCTCATCGGCATCGTCGGCGCCCCCGTCCAGATCAAGCACCTCTCCAACGGCAAGGTCTTCGCCTGGTCCCGCCTCGCCATCTGGAAGTCCGCATCCGCAACCGATGCCACTTGGTACGTAAAATAGATATACGACTCTAGTGAGAGATGGATAGAGATAGAGAAAGAGAATAGTTGCATGCTAGTTATTTGTCTCCAAGGAAATAGGATTCTAGGGTTTGGTCACGATGCAAGCTGCCGTTTTGTTTCCCAGTTTAATCTCTTGGAAAGTAGATTGCCTCTCCGATCCCGTAAGTAGGTTCCAGAAAGATGTTCCGATTGCCTTGAAAAAAATCATCATGCTTGCACCGTTTGTGGTAAACTTCATATAGAAAAGGATCCCAGAATCTGATCAAATGATATTGGTAAGCTGATACGTTTGCGACGAAAAAGGAAAAGAAAATTAATATGGATGTTTTGACGGCATAAATTTGGCTTTCGCCGTTAATCTCGTGACTCGTGTTGCGTCTGTTTGCAGGATCGGCTTGAGTTTTTGGAATGAAGTGGCGGAGGCTGCTTTTCATTATGTTGTAAAGGGCCAGCAGATATATGTTTGTGGCCGTCTTGTATCGGACGTTGTTGATGAGCCAGACAAAAAGCAGGTTTTCTACAAGGTTTGTTGCTATTTTGGTTAACTTTCTAGCTTTACATTGTATAATCGGCACCTTAGGTATGTAACATACATTACCCAGGAATTCTCGGGGTTGTTGATAATTTGATATTTTCCTCTTGCTGCTAGATTGTTGTTCAACAGCTAAATTTCATTGATAAGAGCGTCCAGCCTGTGTCCCTATACAATTCGGATCCCAAGCCCACCTCTACATGTAAGTCTCTATTAACTGAGAAATGAAATGTTGCTTGCATCACTTCAATGAATTTCATTGTTTTTAATACCTTCTTCCTTCCACACCCCCCCTCCCCCACCAACAGGGTCTAAGTTGGAAAATTCTGGTGGAAACCAGGATCACTCAATAGAAGAACTATGGCAAGCATTCTTTGCTAGTCCACTAGAGTGGTGGGACAACAGGAGTACCAAGGTTGCTTAGCTGTCATGATATGTTTGATGTAGTATAACATTTTGTGGCTACAAAGTGATTTTCTGCATCATTTGCAACTTCTGAGTGTGCATGCCTTAGATATTTTGCGGACGCCTTGCCTTAATTTAAGGACTCTTGGTATTGAAATGCTTGCAAAAACATAAGAGACATTTTGGTGTGCCAATGCTTTTTTCTGTTTGGGCATTGAAAGTAGCATCTTGCCATTCTTGAGATGTAAAAGCCTGTTCAAATCATTGTTCATGTAATATTTTAGCCATTAATTACTTTTAAGTGGATTTATTGTGAATATATATATTTTGAAAATATCTCTTGTTTGCTGGGATCCAACATCTGTCTTTCCAGCATATCTTAAGGTAAATAATGTCCTTTATTCTTGCATCAGAGACTCTTGTACTGTTTTGATTTTCTTTTTTTTCTTTCTGTTTTTAGTTTGCATACCTGATTGGTTTAGATTGTGCTGAACCTATTTCTGCTTTTGCCACTGCATCCATAACTATGTGGTAAATGGAGCATTCGGCTAGTACATGGATATCATCTTATCTTCTGGAATTGCAAGCCCTGTTTGTGAGAAATGTAATATTTTACATTGCATTCCAATTAATTTGATGGACTGGTCATCTATTGCATGGTTACTTTATAGCAAGGTCTAAATATTGTGCTTCATTTCCATTGACTATGTTTTTAATTGCTTGCTGAAGATACTATTTTTTTTTCCACAGACAAATCCAAATTATCCAGATTTTAAGCATAAAGATACTAAGGAGGCTCTATGGGTCAATGGAAAAAATAATCCACCATGGGTGAGGTCTCAACTGGCCATCTTGGATTCTAAAATGGGCTCCATGCATGCAAATCAAACAGGCTCAAGGGTCTCTATGATGTGTGCTGATGACATCACGAACTTCTAGCAGTGTTCAGGCCCAATATGCTAAATTTTGCAGTAGTTTTGTAATGTGATGCTTTAGTTACTGAACTGTTTGAGAAGTTGATTTTTCTACTATATGGTATGCTGAATACTGAGAATATTCCTTTGATCTGGAAACTAGTTCAGTTGGAAGTAGAGTGACACTTATCGTGCAGAAGATAGCCAACATATGTAAATCATGTTGAACCAGTGGTTGCAGAAGTTCGCAGCTTATTAACATCAGATGGCTAGTTGTTAGAACTGCTGTATATGTTCTTGCTGATGTTCTGGAAAGCATATGTAAGTATAGGTTCTTGGATTCTTCTATGTATTGTCAGTTGTTTCTCTAGGCTATTCTTATGTTAAGATTCTTATTTTGTACTTCTCTTCTATTTCAACTTGAAAGATTGTTGTTAGAGGCTGTATCATAAATCATCATATAATACATTTTAAAAAAATTGGTTTTCTATCAAATAGAAACATATAATTTAGTGATGTGGTTGTGATCTCTTGTTAAAATCAAACCAAAGATCTTCTTTGGAAAAAGAAAATCAAACTAAAGATCAACTTTAAACCTGGTTGTGGAGAGCGACCCTTCAACGTGGAGGCTTTGCATTACAAATTTGGCGAGCACTGTGAAATGCCTCCAATGCCCTACATAAGCAAGGTTTTAAAAAACGTAAGGCGGTACAAAGCCGATTTTACTTCATCGTGTCGAAGTGTAAGTCACGAGGTGATTGAGGTGTAAGCTTCAAATTTTGGATGGGAAAAAAGAAAAAAATGACATAGATGTATATTTGTTAAGTACTAATAATGTAAAAACAATATAAAAATAGGCTTATATGTCATTTTGGTGTATTCAAAGAACAAAATTAGACAAGAAGTGGCACTTAGATAAAAGGCAAACCTCTAAACACTAATTAAAAAGTGATAAAAAACTAATTAAATAGGGATGATTGAATGGTGATTAACAATGCAAATAGTTATGAAAATGACATTCGAAACATTTGAACCACATTATAAACAGTAACCATACCACATATAAACATATAAATAGTAACCATGAATACTCAAAATATATACACATAATGCATAAACAATAACTATGCAAAAAGGGGCTAAATATATGCTGAATGGTAACTAATGATTTCTACTAAGAACCAAAAATAAATAACCACAATTTGTAAATAAGAACAAATAAACGAAACAAATACAAAAAAAAGAAACTAAACACTATGATAAAATTATGCATATACTAAAAAAATATACTTATATGCTTTTTATGTCCAGGGAAATATTAAATGAAAAGCAAAAAGTCGAGTCAATTATCAATAACAAAGCATCTAACAAATCATAATAGTACCATAACAAAGCATATATAACAAGCAAAAATAACCCAACTCTAACCCAAGAAAAAAAACAATTGAGGGTTAGGTGAGAGTTGGGGGGCTTAGGGATGGATTTTAGACATTAGAATTGGGTTTCTTCATTGAGGAGCACCTCACTGCCTCGGCACTGCTTTGACAGAGTGTGGTGCATGCCTCAAGCTTCAACCTTGAGGCTATAGCCTCAAGGCTATTTCCTCGAGCCTCGCCTCGAGGCGTGATTTTAAAAATCATTATTAACGGGTGACTTAGTTCACTCTTCTGCTCCAAATGGATGGCAGACTACAGTTAAGGGTGGCAATCACATCTATCTTTATGTCTTTTGGAAAATGTCTGAAAAGCCAGACCAAATCTTCTGTGATCAAGGAATGACTTTGGTCTCAAATCACTTGTGCAATTATGACATGCCTGTGTGGGTTTAAGATGATACCCGTAGTGAGATAAAAATAGTATGTAAATGCCTATTTAGCCAAAGAAGAATTTTCTAGATTGGAGTTGAGAAGATTGATACAGGGAAGAGAGAGGAAAAGGCCTTTGAAGAGAAGATATGAAGACAGGTCATACAAAGAGCCAGAAACTGAATTTTCATTCTCAATGTTCAATGGAGACAGTTGCTCATATAAACTGTGGGACCAAGTTAATATTAGTTAGATTGTTGCATTGACTTAATTGTGCAAATAGGTCTCCTTCAAGATCCATATAGGCTGTGTATTATGAGACTAGGATAGAGGGAAGCGAAATTAAGTTTGCTGTGTATGTGTCTAACGATATAGGTACTGATTGGTGCAATAACAAGGAACTGACTTCAGTACTCTGTGTGCCAGGTACATGCATGTTGAACAGAAATGTAGAAAAAGTAGTCTAGCATGGCAATAACTGGTTACTGGAAATATCCAAAGGCTGCATCTGATGGTGGACTATACTTTGAGATTGTATAAATTTTAGAGTGTGTTTAAGTTGAAAGAAGTGTACGGTTTGAGTTGTGAAATAAGAAATGTGCTAGATGGGAAAGATGAATTAATATAATTTAAGTAGAGAATCAACGGTTCTAATTTTTTTGAGATGGTTGACAGTTCTAATTTATTTATTTATTTTATATGATGTTGGGTTATTTTTAGTTATTGTTTTCTGAAAAAATGAAGTAGTGGTTGGATGTGATCAGTGGATTGTTTCTTCTAACTAGTGATATGAGAGTTGTTATTTATTTTATTTTTTTCTGCTGTGTAATGGCCTGATATAATAGGAGTTTAACACATGGACATGGTTCATAGGAACCCACGATGCTGGATAACACACACCCTATACCCCACCATAACGTAGGTTTGATTTCTGGTCTGTTGATGGTTGGAAACACCTCTTGTCTATGTGTATATATACTCTTTTATATCTACTTTTCTACCTATTTGTGTGAACATATTTATCTACACACTTCCGTGTATGTTCTATTTTAATATAGTCAGATTGTTTTGCATTATTGCCTTTTCCTCTTTATTTATTTTTTTAGTTTGTATATGGACTAAGATGATCTACAAATGGACAAATTGAACCGTTTGACAATTTTTTATATAAAGACATCAACTGGCATGAAAGAGGAGTCTAAACATGTTAGGTTTACCTCAGAAACTGGAATTGCCAAACCTTGAAGCCACCAGAATTGCCACCGGAATATTCTACCAACAAAATTTGTGATCTTTTATCTGATTGATGTATTTGTTCTAGAGGTTTATTTATTTATATATTTATTTTTCAATGTGAGTATGTGAATTGAAAAGTGGACAAGGTCTCCAATGAGGAGATCTCACAATTGTCGAGTCACTGAGTTAGATCCCTGCAATTCAAAGAGAGTGTTCATTGCCTTTCAGTCATCAGCCATCTAAGCCTCATTAAAGGTAGGTAATTTTTTCATTTGCTTCTTCCACAGTTGCCATAATCTATTGGACTTTGCAAGTGTCAAATCGTTGTGCTTAGATCTCCTGCAATATGAAGTGAGTGCTGTTCACCTTGCAGCTGCGTGAGCCTCACATAAAGCTGCTTTTTTTTTTTTTTCCATTTTATCCCCATCCTCCTGATGGGAAATCATCTTCTTATTGTCAAGGTCAACATCCATTATCTCCATGTCCATACAGTTATTCCTCTTCAAACCCATGCCTAGATAATTGGAATTGTTGCTGGCCTCTATTCTCATGAGCCTTCACTTTTCTTGTAAGCCCAGAATGGGGGCAGGTTACTTGTGTGGAAGGGTACCATTAAATTGCACAGAAGATGGTTTTTGAACTTCTAATCTTGGAAAGGAGATGGGCGAGAAACTGCCACAGTTGGGTTAAATTTGGGATGGCTAGGACTTGCACATGAAACAGATTTGGGTTGGGGCGTTTGTGGCTGTGGTCTTGGAGTGCTGAAATGATTCTGGTGTTTGGTGGGCCACCATGGAAATGACTATGGCTAGGAAAGGTTTTTGGACTTCTATATGGGTACTCTTGGCACTGAAAAAAACTGAGGGACTAAGCTGGTGGACAAGTGGCACATGTTTATGATATCGTATCATTCATTATTGGTCAGAACAAATCAGGCCATGATTAATAACATCCTTAGACTAGTGCATTAATACACATGGCGGAAGCTAAGGGATAATTTACGTGAAGGGATAAGAAACCCAAGATTAAAAATTGCAAATAGGGGATATCCCCTGTTGGTGTTTACTTGGAACTCGGGATGATCCCCTAGTGGTGTTTACTAGAATGGGGGATGGGGAGGGGATAACATGGGGTTTAAAGGGGGTGGGAGGAGGGATTTCTTCTCCCTCACCCATACTTTGGTTTGGCAAAACCCGGCATATGGGAAAACACGGGTTCCATTATCTGGTCACGTAAATGGGTGATATCCCCTATTTTTCAGGGGAGATCCTGTACCATAAATGGGCCCTGAAGGTTTGAGCCCTGAAGAGAAAATCCTTTTTACACCTACTACAACCAGGATATGAGGAGGGACTTACAGGGCCTCTATCACTTTCAATCTTCCAGGTTGCTTTAATGTCTTCATCGGCAGAATGGCTTCTTCCTCAAGGTTCCTCAAATCTTCAGAACAAATATCCTTGATCATTTGTTTTTTCTGTAGTTCTTCTGCATACCAAATGTTTGTATGATGAATTCTTTCATGGTAACACAAATGTTGAGGGAGAACCTTGAATTTGAGGTCTATGATAAGAGGAATTGTATTGTCACTTCTAAACTTGGCTTTTCTCTGTGGAGAAGTTACCTATTATTGGCTTCACTGTGACAAACTTATTTTGTTTTTGTCCAACTCATGGGCAATATTACAACTTCCCCCTCTCCAAAACACAACTTTCTCTATTCCTGAAGTGCTTAACTTCCTATTACAAGATTCCAGAGGGCAATCATGAATCTGGAGACCACAAAATCTCGTTTGATTCTTTAATCAGCCAGTTGGGCATTCACTTTTGCTTTCTGCATGGCTAAAGATTATCTTTAATTGTCATAGGGTAGGTAAATCATATCAGCCTCTTTGATATTGCAGTAACGGTCCATCCAGCAGTCAGACCATATCTGTTGAATGAATGCTGGCTTTTCAACAGCCCAATAACGTCTGAATTAGCCTCCTTATCTGTAAGGATGATGGCGGATTCACCTCCATGATCACGCAATCCTACGTGTGTGACATTGGGCCATTGATATTAGACACATGGGGCAGGAGAGACATTGAGCAATTCAAGGGGATGTTGAGTGGTGAACCATCAGAGAGGTGCGTCAATTCAAGGGTCACTGATCTCAAACACAGAGGCAGGATCGAAGGGACACTGGGCAATTCGATCATCAGAATTAACTTGTAATATGGCTTAGTGCCCCTTTTTTGAAATGTAATTTCTGGGTGGTTATCATTTGGATAACTACCCTTCTCCTTTTCAAAAACAAATTCGATTATCTGGATGGGAGTTGGAGAGTGGTGCCCATCCAGCGGAGCGTGAACTCAGCAGTCCCACCTTTTTGCTTTACCATATCTTTAAAGGGTTTCTCTGGGATAACCTTGATATGCTTCTCTGAAACTTGAAGATGTGATTTATGGTTCTTTGAAGGTACCATCAGTTAACCTTCCTCTTGATATTCTTTCTTAGATACCACCCACTCTTAGTCATTCTTTATCCTGTCTTTGTCGGTTACCAGAATTCTATATTGATATGCTATTTATGTGAAGTACTTCTTTCAAAAAAAAATTATGTGAAATACTAGAGGTTACTGGAGTCTGGAATAGGCCAGAAAGACAGTCAACAAGGTCTGACTAGGTAGGAAGGGAGATAGGTTTTGATAGATGTTGGGATCCGGTGAAAGTGTCATGTGGCACATGCCACATGGCAGCTATCAGGCCACGTGGCTGCTATCCAAAGGCCAATAGGGCCATCGGTTTTGGAGTACAAGAAGTCAAGTAGGAGTTATTTTTCTTTAGTTGGCAAGTAAGCCTAATTTGATTTATTTATTTTAGGAGATATTGTAAGATTTGATTTTACCAAATCTGAAAGATTTGATTAGATTTTGTTAGTTAAGTTTATTTTTAGAAGTAGGTATATGTATTCTCTATTTAAAGAGAGTCTTTTCTATGATTTGAGATTTGAGTAATACAATTAAATTCTTCCATAATCAAGTGCTCCTCTCCTCTCTACTTCTACAAGTAGCAGCTGACCATCAACAGGAGGCAGGAGGCCATCTTGACGGCAGTCAGCAAGTCCCAGCAGTCCACCGGTCTGCTGCAGTCCAGTCTACAGCAGATCGGACCCTTTTTCAGCCCCTGCAGGCCATCTCCAGTGGTCCACAGGACCCACTGCACCTCCTGCAACAGCAGCCACCTGCTGTCCTTTCTCTGCATGCGTGGACAGCCACCCTGTTGGGTTGTTTTTCCCACAGGGAGTCTCCACACTCCGCTTCCGTGCCAATTCTTGACAATAGATATTAGCAAAAGACACCAAATGTGAGCTACTGAGCATTCAAAAATATGTTCATGGAGAAAGCACAAATTTTGGCCAGAGTAAACCATGATATGAAGTATTATAGGTTATTAGAGTAGGCCAAAAAGATGGTGAAAAAGATATAACTTGTAGGAAAGGGAGATAGGTCTTGATAGACATTAGTCGAAGACACTAACTGTGAGCTATTGAGTACATGAAGATATGCCCAGGTACGAAGCCCAAATTCAGGGAGATAAAACCATTGGTGTCAGATTGTTGGGGGGATACATCCTGGAGTCCTTCGTGACCAGATGCCTTATCAGAACAATGGATGGAGGAGTTTTTGTCTATGCAGTAACAACTGTCACATTTTGGGCCTGCTGCAGGGGAAAATGGTGCTTGGTTGTGGAGGAGGATGTCTTTACAGTGGAAGTACAGTTCATTAAGGGTGGGTGGGTGCAGAGATATGTGAGTTACCTTAGAGATTGTCGTTTGATATGGAAGGCAAAGGCTCCTTTAAAGGTGAAGGTCTTTACATGGATGCCGGGGCGATGATGAATAGTGACAAAGGTGCACTACCAAAAGACTGCACCGCAATCCGATACTATTTGTGCTCTTTTCCACAATGCTTTGGAGGATTGTTCACATCTTTTCTTTGGATGTACTTTGCTCAGCATGTTTGGAGTTGGGCTGATATTGTTTGGACTAGTCATTTTTCTTGGGATTACTTGTGGGAGAGGATCAAGGGGGAACATGCTTACCTGCTGGCTATTTTATGGTGGCTGCAGTGCTATGGCACCATATTCCGAGGGGAGAGATTTTTTGTGGATTATGTTGTGTCAGGCACTGATTTCAGGGAGCAATGGCCTATCATGTACTGGGGGGTATGCCCTTCTGTAGGTTGTAATCTCTTCCAGGGGGTTCAATGAAAACAGAGGGTGACTGACCTTGAGTGACCATCCTTTTCTTCTCCAAACGACGACACCCCCCAAATGTTTAATAACTGCATATTTTTGACAGCCTTAGCAAATATACATGATCCTCATACTCCCTATATAGCGGGCATTAAGCATATCCATACATCGCAGGCTGATACGAAGGACAAGGGCATGCGCCCTCTTGACATTTTGGCTGGACCATGTTGCCTGTGTGGTGTTTTTTCTTAATAATTTGACAGCTTTGCTCTGGAAGATAGCTATTGTGGCCACTATGTTGTAATATTAGCCATTACTTTGTCACTTGCTGAAAGTGCACGTTGAAAATTCCCTCCATCCAAACTTGCTCAAAAATTATGTTTTCTTTATTTTTCTCCATTAAAAACGATGCCATAACCATCGAACTTGTTTTCTCCCCCCTCGATCTAGAGCATGCTATCATTGCACCTTATATAAATCTACTTTTATATTTGTGAGTTTATTTTTGTTTTTCATTTATTTTATTTCCAAGTCTTCCTTATCGTGTTTGTGTTTTATATATTTTGTACATGTTTATCTCATGTTTGTTTTCTTTTTATTTTTGAGTTTAACGTTAAACATTGAGTCCCTATGGTTGGTCAGACAGCAGGTGTAGGGTCGAAATTTAGCTCAGGTTGTATGGGATAATCTCGAAACAGGAAGTACTCTGAAACATAAAGACATGAAATTTTCTCTTCGCATACCGAGCAAGGAGTTTTTTTCTCATTTCAAGGGTTTTCGTTGGAACCAGTTTTAAACTAGACATTTCATACCACAGGGATTAATAAGACCTCGGGAGTTGGTATGGCCTGAAGCAATCCAGTCTGGATCGAGTTGGTCAAGTCGTAGTGGACCCTCCGATTTGACCGGATTATTGGGGTTGGTCAGGTTTTATGATCTGGCTTGACCAACTTGGAGAATATGGAATCATTGTGCCTTGGCAACAGCATAACCGATTAGGAGTCAAGTGATAGCGTGAGGAATTGGGTTTGGCCGTTAGAACCCGATTTGGATGGAATATATGCTTCAGCATCACGCGTCCCAAGTGCCTCGGGAAAGTTTTGTTCACCGGGGGATGGGGCGCCATTTGTTCCTCGTCCTTCGATAATGGAAAATTGTTGGATCACTAAAAGGAAGTAAGCGATTCCATGAACTAAAGTTTCTGTCTGGCTTTGTTAGAACCTAAAGGGTGGGCTGTGGCTTTATGCCAAACAAATAATGGTGCTGTGCGGTCCCTAGGCGTAGAAGAGCTTCTATCTCTGATGGCAGTGTGAACCAACTTTCTTTGCTCTCTTTTTGACCGTGTAATCTTTGTAAACATCGCCAAGAGCATCAATAGACTCGAAGTTCCCATTTCTACCTCGGTGTATTTATGTTTGTATGGGGATCACGTTTAGGCGGTCAAACCTGCGTTATTAGACAAAAGATGCGAGTGGGCCGGTAAGTGGTCTTTATGGGTTGGGCGTGACGACAAAGACTCGCTCCGTGGTTTTCCCCGTGAAATGCCAGTCCGAAGGGGCCCACGAACTGGTTTTTCAACACGGAATCTACATGTACGTAGATACCTTGACAGTGTAACATAATTAAACGGATTATTATTGAAACGTGGGATGATGCTTCTTACTGTTAAAAGAGGGAGAAAGTAAAGAAAGTTCCTTGATTTTCTAACCAAGTTATTCTCATTTGGAAGTTATTTTTCGAAGGTAAATTATTGCCAGCCTAGAAAGAAAGGAGGGTTCCAACCTGACTCGAGCAATGTGGGTTTTGAAGGAGCGTTACAAAGGCCCCAAGAGATGTTTCCAAGCTGATATTGCATGAGCGACCAGGGCTACATAGGAAAAAGCATGTATGTGTGGAAATAACTGATCAGGCATCATGGAAGCAATACGGTTGAGAGGATGCCAGGCAGTTGGAGCTACTTAGAGGCCATCAGGTACACCTCACCAAGCTGTGCATCTTTAGGGGTGGCATGAAACCTCAGAGTGGCATGGTGATGGAGGGGAGCGTCTAGAGAAATAGGATGGATGGTAGATTAACAATGGAGTTGTGGGAGATGGTAAGGATGGAGAGTGGATCTTCATTGTTGATGCCAAGCCAAGGGGGATGTAGGCATAGAGAAGGGGGACCCTTTGATAGTGTAAGTTGATTGAGGGAAGGGGCCCCCTTCGACCGTGTAAGTTGATTTGAGGGATCAGATTTGGGAGAGGGAGAGGATGGGCTAATGGTCTATGCTATGGCCTACCCCAGATTGGAGGGAATGGTTGTTACTGGCGTGTGGTTTGGCAGAGGAAATAAGAGCGAGAACCATCAATGATGGAGAAAGGGCAAGTAGAAGCAATGGAGAGGTAGAAGGAAGAGCTTTTTTTTTTGGATGAGGAGGAACCCCAGCGAGCTAGGTAAATTACGGGAAACTGCAATGGCCCTACACCACAACCTCTAAGTTAACTCACTACATTTGACACCTTGAATGGGTGTCATTTCCCAGTTCAGGGTATAGGTGTTAACCATTCGGGCAGAAGGAAGAGTTGGTTGGTAGAGTGTATAAAAGGAAAAAAAGAAAATCAAATCAAAATGCAAAATAGAGTCGAACCAAATCTAAACTTCTAGGTTTACAGAGAATCAATTTGATTGACGGTTCAACAATTCATTAAAGTAGAAACTTTTGTTTGACCAGCTTTTTTTTTTAAAACATTGGTGAGTATCAAATGAAATTCGTTTATGCTAGTATTTATAACAAGATAAGTTTCATTGGTATCGAGTACTTTTATCTTTATTGTTTTTAATCTTTTGTTCTTCCATTTATGTTTCTTGACTTTTAAGTTTACTTGATTTTCATTCCAAGTCATATTTGCTTTTAGTTCTTACAATGGGCTGGCTACTCGAGACCGTGAAACCTTAGGGCCTGTTTGGTGCGATTTTATCTTGAGGTTTTCTCTTATGTGGCAGTATCATCTGTCATGGAATGTCTATAGTAGTCAGTACTAACTCATTCCCAATGCCTCTATCACATCTATGTCAACTAATCCATGCTCACTTATCATATTTATTTTTATTAACTCCACTCTCAATACACCTATCAGGTATATCTCACTAACTCACTTAGATCTATCATATTTACCTTACTAATTCATTGCCAATATCATAAAAATAAAAAATTATCACAGCATATTAACTTAACTATCACATCTAAATTCTTCTAATCTTCCACTTACTCCCCCACTCTACCTCCTTACTATCTTCGAAGCACTTCCAGAAACTTAACCACTTTTACGATTTAAATTCCTTTCAAATAGGGTAGGATTGTGGAATTGGTGTCGAGTGCTGTCCCGCCTTTACGCAAAGAGGGAAGTGCCTCAATAGTATATTATTAAAAAATTAAAAGAAAATCACAAAAAACCCCTAAAGAACTGAGGAGTTGCCGACGACAAAAACAATGATGGCGAAACATGATCTTTTCTTTTCTTTTAAAGAAGAGTAATAGTTAATAGAAGCATTCATGTACGTAAAAATAGATGGCTACGTGAGTAATATAAATACCTCACCTCCGATGAGTTGGGTTTCGGTTCGTTGAAACGATCATTACACGAGCGATTGGTTCTGGTGCTCTGTGTTGGGGTGTTGTGTGTTACTGCGCGGTGGACGATGGTGAGATGGTGAGCGGGAGCTATGTGCTGTGTTGGTCTCAGCTGCAGGGTGCTATGTGATCTTCAAGCAGGGAGGTGTGCTGATACTAGATAAGGAATTTCAGGGTATGTGTATTTGGATGTGGTGTGTGTGCTGTGATACGTGTGCTGTGGTTGGTGTGTGTCGGGGAGGGTATGTGTTGACGAAGTTGTGCTACTATGTGAACGTGCTTCGAGAGTTGGGTTGAGTCAATCTTGTGATGTGATGCGTATGTGCTTAGGGGGGTGTGGCGAGTCAATTTTACTTACTAAAATTGTCATGAGTTGGTTTTGATGACTTCACGCATAGACTTGTGTTGCAACATACGAGTTGTGTTTCATCTTCTTCATGCATAGACAATATGGTAGTATTGTCTCTTACGACTTGTGTTATATCTTCTTTTTGAACAAATAAAACTTTGAAGGATATGGATAATCGCACCCACCCGATTTTCTGCAAATGTGACGGCATAGCAAAACTATGCATGGAGGAAAGGTTCGGCATCACTGAATCACATCCACTGACAAGGGTTCACCTCAAATGTCCCAACATAGAAGCGGTAAGCACTTCGAAGCAACAACACATAAAACTCTAAATATGATATTTATTACACCTCTGTAAATTTTCAGAACAACGCCAAGCAATGTGACTTCAAACTCAGTATTTGGGTGAAGTCGGTTCTGCCATCTGAAGCCCAAGGCCATGAACACCTTTGCATGAGGGAGTTGGTCTACTTCCTTGCGAGTCGCATTGATTTTCTAGAGAAGGAATGAAACAGGCTCGAAAGAGAACTGCAGGACCTAACAACAACAATCACAATAAATGAAGCTATGATCGAGGACCTTAAGGATGAGAAGGACTTCCATAGAAAGGTGTAGGAGGTTCTTAATTTCTACCATAATTGCAGCTAGGGGCTTTAGGCATAGATCACCAACGTAGAAGGTCTATTCGTAACTTACATGAATGGAAGTATTTTAACCAAAAAAATTCCCTTGTAGAACAATATCCTTAACTTAGATGTTATGCTACGTGGTACTGTAGAAGCTTAAGTAAGATATATGTATCGTGGTAACAAATGTACTGTATCCATAACTTAGAAGTCATGTTTAAGCTCTATGTTGCTTATCTATAATCTGCTTTATTGGTGCTGCATAACCTTGGACATGACTTGTAAACTCGTTTAATAGACTTCTTTTTAATCTTCATATTAAATACCGCTGTATAAATGTTAGTTGGACCGACGCTGTTCAATGCGCCACTTTCCCATAAAAGGCACCCTTTCCTATGTATCGAGAACCGCAACTTTCCAAGTCAGTGAAAGCAAGCATTGCGGAGGCTTCAACATGCTGCACGTTGATGAGACGCCGAAGAAATTATCTCAATCCAAAGGATGGCCGTCGAAGATAACCACAAACGAGAAAGAATGATCCCTTCTCAAAATAGTAAATCTTCCTCCAAGCCACCTCTACCCCGGAGGAGACCATGACGAGGAACCACTCTAGCAGTGGAGCAGATAGACAACGGTGACGACATCAATGTTGGTCCATCGAGAATGCATCGGAACCGTGATGGTAACCAAAGGTGCGTCCCATAACATCATTCATGTTAATCCATTAAAGTCGACAACTTGCATACGTTACTAGTACAAGGAAACCTTTTCAAATTTCTTCAAATACTTTACGAAACAACAAAAGGCTGATAGTAGTAAAATAACCTTCCAACTGAGATGTACATATCTGTAAAGACCTGTTCTGATTTGAGCCTTTTAAGATGTTTGGATTGTTAGTCAGATGTCTGGAAATTGAAAAATCTGTATGCGTTGTTGGTTCTGCGCACAGCCAGCGCACATGCCCTTTCCTTCTCTCTCTTCTCCTTTCCATTTTCGAACCCTAACCCTCCAGCCTATATAAGAAGCACCCCCTTCCTCTCCTCTCCACTCCACCACCACCATACTCCCTACTCCACTATTGTGAGTGAGGCGCGTGAGAGAGAGGGAGCGAGAGTGAGGAGCGGGCGTGAGGAGGAGAGGGCTGAGGTTGCGAGCTCGTGGAGGCTCGCAAGAGGTTTGCACGGCCACCACGCGCGTGCGGGAGGAGAGCGTCAAGGCGTCATCTCCGACCTTCTGCAGCGGTTGGAGCTGCAGCGGAGCGGGAGGAGCCTCGGCGGAGCGTGGCGAGAGAAGCGGGAGCGCAGTTTGGTACTGGAGTTTTTCCAGTATCAGACGTCTGGAGTGCGTTCCGAACGTCGGGCTGACGACACTGGACGTCTGAAAGCGGGTGTATCGCGAAAGTACGTCTTCCTCGCGTTTACGGCCATGCAGGCCGCACCGCAGAAGCGATCTACTTGGCTAAAAGTGGTATGTTGCTCTGTCGTGTGCAGGAGCAGTTTTGGGAAGGCGCGCGGCAGGCCCTCACACTTTTCGGACGTCTGGACAGCTTACCAGACGACCGGAGGCATTCCCAAACGATTGGAGGACTGGTCAGATGTCTGGAACTGAGTTCAGACGGTCGTGGAGGAGTCCTAGACGTTTGAGATCATCGTAGGACTTGAGGTGAGTCTCTAATGACTTTTAAGATGTCTGGACTTGATTCCAGAAGTCTGATTTGGGTCTGTAAACATGTTTTTGACCCGTTTAGGGTCCGACCGAGATTCGTTTTACGCAAATGAAATATCTGTGGTTCCCTTGTGAGTTCCTCTACATGTTAGAAACTTTTATATACTGTTTTGAACGTTTCATTGTGATGTTTTCCTTGGTATAGGACTTCGACCTGTTGCGTGTCTAGGACTTGTAGAGGCACGTGGGTCTGTAGTTCGAGCTCCTAGTACTCTCGGATTGTCTGGTAGAGTGGTTTTCTCCTGTTTTATTTATAAAATATGAATGCATCTATGATAATTCGATAATTGGAAACCTAGGATGTGGCATGAATCCTGTAACGACCCGATTCCCGAGTCCCTACGAGACACGAGAACCGGACCGACTCGACTAACCCCAAGACCCAGTCGTCCAACGAGGAAGTAACCAAAAGACAGTAAAATAAACCACATTCAGCATGAATATAACTAACAGTAAGAAAGTACAGCAGTAAGGAAAGAAACTACTACAGTAGGCACCACCACAACAGTAAAACAACATTTATCATATAACAAAAACTGCAGGTAAAGAAGGTACAGCGGAAACAAAACTACTCACTAGAACAGAAACAAAAGAAGGTACAAAGCTGTGGTAACTCTACTGGACCCTACTTGGCCTAGCGTCCTCTGCAGCCGCCGACCCTGGCTGCTCAACACCTGGTCCTGAAAAAGGTAACGAGTGTAACACGTCAGCAAAACGCTGAGTAGAGTGGCAAACTAACTAAAGGCAACAGTAGAGTGTACAGTAGCTGTTATGTTCTATTACTTCCTTTTATTTACATCTTTCAATTTTTCTCACTATTTCATTTACTTCTCAGATCCTTTACTTGATCTCGGATGTCCTCGTGGGACGATCTTGATTGCAGTCTTTTCCAAAAGTAGAAGTAGCACGTGGTGCTCTCCTGGCCGGGAGAGTCCCCCGTGGTGATCCTACCCTCAGTCAACCACCCCAAGGTCACTGACAGACGTAACGGTGACTACGGCACGCGCGATAAACGCACAGGTAGCTAGCCCGTACTGGCACGCGGTCAGTCGTTTCCGTTAACGG
This sequence comes from Thalassia testudinum, assembly GCA_037157565.1. NCBI lineage: Eukaryota > Viridiplantae > Streptophyta > Magnoliopsida > Alismatales > Hydrocharitaceae > Thalassia > Thalassia testudinum. The sequence goes on from JAZHRO010000073.1 coordinate 136,503,394, forward strand.
GTGCGCCCAAAGCACAGCACGGAACCAGGGCAGAGCCCTCTCAGTAACAGGGGTCCAACCCCTCCACAGTAACCAAACCGGGGCCTTGCCCCTCCACAGTCCGCGCACCCTCGCCTGACTACCCTGGTTTGCCCTAGTGGGCCTAACAAGTCGGTGAAGGAGGCTAGCAGAACCCCGGGGCCCGTGGGGTAGCTAGTACTCTCCTAACACTACTAGCTCTCCTCGGTACTACGTACACGAGGGCCAACAAGTCGGTACAGAGCGGCCAAGCCTAACCCCGGGTCCCTGGGGCGGCTGGCCCCACTCTGCACTAAAACAGGTACAGGTACTTCCCTTGGTACTGCGTACCCAAGAGACAGTACAAACTACATCTCAGTTCCATTCCTTTTCTTTCTAGGAGTTCCACTCCTAATTCCCCGTAGGGTTCCAGCTCTTTATCTCAGAACATCATATGTTTCTCTTTCCAGATTCACGTTCTCACATTCCATGATCTCAACATGATTCCTTATGCATAACAGGCAGCTGTTAATTAAATTTACAGGCAGCTTTATATATATTCCTTTCCATTTTTCCAAGACTGCAGTAATATACATTCCACTAGTTTTTCCATCCTAGGATTCATGCCACATCCTAGGATCTATCATACAATCTAGTTTTCCGGCCCTAGGATTCATGCAATGCCCTAGGTTCTAGTTATGGTTCCATACTTTAACAGATTTTATTAATACTTGAAACCACTCTACCAGGTACAACGGAAGTAATGGGGGCGTGGTCGGGAATCCCGCGCGCCTCCGCGACTCTCAAGACTGCAACCGAACGAGGTCCTATCACAAGGATCAAACACAAGGAGAGTCTCAAAACAGTGTATAGCTACTGTAGGCGGGTAGAGGAATAAATTCTGAAACGAACGCAACTCGAATCGCGGAAAACGGAGCCCAAACGGGCCCTAAATGGGTCGAGAAAGACAATACTGTGCAAAATCAGACGTCTGGAACTCCTTCCAGACGTCTTAAACGGTGGATCAGAGAATTACCTGTTCGGCTTGGTTCCCCGGACGTCCAGAAGTCTATGGGGACGTCTCTCCTAGATCCCAGACGTCCGATGGTCTCTCCGGACGTTTGGAGGTCACTCCCGCCGTCTGGTACAACTTCCAGACGTCTGATCCGCAAAGGATGACGAATCCGAACACCTGCGCACAGCCAACCCTCCTCCCTCAGTACGGTCAGTCGACAAAAAGAAGGAGAAAGCGGAAACTCACCTTTCAGACGTCTGTATGATCTCACAGACGTCGACCTTGCCGTCTGGATATCAATCCAGACGTCTGATTCTGGAAATTTTTCCAGAACCAGAACCTTGCTCGGCCTCCGCTCGCGACGCCGCCCGCGTCGCACCTCGCGCGTCCGCTGCTCCGCCCGCAGCAGGTCCCTCTCCGCGACGCTCTGCGCCCCCTGCGCCCTCCGCCGGCCGGCCAAGCCGCTCCCGGCGAGCTCGCCCTCACGGCAGAGCCCCGCCCTCGCACGCCGCAGCTCCTCCGCGCCTACTGCGGCCGCCGCTGCCGCTGCGCCCTCGCGTCCGCTCGCTCTCGCGCACAGGTAGGAGAGAAGGAGGAGGATGGTGGAGACGGGAGGGGAGGCGCGCCCCCCCCCCCCTTTTAACGCCGCGCGGAGAGGAGAGAGAGACGGTCGCAGTCGCCTGCAGCCGCAGAGAAGATGCAGGATCGCAGGTCTGCGCGCACAGGCGCGCAGACGAATATCCCGTGCGAGCATAACTGTTCGCCAGACGTCTGTAAACTATCCCGGACGTCTGGTCAGACGTCCGGATGTGATCCCAGACGTCTTTACAGACGTCTGGGCCACCTCCCAGACGTCTTAAAAGACGTCTGGGGCACGCGCTCGTTACAAATCCTAGGACGAGAAATAGTTACCCTGTTTGTGTGCATGATTGAGATTGTATTTATAAATGAATGAGCTGAATTGTTAGCAACTGCCTATTAATGAATACGAGCTGCCTGTTAGAATATGAGCTGCCTGAGATAATTAAACTGTTACCTATGATATCGCTTGTTGCATGTGTTTAATTGTGGAAATATGAGCTGCATGTGTATAATACGAGAACGTAATTATGCATGATGAAACCTGGTATGGAATAATATGGTGAATATAAGCATAAACCCTATGGAGAGTTAGGAGTAGAGCTTCTGTGGATGAATGGAAAGGCCTGGGAATGTGGATGGGAAGTGTGTTGGCCCTTGAGGATGTGGTACCAAGGAGAGCGACTGTCCCCGTTTTAGTGTAGAGCGGAGCTAGCCGCTCTTGGGTTGGGACCCGGGGTTAGGATTGGCCACTCTACACCTTCTGTTGGCCTTCGTGTACATGGTACCGGGGAGAGCTATTAGTGTATGGAGGGAGCTAGCCACCCCATGGGGTTTGGGATTCAGCTAGCCACCATACATTGACTTGTTAGGCCCTCTAGGCAAACCGGGTTAGTCAGACGAGGGTACGCGAATTGTGGAGAGGCGAGAACCCTATTTGGTTCTGAGGGGTGAGACCCCTGTTTCTGAGAGGGCTAGGCTATATACTGTTCCGTGCTGTACTTTGGATGTACCCGCTAGCGGAAACGACTGACCACGTGTCAGTGCGGGGTAGCTACCCGTGCGCTTATCGCGCGTGCTGTAGTCACCGCTACATCTGTCTGTGACCTTGGGGTGGTTGACTGGATGTAGGACTACCACGGGGGACTCTCCCGGCCAGGAGAGCACCACGTGCACCTTCTACTCTTCGGAAAAGACTGCAATCAAGATCGTTCCCACGAGGAACATGCGAGATCAAGAAAGAAATCTGAAAGTAAGCTAATGGGGTAAAAAGAAATTACTTGTAAAATAAATAACTGGAAAAGATAAATTTACCTGCTAGCCTGGTTACCACTCTACTCAGTGTTTGCTGACTCCGTTTTCTCATAACCCTTTACAGGTCCAGGAGTTGAGCAGCCCGTGTTACCGGCTGCAGAAGGTGTTGGGCCCAGTTGAGCCCAGCAGTAGTTTTGTACTGTGGTTGTACTTTTCTTTTTGCTAGTGAGTTTCAGACTTTTGTTTATTATTCCTGTTACTGTACTTTTGTTCTACTTTCCTGTCGTGGTGGTATGTATTGACTAGCAGCTTTTACTTCATTTACTACTTGTACGCTTTTACTGTTGGTTACATTACATAGTGAATGTGATTTATTTTCCTACTTTTCGGTTATTTCCTGTTGGACGACTGGGTCTTGAGATTAGTCGAGTCAAGTCGGTCTCGGGTCCTGTAGGGATTCGGGAACCGGGTCGTAACAAGATGGTATCAGAGCAAGGTCGTCCCGAGAAATGAACCAACTAGTTTGAGAATAACCAATTCACGTGCATGTAATTAGGGTAACCACCACAACGTATCGCTTGACATCTGTTTTGAGTCCCTTTTCGCAGAAGTCCGTTAGAGTTGACTTCTTTTGTTCTATTTTCCGCATCTCCTTGCAGGAAATGCCTCATCGGGGAGTTCTTGAGGGGGGCCGCGGACGTGGCTATGGATGAGGTCGGAGGGGCAGACGTGCCGGGCCTGAGGTGCTAGTTGGCCTGCCACTTCTCCCGGACATTCAAGCCTAGGGCCTCACTTAGCTGATCAGAGACATAGTACGAGAGGAGCTCCACCAGCCTCCACGGGCGCCTCTCCCTGAGGACGTGGAGGGGGAGTCCTCTGTGGGATTGAAAGACTGCCGCAGCACTGGACGAGCAGGAGGGGGAGGGGGTGGTCCTCCATCGCCCCCACCGCACTCTGACACCTCTGAGCATGATCCCTCTTTACCTGGATGCGTGCCTTTTCCCCCACTGCAGCTGCACCACAAGCTTTTCAGACAGTTCCGGAAGTTGAAGCCCCCCTCCTTCAAGGGGGATGGGGACTCGTCTGAGGTAGAGGACTGGCTGTAGTAGATAGAGGTGTTTGACACCCTTCGCTCCCTTGCGGAGTGCCGCGTGGCTTTTACCTCGTACCAGTTGGAGAGTGCAGCACACAGGTGGTGGAGGCCAGTCAGAGGCCAGGAGAGGGGAGAGCCAACGTGGGACCAGTTCATAATCCTCTTCTACAAGTAGTACTTCCCGCAGACTTGGCAGGACTAGAGGAGGCGGGAGTTCCACACTCTCCGCCAGGGGACGATGACTGTTAGTGCATATCGCACGCGCTTCCTGGAGCTGTCACGTTTTGCTGCGACAGCTGTAGCTACGGAGGAGCGCCTGTGGTGGTTCACTGAGGGGCTCTGGCCTGCCATTCGGGGGTATGTCAAGCCTCTGAAGCTACCCACCTTCTCGAGGGTGGTGGAGGCAACCATGACGTACGAGGAGACTAACTCGGCCGCACGAGACATCGACAGCGGACGGAAGAGGCCCTACTAGCCAGAGTACTCTTAGGGTCGACAAGAGAGGAGGCACACAGCATCCGCGAAGGAGCCGACTCATTTTGCAGGGCCGTCAGTGGCCTTTGGGGGCCCCCGATCGAGGCTAGCTGTCAGCACTGGACCCTCACCTAGTCGTCAGTAGGGACCCACTGAGGGAGGGAGTCGAGTCCCCCTCTGCTACTAGTGTGGCCAGTCGAGCCACATTAGGAGGGACTGCCCATCTAGGGCTGGAGCATAGCAGATGTTCCTTGCATCGAGCGCTGGAGGCCGAGTAGGTGGTCGTGGTCCCTAGGCGTGTGGGGGAGGGCAGCAGTCACGGGGAGGGTACTGACCAGCGGCTACTCGCTTGACTCAGAGTGTGGCTGCTTCTGCATTGAGAGCTGATGGGCGTATTAACGCCTTGACACACAGAGACGCCAGGGCATCTAGTTCAGTGGTGGCAGGTATGGTTATCGTTTTTGGCAAATTAGTTTACGTGCTTTTTTATTCCGGCTCCACATGCTCTTTTGTTGCTGCGAGTTTTGCTGTCAGTTTGGGACAGGACTGCTTGTTAGAGGATTCGTTTGTGATCAGAGGTCCAGGTGGCCAGTTGTTTGTAGTTGAGGAAGTTTACACAGACTGTGAGGTCAGTATTGAGGGACAGCCTCCCCGCTGGCCTGATTGTGATACCGATGGAGGATTTTGGCATGATTCTGGGAATGGATTGGCTGTCCGCTTACCACTCCTTGGTGGACTGTTTCGGGAGGAAGATTATATTTTCCATACTGGAGATGCCTTCCTTTGAGTTTCACGGACAATTGGTGGACGGAGGTTTCGGGTGCATATCTACGCTTCGGGCAGCAAGACTTTTGAGCTAGGGGTGTGAGGGCTTTCTAGCCTGTGTGGTGGCAGAACCCAGCCCCGTGGCGGACTTTCAGAGCATTCCGGTAGTTAGTGAGTACCCCAACATGTTTCCAGAGGAGCTACCAGGACTGCCGCCCGAGCGTGAGATCGAGTTTGAGATCTCACTGGTGCCGATGACCAGCCCCATTTCTACTACACCGTACCGGATGGCACCACTTGAGCTGTGAGAGCTCAAGTCACAGCTACAGGACCTGTTGGAGAAGGGCTTTATAAGGCCTAGTGCGTCCCCGTGGGGAGCCCCTGTGTTATTTGTGAAGAAGGATGGTACCCTGCGCCATTGTGTTAACTATAGACAACTAAATAGGGTCACCATCAAGAACAAGTATCCGTTGCCGAGGATTGATGATCTTTTTGACCAGTTGCGAGGTGCTACGGCATTCTCCAAAATAGATATGAGATCAGGCTACCACCAGTTGAGGATCAGGGAGACCAATGTCTCCACGATAGCTTTTCGCACCCGGTACAGACATTACGAGTTTTTGGTCATGTCGTTTGGGCTGTCCAATGCCCCCGATACTTTTATGGATTTGATGAAACAGGTTTTCAGACCGTATCTAGATCAGTTTGTGGTGATATTTATCGACGACGTACTCATTTACTCGCGGGATCAGGTACAACACGGATAGCACCTACGGATGATTTTGGACACTTTGGGATGGCGCAGGCTGTATGCCAGGTACAGCAAGTGCGAGTTTTGGTTGAGGCAGGTGACTTTCTTAGGCCACGTGATCTAAGGGGATGGTTTGGCAGTGGATTCAACTAAGGTTGAGGCCGTACTCAGGTGGGAAAGGCCACGTACAGTGATAGAGATACACAGTTTCTTGGGACTGGCAGGTTACTACCGGCGGTTTATCAGGGGATTCTCGTAGATTGCGCATTCTATGACTCAGTTGACCCAGAAGCACGTGCCCTTTACTTGGACAGATGCTTGTGAGGTGTGTTTTTAGGAGTTGAAGTGGAGACTGACTTCAGCTCCTGTGCTTACCATCCCAGATAGCAATGGCGATTTTGTGGTCTACACAGATGCTTCGTTGTTGGGGTGAGGGGGTGTGCTCATGCAGCGGGGTCACGTTGTCGCTTACGCTTCGCGGCAACTGAAGCCCCATGAGCATAGCTACCCTACCCATGACTTAGAGTTGGTAGCTGTTGTCTTCGCGCTGAAGACATGGAGGTACTACCTTTACGGTGAGACCTTTGAGATTTTCACGGATTATAAGAGCCTCAAGTACTTGTTTGATCAGAAGGAGCTTAACATGAGACAGAGACGTTGGTTAGAGCTCCTGAATGACTATGACTGCAATATCTCTTACCATTCGGGGAAAGCCAACGTGGTGGCTGACGCCTTTAGTCGGAAGGCGCCCACCCACTTGGCCAGTTTACAGGCACAGAGTTGGAAACTTATGGAGGAGTTGAGCAGTTGGTGACCCCAAGAGTCACAGGGGTATTGTGAGGCAGTGATGGTGACACGGCAGACATGATTAGAGTTGATAGACCGTATCATCGAAGGACAGATGACAGATCTGTACCTACAGTTGTTGCAAGATAGTGTTGTGGGGGGGACCCAGGAGACTACTATTTTATAGACGAGGTGCTGTGTATGAGGGGACATTTGTGCTTTCCCAGGGACGAGGAGTTGTTGAGAGAGCTCCTGACGGAGGCGCATGGGTCTAGGTTCACCATACATCTCGGGAACACAAAGATATATCATAATCTGAGACGCGACTTTTGGTGGAGAGGGATGAAGCAGGATGTGGGTGAGTTCGTGCAGCGGTGTTTGGTGTGCCAAAAGGTGAAGGCTGAGCACTAGAGGCTTGCAGGGCCGTTGCAGCCACTTCCTGTGCCAGAGTGGAAGTGGGAGAGCATCACCATGGACTTGGTGGTGAATCTACCTGTTACCCAGTGAGGACATGACGCAGTCTGGATGATAGTGGACAGATTGACGAAGACGACACGCTTCTTGCCGATCCGAGTCACCTTGGGACTAGCACAGTTGGCAGAGAGGTACATTCATGATGTGGTATGCTTGCACGGAGTTCCGCGTGAGATTGTATCTGACCGGGATACCTGTTTTACTTCCCAGTTTTGGGCTGAGTTTCAGCAGAATTTGGGAACACGATTGAGGTTCAGTACCACGTACCACCCCCAGACGGGCGGATAATCAGAGTGCACTTACAGACACTTGAGGACCTTTTGCATGCTTGTGTACTAAATTGGAGAGGCTCTTGGGAGTAGCACTTACCCCTGGCAGAGTTTGTATATAATAATAGTTATCACTCGAGCATTAGCATGGTACCTTACGAGGCTCTGTACGGACGGAGGTGTACTGTACCCTTGAGTTGGGTTGAGGTGGGGACCAAGTGGGAGGTTGGCCCTAGGTTGATCCGGTAGAGTCAGGAGTGGTAGAGCAGATCCACAGACGACTCTGCACTGTCAGGAATAGGCAGAAGAGTTATGCTGACCGGAAACGCAGAGAGGTGCAGTTCAAGGTTGGGGATCACATCTTTCTTCGCGTTTCGCCCATGAAGGGACTGTAGTGTTTTGGGGTGAAGGGGAAGCTTACGCCAAGATTTGTGGGGTCCTTTGAGGTTCTGGAGCGGGTAGGACCCATTGCTTACCGGCTTGCGCTTCCTTTGTAGCTTTCTGGTGTGCATGATGTGTTTCACATGTCCAACCTCAGGAAATGTCACCGATCCTAGTCATGTTCTGAGCCATGAGAGTGTTGAGGTGGGTGACGACCTGACCTACCCTAAGAGACCAGTGCAGATACTAGACAGAGCCGTCCGGAGTCTGAGATGGAAGCAGGTATCCCTAGTGAAGTTTTTGTAGAGGAGCCAGTGGTACGAGGAGGCTACTAGGGAGCTTGAGGCGGCGATGCGAGAGCGGTACCCGTAGCTTTTTGAGGGTACATCTCTTTGGATCGACTTTGGTCTTCTTTAAGTTTGTTATGCGTTTTATGTTCCTTTTCCGCACCCTAGCTAGCTTAAGTTTCGGGGATGAAACTTCCTTTAAGTTTGTTATAATGTAAAGACCCGTTTTGATTTGAGCCTTTTAAGACTTCTGGATTATTAGTCAGACGTCTGGACCCTTTCCCAGACGTCTGGTCCAGACGTCTGGAAATTGTGAAATCTGTATGCGTTGTTGGTTCTGCGCGCAGCCAGCACGCAGGCCCTTTCCTTCTCTCTCTTCTTCTCCTTTCCCTTGTCGAACACTAACCCTCCAGCCTATATAAGAAGCACCCCCTTGCTCTCCTCTCCACTCCACCACCACCACCATACTCCCCACTCCACTGTCGTGAGTGAGGTGCGCGAGAGAGAGGGAGTGAGAGCGAGGAGTAGGTGTGAGGAGGAGAGGGTCGAGGTCGCGAGCTCGTGGAGGCTCGCCGGAGGTTTGCACGGCCACCGTGGCGCGTGCGGGAGGAGAGTGTCGGGGCGTCGTCTCCGACCTTCTGTAGCGGTTGGAGTTGCAGTGGAGAGAGAGGAGCCGCGGCGGAGCATGGCGAGAGAAGCGGGAGTGCGGTCTGGTACTGGAGTTCTTCCAGTATCATACGTCCGTAGTGCCTTCCGGATGTCGGGCTAGACGTCTGGCGACAACACTGTATGTCTGAAAGCGGGTGTATCGCGAAGGTACGTCTTCCTCGCGGTTACGGCCATGTAGGCCGCACCGCAGAGGCAATCTGCTTGGCTAAAAGTGGTGTGCTACTCTGTCGTGCGTAGGAGCAGCTTTGGGAAGGCACGTGGCATGCCCTCCCACGCTTTTCGGATGTATGGATAGCTTACCAGACGACTGGAGGCATTCCTAGACGACCAAAGGACTGGTCAGACGTTTGAAACTGAGTCCAGACGGTCGCGGAGGAGTCCTGAACGTCTGAGATCACCGCAGGACTTGAGGTGAGTCTCTGGTGACTTTTAAGACGTCTAGACTTGATTCTAGACGTCTGATTTGGGTCTACAGACACGTTTTTAACCCGTTTAGGGTCCGACCGAGATTCATTTTACGCAAACGAAATAGCTGTGGTTTCCTTTTGAGTTCCTTTACATGTTAGAAACCTTTGTATACTGTTTTGAACGTTTCGTTGTGATGTGTTCCTTGGTATAGAACTTCGACCTGTTGTGTGTCTGGGGCTTGTAGAGGCACATGGGTCTGCAGTTCAAGCCCCCAGTACTCTCGGATTGTCTGGTAGAGTGGTTTCCCCCTGTTCTATTTATAAAACATGAATGCATCTATGATAATTAGATAACTAGAAACCTAGGATGTGGCATGAATCCTAGAACGAGAAATAGTTGCCCTGTTTGTGTGTGATTGAGATTGTATTTGTAAATGAATGAGCTGAATTGTTAGCAACTGCCTGTTAATGAATACGAACTTCCTATTAGAATATGAGTTGCCTGAGATAATTAAACTGTTACATGTGATTTCGCTTGTTGCATGTGTTTAATTATGGAAATACGAGCTGCATGTGTATAATACGAGAATTGAATTGTAAATGGTGAATCCTAGTATGGAATAATATCATGAATATGAGTATGAACCCTACGGGGAGTTAGGAGTAGAGCTCATGTGGATGAATGGAAAGGCTTGGGAATGTGAATGGGAAGTGTGCTGGCCCTTGAGTACGTAATACTAAGGGGAGCGACTGTCCCCTTTTTAGTGTAGAGTGGAGCTAGCCACCCTTAGGTTGGGACCCGGGGTTAGGATTTGCCACTCTACACCGACTTATGTTGGCCCTCGCGTACATGGTACTGGGGAGAGCTACTAGTGTTGGGAGGGAGCTAGCCACCCTACGGGACCCGTTGTTCAGCTAGCCACCCTACTCCGACTTGTTAGGCCCTCTAGGCAAACCGGGGTAGTCAGAAGAGGGTGCACGGATTGTGGAGGGGCGAGTCTCCTGTTTGGTTTTGACGGGTGAGACCCCTCTTTCTAAGAAGGCTAGGCCCTATACTGTTCCGTGCTATACTTTGGGCGTGTTGGTGCTAGAGCACCACGATCATTTGTTTTGATGATAACAAAACACATGTTATTTAACATTTGCACTTGGAGTCTTAGATTTCAGGTCAATTGCAAATGTAGACGTGTTTAGACGGAATTCGAGCTCGCATTCAGGACGGATTGGAGGAGCTTGATGGGGAACAGAGGAGATTCGCGAGGAGCGATAGATTGAAGATGGAAGGACAAGAAGAATAAGATAGAATTTTGTTTAATCCTTTCATGTACTTTTATCTTTATTTTACTTGCTCTTTTTATTTCCTTAGAACATTATGTTAAAGAGCCTCAAAGTACCCTAACAGTAGTCCTAGGAACACCTGCACAACCCTAGGATACTTAGGTTTTCTGTAGAATACTTAGAAAACCAATATAGGGTTCAAACAGAGTTTCCAGACGTCTAATTCCCAAATCAGACATCTGATAAAGTGTTTTAAGACGTCTGACTGTTGATTCAGACGTCTGATAACTATTAGGCTGGATATAGTTAGTTCTGTCTGATGAAATTAGACGTCCAGACCTTAGACCAGATGTCTTAGGAGATGTCTGATAACTTTGCCAGACGTCCAATTAGTGGACCGTTGGCTGGCTTAACGAACAGTCAAGAATGTGACCGTTAGAGCCTTATCAGACGTCCTTAAGCCCTTCCAGACGTCTGATAATTGACCGTTTTGCCTCGACTGACCCGAAAATCTCTTCTCAGAGATTTTCTAGCCGTTGCAAATCCATTCCCACGAAAAAGTAGGTTTCCAGACGTCCAGACATAGTGCCAGATGTCCTGTATGTCGTCTGATGGACTTGCACAAGAACCCTGTTTAGATCTGATTCAAGTCAGGAAGGAACCCGCCCGAAATCAGACGTCTGACCTTTAAATCAAACGTCTTAAAGTGGTCTTCCAGACGTCTGATGCCAGAATTAGACGTCTGATTACCCTGTCAAGTGTAATCATTGTCCTGATTTCGGCCTGATTCTTTTGGGCTTTGCACCCAACGGCTATGGAAGCTTTTCCAGGCCTTTCAAAGCTTTCCTAAGGCCTCTATAAATAGAGGGAAGCCTTTGCAATACAAAAAACACACCTAGATACACAAGACACACTTGGCTACACACTTTCACACTCTCTTGTGTCCTAGCTAGCTCTTGCTCTCCAAGCTCAAGCTCCATTCTCTAGAGAGCATCAAGCTTTGCGCACCCGCTCTCCCGCCGTTCACGAGAGCGACGTTGCGCCGTCGCGTGGCACACGCACCACGTCATCAACTCGACGCACTCCTTGCAAAGGGGAGTTTCCTAATTCCTATAGAAGCTTAGGTTAAAAATTACTTTGTTAGCTCTATAGGTTTATTTATTCTACTTTATCTTTGCTATTTTGGTTGGGTATTCGCTTTGTGAATTCCCATCTCCTTCGTGGGACAAAATCCTTCTCGTGGAGAGAAGGGGTTGAGGAACGCTACTCTCGCACTTGTAGCGTGGTTGTATTGATGTTGAATCACCCTCGTTTAAAGTGATTCGGTTTAGTGGATTTTGATCAACTTGGTTGATCGGAAAATCCTAACTCGAGAGGGTTAGGTGGTGGTTTTCACCCGGTTTGGGTTTCCACCTAAAAATACTTGTGTACTTGTGTGATTGCTTATTTGTGAGATTGTTTATATTTATTTCCGCATTTTTTACGTCACGCTGATCTCACCCCCTCCTAGTAGGATTCTACAGGGCGTACTCGCTAGCGGAAACGACTGGCCACGTATCAGTGCGGGGTAGCTAACCGTGTGCTTATCGCACGTGCTGTAGTCACTACTACGTTTGTCAGTGACCTTGGGGTGGTTGACTAGGTGTAGGACTACCACAGGAGACTCTCTTGGCCAGGAGAGCACCACGTGTACCTTCTACTCTTCGGAAAAGACTACAATCAAGATCGTTCCCACGAGGAACATGCGGGATCAAGAAAGAAATATGAAAGTAAGCCAATGGGGTGAAAAGAAATTACTTATAAAACAAATAACTGGAAAAGATAAATTTACCTGCTAGCTTTTACTGCTTTAGGTAATCTGGTTATCACTTTACTCAGCGTTCGCTGACTCTGTTTTCTCATAACCCTTTATAGGTCCAGGAGTTGAGCAGCTCGTGTTACCGGCTGCAGAAGGTGCTGGGTCCCGTCGAGCCTAGCAGTAGTTTCGTATTGTGGTTGTACTTTCTTTTCTGCTAGTGAGTTTCTGTCTTTTGTTTACTGTTCCTATTACTGTACTTTTGTTTTACTTTCCTGTTGTGGTCGTATGTTCTGACTAGTAGCTTTTACTTCCTTTACTGCTTTTACACTTTTACTGTTGGTTACATTGCATAGTGAATGTGGTTTATTTTCCTGTTTTTTGGTTATTTCTTATTGGACGACTGGGTCTTAGGATTAGTCGAGTCGATCTCGGGTCTTGTAGGGATTCGGGAACTGGGTTGTAACAATATCGGAACTCATTTTATTATTTCCCATCCGCACATTTGGAGGAATGAACACATTGAAGTTAATGTTCGGCAAACATTGGTGCTGCGGAAGGGAGGGACCTTCTGGGCCACTAATTGTGTAAGGGGAGGGATCTCTGCTTTCCCCTCATGTTTCTATTCGAAGAAGGGCCTGCGCTTTGCCACTTCATAAACATGACGTTTGAACAAATTCTATTTTACTTAAATTGCAATATCACAGCCTGTAGGCTGATTCACATCCACAGGAGAAAAATGTGCTGCTTGGAACTAAAGTTGGAATGCATGAAATTCATAGATTTCGTATAGAACTAAAATAACCATTATATGAAGATCTTATATCACTCCATTGAAGATCTATCCAGAAAAAATATAAAGGAAAAAAAATTATGTAAACTTTCACAGCATGACACTCTTTTTTTCATAGCATGGCCTTATTATATAGAATACATTTTAGGATATTAGTATTAATCACTTCTACGTTTGACACCTTCATTCCATGCCCAACTATAAGACAATTTTCATGTAGACCACAAAATCAATTTATGAAAGTACACATTACATTTGATTTTCTTTGAAATTTACAGGAGATCGAGGAGGAGGTTGATCCCACCGGAGCCACAGTTCTATTTTTATCATCAACATACATTTTCTAACCATAGGTTTTATAAATCAAATGCATTACCTGGGCATATGTTAATTCTTCGTTAAATTACAGGGACTACGACAGTGGAAACAACCCCCCATCACAAACATACTTCCAATCCATTACCCCAAATAGGTAAACAACAGAGCCTTATTTCAATTAAAAAATACATTACGAAAAAAAAATATTACGTTCATGAACGAGATTTTTTGACAAATTTGTAGGCCTTACACTAGAATGTATGAACAAGTAATCCAATTCTCCCCAGTACGTCAATATTAATTGATGGACTTCACACCAAGGTAAACACTCCACTATTATATGCATGAACATACATCGAAATGTGTAGATTGTAAATATTTCCTATCAAATACTTTACAGGAGAAGCCCACGTTTAAACCAAACTCCAAATTCTCAAAGGCACACCCCAAACCAATCTTTCCTTACACCTTTAACATTAGCATAACAAACAAACACAACTGACAGCATCAGTCCACCTAATAGAGGACGAATTCCGGGGGCGAGACAGGAGAACAAGATCTTTGATTGCAGGGCAACAATAAAGGAATTTCTCCTCTTGTACAACAAATGCTCTGACCGAGTGAAGATCAAATTCAAAAGAACATCATTTGGTTACTTCGAATGATGTATGTATCCAGTGAAGGACATCAAACTATCCGCATAGTTGATCAGTGCATACGACACAGAAATAGGGGATTTCTTCCTATGTGGGCAAAGTGTTCCTTTCTCAGCATACCATGTTTCAATAATTATGGGACTCCCCAACGATGGTCATGAAATTGACCTAAGAGCGGAGAAAACTAGGCTGAAGCATCAATTCAGGACAAAGTACTTCCCAGAAGGAGGAACACCAAATGTTCCAAAGGCAAGAAAGGCGCTTCTTGATCTTCAAAGTGTCAGTCTAAACCACAAGTTGAATGACTGAGTGAGATTATTGGTGTTGATACTGTGTGCAAGCTTCCTCCTTCCTCATGGAGCACATGCAATCTACCCAAAACTATTTGAATATGCAACTGAACTTGAAGATCTTGGTGGGTACGCATGGGCAAAGGTAGTTTACCAGGTGTTACTTGAGGGATTTTGTGAGATGGCAGAAAAAAAGTACAACAATAGAGATGATAGGGGGTTGGGTTACTTGAAAGGATGCACACCACTGCTGATGGTAAGAGGATACATAATAACATCTACATTACATATCTTCACATTAAATAACACAATGGATTTATTTTCAGGTTTGGACACTCGAGGTCCTCAATATCCACCAACCAATCAATAGCACTGCATTCCCAATTCTTGCAAGATGGGATTACTCAAAGCCCGTGTCAAAGTTGTTATGCGAGAAGGGATTAGATATTGATGACCTCCCTCCAATTTATTTCTAACATAATGCCTTCAAGATTTACAATGAAGAATCACACTCAGCACCACAGAGGCAGACTAGACAGGTCAATCCTACATTAGAAAACAGGACTCTCCAACCACATCCCTCACCACTTAAGGAACAAAACCGACGACATCAAAAGCGAAAGACAACTCCACCACCTCAGTCATTAACAGCCACACAACTAGTTTTGCTAGAACAACCAACCTTAGGAAACAATGATGTGATTGCAAAATTAAATGCACTCACTTCACTTGTTCAAAAGAGAGATAAACAGAACGAGAAATTGGTGAAGGAAATGCAGCACCTGATGAACAAGTTTGATAACCTTCATAGCTCATACCAGACATGTAAGTAGCAGATAGATGAGATGTAGGCACAAGTATACACCATCATTGACAATTTCTCTACATTCAGAAATATTAAAATTAAAATTCTAACGGACAATATCAGCTACATGACAGCAGACAACGAACATATGACCAACAGGTTATCCACTCAAACCTGGTTGAGTTGCACCTATCTTTCCAAGAATAGGCAAGTCACCCTACAATCTCGAAGAATATTTAATATCAAAACTTTATAAAACCTACAAAACTGAACTACTGATGACCGTATCAGCATACACACATACAAAGCAGTGGCACACTAGCCACACACAATGAACATCAGCTACAGAATACACCATCACCAACATGCTCCATTCGTGCAACATCTGTAGCTCAGTTATCTCAATTACTTACATTCTCTAAAAATTATTAATCCCAGTAGTTAAAATATTAGACATATTTCACAGATGACATCACCAATAAAAGAGCAATACATTATCCAAACACAACCTCTTCAGAAATACCCACAAGAGACAAGTTACTTGAGAAATTATTAAACTATTTGCAACATAGGTTTATTATACATTATACAATTTGAACGTTCAATATGCAACACACACATTTACACAACAAGGAGGTACCGAGCTCCAGAGCAAGCACACTCACCACAGTCACCGATAAGAATAGTTTCTCTAGGCAACCCATCTCTGCCAATGGTATTTGATCAATCAATTTCATATTGTAATTTACGATACATTAATCTTAGAAAATTACAGCATAATGATTTGGGGAACTCATTCAATTCCATGTATTCCAATATCTACACTGTGTATATTCACTCAGTCAGTAATTACTGCTTCTATCACAACAAGCAGTCGTAGAACATACAAGTCAACATACACAGATTCCTTCTTTAGGGTAAAAAAATTTTAATAATAATCTACCAAACTCACATACTACATGTTACAACCCGGTTCCTGGATCTCTACATGACCCAAGACCGGCTCACCTCGACTAATCCTAAGACCTAGTCGTCCAACAAGAAATAACCAAAAGTAAGAAAATAAACCACATTCACACATGCAATCTAGGTAAGTAGGAGAAAAGTATAAAGTAGTAAAGAAAGTAGAATAACTGTCTCAGTGCATGCCATAACAACAACTGAAAGAGGAAAGGAAACATGAATAGCAGAAACAGTAAACTAGGTATCCATTACATACTATAACAGTAGAGAAAAAGAAAATACTGGAGAAAGACTACGGCTAGACTCGATTGGGTCTAGCACCCTCTCCAGTCAGAAACTCGGGCTGCTCAACTCCTGATCCCGAAATGTATTATGAAAGGCAGAGTTAGCAAACGCTGAGTAGAGTGGTGTTGATATTATCTAAGTACAAAATAGTAAAAGCAACAGGTTTAATTCTCATTTCTATTTATTTGTTTTATATGTTTCCGTTTCACCCATTTCTCAAAGTATCAAGATATTTCTTGATCTTGCATGTTCCTCGTGGAAACGATCTTGATTACAGTCTTTACCGTAGAGTAAAAGGTACACGTGGTGCTCTCCTGGTCGGGAGAGTCCCCCGTGGTAGTCTTATACCCAGTCAACCACCCCGAGGTCATTGTTAAGACGTAGCGGTGACAACAGCACGCGTGATAAGCGCACGGGTAGCTACCCCTCACTGATACGCGGTCAGTCGTTTCCGCTAGCGGGTACGCCTAAAGTACAGCACGGCACAGTATAGGGTCTTGCCTTCTCAGAACAGGGGTCATGCCCCTCAGAATCAAACATGGGTCTCGCTCCTCCACAGTCCGTACACCCTCATCTGACTATCCCGGTTTACTCAAGGGCCTAACAAGTTGATGTAGGGTGGCTAGTTGAACCCCGGGTCCCGTGGGGTGGCTAGCTCCCTCCTTACACTAGTAGCTCACCTCGGTACGACGTACGTTAATGCCAACAGAAGTCGGTGTAGAGTGGCCAATCCTAACCCCGGGTCTCAACCCAAAGGAGGCTAGCTCCGCTCTACATAAAAGTGGGACAGTTGCTTTTCTTGGTACCACGTATTCAGGGACCAGCACACTTCCTGTCTACATTCCAGATTTCCGTCTATCCATAGGAGTTCTACTCCTAATTCCCCGTAGGGTTCGTGCTCATGTTTACTTCATTTATCCAGATCAAGATCTCATCTTTCATAATTCATTTCTCATCCATATTCAGGCAGCTCGTGTTTTCACAATTCAATTCTCAAAAACATGCAACTGGTGATTTCACAGGTAATTGTTCATTAAATACAGGCATGTCCTATTTTAATAGGCAACTCGTAATTATAATATAGGTATTTGCTAGCAATTTATCTTAATCACGCATGCAAGTAAACCATACAGTACAAACAGGCTCATTCATTTCTCTACCCTAGGGTACATTCCACATCCTGGGGTTTCATTAGGCTATTTCCACAAGCACATTTTTATTTAAATATTAATAATGAAATTAAACCACTCTACCAGGAAACACGAGAGTAATGGGGGCCTGTGCCGTAGATCTTGTCGTCTCCACGGGCCCCGAACACGCCACCGGCTGGTAACCTGTACAAGTGACCAATGTACATTAGACAAGCTCAAAACAGTAGGTATTCAACATGAATACGTAGATGAACTCGAGTAGAGAACAACGATACTTCATTTGTGGGAATTCAATTCCGTTTGGGCCTTAAACAAGCCAAAAACGTGGTTTCTGATCAAAATCAGATGTCTGGGACTAATCCCAGACGTCCTAGAAGACATCAAAACTCACCTTGTGTCTCCTGCGGCTAATTAGACGTCTAGACCTTCTCTACGACTGTTTGAGGACAGTTCCAGACATCGGACAAAGCCTCCGGTCGTCTGGAAGCACCTCTGGATGTCTGGTGATGTGATCAGATGTCTAAAAGTGCGTGGGAAAGCATTCCGCGCGCCTTCCCAAAGCTGCACCTACGTACGCAAATGTAGGCACGGTCAGTCGACAACGTTCCTGCACTAATTTGTCCCATGCAGAAGTCTCAGCGCAGGAGTCATCTGTGCACCCTCGTCTGACTACCCCGATTTGCCCAGAGGGCCTTAACAAGTCGGTGTAGGGTGGCTAGCTAAACCCCAAGCCCCGTGGAGTAGCTAGCTCGCCTCGGTACCGTGTACATGAGGGCCAATAGAAGTCGGTGTAGAGTGGCCAATCCTAACCCTGGGTCCCAACTCAAGGGCGGCTAGCTTCGCTTTACACAAAAAGAGGACAGTCGCTTTCCTTGATATCATGTATTAAGGGCTAGCACATTTCCCACCTACATTCCAGATTTCCATTTGACTACAGGAGCTCCTCCTAATTCCCTATAGGATTCATGCTCATGTTCATCACATTATTCTGATCCAGATTCCATTATTCACAATTTAGTTCTCATTTATATATAAGCAGCTCGTTTTTCCAAAATTCAATACATGCAACTGATGGTTTCACAAGTAATTGTTCATTCATCTCAGGAAACTCATGCTATAACAGGTAGCTCACAACTATATCATAGGCAATTGCTAGCAGTTTAACTTAATTATGTATACAAATACAATCATGTAGTACAACGGGTTCATTCATTTCTTTGGCTTAGAGTTCATGCCACATCCTAGGGTTCCAATTGGCTAATTTCACAAGCACATTCTTATTTAATATAGTTGACAGAAGTAGACCACTCTACCAGACAATCCGGGAGTAATGAGAGATTGAACCGCAGACCCAGGTGTCTCTGCGAGCCCCAAACTAGTAATAGGTCAAAACCCTGTACCAAGGAATATATCACAAAGGAAGATTCAGAATAGTGTATCAAGGTTTATACTACGTAGAGAAACCCGCAAGGAAATTATAGATACTTTATTTGCGTAAAACAGATCTTGATCGGACCCCAAACAGGTTAAAAACGTGTCTACTGACCAAAATCAGACGTCTGGGGACAAGTCCAGAAGTCTTAAAAGTTACAGAATCTCACCTCAAGTTCCTGCGGTGTCCTCAGACATCCAGGACTCCTTTGCGACCATCTGAAAGTAGTTCTAGACGTCGGACCAGTCCTCTGGTCGTTTGGAAGCACCTCCGGTTGTCTAGTGAGCTGATCAGACGTCTGAAAGTGCATGGGAGGGCATTCCACGCACCTTCCCAAGGTGCTCCTACGTACGATAGAGCAACCACTCCAAAATTAAACCGGTAAATCTTTTGTGGTGCAGCCTGCATGGCCGTAACCGCGAAAAGGAACGTACCTTCGCGATAAAGGTGCTTTTAGACATCTAGAAGCTCAGCCAGTCGTCCAAACTTCACTCCTGACGTTTGATACTAGAAAAATTCCAATATCAGAATGCGTTTCTAATGCTCCTCGCCGCGCTCTACCATGATACTCCTCACTCCGCCGTAGCTCCAGCTGTTGCTGGTGGTCGAGGACGTCGCTCCAGACTCCCTCCTCCCGCACGCACCGCGGTGGCTCTGCGAGCTTCGATGAGCTTTCCACTGAAGCTCTCGACCTCGGCCTCCTTTTCTCGCACTCCCCTTCTAGCTCTCACGCGCTCCCTCGCTTGTCTCCTCTTGCCGCTCCACCGCGCTCTGAAGGTGGGATGGTGGTATGTGGAGTGGAGAGGAGAGGAGGGGAGGGTGGCCTTTTATAGAGGCCATGGGTATTGGGTTTGAGTAGGAAGGAGGAGAAAGGAGAGAGAGAGGCAAAGTTCTGCGTGCCGCTTGCACGCAGAACTCAGAGTGCGCACAAAAATTTCATTTTCAGATGTCCGGGAAAGGGTCTAGATGTTTGGATGGATATCTAACTGACACTCCAGACGTCTTAAAAGGTTAAAAGTGGGATGATCTTTACATATGCTTTGACAGATGAGAAATAAGGAAATTTCTAAAAGTGAATTGTAAATGATTATGATTAGTTACGTGTGTTATAAGCGAAATACCCTTCTCGTAACAAAGATCAAAGCTTTAATTCAGTGCATGCTGCAATTGGAATCGTATTTGCAGATAATGTGTGATTTCGTATGGGACATGGAAATGATCGACAATTTATTTCTTCCACGTATGTATGCTTTGGATATTCAAGATTTCAATAAGGAAAATTTCAATATTTGCATAAAGATCAAAAAAGCATAAGTTATGGAAGAGTATCGTAATCGTACGTGCTACGTATACTCCTATTTGCCATGAAAGTGAATACCATCATTATTTCACAGCAAACGTTGATTTCATAGTGAAGGGCACACTGCAAAATCATTATTCGATGTTGACAACATTACAACGTACGATTTCGTTGTTCATTGTTCGATTAAGGGACCTATTTAATGACATCCCAACCTCATAGATTCATACCTAACTAATCAGATATTCGAATATAATAGGCAATCAGCACAATGCTATGAAACGAAGGAAAAAAATGAAATTCAAAGTAAGAACGAAAGATAAAAGAAATACACGGATGCGAATGTACCAAGCAAATAATACCGATATGCAATTAGCATACATCTTCAATGGATGATCATAGATGTGGACACACTTTTCCTCCCAATACAAACATCATTCATTTTACTCATGACCAACCAATATAACAACAAAGGCTCAGACATTAGAAATGAACATGGATCAACAATCAAAAGTTCAAGGAAGCATGGTTTAGTAAATCCTTCCCACGTCCATACACTGGAGCTGCTGATTTAGTTCTTGATGATGACGAACCCCCAAACAACGTTTGACCCAAAAACATGGCAGCGGACTCTCCAACACTAGGATCAACATAGGCATTGGTGGGCTGCTGATAGGCAAAAAAAAAACAAAATGATAAACATAAACAGATGATCAACAATTAGAAGAAACCACAATTAGTACCTTCCTACCCCTTCGTTTCCTTTGTAGGCATATCTCTCGGCCTGATTTTTGCCTTTTCTTAGGCAGTTGACCTACCCTCCTCACACGTCTTGGAGGTTGTGTTCCTATAACTTTCTCAATGGCCTTATGTTGTGAGTTGTTCTATCCATTTACAACAGAATATAAACTAACACATAACATGCAAATAATATGAAAAATATTAAATTAAAAGCATGAAAGAAAATGTACATTGCAACCATTGGAAGACATAAGTTCCATGCAACCTTTCTCTAATACACTGACACATTCATTGTATTTTTCCATGGATACAGATCCATACTCTTCAAATCTAAAATTCCGAAAGCATATGTCCTCATAATGGTCACCAACATCCTCTAAAGGTAGCGCAGAACGAGTACCTTTAGTTGTTACTGCTGGCAACTTAAAATCCTTCCATCTCTGAAGAACATATCTCTCTGGAATCTCATTTACACTGTGATCCAATAGCACATGAAGAACATGATGACATGGTAACCCATCTGTCTCAAAAAAACTCCAAGTGCAAAATATATTACAACTTAATCGATCAAAGTATACCTCCTGCATCAAATAAACAGGAGTAGTATATTCATACACAACAACGTCAACACAATCGTTGCTAACATTGCAACAACTACCTCCGACATTACAATACTTCAATCCTTCAATCTCATCTTGAAACAATTTAAAAATCCACAGGGTGTAAATTGCATGTATTTGTTGCTCCATCCGAAGTGACGACCTCAAAGGAATAACCTTCTGAATTGATTGAAACTCAACTTTATGAAGCTTCTCCTGCTTCGCCAACATAACAAGTTCATACTGTTGGACAAACTGCTTCAAGGTTGTCTTGGAATTAACATAACCGTCAAGGAATGTATTCATACTCTCACTCCTTTATGTCATTGTCATACCTGCCCAAAACATGTCATCAAAGAAGGCAGACACTCACATATGCGTATCTCATACATATGCGACATCCAACTATTATTCTCAAGGCACCTCCTCCTAACCAAATTAATCCATCGTTCCTCAAACTCGATAGTTGTTCGTGATTTATGAATAATGCACTTCAGCTCATCTTGAGTACTTGTATCACTACCAAATCGTTGAGGCAGCTTCATCATTATATACCAGAGGTATAAGCGATGTCTACATGTAGGGAAGATAGTTGCAACATCCCTGACAATTGCTTGGGATTGATCGGTGATAATACCAAGCAGCGAGACTCCATTCATACAAGTCAACCATGTATTAAAGAGCCAAATAAAGTTCTCCATTGTCTCCTCACATAATAGGGCACACCTGTTATGACCTAGTTCCCTAATCCCTACAGAACTCGAGATCGGCTCGACTCGACTAATTCCAAGATCCAGTCGTCCAACAAGAAATAACTGAAAAAGTAGGAAAGTAAACCACATTCACTATGCAAGGTAACTAACAGTAAAAGCGTACAAGCAGTAAAGGAAGTAAAAGCTGCTAAATAGTACATATCACCACCACAGCAGGAAAGTAGAACAAAACTATAGAACAGTAACAATAACAAAGTCTGAACTCACTAACAAAAAGAAGTACTACAACAGCAAGAGACTACTGCTGGGCTCGACTGGGCCCAGTGCTCTCTGTAGCCGGTGACTCGGGCTGCTCAACACCTGGACCTGTAAAGGGTTATGAGTAAATGGAGTCAGCGAACGCTGAGCAAAATGGTAACTAGACTAACTAAAGCAGTAAAAACTAGCAGGTAACATTATCTTTTCCAATTATTTTATTTTACAAGTAATTCCTTTTCATCAATTGGTTTACTTTCATGTTTCTTTTTTGATCTCTCATGTTCCACGTGGGAACGTTCTTGATTGCAGTCTTTTCCGAAGAGTAGAAGGCACACGGGGTGCTCTCCTGCTTGGGAAAGTCCCCCATGGTGATCCTACACCCAGTCAACCACCTCGAGGTCACGGACAGACGTAGTGGTGACTACGGCACACGCGATAAGTGCACGGGTAGCTACCCCGCGCTGGCACACGGTTAGTCGTTTCCGCTAGCGGGTACGCCCAAAGTACAGCACGGAATAGTATAGGGCCTAACCCTCTCTGTAACAGGGGTCTCGCCCTTGCACAGTCTGCGCACCCTCGTCTGGCTACCCCGGTTTGCCCAGTGGGCCTAACAAGTTGATATAGGGTGGCTAGCTGAACCCTGGGCCCCATAGGGTGGCTAGCTCTCTCCCTACACTAGTAGCTCTCCCTGGTACAGTATACACGAGGGCAAACAGAAGTCGGTGTATAGTGGCAATTCTAACCCCGGGTCCCAACCTAAGAGCGGCTAGTTCCGTTCTACACTAAATAGTGGACAGTCGCTCTCCTTGGAACCACGTACTCAAGGGCCAGCACATTTCCCACTCACATTTCCAGATCCTTTTCATTCATCCACAGGAGCTCTACTCCTAATTTCCCGTAGGGTTCATGCTCACATTCACCATATTTTCTATATCAGGTTTCATTATTCATATTTCCATTCTCGTATTATACACATGCAGCTCGTATTTCCACAATTAACATATGCAATAAGTAATATCATAGGTAACTGTTTAACTAGCACAGACATTTCACATTCCAACAGGCAGCTTGTATTTTTTAACAGGCAATTGTTTGCAATTCTACTCATTCATTTATGACTGTAATATCAAACACGCATACAAATAGTGCAACCATTTCTCGTCTTAGGATTCATGCCACATCCTAGGGCTCTAGTTATCTAATTTCAGATATGAATTCATATTTTATAATTAAAACAGGGGGAAACTACTTTACCAGACAATTCGGGAGTACTGGGGGCTCTAATGGTAGATTCATGTGCTTCTGCAAGCCCCAAACACGCAACAGATCGAAGTCCTATACCAAGGAACAAGCCACAATGGGATGTTCAGAATAGTATATTAGGATTTCTAACATGTAGAGGAACTCACAAGGAAACCATAGATATCTCGTTTGAGTAAAACAGACCTTAAATGAACCATAAACGGGTTAAAAATAGGACTGCAGAACCAAATAAGATGTCTGATACAAGGTCCAGACGTCTTAAAAGTCACCAGGGTCTCACCTCAAGTTCCTGCATCGACCTCAAACATCCAGGACCCCTACTTGACCATCTAGACTCAGCTCTAGACGTCCAACCTCTCCTCCAGTTGTCTGGGGGTGCCTTCGGTCATTTAGTAAGCTGTGCAGACGTCCGAAACGCGTGGGAGGGCGTGCTGGGCGCCCTCCCAAAGCTGCTCTTGCGCGTGACAGAGTAGCAAAACCCCTTTTAGCCAAACATATTGGCTCTGCGGTGCATCCTGCATGGCCGTAACCGTAAGAAGGACGTACCTACGTGAAACCTTGCTTTCAGACGTCCGGTGTCGTCACCAGACATCTGACCCGTCGTTTGGAAGGCACTCCAGACGTTTGATACTAGAAAAATTCTAGCTCCCGCTCCTCTTGCCGTGCACAGCTGCGACTCCTCCCTCTCGTCTGCAGCAGGAAGTCGGGGACGGCTTCCCTCGACGCACTCCTCCCGCATGCGTCGCTCCGGCCATGCGCCCTCCGGCGAGCTCCCACGAAACTCGCGAGCTCACCCACCTCCTCACTTCGCGCCGCTCCTCCTCGCTCTCGCTCTCTCTCTCGTGCTCGTCTCTCTCACGGTAGTGGAGAGGAAGTAAGGTGGTGGTGGAGTGGAGAGGGGAGGAAGGGGTGAGGGCTCTTACATAGGGGTAATGGTTATGGTTCAGCGAGGAAGGAGAAAAGAAGAAGAGAGAGAAGGATGGCTATCTGCACGCAACCAGCACACAGACCCGACCCTACGTACAGATTTTTCAATTTCCAGACGTCTAGGAAGGGGTCCAGACGTCTGACCAGACGTCTGACTGCCAGTCCAGACGTCTTAACAGGCTCAAAATAGAACAGATCTTTACATCATAACAAACTTAAAGGTAATTTCGTCCCCGAAACCTGAGTTAGCTAGGGAGCGGGAATATAAACACATAACAAACTTAAAGAGGATCAAAACTGGTTCGAAAAGACGTACCCTACAAAAGCTCCGGGTACCGCTCTCGCATCGCCACCTCAGGCTCCCAGGTAGCCTCCTTGTACTGCTGACTCCTCCACAAGACCTTCACCAGGGGTACCTGCTTCCATCTCAAACTCCGGATGGCTTTGTCTGGTATCTGCACTGATCTCTCGGGGTAGGTCAGGTCGTCACCCCCCTTGACACTCTCATGGCTCAGAACGTGACTGGGATCGGTGACATACTTCCTGAGGTTGGACATGTGGAACACGTTGTGCACACCAGAAAGATGGGGAGGAAGGGCAAGTCGGTAAGCAATAGGTCTTACCCGCTCCAGGACCTCAAAGGGCCCCACAAACCTCGACGTAAGCTTCCCTTTCACCCCAAAACGCTGTAGGCCCTTCATGGGCGAAACGCGAAGAAAGATGTGATCCCTAACTTCGAACTGCACCTCTCTACGCTTCCGATCGGCATAACTCTACCACCTCCTGACTCTACCGAATTAGCCTGGGGCCAACCTCCCACCTGGTCCCCACCTCAACCCAATTCAAGGGTGTAGTACATCTCCGTCTGTACAGAGCCTCGTAAGGTACCGTACCGATGCTCGAGTGATAGCTGTTATTATATGCAAACTATACCAGGGTAAGTGCTCCTCCCAAGAGCCCCTCCAGTCTAGTACACAGGCACGCAAAAGGTCCTCAAGTGTCTGTATATTGCGCTCTAATTGTCCTTCCGTCTGGGGGTTGTACGTCGTACTGAACCTTGACTGTGTCCCCAAAGCCTGCTGAAACTCAGCTCAAAACTGGGAAGTGAAACAGGTGTCCCGGTCGGATACAATCTCACACAAAACTC
The DNA here is from genome assembly GCA_037157565.1 of Thalassia testudinum. Taxonomy (NCBI): domain Eukaryota; kingdom Viridiplantae; phylum Streptophyta; class Magnoliopsida; order Alismatales; family Hydrocharitaceae; genus Thalassia; species Thalassia testudinum. The sequence goes on from JAZHRO010000073.1 coordinate 136,529,309, forward strand.
CGTGCAGACGTACCACATCGCGAATGTACCTCACTGCCAGCTGCGGTGGTCCCAAGGTGTCTTGGATCGGTAAGAAGCGTGCCGTCTTCGTCAATCTGTCCATTATCACCCAGACTGCGTCGTGTCCTCGGATAATGGGTAAGCTCACCACCAAGTCCATGGTGATGCTCTCCCACTTCTACTCTGGCACAGAAAGTAGCTGCAACGGCCCTGTAGGCCTTTGATGCTCGGCCTTCACTTGCTGGTACACCAAGTACTACTGCATGAACTCACTTACATCCTTCTTCATCCCTCTCCACCAAAAGTCACGTCTCAGATCATGATACATCTTCGTTTTCCCGGGATGTATGGTGAACCTAGACCCGTGTGCCTTAGTCAGGAGCTCTCTCAACAACTCCTCGTCCTTAGGAATGCACAAACGTCTCCTCATACGCAGCACCTCGTTTGTAAAAGAGAAGTCCCCTCGATCCCCTGACAGCACTCTGTCTCGCAACGACTGCAGGTACGGATCTGACATTTGACCTGTGATGATGCGGTCTATCAGCTCTGGTCTCACCTGTTGTGTCACTGTCACTGCCCCACAATACCCCTATGACTCTCGGGATCGCCAACCGCCCAACTCCTCCATAAGTCTCCAACTCTGTGCCTGTAAACTGGCCGAGTGGGTGGGCACCTTCCGGCTCAAGGCGTCAGCCACCATGTTGGCCTTCCCTGGATGGTAGGAGATGCTGCAGTCATAGTCCTTCAGGAGCTTTAACCAACGTCGCTATCTCATGTTAAGCTCCGTCTGATCAAACAAGTACCTGAGGCTCTTATGGTCCGTGAAAATTTTAAAGGTCTCACCGTAAAAGTAGTGCCTCCATGTCTTCAGTGCGAAGACAATAGCTGCCAGCTCTAAGTCATGGGTAGGGTAGCTATGGTCATGGGACTTCATTTGCCACGAAGCGTAAGCGACAACGTGACCCCGCTGCATGAGCACACCCCATAACCCCTGCAATGAAGCGTCCGTGTAGACCACAAAACTGCTACTGCAATCTAGGATGGTAAGTATAGGAGTTGAAGTCAGTCTTTCTTTCAACTCCTGAAAACACGCCTCACAAGCATCTGTCCAAGCAAAGGGCACATCCTTCTAGGTCAACTGAGTCATAGGATGCGTGATCTATGAGAAACCCCTGATAAACCGCTGGTAGTAACCTGCTAGTCTCAAGAAGCTGCGTATCTCTGTAACTGTATGTGGCCTCTCCTACCTGAGTACGGCCTCAACCTTGGCTGGATTCATAGCCAAACCATCTCCTGAAATCACATGGCCCAAGGTCACCTGCCTTAGCCAAAACTCGTACTTGCTGTATTTGGCATACAGCCTGCGTCGTCTCAAAGTGTCCAGAACCATCCGTAAGTGCTGTCTGTGCTATGCCTGATCCCGCGAGTAAACGAGTACGTCATCAATAAATACCACCACAAACTGATCCAAATACGGCCTGAAAACCCGGTTCATCAAATCCATAAAGGCAGCGGGGGCGTTGGTCAGCCCAAACAGCATGACCAAAAACTCATAGTGTCCGTATCGGGTGCGGAAAGCTGTCTTGGAGACGTCGGTCTTCTTGATCCTCAACTGGTGGTAGCCTGATCTCAGATCTATCTTGGAGAATACCGTGGTACCTTGCAACTGGTCAAACAGATCATCAATCCTCGGCAGTGGATACTTGTTCTTGATGGTGACCCTATTCAGTTGTCTGTAGTCAACACAATGGCGTAGGGTACCATCCTTCTTCATAAATAACAGAGGGGCACCCCACGGGGATGCACTGGGCCTCACAAAGCCCTTCTCCAACAGGTCCTGTAGCTGTGACTTGAGCTCTTGCAGCTCGAGTGGTGCCATCAGGTACCGTGCCGTAGAAATGGGGCTTATCCCCGGTACCAGTGAGATCTCAAACTCGATCTCACGCTTAGGCGGTAGTCTTGGCAGCTCCTCTGGAAACACGTTGGGGTACTCTTTAACTACCGGGATGCTCTGAAAATTTGCCACAGGACTGGGCTCCTCCACCACACAGGCTAGAAAGCCCTCACACCCCTGGCCCAAAAGTCTCGCTGCTCGAAGCGTAGAAATGCACCTGAAACCTTCGTCCACTGGCTTTCCATGAAACTCAAAGGAAGGCATCTCTGGTATGGAGAAAACAATCTTCCTCCCGAAACAGTCCACCAAGGCGTGGTAAGCGGACAACCAATCCATTCCCAGAATTACGCCAAAATCCTCCATCGGTATCACGATCAGGTCAGTGGGGAGGCTGTGTCCCCCAATACTGACCTCACAGTCTGTGTAGACCTCCTCAGCTAGAAACAGCTGACCAGCCATGCCTCTGATCAGAAACGGATCCTCTAACAACACGTAGTCCTGTCCCAAACTGACAACAAAACTCATAGCGACAAAGGAGTGTGTGGCGCCGGAATCAAAAAGTATGTAAACTAATCTATCAGAAAGGGTAACCATACCTACTACCACTGAACCGGATGTCCTGACGTCTCTGTGTGTTAGGGCGTTAATACGCTCCTCAGCTCTTGGTGCAGAAGAAGCAGCCACACTCTGCGTTGGGTGAGTAGCCACTGGTCGGTACCCTCCACGTGACTGCTGTCCTCCCCCACGCGCCTGGGAGCCACGACCACCTGCTCGGCCTCCATCGCTCGGTGCAGGGAGCATCTACTTCGCTTCAGCTCTAGACGGGCAGTCCCTCCTGATGTGGCTCGGCTGGCCACACTAGTAGTAGAGGGGGACTCGACTCCCTCCCTCGGTGCGTCCCTGCTGATGGCTGGGCGGGGGTCCAGTGTTGACAGCTGGCCCTTGTTGGGGGCCCCTAAAGGCCACTGACGGCCCCGCAAAATGAGACGGCTCTCCTGCAGGTGCTGCGTCCTTCCTCTCTCATCGACCTTGTGAGTACTCTGGCTGGTAGGGCATCTTCCGTCTGCTGTCAGTGTCTCGTGCGGCTGGGTTGGTCTGCTTGTACGTCATAGCTGCCTCCACCACTCTCGAGAAGGTGGGCAGATTTTGGGGCTTTACATGCCCCCGTATTGCAGGCCGGAGCCCCTCAGTGAACCTCCACAGGCACTCCTCCTCTGTAGCTATGGCTGTCGCAGCAAAACGTGACAGCTCCAGGAAGCACGTGCGGTACGTGTTAACAGTCATCATCCCTTAGCGGAGAGTGTGGAACTCCTGCCTCCTCTGGTCCTGCCAAGTCTGCGGGAAGTACTGCTCGCAAAAGAGGGTCACGAATTGATCCCACGTCGGCTCTCCCCTCTCCTAGCCTCTGACTGCCCTCCACCACCTGTGTGCCGCACTCTCCAGCTGGTACGTGGCAAAGGCCACGCGGCACTCTGTAGGGGAGCGAAGGGTGTCAAACACCTTCTCAATTTGCTCCAGCCAGTCCTCTACCTCAGACGGGTCCTCATCCCCCTTGAAGGAAGGGGGCTTCAGCTTTCGGAACTGCCTAAAAAGCTCATAGTGCAGCTACAGTGGGGGAACAGGCACGCCTTCAGGCAGGGAGGGCTCGTGCTCAGAAGTATCAGAGTGCGGTGGGGGTAGTGGAGGACCACCCCCTCCCCCTCCTGCTCGTCCAGCGCTGCGTCAGTCTCTCGGTCCCATAGGGGACTCTCCCTCCACGTCCCCAGGGAGAGGCGCCCGTGGAGGCGGGTGGTGCTCCTCTTGTACTATGTCTCAGATTAGCTGAGTGAGGTCCTAGGGCTGAACTCCCAAGAGAAGTGGCGGGTCAACTGGCACCTCGGACCTAGCACGTCCGCCCCTTCGACCTCAACCACGACCGCGTCCACGGCCCGCCTCAAGAACTCTAAGATGAGGCATCTCCTACAAGGAGACGTGGAAGACAGAACAAAAGAAGTCAATTCTAACAGACTTCAGCTAAAGGAACTCAAAACAGATGTCAAGCGATATATTGTGGTGGTTACTCTAGTTACATGCACGTGAATTGGTTATTCTCAAGGTAGTTGGTTCATTTCTTGGGATGACCTTGCTCTGATACCATCTTGTTATGACCCGGTTCCCAAATCCCTACAGGACCTGAGATCAGCTCGACTTGATTAATCCCAAAACCTAGTCGTCCAACAAGAAATAACCGAAAATGTAGGAAAGTAAACTACATTCACTATGCAAGGTAACTAACAGTAAAAGCGTACAAGCAGTAAAGGAAGTAAAAGCTGTTAAATAGTACATATCACCACCACAATAGGAAAGTAGAAAAAAAGTACAGAACAGTAACAGTAACAAAGTCTGAACTCACTAACAAAAAGAAGTACTACAACAGCAAGAGACTACTGCTGGGCTCGACTAGGCCTAGCATCCTCTACAGCCGGGACTCGAGCTGCTCAACTCCTGGACCTGTAAAGGGTTACGAGGAAACGGAGTTAGCGAATGCTGAGTAGAGTGGTAACTAGACTAACTAAAGTAGTAAAAACTAGCAGGTAACTTTATCTTTTCCAATTATTTTATTTTACAAGTAATTCATTTTCATCCATTGGTTTCCTTTCAGGTTTCCTTCTTGATCTTGTATGTTCCTCGTGGGAACGATCTTGATTGCAGTCTTTTTCAAAAAGTAAAAGGCACACGTGGTGCTCTCCTGGCTGGGAGAGTCCCCCGTGGTGATCCTACACCCAGTCAACTACCCCGAGGTCACGGAAAGACGTAGCGGTGATTACGGCACACGTGATAAGCGCACAGGTAGCTACCCCGCACTAGCACGCGGTCAGTCGTTTCCGCTAGCGGGTACGCCCAAAGTACAGCGCGGAACAGTATAGGGCCTAGCCCTCTCAATAACAGGGATCTAGCCCCTAAGAACCAAATAAGGGTCTCGCTCCTCTACAGTCCGCGCATCCTCGTTTGACTACCCCAGTTTGCCTAGTGGGCCTAACAAGTCGGTGTAGGGTGGCTAGTTGAACCCTGGGTCCCGTGGGGTGGCTAGCTCTCTCCCTACACTAGTAGTTGTCCTTGGTACAGTGTATGCGAGGGCCAACAGAAGTCGGTGTAGAGTTGCCAATCCTAACCTCGGGTCCAAACCCAAGGGCGGCTAGCTCCGCTCTACACTAAACAGGGAACAATCGCTCTCCTTGGTACCACGTACTCAAGGGCCAGCACACTTCCCACTCACATTTCCAGATCCTTTTCATTCATCCACAGGAGCTCTACTCCTAATTACCCATAGGGTTTATACTCACATTCACCATATTGTTCAATACCAGGTTTCATCATTCATATTTCCATTCTCATATTATACACATGTAGTGCGTATTTCCACAATTAACATATGCAATAAGTGATATCACAGGTAACTATTTTACTAGCACAGGCATTTCATATTCCAACAGGCATCTTGTATTTATTAACAGGTAATTGTTTGCAATTCTACTCATTCATTTATGACTGCAATCTCAAACACGCATACAAACAGTGTAACTATTTCTCGTCCTAGGATTCAGTCACATCCTAGGGCCCTAGTTATCTAATTTCAGATATGCATTCATGTTTTATAATTAAAATAGGGAGAAACCACTCTACCAGACAATCCACGAGTATTAGAGTCTTGAACAGCAGACTTACATGCCTCTGCAAGTCCCGAACACGCAACAGATCGAAGTCCTATACCAAGGAACATGCCATAATGGGACGTTCAGAATAGTATATAAGGATTTTTAACATGTAGAACTCACAGGAAAATCATAGATATCTCGTTTGCGTAAAATGGACCTCAAATGGACCATAAACGGGTCAAAAATAAGATTGCAGAACCAAATCAGATGTCTGGCATAAGGTCCAGACGTCTTAAAAGTCACCAGGGTCTCACCTCAAGTTCCTGCGTCGACCTTAGATGTCCAGGACCCCTACTTGACCATCTGGACTCAGCTTCAGACGTTCGACCTCTCCTCCAGTCATCTGGGGGTGCCTCCGGTCGTTTGGTAAGTTGTCCAGACATCCGAAATGTGTGGGAGGGCATGCCGTGCGCCTTCCCAAAGTTGCTCCTGCGTGCGACAGAGCAGCAAAACCCCTTTTAGCCAAACAAATAGGCTCTGCGGTGTGGCCTGCATGGCCGTAACCGCAAGAAGGACGTACCTGCACGAAACCTTGCTTTTAGACGTCCGGTGTCGTCACCAGACGTCCGACTTGTCGTTTGGAAGGCACTCCGGACGTCTGATACTGGAAAAATTTCAGCTCTCGCTCCTCTTGCCACGCGTAGCCGTGGCTCCCACTCGTCTACATCTCTGGCTATAGCAGGAAGTCGGGGATGGCTTTCCCTGATGCACTCCTCCTGCACGCGCTGCTCCAGCCATGCGCCCTTCGGCGAACTCCCACTAAATTCGCGAGCTCACCCACCTCCTCGCTCTTGCTCCCTCTCTCTCACTCGTCTCTCTCACGGCAGTGGAGAGGAAGGTGGTGGTGGAGTGGAGAGGGGAGGAAGGGGTGAGGGCTCTTTTATAGGGAGTGGGGGTTAGGGTTCGGCGAGGAAGGAGAAAAGAAGAAGAGAGAGAAGGAAGGCTATCTGCGTGCAACCAGCGCACAAACTCGACCCTGCGTACAGGTTTTTCAATTTCCAGACGTCTGGGAAGGGGTCCAGACGTCTGATCAGATGTCTGACTGCTAGTTCAGACGTCTTGACAAGCTCAAAACAGAATGGGTCTTTACAACACCCAAATAATACAGACTGACCATGGTTATTTTTACCGACAAAAGGTGCAAATGACATCTCATATTTGTTCTTAAGGTTGGTTGTGTCAAAAGACAACCTCACAAAGAACTTGTAAGCTACCCTAGAAGTGTTATCAGCCTAAACTATGTTCCTTATGTATCCTTCGTCATCAATATCTAGCATATAGAAGAAGTTAGAGTTCAAAGCTTGCATTCAACAAAAGTACTTCTTCAAAGCCTCAGCATCACCTTTGCCCATACGCAATTTACGTAATTTCCTCAATTCATTGCGAGTATCCTCATGCGTAAATGGCACCTTATCAAAGCCACCATGCTCAGAGACAAATGACAGCATTGTCTTTGACAAACCGATTCCACAACGATCATTTAAGTCGATCCTCTATTTTTTCATTGAACCAATATTCTTTCTTGTATGCAAAATACGAATCAACGATAAATCTAGAAGATCATGATTGTGAGATAGATTCAAACTGTTGACAATATATGAACTAGTACCATACAACTTTACTATCACTTTACAACCACAATTCGTCTTGCTCGTTAATCTTTTCGAGTAGAATATATCCCTTGGCTTCCTCGGTGCATTACCGGAACGGGAACAAGACAAGCTCGCACGCACTAACAACGACTTATCAAAAGCATCATACTTCAACCACTTCACACAAAATTCAAACTTAGAATTTTGGGCATATTTTTGGCAGTGTGAATATAGATCCTGAAAAGATGGGAACTCTATGCCAATGGAAATTGAACATTCAACATTTTGCGAGACATTTGTATTTGCAGCATCTCCATGCAAATCCCCTAAAAGGCAATAATTGAAAAAATAGATTATCACCTAACATAAATACCTGTATACTTTATTTATAAAGCATAACATTACAGTTCTTAGTCACAACACTTTCTTTTGCAGCACACTTGACAGGATCGATCAGAGGAGAAGCCCTTCCCTGAATAGTTAAACCATTAGCAAAGAGCAACATTACTCGGAGGTAACGAACCTTGAAACTTGACAGTAAATCTGGGAGAAGAGTCCAACTCAAGAAGTGTACGAAACTCGTCAACATTCAAATCCTCAAATTCTAAATAGTAAAAAAAATACTTCATACATTGGGTACAAAAAAGAGAAAGTGGAAGGGTAAAAAACTGGAGCAAAACAAAATACAATTGAAATGAAAGACATACCTTCATCACGGTTAGTGAAATCAAGAACAGAAGGATCCTCGGTAAGGGGTGCACTAAGATCAACATCCATTCCGCATATAACAATTCTTCCCATAGAAAAACAATACGAACCTAAATGATCGATTCGCGAGTAAAGTGTATAGCTTCGAGGGAGTTTCTAAATGAGGTGTGTGTAATGATAAAACTATCTGATCAGGGTGTTCCAGCAAGAGTACCAACTACATCGACGATAGTAGTCTTTGGAAAAAACCACGTAGACGGCACTACGCGTCGGCAGCAACATGCAGAGAGCAATAGTCGACAGCAGCATTCACATACACAGCACAAGCATGTAGTCGACGACAGCAACAACGTGCACAGCACAAGCACATAAAGCACCAAAGAATGTCGGGGAGAAAATGCAAGAAAGGAACCCTGAAAAAATGCCAAAAAGAACTACCTATGCGTCAACAGCACCTACGTAGACGATAGTATTTGTCAGTAGCACCAAGATACGCAACACCAACATGTTAGCATCGGATGTAAGGGAGAGATAATAGCGAGAATGGCATGAGACAATCGCGAGAATGCCCTACCAAAATAGCAAGAAATCCTACATAATGCATACCGATTGTTAATCACGTGAGTACCGTACCTTGACATATAATACCTCGAAAATCGATAAACAACCTCGGAAAGGAAATACTACTGATTTTGGCGTAACCAAAGACGTCTGTTACCAATTTTTCTTTAAAGAAAGGCTTTCGATGAGTTTTTTCCAAAGTAATTTTTAAGCTCTCCCTTACAAAATAAAAGGCACATGTCCCAACCAGTACATGTGTTATTCAAAAGGACACGTGTTGTTGATCCAAGAGTTAAATTACAAGATTTCGGAAAGAAGTTGGAAAAGCTCTTGATTCAACTGGTGCCTTTCTTTTTAAGTGTATTGTCGCAGTCAGTGCTCGCGGAGAGATAAATCTCTTCTTTGTCTTTTACTTTCTATGTACTGTGTGTGGGAAGGTGGGGATCACGTGTTAGCGCATGATTTGTTTTGACGTGGGATGAGTGGAGGAATATTCCTTTTACAAGGATTTGAGACATTATTTACGAGAGATTAAGATACCATAAATAACGTTCAAATTAAATCATCTTATTATATTATATTAATATTAATATATATTATAATATATTTACTTTAACATAATATAATTATTAAAATATATTTACTATATCATATCAATCAACTTACATACATATCTTAATATTAAATAAATATCCATTAACATCCTATCCATATATTAATAATTTTATTTTATCACTTATTACACCATGTAAATAAACATCCCGCACATCATCACTACTTATCTTATGCCTACAGTAGCCTTGGCCTTCGCACGTCATTGTCCATAATTTTTCTTCAGCACATGACTACCATTTTGGTGTGGAATTAGATTATCAAATTGCGTCAATATTTTATACTAAATGAACTCAAAATCCATTTCATAATTGTGTTAAGTGACGTGATACTTTCCATTAATATCCTTTCCATTGAAAGATCTAATCCATTGTCTCCATTACTGAAGAAAGAGTACCACTTAGCGTACCCTACCCATCATACTATTTCCTACGCTATTGTATTAAAGGGAGCGGGAGGGTTAAACTGCTGAAGTTTTGACTATGACAAAGCACCTGCGTGTGCGCCCTCCCTTTTGGCAAGGGAGGTAGATTTTAGAGTTTAGTTTTAGATACGAGAGTGTTTACCCCTAAGCCTAGTTTACCTTCAATGTTAGAAAAACCTATGTTTTACACTTATTTTTGTTTACTTCACGGTGGTGTTAACTTGGGCCTAACACTTGTGTTTGTTTACTCTACCACAAGAAGAAAAAAAGGGAAGCTAACCCCTTGTATTTGCTAACACCACCTCATACTTAGGCTTTGCAAAAGTCAAGTATTCTATCATAGCATGAGGAAACCCTTGGATTAAGACCTAAAAGAGCTAGTTTATTTTTCTACTTAATTCAACTACCCAAAACCTAGGTTTTGTCTATCTAAACTCGTGTTATGCTAGCACTAGTTGGAAAAGATGGTAAGTAAAACATGAGTTTGATAACTCTTTGATATATCTTTAACATTAGTTTCAAGTAAATGGAAACTAATGTTAACCCCTATCGCAACGTAAACAAAAATGAGGGTTAGTCCAAGTTTTACTTTATAAAACCCAAGTTTCCTAATCCTGCTAGGTGAATGGGGGATGGCACCTATTTACTGGCCTTGACCTATAAAGTAAACTATGCCTGCAGTAAGTAAGCATGGGATAACATGGGTTTGCTACCTAAATAAATCCAAAGACATTAACTGCTATGTTCCATCATGTAAGACTTATAGTCCTATATAAAGGATAGAAGGCCTAGTTTACTTAAAGTATTAGGAGATTTGGATTTTCAAAAGAAAGAATAGTGTCAACACCTATTTTGTTTACTTCACAGTGGTGTTAACCTAGGGTCAACCCCTATTTTTGTTTATGTAAAGTATGTGTTAACCTATGGTGTTAAGATGTCACAAGAAGAAAAAGGGAGGGAGTTAATCTCTGGTGTGTGCTAATGCCACCTCATATCTAGGTTTTGCAAAATGTGGGTTTTGAAACCCCTCAGTTAACTTGGTTAATACCTCAAGTAAATGGGGATTAACACCTATTTATTGGGGTTAATCCACAATTGATGTAAACTAGACCTTAAGGCCGAGTTTACATGATGGGTTAACCCCCCAAAATAGGGGTTAACCCCCTTTCACATAACACGGGTTAGAGGGTGTTAACACCGATTTTCCTAACACCGGTTGCCATCGGTGTTAAGAAAATCCGTGTTAAACACCCACGACATTGTCATGCCCGTGCTCTCCACTCTGATTCCACACTCTCCACTCCTTGTCGAGCCTCCTCACGCACCCATCGTCACCCTCGCGGTTCTCACCCTAATGACCCCCACCCCACCCCCTCGGCCTTGATCGCTCATGACCTTGCTCCCTTTGACGCCGCATTCTCGACTGGGGTGTCGAGCCTCCTCATGTGGCCTTACTCCCTCTCAACAAAAACCTCGCGATCCTAGTCCATCGTCACCCTCATAGTCGTCGCCCATCGTCACCCTCGCGGTTCTCACCCTCCAATCAGCCTCACCATCCATTGCAGGCCTCGCCCTCGTGACCTCGCCCTTTTGATCGCTCATGACCTTGCTGTAGTCGCGGTCCAATGGGTTGCGGCCTCGACCTTGTCACACCCAATCGTGTGCTCCAATGGCTTGGTGAACAGGCATTGCCGTTGCAACTATCCCCCTCTTCCAATGGGTATGCCCTTGGCTTTAATCCTCTGCAAAGTTCATTTATTCCTCCCCTATGAAGTTGTGCAAAGCAGGTCCTCTTTGCTTGCCGGGAGGTATTATGCTGTTCTTCTTAATTTGTTCTCATCCTATATATATGTGTGACACTTCCTTCTTGGCTCTTAACACCATGTTGCTCTATTGGACCTTGAGTGATGCTTGGAATAGATAGTCAGGTGTGGTAGTTTGTATGGTTGTTTTGGTTTTCAACCCTCTTTTTTACTTGCCCTAACCTCTAGAGGCACATTCTAATTGATTCAATTTATTCTTTGTGCAAAAATGTTTTGCAGTTACTTGCTTCACTCGGTTTGAAGGCTTAGAAAGGTATGCATTTAATTAAAGTTGCTATTTCATACTCTTTCTCCATAGATGTCATGTTGTTTTTCTCCATGGTTGTGTTGCTGCAATGTATGTTGGCCTGTAGTTTTTTTCCTCCAAATAAACTTGACTGACAGAGGAGACCATGGTGGTGACGAGATTGTCTTTTAGCAGAGGGAAATAGGAAGGTGGGAGGGGAGGGAAATAGGAGTGCAGCTTTAATTAAAGCTTACTGGTTCTGTTGTAATGAAAGGAGACCCAAATCTGGTGGAAATGCAATGCTCGCCGATGGAACCATATGCGATTGAAACACCTGTAATTGCAAGGCAATAAGATATTAACCAACAACTCGAGGACCAGATGTCTTGAAGGTTAGTATTCAACAAATGAATCTATCAATATCTGCTTTTCATGTCATACTGGATGTCAACTTTCTGTGCAGAGTCAGCATTCTCCTTCTCATCCTTGCACTTTGCTTCATAATCAACCGTTAACAGTGGACTTAACGGTTCTCTGCATCTATGATGTTAACATCACTCTCTCCTTTTTGGGCTATCATAACTAGGGTATAAAGGAAAGCAAGATGACCCAAGTGCAAGGGTGTATATGGGAATAGGTTCAGAGGACTTGAGAGGGAAGGGAAGGCAAAGTCCAAGTGCACCAATTCTATATAGTTGCTGTAGGTTCAGAGAATTTGACACTGGGCGGTAGGTATGGTATTTGTGGGGGGGGCTGGTTCCCTTGCCAGTTAGAAGAGGGAGTGGGAAAGGGAGCTCCCCCATAATCTTCTACCACCACAAGGTCATATGGGTCAAAACCCCAAAATTGGATTACGATCATCGACCTTTCTGTGCAAGTGGGAGGAAAGCAATGGTCCTTGAGCCCTCTTGTTTTTCTCACTTTCCAATCAGAGTTGCCCTTAGCCTTGTGCTTTGAAAGACCAAGGGAGAAAAGGCATCCCTTTACCTTTTGCCTCCTTCTTTGACTTTGGAGGGGAATGGATAAAGGATAAGGATTTGATTCCTAAACTCAAGGATACTGACATATAAAGGCCATAAGTTAATCTCAGGCTAGTTGATCTCTTCCATTTGTTCGCAAATTAATAAGACTAAATTTAGAAAATTTTTAGGCTTATACATTCTGTATTGCAGTATCTTATGAATGACTTTAGCAAAAAAGAAAGGTGCCTCTTCTCAGGTAATTTCATGGATTAGGACCAAGTTCTCCTTAGAAGAATCCCAAAAAGATTTGGTAGATCACCAGCTGCGATTGGAAGCAAAAATGGTCTAAGTTCCTAAGAGTATAAGGGCCCTCTAACTCAAAGTTGACATGAAAGATTGAGATGGCTACATGGATTCCTGGTCTTCAATAGGATGTGGGTTCTACCTGGTCAGATTGGAAATTAGTGAGTTTCTCATCTAAAGCCAAGTTTGAGATTTAGAATCTGAATGAACACTAGACTCTGCCTGATAACTAAGTAGCAGGCATTTTACAAATATGTCATCACAGGATAAGTTACACAATAGGTTACACAGTCCTTATTATTGGAAGTATGGCAATTTCCCATGGATACTTGGATAAAAGTACAACAATTTGTCATCTAACTAATTAGCTTTTGTTATTGCGATCCTACATTCCAACCACTAGACTTGGTAGATCTTCCAAGGATCTTATCAAGAGCACTTTCACCTCTTACACTTAATAGCCTTATTCCACTGCTTCAGCACATATTATATGGCTTCTTTCATTATCGCTTTCCTTTCTTCCTTGAAATTCCACAGCTCAGGGACAACATATCTTCCCCTCGGGTTGTACTCAACAAGCTTGATGAGCGCTATGGTCACTGCTTTGTATGCCTCCTCGCCTAGGTCATCCCTCAACTATTTTAGTTTGTCATCATCTTCAATTATCGAATGCAACCAAAAATAGGTTTATGAAACATTGCCATATATAACATTTATAAGGCCAAGAAGGCCATGCTTTTGTAAGGCCCAACACGAATATTATTTTAAATAAGTCTTGCTAGAAATTTAGCTTCCAATTATGGATATCTCTGATTGGTTGGTAGAATAAATGCAGGTCTAAGGATTGGTTCTACTCTGGAAATTGATTACGTGAAACAAATTACCACATACAATGTGCATTAAAAGCATTCACAATTAATGTTGTAGGAAAAAAAATTATGAAGAATGATTGTGAACTTATAATATACTTGAACTGAAATATTATATACCATCACTTATAATTTGGATATTTCTTCATTGTGGTCAATTTGGCTGACTATTTTTCCCCTAAAGATTAAAATTTTCACTTGAATTATTTCTATTCATCGAAGATTAGGCGTTTCGACTCCACACTTGTACATTACTTTTTTGTTGATTTTCTTGTAGTTTTCTCTTGAATGGTAGAATAGGTTAATTTCATGTAGTTCTTTATGTCTAGGTTGTAATTGGAATGTGTGGAAATGTTGAAATCAATGGAAGTAGACATTGACGTATCTCCCCTTATCATTTTTAGGTTTATCATGGAGTCTCTTTCCAAAACATACATAGTCTTAGATGAGTATAGTCAAGTCAGTCGCTGTACCTATCGAAAAAGGAGGAGGTTATGTGTTAATAATGTTTGGGACTATTGTCATATGTTTATGTGTTTCTTGCAAATGATATTCAATATAAGAACACAAAAAATCAAATATTATTTATGGTTATGCAAGTATTGACCTTTATATGGCTCCATATAGAAATGTTAGTTATCATATACCTAAATACAACGCTTGACGTCGTAACAAATACCGGAACAAGAAAGAGCTGTTTAATCACTGTCATGCAAAAATTCGTAATTGTCTTGAGAGGGCATTTGGGGTATTGAAGAAAAGATTTTAATGTTTAAGCTACCAATCCTTCTATCACCCTCAGATTCATGCAGATGTTGTAGTTGCATGTTGTATAATGCACAACTTTCTTCTCAGGGATGGAGGAAGGGATGAGTATTACAACAAAACTTTAGAACAAGGAAATTTGAGTGAAGATAATAGAAACCGTGGATGTGCATGTATTGATAATACGGGTCATGTTGAGCCAGACAACACTCCAAACGAAACCCACTCGTGCATCATTACCCAGGAACAAGTGAAAAGAGGTACATAAGTTAGGAATGCCATTGCAGATATGATGTGGGAGCGCTTTTAACAGAGGGGTTATTAGTTGTGGTTTAACATGTAGTTAACATATTTGTACTATTTAGACGTTTTTTTATATTGCGATTTTGACTTGCTAGTTTGTGTTGTTTGTTTATTGTTAGGTTATTTCTTTTATATTTTTTATTATGTTAGGTTATTTCTTTTATATTGGCATTTCGTAGTTCAATGAAGATTTGCTTGGGAAAGTTGAACCTAATTTCTATTTATGTTACTTTCTTTTAATATGCAGGTGGGAACATATTTATCATACTAGTGGGTAATGATGAAATTTATTAATGTTCTATCTTATGAGTGTAAATTTCGAATATAGAAAATGATGTGCCTATGGGTAGGTTTTGGTTGAGATGGCTATTTATAATTTCAAACATATTTCTATCTTAATTTTAACTAAACTAATTTAATTTAATTTTCAATTAATGATCATTAATATAAATTGATACCCAAATATATTTAATAACACATTATTTATATTATCCTAAAAATATTTATATATCTACAATTATAACATTACTTATATAAATAATTACCAATATATAGTACAAAAAAATAATTATAACTACCATAACTACCTTCACATTTAAATATATTATCTTAACAAACTTAACTACCATTCAAATTCCTAACACCACTATCAAGTAAACACCACAAGGGTTAACACTCCAACTTAACACCAATTCAGGTAAACACAAACTAGTGTTAACACCACTCTGCAAGTAAACACAATTGAGGGTTAACACTAGTTTCACATTTCTTAACACTACTTTCTTAACCCCCCAAGTAAACTAGCCCTAAGGGTTAGTTTGGATGGAAGGATAGATTTTATGGGATAATTTTTTTATAGATGGTTTGTCCTGTATTTTTGCTTGGAAGTCATAAGGGTTATCATGATGGGTTAACCTGTATTTGTTTGGAAAGTTCCTGTGTTAACTTGTGAAAATGCATTGATTAACCCACAAAAATAGTTTATGCCACATAAGCCCCAGACTAACTTATCTCGAGTTAAGTCTTCTTAACACGGGTCAAAATATCCTTCCCACTAGGACTTAACTCGTGTTAAAATATCTTTCCCACTAAACAAGATTAACCCCTATTTTGATGGTTATCTCTCTTACCAAACTAGGCTTAAGGGCTAGCTAGTCTAGATGGAAGGATAGATTTCATTGGATAATTTTTTTATAGATGAGTTATCCTGTATTTTTGTTTGGAAGTCATAAGGATTATCTTGGTAGGTTAACCTGTGACTATTTGGAAAACTTATGGGTTAACCTGTGAAAATACATGGGATAATCCATAAAAATAACTTATCCTACATTAACTTTAAAATAATTTTTTCCATGTTAAAATCTCTTAACCTTAGTTAAAATATTCTTCCCACCAAATAAGATTAACTCCTATTGCAATGAACTACGTAGTATATACCAAACTAGACCTACAGAAATCGGAGAGGCAGAGGACATTGACAATGGTATAACACCTAAGTACGTGAAATTGAGAAGCGGCGAACAATGGTTGGGTCTCTCCACTCATATTAATTAATTGTTTCGAGCAGGATCGATGCACTTACATGGTGTCTACCCACGTAATTTGAACCTGCATGTCATATTAATTTATTCATATGCATAGGACCCAGAGAAAGGCCACGCGTGAGGAGACCATCCACCCATCAAGGAAATAGCACCCTATCTAAAGATGGGAAAGCTAACGGTGGGTGGGCCTCTCTCCACTAAGAAAACATGGATGCTTTTGAGACAACCCCGACTTGAGGCTGCCGATTTCCTTTTTAAAAGCCACACGATAATGGAGAGCTTTGGTTTTTAAAGTTTGAAGTTACGTGCCAATCTTTGATATCTATAGATTATTTATATATAATTCCCTATAAGAGCATTCCTTTTCTGCTTAGCATTTTCGAGGAAGCTATGTCATGTTTGAAAGATCGATAATACTTCTCTCCGCACTCAAAAAAGTTTCTTTAAGCACCTGCTAGTTTCTTGAACTTGGTGGCTTAATTTTACGTTTGCTATTCACCAATTTTAATTTGGGTGCTGCTACAAAAAAAAATGTGAAAGTAGATACATCTCGTAAAGTAAAGGAGGTATAAATTATTTTATATCAATATAAAATTATTCTATAACTATTTTCCTCGATGTAAAATAACTTAGAATCATTTTATATTATAACAAAATTATTCTTGTCAGTGAAAAAACATTTCATAATTAGTTTAGATGGATGTAAAATCACTTAAAATTATCTTATATAAGTGCAAAAATCAATCCACCACACCTACGTATTGTAAAATGTGTGACATAATACATTTCCTCATTGTGTTTCATTTAATTCCAACTCAAAGATGGAGTAAGGACATGTGGAGAATTCCTGCTCTAATTCTACTTAGCTAATTTCATTAACCAAAACGTATTGAGATGCATATTTTTGCGAGTAAATTAAAGAAAAAAAGAATATGAGCATGGAAACGTTATAATATATGATTAGAATTAGTCAATTGCAAATCAGAATCAATCAATTAAAAATAAAAATTAATAGATTAAAAATCAAACAACTTAAAATATATCAATTGAAAATAAAAATATATCAATATTTTATTTTTCTATTGGTAAAAATGATTTTTTACTTATAAGAATTAATTTTTTACTTAAAAAATAAATTTTTATCTATAAAAAATAATTTTCAATGATAAAAACATTAAATATATTGATTGAAATTATCATTCTTGCTTTATATATTACAATGTGTATTTATTTAATTATTCACGTTAAAAGAAAAGGTTTGGTAAAGGAAATGGGGCTCTGATTGCAGGACAAATCTATGGGTTTTAAATTGGATAGGCATGTGCAATGACACAAACTTATCGAGAGCAGTGGGGGTCCTCCATCTATACAAATTAGGTGAAGCTCTCGTGGATCTTCCTGGCGCCGATGTTCGTCATTGTATTCCTCCAGCAATTTATTTTTTAGTTGTCATTATTTCCTCTTGTTTATGTTGGATTCTCACCTTTAGTGCGATAAATAATTAAAAGGCTTCCTTTTGCTTTGTTTGAATGCTTTAACAAAGCTTCTCTGACACGTTAGATTGTTCCCACTGCTAGCAGAGTAGGAGGTGGCACTGGTTGTATATGATACTCTAATCACGATGATCGAACTAGAGCAAACCTTAGCTTGTGCCCTGTGAAATTGGTTTATTCAAACGAGCCTAAACTAATGCTCAAGTTTAACTTCTTCTTGTCAAATGGATCCAAACCGAACCGTTAAATTGACCTCAGAAGTTTCTGATGGGATTTGGTCACATTTATTCGGAGGCATAGAGTTCGTGGGCGTGTAGATGGGTGTTAGAAATGGCGATGTGCTACCTCCTTTTGAGAAATGTTGAGGTCGTCTCTTCCTTGTCTTGTGATGTTATAGAAATAAATAAATAAATAAATAAATATATAAATATATATATTCAACATTTTCATATATATAAAAAATATTAAATTAATTAAATTAAATATAATTTGACAAAATCTTAAATAAAATAAAGAATAAATAACATACAATATCATAAATAAATAAAATGAAAAAGGATTAGATTTTACTTTGATCGAAGTACTCATTGAGGACTTTCTTTAGAGAATATATCGCCCCCCACAATACTGGTACATCGGGATCTGATGAATTCCTCCTAGGATATAACGATCCACCTGTAAGATTCGGTACACTCCGATCTTGGACGTCCTCGAAGACCATCTAAGGAGAATGAAGCTGAGACAACCAAATTCCCGATTGATCTACTAATTTAATGGTTTGATCAATCAAAAATTTCTCATAGATCTTTCAATTTCCTTGTAAAAGATTGATAAAAGTGATTAAAGATTTCTTTTCCAATCTTAGTTCGAATGAACGCACCAAGAAAGAGAGATAAGAACGAAAGAGGGGGAGAGAGTGGAAAGAGCTTTTCTTCTCTTATTGTATGTCAAATGAGAGCCCCTCGTAACCTTTATGTAGAGCCCCCGACCCGACATTTATGGAAATTTACGTTTTATGAAAATACGTCAAATGATCGACCAATTAAATCAAATTATCGACCAAAATAAATTGGTCGATCAAATTTGACTTTTTGGTCGATAAATTTTACCTTTTGATCGATTAATCCAAGTAAAAATCATGAGATTAAAAATCCATAGCAAAAATAGTTTAAGTTTCAAATTAACTCTCACCCGAGCCTGAGCTAGACCGGGGTGGGGTAGGGCACACGCGCATGTGTGTTTAGTCTCCAACCCCACCTCTTGCTCTTTGCTATATAAGCTATAGGAGGCAGAAGTATTTTTCACCTTTCAAGATGTTTGTTCATTTTCAGTATGAGACTAAAACTTCTCTCAAATCTTACTGATTTCAATATGAATTCCTACGTTACCATATAACAATTACATCTCGATTAATATAATTAGACTCTCAAATCTAATAAATATTATATTTATTTATATCATTTTTATTTCCTTAATGAAATATTTTTACTTAAAGAAAAAATAATAACGACTTGTTACACGTTCAAGTCCCTATTTTATTTTCATAAATACCTAAATGAGATGTTTTACCTTTCGCTCAAAGGCTATATAAGCTCTTTTAATCATTCTCTAACCTACTTTGTTAAATGCATATCAGCTGCTTTAATTTCCATTCAGAGCTTGTATGCTTTGCATTGCTCTACTCTTTGTTGAACCAACAAGATCCTCTGTGATATTTTGCCACTGGTCTCTGACTTATGTACTTTTTAAACACCTTCCATCTTGCTGAGAATCCTTTCTGCATTGGATCATAATGATGCTCAAGTTCAACTTCTTTTTATTTTTTTTAAAAGGTAGAGTTAGGGGAGGCCATCGTCTCTCCTAACTTTGGAATTGTCTTAAGAATTACATACTAAAATCGTTGATCGTAGTCTATTAGGTTCTAATGCTTGCCCTTCTCTACCTTTGATTTTTGAGCCATACTGCGATCTATCTTTTGATAGTCATAGAATTTTTGTGGCCCACGTATTAGGAATGCAGCGAAGGATTTACATTTGAGAAAGATAAGGCAAAAGGAGCTTATGGTTATCAATGAAAACTGAGGAACAAGAGGGATGAGATATGTTTTAAAAATGACTAAAACTAACATATAACTCTCAGGTGGCATAAAAGGAGCAGTCACAAAAAAACAAATTGAATTGTAGGAGGTATCGCATGCTTTTGGTGCTTTGGACATTAAATACCACGTCAAGGAATTAAACATGACATCGGAATATTTAGGAGGGACAAAATAATTTTACCTTTTCCGTGAAATTATTTTATTTTGTAATTGATAGAAAGATTCTAGAATAAATACATTCAAGGATTAGCAAACCAAACGCGGAATCGAAGCCTGAATTTCAAATTTTAGACGTGACCTTAAATAAATTCAAAAGCTGGGAGAGTAACCATCTTCCATGGCTTCACCCTTGGCAGGTATGATAAAGACTTGGATTTGGTTGTGGATTGAGTCGTATACTTTCGTTGTTCGAAACAAAAATCAAATTAGTGATGTTAATTTATTTTGATTTATCTTACTTCGAAACCTAGGTGAATAATTAATCCATAAGAGATCTCACCAACGGGTCGAGACATGCATCCCATTTAAGTGAAGCATAGATCGAGGGAGGATATCTACTGGGTAGCTTTGAGTGGTTATCAGAAATAAGTTCACATACCCCTCTCCTATCTCTTCCCACTCACTCCCAGCTAATCCCACTTACACAAAATCATCCTAAAATTAGAGTTCAACCAAACTAAAACTTTCATTCATGCAACAGCAAGTAGAGTCCTAAATATTTCCACAGATACCAAATAACATGACAATATATAGCATGCACACAAACTATTATGACTTCCAATACACTGTAGTTTCCCCTCCCTTTGAAACCCTTTTGTTTCAAACTTATACTAAGGAAGAAAAAGTTCATTACACCGCAAAATTAATCTAAAAAATATAAAAGATAAGTAAGAAGCATAGACGAGACAATTTGAGCACATCCGCTTGTGCTTTTCCTGCCCTTCGTTTCACGCACCTCTCATTATTCTTAACTTCTTGCACGAAGATGCGAACATCCTGGAACAATAAAATCGACGTAATTAACTTTTGAATTAGATGTATTGAGAATATTATATTATAATTAATCAATTAAGCAAGAGAGGATCATGAGACTTACTCCCATGGCACGTCTCCAACCAACATCCAATCCCCATCTTTGTCTTCATAGGTGATTGTACTCTCCCCCATGGAGAAGCTCTTGAACATGTCATCCAATGCCAACCTAAGCTCTTTATACCCTTGATACATCATGAGATCGATCTTCCTCAAGTATGGAGCCCCATCCATGCTCACTTTCACCATAATCCCTCCGATGCCCCCGCGGATGCCATGTTCCCCAGTAATTCCGACAGTTCCCATTTCTTCCGCCTTTCTCACGTGGAAGCTATTCCTCCTGAAGGATTGTACCGGGGGCCATCCGACTACTTGCACCCTGTCAATTTCAAGAAACACAGTGAGATTGAGGAATAGCTATCACATACTTCTCGTCCACTAAGCATTCGTTGGTTAAAGCACTCACTTGACTGGAGGAGTGGTCTCCTGGCAAGTGCTCTCCTCCGTGCTGCTACTCCTCGTCGTCAATGTGGTCTCCAATGCTCTCTTGTTTCCCTTGGTGGACGTAGAATTAGCTGCCTTAGGGCTAGCATTTGACCCTGGTAAGCCCAGGCGCAACTCGGTGGCCTCAAAGCAGTCGAGATCATCGATATCACTCTCGTAGCTTCCTATGGATTCCATCTCTTTGCATTTGTTCACCTTTGGATGTACCTTTGTTGTTGAGAGCTCTCCAAGGAGGTGATTAGGTGTTCAAAGGAGAGGAGAGACCTAAGTATGAGAAGTTGGGTGTGAAGATTTGTTATATATGTAAGAGTGGGGGCATGTACACCAATGTTAGCATAGAATAGTAGGGGGGGGGGGGGGGGGCGGAGGGGACAACAAGAATAATAATTGGGCAATTGGGTGGGAAAGGGGGACAAGCACATCAAGGCACTTTCGCTCTGAATGCATGGACCAAGGGCAATGACAACGAGGATGGTCGGTTGGGCTAGGGTCACCTTTCATAGAGATTCATGGGAGAGTCTCCGGCCAAGGAGGGGTTGGTGTAGGTAACCTTGGCCGTTGGATCGCGATCAATTGTTGGGGGCACCTAGGGTCACTTTTGGTGGGTGGGGGCAGCCCATGTGGTGTGGGAGGGGGGGGGGGCTGCTGTCTCCGGGTGTGGGGGTTGATTGGGGCCCATTTGGTTGCCCGGCAGGGGCATGTGAGGCTTTCTTAGACCAGTGTGCATATATTTATTTATCTTTTTAGGTGCGGGGGGGTGGGGGGGGGGGGGGTGTGGAAGGGAGAGTGGGGATATGCCATCTGCATAATTATATCGGTAATATGTGGTTACATGAGAAGGGGATTCTTTTGCGAATTTTCTACCGTGGAGATCGTCAAGATGTAGAGTGGCATGCATCATTTGTGAAGCTTATGCTAAAAAAAATGTGTATGACGCATGTTTTCTTTTATCTTTTTTTTTTTCTCTTTCCGATAAAATTAAAAAATGCTCGATTTCGCCGCCGTCACGTTGTGAGTTCACTTTTGCATGCCCGTTTTAATTATATTTTTGTCATTGCACGTAACGGGTAAATGCCAAGGAAAAAAAAAAAAAAAAAATCACAGCTTCGTTCACTTCTACGTACTTTACAACCAACCACGTAAATTAATCCAAACGTTGAGGATCTTTTTTTTTAGAGAGACCGGAAACGGGCCGGATGCTATTTCGGACAACAAATTTCACTCCTCCCTTGTAAACAAATAAAGAAATGTTGAGATAAAAAAAAATTGAGCGAGGACTTTGCTGTCACGTTGTAAGTGGGTAAAATTAAAGTGGCGTATGTAAAAATTTTAGTTCTTGTGATTAAATATCGAAGCACAAAAGGAGGCGTTAGTGATCACATGCGCATGAGATTTAACTGTGGCGAGAATCAATTCAAAATGTAGATATTTTTTGAGATAATAATCTCTTCGATTTTTGGACTTATTTTGGATTCTCTAAAGTTACGTCTTCTCGAGCTGTAACATTTCGCAAGGGATTCTTCATTTTTCGCTCATGAGATTCGAGGACAACTAATGATCAGAATGCATCAATCATGATGGTGTGATCATTCTATCTTAGAAATGAAACGTCAATTCCATCACACCGATATTTGGAGGTGAATTTTCTCCAAGGGACCCCATATGTGAACGCTTCAATCGCATCATATTCTAGTCCTGTCTCTATTGTTATATTCTATGTGCTTATATATGCATATGCCTTCTTCAATGTTTACCATCGATGAGGGATATGTTTATACTATGAATCTATCTGTATATGTTGAAAATGCATAGTGTAATATGCTTAATATTGTCTCATATGTTTATGTCGGATTTTATTTTTTGCAAAAATAAACGCCTATCTATGAATCACGATTATTTTTAAGTATATATATTTGTTGATTTCGGGGTAATCTTACACGCCTTTAATTCAACATTAAACCCTATAGATAATTTTCTCGAGAGGAGCAAATCGATTGTAAAAAATTGAGTCACGCGGTGAAAGCTATATCCTGGAAGATCAACGATGAGTGGTTTAAGAAAGAAGGCCGAACGCCCCTCACAGCTCTCACCAACTCCGCTCTCCTTTGACAAAACCTTTATTCCTCCTCCGTTGGGCCTTGATCGATCAGCCCCCTCCCTTCCCCAACCTCCGATTCGACCTCTCCTTCCTCTAAGACCTCTCCTTTACCTCGACTGAGGCTCCTCGTTGACATGTATGATCATCAGTGTTCTTTGTGGCCGTGCGGCAAAGGCGTGTTCGTGAGAGTTGTTGTGAGCTCCAGTATGCATCGTGGGGTTCTAGGGTTGCTGTCATTCGAGTCTCGACGTGCTGTGGTGTGTAGCATTTGGGCAAGCTCGACGTTCGGTCACCAGTGTTGTCGTCGACGTGTGGAGTTGGGTTGGATGGTATGCCCTCATCATGTGGTACTGGGCTGGGGGTTGCAGCTAGCGTTTTCCTGTCCTCAGCGATCGTCGATGGTTCTTCGGTGACTTGCAATGGATGGCGGTCATGGGCACGTGCCTTGGCGATGATCGGCCGCCGTTGTTGGTGCTTTTTGTTGGCGTGGATGTGTATTGGTCTTTTCTTTTTCTTTTTTTAGTTTAGTTCTATTTTGTTTGGAGACCACATATAATCCTAGGGTTTTTACGGTCGAGATTTTGACGTCCATCAATGGTCAATCTTGATCTTCGGGTTGATTAATTTCGACTATCTTGTTAATGCAGTCTTCGAGATTTTTCTCGTTAGCACTTCACCATACTTATGAGTGTGGGGTCGTCTTCCTTTGGGAGGATATCTAGTTCATGATCTTACGGCACATTTCATTTTCTTTATCCTTTTTTTCTTATCTCGTTTTTGTGTTCTGTGTCCCCTTACGAGGTGTATTTTCCCTCTCATAAGTGAGGTTATTCTATCTTTTCCTCCGCATCTTCTTGTATCATATTCTTTCCCATTAATGAAAATACTTAAAAAAAAAATGATGAGTGGTGCAATGAAGCATCTAATGATATTTAAAATACTTACGTCCATGACATGGACATATATACTATGTCCATTGAGGATTTTTTTTTTTTTAACGAAAACTTTTCCTTGAAGGGAAGAACCTGGCACAAGAGACATGCTCTAGAGGAAAAGGGAGAGACGTAAAAACCTCACCCACGAAGGGGAAAATATGCCCGTAGAATGGAGGAACTCAAAAATAAAAAATGAGACAAGAAACAAAGGAGAAAGAAAAAAAAAGTATCATAAGATCAGAAATCGAACGACCTCCAGAACGAGGGCAACCCCATGCTCATAGGTACGATAAGGCACCAACAAAAAGAATCTCGAAGAAACGCGCCAACGAGATTTAATAGATTCAACCTCGGTCGTAAAAGCATGGAATCACACGTGGTCCCCAACAAAACAACCTAAACTAAAAAATAAGAAAAAAAAAGGATCCAACCATCCACAAAGAACAAGAACACACAAGTCATGCAACATGCAAATGGCATGCAAAATGAGACAAAGCCTTCGACGAATTGCACCTATGCTCCAGCAAATCCACCGTCGACATCGATGTTGAGGAAGTGTACGTCGCCGCACCATGTCATCCAACCGCGACGAGCCTTGCTTCGCTAGAATGGAGGACAAAGAAGCATGACCAACAAGCCCTCATCCAAGCTTCAACAACGAAGATCACGTTGTCCGGAGTTCTTGCCGAGCGGATGAGAATCACCGATCACATCGCTCGCAAACGCACTGCCCGTTCCCAACCACTACAATTCAACGAAGCTCATGCATGTCGAGTCTGGTGAGGAAGGAGGGATCCTAAGGTGGTGTTGCGAGAAGGTATTAGTAGGAGGAATAAAAATTAGGTATTGGGAGGAATGATGGAATTAAGGGATTTTATTCTGCTTAGGTGTTTAATTGTGTTAGTTGTCAAATCAAGAAATTATGGGTGTTAATTCAAGGGAAGGTGTTTGGTAGGAAGAATAAGAAGGTCGCATTGGTAGAAAAAGTTAGTTGGAAAAGTTGGAAATGGATTATTTCACCCTTGTGAAAATGTTTATTTTATTTGTTATTTTTCGTTGTTGTGTAGGTAGATATGTAATAAGTTATATAGT
Source organism: Thalassia testudinum (assembly GCA_037157565.1). Classification (NCBI taxonomy): domain Eukaryota; kingdom Viridiplantae; phylum Streptophyta; class Magnoliopsida; order Alismatales; family Hydrocharitaceae; genus Thalassia; species Thalassia testudinum. The sequence continues at coordinate 136,554,842 of JAZHRO010000073.1, forward strand.
TTGTACCATGGTTTAAAATAGATTATACAATCAATTTTTTCACCTATAAAGGTACAATGAACCAATCTTTTTCCAGAGCAATTAATATAAATTGGTTTACCTGATAAAATAAATTAAATTTATAAAAGATAAGATTTACGATTATTGTTTATGAACTTGTTAATTTAATTTACGCTGATATTAAATGTGATAATTAATGGTTATTGTATAAATTATAAAGTGGACATTGGGAAGGATGTTGTGCGAAATGGATGGAATATGATTTGAAATCATAGTATGAAGCGTATAAGGTAGAATTAAAAAATTAACAAGTGAAAAATGCATGGATCAAAGGGATAGCAATTGAAAAAATTTATCTGTATATGAGTATAAACTTTACTAGAAGGAATGCAGTAGATGGGAAAGTGATTGTTCACTTAAATATCAAGAATGTTACATGGAAATACAATTGGATCAAACTTATATTCATGAATGTATATATTACATAGATGTTTATGTTACACGTAAATACAATGGTATACGACCAAGTATCAAGATAGTTGACAATCCATCTGAACTTCAATTTAGTACTTGGAAGATTAAGGTAACAGAACTTGCAAGGGAACATGAGAATTGAACATTAATTATGATATTAGACATAATGATATGTACATGGTATTTGAAAGTAAAGAGAGAACTTATCTTTGAACCTAATGGTAGTAACATTGGATCATGAAGTAATTTTTTTTGACATCCGATGGAGAATGTAAGTTAAATAAAAAAAGACAATTAGAAGAAATTGCTCATTAGTACAGTAGTCGTACTAAGTAGAGCTGTCATCATTGCAAAAGTTCCTGAAAGAAATAATTAGAATGTGCTTTTCTGACAAGATAAAACATTTTGAAGAGTGGTTTAATTCATTCGGGAGGGAGTAACTTGTCACTTTAAAAAGGATATAAGAAGTTAGCATAACAACGGAAATTGTAATCAAAATCTGCAAGTTGTATTCAGAAAACCTATATGCAAAGTAGGGTAACTCATGTAATGATACTCACAATTTATTTCAGTTATTTCACAAGTTCTTTGAATTCTGCATGTAAGTGGAAAATTTATGTTAGATTGGAGGTAAGTGAAAATATATATAGAAAGTATAAGTAGTACAGTGTTAAAAGTAATACATTTGTAGGTGTGTTGAGTTGTACATTATTTATTTAGAGGTTCAATGTTTGTTATATAAACTTAGTAGGCTCAATAAGCTACAAATGGAAATTACTACTTATCATTGGGTGCAAACCATTACACTTAAATAGCAAAATCAACCATCCCTGAAATTTGTCTCGCATGGGGTTGCTGCATTGCAGCCATAGAACATTTAACATACAATTGAGGGAGTAGCGGACAACCATACATCGCCTATGTGGGTTAATTTGAAAGGTCATTGTAACCTACAACAAAATCGTTAGTAGCAGTGAAATATCAAAGGACGTACGTAAACATGTAAAAAATTAGTTATATGAAAGGAAACATTTAAAAGATAAATAAGGTACTATTATGAAAGTAAAAGCAATTTAATAACAACTTAACATGAGCCTAGCTACAAGGTCAACGCTCAGTAGTTGCTACAATATCAGAAGTATTAATTCATGGCCAACTAATACGTAGTTCTTTAACGGGAATAGTAGATAAGAGATTATGCAAGAACAACTTCACTCCATGAAGATGTCCTCCATCAAATAATATTGCAGAAAGGGTCGGTCTTTCATGCGATATAAGTCTGAATCAGTCACCTATAATGTAAAGGAAGGTATTTCTTAAGTAGCTTCTCTGTTGATGAGTTAAAGGAAATTATATGACATATTCTTATACATATCAGATCCCAAGCCTCTGGTGTTGGTGGAACCATAATAAAGCGCGTGTCTCACCAGGTCCAACCATCTTTTCCTAGCAGAGTCTTTATGCTTTTGTATTGTCGCTTAAGTATTTTCCACCTTGTCATCAGCTGAGACCATGGTAAGGAAACATTATATTCGAAGTTGAATGAACTTGTGACCCCTTCCCATCCTACTTTGTTAGGCGAACAATGAGACCATGTTGAAGAAATTTTAGCTTCATATACTGTGCCTAGCTGGATGTGATTCGCATTCGTAGACCAGTTGAAAATTTGTCGAGGTATCCTAATTTTGAAACAATTTAATCCGACACAAACTTCACAATGTAGAGAATATCTAACATTTAAAAATTCGACATGCAAAAAAACGGCTGCAATTAGAATGGCAGACAACATAAATAAGAAAGTAATGTATACATAGCTAGCGGCAATAGCAAACATGTCTATTCTACCTACGCAAATAAGAAGAGAATGTGTTCTACAATACATTGTAGTAAGATGCAGTGCTGACACGGTACTAAAAAGCAATCTACATCCGTAAGTTATTAAAATGTGTGGCCATTGCATCGTAGTGTTCCTCAACACTACGAACAACAACCTCAACCTTTAAGTTTGATACCCTCTGTTGTAACTCTGCATTGCACGCATCTACGCACTGTAGATCCAACTGAAGCCTTTGCACCTCGCCATTCTTAACTTCTACCACATGCTCTAATTATTCAATGCGACGAAGCAGCTAGTCAACGTGATCGTCACTGGCCTCCCTATCCGTCCTAGTTTGGGATACCCTTGAAGCGCTGACTACCGGTTCGTACTAAAAAGGAGTTTTAAAATGTCATTGTTGTAGTATATGTTACAAATACAAACCGCTGTCACGTCAATTTTATTCATATACTTACTTTTTACTAGTTTATTCCAGATAGTTCACTAGGAGGTAGTTATTGATATTCATCACTCTCTAAGTCCAATAATATTCTTTAATTTCAAAAAGATTGATTTTATGTACAATAACGACTGAATGAATTAAAGAATCAAATAACGACTCAATTATATACAAAATAATGAATTAGAAATAATTAAAATGCTTGAAAATAATTATATACAAATAAGCATAAAAAACCATGTATAAATACTCTATATTCTCTATTTACAACTTATAATAATAATAATAATAATTAGATATAGGTACAAAAATAAGTATTTACAACTTATAATATGTACTATACTTAACTTAACATACTAATATCTATAGTAATATATAATATATCTACAGTGATGTATAAAAGTGTCGCTAAAACCTTAGAAAAATTATATACGTAGCCTAAGGTAAAAACTATTATCTATACTAGCATATAATACTACGTACTAGTACGTATATAAATGTCAGTGTATCATTAGTAACATATTTACACTATCTGAGGCAAAAACTACTTATACAAACATACATATATATATACAATGACAGATGTATTCGTCATTAAAGCCCTTAGTGTTATATATACATATAAGAGCTTAAACACTACTCTATATTCATGTATTACTTATAGATACATTACTTATGTTATTTACATTAATACAACATACATATATATATACATATACTTAACGCACACATTACACACACTACGCATACTCAACTCACTCAACCCACACACACAACTCATAGACACTAACACAACATACACCAAGGCAAGGCCCACAGGGGGTTCAACACTTACGCAAATTTTGAGCTCATGCCTCTCTTCTCACAGCTTCAGCCTATTCAAACCGGCTAGGTCCAGTTTTTAATCAAAAATTGGTTTAATTGGCCGGCGACCTTTTTGAGGGATACACAGCACCCGTGCAGATGGGACTAGACCTCTACTAGGGCCACCCTAATCCTTAATTAGGTGCATTTTAACTGATTTATAGCTCATTAATGAGCCTAATCAGACCCATGCACAGTGTACAGCTCCCAGCCATGCACCGCACCCAAATTTCCATGCCAGTGCTCATTCATTCATATGCTCAAAGAGGGGAATAGGTAATGCATGTGTGCTCGGACGCCCGGCGCCCGTGATGACTGAAGCATCCAGTAGAGGAATTCAATTTATATCACTGTGGGAGATCATCAGGCCACAATGTGGCACTAATTCTAGTGCCCACAGGTGCTGCACCTGTGCGCGGTTGTCTGTGTTGAATTACTGATTTTGACCTTCGATTTGAGGGGTATAATTTATTATAAATTAAAAATAAATTATGGGATTTTAAAGCCATTATATAGGGCTACATAATTATTTAATTTATTTACAAAAATAATTAATTTACTATATAAATAAATCAACTAAAGTTTAGTATTTATACATACTGATTTAAGGGTTTATTTCTTAATTAATGTTTAAATTAGTTAATCAATGGTCTAATTGACCTTGTACAGAGTTAATATACATATTAAGTTATTTAATATATATTTTTATTATATTTTACTCATTTTATTTTTAATTTATATACATTTAAATATTTATTTTCAAGCTGTTATACATATAAATTAGGTATAAATAGTATAATATAGTATAAATATAGTTAAATTAGTCTAAATTACTTAAAATACTATAATGTAAATGTACAGTATAAATTAGTTCATTAATAACTTAATTTACTAATTAATTTTAGTTTAAGTTAGTAACTTACTTAATAAATTATAAATTAATTATTTATTGTATATATATAATTAAATTATATTACAGGTGTCTTCGTGTACATTATATATACATAATTATATATTTACAGTATCATTAATAAATAAGGTTATTTACATGGGTTTATTAATTTATATAGTTTAGAGTACATATAAGTTACTTAAATTAATAGATAATGATATAAATAAGGTTATATATATAATAAGTTATTCTAAATACTTAATTTATATTATAGAATATATACATAAGTTATTTATACAATTTATAAACCTATTTTACATTATTTACATTTATAGCTTAGTATATAGCTTATATATACATGCATTTACATAGTATACATAGTGTTTTTGGGTATTTTTTGAGTTTTTCTGATTTTTATGGGTTTTTTTTTAAGTTTAATAGAGGTAAGGGATGAGAAAGAAAGAGAGAGATGAGAAGAATAGAATGTTTTTTGATTTTTTTCGAGTTTGAGTTCTTTTATTAAGTTTTAAGGTATATTGAACTATCGACTGGTATGTCCTACCAAGTTGAAGGTTCAGATGACCTCAAAACTTTGCATATACTTAAAAATAAATCTAATCTTACTCACTACACATTTATTTTATTTTTTTATAATTTTTTAATAGTTTCTATTTATTTACAAATGAAGCACAATTAAGGCCTTGAAGAGTTTTCCACTAGAACCTAAAGCCTAAAAATGAGATGTGTGGGCTGAAAGGCATTAAAAGGGTTCAAATGTGTTCAACACATGATATGGAAGATGTATAAATAGTTGAACATGATTTTTCATTCATTTCTCATTAATTTTTCAAATTGAGCATATTACACATTAATAGTTGATAATCAATGTTTAACAACATATTACAAGCTAATTCAATAAAATTATGGACTCTAATAGTACATGAAAGCTTGTTGCAAGGTAAACTACACATTACAAACATGAAAGCCATCTAAAACATCAAAGCTCAGTTGCTGCCCACTTATTTCAAACCATCCAGCAGCCATACTACTGTAGCAGCAGCTATGGCAACTACATGAGCTGCTGAAATTCAGCAGCAGCAGCTATTAGATGTGCTTCAACCCAAAACTAGACGCCTTAAAAAATTCAAAGGCTGCTGTTACAACCATTACTTCAATTCCAGCAACTCTGATGTGAGATTCAATACACAAATATCCCAATTCGGACTTAAGAAAGTCTGATCAGGGATCAAAAGTGTCCAAATCAGAGAATGATTTTCAATTAACACCAATTTGTACCAAATTTACGGTTGAAAAACCCATGTAATGTAGCTACTGATGCATCACTTTAATGTATTCTTTTGGGATTCTGTTCGTATCGCTTTTTTGTGTTTTAAATTAACCTTGTTGCAGTATAGTTGAAAAAGCGTATGAACAAATAACAATTTTTCTTCAAAAATATTCCGAAGTAGAACTCAGGGAGCAAATTGGTATTTTAGAAGCAAAATTACAATCTCAAATTTCACTTGAAAGATGTTCAGTAATAATGCAATGAAGATAAATGCTAGAGAAAGAAAATGTAAAAAGAAGTAGATTTTCTCTTTTCTTTCTTCTTCTCTTCTCTCTTTCTTTTTCTTTGCTTTCTCTCTTCCTTCTCTTCTTTCTCTGTCTTTCCTCTCTCAAACGCTTGATTCTTTGAATCAGATGCCTTAACTGATGTCTGTTATAGTGCCGAGCCTTCTTCTTCTTCCTTCCTTCTCCTTGGCTTCTGCCTCTTTAGCTTCTTCTTCTTCTCTTCTTGAGCTGCTACGCCTCCTAATTCTTCTTCCTTGCCTTAGGCTCTGGTTGCGTCTTCAGCTTCTCCTTCCTTGGCCTCTACAGTTCTCTTCTTTTTCTTTCTGCAGCTAAGTCCTTCCTTTAGCTGCTCTCTGCTATGCCTCCTCCTCTTCAGCAGCACCTTCTTCTCCCTTAGCTGCTCCTGCCTTCTCCTTCTTTCCCTGCACAGAGCAATGCAAAACCTACCCCTACCCTCACCGCATCTCTCTCTCTCTATTTCGCTCTCTGGACACAGCTCTCCCAGAGCCTTTCTTGGGTAAACGGGTCGGGTATGCGTGCCCGGGACCAGGCCCACCGGTGTGCGGTGGTGGGCGAGTGCATGGGTAGTCGGACTAGGCTAGGTCCGCGTAGGAGTGGTTGCGGACGAGGCGGGTGTACGTGGGCGAGGGACCTCACCCCGTGATTCGGAGGCGAACAGCTACTTGCAAGAATTCAATTTATGCGCACACGGCCGCTTGTCCAGTTCTGAGGTGGGACTACTGTCTCGCCTCCCTTGAGTGCTGCAGCAGCAGAGGTGATCCTTCAAATTGAGAGGCTGCAGCTGCTCTCTACTCCAATCAAAGGCCTGGGTGTGTGTGCGCATCAAGTCCGCACCACCTGGTACTCAGGCCTAGAGATGATGAAGCCTGGAGCATGCTTCAAGTTCTGCGCCATTGGCGGAGGATGCCTACCACCTGAAATCACCAAGACGGCCTCACGGCCACGTTAAAACACTCAGGAAGCTTCGCCAAGGCACGATAAATATGCAACGGTGGTCGGCGTGTCGTGGGGACACCTGTGCAAGCGTGCCTAGGGCACACTATGTGCGTATGTGTGGGTGTGTTCGGGGGTGCTTTTGGGTGAGTGGAGTGAATGATGTAAGGGGTTGTGATCAGGGAGTGATGGTGGAGCTTCTGAGGGGTTTGGCGAGGTGGATGGAGGCATGGAGCGACGGGCATGCCTGTCCGGTGATCTGGTCGAAGGTGGAAACGATGGTGGTGGTAGTGGCAGTCGAGGGGTCGAAACTAAAAATTGATAAGGGGGAAATGAAGAGGGGAGAAAGAGGTATTTATCTAGGGTGTTTAGAGAGAAGGGGGGAGGCAGAGGGCGAGCGGCGGGTGTCTACCGTCGCTTGAGACGAAGACCCTGTGGTGAAGAAGCTGCGACGAGGAAGAGGGTTAGAAGGGTGCGCTGACTCGACCCGTTTACTCGAGAAAGGCTCTGGGAGAGCTGTCCTGCGAGTGAAATAGAGAGAAAGATGCGGGGAGGGTAGGGGTAGGTTTTTCTTCACTCTGTGTAGGGAAAGAAGGTGCTGCTGAAGAGGAGGAGGCGCAGCAGAGAGCAGCTGAAGGAAGGACTTAGCCGCGGAAAGAAGAAGATAACTGTAGAGGCCAAGGAAGGAGAAGCTGAAGACGCAGCCAGAGCCTAAGGCAAGGAAGAAGAAGGAGGAGGCATAGCAGCTCAAGAAGAGAAGAAGAAGAAGCCAGGGAGGCAGAAGCCAAGGAGAAGGAAGGAAGAAGAAGAAGGCTCGGCACTGTAGCAGACATCAGTTAAGGTGTCTGATTCAAAGAATCAGGCGTCTGAGAGAGGAAAGACAGAGAAAGAAGAGAAGGAAAAGAGAAAGCAAAGAAAAAGAAAGAGAGAAGAGAAGAAAGAAAAGAGAAAATCTACTTCTTTTTACATTTTCTTTCTCCAGCATTTATCTTCATTGCATTATTACTGAACATCTTTCAAGTGAAATTTGAGATTGTAATTTTGCTTCTAAAATGCCAATTTGCTCCCTGCGTTCGACCTCGGAATATTTTTAAATTTCGAGTAATAAAATTATTATTTGTTTATACGTTTTTTCAACTATACTGCAACAAGGTTAATTTAAAACATGAAAAGAAATACGAACAAGGTTAATATTTTGGCGTGCACTAGTACGGCACGACGTGGAGGAGCACTGCGTAGATGGCTCTGCCACTGGTACGGTGGCAGAGTGACAAGACGAGGGAGGGAGAGTCGCTGGAGCCTACGGGTAGTTGGCCGGAGTGAGGAGACGAATTTGGGGGGATTTCTCTGGCCAAATCAGGCTTGAAGGGAGCGGAAGGATTTGGGCTTCCATAAATAGGTAAGGGCAGAGGGAAGATTCGTGAGGAAATAGTGGGAAGACCACGCCGGAGGTATGGTCGGAGGGAGACCCATACCTCTTGAGTGTTCGCACGAGTGGTATGGGGAGCTACTCATGTGGTAGGGGGCTTCGCATGGAGCTCCCCTTTCAAATCTGGGAGCAGCTCCCCATGGAGATGAGGAGAAAACCAGCTCGCAAAGTCGCCGGTGGTATGGGTCCCTGCTGCGTTGGCAGAGGGACCAAAATGAAGAAAGTGACAAGAAATCTGAGGGGGTAATTGCCAGGATTTTCAAAAGTTAAGGGTCTGAATGTAATTTGGTGGATCAATTTGCAAAATGGGTCAAGACAACCTTCACTTTGGTCCAAATTTTGGTATGAACCTAATTTGGATCTAAAGAATCCGATGGTGAAGTTGTATTTTAGGTTTGATCACGTTTGACTGGATATTTTGCACAAAAATCCAAATTAGGTCAAATATTAGGCTTGGTCCCCAATCTAGGTCAAAACAGGTTCCAAAGGCCAAATTGAATGTTGTAAACCCTAGGGGATATTTTTTCATGAATTTTAGAGGGTTTATTTGATTTTTATCTTTCCTGGAACCTTGTGAATTTAAGTGAATTTGTTTTAGGGTTACAGAATGTCATTTAATTATTAAATTTCACAATAACCCTTATCTAACTGAACCATCCCACTTTTTCTATCATTAAGTCCAATTGACCTATGTCTAGACCCTTAGAAATCCCGTTGATGTATTGCAATGGTAAAATTACAGTTTTACCCCTTATTTCATGTTCTCTTTTCAAATCAATAATCCCCTCAATTATGCCTTCCTTTAGGTTATGTAGGAGCTTTTGTTCATTTTATTAGATCAAAGTAAGCTAGTTAGGGTTCATGATGAGGTTCTCATCAGATTTAAAACACAACATTAAACATTTAAAAAAAAATCTGACAATGCTTGGAAATTACTTTGCAATCAAATTGGTTTGTTAAACTCTGTATTAAAAAAAATCCTCAAACCATATTCTTCATTCCAAATTAGAGAAAACCACTAGTCTAACACCTTCCTAATGTTGTGGACAACATGAAGGAAGTGTTAGATCGGTCCATTAAATCTAACTTGAATCCTAAATCTCTGAAACCTTAAGGAATATTGAAAATTCCTTAGGTTAGAATCAGAGTCTCAAAAACAAATCCACACAAAAATCTATGGTAGAACCTCAAATCAACAAGGTTGATTCTCCTTGGCTCTCCCACACATTGAAGACCATAAAATCCCCAATTCATGCCAAATTCAGACATGGCTCATCTGAGGAAAGATTTTTTCATCAAAAACATCTCAGATTCACTACCATGAACTGAATTACCCAAAACATATCAATTCTCTTGATCAAAACCATTCAAAACTCAATTGATTCAAAATCTCGCGATCTTGCATTGAAATCCAAATTAAAAATATATCAAGCAAACCGATTCCATTTTAAATTCAGATCAAGGGTCTTTATAGAAAATCCTAGATGAATGGGAAACTTATGGAGGGGTGACTTGCAAAATAAAATGCGAGAAAATTCAAAATATGAAATTGTGATGTGAAGGGGAAGATCAGTGATCAGATGGATGAAATTGATTCATCTCCTCTGATCTGAATTGACCAGAAAAGGTGGGAGTGTGAATTCTACACTACATTAATCTACTCTTAACTAATGATCAAACCCGTGATTTCTCTATCTAATCTACTCTAAATTACACTAACTAAACTACAATAACTAGAAAGCAGTAAAACTATACTAATTCTACTCCTAGAAAGCATATAAAATCCTAATCGAAAGGAGGAATGGGATGCCTGGGCTGCAACTGGTCACTGCAGCAACGAAGGGGGTTGAGGAAGATCTCCAGTGAGGAATGGGATCCCTGGGCTACAGCTAGTCACTGCAACGACGAATTGGAGCAGGGAAGCCACTTCTATCACTAGCAGCCGATGAATGGGGGTGGAAACTGGAGACTAGACGAAGGGATCACTCAAGGAGGAGGGAGCGATCCTTTGCGTGCAAGCTCTGGGTGGTGCTTAAGTAGCAATTGAGAGTGATTCCGCTCATCGCGTGGTGAGAATAGGTGATTAGGGCATGGGCAGCCACGATGAGAGGAGAGGAGGGTGGGAGTCAATCCAAAGGAGGGCCGTTGGATGAGATCTGGAGGTAGGGGTGAAGCTATGTGCAAATTCATGCAAAGCTTCGATTCAGTATGAGCCACAGATCAAGAGGATCAAGGCGTGAATGGCGAGGATCAACTGTGTTCTTTGTGTGGATAGTGCACCAAGAGATGGACCATTGGCTCAGGTGTCTATTGGTGTAATTGCAGACAAAGCCCCTCAACGAAATGGTAGAACAACTTCAGCAAGGCCCATAAGTAGCAAAAAAACACTGTAGAGAAGTCCCTAGAGCCTTACGAATGGGTCCTTACGACCTATAAATGGGTCCCTGGAGGTTTTATAATGAATGGAATGTTATGAATGAAGGACTTAAATGTGAATCTCTAAATGCAAGATCCTAATGATGTCCAAATGCTACCAAATTTTTATTGAAGCTTAATTAAACATGTTAGAAGTTAATTTCACTTTTTATTCGAAGTTTTGAGCTCATTTGTGTATTTAACTTGTAATTGGATCATCATTTTGTCTTTATTAATAGAATATCTCAATAAATGACCTAATTATGTATTTTGAGCACAGATTTGGTGTTTTAGGTCTTTTTTGTTAATTCTCACACTTAACCCTTTCTTTGTGTTAATTTGATAATGTTTAACCTAGTTTTTAACTTAACTTTGGCATTTTAACTATGATGAGCCACACCTCATCAACCCTCCTTTCTAACTTCCCCACCAAACCTCCCAAAAACGTTAGCACTGCTTTAATTGATGAAGCCATTGGTTCATGGTCGGTAGCAGCTATCTTGTATCTACATCTCTAAGGATAGGTTAATTAAATTGGGAATGAAATGATAACTTAATGTTGTAAGTAACATCACATTACACTTCATCAAAATTTGGACAGGTGCAGTACAACCTCTGCAAGATGGTCAGGTCCTCAATTGTGTCCTCTAAGAGGACAAGATTGCAAATGTCATTGCAGGCACATTGATGACCATGATACCAAAAAGGCCCACAATGTGGAGCAACTTACAATTTTATACCCAACCAATGCAAGGAAGATTGTAACAATAGTTCTATCATTTAAATGCAGAATAGCCAACAGATAGTGTCTTACTGCAGACAAAGTTGAAAAGTTTCATGATTCAATGACGGGTGCAAATAACATAATTCATTATAACACATAGTACATCCAAAAGTGGAGTACTGATAAAAAGGGAACTAAGTTTACCAAAACAAAGCGTCATTGCAGTTACTGTCTTCGTCATCGCCTCCTCATGTAGTCATCCCATAAGTTAGAAGCAATCTAGTCACGCACTTGCTCACCTTCCCTGACATCGGATTTGTCAACCTCACCGGCAGAATCATCAACTAAATTGTCATCCTCTTCCTCTTCAAATCTTTGATGGAACTCTGGATCATCTGGATTATAACGTCGAAGGAAGTTATGAATTATACAAGCAGCCATAACCAATCGACGTTGAACCTTAATACTATAGTATGGATGATGATCTAGCAAATGAAATTGTGACTTAAGCATACCAAATGTATGCTCCACCACGTTTTGGAGTTGCATATGACGATGATTGTAGATCTCCTTTGGACCTTGATATACTCGTCCCCTATACTCATTCAAGTGGTATGATAAACCATGATATGGAGCAAGAAAATAATTAGTATTTGCGAAACCTAAGTCGACCAGGAATTTCTTGTCTTCTGGGACACGAAAATGACCAGAGTCTAATGCCCAGTTCAGTATATGCATGTCGACTACGCTTCCTTCGAATCTAGTGACAACATAAACAAACTCCATGTTGAAGTCAACGGTTGCCAGGACATTTTGGCTCATCTAGCCTTTCCTACAACGATAGAGACCAACTAGTGCATTAGGGACGGTCACGCGTACATGATATCCGTCAATTGCTCTGATACATTCCTTGCAAATTTAAAGAAATTAATGGAATTTGAAGAGAAGGTGATTAAGTATTCCCTTATAAGAGAGTATCTTCCAAAATAGATGTTTACCTTAAAGTACGGATAATACTTTGAGTTAGTTCATACATACTCATCAACAGGTGTAATAGGTCCAGGAAGTTGAATGAAAAGCTTTCTCAACTTGAGGATTTGCCGTAAAACACGATTAACGTACCTACTAATTGTCTGTCCAGAGTGTTGGAATCATTCCATCAAATGTCAATTCGAACCTCCGTGTGCCATGACCATCATGAAGATCTCCAGCTGCTCCTCGACAGTGGTGTTCTTTATGTCCTGTAAGTGTGTTCTACTCCAAAGAAGATTGACAAAAGCCATGAATGGTCTCGCATACATATGGAACTCGCTTTTGCACCTATTGTAGTGCCCTCCTAAAATGTGATGGATCCATATGTGTCTTTTCATTGCATTTGTATTACGCGGGATTCATTTTCCGACAGCCAATTGAGCCATGATAAGGATGGGCACAATCATTTCAACCACCCTCAAATTTTCCTCATCCTTGATTTCGTGAGGATTAGAATCTGAACTCGAAGACGAATTGTCTGAGGAGGCCGATGTTGTTATTTTAGAATCGAAAATTTCCTCATACGACATCCTTAACCAATACAAAATATTTATTACAGATAGATGACTTATGACGTGCTTTTGTGCGTGTGTGTTAAAGAGTGTCATTATAGTCGCACTTGCAACGTCGGTTTTAAAATAATTAAACGGAGGTGAGTTCGAGTGTTGGTCTCAGGGAGGCGTGAAAATCGGATTTTTACTTTACCACTTGTTGTCACGGAAAGTGCGGAGTTTTGCTTGCGAAAGGTGCGATTTTGAAAAGCGAGAGAGAGAGATAGAGAGAGAGAAGGTTTAGGGTTAGAAAGTTCTTTGTTTTGATCATGCAACTTGAACGGAAATTAAAATGGCAACTGAACAAGAAAATAACTTCATTAAACATGCACTTGTAGTTCATGACTTACAACATTAAATACATGCTTCAACAAAAATAATAAAAAGCTTAAAAGAGGGAGAGAGAGAAAGAGAGTGTGTGGAGAGTGACGAGGCAGCCACGGCGGTGGAGGGGGCTCCGTCGGTGGCTCGTCGTCTCCGGCGATTACAAGAGTGCCTAAGGCTAGCTAAGAGAGGGGTAGAGTAGTTGCAAGGGGGAGTGAATGCCTTGAATAGTGGTAGGAGGGGGTTTAAATAGAGTTAAGGGCTTCCTAAAAGAAGAAGGGGCTTTAGCGACGTCCAGAGCGTCGCTAAAACCTCTTCCAAAAACGTCAGTGAAGCCCTCTAGCCGTCGGTTAGCCGCCCGCCCCGTTCCTTCTCCTCGCGCGATCCGTGGCCGCTAAACGAGAGCCGCCCGATCGAAGATTGGATGGCTGAGAGTCTTCCTCACCCGCGCTGAGATCGCGCCTCGGGCGCGCGTGTGCGCACGCGTCTCCTCCCGGCGTGCGCGTGCGCGTGGGCGCTCGTGAGCTGCGGTTGCGCCGCGTAGTGAGATCCTGGCTGCTGATAACACCACACAAGGGGGTAATAATTATGTTAAATATAGCCCATCTTTAGAATAAAAGCCACAACATAAGTAGAATAGGAGCATTGCATGCATCATGTACCAAGATTGCTTATAAATTGTATTAATGGCCATTTGTGTAAGCATTTGTCAAAGCAGGCCTCAGATGAGTAATTGGACCGCACGGATGGATTCAGAATGACGAACGGAGTCCAACGGACTCAAGATCGGCCAAATCCGACATTCGGAGCTCCTACAATGGGCCCAAGAAGTTCTGACCGTTGATCTAGAGATCAACGGCCCAGATTGTGCCACGTCAGCCCGCCCCCACCGCAGCACGCCTTCAGCCAACCAAGGACAAATCTCGGCCGTCGATTTTCGATCGAACGGCCGAGATCCGCGCGCCCGCTCGCGGTCGTCGCGACAAAAGCGTGGGTGTGGCACAACGGTTAGCGCGCACGCCTGCATCCACGCGACGCGCGTTCGAGCCGCGCGGGGGGGGCGGATTTGAAGGCGAGCGAAGGGCGCGGGGAAATTGGGCCTCCCGATCAGCAGCGGGCTGCCAGGATCTCGCCACGCGGTGCGACCACAGTGCACGAGCACCCACGCGCACGCGCACGCCGGGCGGAGATGCGTGCGCACATGCGTGCTCGAGGCGCGATCTCAGCGCGGGAGAGGAAGGCTCTCAGCCGTCCGATCTTCGATCGGACGGCTCTCGTTCAGCGGCCACGGATCATGCGAGGAGAAGGAACGGGGCGGACGGTTGACCGGCGGCGAGAGGGCTACATCGATGCTTTTGGAAGCAGTTTTAGTGACGCTCTGGATGTCGCTAAAGCCCCTTCTTCTTTTAGGAAGTCCCTAACTCTATTTAAACCCCCTCCAACCATCATTCAAGGCATTGACCCCCCTTGCAACTACTCCATTCCTCTCTTAGCTAGCCTTAGTCACTCTTGTAATCGCCAGAGACGACGAGCCACCGACGGAGCCTCCTCCACCGGCGTGGCTGCCTCGTTGCTCTCCACTCTCTCTCTCTCTCTCTCCCTCCTAAGCTTTCCATTACTTTTGTTGAAGCATGTATTTAATGTTGTAAGTTATGAACTATGAATGCATGGTTAATGAGGTTATTTTCCATTCAATTGCCATTTTAATTTCTGTTCAAGTTGCATGATCCAAACCAAGAGCTTTCTAACTCTAAACTCTCTCACTCTCTCTATCTCTCTCTCGCTTTTCAAAATCACATCTTTCGCAAGCAAAACTCTGCCTTTTCCGTGACAGCAAGTGATAAACAAAAATATGATTTCCACGCCTCCCTGTGACCGACACTCGGACTCACCTCCGTTTACTTCCTTTAAAACTGACGTATCAAGTGCGACTATAACAACACCTCTTAACACACACGTACAAAGACACGTTAGTTTTTGACGCTGTTGCCGGGGAGGCAACGGATTTGTTTTATCACCTCCATTACACACTCATTCTCACATCGTCTAATGCCCTATTTTCCTTTTTACTTGACGGTTGCAGGAATTCGGTGCATGGATGGCGAAGCGACGCATTCCACGACGGTAGCAAGGGAGTAGGAGCCTCGAGAACCGATAGTGAGTAACCTGTCTCTCATTGTTTGCTTGCGTGAAAAAGCTAAAAAATTATAAAAATTGAAAAAAATTGGCGTGGTGTATGATTACTTGACTCACATCCTTAACACATCACCCCACGAAAAAATGTACACTCTAACATTCTGAATAAATTCTTGGAGTGTTCTTTTCTTTTTCTTGAGTGGTGTTTGCGAAGCCACCGTGAATTGACCTGGGCCGCACCACTCAACCCTAAAACTGACTCATCTAATAGAAGCTGCATGATCATTAGGATGAGTACACTAGGGTTTTAGAGCCTCTACAAAAGAAAAGGAAATCTACTTTCACCAAATTGTGTGCAGAACTTGACGTGCTCACTGAAACTTGTTTGAAAATATTAAGATACGTCAACCCTAAAAAGTACTAAAGTAAGGATGAAACACTAAAAGACACCACATCTTAACAAATCCTTGCTTGAAAACCATGTTTTGCTAGAAGCACACACTTTAAAAGTGGAAAATTAAGAGGCACCACCCCAATCAACGCCTCATCACATCACCCTAAGCACAAGCACTATCCTAACCCTTTAAAACTGAGTAGACGTGTCCTAGGCAGGACTGAGTTAAGTCTCAAAAGGTGAGGTTTTGTTCGCTAGGCACTTGGCTTTCATTCCCTTGGTAGAATCTGGTGATTAGGCTGCGGGGCAGTGTCAAACGACCACGGTTGTGGGGTCTATGGAACCGGAGGCGCAAGCCAAAGGAAGAACCTTCCCTGCAATCCCCTCGTAATCAATCTGGCCAGATTAGCCTTGGGAAGGGGAGTCCAATGCTTACGGACTTAATCACCCTTTGTGAGATTTCTAGGTCTCCTGAGGAATACACCATAAGGACTAGACTTGGGTGCTTGATTGAAACACATTTCTCGCATCTGTCGCCCTCCGCATCCCCTCCTATTCTTCTCTAGTGTATACACGGGAGGCGCTCACTACATCCCGAGTTGTGTGTTTTGGGGTAGGAATCTAGGCGACGTAATTCTATTGAAAACATGGCTGAACCTAGGGTAGATGAGGCTAAGAATCAACCCCCACCAGATGCTATGGCCATCATCCAAGCTCAAATCAATGCTAACCATCGGCTTCAACAACAACAAATCCACACCATCATGCAAGCCATACAACGATTACAGAACCCACAAGAACAACCACCACCACCTTTCCACGACATACCAGGACAACCACCACTTGATTTACCGCCATTTCAGGACCAGCCAAGACCCCTCCGTGATTTCTATAACCCTTCTGCTATTAGAGTCGAGCCACACCTTAGGATCCCCGAGGGGGGAGATGATTTTGAGCTAAAATCGAATGTCTTAAGTCTGATCCAGAGCCACTTTCATGGAAGCTCAAATGAGGACCCCTTTTAGCACCTAGAGGATCTCGACCGCATAGCACGAACGGTGAAACCTAGGAACATTATCCTTGACATTGTTCTAATCAAGATGTTCCCTTTCTCATTAAGAGACAAGGCTTCTCATTGGCTTAGAACCCTAGGTAGACCCATCACCACCTGGGAAGAACTGAGGCATGCATTTTTAAAGAAATTCTTCCCCATAGGAAAGACCAATGCCCTCAGAAGAGCTATCACTACCTTAACACTCCAGGGTGGAGAACAATTTCATGAGGCGTGGGAAAGATTTAATGAACTTTTGAGGAAATTCCCACACCACGAAGTTCCAAGGTGGCAATTGGCCCAGATCTTCTATCACGGTCTGGACAGCAGCCTACGGAACTTCGTTGATGCCTCATGCGGGGGAAACTTCCTAAACAAAGATGAGGAGAGCGCGTTTGAGCTCTTTGAGTCTATGAGCGAGAATTTTCTCAACAATGCCTCCATGAACCAGTTTAACAGGTCTAGTCAACCCCGTGGCGGGATTTATGAGGTGCAAGCAAATTCTGGAATGGTTGGCATGGACATCATTGCCAAAAAGTTGGATCGAGTGGAATTGGTAGACAAAAAGATTGATGAGCTACTGAATCAGACTAGGAACCCCTTGCAGACTTTCTCCCTAGCAAAGGGAGCACATAATGTTGACCTGGCCCAACCCTTCACCCAACTGAACCTGGAACAACCCCTGACCACGTTCCAGGGAGGGACCTTTACTCCCTCGACCCTTGATTACTCCCTTCCCTCTTCATCAACATCGGCTATCGTAGAAGATGTGCAAGCCGTCCAAGGTTATGCGAAACCTGACCCTTTCTCCAACACTTATAACACCGGCTGGCGTAACCACCCCAACTTTGGTTGGACAAACCAGAAACCACAGCAATTCCAAAACCAGCCCAGGCCAAACCAGCAGCCACACTTGCCTCCCTATCAGTAAGGACCACCAGTTAGACCCCAATATAACCAGAATAGGGCGGCCCCTCCCCCACAAAATCAAATGGATACCCTAATAAAGATGATGGCTGACATGAGCCAGAAACATCAGGAGGAAATGGCCTTGGTAAAGGGACAGTTAAGCCAACTCTTGGACTGTAAACAACAAGGATCCCTACCTTCCCAACCACAACTGAACCCGCGAAATATAATTAACAGAGGCCCCAATTTGCAAGGGTTCCAAAGCAACGCCGGGCAGGCTCACATGGTCCAGCCAACCCCGCAAACACCTCTTGGGTTTGGCACTTCTTCGTCCTCGTCTCCTAAAGGATCACCCCATGGCCCCAATGCCTCTGCGAATGCGGTGACCTTGAGAAGCGGCACCAAAACCCAGGATCCCAAATGGCCGACTCCCCCCGAGACTTTACCTGTTGAAATACCCGACTTAGAAGAGGCACCAACCAAGGACCCAGACATGGAACCAATCCACATTCAAACACCCTACCTTGAGGCCTTGGAGACAATCAAGAGAAAGAAGAATACTGTGGAAACTGAGGAGCTGTTGGAAATTTTTAAGCAAGTACATATTAATATTCCGCTCCTAGAAGCTGTTAAATACATCCCTGCTTACGCCAAGTTCTTAAAGGATGCCTGTACACCCAAGCGTAAGTCGAGACCGCAAGCACCTAGGAAGGTTGTACTTTCTGAGCAAGCAAGTTCCGTGATATCAAGCAACCTTCCACTCAAGCGAACTGACCCAGAAGCGCCCCTGATTTCCTGCAATATCGAGGACATGACATTTGATAGAGCGCTCCTGGACCTAGGTGCTTCTATCAATCTAATTCCAACAATCCTGTACCACCAATTTGGTTTTGGGGAGCTGATACCAACCCCTGTCACCATCCAACTGGCTGATAGACCTGTGAAAACCCCGAAGGGGGTTGTCGAGGACGTAATTGTACGGGTCAAGGACTTCTATTTCCCGGTCGAATTTTTGGTGCTCGACATGGAAGTCCCTGAAAAATTACAGAATGCACCCATAATTTTAGGCAGACCTTTCTTAGCTACGGCTAAAGCAAACATTGATTGCGACATGGGATGTATGGAAATCGCCTTTGGGGACAGGAAAATGCAATTGGATATCTTCCGGGCGACAAAGTCTTTTGATTGCGATTACATTGAGGAACATGATCCCGTGGAAACTTTAATCGAGGAATGCCTCACCCTCAGTTCTGTCTCAGACCACCAAACCCGTAGTTCTGACCCGTCACCATCATTACCCGTGGACCTCTGTAAGGCTGAGTATCATCACATGACACCATTTGAAGAGATCGATGTTGATCAACTACCGCCCTTTCCCTTCCCATCGACTGTGGTCCCACCAGCCCCCGAACTTAAACCATTGCCCGAGAATCTCAAGTACGTCTTCTTGGGACCTGACCAGACCTTCCCAGTGATTATTAATTCTCATCTAACCAAGGATCAGGAACTCAGGTTGACTGCGACCCTTTCAGAACATCGGGCCGCCATTGGTTGGACCATTTCAGATTTAAGAGGAATTAGCCCCACCTATTGCACCCACAAGATTTACCTGGAAGACGGGGCCCGACCTTCCCGCCAGATGCAGAGACGTTTAAACCCTAACATGCGAGAGGTCGTTAAAAAAGAAATCATCAAGTGGCTTGACGCCGACATCATCTACCCTATCTCCGATAGCCCCTAGGTGAGCCCCACTCAAGTGGTTCCAAAGAAACCTGGGCTCACCGTTGTCACCAATGATCATGGCGAATTCATCCCCACCCGCACCACTACCGCATGGCGGGTGTGTATTGATTATAGGAAGCTTAATGAAGCCACTAAGAAGGACCACTTCCCCTTGCCATTCATTGACTAAATCCTTGAAAGATTGGCAGGGCAGAAGTATTTTTGCTTCCTGTATGGATATTCAGGATATAACCAAGTCGCAATTGCTCCAGAAGATTAGGAAAAGACCACATTCACTTGCCTGTATGGCACGTTTGCATTCCGTCGAATGCTGTTCGGGTTATGCAACGCACCTGCGACCTTCCAGCGTTGCATGCTAGCCATTTTTTCAGAAATGGTGGGTGAATACTTGGAGGTCTTTATGGATGATTTCTCTGTATTCGGGAATTCATTCGACCATTGTCTAAGCAACTTGGAGAAAATCCTGAAACGATGTATCAAGGTTAACTTGGTGTTAAGTTGGGAAAAAATCCATTTTATGGTTCAAGAAGGAATTGTCCTCGGTCACATCGTCTCGCATAGGGGTATCGAGGTAGATCAAGCTAAGGTTGATTTAATTTCCAAACTTCCTCCACCTAGTTCGGTCCGGCAGATTCGCTCCTTCCTAGGACATGTTGGCTTCTACCGAAGGTTCATCAAAGACTTTTCCAAGCTTTCAAAACCCTTGACCGACCTTCTAGCCAACGACGCCATATTCCACATGTCTCCTGATTGCATCCAAGCTTATCACACCCTCCAGGACTTAGTCTCCACAGCACCTGTACTTCAACCCCCAGACTGGTCCCAGGACTTTGAGATTATGTGTGATGCATCAGATTTTGCCATAGGCGCTGTCCTAGGACAAAGGCAAGACAAGAAGCCCGTGGTGATCTACTATGCAAGCAAAACGTCGGACAAGGCCTAACGTAATTATATCGTTACAGAAAAAGAGTTACTCGCTGTAGTATTTGGACTTGAAAAATTCCGCTCATACTTGCTGGGATCCCACGTGACTATTTACACTGACCATTCAGCCATCCGGCACCTGTTGGCCAAAAAGGACGCAAAGCCCAGGCTCATCAGATGGATCCTGCTTTTGCAGGAATTTGACCTGGAAATCCGAGACAAGGCCGGATCGAAAAATGTGGTGGCTGACCACTTGTCGAGACTTCATCCAGACCACATTGGACCCTCCCTACCTCTATCTGATACCTTCCCTGATGAACACATCCTAGCCGTGCAAGACAAGAAAATGCCATGGTATGCCGACTACGTTAATTACCTAGTTATAGGACAAACCCCGCACAGCTGGTCTAGACAGCAACGGGACAGGTTCTTGGCTGAGGCCAAGCACTATTTCTGGGATAATCCCATGCTGTTTCGCCTCTGTGCTGATCAGATCATCAGAAGGTGTATCCCTGAAGATGAAGTTCAGAGTGTGCTTTCCTTTTGTCATGACCAAGCATGTGGCGGCCACTTCTCTGGAAAGAAAACAACTGCAAAAGTGTTGCAGTCTGGATTTTACTGGCCGTCCCTATTTAAGGATGCACACATCTTTGCCAAAACTTTCTTACGCTGCCAAACACTGGGGACCATGACCAAGAAAGATATGATGCCCCTTTAGCCTATTTTGATTGTCGAAATCTTCGACATTAGGGGTATCGATTTTATGGGCCCCTTTCCACCATCCAACGGCTTTGAGTACATCCTGGTCTCAGTAGACTATGTTTCCAAATGGATTGAAGCCGTCGCCACCCGATGATGCGATCACAAGACTGTCATGGACTTTGTGAAGAAGAACATCTTTTCCCGATTTGGAATACCCAAGGCCATGATCAGTGATGGTGGAAGCCATTTTATCCATTCCCAATTTCGTGCCCTACTTAGAAAATACGGGGTAAACCACCGCATTGCCACCCCGTATCATCCACAAACAAATGGGTAGACTGAGGTCTCCAATAGACAAATTAAGAACATTTTACAAAAGACTGTGAGACCTGATAGGAAAGACTGGTCCACACGACTTGATGATGCCCTGTGGGCATACAGGACCGCTTTCAAGATCCTGATAGGCATGTCGCCTTATCGCCTGGTCTTCGGCAAGGCCTGCCATCTTCCTGTTGAATTGGAACACCGGGCTTACTGGGCTGTCAAGCAGTGTAACATGGATCCCCAGTTAGCCGGTGCGCAGAGGACCCTGCAATTATCTGAGCTCGAAGAAATCCGTCGGGACACCTTTGACAATAGTCGACTGTATAAGGAGAAAATGAAAGCCGTTCACGACCAACTCATTCATAGAAAAACCTTTGAGCCTAACCAGCAAGTTTGGCTGTTTGATGCACGCTTAAAACTCTTCCCAGGGAAACTCAGGTCCAAATGGATAGGACCATTTCGGGTGGTTAAGTCATATTTTAATGGGGCGGTTGAAATCGCTGATCTTAACACTGGGCACACTTTTATAGTTAATGGTCAAAGATTGAAGCATTTCCTGGCCTAGGTACCCCCCAAGGAAAGTGTCACCCTCGTTGAGGGCTGACACCGAGTATCGCCCAGTTGGAGGCGTTAAACTCAGCGCTTCC
Organism: Thalassia testudinum; assembly: GCA_037157565.1. NCBI lineage: Eukaryota > Viridiplantae > Streptophyta > Magnoliopsida > Alismatales > Hydrocharitaceae > Thalassia > Thalassia testudinum. Next base: position 136,577,179 of record JAZHRO010000073.1, read on the forward strand.
TGGGAGGCAACCCAGAGGATTCAGACTGATCTGGTAGTTCACGTCACTCAGGTACTATCTTTTTGAACCCTTTTGCATCATGTATCTACCAATGAGGACATTGTCCAACTTAAGCATGGAGGGGTGGTAAATTGCATAATCCTGAGCCCAATTAATCAGTCTAAATGAATAAATTAATTAAAAAAAAATTTAGGAAGAAAACTTAAGCATTAGAAACTTGTCAATAGTGGGAAATAATACAGAAAGAACTTAAACACTTAGACTTTTCAGGCCTTCAGGCTTAATCAGCCCTGGTGTCCGTTAAAATATGGATTTAGTGGCGAATCCTTGTAACCTTGAGCTATTCTAATCCACCTACTAAATAAGGTAATAAGTATACGACTTATTAACTCACCCTCTAACTCAGAAAAACCTTGAGTCTAAGCATCTGCACACATTTTTGCACAGACTCACTTCTCGGAGATTTTGACAGAAATTGGGTAGCTAATGAACTCTCTAGGGTGGTATGGCTGGTAAATTGTTGTGGGTAACAGCCCATTGGCAGGTTGTCCAGAACCCAGCCATAGGCCATTTCTTTTTCATTGCCTTTAGGTACATTTGAGATCAGGGAAGCCACCTACAAAAAAAAAGGGACAAGAAGAAAAGAAAATAAACCACACTTCACCGCACAAGTATGGCTGGCAAGTGATCGTGGGTAACAGCCCATTGGTTGGTTGTCCAAAGTCCAGCTCAATAATTGCACAAAAAAAAAAGACCAAAACACCTAAGGAAGAAGCGGGGAAGTAGTACAAGCCGGGGAGATATACATTGGAAAAATCCTTGTGTTGACCCCAATTAAAACAAATGTAGGGAGAAAGCTACCAATCGAACAAATACACCTTCAGGCAAATTTGTTTCCTTTTCCGGTCACCTAGAGGCGTAGAAACTTGAAGTCTGTTTCAATTACCGTTAAGTGAGTCTATCACAACATTCACACCAAGATGCTTAGCACTTAGGGTTTTGACCGAGTTTTGGGTGGGTTGGGTAGCCGTAAAAAGTTACCAACCCACACTGAATTCCGAAAAAATTCTTAAAATATATATATATATATATATACGTATGTATAGTTATATACATTAAAGCAATGATTCGGGCAATTCGTATTTTGGCAGACACCCGGGCATTGCTTAGTCTTTGTAGATTAAGATCTGCGTATATTTCCTCTTATTGACAAGTAATGAAGTGCCTAAGCAATTACTTCTTGAATTCTGCAAGGGAATAAAGACCAGAATAAACCTTGCTAGGGACTAGCAAAGAGTAAGCATGGGGGTATGATAACACCACACAAGGGGGTAATAATTATGTTGGATATAGCCCATCTTTAGAATAAAAGGCACAACATAAGTAGAATAGGAGCATTGCATGCATCATGTACCAAGATTGCTTATAAATTGTATTAATGGCCATTTGTGTGAGCATTTGTCAAAGCAGGCCTTAGATGAGCAATCGGACCGCATGGATGGATTCAGAACGACGAACGGAGTCCAACGGACTCAAGATCGGCCAAATCCGACATCCGGAGCTCCTACAATGGGCCGAAGAAGTTCTGACCGTTGATCTGGAGATCAACGGCCCAGATTGTGCCACGTTAGCCCGCCCCCACCGCACGCACGCCTTCAGCCAACCAAGGACAAATCTCGGCCGTCGATCTTCGATCGAACGACCGAGATCCACACTCCCGCCCGCGGTCGCCGCGACAAAAGCGCGGGTGTGGCGCAATGGTTAGCGCGCGCACCCGCATCCACACGACGCACATTCGAGCCCCGCGGGGGGGGGGGATTTGAAGGCGGGCGAAGGGCACGGAGAAATTGGGCTGCCCGATCAGCAGCGGGCAGCCAGGATCTTGCCACGCGACACGACCACAGTGCACGAGCGCCCACGCGCGCGCGCACGTCAGGCGGAGACGGGCGCGCACACGCACGCCCGAGGCACGATCTCAGCACGGGCGAGGAAGGCTCTCAGCCATCCGATCTTCGATCGGATGGCTCTCGTTCAGCGGCCACGGATTGTGCGAGGAGAAGGAACAGGGCGGGCGGCTGACCGGCGGCGAGAGGGCTACACCGACGCTTTTGGAAGCGGTTTTAGCGACTCTCTGGATGTCACTAAAGCCCCTTCTTCTTTTAGGAAGCCCCTAACTCTATTTAAACCCCCTCCAACCACCATTCAAGGTATTGACCCCTCTTGCAACTACTCCACTCCTCTCTTAGCTAGCTTTAGGCACTCTTGTAATCGCCGGAGACGACGAGCCGCCGACGGAGCCTCCTCCACCGCCGTGGCTGCCTCGTTGCTCTCCACTCTCTCTCTCTCTCTCTCTCCCCTAAGCTTTCCATTATTTTTGTCGAAGCATGTATTTAATGTTGTAAGTTATGAACTATGAGTGCATGTTTAATGAAGTTATTTTCCGTTCAATTGCCATTTTAATTTCTGTTCAAGTTGCATGATCAAAACCAAGAGCTTTCTAACTCTAAACTCTCTCTCTCTCCATCACTCTCTCGCTTTTCAAAACCGCATCTTTCGCAAGCAAAACTCTGCCTTTTCCGTGACAACAAGTGATAAACAAAAATCCGATTTCCACGCCTCCCTGAGACCGACACTCGGACTCACCTCCGTTTACTTCCTTTAAAATCGACGTATCAAGTTCGACTATAACAACACCTCTTAACACACATGCACAAAGACACGTTAGCCGCCTGCTGCTGATCGGGCGGCCCAATTTCTCCGTGCCCTTCGTTCGCCTTCAAATTCCACCCCGCGCGGCTCGAACGCGCGTCGCGTGGATGCGGGTGTGCGCGCTAACCGTTGCGCCACGCCCGCGCTTTGTCGCGGCGACCGCGGGTGGGTGCGCGGATCTCGGCCGTTCGATTGAAGATCGACGGTCGAGATTTGTCCTCGGCTGGCTGAAGGCACGCTTGCGGTGGGGGCGGGGTTGACATGGCACAATCTAGGCCGTTGATCTCCAGATCAACGGTCAGAACTTCTTGGGCCCATTGTAGGAGCTCTGGATGTCAGATTTGGCCGATCTTGAGTCCGTTGGACTCCGTTCGTCGTTCTGAATCCATCCGTGCGGTCTGATTGCTCATCTAAGGCCTACTTTGGAAAATTCTTACATAAATGGCCATTAATACAGTTTATAAGCAATCTTGGTACATGATGCATGCAATGCTCCTATTCTACTTATGTTGTGCCTTTTATTCTAAAGATGGGCCATATTTAACATAATTATTACCTCCTTGTGTGGTGTTATCAACTTAATTTACTTCAGAAATAAAAAAGCTAAACTATGCTAAAGTGTTCACAATTATTACATGCCAAAGGAGATGAACTCCATAAAACTGAAAACTACATGAAAGGGAAACATGACTTAAACCACGCCAACTACTTAAGCACCGACTCGAGCCAGTTTGCGAACGCGTCTGGATTCCTGACAACATTCTTGAATATTGCTTGATTTCTACTTCTTGCGATGTACTGTGCAAGTGCCACTGTGTTAGCACCAGAAATATTCAAGACTCGCTCAGTAACCATCTAAAGGCATTGACTTATCTCTTCAGACCTATCCACCTTTTTTGGTTGTGATCTGATACTAACTAATTCCTGTAGGAGTCCACTAATTTGAGATATTCCTTCTGATATTTGGGTGTTTGGATGCCCAGAGCTTGAATGTCTTCTCTTGCTTCCACTAGAACTACCTTCGTCACTCTTTCTTTTCCTTGTATTGCTCCTCGAGGCAGGACGGGGTGAAGGTTACTTTTCAGATTCGTGCCCTAAGTCTGGAGTGGGATAAGGCGTGGAGGATGAACCCGTAGAATTGCCAGGAACGTCATGATGTGGGATTCCACCATACAAAGGTTCGTTGATGTTAATCCAATGGTATGGAGGGTGACCAGAGGAGAGTAACTCCTCAAAATTGAATCGATTGACGTTTATGTCAAATCCACCCATACTTTGTCGACTGGCATCGACTTGGTATGGATGCTGCTGGTAGGTGGTGTAGGATGGGCCCACATACAGATGATTAAATGGCATCGGAGATTCGTTACATTGTTGGGTTGACTCATCTTTAGAGGAGTCAGACAAATGTTGTGATGACATGGCATGCTCTTATGTAGCAATATCCTTTCCTACTATGATGTTTATCTCATCATAGTACAGAAATGTAACCCCTCTTAACTTCTTCATCTTAGGTGGCAACTGTGAAATTGCTAACTAAGGTTAACATTGACAATTACACGGATATATAAATGAGAACATATTGAGTAATAATAAGGTTGTACCTCTTCCCACACTGACGGAAATGGTGCTACGGGACACTTTGTAATAGGGTCAAGGCCCCATCCACTCATGTTTAGAAGACGGTGGAAGCTATGAAAATTCTTCTTCAATGTCTTCCATCTATGGAGGATCTTTATATTATCATAACCCAACCTTGTCTCTTGTTCAAATTCCAACACTATGTCACTCCACGCATGACAAGAAATAGATCCTCCATCCCAATGACCACAATCGTAATGGTCCATTAAAATCTTTATGAGCTTGCAATCTTGCTCGGTGGTCCACTTTTTAGCTCTTCTAGACCTGCTTCCTCTTGAACCAACATCGTCTGCGAATGGAGGTGAATTTCTATTGTTTGATCGACTCATTCTAAATTGTCATCAAATGTAGCCACTATCTTAAGTCATCCTTCTCATTAAATAACATCATAGGAACAAACCAATAAAACTTATTCTAAATTGTCATAAGAAGGGCAACCAACCCATAATGGGAATAACCCATAGGTTGGAAGTTATGAGCTTTCATTGTCGTCGCCATAGGAAGTTCTGACCTAACATGGTAGTCTCTTGTACAATTTTTCACCCATTACGGTCTCCACAGGAAGTTATGGCCTATCATGCCCATTGTGCATGGTTCTCCTATCAACGATAAGACATCTTGCCCTTATGCCATACAACCCATTGTGCACATTTTCTTACCATTTATCTATTCATGAAGTTAAATTACTATTTGCAAAATATATTCACTTATCATATCCTAGCAACATACAATGTTTTTAGTTGACAGCCGAACACATCAAGTGCATGCTGTAAGATCACCTATCATATCCTAGCAACCAGATGATGGTAACCTGAAGTGTTGTACACAGCAAGTCTAAACATCCTTAGATGATCAAGTGATGACATTAAATATTCGTTATTTACACCCATGCATTTGCATAGTCTTCGCATCTAAATGTGCTTGCCTGGCATCTCCTCCCCCTATGGGAGATGGTTATATCTCCTCCCAAGGCAAGTGGAGACATGAGAAGATGAGAGCACGCTGACATTGATACCATCAATAGATTCTCCTAAACTTCTGAAGCTTCTCTTCATTGATGATGCCTGATGCGCGTGGAATGCGTTGGTTTAATTATGTCATTGTAGCATGCGTTCGCGACGTCAGTTTTAATTTAAGATGTGGATTTGGTGAGTCCAAGTGTTGAACACGAGGTGACGTGAAATCAGATTAGTTTATTGCTTTAGTTGTCATAGGAATGTTTGGTTTGCTTGCCAGAAAATGAGAAAGAGAGAGAGAGAGAGATTAGGGTTAGAGCTTGTGTTTAAATCATGACATGAAGATGTGAGCTATGATATAAGAAACAACATTAACATATAACATGCAATTAGAGTTTGTTTACAACTACAACAATAGATGAAAGCTTAAACAAGTGTGACATTAAACTAAAGTAAAAAGAGTGCGAGGAGGAGGCGAAGTGGCCACGGCTGTGGAGGGGGGCTCCGTCGACGGCTCGACAACTCCAGGGTAGATATGGGATGCTTGGTGGAGCTAGGAGAGGGCTAGTATTGCATGGAGAGTGTGTGTGAATTGAATGCCCTTAAATGAGGTGGCTGAGAAGGTTTATATAGAGAAGGGGTTTCCAAACTAAGGGTTTTAGCGACGTCCAGGACATCGCTAAACCATTCCAGAAGTGTTGGTGAAGCCCCTCGCCTGCCGGTCCAAGTGCGTGTACGTGCTTCTTCCTCCGTGTGATCCGTATGCGCGTAACATGGGTCGTCCGATCAAAGATTAGACGGCTGAGATCGCACCCTGAGTACTGGTTCAAATCGCGCTGTGTGCTTCGGGCGCACGCCTTACCCTTGCTCGCGTGCTTTTGCATCGGGCACGTGAGAGCGCATCACGTAGCACGCCTTAGAGCCGTTCGATGGTGATCGGGCAGTTTGAATCAACTGCGATGCGGGCTGGAGTGTGATTTGTGGTGCAGCGAGGGTCAAACGCTCGCCGCTGCTTGTGAGTGCAAGCCTTCGATCGCTGTGTTGCCTTCACAAGTTGGTGCAGAGGTGAGATCAGGTGCAGGCGATATCGACAGTTGGATGGAGATCCAACGGTTAGATTTTGAAGTCCTTTGGGTGCGCTGGAGATGCGGTGCGGTGCTAAGCGCCACGTGGCCGCTTGTGGGCCGTTGATCATCAAATCAACAGCCAGAACTTGTTGGGCTGGTCAAGGGAGCTCCGGATGTTGGATTTAAGTGATTTCGAGTCCATTGGACTCCATTCGTCGATCCAGATCCATCCGTACGGTCTGATTGCTCATCTGAGGCTTGTTGCAACATGAACTTGTATAAATGGCCATTAAACATTGATTTATAAGCAATCTTAATTCACAATGCATGTAGTGCTCTCATGCCCATTATGGTGTGTTATTAGTGAACATATATGCTCAAGATAAACCTTGGTTGACGGAATTATCATCATCGAATGTAGAGTTATCAATGGCTCCCACCTTCTATTGATAGCTGTGGACATGCAAGCAATTATCTTCAATGGAAATAGTGTGTCCATTGTGATTGGAGTTACACAAGGTTGTGCCTGCCAACATCTTCTAAACATTAAAGCTTGGATTGGTAGTTGTTAGTCTTCATCCTTTTTGTTTTAAGTTCCATAATTTGGTTAATAAAATTGATTTTGTTATGTTTATAGGAATAAGGCATTATAGTTCACCTTGATCAAGGCCACTTTCTTACTTGTTGATTTGTGTCTAGAACTACGCACATGTTTTGGTTATTTTTTACAATATTTTGTTCCCCTCATTTGCTGAACTATCCATGTATATTTCTCTTTCAAAATTTATATTTGCTCTACATCCATTTCATTGGCATGGTTTGGTCATTGTCTGTTCATACGATATAAATTCTTATGTTTTGTTATTCAATTTTGATCTCCTTTCCTTGCTTGTTGAATCAATTTATGTCTCAATCAGCTAAGGGCGTGAGATAACAATCTTTGATGGCCTTAATACCTCTTTTCTCCCCAATCCATTCCCAAGCCAAAATGAAGAAAGAAAAGAACATTAAGGACCATAAGATAGTAAATTTAGCAATTCAAATTTGTAAATAACACCAAACAGAAACAACAATGGAGATTTAAAATTGTGGTGTTCATGTAGGGATATTTAATCCTAAAATGCCCTATCCGGTCAACCAATATCAAATTCTTCCTTCGTGCTTCTAGTTGGAGAAATAGAATGAACCAAGTTTAGGATGACAAGCCAGATAAGAGTATGGCATCGGCAAATCAAGAAGATTGCATTTTCACATAGGAGATGCTTCAAGAAAACATGTTGTTGCTATTAGGCAATTAGCTCACGTAAACTCCAAGATATACAAAATCTCTAGAACAAGCATGGCCAGCAAAGGCAACCCTCCATCTTTAACAAAATATCAGGTGGAAATACCTTCTATACCAAAGCACCATAGATTACTGTGGGCTCTTGTTTGGCATTTTCGTAGTCAGGATCCCCACATTTGCTTAAAACTTGATTTGAACAGAAATATAATTCGAAGCCCTTGAGTCAGCAAGACTTTATTGTTTATTTTCCCCTAAACCATTCACCCTTCAAGGCAATATCTATCCTTCCTAATCATTTCACATTCTCAATTATCTGAATGTGACCTTATTCCCTTATCGCTTACTAAATAGTGTGAGCAATTGAATAAAAATAGAAAGTAAGAATGCTATGGCTATCTACCCCCATTTGACAATGCTATTTAAAAAAAAAAAAATCTCGATATAGCTCCAAAGATGCAATGCTTAATTGCTAGCAAAATCAAAGCTTCAGAACCATGAACTCTGGGAGTAAAACCATGCCCCCTCTCAAAGTGCATTATGCATAGTCATTTGACAACTTCACTCACCACTTATAAATAGACTTAATTAAAAGTTGCTACTTTAGCTACGACTTCTTTAGGATTTTGTTAAGCAATTTTATTTTTTTTTCAAAGGTGAAAAGGATGGATATTAATTTTGCATTTTATCTGAATTGAGTTTATTGCCCTCTTCATGGTGCTTTCCTCTCAAATCTTGACCAGCAACTTCTAACTTCATTGTAATTTTTGTTTAATTCCTTTGTGTAATATTGTTGCACATTGATCTGCAGTGAAATTCTCTTCTCCTCATGAATGGCTCCTATGAAGTTTGAAGAGCTATAGATTTTTCCTGTAATATTCATAAGCAATCCATCCCTGCTGTTCCCTTCAAGCTACTTTTATTTGAATTTACAGGCCTAAATCTTATATTGTGAGTCGAGCTGTCCAACAAGTAGGAATTGCAGTAATGCTTGCTTGCTTAGAAAGATGATGAAGAAGAGGCAACCGTTGCTTGGGTCAACAAAAATAGAAAAAATGAACCTAGATAAAAAAATTGACAGGAAACAACATCGAGATTCATGTGGTTCAACTCACATGAATAACTACCCAGCCCAACTACAAAACATGAATAACTGTCAAACCAATCAAACACTGATCATAAAATCCACATGAATCAAATACCATACACGAATAAATCAAGCTAACTATCACAACTTCTAATTGAAGACAAATACCTCTCGAGCAGACATTGTCTAACCTCCTTGAGATACTCCCTTCCTCGATCAAGAAGGAGAGCACCCTCAGATTTCCGTCCCCTCCTCCAACCTACCAGACAAAGTTAACAACAAAACCAATCAACAAATATATCAGGTAAACAAACAATACTAAAGATATTGGAATGCCACTGCTTACCCAACTTCTTCTCAAATGCCTCCTCCTCAATCACCACAAATAGCACAACCCAAAGAAAAACATCCACCACCCATGGAAGGTACTTATAGTTGTGTGAAAGCCTCACCCTCCTCTTTATCAGTCTCCATGAATGAGCATTGATGCAACCAATGCAACCATAGAATGAGAAAGCAGAGCTAGGAGACCTCATTCCCAACTGGCGAAACAGAGCTATCGATGGGAAACAACACCAAAGCCCCTTTTATCGATAAATCAAAGCACGTAAAGAGGGCAGGAAACGTGACTACACAACCTTAAAAGAGGGCAACAATGCCTACAAGACATAAAGCAATGGCAGTTGATAAGGGTAGACGATGCATTAACTGCAACAAAGAGCATCATAGGGACTTGCCATGGCCACAGTCCCTCTCCATCAACGATGAAGACAAAGCAAAAGCTTCCCAGGCTATGAAAATCCTAGGGCATACATAACAATGTTAAACGATAAGGAATGCATCCATGCATTGCGATTCAAAGCCCTTTATTCGATGCGAGAAACCTCTGATCAATAACCAAGGAAATCCTAAACAAGTCTTTAACGATGATATCCGTGACTTATTTGCCTTGACGATCGTCAAAGAAGAAGGACTGCCAACAAAGGATGGATGCACGACAATGGCCCCATCGATGACTTACACCTTCCTTCGCATCGCACAGCTCCGGTCATTAGGGTTTCGCGGGCTCGTGGGGGGTTCGGGAGCAGAGGAGAGGACATTGTGTCAGAGGGGCAGTGGAAGAATGATGAGCCATGGTGGAATAGGGACGGCGGATAAACCAATTCCACAATCAGGGTGGAACCCACAAACCCTAGTTTTAAGCCCACAATTCCACCCCTTCTCGATTCCGAAGTTTAAGAGCCCAAACAGGGGATTTGGAGCCCAATTCCAACTACCAAACACCACGTAAGGGAGGGGGAGTACATATAGAGGAAGGTGGAGGTTCTGATCAAATGGCTAATCAAAGTCCCATACGGACGTTGATTTTGCAAATGTCTAAGAAAAGGAGAGCGCTCAATTAGGTAGTAGAGCCCCCTTTATGTCCATGGAGTTAATAATGTACCTCCAATTATATATGTAATATGCACTCATTTGAAACAACCTAGCATTATCGCTCTTCTGCGATCCGTCTCCAGAGAGACACAGAGCACTTATTCGATGGTAAAAAACTTTCGAAAAATAACATAGGTTTGCTTCCTATTTTTTCTATGTACGGAGGTGAAAATGTAAAAATTGATATATTTTATAATGTGATGATGTGACATTTTCATGTAAAATTATTAAAAATTATTTTGTAACATTGTAAAATTATTATAAATTATTTTACAACAATACAAAATCATTCAAAATCTCTATACATCGAAGTAAAATTATTCTATAACTATTTTATACCGACGTGGATTAAAATTAATTTACATACATATAAAATTATTTAAAATTATCTTTTAATTATTTTATATCTATATAAAATTACTTAATTTATATCGATACATGATGACAATACATTATAAAATATGTGACATGCGATGTATATTTATATATTTTAACTTGTTCCAAGTATGCGATGGATTACTTTAATTATTTTTCTTCAGGTAAATTACATAAATAAGGTCGACATATTAAGACACAAGGAAAAGTATAATTAAATACATCACTTCAGGAGGACATGCAGAAGGCAACAGGGAAGGGCCAAGGGGGAACATCGATACGATGGTTACCAAGTTGGGGACTAGAAAAGGACCTGACATGCATGGTGTCAGTTGGATTCCGAATGAGGTGTAGGGTGGAAGCGCAAACGTCGGCGGACAGGGTCTCTCCTTAATTTGAGTGCATTCCATGGGTATAACTTTGTGTGTCATATTTATTTTCAACGCTAAGCTCCGAACATCTACGTTCGTCACCGTCAATTCGTGTAACAAAAATAAAAGTACGATGACGGATAAATTTCCGTCACATATCATAACACGATCAACGATCGTTTTTCTTCGACAGTATATACGTTGAGATCCAAATTTATGAGTCATGTGCTTCAAATTTGACTGGTATGTGTTTGGTAGATATGTATTGTAACCTATGCTAGAAATAACCTCACTATTTGTCCTGCATATTATAACTCACGTGACCCACTGATAGTTCATGTGAGCAAAACCTAACTTTGAAAAATGAGTGTGAAAAGTTACATTGTATATTGTCTTATCCTTTTTTCCTTAATTTATACGCGATTCGTGGCATCAATAGGATTGCATTGACATTATTTTTTCTGTCAATACGTTGATATGTTTTGCAATATGGTGACGTGATATTTAGATACAAAATCATCAAGAATCATTTTGTAGTAGTATAAAATTATTCTGAATTATTTTACAATAATGCAAAATCATCTAAAATCATTTTACATTAATGTAAAATTACTCTGTGGTCATTTTACATCAGAACAAAATCACCATGAATCAGTTTGTAGTAGTACAAAATCATTCAGAATCATTTCATGATCATTTTATATCGACATAAAATCACTTTGTATCGATATACCACGTCAACACGTTACAAAATACATTACATATGATGCAATTTTATACATTTTAACTTGTTATATGTATAAGATAGATTAATTTGGTTATTTTTCTCTCAATAAATTACATGACGTAGTTTTGAGTCTACTCTTTAGTGCAGGAGCACAAAAGTTAGCAACAAAATATATATATATATTACTGCATTTCAACACTGCAGCAAATGAAAGTTAGAAAAAAAAATGAATAACTCAGTGAACGTCTTGTCATTTTCACGCAGCAAATAGAAGTTTCAAGAAAAAAAATAAATAAACACTTAGTGTGTAGTTTTATTTTTCATATATTTTGATTCTTCACTCGATATATTTTAATTTTATATATAAAAAAATTCAAACACATTACTTAAAAATCTTTAACTGATGTGTTCTGATTTCTCACTTTTCTCCGGTAAATAAAAGTTAAAAATTCAATTCAAAAAAAAAATAAAATAGTAATCAAAATTTAGAATACATTGCATGGTACAAAATATATTATCCAATATATTTTAATTCCTAATCGATATCTTAGATTATATTTACATTATTTTCTTTTATATATATATTATTTCATAATTTTGTAAAAATTCACTCAAATTAATCTTTAATGAAAAAAGATAAGATGGAAAGGTGAGATGTAAATCGAATTAAATGTATGAGTTAAACAATAAGTAAGAAAAATGAAACAAGAAGGAGGGAAAAAAAGAGAAAAAAAAAGGGAGAGAGAGATAGGAGAAAGAGGAGAAGGCATTTGATTAAAAATAAAATAAACAAATAATACACCAAATTAATATATGAGAAAAAGAAAAAAGGCCAACATGTTAAGATCCAAAGAAAAGTATAATTTAATACGTTACTTCAGAACAACGTGAAGAAGGCAAATAGGGAAGGGCCAAAGGGGGACATTGATACGGTGCTTACCAAGATGGGGACTACAAAGGACCTGACATGCATAGTGTTGCAAAAAGCTCCCAGATTAAGGAAGTTGGATTCCCAGTGAGGTGTAGGGTGGAAGTGCGAACGTCGACGGAGAGTCTCTCGTTAATTTGAGTGCATCCTATAGGGTTCGGTGGATTAATTTATACGCGAATCGTGGCAGCAATAGAATTGCATTGAGATTATTTTTTGTTCTCTCAACCCTAACCTACAATTCTTGGGACCCATCGAGGTTTGAGTTTGATCGGTACGAGTGCCAACGAAATCTACATGTTGATTTATATCATGGATATATATTCTAGGTAGTGACATCTAAACCTATAATTTATGAGGTTAGTTTATTTGAATGTTAAAGAGATAATGTTAAGAATGGTAAAATTAGTATTAATTCATAATTATATTTACTTGTAGAGTAGTATTAATCTCAGTTGATGTTTACTTAAATTAATATTAAATTGTGACATTAATCTTTGTGTCATTTACTTGACAGTGGTGTTAGAAATATGAAATATAAGAATTGTTAGAGGTATGAGTGGTATACAAGATAAACCCGTGTTCAAGTTGTTGGTGTAAGTACATTACAATCGTTAATTTTGATAATAACAAAATACTTTTTATTTAACATTTGCATTTGAGTTTAAGATTTCAAAATAAAATGCAAATAGAAGTAAGTGTAAGGAGTTCAAGCTCGCATCCATAGTAGATTGGAGAAGTTTGATGGAGTAGAAGGAGCTTTGCTTAGGGCTAAAGCTTGAAGAAAAAGAATATGACTTAGAAATGCATTATTGTATCTTTTATTTTGTTGCTCTTTTCATTTCTTTTAGATTTGTTGTTAAAGAACTCAAAGTATATCTCCTTTAGTCTTAGGAACACTTACACAACCTTAGGACATTTAGGTAAAATCAAGAATTAAATCAGAAAGTCAAAATAGGTTTCAGACAGATTTATCAAGTGTCCAACATGATAATCAGACGTTTGATTCTGACTTTTAAGTCGTTTGATATTATAACCAGACGTCCAATGACTTAGGCTGGAAATTAACAGTCCATGCCTTTTCATTTAGATGTCCTGACTTAGATCTAGACGTCCTATAAGATGTTTGATAACTTTGACAGACATCCAATAATAAGACTGTTACCTTGTCAGACAATATCCTTGAGAACCCTCTTAGCAATGATTTAATATTATTTATAGACGTCCTTAGAACCCTTCAGATGTCTAAAAAAGAGACGTTGGACCTTGTTAGACCAAATCCAACCATTTTGTCCTTGGGAATCAATTCTCGCAAAACACCTTTATCATCAGATGTCCAAGAACTTGTCTAGACTACCTATAAGATGTCTAACCTTGTTACACTAGAACCCTATTTAGATCTGGTCCAAAATATGAACAAACCCGCACAAAATTAGATGCCCAATTTTTCACCCAAACGTCTGACCTAAAATCCTATTTTTGTCCAACTTAATCAAGAACTCTGACCCTTGCATCAGATGACCAAAACTTTCATCAGTTGTCTGACCTGTCGTCTGACCCAAAAATTAGACGTTTGATTCTGCTATTAGAGTCATAATGAACTTGATTTGATTGGGTTTTCGGCATGATCTTTTGAGATGTGTTCCCAACAACTACAAGGCATCTCCCAAGCCCTCTTAAGGGTTCCTAACACATCTATAAATATATGGAATCCTCTCCTTTGTGAAGTAACATCTTGATACAATTCTTTCCATAATTTTTAATGATTAAAACAGAGAATTCAACAGGAAAAATATTGTGGCCTTGCTCTCCAAGCTTCACACTTCATATATGAGAGCATTGACCCACTACGCGATCACGCTTACTCTACTTCCACATTAGGTAAATCTTCTTGCCTATAGAAGCTTTGGTTTAATCCTTGCATTTTGGGCTTTATAGGTTCTTATTTTGTATTTTGTTCTTGGTTGGGTATTCACGTGGTTAATTTCCATCTCTTTCACGAGACAAAATTCTCTTCGTGAAGAAGAGGAATTGAGGTACACTACCCTTGGTTGTAAAGTAGTGTAGTTTGTATTGAGGTTGTATTATCCTCGTTTTAAGTAGTACAGTTAGTGGATTTGATCGACTTAGTCAATCGGGAAATCCTAAGTCGAGGGCTTAGGTGGTGTTTTGCCTGGGTTGGGTTTCTACTTAAAAATACTTGTCTTTTGTGGTGAATACTTGTGTTATTGTTTTATTTTTGTATATATTTTTATTCCACAATATTCACCCCCATCTAGTACACCTACAAAAGTGGCCAAACTCGGATTACCAAATGAGGGGTTAAATAGTCAAATAAACGACGGCTAACCCCTCTTGAGGGGTTAACCCTCCAAGTAAACTGTTACGACCCGGTTCCCGAATCCCTACAGGATACGAGAATCAGACCAACTCGACTGATCCCAAGACCTAGTCGTCCAACGAGAAAGTAACTAAAAGAATAGTAAAATAAATCACATTCATCATGCATGTAACTAACAGTAACAAAAGTACAGCAGTAAAGAAAAGAACTACTACAGTACATACCACCACAACAGTAGAGAATTAAAACAGGTACAGAAATATGATGCTTACAATAAAAGAATACAAGTGTAACAGAATATACTCACTACAACAGAAAAACGGTACAGCAAGTGCAACACAAGTAGAACTACTGGGCTCTACTGGGCCCACCACCCTCCGTAGCCGCAGGCTCTGGTTGCTCAACACCTGATCCTAAAAAGGTGACAAAGGTGACACGTCAGCGAAACGCTGAGTAGAGTGGCAACCAGCTACCTAAGAAAAACAGTAAAGGTAAACAAATAGCTGTTGTTTTAATTTCTTTCTTTATTTTACTCTTTCTTAGTTTATTTCTCAGGTCTTTCTCTTGATCTCGAATGTTCCTCGTGGGAACGATCTTGATTGCAGTCTTTTCCGAAAAGTAGAAGTAGCACGTGGTGCTCTCCTGGCCGGGAGAGTCCCCCCGTGGTGTCCTACCCTCAGTCAACCACCCCAAGGTCATTGACAGACGTAACGGTGACTACGGCACGCGCGATAAACGCATGGGTAGCTACCCCGCACTAGCACGCAGTCAGTCGTTTCCGTTAACGGGTGCACCCCAAAGCACAGCACGGAACCAGTATAGGGCAGAGCCCTCTCAGTAACAGGGTTCCAGCCCCTCCACAGTAACCAAACAGGGGTCTTGCCCCTCCACAGTCCTCACACCCTCGCCTGACTACCCTGGTTTGCCCAGTGGGCCTAACAAGTCGGTGTAGGATTGCTAGCAGAACCCCGGGGTCTGTGAGGTGGCTAGCGCTCTCCTTAGACTAGTAGCTGTCCCCGGTACTATGTACGCGAGGGCCAAAAGTCGGTACAAAGTGACCGGACCTAACCCCGAGTTCCTGGGGCGGTTAGCTTCGCTCTGCATTAAACAGGGGGGATAGTTGCTCTCCTTGGTACTCCGTACTCAAGGGCCAGCTCACTTCCCCAATTCCATTCTATTTACCTTTCAGGAGTTCTACTCCTAATTCCCCGTAGGGTTCATGCTCAAAATTCTCTAGCCAAGCCATTTTAGGTTTCATCATTTCAGTTTTATTCTCATATAGCCCGTGTTTCCAACATTTAATATCAATTTATATACAAGCAGCTCAATTTTTGTTTTCAACAACTGGAATCACATGTAGCAATTACTAGCAACAGTACTCTATATTTCACAGGCAGTTGTTATCCAATTACAGGTATTATCATTATTCTATCTACTTTTCCAAGACCGCAATTCATGTATTCACAACATTCATTTCAGTATTTCTGTTCCTACGATTCATGCCACTCCCTAGAATCTATCATTCGATTTAGTTTTCCAGTCCTAGGATTCATGCCATGTCTTAGGATCTATTATTTAATCTAGTTTTCCAATCCTAGGATTCATGCCATACCCTAGGATCTATCATTTATCCCAAGATGCATTAATGTTGGTAAATAACCAAGGGAAGCCACTCTCCCCGCAAAATCAGGAGTAATGGGGGTGTGATCGGAAGGTCTGCGTGCCTCCGCAACCCCCAGAGCCGCAATGGGACGAGGTCCTAACACAAGGATCAATCATAAGGAACCACTCAGAACATGATAAAAATATTTTAAATAAGTAGAGGAATAAATTCTGAGAAAAATGAAATCTCAAACGTGGAAATCGGACTTCGAACGGACCCTAAACGGGTCAAAAATGATAACTCTGCCTCAAATCAGACGTCTGGAACACCCTCCAGACGTCTTAAAAGGTGATCCAGGTCATACCTCACTCTAAGCTATTCTTCAGACGTCCAGGATCCCACTGAACCGTTTGGACCAAGCTCCGGACGTCCGACTATCACTCCAGACATCTGGAGACTCTCTTCGCCGTCTGGTGCTGTGCCCAGACATCTGATCTGTGTGGGAGGGCATGTCCTCGCGCCTTCCCGAATGAAACGTACACGCGCGATGAAAACCTTCTCAATAACGACACGTCTCAACCTTTGGCGGATCGGCTTGCATGGCCGCATCCGCAAAAAGGAGGAAGATGAGAAATATCGTACCTTTCAGACGTCTGGATCTCACTACAGACGACGCCCGCGTCGTCTGGACCTAGGTCCAGAGGTCTGATTCTGGGAAACTTTCCCAGAATCAGGACCTCCTCGCCTTCTACCTGCTGCGCACGGTCGTGCCGCGCCGAGCTCACCCGCCTGCTGCCTGAGCTGCAACAGCACCGGGGTAACCTCCCCAGCACCACACCCCCGCTGCGTGCCCGTCGGCTGGCCCTGGCTGCTCTGGCGACCTTGCTCTCTCTTCCTCACGCCCTCTGCCTCTTCTCCCTCTTGCTGCACCTCCTCCTCCCTGCACGCACCCGGCAGCAATTGCTGCCCTCTCTCTCTCACTCTCATGCTAACGCTGGAAGAAGAAGGAGGAGACGGTGGAGTGGTGGGTGAGGGAGAGGGAAGGGGGGAGAGGGGTATTTGAAGGTTTCGGGGGAGAGAGAGAAAGAAAAAAAAATGCCTGTAGGTTGGCGGGCTCAGTCTGCACCTGCACGCGCACAGACTCGCAATCGTACGCTGCAAAAATTTATTTCCAGACGTCTAGGAGGGCGTCCATATGTCTGACCAGACGTCTGGGAGTTGTCTGGACCAACTCCCAGACGTCTTAAAAGTGTTTGATGTCTCAGTCTTAACATAAACTAAGTCGAAAACCAACGGAACAGATTGCGTGTTGGCCCTGCTTGACCCCATAGTTAAGTTCAGTCTTTAGTGGGGCATGTTTAGGTTTTGGTTTCATGTTTAGATAAAAAATATATTTATTTAGGATATAAAAATATATCTAGATAAAGTCATATATATATTGTTAATGTGTTTCTACCGTGCTTTTAAGAATCATGTTGTAGTATAATTGATAAAAGCGCCATTAACATTTAAAATTTATAAGCTCGAAATAAAAATATATTCCAAGGTCGTTCGCTAGGAGCAATTCATTACACGAATACCACTATTATTTACAAATGACTTTAGTGAACTTGTAATAAGAATAAAATCTTAAAAATTCAACAAGCTCACAATAGCATTTTAATTCATAAAATGAGTCAATGAGATTAAGTGTTTTAAAATGATCAAGTGGCTATTTAATGCCCAATAAAAATAATATTCAAATAATAATCAAGTATTTATCTAATTAGGTATAAATGAGTATTAACAAGAATGTTTGGCAAGATATACCATTAAAAACCACTTAGAAACAAGTTTTGAAGTAAATCCAACAAGATTAGCAAATCAACCCTTAAGTTGTCGAAAAGAGGTCCCTGTTGCCTTACGAAAAGGTCCCTACAATTTTATTTTTCTTTCATTCAGGTCCCTACTAGTAGTCTTCTCTTCTTCTTCGGCAAGGGTCGCCAGAGATGGGATCCACACAATTGATGGGGACGGTGAAGGTCTTAGTGAGAAGCCCTATTGTTCGGCGACGTGATGGCAGAGTTGGATCGGTGATCCACGGCGAGTGCAACGGTGAATGACAATGCCGGAGTTTGAGAAGGTGGTGGGTTCCGGCGAGTAATCTAACATATTTAGCAGAGTTCATTGGAGCTCGTTCGTGCCCGAAACAACCCCTCGACAGGGGAAAAACATTCCTCACACCACCGTGGAGCTTCTCACGAAGCTTAGTGGCACGAGGACATCGAGGATGGGCTAGTGGACACGCGGGGGCCGATGGTTGGTGGGTTTGTTCGATGGAGATTGTGGAGGCTCGAAACCTTTGATTGAGAGAGGGCTTTTGTTCCTCTCGTCTAGGCGAAGCTCGTGGAGTGGTCGATGTTGGGCGAGGAGGCATAGTCGTTGCAGTTGACATCATCGGAGGTCGAGGCCAGCATCTCACCGCCCGCGAGGAAGACGGTGGAGAGGGAGGGGATGTGGTGGTCGAATCTTGGAGTTAAGAAGCCTAAACTAATCTAGAGAGAGAGGGGAAGAAGAAAATCTACCTAGGAGGAGGGGAGAAGGTTGGTTGGTGAGAGAGAAGGTTGGCTAGAGTTTGACGCTGAAGTTGGAGAAGTGGCGACCAAGCAATTGGAGCAACAAGGTGGGTAGATGATCCGCTTCCTTTGATGGGGAGAACGGCGACAACGGGATGAGACAAAGCCCTCATCCAATTTCTTCAGGGGAGTGGCGAAGGAAGGTGATGGAGGAGCTCCAAGGTCATTGTTAATGGTGGCCTTGAGGAAGGAGGAGAGAGGGTGGTGCCTCCAAAACATGACAAAAAGAAACGTCGTGAGTTAGGGGAGCTTTATCACTCATTAGCACACGGGGAGTGGGTTGGTAGTTGCGGGAACTACTTCGCTGGAGTTTGTGGCTGGTGGATGCGGAGTGGACGGTGGGGAAGGTGATGGAAGGGGGGTATTTGCAAAACAAATTGAAAGTTAAGGGGCTACATGCAAGGAAATTAGGAAATTAATGACCAAAATGCAAACATGGCCAAGATGAATTTCGAATGAGCCCAAACTTTTATGATAACGTAATTTGGATATAAGAAATTTAATCGTGACTTCAATTTTAGGTTTGGATGAAATTTTCATGGTAAATTTACAATTTTCCCTAAAATGTACTAAATACCTGCCTACGTTTCTGTTTGAAGCCAAAACAGGTTCCAATTGTCAAATTGATTCTTTTAATCTCATAGAATATTTTTAGATGATTTTTAGATGATTTAGATTACATTTATTTTCATCGGATCTGTTTTAATTGAAGTAGGATTGAAATTAATATTTTTTATTAAGAATTAACATTTAATTTAAATGAAAATCCTGAATTACTTAATACAAACCCACTTTTAGGAAATTGAACCTCAATTGACCTTTAATTCGCCATACTTTTACACCTTAGCAATTCTGCATTTATAATTGTCCGATAAAATAGTAGAATTAACCCCTTTTTGCATTTATTTTTTTTCTCCAGGCCTGATTGAATTATACCTTTTTAATGTGTTAATTAGGTGAATTTAGCTTTAGAACTTAGCCAAATTAAGGTAGATATAGAGGATGATGGCGATGCCATCATACCTCCATGCTTGCCATTTTCTAGCTCCTTAGTAAATTCTAGAGTTCCGAATAGATTTTCATGGTAAGGATACTTTTGACATTCAGCTGAAAAAGATTTATCTCTCTTCTTCCACCAATTTTATTATTTTTTTTCTTGGGATTAAAAGAAAAGCAGGACTTTGATTGTGTTTTCAGAATAATGTAGGTACGAAATTTTGTTAAAGATAAGACGTCAGAATGAATCTTTTGAATCCTGAGTTTAGCATAATCAGGACCAACGTATCCACTCAAGAACCCTCTAATCTACCCTTTTCTACTTCTTACAAGCTCAAAAACCCATTTTCACAATTAAAGCCTCCTCGACCTAAGAACTCGTACCGTGGCTTGCACGACCCCAAAAATCTAAATGTCAGTTCTTTTGTGCTTAGCCAACTTTATTTGTTTTGGGGTGTCTTTGCAAGATTTACTTAATATGACAAAGCAAATGAATTTGTTTTTTTTTTTTTGCTCCCCCATACCTAGACTAGGATCAGCCCCAATACAGTTGTGTCGGGATCATCATTCCCATCACCAATTCCTCATGAGAGCATCGTTCATGACACACCCTAGGAGCTCACAACCCAAAACAAAAAGCGTTGTAAGGGGCACTCCTAGTAGGCTCAGGCTCATGCCCCAATGCTTCGAGATAGCACCATTCGAGACACCTGAGCTACAAAATGCACTCTATTTGATTTGCATAAAGACATGTGATTGAAATTTAGAGCGAGCGTTGAGGCAGTGACGTATTTTCATCATGTCATCAAAGGAAAATTTTCCTTCTCAATAGCGGGAACTCAAACCAATCAACTGCCTATGTCTTTCACCAAGAGTAAAGCATAGGAAATTGTTTACTTATGTAATTTTTTTTTTTATTTTTTGAGATGGTTGGCTTTTGTGTGTGTAGCGGTTTTGACATTTGGTTTCCAAAAGTCATTCAAGCTTTTGAACGAGAACCGAGCCAAGTACTACTCAGGTCACTAAACTGATTTTAGAACTCATAACCTTCAAGGGTCAAAAAGGAGTTCTTAGAGAGATAAGCTGATCTGATCTAAATTTTTAAACCTAAAAAGTCTAACAATAGGATCCTTAAACTCAATCCTAAGTCTGTTAAAGATGAAATCCCTTTGTGTACCTTTTTGAAAATAATGTACAACCTTAGTCCTTTCTTCTAAAAATTTTTTTTATCTTCTTTTTTTTGTATAAAATCTATATTTTTTTTTATGAGAACCTTTCAGAAATGAATTTCAGATGATTGCACTTTAATCCCCCCCATGTTTAAGTTTTGCAATGTTCTCATTACAAACAAGATGGGTTCACATTTAGATTGGTTCATAATTATAGAATAGGTTTATAAGGGTGGGCAGGTGGGTTGGATTTGGCTGTTACGGATGATTTGTAGCTCTAATGCAAACATTGGAGCTGGAGTCAGTTATTCTTAAACTAAGAACCCTAAAGTGTAGTAGGAATGATTTGCTCAAAGAAGATAACAAAGATCTCAAGTTTTTCAGATGATGACAAGTTGCCTCCTGTTAAGCGCTGAATTTATTGCCTTCAGCCAGGCTAAATCTTTTTTAGCTGAATGCCTACGCTAAAAATCTATGCTGAACTCTAGAATTTGCTACGGGACTAGAAAATGGTAGCATGGGGGTATGATGGCATCGCCATCATCCTCCATATCTAACTTAATTTGGCTAAGTTCAAAGGTTAAATTCACCTAAATAATCTACGAAAGGGTATAACTCAATTAGAATTGAAGAGAGAAGAATTAATAAAAATATGGGTTACTTCTACAATTTTCATGAAAAATGATAAATGCAGAATGGGTAAAGGGTGAACTTATGGTTAATCAAGGTCAATTGAGCTTAAATTTCCTAAAAGTGGGTTGGTATTGAGTAATTCATGATTTACATTTAAATTGAATGTTAATTCTTAATTAAAATTCCTAATTTGAGCATCACTTCAATTAAAATAGTATCGATGGAAATAAATATAATATAAACCCTCTAGAAATTATTTAAAAATATTTTATAAGGTTTAGAATAATCAATTTGACAATCGAAACCCGTTTCAACTGAAAACAGAGACTAGGAAGGTTTTTGATACATTTTTGGGTCATACTGCAAATTGACCATGCAAATGACATCAAGACACAAAATTGAAGTCACCATTAACTTCCTTAGACCTAAATTAAGCTACAATAAAAAAATGGATTCATTTGGACTTCATCTTGGCCTAGCTTGCATTTTGACACTTAAAAACCCAATTTCGTGCAAATACCCCCTATCTTTCGAGTTTTCTTGCAAATGACCCCCTAACTCTTCATATTCTTCACCAAAAGGTCCATGGTAGCATCTCAACCATTGACACCCTCCATGTTGAGCTTTGAGCTCAATTTCCGATCAATCCAGGCCTTAGTTGGACAGGAGCTCTAAAGAGGAATTGGTCCTCGGTCAATCCCGCATCGAATGGAGGCAAGAACGTTGCGATTGACCATGTATGGAGCTTGCAATCCGCGGTCAAAGGACCCACAATTTCATGTGGTTTGCAGCGTTCGTTGCGTCTCATCCTCACATCTATTCCCACGGATCATCCTCTCTATATGTTGGCCATCTCCTAAGGATCAATTTTTTGCTTGTTTGGGCGTTAACGACGCACCATTGTAGCCTCTCCAACACCTTCATCCGCTGCCTTATCGACGAAATTGATAAGGGTATTTTCTTCCCCTTCACTCCACCAAGCTTCACATGAAGCTTCGAAGCTTCTCGTCCCCTCCTTCACTCCGATTTCGTTCCCGATGTCGTCGCCGACAACCCGCCACCACCGCTGGTTTCCTCGTCTCCCTTCCTCCAATTTCTTTAGGGTTTTTCTTCTTCACCTTCCTCCCAATGTTCCCTACTTGATTTGTTCATTTGATACCTTACCACTTGATGGTAACACCATCATGTGCTCTAACTGTTGGTGTAAGGGTACCACGATCATTAATTTTGAAGATAACAAAACACTTGTGATTTAACATTTGCATTTGAGTTTGAGTTTTAGGATAAATGCAAATGGATACAAGTGCGAAGGAGTTTTAGCTCGCATCCATGGCGGATTAGAGGATCTTGATGGAGGAGAAGGAGCTTCGCTTGGAGCGAGAGCTTGAAGTAGTAAGAAGATGTAGAATAGGATAGAAGTTTATTTTGTTCTCATATTTTGTCTCTTTTATTTGTTCTTTGCTCTTTATTTACTTAGATTAATTGTTAAAGAGCCCAAAGTAACAAACAGTAGTCTTAAGAACACATACACTACCATAAGACACTTTGACAAACTCTTAGATAAATCAGAAAACCAAAATAAGCTTCAGACAGCCTGACCAAACATCCAATCTGGACATCAGACGTCTGATCTTGACTTTTAAGACATCTAACCTTCTGTTCATACATCCAAAACACTCAGGCTGGAAACCCGCTATCTGTCTGCCACCTTCAGACGTCCAACTCATAGTATAGACATCTTACAATATGTCTGAAGACCTTACTAGACGTCCAACTAGAGGACCGTTAGCTTGCCAGACTTAATATTTGAGGATTAACTCTTAATTTGATTTACATATACTTTCAAATGTCTGTAGAGCATCCCAGACGTCTAATAAATAGATGTTAGGCTAAGATCTGACTCAAATCACCTTTTGTCAGACCTAATAGTTGTGAGAAATCAATTCTCGCAAAGAATCCTATTTCCAAACATCCAGATTTATTGCTAAACGTCCGACCTGTCGTCTGTGCAACTTAACACTAGAACCCTATTTCGATCTTGTGAAAGTAGGAAGGAAACCATTTTAGGATTAGACGTCTGATTAGTATTTCAGACATCTTGTAAGTGATTCTTAGACATCCATCTTGATCCAACTTAGTTCAAATCTTTCACCCTTCTAGAGTAGACATCCAACCCTTAGATCAAACGACAACCCATACGTCTAATGTTAGATCCAGACATCTAATAACCCTTTCAGAATCATAAATGACCCTGATTTGCCTTGAATTTATTTCCAACGGCTACCTAAGCTTTCTAAGGCCTTCTAAACCCTTCTTAGGGTCTCTATACATAGAGGGGCACTCTTCCTTTGTTAGATACACCAAGAGATACTACTTTCCACCACACTTGTGTTGCAGAAGAGATTATCAAGTAGAGAAGTGTTGTTGCTCTCCAATATCTTCTAGCATACACTAGAGAACACCATCTTCATTGTGCACCCGCTTTCCCGCCATTGCATATGAGAGCATCATCGTGCCTTGTGTGGACACGCACTCCGAGTCACTAGCCGGCTGTTGGAAGGTCGTAGATCGCATTTTTGATAAAAGCGTCATAGTATAGTTGCGAAATACGATCCAACAAAGATATTGTTTTGTAAAAATAATGAGACTTTGAGTCCCGGTCGTTCGTCTATGGGTGGCGTTGTTTTTGCTTTTGGAATAGATCTTAAAGCCGCTCTATATTTAAATGACATGCTGGTGCGTAATATATAGGCAATTAAAGAACAGGCACTTAACTCACGCAAATATGATAATCATTCAGCTCGTGGTGATTTCGAGCACATAAGATATATATATATATATATATACATATAAAGTGAAATTTCATTCATCATTGGAGAGTTGTTGCACAAGGAAATCTAGAGAAAAGCTTATACGTGAATGCTTAAAAATTAAACCTAACTACCAGAAAATGATTGCATACAAGAATCAATGGGGGGATTTCGCATGCATCATTGGGGGAGAAGTAAGACTACACTACTAAGCAGTAAATGAAAGCAATAAAGATTATGAAGAGCGTGATTTATAGCTAGAAGAATAGAGGGCATTCAGGGGTGGTCCCCGATGGCCTTGGAGTGGTCGAGAGAAGGAGGGGCAGCCAATGGAACTTAGGCTGGCCCTTGGAGAGAGGTAGGGTTGATCCAGCATCCCGGCATGGTGTCCTCCATGGTGGTGGTAGTGAGCTCGTGGAGGTGGAGTGACTATGGAGGTGGCGTGAATGGCACCAATGGAGTGCAATTGCCAAAGAAGTGAATGGTTGCAAATGGCCACCCAAGGGGTCTTTTTATAGACCTAAGGGAAGCTCTCTAGAGAATTATGGAATTCTCTAGAGAGGCCTATGGTGGGATCTCGTGGGAGAGTGAGAGAGAGAGGGTGGATGGTGGTTTTTAGATCCACCAAATGTGGATCTAAAAATTGAATGGCTCTTGGTTGCTATTTTTGGCAACCAAGGCAACCACACATGGTAGAGAGTTATAGAGAACTCTGGGCTAGATATTTTCGTGTGGAGGGTGTGTGTGGGTGTGTGTGGGTTGAAACTTAGGTGGCTAGGTTGATTAGGTTGGGTTCTAGTGGGTTTAGGTCAAGGTAGGTCTCAAATTAGGGTTATAAACCCTAATTCACTAAGGTAAAGTGCAATTAAACTTAATACAAGTTTAATTGGGTGTGTGGAAACTTAATTGAGTGTAAAAAAACTCAATTAAGTCAGGTCTAGGTCAATTGGACTCTCACTGAGTCCAATTGGACAGTGTGTGTTGAGATCAGGGCTCAATTGGACTTAATGAGTCCAATTGAATAGGCTAATGGAATTGACTAAGATCCAAGTCAATTAGGTTTAGTGAGGACCTAATTAGGTCCTTAGGGAGGTCTAAAGGTGATGTACTAGGGTTAGGGTACCTTAATTTAGGTTCCTATAGGGTTGGAATTAGGTGTAGGGACCTAGAGATCCAAGATCAAGGCTTAAATCTCAAAACAGGAAATGGAGAGTAGTATCAGACGTCTAATAATATAATCAGACATCTTGTACTCAAAAATCAGAAGTCCAGACTTGTTGTCTGGACATCCAATCAGAGTCAGGAAGGATTTCGGGTTCTGTTTTGGGTATTATGCAGAAATTAGACGTCTGATAAAGTGTCTAAACGTCCAATAACACTGCAGAAGTGGGTTTGAAGTGTGCGGGAGTTGGCTAAGGGTCCTGGACATCCTATAACTTATCTGGACATCCAGGTAAGGGTTGGAACTACGGTTTTAGGGCTTCCTAGGGTGTTGTGACCTAATCTAAGGGTGTCTAAGGCTTGAGGAAGTCTCTAGGCTATCTTAGGGCTAGGATGGACCTAAGCTCTTCACATTTTACTGCTTTATTTCTACTTAATAGAATAGAAAACCTTTAACTCCCTTACATTATTATTCCTACATCTAAACTAGGCCTTCTGCTCCAGTCTGCTACAACTCCCGTTATTCCTGATCCAGCTTTAGATCCAGCTCCAGATCTGCTTATTACCTGCAATCGACATAATATACTTAATCAGCACATTATAACATTATTTCATGCATAGCTAAAGGAAAGCAGTAAAGATGCAGATAATGCGTATGCATGCATGAATAACCCTAACTTATGCTAAGTCCTAGCTTAATCTAGGCCAATTAAGACCTATGATTGCTGCGCAATCACCAACGCACTTCCATCAAAGGTAGGTTTCTATCACCTATAGTAGCTAGGTTTATTACTTACTTTGTAGCTCTATATGATATTTGTATTATTGTCTTTGGTTGAGAATTCGCATTTCTCATCTGTTAGTTCAACTACTCATAATAATATTTTGATGATTTTACAAAATGATGAAAATGAAATAAAAAATAAGCGTAGCATATTGTTTCTCTCTGTAATAACATATTTTCAAGGTTTCATAAAGTTTTCCAAGACGGGAGATTAAAAGCGTGAAGACAAGTAGCATAAGTATTAGGTCCTAGGCTTTTTCATGTAAACTTTCAAAGGTTGTAATTTTTATTTTATTTGAGTCTAGAAATGTTGTAAAGAGCCCCCAAACATAACTTATAAATAGCTAACTTAGGCTCTCTATACTTAGGATAAATTAGAAATAAAAACCTAACACTTATACTCTTATCAGATGTCTAGAATAATGGTCAGACGTCTGATTTTCCACTTTAAGACGTCTGACAAGTGTCTCAGACATCTAATTTCCTATAGTTCTGCCTTTAGTTTGTCTCCTCATAAACATCAATCGAAGCACTTCTCTATCAGACATTGATAACCTCATACAGATGTCTGATTCTTTACCTGGATGTCCTCAGACTAACCGTTAGACTAAGCACAGGGAAAAAATGTATTTCCAGACGTCTGGACACACTTCCAAATGTCTACTTTTGGACCGTTGCCCATGATTTTCTGTGCATATCTCATTACGGCCAGAAAATCTTTTGTGAGAAGACGTAAGGAAGTCTTTTTTGGTTTTCAAACGTCTGGTGATTTCCTTAGACGTCCATAACGACGTCTGATCTTTTAAATCTAGAACCCTGTTTGGATATGATGAAAACAGGAAGGAATCCACCCTTTATTAGGTGTCTAATAATAAAATCAGATGTCTTATGTGAAAATATCAGACGTCCTTCTTTTGATCCAATGGAGTCAGTTTAGGATGACCTACAGTATTAGACGACCAAAATTATAATCAGACGTCCTATAAGACGTCTGATCCTAAAATTAGACGTCTGATATTGCTGTCAGACTCATCATTACCCTGATTTGTGGTGGATTTCGTCCTAATCTATTGGGATTTGTCTCCAATGGCTAGGAGAACCCTCCCAAGTGTTCTTGAAGGTTCCAAACTTGCCTATAAATAGACTACAACTCTTCTTAGGCAAAACACACCTCTTGAGATATGTTAAGACCCGTGTCATTAAGCCTTTTTAAGACGTCCGTACTTTAGGTCAGACGTCTGGTAAGACGTCTGGACTGAGGGTTAGACGTCTTGCAAGACGTCTGAACACATTCCCAGACGTCTAAAAATCAAATTTTCGTGTACGTCCTTGCGTCTGCATGCGTGCTGCCCACAGACAGTATGCGACCCTCGTTTTCTTCTCCTTCTTTCTCCTCTCGCCCGACGTAAACCCTAACCCCACTCCTTATATAATCCCCTCCTCTCCCTCACACCACCCCCACTTCCAGCCACCCTTCTTCCTCCAGTGAAAGCAACGAGCATGAGCGGCGTGGGACGAGAGGAGCAGTGAGGGGAAGAGAGGAGAGCAAGTAGGTGAGCTCGTGTGGGAGCTCGCCGAGGTGCTCACGGCCGGTCGGTGCGAGAGCAAGGAGGAGTGCATCGAGGAGGTCATCCTCGACACTACTACAGCTGGAGCAGCAGGCGAGCGGGAGCGACAAGGCCACGCGCGGCGCGAGGAGGCGAAGGCGGGTTTTGGTTCTGAGATTTTCCCAGAATCAGACATCTGGATCGATATCCAGACGATGTAGCCGACGTCTGGAGGAGGTTCCAGATGACTGAGAGGTGAGCTTCGCGAACGTACGTCTCCTTTGCGGATACGGCCATGTAAGCCGTTCCGCCGAGGCACTATTTCGTGCCTTATTGAGAAGATTTTGCTTGATTTGCGCAGAGGTTGTTTTGGGAAGGCGCGAGACACGCCCTCCCACGCAGTTCGAACGTCTAGGCGAGGCACTAGATGACGAGAAGTGTTTCCAGACGTTTGGAGAGGTTGTCGGATGTCTGGAATTGGGTCCAGACGGTCCAACTGAGTTCCTGGATGTCTGAGGAGTGGTGCAGGACTTGAGGTATGGCTCTGGACTCTTTTAAGACGTCTAGAAGGTGTTGCAAACGTTTGATTTGAGTCAGAATCCCTATTTTTGACCCGTTTAAGGTCCATTTGAGGTCTGATTTTCACATTTAAGATACCGTTGTTTCCCGTATGAATTCCTCTACTTGTTGGAATACTTCCTATACTATTCTGAGTATTCTCTTGTGATTGATCCTTGTGATAGGACCATGTTCCGTTGTAGGTTCGGGGCTTGCTGAGGCACGTGAGCCTGCCGTTCAAGCCCCCATTACTCCTGGGTTTACTGGTAGAGTGGCTTTCCCCTTAATTTAATTACAACTTAATTGCATGTGTGGAATGAATGATTAGAACCTAGGATATGGCATGAATCCTAGGACTAGAAATACTGGAATGTCTATATTGAATGAATGAATTACAGTCTTGAATGAGTAGATAGAATGATAACAACTTCCTGTTGATGAGAACCTCATCATGAGCCATAACTAGCTCATTTTGACCTAATACAGAGAATAAAAGCTCCTACATGACTTAGAAGAGGGCTTAATTGGAGGAATAAGTGTTCTGAGAAGAAAACATGAAATAAAGGTTAAAACTGTAATTTTACCACTGTAGTACATAAATAGAACTTCTCAGAGATAGAGCATCGATCAATTGGTCTAAATAAGATAAAAAGTGGGTTGAATCAATCAGAAATGGGTTCATGTGCAATCTAGGAATTAAATGACATTTGGTAACCCTAAAACAGACCCGCTTAATTCAACAAGGTTCTGGTTCGAATAAAAGTCAAATAAACCCTCTAAAAATCATGGAAAAATATCCCCTAGGGTTTAGAACATTCAAATTGGCCTTTAGAACCTAGTTTGACCTAAATTAGGGTCCTAGCTCATCAATTGACCTAAATTGGGTTTTTACGCAAAATATCCAGTCAAACATGGTAAAACCTAAAATCCAACTTCACCATTGGATTCCTTAGGTCAAAATTAGGTTTGTACCAAAATTTGGGCCTAAGGGAAGGTCATCTTGACCTACTTTGCAAAATAATCCACCCAATTACATTCTGGCCCCTAACTTTTGGAAATCCTTGCGAAAACCCCCCCAACTTTTGTTGTCACTTTCTGCATTCCGATCCCTCTGCCAATGCAGCAGAAGACCCATACTCCGGCGAAGCTTCGAGGACGATTTCTCCTCACTTCCCTAGGGAGCTGCTCTCAGATGTGAAAGGGGGGTTCCCTGTGAAGTCCCCTACCGCCTGAGCAGCTCCCCATGCCTTGATTCGCACCATACCACTCGTCCGAACGCTCGAGAGGTATGGGTGTTGTACCTGCGGCGACCTCCGGTGAGAGCTTCGCTCACCCTCCGTGCATCTGCCCCTCTGCTGGCACCTTTAAAAGAAACCCCAGGACCAGCCGCTTGAAGTAGTCTGGTCTTGACGGAGAAACCCTCAACATTTCCTCTCTCCCCACTCCGACAGGAAACCCACCAGCTCCGGTGACCGCCCCTCCTCCTTCTCGTCGCTCTGCTGCCATACCTGCAGCAGAGCCAGCTTCGTCTCATCTTCCTGCGTCGCGCCGCACCAAGCACACGCCTCCCTGCCCACTTCTTCGTCGCCGCTCTCTCCCTCTGGGTATTTCTTCTCCAGCGACAGTCGATACGACTGCCCGCCGCTCCGGCCCCCTTCGTCTCTGCAAGTATGTTACATTTACTCCCCTTCTTCCCCTCTTTCTTTTCCCCAATCTATTTTGCTTGATTGCCCCACGACCACGCCTATCCACCATCACCTTCCTCGCATCCGGCCACTCTCCGGTGAGTCGCCCCCGTCATTCCACAACTCCACCCAACTGGCCAACCATCCCAGAAGCTTCACGTCATCTCACCGAATGCCCTCCGCCCCTCCACAGTCCCTCCACACTCACCCAACTCACCCCCGGTCACACCCACTTTTCCGGCCACAGAACGACCTAGGCATGCACGCCTAGGCCATCCCGCGGCCTGCTGCACCTCGCACCACCTTCACCGTGCCACGACGAAGGTTTCCCTGTGGTTTGATTAGGTCGAGAGGCCCTTTTAGTGCTTGACAGGTCGGCTGCCCCAGCCGCCATTGACGACGACTTGAGAAGCTCCCAAGCGCACTCCAGGCTTCAGAGCGTCAGGTCTCCAGCTACTGCGAATTGGGGAGACTCGGGTGAAGGCAGGCAGCTGGCAAGCGAGGGGAATCGAGGCTGTAGTTGCTGAAGCAAGGCTGCGGTCTTCCTGCGGGCGCGCGCGAGGAGAAGCAACAAATTAGTCCCACATCGTAAGATTACGAAGCGCCGCACCACTTTAAATTGTTTTTGTGTTTTTAGCCTATCACCTCAGAATATAGGGTGAGGTCCCCTCGCCCACTGACTCGCCTCGTCCGCGACCCACGCTACGCGGACCTGGCCGACCCGTTTACCCTACACTCCTCGCGCACCACCCACGCCGGTGCGCCTGGTCACGGGTGTGCTATCCGACCCGTTAACCCGGCTCTGGGAGAGCTTCCTGAGAGCGATTTACAAAGAGAGAGAGAGAGACGTGCGGGTAGAGGGAAGGGGTTAGGTTTTGCTGTGCCTTGTGTGCAGGAACAGGGCCCGAAGGAGAAAGGCTAAGTACTTAGCCGCAGGCAAGGCAGAGAAGAAGCAAAAGGAAGGAAGAAGAAGCAGCGTAGGAAGGAAAAGAGGAGAAGCATTGTAGCAGACTACAGTTAAGCCGTCTGGTTGCGGTATCAGACGACGGATGAACAGCCTTTAGAGGAGATAAAGCAGAAGAAGCAGAAGGAAAGAAGAAGGCTCTGCAGCTGAAGAAAAGAGAGAAAGGTAAAGGAAGAAAAGAGAAAGAAGAGAAGAAGAAGACAGAGACGAGCAGAAGAAGAAAGAAGAGGGAAGCAGACAGGATCAGAAAGAAAGCACAAAGAGAAGAAAAGAAGAAGAAGCCAAGACAAAAATCTATCTCTCTCTCTCTCTCTTATTTTTGTAATTCAATAAAGAAACTTTGTACTTCTAGAATTCCAGTAGCTCCCTGAGTTCGACCTCGGGAAAACTATTTCCGAGTAAATTTCTATGGTAATGACAACCGTAGCTGTCTTATCTGATACTATAACGACTATACTATAATAAACAAAAAGACGCACAAAGCAACACCGCGGTTGGACCATCATCATTTTTGGCGCCGTTGCCGGGGAGCAACAGCTATTCTAGAAGCTTTGAACTCTTTATTTAAGAATTGCTAATCTTTTCCCTCTTGTGTGCAGGTAAAGGAAAATCAAGAAGCAGCAGCACAATAACCACTCCGAGGACAGGTAATTTTTTTTTTTATCCTCTCACTTTAACCCTCAATTCTAAAGAGGTAGAAAAAGAAAGAACAAGCAATATAGGTACAACCTATCTTCCATACCTAGTAAACCATCAAAGCTGCATGTTTTTAAATTTCAACCCACCATTCCTGCACACACTATTAAGGGTATTTAGGGCTAACACCTTCTTGCTTGAGCCCTAATTACCCAACAAGGAGTTAACTGGACCAAGTAGAGCCAACATAAGATTCAACATTAGGATTTTTAAAGACACACTTCTTAAGCAAGAATTGGGAAATCCCAAAAAGAGTGTGCCCAAGCCATTTGTTGAAAATATACCTATTCAGAAAAACCCTAAACAATTGGCTCTCTAAAAACACTTGAATCCTAAAAGACAAGACCTAATAAGTTCTTAAAGGAATCAAGAGGTGAAGTTGATCCCTTAGGTCAACCAACCTTAAAATTAGGTCACTCTTGCACTCAAAAGGCTAAAGTTCAAGTGAAAACATAAGCACCTTGATTTTAACCTAAAATTGGTAGACTTAAGAGGTCAAGATCCCCATT
Source organism: Thalassia testudinum (assembly GCA_037157565.1). Classification (NCBI taxonomy): domain Eukaryota; kingdom Viridiplantae; phylum Streptophyta; class Magnoliopsida; order Alismatales; family Hydrocharitaceae; genus Thalassia; species Thalassia testudinum. Next base: position 136,609,827 of record JAZHRO010000073.1, read on the forward strand.
CTGGTTTACTTGGATTCTCAGTGACAAGAGAGGTCAGGTGGGGGAAACCCTGTAACTCGTGGGGACGCTCTACCGTGTAGGGGTCTTCGCGGGACTCACCCTCTCTGGCTACCCAGGTAATTCTCAGATGGATGATCTTTCTAATCAAGGGGTCCATCTGCCCCGCACCTCTATAGTCACCCAACAATTTTTGGGTGTCTCGATTGGGTCCAGCACCTTCTAATCTCATCACATCCTTCAGTGTTTGGTAGGAGGTCCTTGAAACCTCCTTTAGAAATTCATTCTCCCCGAGGCCGAGCCTAGGTGCCCTTGTTTGTGCAACCAATCATTCACACAGCTCTTTTCCTCTGATTCTGAACAAAGTCCCCTTCTTCCATCTTGATTCAGACTTCGATTCTATATCTTGATTCCACCACCTGATTCAAAGATGCAGCCACACCATTTAAGACTACCATTCAAAAAACCTGAATATCAGAGATCTATGAAAGATAAGATGATTGAGGATGCCCTTGAATTCTATAAAATCAAATGTAAACCCTCAACACCAATAGAAAATATTCAGGTTGATGTCCCAACAACCACAACTTTCATCATAAACTGTGCCCAAATTCTGTTGACAGAAATTACAAAAGGATCAACCCGAGACATGCTCATGACAGGATACACTGAGATAGGAAAAATTACACAAATATGAATACCTTCAATGCTTAACAAATCCTATACTTTGGGAACAACATCAAGATGCCCTTGTAAAATGGGTAGAAATGATGAGATTACTGGAACAAATTATCAACCAAAGATACCCGTATATACCAGAAACAGAGGACGAACCATCTTGGAACAGTATTAAGGATCAATCCAGTTTCCCAGATCTCGGGACTGAGGCACAGGGTGGTTGTGGATTCCCAACCTAGATAGAAGACAAAATTGAATTAGGTTGGGATATTGCAGGAAAACACAATGATGAGCCGAACTTATACCATGAATTGGCAAGCTTAGAATTCCAAAACTCCTGCAATAATGAGATCATAATTGAACCTTTTGAGGGTATAAATTTCGCCCCTTATTTTGATAAGGTGACCTTCGAAGGTTATTCGGACTTAGGTTCTAGTAATTCTACCCACATCCTAAGCCTAGAACCTAGATCTGAGACTTATTGGGAAGATTATGAGGCCCCACATGGTAAAGATCAAATTTTTACAGAATATGATTACGGGCCTCTATTCAACGAATATCCAACATCCTCAGGAAATTTGATAGATTTTTCAGAAGACATGCCAATTTACGATACAAAAACTGAGGAGTTGGATGAGTGGGGTTTCAATTGGGTCTATCCTACAAGCTGGAAGCTCGAGCCTAGACAGAATACCTTTTTAAGCCCATAATTGACATATAGGCTAGACCCCAGTCAGGCTGCTGATTCCACATCTAATGATTTATGCTGCGGTGGAATTCATGATCATGAATCTCATTTTCGCAAACTCTCCGACAACTTCGGATCTGACTATAATTGCATAGAGACTCTCCTTCCTGAACACACCAAGCCCATCTACGACCTCAGTTCACATGACTCATTCTCTGACTTCGATTCTGAGGTCCTGGTTCCTGAGATCACTGATAACATAGAATCATTCCTTTTCGATCCTCAGGAACCAAAAACAGAAAATGCCAAGAGTGATTACAACCCAGAATTCAAATTTTTGCTCGAATCAGATTTCCTTCATCCTACAGACACTCTTCAGGCATTTGATAGTTACCTAGAGGACTCTCTATAGAAAACCACCTGTCATTCGTTTCTAGAAGAGCCCTCATACACAGTTGCCACCTCGTCCGCACACACAGAACTGGTCAAAACCTCTTTCCAACCCCGACCCGCAACCGGACTCAATTTCTATTCAGATTCACCTCTCACTGAGTCGATTGCATTTCCACATCGGGTTTGGAACACTGATCAAACTACATATCATGCTCCATCATTCTCTGATCACCCCTGTAGGGTTTTCGCGTCATTCACTCATTATTCTACTGGTCTCTACTCTGACCAGGCTGATTCGACTCAGCCAAACCCCGCATTCACACTTCCACATCCATCTGAGCTTCATAGTATATGGTGGGTTCAACACCTTTTGATCTACATCTATCAACCCACTAGATTGATTGGGTTTGGGTTGCATCATCAGCCTGTTGATCTTAACAAGCACCTGGTTGGACCAACTAGGCTATTAATCAAGGTGCTTGTTATATTAAACTCTGCTGATTTGACCATCCCCTCTCCATCTCATTTCCCGCTTGGCTGAAGGCGTCAAATTTAGCGCTCAACGGGAGGCAGCACGTCATTCTCTTTGAAAACCTGAAACCTTTCCTGACACTGTAACGACCCGGTTCCCGAGTCCCTACGAGACACGAGAACCGGACCGACTCGACTAATCCCAAGACCTAGTCGTCCAACGAGGAAGTAACCAAAAGACAGTAAAATAAACCACATTCAGCATGAATATAACTAACAGTAAGAAAGTACAGTAGTAAGGAAGGAAACTACTACAGTAGGTACCACCACAACAGTAAAACAACATTTATCATATAACAAAAGCTGCAGGTAAAGAAGGTACAGCGGAAACCAAAAACTACTCACTAGAACAGAAACAAAAGAGGTACAAAAGGCTGTGGTAACTCTACTGGACCCTACTCGGCCCAGCGTCCTCTGCAGCCGCCGACCCTGGCTACTCAACACCTGGTCCTGAAAAAGGTAACGATTGTAACACGTCAGCAAAACGCTGAGTAGAGTGGCAAACTAACTAAAGGCAACAGTAGAGTGTACAGTAGCTGTTAAGTTCTATTACTTCCTTTATTCACATCTTTCAATTTTTCTCACTATTTCATTTATTTCTCAGATCCTTTACTTGATCTCGAATGGCCTCGTGGGAACGATCTTGATTGCAGTCTTTTCCAAAAGTAGAAGTAGCACGTGGTGCTCTCCTAGCCGGGAGAGTCCCCCGTGGTGATCCTACCCTCAGTCAACCACCCCAAGGTCACTGACAGACGTAACGGTGACTACGACACGCGCGATAAACGCACAGGTAGCTAGCCCTCACTGGCACGCGGTCAGTCGTTTCCGTTAAGGGGTGCGCCCAAAGCACAGCACGGAACCAGGGCAGAGCCCTCTCAGTAACAGGGGTCCAACCCCTCCACAGTAACCAAACCGGGGCCTTGCCCCTCCACAGTCCGCGCACCCTCGCCTGACTACCCTGGTTTGCCCTAGTGGGCCTAACAAGTCGGTGAAGGAGGCTAGCAGAACCCCGGGGCCCGTGGGGTAGCTAGTACTCTCCTAACACTAGTAGCTCTCCTCGGTACTACGTACACGAGGGCCAGCAAGTCGGTACAGAGCGACCAATCCTAACCCCGGTTCCCTGGGGTGGCTGGCCCCACTCTGCACTAAACAGGTACAGGTACTTTCCTTGGTACTGCGTACCCAAGAGACAGTACGAACAACATCTCAGTTCCATTCCTTTCTCTTTCCAGGAGTTCCACTCCTAATTCCCCGTAGGGTTCCATCCTTTAATCTCAGAACATCTTATGTTTCACTTTCCAGTTTCACGTTCTTACAAACCATGATTTCAGTCATGTTCCTTATTCATAACAGGCAGCTGTTAATTCAATTTACAGGCAGCTTTATATATTCCTTTCCATTTTTCCAAGACTGCAGTAATATACATTCCACTAGTTTCTCCATCCTAGGATTCATGCCATATCCTAGGATCTATCATACAATCTAGTTTTCCGGCCCTAGGATTCATGCAACACCTAGGAGCTATCATTCCATATATTTCTCATTCCTAGGATTCATGCAACACCTAGGAGCTATCATTCCATATATTTCTCATTCCTAGGATTCATGCAATGCCCTAGGTTCTAGTTATGGTTCCATACTTTAACAGATTTTATTAATACTTAAAGCCACTCTACCAGGTACAACGGGAGTAATGGGGGCGCGATCGGGAATCCCGCGTGCCTCCGTGACTCTCAAGACTGCAACCAAACGAGGTCCTATCACAAGGATCAACACAAGGAGTGTCTCAAAACAGTGTATAGCTACTGTAGACGGGTAGAGGAATTAATTCTGAAAAGAACGCAACTCGAAACGCGGAAAACGGAGCCCGAACGGGCCCTAAACGGGTCGTAAAAGACGATACTGTGCAAAATCAGACGTCTGGAACTTCTTCCAGACGTTTTAAAAAGTGGATCAGAGAATTACCTGTTCAGCGTGGTTTCCCAGACGTCCAGAAGTCTGCGGGGACGTCTGGCCTAGCTCCCAGATGTCCGATGGTCACCCCGGACGTCTGGAGGTCACTCCCGCCGTCTGGTACAACTTCCAGACGTCTGATTCGCAAAGGATGGCGAATCAGCGAGCCTGCGCACAGCCAACTCCCTCCCTTAGTACGGTCAGTCGACAGGAAGGAAGGAGAAGGCGGTAAACTCACCTTTCAGACGTCTGTAAGGGCTTAAAGACGTCTATCTCGCCGTCTGGCTGTCAACCCAGACGTCTGATTCTGGAAATTTTTTCCAGAATCAGGGCGATGCTCGACCTCCGCTCGCGACGCCGCCCGCGTCGCACCTCACGTGTCTGCTGCTCAGACCGCAGCAGGTCCCTCTCTGCGTCGCTCCGCGCCCCCTGCACCCTCCGCCGGCCGGCCAAGCCGCTCCGGCGAGCTCGCCCTCACGGCAGAGCTCCGCCCTCGCACGCCGCACCTCCGCGCTCACTGCGGCCGTCGCTGCCGCCCTCGCGTCCGCTCGCTCTCGCGCAAAGGAAGGAGAAGAAGGAGGAGGCTGTGGAGACGGGAGGGGAGGCGTGGCCCTTTTAAGGCCGCGCGAGGAGGAGAGAGGGGGTGGCAGGCCGCCTGCAGCCGCAGCGAGAGAGAGGGAAAAAGAGGGAGAGAGAGAGAGGAATCGCGGGTCTGCGCGCACAGGCACGCAGACGACTCTCCCGTGCGAAAAAAAACTATTTTCCAGACATCTGGGGCACGCGTTCGTTACAGACACCTTTGTGCACTTAAAGTTCACACTTTAGGACAACCGACTCCACCTCAGGTGCTTGCATTTGAGATTAGAAATCGTCTGCAACAGTCACCCCGATCCATTCACTCATCAAAACATCTCTCCTAATGTATGAACTAAGTTAAATAAAAATCCCCTAAGTCACAATGAGGACATTGCAAATCTTAGGCATGGGGGGGTATGAAAGTGCAAAACTTGTAAGAAAAGGTTTCAAACAAAGAAATTCACATATACCAAAAATGCCATAAAAATTAAAAAATTAGGAGAATGGCACAAGGAATATAAGTATGAACCCTACGGGGAATTAGGAGATGAGCTCCTGGAAATAAATGGGATGGATCTGGGAATGTGTTGGGAAGTGTGTTGGCTCTTGAGTATGTGGTACCAAGGGGAGCGCATGTTACCTCTTAGTGTAGAGGGGAGCTTGCCACCTTCGGGTTGCGACCTGGGGTTGGTTTGGCCACCTTGCACCGACTCTGTGGCCCTCGTGTACACTGTATCGGGGAGAGCTATTAGTGTAGGGAGAGAGCAAGCCACCCCACGGGGCTCGGGGTTCAGCTAGCCACCCTACATCGACTTGTTAGGCCCACTGGGCAAACCAGGGTAGTCAGGCGATGGTACGCGGACTGTGGAGGGGCGAGACCCCTGTTTGGTTCTTAGGGGCTAGACCCCTGTTACTAAGAGGGCTATGTCCTATACTGGTTCCGTGCTGTGCTTTGGGCGCACCCGCTAACGGAAATGACTGATAGCGTGCCAGTGTGAGGTTGCTACCCGTGCGTTTATCGCGCGTGCCATAATCACCGTTACGTCTGTCAGTGACCTTGGGGTGGTTGACTGAGTGTAGGACCACCACGGGGGACTCTCTCGGCTAGGAGACCACCAAGGGGGACACTCTACTCTTTGGAAAAGACTGCAATCAAGATCGTTCCCACAAGGAACATTCGAGATCAAGAAAGAGACCTGATAATTAAATTAAGTGGTGAAAGAAAGAATAATTAGTTAAAGAAAGAAAGAAATGGAAAAATAATAGCTACTTGTCCACCTTTACTGCTTTAGTAGTTGGTTTCCACTCTACTCAGCATTCGCTAACGTTTTATACTCATAAACTTTTTCAAGTCCAAGTGTTGAGTAGCCAAAGCAAATGACTGCAGAGGGTGCTAAGCCCAGTAGAGCCAGGTAGTGGTAGTTTTTTTTGTACTCGTTGTAGTAGTGAGTAGCTTCTTGTACCTTTATATTCTGTACTCTTTCATTCTGCACTTTATATTCCTGTACCCGTTTACTTTTCTACTGTTGTGGTGGTGTGTACTGTAGTAGTTTACTTTTTTACTGCTGTACTTTTGTTACTGTTAGTTGCTGGCATGATGAATGTGGTTTATTTTACTACTTTTTGGTTACTTTCTCGTTGGACGACTGGGTTTTGGGATTAGCCGAGTCGGTCTGGTCTCGTGTCCTGTAGGGATTCGGGAAGCGGGTTGTAACAAGATACAATTCCCTTGGAAAAATCACTTGCTCACTACTCTAAGTTTCATCTTGCCCTTGTGTTGTGCCAACACTCTAATCAAAGGGCAAATCCATACTCCTGGCTCACTCCTTTCTGCAAATCCTCAGGGAGTTCTTTTCAAGCTTAGTAGATAAGAAAGTAATTAAAGTATTGGGGTGCTCTATAGGTGTTGTTTCAATTCTTATTTTTGTACTTTGGGTATCCAGCTTGTCGGGTCCCCGTCTCTTCATTTTGAAGGGAGAAACCTCCGTTTAGGGATCGGAGGTGGGATTTGTAATTGAGGTACTCTACCCTCGTTTAAGTAGTGTGGTTAGTGGATTGATCACCTTGTGATCGAAAATCCTAAGTTAAGAGATTGGCTTAGGTGGTCGTTTTCACCCATCTTGGGTTTCTACCTAAAAATATGGTGCCATCTTTTCTGATTGAAATTTTTGTATTACAATATTTTATAATTTCACTATTCACCCCCCCTCTAGTGCAATTTCATCATCTTCATCGTGAGACAAAATACTCCTCGTGAAGAGGAGGGATTTGAGGAACGCTACCCTCGTACATAGTAGCGTGGTTGTAAAAGGTTAAGTCACCCACGTTTAATTGACTTGGATAGTGGATTTGATCAAATAAGTCGATCGAAAAATCCTAAGTTAAGAGGCTTAGGTAGTGATTTTTACCTGGGTTTGGGTTTCCACCTAAACATACTTGTGTATTTGTGAGATTGTTTATTTCGTGTGATTGATATTTTATTCCGCATTATTTCCCGTATCATGCTTGATCTCACCCCCTCCTTAGGGAATCTACACTAAATAGCCACATTTATTTAGGTTTGAATGATAAAAGCTCCTACCTAATCACCTAAGGGTCACAACTACACATCATTTTTATTTGGGAAGAAAATAGGGAAACATGGTTAATTCTACAGTTTTAATAGCACATCGCAAATGCAGATTAACAACGGGGTCACTCAGGAGTTAATTGTAGATTAATTGAGCATAAAAGTTTAAAAAGGGGGTCCACACTGACAGAAATAAGGTTTCACGTATTTTAAGAATTAGAACAACACACAAAAACCTAATTATCAATCCACTTGAATTGAAGAGGTTCTGGTCAGGATAAAATTAATCTAAACCTCCTAAATTTCATATAAAAATATTCTAAGAGGTTTGGTACCTTTGGTTTGACCATTTGAACCCATTTTGACTTAGAATAGAGTTTCAGACGAGAATTTACCCCAATTTAGGCTTTTGTGTAATTTGCCCCAGCAAACATGGTTAAAACTCAAATCCAAGTCTACCATTAGATTCCTTGGGTGCAAATTAGGTTGACATCGAAATTTGGGCCTAATCAAAGTCTATTTTGACCTAGTTTGCAATTTATTCCCAAAAATCTCTATTTTCTACAATCTGCCCCTTAACTTTCAAGTTTCTTACAAATGGCCCCTTAACTTTTCCTTCTTCCTTGCATTTGGGTCCCTGCTATCATTATTGGTGGGAACGCACCTGCAGCGAGATTCAAGGGGGGATTTCTCCCTCAAATCAGATCCAAATCCCTCCAAATTTGGAGGGATGGATCTTGAGGTGATACCTGATTGTTTAAACCACGTCAGGGTTTCCAAATCAATTCCTAGAGCTTCAGAAATCTCGAGGAAATTAGGGAAGTTTACCTCCCAAAATCAAGGCTCAATTAGGCCTCTTCCTTGATTTAGAGCTCGGCTTGAGCTATAAAGAATCCTCTTGGTCCCAACGTCAATTTAAGCCAAGATTGGACTTGAATAGCCCTCTCTCTTCCTCCTCCAACCACTGCGACTTCGGCTCCGGCAAGCCCTCTTTGATCACCTCCTCCAGCCGTCCAACCATCAAATTGGGTAGCTCTCTGATTTTCCTTCTTTGTCACGAGTCTTGCTTTGGCTTCTTTGTCGCGAGTCTTTCCTGCCAGAGCAAGACTGCCATCAACCTCTTCTTCTTCCTAGGTGTCACCTTCGTCTTCTTTGCATTTGGTCAGTCAACGCCAAATGCCTCCTCCTCTCTCATTGCCCCTAAGTCTTCCTAAACTCTCTCTCTCTCTTCCTCTTTAGATCACTCCTAGGACCTTATCTCCCCAATTCGACTGCACTTCCCCTCCATCTTCCTCGTCATCAACAAGAGCTCCGACGAGTTCACACCAGCACTACACCACATCAAACACCTCGCCAACACTCCCATTAGCTCCGCCTTATCCCATAGGCCAAAAGCCCTCAAGAAATTGAGGGCCTTGGCTTCTGATTTGACCGGCCGAACACCGCACACCTCCAGCACATTCTCCGACACTGGTCGGCTGGCCTACACCACCAATCACCAAACTACCGCCTTAATTGGGTCGCGAGTTCGTGTTTGTGGATTTCAGGTTCCACCAGAGGACTGCCATCGCCATCATCATCTTTTGCTCCATTCGCCCAACTCTAGCGACCATCCGCCCTACTACCACTCTCCATCTATGCGGACCCAACTCCTGAAGTCTCACAGGACCTCAATCGAAGCAGGAGGCAGTAGCCACTGCCTCAATTTGACGACACTCGGCCTGCTGCAACACGCGAAGGAAGGCACTAGGATTAGTCCCACATCATGGGTTTCAAACTCCGCAACAGCGCATAAAGGCAATCCATGACATCTGCTCTTCTCCTCAGTGAGCATGGGGTGAGGTCCCTTCTCTCTCCATGTGCCATGCACGCTCTCGCCCCCCACGCACGTCGGCGGGTCTGTGTTGGATCCATTTACTCGGTTACTATTCACTCGAGTTTGAATATGAAGAGAGAAAGAAATCTGAGGTGGGAGGGGGGAGCTCTCTGTTGCATGCCTTCTACTGTGCTTGTGTCTCATGCTCTCTACTAAGGCCTTTGAGAAAGTAAGGCATCTGAGGCCTTGTGCTGGTTCTATTATGAGGATTTCTATGGACACTGATGTGGAAATTTGCCATTAGTGGTTGAGGATTACTGTTCAAATATTTGAGTTTGATTGGAGCTTACATTCTAGGGTTAATTTGATGGTTTCAACCACCATTTTTATCCCATTCTTTTTGCACTTTAATACTTGACATTTTAAGATACATTTCTAACATATTTGCATATCATTTTGGCTGTTTGATTCACTTGCATTATTATTTTTGATAATTGTGATTAATGGATTGATTTGCTTATCTTGCTCCCTGCGAACGACTTTGAACTCACATTTTTTGAGATTATAAATTTAAATGTTAAATCACTTTTGCTGACTATACTACGACGCAATCTTTTAAACTGGACGAAAATGCGTTCAACACCACCTCCATTCACGCTGTCGACGATGGGCTTCTTCGAAGCTTGCCACCTCACCACCACACCCACGCTTTCTCATAATCAAGAGAGGGCTTTGACTTGCAAAGATCTCCTGAGTGTTTCAAGACTAAGTGGAGGTCAAAAGACCTCGTATTTGGAGTGTAGGTCATCGCTGGAGAGGACGCCAACATCCACCATCTTCTCCAACTCTGACGTCCTTGCTGCGGATCACTGATCAGTCTTCGTCATCACCTCAACGAGCAATAGGTGTCTTAAACAAGCCCTTCACCGACCCCATCCACCGTGCAGATCTCGTCTCAGGTGACCCTCAACAAAGAAGAAGAAAACAAAAGCTGCTGGTAGGGACCATTGTGCAAAAAATAGACATAAACCCACAGGAACCATTTCGTAAGGCAGTAGGGACCTCTTTGCGACAATACAAGGGCAGCTCTGCGAATCTTAGATTTAGTTCAAAACTTGTTTCCAAGTGGTTTTTAATGCTATATTTTGCCAAACATTCTTGTTGATCCTCATTTGTGACTAAAAAGAGAAATACTTGGCTATTATTTGTTTAATAATTTTTATTGAGCATTTGTCATAACATTTGTCACATTCAATTTTATGTATTTAAATTGCTTAATAGAATGCAATTGTGACTTTTTTATCTTTACGCTTGATTCAGTATAACAAGTTCACCAAAGTGATTTGTGAATATATCAAATTGTGATAATTACGCATTTTTTTGCTGCTAGAGAACAACATCGGAATACTTTTATTTCGATCTATATAAATTGTAAAAGCTAATTGTGCTTCTATCAATTATACTACAACGCGATTCTTAAACATGGTAGAAGCAAGTTAACATTTTGGCATCGTTGCCTAGCAGCAACAAACAATTATAACTATTTTTGTGAATATTTCTCTTTGATTTCTAATTTCTGATGCATTTGCCTTGTTTTGGTTGTTATTTTTGCAAAATTGAGCTAAACAATTGAGCTTGGATCTGGAGCTAAAAGAAGACAACCACTCCACAGGCAGGTAAGTCTCTTTCCTTTCTCCCTTAATCCCCTCTTTCTTTGTATAAAAAAAAAAGTTAGGATTGAACCTTGCCTTATTTTTCTTAGCAATATTATTTTTGGCAAGAATTTTTGTGATTTAACTGTGGTTAGGAAATAACCTGATTAGAGGACATGACCCAACCATTCATGTGCCTATAGGGACTCATCTAAAATTAACTGAACCCTTGGACTAACACATTCTTGATTGAGTCCAAGGGTCAGGTAAATTGGATTGGACTCCAATTTAGAGCCAAATTAGGGTTGAATTTTAGGGCTTTTCAGTACACATTTGCAAGGACATAAAGGAAATAATTACCCGCATTGTGTGCTACCTAAGCCATGTTTGAATTGATTGCTAACTTAAACCCTAAAATACAGGCTCTAAGACCACTTGAACCCTAAAAGTTGTGACTAAATAACCTGCTTGTCGAACCAAAACAGAGTGGTTCGGGTGAGTTAGCCTGGATTGCAAACTAAACATTAGGTCAGGTTAGGTGAAGTTTGTTCACTTGGTGAACCAGTCAACCTAGATATTAGGTCACAAACTTGAATCTAACTTTAAAGCAAGTGATAACTCAAGGCACAGCACGAATAGGCTAAAAATTGGTAGACCTATGGCTTAATTCACACGTATCCGTTCTACTTGAAACCACAGTGACAAAGAAGGTCAGGTGGGGGAAACCCTGTAACCCATGGGAACGCTCTACCGTGTAGAGGTCTTTGCAAGACTCTCCCTTCCTGGCTGCCCAAGTAATTCTTGAGCAGGTGGATTTGTGATCTAGAGGCCATCTGCCTCGAACCAGCCTTAGTCATCCAAAACTTTTGGGTGCCTTGATTAGGTCTAATTCATATCTGGTCCCTCATTTGTTTCATTAGTGCATGCACGGGTTGACTTGGTCTAGTCATAACTCCATGTCATATCAAGAGGAGTTGCTAAGGTGGGTCTTAGTGATCTCTTATCATGCACACTCCACTCAGAAAATAAGAGGGGACTGGAGTGTTATTGACCCAATCAAACACCCAATTAAAGAATTGGGTGATAACTGAGTCGAGGTAGATGTGCTATAGATCAATGAACTCACTTGCACCAAGAACTACTTGGGTAGCTAGAAAAGGAAAGCCCCACAAAGGCCTCTACATGGTAGAGTTCCCCTGCGGGTTACAGAGTTCCCCTGCCCACCTTTCCTTGTCACTACAAGTCCAAGCAAACCAGTAACAAGTGAGTTGGTCCTATTCTCTACCAATTTTAGAGCCTAATAGTGCCTTGGGTTTTCACTTGGATTAAGAATGTTCAGTATTTGTGACCTTGTCAAAGTCAATTGGGCTAGAGAATGACCCAAATCAACTTGACCTATCCTGCGGGTTAAGAATGTAGCTGTTTAGAGTGCTTGATCGAGTTTTAAAAAGGTCGTGTTGTAGTACAATCGAAAAAGCATTCAAAACAAATAGATTTTATTACTCGAAGTTTAAGTCCGAAGTCGAATACAGGGAGCAAATGAAGTTCATGCACTAATCTCGATAATAGAGGCAATTTGAACACTTAAAACTACTCAAAATATAATTCAAAATGTCAAGCATGAGTATATGAATAATAAAATGTAGCATAAAAGAGAAATTGGAAAGAATTGGATGTCTGATTATAGAATTAGATGTCCTAAAAGTGTTTAATTTTTCTTTCTTTTTTTGCTTCTTCCTTTGGCTCGTTCTTCTCTTTTTCTTTCTTCTCTATTCTTCTTTCCTTCTCTGGGGCTTCTTTATTCTTCTGTCTTCCTTAGCTTTGGTCCTTCCTTTGTCATTGGCTTCTTTCTTCTTTGTCTTCTTCTACTTCCTTCCTTCTTTGGCTTTCTCTTCCTTCTTCTCTGGCTTTCTTTGGCTTTAGTTTCTCTTCAGCTTTGCCTTCTCTTCAGCCATGCTTTCTCCTTCCTTAGCGTCTTTGCCTTAGCTTCCTCTGTGGCTTCTTCTCCTTAGCTTCTCCTTTAGCTTCCTCTTTCTTCTTCCTTTCCCTGCAAGTGCAAAACCTACCCCTACCCTCCCCCGCAAACTCTCTCTCTTTTCGCTCGTAGGCTAGCTCTCCCAGAGCCTTCTCGGGTAAATGGGTCGGGTTAGCACACCCGGGATCAGGCCCACCGACGTGACTGGTGGGTGAGGAGTGCACAGGTAGTCAGGTCGAGAACTAGATCCGCGGAGGCGTGGGTCACGGACGAGGCTTAAGGGATGAGTGGGACCTCACCCCGTGTCAGGACGCGCTAAGCCCTTGGAACTTTTGCAACTTATATCGCACCACTCGCTCGAAGACTCCCGAGGTGGGACTAAATGTCCCACCTTCTTTTCGTGCGCACTCGCAGCAGGTCTCATGTTCGATTGCAGCAGATGCGGGGGTTTGGGACTCCAATTGCTGGCTGGGAGATGTTCGTGAAGGGAGCCCGCGTATCTGGGACCTGAAAACCTAAAGCCTAGGGCCTTGAATGAAGCTTGCAAGCTTCTTCGAGCTCGCTCCAATGGCGTCAAAAACCTGAAATTGCCCAGAAATAAAACAGCATCACGGCCTCGTTAAATCACACAGAAAGCTTCGTCATGACACGGCGAAGATGCCTCGATGGTTGGAGTGGCGCGGGGCGGCCTGGGCGTGTGTGCCTAGGTCGTTCTGTGGCCGTGGAGTTGGGTTTGTTCGGGGGAAGTGTGTGGAGTGTGTGGTGATTAATGGAAAGGGGGGGGAATGATCAGTGAGTCGTGGCGGAGCTTTTGAGGTGTTTGGCGAGGTGGATGGGTTCGTGGAATGACGGAAGCACCTCGCCGGTGGTCTGCCGGAGGTGGAGAAGATGGTGGTGGTCTGTGAGCGTCGAGGGGTGAAAATAGAAATAGAGAGGGGGAAAGTAAAGAGAAGAGAGGGGGGAAGTATCTGACCTAATTTAAGGATGAAAGGAGAGAGGATGGCGGTCAGCTCGTGTCTACCACCGTCGGAGACGAAGATCCCAGTTGGAGGGGGACGGTGATGACGAAGAGGAGGCAGGCACGTGCGCAGGTGTGGCGCGATGCAGATGATGGAGGCAGAGACAACTCTGCCACTGGTATTGTGGCAGAGCGACGAGAGGAGGAGATATAGGTTGCCAAAGCTCGCTGGGTGTTTGGCCAAAGGAGAAGAGAAGAAATTGGGGGGGTTGTCTCCGGCCAAACCAAGCTGGGGATGAACGGGAGGACCTGGGGTGTCTTTTATAGTCGCAGGTAGAGGGCCTTGTGCTTGGAAGGCAAGCTTCCAAGCACAGGCAACCTCGCCGGACTTGGAAGGCCGAGAGATACCCAAATCTCTCATGTGTTTGCATGAGAGATTGGGTGGAAATAAGAGCTTGAGATTGGGTTCACATGATCAGGAATTCCTCAGAGAATCTCCCTTTCAAATTTGAGAGGGATTCTCTAAGGAATCAAGGAGATATCCCCCTTGAATCCTCGCCTGAGTAGGATTCCTCCGCTGTAATGGTGGAGGGACCTAATTGCAAAGAATGACAAGGATGCTAGGGGGGCGTCTGCAAGGTTTTCAAAAGCTAAGGGTATAAAAGTAATTAGGTTGGACTGTTTTGCAAAGTAGGTCAAGGTGAACTCCCCTTAGTTCCAAATTTTGGTATAAACCTAATTTTGACCTAAGGAATCCAATGGTAAAGTTGGATTTTAGGTTTGACCACGTTTGACTAGGCATTTTACACAAAAACCTAATTTAGGGTAAATATTTGACTAGGACCCCTATTTAGGTCAAAATAGGTTCTAAAGATCAAATTGAAGGTTCTAAATCCTAGAGGATATTTTTCCATGAATTTTAGAGGGTTTAGGTGAATTTTATCCTGACCAAAACCCTGTTAGATTAAGTGGGTCTGCTTTAGGGTTACAAGGAATCATTTAATTCCCAAATTTTACATTAACCCTTTTCTGATTAAACCAACGCACTTTTTATCTTATTAAGATCCCTTTGACCTATGTTTAACCCCTGATAAATCCCGTTGTTGTACTGCAGTAGTAAAATTAGAGTTTTACCCTTTATTTCTTGCTTTTATTTCAAACCAGTTATTCCTTGAGTTAGGCCCTTCACTTGGTTATGTAGGAGCTTTTGTTCTCTTTTCTAGGTCAAAATGAGCTAGTTAGGGTTCATGATGGTGTTCCCATCAGTAGCTTAGGTTAAAATTAAGATATTCCACCATCTATCCTATCCAATTATTAGGTCACCAAATTTTAGGGTCCAAGTGTAGTGTTGTTCAAATTTATTATTTGCGTCACACTTGTTTAGGTCATTTCAACAAAGGTTTGGATTGAACAAATAAAGCACACAAGTGTGGTAGAGATATTTGTCCTTTACGTTTGGTGGAGCTAACACTTCACCCTTAGATTTGAGACTTATTGGGGCACTAGAATGAGTCAAATTTTATCTTGGTTAAGTGATTCGTGTCCAAATGAGAAGTCGGTGACCTGAACCACAAAATTAAGTGTGAGATGTTCGTAGTCGAATTTTGTTTGAACTATGACAATCGTCGAATAATCACAATAAAGCACTATTGTCGGGTTTTTATCCCTAACAACGATGCCAAAAATATGATCGTTGACGACTGATTTGTACTAAAAAGGATTTTAAATGTCGTTATTGCAGTATATGTGTCATAAATGCAAACCGATGTCGTGTTAATTTTATTTATTTACAATTTTTACTGGTTTATTTTCAGGTCGTTCATTGGGAGACAGTTACTGATATACATCACTCTCTAAGTCCAAAAATGTTCTTTTATTCCAAAAAATATTGATTTTATTTACAAAACGAATCAATGAATCAATAAATGAAAGAATTGATTAATTATTTACAAAAGAATCAACTAATATACATTACAATGCCTTAAACAAATGTACAACAAGCAAGCATAACAAATTAGTTACTACTATACTATGTTATATACAATTGCTATAAGTAATATCAAGTATAGGTACAAGCATAACTATTAATATCGACTATACTAAATCATATTAACATACTAGTATCTATAGTAACATATATTACATATACAGTAACATAAATATGCATCGTTGTAGCCTTAGTAAAATATTTCTATAGCATAAGGCAAACAAAACTACTTTTGCTAACATATATACCTATGTACAGGGACGGATACAACTTTCACTAAAGCCTTAAATAACAAAACTACCTATGTAACTATACTTAGACATATATGTATTAATTGTATATGTATACATATTTATAATTATTTACTTACATTATTTATATGCATATACTATGTACATTACATACATACATACATACATACATATATATATATATATATATATTACACTATACTATATATATATACTATACTCATATTTACACATGCATACAACACAGAACACAACTTCACACTTAGCCGTAGGAGCTCACAACTCTCTCTTCACTTCTCTTCTAACACTTGGTCGATTTTAGCATCTCTCTCTCACTTACAGCGGCCAATTCACATTTCACTAACCCAAAAGATGGGTTTTTGATGGGCGGGCCGGTCTATTTCGAGGGATACACAACACCCTATTGGGCAAGACCAGACCTCTACTTTAGGCTAGCCCTAGTTTAGTTTAGGTGTATTTTGTTCCATTTTCCAGGCCCAATAGGTCCAGCCAGTGCCTACACGCATGCACTCACATGCGCCTGCAGGCATGTGCACGCACAAGAGGAGAGAGAGAGCTTTGGTGCCCGATACCTGACAACCGAGCAGCATGGAGAATGAGTTACTTTTATATGGTGTTGCGTGCTTGCACACCATCGATGTGGTGCTAAACGTGAGTGCCAAATTGGAGCTATGCCGTGCATGCAATTGCGTGGAAATCGAGGTTTTGGCCCTCGATTTAAGGGCCCAAATTAGATTTTATTTTAAAATAAATTATACCATTAGAAAGCCCTTATATAAAGCTACATAATTTGTAATTTATTTAGTAAAATAACTTAATTAGTTATATTTTAAAATTTATTAAAGTTAGTGATTTATACATGTTATATTACGGGTTAATCTATCAATTAAAGTACAAATTGGTTAATTAATTGTATAATTAACCTTATACAGAGTTAATTTACATAATAAATTATTTATTATACATTTTTAATGTATTTTAGAGATTTTATTTTAATTTATTTACAATTAAATACACGTCTAAGTTAGTTATATATATAGATATTATACAAGTGTAAATTATGACTTACTTCAGTATTAAATTAAATTACTAATTTATTTTATTTTAAGTTAATAAATTACTTAATTAACCTAATAACATAATTACCTACTGTAATTACTTAATTAAATTAAATTACAAGTACTGTACAATATATATTACATAGTTAAATATACATAATATTAGGTACAATTATGTACATATAGATATGTCTATATAATTACTTTGTTTATTATGCATTTAAGTTAATATAAATTAATAGATAATTATACAATAAAGTTATGTATACATTAACTTTAAGTATTTAATTTAATATATAGAATACATATATAAGTTAATTATGTACATTATCTAAATATTATATAATATATACATATAGCTTAGATTTAACTTATATATACAAGTATATATATAGTGTATAGGATATTTTTGGGTATTTTCGGGGTTTTTCTTATTTTTATAGTTTTTATATGTTTAAGAGAGATAGGGGATGAGAGAGAGAAGCTTCTTTTTGTGATTTTCTTCTTAGGTTCTTTATTAAATTTTCAAGTAAACTGAACCGTCGACTGGTATGTTCTATCAAGCCAAGGGATCAGAATACTTTGAAACTTGACACACACTTAGAAAAATACTCAATTCTACTCAAGACACCTTTATTTTATTTTTTATGATTTTTATTTATTTACAAGTTAAACACACAAAGGCCTAAAATAAGATAACATGGAACCTAAGGCCTTAAATTTACTGTTAACATATGAAATAGCATTTCAATAAGCAAGTTTGACCAATAAAACATGATTTCTAGCTCCATTTCACTTAAATTCTCATGTATGATAGTTAAGCATTAAAATTTAGCTGACAATGAGTTCCAAAACCATTAACAAGCAATTAAAAGTGAGTCTCAATTCATTTCAAGTACAAAAATGCTTGTTCACATAAGCTTCAACACTAGACATAACAAGTCAGCTCATTTCAATCCAAAATCCACTTCAAATTTCTCACAGACCAGCTAAATCAATGGCAGCTGCTACAAAGAAGACAACATCAGTTGCTGCTTAGTTTTAGCAGCAATGACAGCTACTAAAACTCAACTTAAGATCATATGCTTCTCTTATTCCAGATCAAAATTGCCTCAACTATTAGACGACTTAATCTCCTGATGCAGCTACTGTTGCTATTACAACAGTTACTCAGAACATGAAACCAATAGCTAGAATCTGCTGCAGCTACAATTTCTGAGATTCCCAGCAGCCATTGTTGCTATGCTACTCCAAAACCCATGTATGAAATCTAGAAGATCTTCACATTGAAATCATCATAAAAACAAATCAAGAGTTCCAAAACTCATCTCCAACCCATGTTTTACATCAAAATCCAATGATAACCTAATTGATCTCTTCTATCAAGCCATAGATAGCTTAATAGAAAGAGATCAATAGGACACTGAAAATTCACTGAAAATAGCTTCCAATCCTTCATTAAAGTCTATCAAATTCACTAACACAGCCTCAATTTCATATTGAAAGTCCTTTGATAGTAAGGACTCATGTTGCCCCTGATTTAGGCTTTTTAATGGGGATCTCAAGTGATTTGATCACTTGATCTTCTTGAACAACATTGACTGATGTTCAAGAAGATCTAGTGATCCAATAAAAACCAATGGGTCATTGTTTTGACCTTCAATTAGATAGTCTGATTTTCCTTGGTCCAACTACCCAAAACAAAGCTCAAATTGGGTATAAGCTCATCTACAATTCAAATCCATATTAAAACGCATAAGACTCATTGCAATACACCCAATTAAGTAATTAAAAACTTCAAATAGCTTGATTAAATCCGTTTAAACCAGAATTGACTCCAAATCACGGGATTGGACGTGAAACACAAATTTGAAAGAAATTGAGCAATTCGAGATAATCAAACGAAATCAGAGTGTCTTTATGGATAGATGAAATGAATGGGAGACCCCTCAAGTGGATTTTAGGCATGAATTTAGATCTAGAAGCAAAAACTTCCAAATCTGAATTTGACCTTGATGAATGGGTGTATGATGAATAAAAATGAGAGGGAAAATCATAAATGAATTGTTGAGTGTAGAGGGAGATTTATGAGTCGAAATGGAGGTGAAAAAACACCTCTCTAATTTGGATTGATCAGAGAGGGCGAAAGCAATTTAAACTAATCTAATCTACTCCAAACCAATCCATCACTGATTTTGATTTCTAATCTACTCCTAGCTAATGTAATTACACTAATCACTACTCTAAACTACTCTAGAAAGTTGGAAATCCTAATCTAATGGGAAGAACGGGACCTAAGGAAAACTACAACTGGTGGCTGCAGTGAGGAAGAATGAGAGAAGCTCCGGCGGGGGAAAGTCCATTGGTGAGGCTCAGGGTCGCCCTCAGGTGCTACGATGTCCTTAATGGCGAGGAAGATCGGAGAAGATGGAATTCACACTGTCGCAGCAGTGGAACAAAGGCTATGAGGAGATAAGACCAGAGGGACGAAAAGATCGCCTCAAGAAATGTAGGAGGGAGGTTGATAGCCTACGCGAGGAGTTGGGGTGATGCTTAAGTAGGCTCTGGAGTGACTAAAATCACCGTGGGGTGTGTTTAGTCAAAATTAGGGTAGACGGTGGATGAGAGGTCGAACGGAGTGCGGGAAGCATTAATCCAAATCACAACTGTAGGATCAGATCTAATGTTTGAGCGTGAAAGTCGTCTTTTAGAGAAATACGTCGTAGTATAGGACGAAAATTGCACAAACACTTAAATTTATAAAACTCAAAATCAATGTGAGTTTGAAGTCATTTGCAGGGAGTAATTAATTCACTAATCATAATATCATGAGTAATATGCCATAGAAATGAGTATCAATAGATTTATCAGAAGAGTATCTCAAAATATTAGGTATCAGAGTGCAAAAGGAATGGGCTAAAAATGGTGGTTTGAACCACCAATTTTATCCTTACAATTTAACTCTAAAGATCTCAAATAATTCAACAGTAATCTCAATCAAATATCATGAAGTAAATGTATCCACAATAATCCAGATCAGTCAGGCACCAAGTCAGACAACAGAGTCAAGGCACGGTCGCCTTTACCTAAAAGCCTTAGTGAACCCAAGGCACCACAGCAGCAGAGGAGCACAAGGCCTCATTAAGTCTTCAGTAGTGACTAAGTGTTGAGAGAGGAAAGGAAGGGCACAAATCCTGAGGCAGGAAAACCATTCCCAGAGTTTCCATCCCATTAGAACCAGAACAGACTCGAGTAACCGAACCCTAACCTAGACCCACAAGCGTGTTCATGGGCGAGGGTGCGTGGGCAAGCATGTTCGTGGGTGCACATGCGTTTGGGCATGTGGGGACCTCACCCCGTGAGTGCTAAGGCAACGAGGCACTGGCATCTATTCCTTTTATCTGCAGCAACATTGTTTCCCCACACGATGTGGGACTATACCGCTACTCCTTTTGCATTGCAAGTAGTGTTGAGAGAGTTCCTTGATTGAGAGTTGTAGCAGTTGAAGGAGGCTTGATTGAGAACTTGGAGAGCTTTGTGATGGTATTCCGCAGGTCCTGGAGGTCGCAGCATGGTTGGAAATGGTCGAAGAACTATAGGCAACATCGGAGAAGACAACTGCAGCGGAAGAGCTCCGGTGGGGGATCTGAAACAACAAAGATGGCCTTGCGGCCTAATCAAATGCATTCATAAGCTTCGTCATATCGCGAGGAGTGTGATGGTGGAGGAGATTTAATGGATGGTGCGGTGTAGTGGCCGGACGAGCTCGGGAATGACAGTGGGCTATGGGTTTGTCTGGTGAGGGTTTGGAGAGGCCAATAGCCCCAATTTTGTTGGGGCTTTATGTTGTGGGGTCATAGCGAAGGTTTTGGAGGTGGTGGCGTGGAGTTTGGTGGACGGATATGCTAACGCGAGCTCACCAAAGCTTGTTCTGGTGACGGGGAAGATGAAGGGCATTGAGGCGATACGGTGATCAAACCTAGAAGCTAAGGGGTTGGAGAGGATTAAGGGAGTGAGAAGAAGAGAAAAGAGAAAATTAGAGCACGAGAGAGAGGGTGAATAGGATTGGTTGTGATGGGCTGATGTTGGAGAAGATAGAGTTGTCAATGAGTGATTTGGCGAGGACGATAAGGGTGGGGATGGTCGGGCTTTGGCTAGCCACGGTCGCGAAGAGGAGAGGAAGAAGATGGCGTGCCATATTTGTGGAGAGCTTGCACGAAAGAAGGAGACCGGAGCGCTTTCCAGATCCAAAGAAGGCAATGGCCGGAGGAGGAGGAAGGTAGTGTTTTCCGGTCAATTCTTGGCTAAGGAGAATGGCCATGGCCAGAGGATCCTTTATAAAGCTTTAAATCGAGCTCTTAATCAGGGAAGAGGCTTGGAATTCTCAAGATTTTAGGGAAAAATATCCCCTGAAATCTTGAGCTCACATTAGCTCTAGAGATCATTGTAAGGTTTCCTAACTGGTCCAAACGATCGAGAAGGTTCTTGCGAACAATCCCTCCTATTTGGAGGGATTTGGATATGATTTAAGGGATGAATCCTCCCTTGAATCTCGGTTGAGAGCTATGCTCACAACAATGGCAGAAAGGACTAGAATGAATAAAATGATGAAAAGTTAGGGACCCTTTTGCAAAGAATTAGAAACCTGAGGGGCTAAAGTTAAGAAATAGAGTTTTTAAGGGCTAAAATGCAAAATAGGTTAAGATGGACTCTGATTAGGCCCAAATTTTGGTACCAACCTAATTCTGACCCAAGAAATCTAATGGTGAAATTTAATTTTAGTTTTAACCATGTTTGACTGGGCAATTTACATAAAAGCCTAAATTATGGCAAAATCCTATCTAAGACTCTGTTCAAGGTCAAAATGGGTTCAAATGGTCAAACCAGGGGTACCAAACCTCTTAGAATATTTTATATGAAATTTAAGAGTTTTATATGAATTTTATCCTAACCATAACCTCTTTAATTTAAGTAGGTTTGAAATTAGGATTTTGTGTGTTGTGGTTCTCGAAAAGCACGAAACCCCATTTCTGTCTGTGTGGACCTACTCATTGGACTTTAGTGCTCATTTGACCTTAATTTAACCCTTAACAAACCTCGTGGTTAATCTATGTTTATGATGTGCTGTTAAAATTACAGAATTAACCCTGATTTCCCGTTCTCTTCTCAAATCAGAATATTATGAAATTCCAACTCTCAGATGATTATGTAGGAGCTTTTAGCAATCATAACTAACTAAGAGTGGCTAGTTAGGGCCTATGATGGTGTTCCCATCATACCCCCATGCCTAGCATTTGCTAGTCCTTAGAAAAATCCTATGGATCAAACTGGATCTCTAAGCCGGATGTAATCGATGATGCCATGCACGTATGCACAGAAAGGTTGGATCGAGATTGATCATTGGATTAAGGATGCGCAAGAACAATGGCTATGATTTGTTGAGTCCGTGCGAGCTACAATGGATCGCCACTCCCAGGTCTAATGGGAAAATTGCCAAGATGCCCATTAAAGGTGAAGCGGTAGAATATTTTCAAGAAAGCCCACAAGTGGTAAAGAGTCTTGCAGCGTGATCCCTGATAGTATTCAAAAAGGCCCCTGAAGATTTACAATTAGGTCCTTCGAGGTTTTTATGTGAAGAAAATGTTATAACTTGAGGACCTAGATGTAATGTAATGATTGCAAGGTCCTAATGATGTCTAAATGATATGAAGTTTTTATTGAAGCTCAATTGAACATTTAAGAAGTCAATTCCACCTTTGATTTGACCTTTTTAATCCAAATGTGTGTTCAATTTGTAATTGGATCATCAATTTGTATTAATGAATAGAATATCTCACTTTAGACCTGATTTTACATTTTTAGCACAAATTTGCTGTTTTAGGTCATTTTTGTTATTTCCCACACTTAACCCATCTCATGTGTTAATTATGTAGTGTTTAACCTAGTTTTTAGCATAACTTGGGTATTTTAGCTATGATGAGCCACACCTCATCAGTTCGTTCCCCTTTTTATTTTTTTCAATCCCCCATACTTTTTTACAAATAATGATAATCACACCCACCCCAAAAAACTATCATAGTTCTAATGTAGTAGCTGACAAGTAATCAACAATTTAATGCTATACGATTTTTAAATCTAGAAGCAAAAATGAATAACCTATGACAGGTAGCTTCTAGCAGATAGGATGATTATATATATATATATATATATATAGATATATACAAGGAAAAAGGAGAATAGGAAGAAGAGAAAAGATTTACCTATCTTTTGGAGTGGTTGAACCATTGGTGAAGTGGTTGGTTGATTGATGTGCACACATCTAATTAGCCTAAAATGTCTATTTATGCATGTTCCTAGTGTTATAGAAGCATCATACATTATAAATATTATATAACATGCATCATCATGCATTTAGGTTAATTTGTACAAATTGTATAGTACAAATTGTGGAAAGGGGACAGGGTGATATCTTTCTGGGGCCTCAAATTGAAGATATAATTGTACAGATCTGATCAGGGCGAGGAACGAAGTCCAACGTTTCCAAGATCACCCCGATCGGACTTCCGTAACATCAGGTGCAATCTGAGGAAGATCAGACTCCAAGGGACAAGGTGGTACAAATCCATACATCATATTACAAATCCAACCACATGAATAAGTTCAAATTAATGATCGCAGCCCAACAGCGCGAAAATTGACCCAATATGACATCCGTGGCACCATCTACAAGCGTTGGAAAATGGACGGCCCAGATGGCACCATGTGGAATGATCTAAGCCACCCACAACCACTAGCCTCCTTCTTCGTCTAAGCTCACGAGATCTCGACCATTGGATCTCGATCCAACGGTCAAGAGCACATGTGCTTAAATGCAAAAACTTGACAAAGATGCGGTGCAGTGCAACGGTTCAATGCTCTACGTGAGAAGTAATGCGTGCTCAAATCCACGTGAGTGGATTAAATCCACGAATAGACTAGCATGGCGAAATTCATCCATTCGATTGACGATGAGCGGCTACAGACATGGCGATGTGGCGCGTTGGATGGAGGTGAAGCTGCATGCGCGGGATGGCATGGCATCAAACGCTCGATCCGACGCAATGAGTCGCACGGGCGAGCACGTTCCTCAACCCTTCGATCTTCAGCTGACGGCGAGAAGAGTGGCTAAGTCGCCTCTTAACTGTTGAATGCGAAGTGGCATCAGCGAGTTCTCAGCCTTCTCATATTGATCGGAGGGCTGAGATCAACCCAAGCGCTTAACGCACGAAGATAAGGCGGTGGTGACATGGCCACACGAGAGCCATTGGATGAGGAACAAGAGGTTGAGATTGGAGGTGCATCTTCACCGACATTTACCTTCAACGACATATGCATGTGTCACTAAAGACTTGTATTTAATTTTTATGATGTGAAGTGCCCCTTTTACCCCCATGTCCTCAACTATAAATAGGTCCCTACGCCCCACATTTTTCTCCATCCCTTCGTTCTCTTATCACCTCTCCTTAGAGCTAAGAACAAAGTTCTCAAGCTCACTCTAGTGTTCCTAAGCTACGGAAAGCTCTGCTAGAGTTAAAAATCAAAATTTCAACTTCTCATCCCCCTTTAGCGGAGCTCTCGCCCTCATTCCGGAAGCGGATCCCACAACGTCGATGCCCTATCTCATCCCCAGCTCTTCTAGATTCGACCTCCTTCCTCTGTTTTTGCTTTCCTTCCTCCAGGCATCGTCCTCCAAGCATTCGTCGATGTGGATAATCTCTCACCCCTATCTTTTTATTGCTTTCTAGAGTAGATTTTCAGCTTTGTAGTTGTAGCAAATAGTTGTAATTAACATTATATTAGTTATAAAAGTTGTTCTTTCTCTCTCTCTCTTATTTATATTTCAAGTAGTTTAACTACCATTGTGAATGTTTCATTTATAAAAAAAATTATAAAAAATATATAATTATGGATTTAGAATCGACGTAGCCTCCCTATGTTAGACCCGAGACTCACTTTAGTTTTAGTAAAATTATCTAATGGACAGATTTTTACATAACTACAATGATGGATTTTTAACTTAATCTTTTATGCGTACAAATCTCATTCATCACCAGTTCAAATGAAACAATGACTCAACGGGTCCGGTCTAACAAGAAGATCAACCAAATCAAAAAACAAGTGAGTTAGAAAAACAAATATATACAATATATACAAAAATATGCACAATAATAGTGGTAAGCGCATGTTGCTCCTCGGCAATGACTCCAAAATATTAACGTGTTTCTACCATGATTTTAAGAATTACACTGAGTATAGTTGATAAAAGTGCAATTAATATTTAAAATTTATAAACTCGAAATAAAAGTGTATTCTAAGGTCGGTCGCAAGGATTAATTTATTACCCGAATACCACTATTATTTACAAATGAATTTAGTGAACTTGTAATAAGGATAAAATCTTAAAAATTCAACAAGCTCACAACAACATTTTAATTCGTAAAATGAGACAATGAGATTAAGTGCTTAAAAATGATAAAATGGCTATTTAATGCTCAATAAAAATAATATTCAAATAATAATAAAGTATTTATCTAATTAGGCACAAATGAGCATTAACAAGAATGTTGGACAAGATATAGTATTAAAAACCACTTAGAAACTCTTTCTTGATTTTATGATATACCTTCCCGGTTTGCTATCGTAAGACGATAGCTTTCCTTTTTATTTCAAAAAAAAAAACACTTAGAAACAAGTTTTGAAGTAAACCCAACAAGATTTGCAAATCTGTCCTTGAGTTGTCGCAAAGAGGTCCCTACTGCATTATGAAAAGGCCCTTGCGGTTTTGTTTTTCTTTCATTCAGGTTCCTACCAATAGTCTTCTTCTCTTCTCCAGCAAGGGTTGGAGATGGGATCCATGCAGTGGATGGGGATGGTGAAGGGCTTGGTGAGAAGCCCTATTCTTTGGCGACGTGATGGCAGAGTTGGATCGGTGATCCGTGGTGAGGGCGACGACGAACGACAATGCTGGAGTTGGAGGAGATGGTGGGTTCCGGTGAGTAATTTGACGTATCCAGTAGAGTTCGTTGGAGCTCGTTCGTGTGCGAAACAACCTCTCGACGAGGGCAAAACATTCCTTGCACCACCTTGGAGCTTCTCACAAAGCTTGGTGGAGCGAGGACATCGAGGATGGGCCAGCGAATGCGTGGAGGTCTATGGTTGGTGGGTTTGTTCGGTGGAGGTCGTGGAGGCTCAAAACCTTCGATTGAGAGAGGGCTTTTGTTCCTCTTGTCGAGGCAGAGCTTGTGGGGAGATCGATGTTGGGCAAGGAGGAGTGGTCATCGCGGTTGGTGTCGTCGAAGATCGAGGTCGACGTCTCGCCGCCCGCGAGGAAGACGGGGGAGAGGAAGGGGATGTGATGGTTGAATCTTGGAGTTAAGAAGCCTAAACTAATCTAGAGAGAAGGAAGAAGAAAATCTACCTAGGAGGAGGCGAGGAGGTCTATCGATGAGAGAGAAGGTTGGATGGAGTTCGACACTGAAGTTGGAGAAGAAGTGGCGACAAAGCAATTGGAGCGACGAGGGGGTAGATGAACTACTTCCTTTGATGTGGAGAACGACAACAACGAGAGGGGATAAAGCCCTCAACTAGTTTCTTTGGAGGAGCGGCGAAACAAGTTGATGGAGGAGCTCCAAGGTTGTTGATAATGGTGGCCTTAAGGAAGGAGAGGGGGCGGCGCCCCTAAAATGCGACAAAAAGAAACTGTGTGAGTTGGGGGAGCTTTATCACTCCCAAGTGTGCGAGGAGAGGGCCAATGGTTGCGGGAACCACTTCATCGGAGTTCATGGCTGATGGATGCAGAATGGACGGTGGAGAAGGTGCTGGAATGGGGTATTTGCAAAAAATTGAAAGTTAAGGGGGTACTTACAAGGAAATTAGGAAATTAAGGGTCGAAATGCAAATATGGCCAAGATGAAATCTGAATGAGCCCAAATTTTTATGGTAACCTAATTTAAACATAAAAAATTTAATGATGACTTTAATTTTGGGTTTTGATGAATTTTGCATGGTCAATTTATGATTTTCCTCAAAATGTACCAAATACCTACCTACATTTCTGTTTAAGCTCAAAACATGTTCCAATTGTCAAATTGACTATTCTAATCTTGATAGAATATTTTTAGATTATTTTTAGAGGATTTAGATTATATTTATTTCCATTAAATTTGTTTTAATTGAAGTAGGTTGAAATTAAGATTTTTTATTGAGAATTAACATTCAATTTTAGTGAAAATCCTGAGTTACTCAATATCAACTCACTTTTAGGAAATTAAAGCTCAATTGACCTTTAATTCACCATAATTTTAGTCATTTTGCATTTATAATTGTTCATTAATATAATAGAATTAACCCCTTTTTGCATTAATTTTGCTTTCTCCAGCCCTTATTGAATTATACCATTTTAATGTGTTAATTAGGTGAATTTAGCTTTAGAACTTAGCTAAATTAAACTAGATAAAGAGGATGTTGACATGTCATCATATATGCTTTAGGTTGGGTAATAAAGTACACTATTATGATGTGACATTTAATTTCTTTCAACCTAAAAATGATGAGAAACTTAAAAGTCTTACATTAACATGTTAGAATAGAAGAATGTAGGTGGAGTTTTGTTGGCTCATGGGTTGACCCAACTTCTGGAGGATTGGGCTTGGGCCATAGTTTTTTTAAGGTAAGACTGGTCAACTTGGCTTGACCAAGTTTATAAATAGGTTTATAGAAAATCATGCCTCAATTAAGAAATTTAAATTGAGAACATGCACTTTAATCACTTTGTGATGGATAGTTCATTCGTTACACCATACTTTTGCATATTGTGTTGTTTCATACCTAGAATGGTCAACTTGTGCCAAGTATGTTTGCTTTTATAATATTTGTTAAACACCTCTATGTACTTTGTGTCATAATCTAACCTAATGAGCTTAGGCCACTTGTTCCTTGCTCAATTTGAGCATGGAACTCCATGAAGACGTCTGCATCCTTATTTTTGTTTGTCAAGCTATGGATCCAAAATTTTTTTGGAGTGGTCATCAATAAAGATCATAAAGCATAGTACTATTAAAACATTGGAATTTTTCATGTCCACCATTGATTTTTATCTTTATAGAGGCCCAACTATTAAACCCGTAACATAACATAAATTTTCTATGTGAAGCATTTCTTATAAAGGTGAGATATGTGTTATTGGCCAAGTAACAATGAACATACGATCTAAGTGTGTACCTTTCAAGTTTGGAAAGTAGCTCTCCCTTGAAAAGAACTCTTAAACCTTTCTCATTAATGTTACCTAAACTCTTATGCCATAAGTCTATAGACAAACCTTGAGTACATTTAACCTCTCATACATTGCATGTTTTCTTATATAAAGTATAACACTTCCAATCTTAACTAAGTGTAATGACCACAAGACCTAAACCTAACCTAATATAGTTAATGACGTAGCTTAGTAAGTAACCTATTTCGATGAACCCAATTAGACTATGAAGAGATCTCATTTGCACTTGGGTACCCTTTTAGTAGGTTTAAAAGGAGGCAGAGGGCACAAATTAATGTAATTTAGCTGAAGGACGTACATCTCTGCAAAATTCTTACTTGCCACATGGCAGCAAGGAGTGATGTCTCCAATTGGCATGTAAGAGGCACAACCAACTCCACCCCTACTCAAGCCCAATGTCCCTTCCTTTCCTATCTCCACGTATAAGTTCTTTACTCCTCCCAATCCCCTTCAATCCTCCTCTAGCACCTCTATAACTTGTACGAAGGAAAAAAACGAAAAGAGAATCCAAAGTACAACAACTCCTTGTGAAGGAGCTTTCAACGTAGGCACCTCTATGGATACATCCTTGTAAGGTATGAGGAGAAATTGTGGTCTATGCCTAAACCTTGCTCTAATGTAAGTTCTTCTTCCTTGTCAGTATCTTTTTATTATGAAAAAAGGGCTAGAAGGAAATTGCTTGGAGGACAACCTGAAAAGGATTGTGACCAAGATAGGGAACCTACATCCCTCTTGGCATTTTCCTTCAAATTATGCTCAAGGGGGTTAGTGGAAACTATATACAAACAGTCTTAGGTCATGCATGCCGATTTAGAGGTTTTTTTAGTAGGCTCTATAGTAAAAAATGTGAAGGTTCAAGATTGTTTCACTTTAAAATGGGAAACACTTTTTCTATAATTTTAGAATGTGATTCACTTTGGTTTTGGTGTTTGTATTGTAAATATGGTGTTTATGTTTCATCTTCGATGTCTAAAATTCTAGTCAAAAGGGTTTCTCAATGATTCAATTGATAATTTTGGTGAAATGAAGAAATTAGGGAGGAAATCTTAATGACAGGCCTATTATGATCTAAATGATTAGATTGTGAGTGGGGGCATCCTTCAATGAAGGTTGCTTCCCGTTGTCTTGTTTTCCTAATGATTGCATTATCTTTAAATATAATTGATATGGAACCAAATTAATTAAACAACAAGAACAACATAGTTTGACATGGGAAAAAACCTTTAAGGACAAGTGAAGAAAACCAAGGCAACGATAGAGAATTCCATTGCATGAAATACAGGAGGAATACAAGAGTACAATGCTTCTATGCTTAAATTTTGTCCATGTTTGAGCACCAATAAGACACATATAAGTAAAATAAATAGTGTACCAAACTGTGGAAGAGATGGTGTTGCAATTGAACATCCTGTAAGTGCATAAGTAATTAAGCATCACATTATCCTTAATTGATGATTTTGATGATAACAAACATAAGTAATTAGGATTAAAATTGAATTTTATATCTAGATGTTGTAAGAATGACTTTCAGGTTGAAGCATATCATGATGAGACACAAAGCCAAGAAGAAGGAAGAAATCATGTTTGTCAAGATGGTGGCTAGTAGGTCTCTTTGTAACACAAGAAATGGGTTGCAAGCTTATGCTTTTTAGAATGTAAGGAGAGCCCCAAATGGATTTCATATCAATAGAAACTTAAGGGTCTCATATGCAAATTTCATGAGAATACCAAACTTAACCTAAAGAGGTCAAATTGTCTACCTAAGTCTTTAGGTGCTAGTGCATTGCTATAAATGATGAGAAATCTTAAGAAGACCCTAAACATAAGTTGGTGGGCACTTAACAGCTTGTCTAACGTTACGTAACATATACCTAACAGGACTTAGCGAACTTTGCACTTAATTATCCATCTAACGTTAGACAACACATCTAACGTTATATAGACCATGCCTAACGTTAGATCTGCAATCCCGCGTGAGCCAAAGGTTAATCAAGAGATAGCAAGCTTTGTACCTAACTGAGCATCTAACATTAGACAGTTAACCTAACGTTAGATCACCTTTACCTAACGTTAGATAAAGTGTTTTTTGACCATGTTAGTTAGCCGTTAGCTTGGCTTGAGTGGAGGTTTTTTGAACATTGGGATGTGTGCAATCCTCACATTTTGGAGTCTAAAGCACACCCCCATATATATTAACACTCTCCCACTCACTTGGCACAAGAAAGAATGCCCATACACCACATTTCAAAGCTCACAAGCATACATTCAGCAAAAACTTTGTTTTAGTGTTCTTGGAGGTGCTTGAAGCTCTTGTTGTTCAACTTCACCTTGCTTGAAGCTCCACCACTTCAACTCCCAGCTACACCACACTCACACACATCAAGGGAGTTTACTCTTGTCTCCTAAATAGCTCTTTCATATTAATTATTGCAAATCTTTTTTAGGTTGTCCATAGGAGTAAAAATTTGTATTTATTTTAGTTCTTTCTTCCACCTATTATCTTGTAATCTGAGGGCCTGGGTTGTGGGCTCCTCTCTTCTCAAGTAAGAGGGGTTTGCTCTTGATTGGATTATCAGGAAGGGTTTGGTACCCCATAAGTACTGATTAATTTTCCAAGATTGTCTCGAGGCAAAATCCTAGGTTGGAAGACTTAGGTAGTGGTTTTTCCCTATTTGGGTTTCCACTATATATCTTATGTAGTGTGCTATGATTTGATTAGTTAAAATTCCAAATTTTTTAATGAGCATTTTCTTACCACCTTAAGCACTATTCGCCCCCCTCTAGTGCTTTCACATCCTAATCTCAAGGATTAGAAATTTAGGTGGAAAATTACAAACCAACAAGCACCCAAGGATCTTTTTTCAATTACTTTCATAAGAATATAAGATGAAACATCAACTAAGCATGTAGAAAGGAAAATTCCACTACTGCTAACATCGAGTTACATCAGTTACAATTGTTCACTTAATAGAGCAAGTTGGGTTTCTAGACAAACATGCATGCATACAACCGGACGTGCTACAACTACCATTGATAGCTTATAGAATGGCGCATCATAATTTTTCTCTGGAATTGGATCTACCAACTCTGTCCTCCACTCCTTTCCATGATACCCTTCATTGCCACCATTGCTAAGGTTCTGGCTTTCCATTGTCACCTAGATGGGCAATCAACATGCAAAATACAAGAAATGAGCAATGGTTCAACAAGGAGAAAGAAAAGACTAAGTTGTCAATTTTAAAGGCTAAATAGTCGTTGGTCGCACCATAGTTTTATATGGTTTTAATGTCTATGTGTTGCCATTTTTTGAGCATTTATATTATGCATTTGTTTATTTATTCATTTCTTTGCAACTCATGAAATAATGAAATTCTCTTTTATTTCTCTGTTGTAAATGAGGGCAAGAGTGGGTTCGAGGGTGAAGAGACCACACACGATGGTTGGGGATTGAAGAGAAAATGTTTGGAGGAATTTTTGTGCAAAAACATCAAGAAAGGAAGAAGGAAAGAGAAAGAAAAGAAAAACTGTAGACACGCGGGGTGTGGTCAAATGAGGAGTTAACCTATGCCTATGCTAGTCAACTCCCTAGCAACCATGTACAAAGGAACTTATAGGTCAATGGCAATGCAAGCTTATCCTCGCTCTTTGGTCAATGACACATCCCCAAGATAAATTCACCTAAGATAAATAATGAACCCCAATGATTGCAATTGCCTCTTTTACAATTGTTCTTGTTTAATTGGTGATTTGAACTAAATGATGTGGCTATGCTATTAGCTAACATGTTTTTATTCCATAATTATTAATTGAATTTTGATCTAAATATATGCTTAGTAATAAAGTTTCCTTATTGTTGGAAAAGGATGGATCTTATTGTCTTCGAGGAATTATGTTGTAATCAAATGGAAAACAATGATTGTGCATAACTTGAACGTGGAACCCTAATCTTTCAACTTTTGTACACCTTATCTATAACTCTCATACTTGAAGTCATATGTAAATAGCACCATCTAAATGATTGCTAGTTAAATTGAAGTGACTTAAACTCTTGATGAGCAATGAGAACCCTAGTATGGGAACTCCAAAATAATAGCTCAATGAGGGTGTTAATTAATTGTGAAATTTGATAATTCAATTATGCTAGAACTCTTCTATAAATAAACATACTGATGGGTTGGTTACATGGAAATGGATAATTGATTCAATCATCACTACTAGCCAGTGTTTGGCTATAGCACCAGTTTGGCTTTAGATCGGTTGCACTAGTGAGGGAGTTATTGGTCTCCTTGCAAATCATAGTTAGGCTTAACAGCCAACCGACATAGCAAGGTGCAACGCTCGTGGATTGAAGATGGTTTCATACTTTACTTGACCAGTGAGTAGATGAATGGTTGTCTATGGATCAATGTGTTTAGCGAAGACATGTTTACATCACATGATATAGCCACTACTCCTCGCATTGATCTTGGGGTGATGGATTAGGTTGTGTGGCGAATATATGGGATCCTCCTGGCTTGGGATTTTCGTATTAGTCATACTTCTCAAAATATCACATTGAGATTTCCTTGTGTGTTTTGAGGTGATAATTACGAAGTGTTAGTGACCATAAATGTTGAGGGCATCACACGTGTTATAACGCTTGATCTTCCCCGCTACGACGCCAAAATGTTGACAAGCACTCGATCAGGGATTTTAAATGAGTAAAAGATGTTGCGTTGCGTAGTAGTATAGGGGATCAAGCATTGAAAATAAATAAGAAGTTTTTATTACTCGAAAACCTAAGTATCCGAGGTTGAACACTGGGAGCAAATGAAATTTATTCACTAATCTCAATCAATGTAATTGAACACTTAAATCTACTCAAAATCTAATTCAGAATAAAATGCAAAAGTTTATGGATATTAAAATATAGCAAAATAGAGAGTGAGATGAATAAGGCAAAAGTTTGATTTCCCTTGTCTCTCTTCTTCTTCTTCTTCTATTCTTGAGCATTCTTCTTTCTTCTTTCTTTCTTCTTCTTCTTCTTTTTCTGACTCCTCTTGCACAATGCCTTTCTCTTCTTTTTTCTTCTTTTCCTTTCTCTTTGGTTCTTCTTCTTTCCTCTGTGTGCCTCTGCCTCAGCTCCTTTTCTTCTATTCTTCTTTGACTTGGCTTCTCCTTGCACAGTGCCTTCTTCCTTTGATTCCTTTCCTTCCTTAGCCTTTTCTTCAGCCGCTACAATGCTTTCTCTTTCCTTCCTTGTATTCCTCATCTTCTGCTTCCAAGTCCTTCTTCTTCCTTCAGCCCTATGCTTTCCTTAGACGCTCTTGCCTTCAGCTTCCTTCCTTGCTTGCCTTGGCTATGCCTTGCCTTAGCTCTTCTTCCTTCTCCTTCTTTCTCTTCGGTTGCACCTTCCTCTTCCTTTCTTCTTTTCCCTACACACAGCGGAGCAAAACCTACCCCTACCCTCCTCACATACACTCTCTCTTTGTTTCTCTCTTCGGTTCGCTCTCTCAGAGCCAGGTCGGGTAATCGGGTCGGGTTTCGTATGCCCGGGTCCAGGTGCACTGGCATGGGTGGTGCACGAGTGCTAGGTAAACGGGTTGGGTCACGTGTTCCCGCAGGGGCATTGGTCGCGGACGAGGTGTGCGTGTGTGGGCGAGGGACCTCACCCTGTGACTTGAGGCGGTAAGCTAAAAACACAAATTCAATTTAAATTGCGCACCTCACTCATGAGTTTCCGAGGTGGGACTAAAAGTCCCACCCGCTTCTGCATCTCGCCCGCAGGTGGACTTCTTCAATTGCCACTGCTGTGATCTCTCTCAAAGCCAATTTTCTAGCAGGGTGTATGCGCGAGTCCAACCCACACCTCCTGGAGCACAACACCTGGGTTGATGCGGCCTGACGCGAGCTTATGAGCTTCTTACTCGTGCTCCAATGGCAGAAAGGGGGCCGGATCTAAAATCACTCAATACGGCCTTGCGGCCTTGTTACACCAGATGGGGAGCTTCGCCGTGTCACGGCAAAGGTGAGACGGTGGGTGGCTGGCCGCTGGGTGGCCTAAGCGTGTGTGCCTAGGTCACCTGTGGCCGTGGAAGTGGGTTAGGTCGACAGGTGTTTAGGGAAGTGCTAGCGGTCAGTGAAGGGGCGGAAGATGATCAATGAGTGATGGCGGAGGTTCTAAGGTCGGTGGCGAGGCGTGTGGATGTGTGGAGCGATGGAAGAGCCTCGCCGGTGGTTGTCTAGAGGTCGGAATGATGGTGGTGGACTGTGGCGTCGAGGGGTTGAAAGTAGAAATAAAAATAAGGGAAATAAAGAGGGGAGAGAGGGGAAGTGTTTTTACTTAATTAAGTGGACGAAGGGGGATAGAAAGGCGGCTAGCTGTACCTGCCACCCCCAGAGAAGAAGCGTCCAGAGGAGGGAGGATGGTGATGACGACGGGGCTGGAGACGCGTGCGCAGGTATGGCACGACGCGGAGGAAGGAGATAAAGACGTCTCTGCTGCTGGTATTGTGGCAGAGTGATGAGAAGGAGGAGGAAGAGTCGCCAGAGCCTGCTGGACACCTGGCCAGAGGAGAAGGGAAGAATTGGAGGTGGTTCTCCGGCCAAGTCAAGCTCAATTGGAGCGGCCGGATTAGAGGGTCTCTTTATAGGTGCTGGCAGGGGCTCTTGTACTTAGACAAGCTTCCAAGCAGGAGTGTCCTCGCCAGAGTAGGAAACAGTGGGAGACCCAAATCTCTCGAGCTTTCGCACGAGAGATTGGGTGCAAATCAGATCATGGTATTGCACTTAGATGGAAGGGAATTCCTCAGAGAATCTCCCTTCCAAATCTGGGAGGAGATCTCTGAGGAATCAAGGATCAATCCCCCTCAATTCCTCGTCGAAGTAAGACTCCTCCGCTTTAATGGAGGAGGGACCTAATTGTAAGAGTGGCAAGAGAGTTAGGGGGGTCTGCGTAATGAATTTCAAAAGTTAGGGGTCAAAATTTAATTGGGTGGACTATTTTGCAAAGTAGGTCAAGGTGACCTTCCCTTAGGTCCAAATTTTGGTACAAACCTAATTTGGACCTAGGGAATCCAATGGTGAAGTTGGATTTTAGGTTTGACCATGTTTGGCTGGATATTTTACATAAAAACCCAAATTAGGTCAAATATTTAGCTAGGACCCCTACTTAGGTCAAAATAGGTTCCAAAGGTCATTTTGAATGTTCTAAACCCTAGGGGATATTTTTCCATAAATTTTAGAGGATTTAATTGATTTTTATCCTGACCAGAACCTTGTTGAATTAAGTGAGTCTGTTTTAGGGTTACAAAATGTCATTTAATTCTTAGCTTGTACAAGAACCCTTTTCTAACTGAATCAACTCACTTTTTATCTTTTTAAGACCATTTGACCTATGTTTAGCTTCTGAGAAATCCTGTTGATGTACTGCAATGGTAAAATTACAGTTTTACCCTTTATTTCATTTTTTCTTCTCAGAGCAGTTCTTCCTTAAATTAGGCCCTTCTCTAGGTTATGTAGGAGCTTTTATTCTCTTTCTTAGGTCAGAATGAGCTAGTTAGGGCTCATGATGAGGTTCTTATCATACCCCCATGCCTAACTTTTGCTAGTCCCTTAGTAAAATTTCAAGGTTTTAACTTCTGTTCTAGACCATGAGTTTCATTCACCAGTTATGATAAGTGCTTTTTCCTTTTCTTTTGATTAGGTCAGAATGCTGACAGTAGGCCTAGAGGTACTCAAGTACCAACCAAGATCTGGACCTGACCAGCTCTAGCCTTGGTCCTCCGCGAAGGTTTTTAAGTCCCGTAGGAACTATCTTAGGGTTCGTTGGACTCCGCAGTTAAAGCACCCGTGCTTGAGACATATTTTAGCTTAGGTTCAGTTTGCAGTGTGTTTTTGTAAGAGAGAGACAGAGGATTTATTTGTTTGGAGAGTTTTCTCTCTCTTTCCTTTTTATTTCTAGCTTTGGATTGGCTTCTCAACATGGTTTGTATTGGATTCCTCATCCCCATCATCAATCCTCAAAGGTCCTTGGCAATCGATGCTTCGTGATAGCACCGCCCATGGCAACCCCCAGAACCCTGGCTTTCGAGATAATCCCACCCATGGTGTTCCATGGCTAAATCCAGACCCTGGCAATCAACATTTCATGATAATGCCGCCCATGGTATCTGAACCAGCAGAGTGCTTATATGCCCCTGGTAGGATATTTAAATATCCTAGGAGACAAGCACCGAGGAAACGATATGTTATTATGCATCTTCGAGGGGAATTTCTCGCCTCTCCGCACTGGGAACTCGTCCAAATCAACTTGTGTTGATCGGCCACTCCTAATATAGGCAACTTTTTTCAGAACATTAAAATGCTTTTGCATGATTTTGATAGTTAAGCGCACTGAAATAGACTGTGTGTGGATTAGGGTGCTTAGGTTACCGAGTCCCACAAATTGAAGGTCAGTTAACGAGGTCGAATACTCCCTAAGCCTTAGACCTAATACTTAAGCTTCGCATTTTCCCCAACCTCTTGAGGATTATCCAGATCTTAGCAGATACTTGAATTTTTAAGCCTAAGAGTCTAGCCCAAAAGGCCTAAGATCAGCGTTCCTACTAATCTCTTTTTATGTCTCATTAGCACTTTTTTTCTCTTTTTTCTCTTTTTTTTTGATGTGGTCTAGAACTTCAGTTAATCCCTTAATCTTTTACTAATAACTATTATTTTTTCTTTTTCATTTTGTGCTCCCTTTTGTCTTTTTGCTCTTTTCCTCCTCATGTTTATGTGGCTTCAAAATTTTCTCCCTCCATTTTTTTGTTCTTTTTCATAATTTTCTATTTTTTTGGTATTTTTGACATATGTGAATTTTTTTATGTGAGAATCCTTCTGACTTTTCTTGGTTTTGTATGTATGAACTTTACCACCCCCCATGCCTAAGTTTTGCAATGTCCTCATTCTAAACGGAGGGTGTGAAACAGTGTTGGGTTCAGGGACTTAGAACAGGATTTTATCGGGTGGATGACTTGGTCGGGAAGTGACTGATTGGGACGATTTCAAGCTCTAATACGTGTACCAGAGGTGGATCGACTATCTAAGGTTGAACTCAAGCTGCAATAGACGTGGAGTACAGATGGATAATCAGATGTTTCTTAGGTCTTTTAGAATGATGGGTTGCCTCCCGTTAAGCGCTAAATTCAATGCCTTCAGCAAAGTGGAACATGGGACGGAGAGGGAGTGTCAGATCAGTAGAGTTTTGTAAAACAAGCACCTTGATTAAAAGCCTGGTTGGTCCAACCAGGTGCTTGTTAAGATCAACAGGCTGATGATGCAGGCGAAACCCAATCAGTCTGGTCAGTTAATAGATGTAGATCAACAGATGTGGAACCCACCAAATGCAATAGAGCTCGGATGGATGTGGAATTGTAAACTCGGGTTTAGGCTAAGTCGAATCAGCCTAGTCAGAGTAGAGACCCAAAAAATGATCAGTGAATAATGTAGAAACCCTAAGGGAGTGATCAGAGAATGATGGATCATATTTTCAGTCTGATCAATGCCCAAAACCCGTTATAGATGTGGAGTTGAATCAGCTGCAATCGGCTCAAAAAGAGGTGAATCAAAATAGAAATTGAGTCCGGTTGCAGGTCGGGGTTGAAAACGGGTTTTGATCGGTTCTGTATGTGTGGAAGAGATGGCTTCAATGAGAATTGTGTAGGAGGGCTCTTCCAAAAAGGAGTTACAGGTGGTTTCATGTAGAGAGTCCTCGTAGTAGCTTTCAAAATCAAAAGTGAATGCCTACAGAGTGTCTATAGGATGAGGGAAATCTGAATCGAGAAAAGATTCGAATTCTGGGTTGCAGTCACTCTCGACATTTTCTGGTTTTGATTCCTGAGGATCGAAGAGAAATGATTCCATGTCACTAGAACCTAAACGTAAATTAGTGATCTCAGGAATCGGGACCTCAGAGTCAGAGTCGGAGAATGAGTCATGTGAGCTGAGGTCGTAGATTGGTTTGTCAAATTTAGGAAGCAGATTCTCTCCGAAGTCATGGTTAGATTCGAAATCTTCGGAGATATTGCGAAAATCAAGTTCTGAATGAGATTCGAGATCATGAGTTTCACCAAAGAATAAATCACATGATGTAGATTCAGCAGCCTGACTTGGGTCTAGCCTATATGTGAATTCTGAGCTTAAAAAGGTGTTCGTATTTAGTCTAGGCTCAAGTTCTAGGCTTGTAGGAAAGACCCAATTGAAACCCCACTTGTCCAACTCCTCGATTTCTGTATCATAAATTGGCATGACTTCCGAAAAATCGATCTGATTTTCTGAGAATGTTGGAGAGGGATATTCATCAAATAGAGGCCCAGAATCATACTCTTCCTTGAAAATTTGATCTTCTTCATACGGGACCTCGTAATCTTCCTAAGATGTTTCCGATCCAGATTCTAGGTTTAGGATGTGGGTTAAATCACTAGGATCTAGGTCCAAATTATCTTCGAGGGTTACCTTATCAGAATAAGGGGCGGAATTTACACCCTTTAGAGGTTCAGTTCTACTCTCATCATTGTAGGAGTTTTGGAATTCTAAGCTTGGTGATTCATGGTCTAGGATTGGCTCAACATTATGTTCTCCTGCAATTTCCCAACCTAATTCAATATCAAGCATGTTGTAATTTATCTGGGTTGGGCATTCACAACCACTTTGTGCCTCAAACCCGAGATCTGGGAAATCGGATTGATCCTCAATATTGTTCCAAGATGGTTCATCCCTTGTTTGTGGCATATACGGGTATTTCTAGTCGATAATTTATTTTAATAATCTCATTATCTCTTCCCATTTTTCAAGGTCATCTTGGTGTTGTTCCCAAAGTATAGAATTTGTCATGCATTGGATGTACTCAAAATTATGTAATTTTTCTATCTTAATGTATCTTGTGATGAGAATGTCTCGGGTTGATCCATTTATGGCTTCTGCCAATAACACTTGGGCACAGGTAATGATGAAAGTTGTGGTTGTTGGTACACTAACCTGAATGTCTTCTATTGGTGTTGAGGTTTTGTATTCATTTTCATAGAATTCAAGGGCATCCTCAATCATTCTATCTTTCATGGATCTTTGTGATTCAAGTTTTTTGAAAGGTAATCCTTAGTAATTTGAAAACAAGTTTGGATCAAATGGTGGAATCCAGATGTGGAATCAGAATTTGGATTAAGATCAAGTTGTGAAGCGATTAAATCTAAGTAGAGAGTCCCAATGAAAATGTATGTGTGCTCTAAAGAGAAAAAATGAGGGACTGGAGGTGTTTTTGACCCAATCGAGGCACCCAAAGATGTTGGATGACTATGGAGGTTCGGGGCGGATGATACCCCTAGATCAGAAGGTCGTCCACCTGAGAATTACCTGGGCAGCTAGAGAGGGAGAGTCCCGCAAAGACCCCTACATGGTAGAGCATCCCCATGGGTTACAGCGTTTCCCCCACCCAATCTCTCTTGTCACTGAGATTCCAAATGGACCAGAATGGGGACCTTAACCTCTTAAGTCTACCACTTTTAAGATCAAAGGTGCTTTAGGGTTTTCACTTGAACTTTATATGTTTTGGTGTGTGACCTAATTTCAAGGTTGGTTGACCCAAGGGGTCAACTTCACCTAACCTGCCCTAAGGATGGCAGAATGAGTCTAGGTTAAGACCTAGAGATCACCCTGATTTGACTCTCAGTTTATTAGGTCCAAGATTTTAAGATTCAAGTGATTTTAGAGCTCAATTTTAGGGTTTGTCTTACTTAGATCTTTTTAATCAAGGGCTTGGATAGCACACAAATGCGGGTGGATTTATTTCCATTTACGCAAGCATGTGTGACTAGCACTCCAAAACCCTACTGTAGAAACTCTAATTTGGTTCTACTTCCAATCCTCTTCTTCTTTTCACAAAAATTCTCTTTGGACTCAAAACAAGAAGTGTATTGTCCGCGGAGATTAAGCGTGATTTCTACTAGGCACAGGAATTTTGTGGGATAGGATCTCTAAAAATCGCTTCTACTTCAATAAGATTTGAAAATTTTTTCGCAAAATCAGGAAACATTGCCTTAAAGATGGAGATTACTATAGAAAAAGGGTAATTGATTCCTAATTGATTACTTCCTTTTGTCTTCCCAAGATTAGGAGGTGGATTAATGAAGAAGAGAGATTACCTGCCCTGGAGTGGCTGACTTGCGCGGGAGATCTTCTCGTGAAATACCTTGCAAGATCACAACAAAACAAAATAGGGCAAATTAGTGCTCAAATATAATAAAAAAGAATGTAGAGATTAGTGATAATTTGCACGTTGCTCCCCGGCAACGATGCCAAAATGTTATAACGCTTGATCTTCCCCGCTACGGCGCCAAAATGTTGACAGGCGCTCGATCGGGGATTTTAAATGAGTAAAAGATGTTGCATCACGTAGTAGTATAGGGGATCAAGCATTGAAAACAAATAAGAAGTTTTTATTACTCGAAAACCTAAGTATCCTAGGTCGAACACAGGGAGTAAATGGAATTTATTCACTAATCTCAATCAATGTAATTGAACACTTAAATCTACTCAAAATCTAATTCAGAATAAAAGTATCCGAGGTCGAACACAGGGAGCAAATGGAATTTATTCACTAATCTCAATCAATGTAATTGAACACTTAAATCTACTCAAAATCTAATTCAGAATAAAATGCAAGAGTTTATGATATTAAAATATAGCAAAATAGAGAGAGTGAGATGAATAGGGCAAAAGTCTGATTTCTCTTGTCTGTCTTCTTCTTCTATTCTTTAGCCTTCTTCTTTCTTCTTTCTTTCTTCTACTTCTTTTTCTGACTCCTCTTGGACAATGCCTTTCTCTTCTTTTTTCTTCTTTTCCTTTCTCTTTGGTTCTTCTTCTTTCCTCTATGTGTCTTTGCCTCAGCTCCTTTTCTTCTATTCTTCTTTGACTTGGCTTCTCCTTACACAATGCCTTCTTCCTTTGATTCCTTTCCCTCCTTAGCCTTCTCTTCAGCCACTACAGTGCTTTCTCTTTCCTTATCTTCCTCATCTTCTGCTTCCAAGTCCTTCTTCCTTCAGCCCTATGCTTTCCTTAGCCGTCCCTGCCTTCATCTTTCTTTCCTGCTTGCCTTGGCTGAGCCTTGCCATAGCTCTTCTTCCTTCTCCTTCTTTCTCTTAGGCTACGCCTTCCTCTTCCTTTCTTCTTTTCTCTGCACACAGCAGAGCAAAACCTACCCCTACCCTCCCTGCGTACACTCTCTCTCTATTTCTCTCTTCGATTCACTCTCTCAGAGTTGGGCTAGGTAATCGGGTCGGGTTTCGCGTGCCTAGGTCCAGGCGCACCGGCGTGGGTGGTGCACGAAGAGTGCTAGGTAAACGGGTCAGGTCACGCATGCCCGCAGGGGCATAGGTCGCGGACAAGGCGTGCGTGTGTGGGCGAGGGACCTCACCCCATGACTTGAGGTGGTAAGCTAAAAACACAAATTCAATTTAAATCGCTCACCTCACTCATGAGTTTCCGAGGTGGGACAAAAAGTCCCACCCGATTCTGCGCTCGCACCCACAGGCGGACTTCTTCAATTACGGCTGCTGTGATTTCTCTTAAAGCTAATTTCCTGGCTGGGTGTATGCGTGAGTCCAACCCACACCTCCTGGAGCGCAGCACCTGGGTTGATGCAGCCTGACGCGAGCTTACAAGCTCCTTGCTGGTGCTTCAATGGCCGAAAGGGGGCTAGATCTGAAATCACTCAATACGGCCTTGCGTCCTCATTAAACCAGATAGGGAGCTTCACCGTGTCACGGCGAAGGTGAGACGGTGGGTGGCTGGCCGCGGGGTGGCCTAGGCGTGCGTGCCTAGGTCGCTCTGTGGTTGTGGAAGTGGGTTAGGTCAGGGGGTGTTTAGGGAAGTGATGGTGGTCAGTGAAGGGGCGGAAGATGATCAATGAGTGATGGTAAAGGTTCTGAGGTCGGTGGCAAGGCGTGTGGATGTGTGGAGCAATGGAAGCGCCTCGCCGGTGGTTGGCCGGAGGTGGGAACGATGGTGGTGGACTGCGGCGTCGAGGGGTCGAAAGTAGAAATAAAAATAGAGGAAATAAAGAGGGGAGAGAGGGGGAAGCATTTTTACCTAATTAAGTGGACGAAGGGGGATAGAAAGGTGGCTGGCCTTGTTACGACCCGATTCCTAAATCCCTACGAGACACGAGAATCCAACCGACTCGACTGATCTTAAGACCTAGTCGTCCAACGAGAAAGTAACCGAAAGAGCAGTAAAATAAATCACATTCACCATGTATATAACTAGCAGTAACAAAATACAGCAGTAAAGGAAAGAACTACTACAGTATACACCACCACAATAGTAAAGAAATAAACAGGTACATAAACATGATGCTTACAATAAAAGAGTACAGTAGTAACAGAAAATACTCACTACAATAGAAGGAAAATATAGTGGGTACTACACAAGTAAAACTACTGGG
Organism: Thalassia testudinum; assembly: GCA_037157565.1. Classification (NCBI taxonomy): domain Eukaryota; kingdom Viridiplantae; phylum Streptophyta; class Magnoliopsida; order Alismatales; family Hydrocharitaceae; genus Thalassia; species Thalassia testudinum. The sequence continues at coordinate 136,652,696 of JAZHRO010000073.1, forward strand.
CTTTACTAGGCCCAGTACCCTCTGCAGCCGCTGGCTCTGGCTACTCAACACCTGGTCCTGAAAAGGTGACAAAGGTGACACGTCAGTGAAACGCTGAGTAGAGTGGCAACCAAAGGATTAGAAAAATAGTAAGGTGGACAGTAGCTGTTATGTTTTTAATCTCTTTCTTTATTTTTCCATTTACTCATTATTGAATTATTCCTCAAATCTTTCTCTTGATCTTGAATGTTCCTCTTGGGAATGATCTTGATTGCAGTCTTTTCCGAAAAGTAGAAGTAACACATGGTGCTCCCCTAGCCGGGAGAGTCTCCCGTGGTGATCCTACCCTCAGTCAACCACCCCAAGGTCGCTGACAGACGTAACGGTGACTACGGCACGCGCGATAAATGTACGGGTAGCTACCCCTCACTGGCACGTGGTCAGTCGTTTCCGTTAGCGGGTACGCCCAAAGCACAGCACGAAACCAGTATATGCAGTGCCCTCTCAGTAACAGGGGTCCAGCCCCTCCACAGTAACTAAACAAGGGTCTTGCCCCTCCACAGTCCACGCACCCTCACCTGACTACCCCTGGTTTGCCCAGTAGGCCTAACAAGTCTGTGTAGGAGGGCTAGTAGAACCCCGAGGCCCGTGGGGTAGCTAGTGCTTTCCCTACACTAGTAGCTCTCCTCGGTACTGTGTACACGAGGGCCAAAAGTCGGTGCAAAGTGGCTAGACCTAACCCCAGGTCCCTGGGGCGGCTAGCTCCGCTCTGCACTAAACAGGGGGACAGTCGCTCTCCTTGGTACTCCGTACTCAATGGCCAGCTCACTTCCCCAATTCCATTCCATTCACTTCTCAGGATCTCTACTCCTAATTCCCCGTGGGGTTCATGCTCATTTTTCTTTAACTCAGCCAATTTAGGTTTCATCATTTCAGCTTTATATTCATATTGCCCATGTTCTCAATAGTAATTATCCATTCATAAACAGGCAACTGTTAACCAATTGCAAGCAGTTATCGTTTTCTTTTCTACTTTTCCAAGACTGCAATATATATATTCCATCTAGTTTTCCAGTCCTAAGATTCATGCCATATCCTAGGATCTATCATTCAATCTAGTTTTTCAGTCCTAGGATTCATGCAATACCCTAGGATCTATCATTCAATCTAGTTTTTCAATCCTAGGATTCATGCAATACCCTAGAATCTATTAATTATTGCACAAGTGCATAATTTTTGATAAATAATTAAAGGGACCACTCTACCCGCAAAATCGAGAGTACTGGGGGCGTGATCGGCAAGCCCGCGTGCCTTCGCAACCCCTAGAGCCGCAACGGAACGGGGTCATAACACAAGGATCAATTACAAGAAGCTACTCAGAACAGGATACAATTATTGTAAATAGGTAGAGGAACTAAATCTGAAAAGAACAAAACTTGAAACGCGGAAAACAGACTTCGAATGGACCCTAAACGGGTCAAAAATGACAAGTCTGCCCAAAATCAGACGTCTGGAACATCTTCCAGACGTCTTAAACGATAGCTCAGGTCATACCTTGATCCTGCGCGGTCCTTCAGACGTCCAGAATCTCGCTGAACCATCTGGACTTAGTTTCCAGAAGTCCGACTGTCACTCCGGACATGTGGAGACCCTCTCCGTCGTCTGGTGCTGTGCCCAGACGTCCGATCTGTGTGGGATGGCGTGCCCTTGTGCCTTCCCGAACGAGACCTGCACACATATGCGGTCGTCCTCAATACGAAACGATGCAGAACTCTTCGGCGGAACGGCTGCATGGCCGTACATGCGAAAGAAGGAGGAAGGTAAAATATCGTACCTTTCAGACGTCTGGACCTTCCTCCAGACGTCTCTCGCGTCGTCTGGACGTATGTCCAGATGTCTGATTCTGGGAAATTTTCCCAAAATCAGGACCTCCTCGCCCTCCGGCTGCTGCGCACGGCCGTGCTACGCCGCGCTCGCATGCTGCCTGAGCTGCAGCAGCTCCTCCCCAGCACCACGCTCCCACTGCGCACTCACCGGCTGGCCCTGGCTGCTCCGGCGAGCTCGCACCCTCGCGATCTAGCTCTCTCCCTCTCGCAGCAACCCCTCCTCCCCACAACTCATGGCAGTAGCTACTACCGCCCTCGCCCGCTCACTCTCTCGCTAATAGGAAGAAGAAGAAGATGAAGGCGGTGGAGTGAGGGTGAGGGAGAGGAGAGGGGGTATTTGAAGGCTGCCGTGGGGAGAGAGAGAGAAAAAGATGGCTACGTCTGCAGGGAGGAAGGAAAGAGAAGAAAGGAAGGCGGCGGTTCAGTCGTGCGCCCATGCATGCAGACACGAACCCGTACGCCGAAAAAATTAAATTCTAGACGTTTGGGAAGGCTTCCAGACGTCTGACCAGACGTCTGGACCAATTCCCAAATGTCTTAAACGATGTTTGATGCCGGGGTCATAACATCGTACCTGCCACCACCGGAGAAGAAGCATCCAGAGGAGGGAGAATGGCGATGACGACGGGGCTAGAGATGCACGCGCAGGTATGGCGTGATGCGAAGGAAGGAGATAAAGACATCTCTACCACTAGTATTGTGGCAGAGCGATGAGAAGGAGGAGTCGCCAAAGCTTTCTGAACACCTTGCCGGAGGAGAAGGGAAGAATTGGAGGTGGTTATCCGACTAAGTCAAGCTCAATTGGAGCGATCGGATTAGAGGGTCTCTTTATAGGTGCTGGTAGGGGCTCTTGTGCTTGGAAGACAAGCTTCCAAGCACGAGTGTCCTCGCTAGAGTAGGAAACAATGGGAGACCCAAATCTATCGAGCTTTCACAAGAGAGATTGGGTGCAAATCAGATCATGGTATTGCACTTAGATGGAAGGGAATTCCTCAGAGAATCTCCCTTCCAAATTTGGGAGGAGATCTCTGAGGAATCAAGGATCAATCCCCCTCAATTCCTCGCCGAAGTAAGACACCTCTGCTTTAATGGAGGATGAACCTAATTGTAAGAGTGGAAAGAAAGTTAGGGGATCTACGTAATAAATTTCAAAAGTTAGGGGTCAAAATTTAATTGGGTGAACTATTTTGCAAAGTAGGTCAAGGTGACCTTCCCTTAGGTCCAAATTTTGGTACAAACCTAATTTGGACCTAGGGAATCCAATGGTGAAGTTGGATTTTAGGTTTGACCATGTTTGGCTGGATATTTTACATAAAAACCCAAATTGGGTCAAATATTTAGCTAGGACCTCTACTTAGGTCAAAATAGGTTCCAAAGGTCATTTTGAATGTTCTAAACCCTAGGGGATATTTTTCCATAAATTTTAGAGGGTTTAATTGATTTTTATCCTGACCAGAACCTTGTTGAATTAAGTGAGTCTATTTTAAGATTACAAAATGTCATTTAATTCTTAGCTTGCACAAGAACCCTTTTCTAACTGAATCAACTCACTTTTTATCTTTTTAAGACCATTTGACCTATGTTTAGCTTCTGAGAAATCCTGTTGATGTACTGCAATGGTAAAATTACAGTTTTACCCTTTATTTCATGTTTTCTTCTCAGAGTAGTTCTTCCTTGAATTAGGTCCTTCTCTAGGTTATGTAGGAGCTTTTATTCTCTTTCTTAGGTCAAAATGAGCTAGTTAGGACTTATAATGAGGTTCTCATCAACACGCTTAACAAATGGTGAACAAATGATAACCAAGATGGCTAAATAAATGGCTTAATACCTCAATAATAGCCACTTTTTTATGCTTTAATTAATGTTGTCGTTTCATTCTACTCTACTCTGCTTTTGCTGATTTAAATTTGATTAGACATCGTACTTAACTGTAATTTGATGATTGGAGAGGAAACTTAGTTAAAGCAACCGCCTCGTTGTATTCTTTTGCACTGGGCTAGTCACTTTTGGTCAGTACTACTCTTTTATTAAAGCTTTGTGTTTCACTTGTTTGGTTGTTTGTTTTACAATTTTGTTTTAGGTCACTATGGATCCTGAGTTTTCGTCAATAATTTGATTTGGAGGACAATTAGGTTCCATCAGGCTTAATCGATTAATGGGACCCGGGTCATTACATCCAAGTCATTACAATATTTCATGCCCTTTTTTCTCTCATTTTTTTCATTTCCTTTTTTTTTCTACAAGCATGAGGTATTATCGTTGCCACTATTTATATAGGTGGTTTTCTCCATTAATTTGATTCCCAATCTTATTTGTATTAGAATTATGATTGGGTTGCTAGAATATTTATTCCAGGAAAGCTATTGGAAAAGGTAATCAATATGTGAATCAGACTAAACAAGTATTGAGTAAAAATATTGTATTATTGTTCGAGCTTGTGCTTTCATGATTACTTTCAAAAGTCTAGTATAAATAAATATGTATAATTGATCAATTATTTGGAATGGTTTTGAAGATTAAGATCCATGTATGATCATCATCGTCAACTCATTGGGATGATCATAGTTCACAATTTTAAAAGAGATGGCAACCTTCTAAACTATGTAATAGACTATATGTACCATGATCAAATTCTAGTTGATAAGAGTTCCATAGATAATAGAGATTTTAGAATTATTACATAAGCATGATCAAAAAGTTGTTTAGTAAGGGTGAGATCATACAAGACCTATTTCAAGTTATCCTTAAAGAAAATGACACATGTCCTTATAGTTGAGATGAAAGTTGATCAAAGCCTTCAGAACAAGTTCTATTAGGTTCCAGATAGACAAAGGGTTCAACTAAAAAATTGCACACACACAGACATGAAAGATTAGTGACCTAATTCTATCTTAAAGGGTGTATGTCTGGGAAGAAGATCTAACCCTCAAAGCTTTTCACAAGTCCTAGCAAGGAAAAGACGAAGAGTGATATGGTATTACTTTTTTTTTGTTCCCTTAAATCCTCTCAAATCTCCTTTTTATAAGGGTTACATGAATGTGCTCCAAGATCTTCTCTAATTAATTCAAATCTTATGATTGTTGAGCATGGTCCTTTGTAATGGCCTTTCTCGTGCACGTTAGTCCATGCACATCTTGCATGTTCTGTTGACTCCACTTTAATATGGCGATGTCATCATTGGACCATTTTGCGACGTCCAATTATTGCACGATTGCCGGTCTCTTTCGTCTACCTCTAATGGAGCTCATATGCCAAAATTCTCAAGTAACAATTACCCAATGCAAGTTCACTTGATCAGTCGAGTTGGATCTGATCCTCCTAACTTGAGACGAACAGGTAATCCATATAATAATGAATTGGACAAGGAATGCACCCAATTATAGCTAGGGTATGATCCACCTATCAGTGGTGTCGGGCAATCTGCTTTATTAAATGAGGTTCCCCTTAAGTTTGGGGAGAAGGTTTTGGATCTAATGACTATTGTGGGTCTCTTTTACTGGGCCCATAAGAAGGATCTTTTTTTCCTTATAAGTTGCTTTCACTCTCTTAGTCTTTACTAAGAGAGTAGTTTTTTTTTTTTTTAAAGACCTATCCCCATTGCCATGTGCATCGTAAAGCAATTGGCCTCCCGTTATCTACAAGTTTAGGAAAATAAATGCCTCCAAAAGTCTTTTTCTTATAGCGTATGCACGCATGTATACCTATATTTTATATATACACATATATATATCTAACAAATCAAATCTGATCTTTTTGAATCAAATATAACAAAACTAAGATTCAATTTGTTAAACTATCACATATATATATTGAATTTATATTTAATTTGATTTATTTAAAATGAATTGAATCAAATAATTGTCAAATAGAATAAGAATCAAATTCCAATAATTCGATCCAATTACTAGTCCTAGAGGGTGAAGTATCAAAGGAGAGTAAGTGAAGATGCATGAGAGAAGGGTGACTTCAACTCCTAGGCTGAGCACGTCCCTTGCATTACCTCCTCTTGTGGTGTTCCCATGTAGCCCTTCTCGTCAAGGATGGAGGGATGGTTGCGCCTTTGCTAACCTTTTTATTTTCTTAGAAATTATGTATCAAAATTTTTTATATTAATATATTTTTTCATGTCTTTACCCCGTTATCAGTAAGCTGACACCAACAAACATTACTTCCTTTTAATTCACTCTCCCAACCTTATTTCCTTAGCCCTACCCTACGCTCATTGCCGTCGATGCCTTCATCTTTGACAACTCCTTCAAAATGCAAGATCATGTCCATGATGGCACCCCTCTAAGCAGCACTGTAGGGGTTGGAAGAAGACGAGGAGAGGGATGTAAAAGTCAAAAGTATATTAAAAAAAAAAATCTTAAGGATGTCATTGCAAAAAGACTTTCATTTTTGATACACAATATTCTTCGTAAGTGCATATACATAAAAAAATTAAATGTTTTAAGTGTCTCTGAGTAAATATCAAAGAGTTAACGTGCAATTACAAAAAATTATAGGAATATGTACGTACAAATTCCTCTAACATGCATATCACATGCTAAACATTATTTTAACTTAACGAGCTCGTTTCCTCTCTCCCCGCTGGCATTTGGAGGTCCTCCACGCCAACTATGTCTCACTTTCAAGCGCTAATTGCCATTGTTGAAGGAGGCTTTGACTCCAAGTTAATTATGTCGGTCAAAACGTAGGCAACCACGTGCATCTTTCTGCATGCAACTTAAATTTAATTCGCTTATTAATGCAGCTTGGCAGCTTCCACAGAGCTTCTTCGTCCATGCAACAACCACTTGCGAGTAGTCAGTTTTATAAATATATCAGAATACACGAGCGGGACATTCACTAATCGGCCTCCAAATTTTTTGAAGGGATGCGATTAATCCATGCTCCAATCTGAACTTAAGACGTCCCCCGTGTTCCTAAGGCACTGTTGCCGTTACACACAAATGTGGGGTCTCGAGTGCAAAATTCCACCCATCCTATGTTTCTTTTATAGGCATGTTAAGTGAGTTAAACTAAATTAATATCTTTGTCATTTAACCCACCTATCACTTGCACGGTGAAACAACATTAACTTGCGTAAATATCCCAACATCAAAATATTCTCACTTCACCGATGTTTTCTTACTCCTCTAACTTATTTTCCTAATAACGACCATCCGCACTGCCCCCAATAGGGTTGATTATTTCGGTCCGAGGATCCAAATTAATTCCGTTATGGTAGGTGCTGTTGCAGGTAATTTTTACCGCACGTAGATCTATCTTTTCATTAGATATGCATCTCAAGGTAAATGCTAACTAGATTTCAATTATCGATCAAAGAAAATTTTCGATTTATACATGTTGTACGTATCTGTATGATCAATACACATGCATGACTTTCACTGGTTTTGGGGTTGGCCCCTGATGTGGAGTACAAAATTTAGTAGAGATAAAATATAAAATAATATCAAATTATTTTCTAAGATTGCATTAAATAAAAGTTAAAAAATTTCAAGAAAAAAAAAAAATAAATATTTGATGTATTTTAGTTCTAAATCAATGACAATTAATATATTTTGATTTTTCATATATTTTGATTTTTCATCAATATCAATCGATATATTTTAATTTTATACTTGAAAAATCAAAATACATCAATTGAAAATCTTCAACAGATATATTTTGATTTCTCGCTTTTCCACAGTTAACAAAAGTTAAAAGTTTTCTTAAAAAAAAAAATAAAACAACGATCAGAAATCAGAATACATCATGCATTGCAAATTATATTACCTTTTATATTTTGATTTCCAATCGATGTTTTAGATTGTATTTACACTATCTCGTTTTGTATATGTATTATTTTATATTCATGTAGAAACATACTCAATATTGGTCTCTAATGGAAGAGCAAAAGACGAGGAAGCCGATGGCAGAGATGAAATTTGAATCGGATGTATACGTTAAATAATGTGCCAAAAAAAGAAAAGAAAAAGAAAGGAAGTGAGAGAGAGCTAAAGAGAGAGAGTCGGTGAGTGCCTGCAGTAGCCAAATTGTAGAAAAAAAATAACAATTGAGCACACTACTAGAAAAATAGGATATGTCGTCAATTACTTATCATCAGTTTGTATAACTGGCGGCAAAGATATTTGTACCGTCGCTTAATCATATAAGTGATGGTGAAGGCATGTACTTGACCTACCCTCAATTGAGAAACAGCGATGTTGTCTAATTTTCACTTATGCTGTCGGTTGGTGGAATAAGCGATGGTGAAATGAAGGTTAACATTAGCGAGTAATATATGGCCAGGTTTGATTTTGACTTCAGCTATCGGTTAGTGGAATAAATGACAGCAAAAATATGTGTCATCAGTTAGTGAATAAGCAACGGTGAAAAGAAGGTTAAAGTTAGCGCTTAAATTTGGGTAGGCTTGATTTTTGACTTCTGCCGTCGGTTAGGAGAATGAGCGATGGGGAAAAGATGGTTAAAATTTCTAGTTGAAATTTGGGTGTAATCGAGGAGGGATTTAATTTATCCTTTACCGTCGGTTTCTGATATAACCGACGAAATTTATAACTCACGCACAGAGTCCTCTCCTCCCCACACAACTCACAAAATATCAATGTGTGCGTGAGGGTAGTTGTGATTTTTGTCGTCGGTTGTAAGAGCGACGACAAATATATATTTGCCGTTGGTGTGTCAAATAAGCGACGACGAATGGAAATTTTAAATTTGCCCTTCGCCATCGCCAGTAAATTAGTATCAATGTGTGTGTGAGGGTAGTTGTGATTTGTGTCGTCGGTTGTAAGAGCAACACCAAATATATATTTGCCGTCAACTTTTGAAATAAGTGACGGCGAATGAGAGTTTTAAATTTCAAAGAGGCATTTGGATGTGCAGCTGAAATTTTCATTGAGATTTGTCGTCACATTCTAATTAAGCTGACGGCATATGTTATTAAATCTATTAACGCGCAGTGGAGTACTGCTCATCTTCCTCCTTGCTGCAACCAAAACCCTCCTCAGAGCTGATCCTCCTCCTCGCCAACCGTCGTTGTGGTCCTCCTCCTTGCGCCGCCCCCTCCTCCTCAAGTGAATCCCCTTCGTCCTGCTCAACCTCCTTCCCGTCCCCCCCCCCCTCCACCTCCTCATCCTCCTCCTGCTTCTGTTGTCATTCGCCCTGTCCCCCTCCTCCTCCTCCTGCTGTCATCCGCCCCATCCCCCTCCTCTGCGGCTCCTCGCCCTCCTCCTCCTCCCTGGTTCCTCCCCCTCCTCGTCCTCCGCCTACACCCCCCTCCTCCTCCTCTACCAGCGCCCTCCTCCTCGCCCCACCGGCACCCTCCTCCTCCTCCTGATAGTCCCCTCCGCCTCCTGACCACCCCTCTCCTCCTTCCTATCCTACCAACCCCCTCCTCTCCCTGTCCTATCGTCCCCCTCCTCCTCCTCCTCCTCCTACTGCCGACCCCCCCTCCTCCTCTTACCCATCTTTTTGTCCATCTCCTCCTCCTTCTCCTACTGCCAACCTCCTCTTCCTCTTTGTCCTGCTGCCCCTTCCTCACCCTCCTCTTATTGCCCTCCTCCTCCTATTGCCGCCACCACCGCCGCCTCTATTTTATAAGTTGTAAATTTTTGACTAACATGATAATATGTTATTTAATAAATTATGTTTATGAAATTATAGGTTATCGGTGACGACCATTCTCGGAAGCTATAGTCGTTCGAGGTATAATTTTGATGTTTTTACTTTATTGTAATGATATTTTAGGATTTTGATAGATGTGGGGTGTGCCTACTTGTTTGATTGAAATGAAATTTAATGTGGGGTGTGCCCACTTTTATGATGAGTATTATTTTACTATGTAGGTTTAAAGAAAACTTCAAAATATAAGGCGAAACTCTATCAAATTTTTTTGAAAATTGTTTTAATGTTTAGAATTTAGGCGGTGGACCTAGAACATTGCAGTGGACCTGGAACATTGCGTTCCATAGGTTTAGTTGGGTTTAAGATATGTTGTTTAGGTTTGGTATTAGGTTTGTATATGGTGCTTGGGCTAGGATTTTAGGGTTTGAGTTGGGAGAGGGTTAGGGTGGTTGGGTTGAGCTAGGGTTTAGACGATTGGTTTGGGTTAGGGTTTATGGTTTAGGATTTGACCTGGGCTATGGTTTATACATTCGATTTGGGTTGGGGTTCAGGAATATGGTTGTGTTGGGTTGGTTCAGGTTGTGCTATGGTTGACAAATCATTCTTAAATTATCCTTTTGTCTTCCATTTAAGCATGGCCTTCATGGTTTGACTCCCAAGTTGCAAGTTTAGAAATGAGGGGAATAGCTTGCAACCTAATTATAAGTATGATTCTTAGGAAGAAAATTGACTAGAGCCCTTCTTTATTAAGCTCTATTGGGTTTGTGGATTGGGGAAAGGTTCGCTCAAAAGAACAAATAATCACACATAGGATAAGGATTTGGTGATTCGATTTCACCAAAATAGATGTGCATTTAGGAAGGATATATATGATCACCTGTAAATTTTTACCAAGTCCTTAGAATGAGAATATATTTGTTATTATCATTTAAGATTATAATCAATTATTTAATTAATTTTGATTTTGAAATTACAGGTTATCAATGTCTAGTACACTTGGAGGCTTGAGTAGTCAGAGGTATATATATATTCAATCTTTTTAATTTAATTAAATGACATTTTAGTTTTTTGTTGAATTTCTTTAATATTCAAATTACTTATTATTTAGATACACACACTTGCTAAAGAAGATATATGCAAGCGAGACCAAACATTAGGTATTCTAACCCTTAGGGTAAAAGTCTTCTGAGTCAAATTATGTCCAAATTACTCGCCCATCAAGAGTTATGATCATTTTATACAAACAATGCAAGAAGTGTATATATATGTCACTTACATGCATAATGTGTTGTCTTTGTAGCATGCCATAAGACTTGATCGACTTTAGTTCGATAAAGTACCAAACTAAAGAAGATCCTTAAAGATTTGATCATAATGTTACATGTAATCTTGTGCGATGAAATTTTGGTTGTTTCTTCTTTCTCTTCTCTAGTATACCAACTAATCTTATCTCGTTTCCTGCGGTGACCTTAATTGGGTGTTAAAAGAAATCTAGCTAAGGTTAGTATTAGGAGGTATACTTGATAAGTACGGGAAATGTTGCCAAAATTTCACTGCACTAAGGTAACATGTAACGAGAAAACCAAAGTTATGATTAAGTCTTTGAGGATGGGCTATAAAGTGAAAATTTTAATCAAGATACACATCATTCAGTCATTTCCCTTCCTAATAAGTGATTTGTTTATATTAAATTTTAGGTTACATTGGATAAATCTTGGATTAGATTGCAGGATTCAAGTTACACCAGATATAAGGATGGAGTAAATTTATTCTTAGATTGAGCTTTTGATGACGATAGGAAGATATTTAGGTGAGGAAGTCAACTTGATAATATCTTCTGCCCATTCAGAAGATGCTTGAATGGTTTCTTGCATATCACTATGCTTGAGCACTTGATTTGTAATGAGAGGTGGCAACATTATACTACTTGGGTAGCTCATGGAGAGTAGTAGACTGAGAAAGTCATAAACAATGAGAACACTGTTGACGAAGAGATCGACAAGAAAATTGTTGATAGCAGAGGTGAAGAAATACAAGAAATGTTGAACAAGATAAGAGTAGGAGAGGATATAAATACAGATGAGGAAAATCCATTCAGTTGTGATTCATTCCATGATGTGTTAAGACGGCTGAGGATCATATTGCTCCCAGTATTACAAAAATGTCAAAGTTATCGTTTTTGTTTAAGATGTTTCAACTAAAGGTTATGAATAAAGCTAGTGCTAAATTCATGTTAGAAATACTCCAGGTTATTGCTGAGCTGTTGAATAATCCAAATGATTTTTCGGATTCATGGTATGAGGCAAGGAAACAGATTCATAAGCTTGGTTTAGACTATCAGAAGATCGATGTATGTCCGAATGACTGCATTCTTTTCAGAAATGAATTCACAAACTTAAGTAACTATCCCGAATGTGGACTTGAGAGATATAAGGAAGGTAAAATGAAAGTAAGAGGAAACAACCTTAGAAGGTTCTTCGTTACTTCCCACTGACACCTAGGCTTCAACGCTTTTTTATATCAACTAAAACTGCATGGTGGATGACATAGCACTAGGATTGTAAATCTCAAGATGGAAGAATACGTCATCCTACTGATTCAGAGGAATGGAAGAGATTTGACGAAAGAAACAATTCATTCACTTTAGAAGCAAGGAACGTGTGGTTGGGTCTTGCAAGTGATGGATTCAATCCATTTAAGAGTATGTACCCGTCATACTCTATATGGCCAATGGTAATTGTCACTTATAACTTACCTCCTTAGTTGTGTATGAGATTGTTATTCATGATGCTAACCCTATTAATCCCCGACCCAAAATAACCATGAAATACAATAGACATTTATCTCCAGCCATTAATCGATGAACTAAAATAATTGTAGTACACTGGCATGAAGACGTATGATGCAGAAAAGAAAGAATTTTACAATATGCATGCAGCATTGTTATGGACCATAAACGACTTCCCAACGTACACAAATTTATCAAGTTGGAGCACTAAAGGAAAGCTTGCTTGCCCAATCTGTATAGAAGACACTCATCACCTACGACTGCTAAAAAGTAAGAAATTCTGCTACTTAGGACATTGCAGATTTCTACCTATTGAATATAGATGGAGAACGTCACAGTTCAGGAGTAAATTTGATGGCAGGATGTATCTGTATTAAAAAAAAATTTCAAAAAATAAAATTAGTACATATTTTATAAGGTTGCTGAGTCAAGTTATAATGGAGAGATTACAAGAAATGGGTGAGATACAATTGGTTCGACCATTCAAACAAAACCAAACGGCCTCAAGGAATTCTGGATTTCGAAATAAAAGCATTTTCTTTATGGAGTTGTCATACTAGAAAGATTTTACAATACGTCATAATTTAAATATTATCACATTGAAAAGAATGTGATGCTACAAAATAATATGCTGGATCACTGGGATAAACAAATAGTCATTACTCTCTATAAGATGGAACATATTCTTCCCCCAGCCTTCTTCGATGTAATGGTTCATCTCACGTTGCATCTTGCAAATGAAGCAAGAATCGGTAGACCTATCAATTCAGATTGATGTATCCTGTGGAGCGATTTTTGAAAAAGCTTAAATATTATATTTTGAATATGACAAAGCAGGAAGGATCAATTGTAGAATGTTATTTCGTGGAGTGTATAACTTTTACCTCCATGTACATGAATGAAACAGATAACCGCTTTAATATACTTCAGAGGAATTATGAGGGAAATATAATGACAGTGATGAAGAATGTCAATTTTTTATATCAGAGAAAGGTCGATCCTTTATACAAAGTACAAGGCTATTTCAGAAAATGACAGACGTTGCGCACATCTATATATTTTAAAACAAATTCTTGAAATTGATCCATTTTACGAGGAATTCAAACGATTACCTCTTTCAAGGACAACCAAATTTTGCTTCTTAGATTATTTTAAAGACTGAGTTAATTAATTGAAAGAGGATAAGGACCCATGATGGGTACCAGATTTTGATTGAATTGCCAATTCACCATTACATTTTACACATTACCACTATGGGTATATAATAAATGGGTTCATATTTAGAATAAAGAAATTAATGATAGAAATGTTACACAACAGGCTGGAGTTGTTGATTCAAACATTTCCACCAATTCATATGGATACTATGGTAAAATCAAAGTAATTGTGGAGATTAGCTTCAAATATGATCGCAGAGTTATCCTATTTAAATGTCATTAGTTTGATGTTTTTAAAGAGGGCATTGGTTTCAAAATTGACAAGAAACACAATTTCTTGAGTTTAAATCTTAATCGTCAAATTCTTCAGTCAAATGAACCATTCACATTGGCATGTCCAGCGATACAACTTTTCTATGTCCCTGATAATTGCCAAAGGGGATGGGTTATACTAATAAGAATAGTACCACTGATGAGCATAATTTATTGGACTAATTTTTAGGCTAAGATGGTTAGTTCCTACATTTTAGAGTATACTAATATTTGCATTTGATTATAAAATAAATGCATGCATTATAATTTATATTTGTAAAGTTTATTTGGTACTATAAATAATTATATGCATTTATTTGATTGCAGGAATTGAAGCACAGCCAAGTCCCATTTTTAAGATGTCCAGAGCTTAGTCTAGATGCTTGATGACGTTGACGATAGGCACCGCCACCATCTTCACCGCCTATCTGCGCCCTATCCCTCCTCACATCACAACCACTCGCGATCTTCGCCAAGTGGTTAGAGACGATATCGGCTGAAGAAACGAACAAAAGATGTGTTTAAAAGAAGAGGCGCAACGATCGATCTGAGGATCATCTTTCCCCTTAGCAGGGATCCATCATCCATCATCGTGAAACAGAGCCTACCCTGTGGACCTCAGCGAACACGATGGCCTAAGGATGCTCCACCTTCACCTTCAACGTCGCCTACACCTCGATGGTGCTTGGTGACAGAGAGCACCACCACCACCACCAGCCATCTCCCATATCCATCACCACCTTCACCTTATCCATCGAAAACCCCCTTGCCAACACCAACCCTTTTCACTATTCATCTTCTTCTCAAAAACAACCCAATGTCGCCGTGCCTATTCCACCTCCATCACCACCTACAACCTCCAAACCCAACACCACCATTTTCCCTCACCACGAAAGCCTTGCCAGCATCCAGCCACGCCACCCCTTCCTTTCCTTCTCCTTTTCTCTTTTTCTTCTTCCTCCTCCTCTAACGTCACTATTCACCTTCTTTCATGCCTAAAAGAACCCATAGCTTGCTCCACTGCTCTACACTACCCGCCCTCCTCCAGCCTCCTCAAGTCATGCCATCACCACTAGCACACATATCGCGTGCTCGCCGATAAGCCCCACCGTCCACAGCAACTTCCCGGCCATCTCCACGTCAACGCCAGCGACCCAACGCCACTGGCAACACATCCTTCGAACGACCACTAGTGGCCTTCTCAGCCCGCTCCGAGATCGTCAACGCAAAGCCCTCGTCGAGATGCACCTTTCCCTCGATCCTCGCAGCCGATCGCAGCTCCTCCTCCTTGAGTGAGCACGGAGAGCAAGTGCTCTGTTTTGAAGCGTATTAAAATTTACAAAAAATGCCATTGCCGGAGTTACTATTCATTTATTTATCGTATATTATATTTAGATGATTTTGCATGAGAACCCCTCCTGATCTTAATTAATTGCATAGAGGGTTGAGTTAGGTTGGAAATAATGTTGCAATAGTTCGAATAAGCATCCATTGATAATCTCGAATAGATAAGTTATCATTAATCATTTCAATAGGCTAATTCCCTATAGAGACGACTTAACTATTTTCGTGGTTAGATTTTGAGTGATAAATATTTTGAAAAGCGATTTTTTACTACGCAACTAACTATAACGGTGCAACATTTTATGTTACGAATTCCATAAAAAATGAAGATCGCCCTTTCAATCGCGCAATCATTTTAACTCACAGTCTGAAGCATACCAAGAATTAATAGAAGACGATCATATAGATTCAAATGCAGTAGATGTGGACACCTAAGGTTAGTAACAATTTCTTTACTTTGTTTCATTTCTGTTTATATCAAATACATATTCAAATTTAAAAAACCTAAACTACAACTGGCATTTTCTATACATTATAAATAACAAAACTTAAACCAATCACACACACATGTTCAAAATATGTTACTCTTACTCTACTGGCATTTTAATTACATTTGTTTCTGAAATTATAGGTTATTGGTGACGGACATATTCCGAGGTTGTTGTACTAAGAGAGATAATTTTAATGTCTTAAATTTAATTGTATGAAATTATAGATTTTTGTTAGATGTGGGGTGTGCTCACATATTATTTTTTATTTCATTGAATAAATGTGGGATGTACCTACTTGTGTTGCATGTTTATTTGGATGGGTGTGGGGTGTACCCACTTGTGGTTTGTCTTTACACTTTTTTTTTATGTGGGGTGTGTCCACTTTAATTTTAATATGCAGGTTTACAGAGAAACCTCCAAATTTAAGGGAAAACTCTACTAAAATTTTTAAATATTTTTTTTATGTTTGGCAAACCTTTTTCATTAATGATTTATATATTAATGATTTTCAACTGGATTAATTATTGCATTTTATACTTGTTACAAATAAAGTTGTTTAGGAAAAATACCAAAAGAAAGGGTCCTCCTGAGACATAGCCATCCACTTAGCTCGACTCATCTCCTTAGGCTCAGATACACCCCCGACAACAGGTTCAACCACCCCCCAGCACCAGGCTCCTCCGCAGTCACATTTCGTACGTCCCAAGGAAATGACATGTTTACTACATGCAAGAGGGAAGGGAAAGGGGATGGAGATTGCTCAGACCCTGCCAGAGCGAGTAAAGGATGATCCAGATTATGGAGCATCAGATGAGGAGGAGGGGGAGGAGGTGTAGGATGAGATGGTAGAGAGTACATCCCCAGTTCATGTGGACCACTTAGCAGCGGGCACAAGTTCTAGTAAGAACTCATATACCTTTAAGTCGTAAATTACTTATATATTTTAAAGTTTATTATAACTTCATAAATATACAATGAATCTGATTAATGTTTACGCAGGTAAACTTAGAAGAGGACAGGGGAAGACAAAGAATCTAGACCTCTAGCTTATCCTCAAGGGCCTGAGAATAACGATTAGGCTTAGAACCACAGGGGACGTAGAGAATTACCTGGGCTTCATCAGTCGAGTAGACACAATTGTTAAGTCAATTATGCCCATTTGCTACTCCGACTGGAAGAAGATGCCCGCAGAGCTTAAGATGCAGTTCCTCCGCTAGTTAGAGGTAATTTCATTTATCAAAGTTATTTCTTTATAACTTTATCTTAAAATTATTATAAATTAAGATTGAAATATATTTTTTTTAAATTAATGTAGGCAAATTACGATTAGGGTGACGGCCCTAATGCCTCCCGATATATTCTTAAGCACATTGCCAAAATCCATAGAGATTGGAGGATAGAGACCAAGAGAAATGTAATATTTTTTAAACATTTACATTTTTATTATATACATAATTTCATATTTTATTTCTAACAATTTATATTTGGTATTTAATTTTTTTCAAACTGCAGTTCACCTAAGGAGGCAAAGGAGAATTATCCTCCTGATGTCATGCCTGACGATTGGAAGAAGGCATGAGAGCATTGGTTGGATCCGAAGATGGAGGTTAGTAAATGATTAAAATTTATTTTATTAATTTCATATATCTTAAATTCATAAGAAATATTATTGTATATGTCTACAGGAGAAAGCAAAAAAAAACTAAGGCCACTAGGGCTAAAGCTCAACCATAGACACATTATTTGGGTTGAAGGAGCATTGAGATGGTCAGGAGTCGTTATGTAAGTGTTGAAACTACTTTTCAGTTGAATATTACTTAATTTTTAAGTTATTTTAATATAATTGTATCATTTTTATATTTTCAGTCCGCTACACATGATGGGATGAAAACGACTAGGATGGATATCTACGAGGTCACCTACAGTAAGGCTGCAGCTAAAAGTGCTCATAAGTGGATTCATGAGTCATACTAGAAGAAATACGTAAGTTTCATAAATTCAAAAAATTTATCACTTTGTATATATATATGATAATAATATTTTTTAATACATTCAGAAGCAAATGGTACAATTAGTACATCCCCCACTGACGAGACCTCTGACAACATCCACCAGCCTTTGGATCCAGAGGAGGCTTTTAGGAGAGTAATGCCATCGGAACATGGTGGTTTCGTTTGTAGTGCGAGGAGGGCATACACATTATCCACCTAGTATGTTAGGAAAGTTGTCTTCTCATCTAGTGTTGTCGATCAGCTGCATCAAAAGATTGACATACTACAGAGACGAGAGGAGGAGGAGAAGAGAGAGGTAGAGATGAAGAATAAGATAAATGCCATGGATGATAAGCTTCAGATGCTTATAACCCTTCTTCGGAAGAAGGCTTAGTTAAAGCATCCATCTTCAACAGATCCCAACATCTATAGATGAGACGACGACGACTCCATGGGTGGTGCAGACAGTTTGATTTTTATCCATTTTCTTTTGTATTGTTTTTCATGTTACCTTTTTTATATAAATATTACATTTTCAGACTTTTTATGTAGTAGATTTTATATTTATGAAATAAAATCTTCTCTTCATTTTCATTACTTGTTTTTCTAAGTAGGCTTAGTAAGTAGTTTCCATCATTTTGTAATTAAAAAGCAAACCCATACATTTGCCATCACTTCTTAAAATAAGCGACGGCATAGATGTGACACTAAAAATATATTTGTCGTCAATTATCCTAATAACCGACAGCATATAAGGTTCGAGAAAATTACAATTCCCCTTTTATACCGTCGGTTATTACGATAAGCGATAGGAAAAATATTTTCAGCGTCACATCTATGCCATTGATTATTTTTAGAAGTGACGTCAAAAATCTTTTTGCATTCATCTCTATGCAGTCGCTTTTAAGAAAAATGACGGCAAAAATATTTTTGTCGTTGCTGATGTAAGCGATGATAAATTTACTTAAATGACAGCAAAAATAAAGAAAGGGCACGTAAAGGCAGGAAAAAGTGACTTACATATGACGTCACTTATGAGACAACCGACAACAAATACAATTACCGTCGATTTTGAAACGACATCGAAATATCCAATCCATTCAATGATCAAACATTATTTTGGCATTGGATGTACCATCTAACCGACGACAAAACATAACAGTGACGATAATAATGGCGTCGCTAAGTTCCATCGGTTATTTCAGCTTTTCTGTCGATTTTTAACCGACAGCAAAAGTAAAGTATGTTGTAGTGACAGTACATAACTAATATAAACGGTAACGGATCACACCTCTTTATACATATAAAGTTAGGTTACAATGGTTTCTTTATGCATATAACAAGGGATTATCAATAGAATCCAATGCGTTGAGCTTAGTTCGAGTTTGACTGTGCTCAATAGAGGCAATTAGGGCTCATGTTGGCCCGACCTAAAGTATGCATGGTTTGATTCACTATTGAGCTCGTTGATGCTCTTCTTTATCCGAAAAGGCATGTTATATGTACAAATGGAATTTGCATGCCATTCTACTATATCTTGATGGCAATCTTCAGCACAATTGGTAAACTCTCATGTGGATGCAAATTCCATTCGTACATATAACACGCCTTTTCGGATAAAGAAGAGCATCAACGAGCTCAATAGTGAATCAAACCATGCATACTTCAGGTCAAGCCAACACGAGCCCTATGAAATGAGGTTGTCCCTATTTTGTAATAGATCCAATGATGTGGTCTTTTCTTGATTGAGAAAATATGCTCTGAATTTTTCCTCCTTTGAGGTTAAGATCAGCCGTGGTCTTTACAACTTCCATAAATAGTATGGACGAATTCATATTCCTTGCTGCTGCAAAAAAGACATACAAAACATAATTAGGTCAGGAGTCTTTTTTCTAATCGTGAACTAAGTTTGGCATGACCATGCGTGATAGGAGTGTAGATGACTACATCTTTTTCTCCTGCACTAGAGAGGTTGTCTTCTCTTCTTCTTGACTAAATTGAGCCATTGTAACCTATTAAAGTCATTTGCCATGCATGCATACTAATCAAAGAGATATGCATAACATGTATAAACGTGGAACTTTTCTTTGGTCAATAATTGAAATCTAGTTAACATTTATCTTGAGATGCATCTGATGAAAAGAATTGGTTTATATATGGTAAAAACCAGCATCCTCCTCCAAACCAATTATACCCTAAATCAAACCTACAACCGTACCTATTATAATGGCATTAATTTAGATCCTTGAGTCCAAATAATCATCCCAATTGCATCGTCTACAGCAACCACTTATTGGTGAACTCCCTTCTCAAGAGTTCCTTCCTCCCTGCCTATTGTGATGTAGCAGCCAATATATGGTGGGCTTGCTTGTAGGAGAGGAGGCAAAAGGGTAGAGAAAATAGGCAAATGATTATTTTGGGGTTTGAACATTAGGGTGATATTTGATTGTTGAGTTAAGTAGATTTATATTTAATTAAATATTTAATTTATTACTTAACTTGACTTCTATTACATCAAGTTAAGTAAGACTTCACTTGAAATAAAATTATTTTATTTTTTTAATCTATCAAAATATCAAAATAAATTAATTCACTTATTCTATCATATATTTCTTTTTTTCTATATTCCTTTACTTATACCACGGAGCTTATTTTCCTTACCAATCGGAGAGGATAAGGTATTTGTTCAAGATAGGGATTGAAAGTACGATGGATGGAGTAGGTATGCGTGAGAATCTTGTTTCAAGAGTTTTTTTTGCCCTTTTCATTCAGCGAAAAGGTCAAATGATCGTCAATTTAAGTTCTGACTGACTTATGCTTTATTTGACTTGGAATGAGAAAATCAATCAATTTGACTGTTCCAGCATCGATCTCCAATTTAAACTATATCCAACGAATTCAATTTCTGAAACGATTTCCTACCCGGTCAAATTTCAATTCTTAAAATATTTTCAAGAGTCCATCAGAGAAACCAAAGAGCACCCGATGTTTGTTTTCGGGAACAGTGAAAGAGAAATAATTATTATATTAATACGATGTTAGGAAATAATATTTTAAAGATAAGATTATAAATATATATATAAAAGTGAGATAACGCCATGAATCCTATCACATGAACACTCTCTTTATTTAGGTGAGATCGATCAATAGAATCTCTGATGCATTTAAAATATTCTTAAAAAATGTAATGGGTAAGTGCAAAAGTTTACCACTATTTTTAAACAAAAATGTATTGATGTAAAATTAAATTACACTGAAAAAACCACCACCACTTCTATACCAAAATGTATTAGTGTAAAATCATTTTGCATCAATGTAGAAGTTTAGAACTAAATTGCATCAGTGTAAAATCAATAATTTATTATTGTATTTTTGTTTAGAACCAAATTGTATTAGTGCAAAACCAAAAATATTGGTGTATTTTGATTTAAAACAAACAATTACCTTTGCATTTCTACTCAAAACCTAGAAAACACATGCATTTTCACTCAAAACTATCACCTTTATGATTCCATCAAAATGAAAAAAATCATTAGTGATTTCTTCACTTACAAATGATGACAACTATTTGAGTGATGCTAGGTCTTATCACATAATAGTACTTGTAGTACTTTTTATGTGTGGAACCAACTCAAAAAATTCACACATTACATACTAACATGTGTGTGAGAATCACATTCTATGTTACAAAATACATTATTTTTCATATTTTTATATATTTTCACATATTCTAATATAATGATACGTGAGTAAATTAGGTTGTTGTGAGGTACTAAGCATATATTAATGATTTTTATGTTAGAATATGTATGTTTTAATATATTTTAATGTGATGGAGTAAGATTGAGTTCATTTTCATAGATGTCAATATTTACGTAATACAGTGAAATAAATGCTATTCCATTCATTAAAATAATTATTCTATAGATTATCCTTATCAAAGAAATATCCCACCGGCTTTTCCCTTAAGTAGATAGAGCCTAAATGATATCGATAATATGAGCCCATAGAATAGATCATGTTCTAGTAGGGTTGTGAGAAATGTCATGAGATTAGCATACACGAGGTTTCTGCTTTCGAAGTCAATGAAGTGGGACTACACAGTCGGCACGAAATCATGATTTTCCTCCCCTCCGGCTTGATTTACTCCCTCCCTCCCAGGGGCTGTCCTCTGTCGATGGTGCTGACATGTATGGTGAGATGAGGTCAGTCTTGGGTGTGGTGACGTGTTACGATCTGGTTCTCGAATTCGTACAGTATCTGAGATCGGCTCGACTAATACCAAGATCTAGTTGTCCAACAAGAAATAACTAAAAAATAGGAAAGTAAATCGCATTCACTATACAGAGTAACTATAGTAAAAGAGTACATGCAGTAAATGAAGTAAAAGCTGCTAACAGTACATATCACCACCACAACAGTAAAGTAGAACAAAGTACATGAACAGAAACGGTAACCACAGTCTAAAACTCACTAGTAGAACAGAAAGTACAACAAAAACAGGAAACTAATGCTGGGCTCGACTGGGCCCAGCACCCTTTGCAGCCGGTGACTTGGGCTGCTCAACTCTTGAACCTGTAAATGGTTACGAGTAGAACGGAGTCAACGAACGTTAAGTAGAGTGGTAACCAACTAAATAAAGTAGTAAAAGCTAACAGGTAAATTTATCTTTTCCAATTATTTTATTTTATAAGTCATTCTTTTTCACTCATTGCTTTTCTTTCAGATCTCTTTCTTGATCTCGAATGTTCCTCATGGGAACGATCTTGATTGCAGTCTTTTCCAAAAGTAGAAGGCACACATAATGCTCTCCTAGCCGGGAAAGTCCCCTGTGGTGATCCTACACCCAGTCAACCACCCCGATATCACTGACAAACGTAGTGGTAACTACGACACGCACGATACGCACACGGGTAGCTACCCCGCACTGGCACGCGGTCAGTCGTTTCCACTAGCGAGTACGCCCAAAGTACAGCACGGAACAGTATAGGGCCTAGCCCTCTTAGTAACAGGGGTCTCGTCCCTCCACAGTCCGCGCACCCTCGTCTGACTACCCCGGTTGCCCAGTGGGCCTAACAAGTCGGTGTAGGGTGGCTAGCTGAACCCTGGGCCCCGTGGGGTGGCTAGCTCCCTCCTTACACTACTAGCTCTCCCCGGTACTGTGTGCACGAGGGCCAAAAAAAGTCGGTGTAGAGTGGCCATTCCTAACCCCGCATCTCAACCCAAGGGCGACTAACTCCACTCTACACTAAATAGGGGACAGTTGCTCTCCTTGGTACCACATACTCAAGGGCCAGCACACTTTCCAGTCACATTTCCAGATCCTTTCCATTCATCCACAGGAGCTCTACTCCTAATTCGACATAGGGTTCATGCTCATATTCACCATGTTGTTTCATACCAGGTTTCCTCATTCACATTTCTATTCTCGTATTTACACATGCAGCTCATCTTTTTACAATTAACATATGCAACAAGTGATATCACAGGCAATTGTTTATCTAGTACAGGTATTTCATATTCCAACAGGCAGCTTGTATTTGTTAACAGATAATTGTTTACAATGCTACTCATTCATTTATGACTGCAAGCTCAAACACGCATACAAACAGTGCAACTGTTTCTCATCCTTGGATTCATGCCACATCCTAGGTTTCTAGTTGTCTAATTCAACATATACATTCATATTTTATAATTAAAGCAGGGGGAAACCACTCTACCAAACAATCCGAGAGTACTAGGGGCTCGAACGGCAGACTCACGTGCCTCTGCAAGCCCCGAACACGTAACAGATCGGAATCCTATACCAAGGAACATACCACAATAGAATGTTTAGAACAGTATATAAGGCTTTCTAACATGTAGAAGAACTCACAAGGAAACCATAGATACTTTGTTTGCGTAAAACGGACCTCAAACGGACCCTAAACGGATAAAAAATAGGACTGCAGAACCAAATCAGACATCTAGTACAAGGTCCAAACATCTTAAAAGTTACCAGGGTCTCACCTCAAGTTCCTGCGTCGACCTCAGACATTCAGGACCCTTACTTGACTGCCTGGACTCAGCTCCAGACGTCCGACCTCTACTCCAGTCGCTTGGGAGTGCTTCCGGTCATCTGGTAAGCTGTCCAGACGTTCGAAACGAATCGGAGGGCATGCCTAGTGTCTTCGCAAAGCTGTCCCTACGCGCGACAGACCAAATCTTCCACTTTTAGCCACATAGATTGGCTCTACGGTGCAGCCTGGATGGTTGTAACCGCAAAATGAATGTACCTTCATGAAACCTTGCTTTCAGACGTCCGGGGTCGTCACCAGACGTCCAACTCGTCGTCTGGGCGGCACTCCAGACGTCTGATTCTGGGGAAATCCCAGAACTAGTGCGAGCTCCTGCTCCTCTTGCCGCATGCAGCCGCGGCTCCTCCCTCTCGTTGTAGCTCTTGCTGCAGCAAGAAGTCGGGGACGACTCCCCCGATGCACACCTCCTCCCACACGCATTGCTCCAGCCATGCACCCTCCGGCGAGCTCCCACAAAGCCGTGAGCTCAAGCTCCTCCTCCTCTCTTCACGCCACTCCTCGCTCCTCGCTCTCGCTCCCTCTCTCTCGCTAGTCCCTCTCGCTGTAGTGGAGAGGAAGAAGGTGGTGGTGGTGGAGTGGAGAAGAGAGGAAGGGGGGTGAGGGCTCTTATATAGAGAGCGGCTAGGATTCGGTGAAGGAGAAAAGAAGAGAGAGAGAAGATGGGAAGGCTGTCTACACGCAGCCAGCACGCAAACTGGACCCTGCGTACAAAATTTTCAATTTCCAAACGTCTGGGAAGGGGTCCAGATGTCTGCCCAGACGTCTGACTGACAATCCAGATGTCTTAAAAGACTCAGAATAGAACGGGTCTTTACACGATGGCATGTGCTTTGGTTGCGAAGTGCATGGTGACGCATGCTACGGCGACGGAAGTTCTGCTTCGAGGCTCAGACGGCAAGCGCTTCCGATCGTCGATCGATGTGTTGGGGTGGAGCTTCGTCGAGGCTTGCGTTGGCTGCAGGATCAACGACGTGCATGGTGCCATTTCAACGGTCGGGGCATCGACGATAGTGTGGCCGATGTGTTACGACCAACGTGTGTTCTCCCGACCTCCTTTTGGTCCCAGGGGTGGGTTGTTCGTGGCATTGGTCATACCTCGTTTGTGGTTCTTGTTTCTAAGTAGGTTCAGGCATTTTGGTGTTTATTTTAGTTTTATTGTTGTTAGATTTGTTTTTCCTCTTGTGGGATGTAGTTGTTCTCTTTGGGGGTTTGGTGTGGAGAACATGCGAGAACCACACCTCTTACAACCGAGAAGTGCTCAAACTTAGTTCCAGTGCCCAACTTTTGTCGAATTTCTCGTTAGCGCTGATGGCTAGGAGCTCTCCTAGTAGTGCTGTTGTATCTATGAGTATGTTACCGCGGTTGGTCTTTGCTTGTTGTTTGAATTCCATGTTTGTGATGCTTCTTTTTTATTTTGCTTTAGACTTAGGTCGAAGTTTTGTGTTCCCCTTTGGAAATGTCGTTGATTCTTTATCCATGTACCTCGCGTCACTTGTATGATTTTCAACCCGTATAAATGAAAGCACCCTTTACAAAACAAAATTGAAAATTATTTAAACTACAAAATAATTTCATCCAAAAACCTATCCTCCTCCCCATCAATAAAAAAAAAAAAAGGACACGAATGATATTTTTCTTTCCTTGATAACCTAAAACTCCATGGAGATGAATTGAAGGAATTGACAATCCTATAACACCAATCTCCAGGTAATGTAGGGTAAGGACTTAAATTTGGATCTCCTCAACCATAATCAGCGGTTAACATCAATTGATCCTTTACCCTGACGGGTTCTATAGTGATATTTCTCTCACATTTGCTCTTATCCTTCCAATTTAGAAGCCTGTGATATATCAGGTGCGTGAGATTGTTTGTGTGGAGGACCAGAACTTTTTAGTTTGCCAACGACACTTCCTACACAAAAGGAATTAATTGTTAAGGTTTTCATGAATAAATACCCGGCAACACGTCGCGATATCTTTCGATGCGTTACGGTATCTTTTGGTTTGTGTAGTTTCTCGCCGACTTGTCGTTATTTTTCTCATCTTGGCAGATTGGCTCTAAATTGTTTCATTTCTTCGGCGGACATGAAATCGCGTAATATTTATGAACCCTACTCCACGAATCATCCAGCTGCCACCACCCTGTCAACTTTCCCTTTAGGTTGGCCTAACATGCAAGGCTCCTATGGAATTAATCTGTATGCTATTGGACACTAAAGTTTGGTTTTGCCATAATCCATTGTTTGATTTAAGTATCTAATTAAATTTTGATTTTAAGTAGGTCACACAAAATGTCTCATGATATTAATAAATAAAATGGGAAAATTTTCCTTTGACCTCTCATAGTTCGAAGCTGTAACCTATGGCAAGTAAGTTATATACATTCCATTCCATTCCATGCTGAAGTGGGATGTAGATTTCGGTCTCGGTTGCCTCCTTCCTATCCTCTCTCCGCAGACTCTCATGTCAATTAAAATCTCTCTTGGCCACCATATGTCTCGCAGTCTTTTTCCCACGAGGCATCACCTCGAGCGTTTCCCCTCTAGGCATGGGGATGAGGATCGTCTCCATTGGAAAAGTAACTCTTATACGACATGAATGAAATAAAATAAAGCAAAATAAAAGTGATAAACGTAAAAAATTTCACACTCTTAACGTAGTTTTGGAATGAATGTTATTTCCATTAACGTATTTTAATTTTTAATTAGTTAAATATTAAAATATATCGATAAATTTTAATTTTCTATCCATAAAAAATAAATTTTCATTTTAAGAGTGAAAAATAATTTCTCACTCATGTTTTGAGTTTAACGATCGGTATCTATTAAAAGTGATTTTAACTATAAAAAATAATTTCACTTTTTTTCTTTTTAAGAAACCACCGTTTCATTCAACAAGAAGAATCCGATATAGTAGGACATCACCGAATAAGGGGGGAGGGAAGAAGAAATCTGCATCCTCAAGGAGAGGGGAAGGTTGCTCCCCGTAGCAACAGGGGACTCCATCGAAATAAAGGCAAGTAAACAACAAAAAAGTAAAATAAGAAATAGAAAATACAAGAAAAAATAAAGAATACGTTTGAAGATGGGCTCTAGTCACACTACCCCATAACTTAAAAGAAGCAACAACTCCACGCTCGTAGTAACGATAGCGTCATCAAAGTGGAATCTTGGCGATCGTCTCAATTCACGCTAACAAGAAGTCAATAATGATCAGCATCGGACAAGAATCGAAAAATCTCGATCGTAGTAGGCATGAGGTCACACGTGATCCCAAAATAGCAAAAAAGGTCGTCGCCTCCTACATCGACCTACGCTCAAATATCATTAGTCCTAGAAACACGCATCATCGTCGCCACCCCCATCACAGCAAGCGACAACGACCCACGACGTTCGCCCAACCACGAGGAAACACCTCTTCGGTGAGCAACATGATAAAGCACGCAACATCAGCCAAAGCTCAGCAACCTTGGAACTCACGAGGGTCGAAAGGAACAAGAACAAGTAAACCAACGACATCAGGCAAAGAGCTGGGGAGGAGGAGGAAGCTGGAAGGAAGGGGAGGGGGAGAGGAGGGAGGGGGTCCTGACTGATGAGGGAAGGCCAGTCGAAGCTTCTACAACACTAGGTTTCGAAGGAAACTTAACAAAGGGGCTGTGGAGGAGACTTGCAGAATGAGCATAATAATGATTTTTTCACTTAAAAAGTGATTTTCTACCTTTAGATTTAAGATTTAATATTTAAAATTTAGAATTGAGGAAAAATCACTTTACATAAATGAAAAAATCAAAATATCTTAATATATTTTTATTTTTAAATGATATATAAATTTCAACTTATGAAAAATTAAAACACATAAATTAAAAATTAAAATACACATATTTTATTAAAAAAAATACATATTACAACGTGCAGCTCCTTACCCACGCTCAAAAGACAAAAGGATTGATATAACTTCGTTGTGCTATTAATGAGTGAACATTCTTAAATGTACAATTTCCTCACTCCTTTAAATGTCGACCCACTAAGGGCCCCTCTATTAATGAAATAAGGTAGGAGAAAGAGTAGGTGAACGTCACTTCAATTAATATCTTCGTATAAAATTTTATTACGTTATATATATATATATATATATATATATATATATATATATATATCACATTAACTCACGTTTAAATTTTAATATAAAATAATATCACATCAATTATTTTATTCCAATAATAATTTATCCCAGAACACTGCCAAACGTAGCCTATGAGCGCGTACATGAATTTGTAAGCTTCTTTACCATTAAGTACATCACGTCATACATGCATGTTGACATAAGAAATTCCATATAGACGAAGAGCAGTAAAATGTATTAGAAAAAAGGTGCAAGTAGGGACAGCATCCTTGCTTGATCTAAGTGGCTGTAGAGGATCCTGTCCCCCTCTACTCGATGGTGGTGGGGTTGGGGTGGTCGTGAGTCTTCCTGACAGACCATGTTCCTTATTTAAAACCTATTTTTAAGGGCCCAGCTTTTATTGCTTTTACCATATTGGTCCAACTTGCACTAGGGCTCCTGCATCCTAATAGAGTGCTCATGACATCTAATCATCTCACAAGTTGAGACAAACAATATCTTCGCTTTAGTTTGATTTCTCAAAAAGTTTGAACTACTTTCTCTTGGAATCCAAGATAGACGAGTAAACCCACCATGGATTATATAGTTACCTCGAACAAATACTCACAATGAAAATGATGAATAAAGATCGCACACAATCTTCCCCCACAGAGTGACCACTAATGCCAGTGCAAGCTCGCCAACTCCCACCTATGCCTGATCGGTAATCGATCGTGTCAATCAACGGAGGGTGAGAGAGAGAGAGAGAGAGAGAGTGAGAGGGTGGCTAGTGGGAGGTTAAATAATAAATAGCATTGCCTATATATATTCTAGAAGGAGAAATTCATCATCTTGTGTCATTGGCTAGGGTTCACCAATCACCTACCCTATTACAGAAATGCTAGATAATTAATGGATGGCTGGATGTGTGTGAATAACTTTGCCCACGTAGAGGATGTTTCTATAAATTGCTTCCAATGAATAACGTCGGCACCATAAATCCAAAGATTTCACATGAACATGGCTGCAGACCCGACCATACATGTCAAATCATCCACATTTCATATACTTTGTTATGCATGCATGTGTGCATGCACGTGCATGTCCACGAGGAAGAATTGAATGATGGTACGTTGACAAGAGAACTTTGCTCTTTGGACGGAGACAGAGGGAGCGGCAGGGCCCATGATTGGACGTAGCGATCAGACGGTTGAGTAATCAAGAAAGAGTCAAAAAGCAAGGAGATGCTTGCTTTTACTTAATAAAATATATCGAATTATTTTAATTTTTAATCTATAAAAAATAAATTTTCACTTTAAAAGTGAAATGTTACTTTTAACTATAAATTTTGATCTAGAATTTATGATTTATGAAAATTAATTTTTCATTTGAAAGTAGTTCTTTATATTTGAGTGTATTATTTAGTGTTCCTTAAACCCTAAATCTAAAGGTGAAGAATCACTTTCCTATCACCTCATAGGATGCAAATGGCACAGCCAGAAGCATGCATCTTCGTGCCCATGGCATAGCGTTTCACGCCTCCAATGTGAGGTGGACTTTTCACAATCTCGCGAGTCGAATGTGTGCAACCAGCACCGCATGATCCAACGTCGCATCGCACCCTCCATCACATGCACTAGCGGGGCGCGATCTGAAGGGTGCGGCCACACGTGATCTTGATTGTCAATCCTTGATTAGACGGTTGCAAGCACGAGCACACAGATCGTGTGCGATGGCAGCTGGGCACGCACGTGAGGCAATAGGCGCGTGAGCTGGGATACAGTGAGGTCCCGAAGCTTCAAAGTAAGGCATCTCTCGACAATTTGTACAACTTCCTAGGGTAGACCGAATTAAAATCCAACTCTTCCAACTCCTCTATTTCTATATTGTAAATTGGTTTGACTTCCAAAAAATTAATTTGTACCTCTGAGGAGTTTGGAGAGGTGTACCCATCAAATACAGGCCTAGAATTATAGTCCAGATCTACAATATGATTCTCATTAAATTAGGCTTCTTGATCATCTCTAATAGGCTCGAATTTAGATTCTAAGTCAAGGGTAGGAATTGGGTCACTAGAATCTGGACTTGGTTCTATTGGGATGTCAAAATTACTCTCCAAAATTACCTTAACAGGATAAGATTTGGGAATTACATCCTTGAGAGGTTGTGAGTCTAATTCATCACAGGTGTTCGAAAAATCAAGGCATGATAGACCAGCCTCATGGGTTTCTAAGGCTAGTTCAAAATCGTGAACACCTGCAATTAGATCCTCCCAACCCACATCAAGATTATGTATGTCAATCTGCACAAAATTTGAATTTGATTCATTTTGGGTTGGGGTTCCATTATAAATAGCCCTAAGGACCTCCATTGCAAGGCATCAATCAACATCTTCTACCAAGCACGTCCCCCACCTCCATAGAGCTTCAAAGCAAGGTTCTGAAGCTGTCGAGGTGCCAACGGAAGCTCCTCCACCACCGTAGCTACCTCACCTCTCCATTTTGTGAATGTATTCTTTAGTTTAATGTTTATGTTGCTTCAAGCTTTCATCTATCATTATAGTTATAAAACGATTCTGCTTATGCAATACATTATCAATTTACTTCATCATGTCTTTATTTCATGAACAGTTAGCAATAACCATATTATTATCTTGGATCTCTAACCTTACCACACACACACACACACTCTCTCTCTCTCTCTCTTTTCTCAAGCAAACAGAATAAGATATTTTGTGACATTAAGAGATTAATCGATTTGATTTCACACCTTCTCATGTTCAACACTTGGACTTACCTAATCATCTTCGCATTAAAATTGATGTCGTAACGCATGCTACAACATATGATTATACTTACGCATTTTTCGACATCAGTTTTTTGTGCCATTGCCGGGAAGGTAATGGATCTTTTAGTCGCTTTTATATCTGCATTAGTGATATTCATTAGATTTCTCTCTCACTTTTCTTTCTACCTATTGATTGGTTGCAGGAACTCGGCAGGCAACGAGAGGAGGGCGATCAACGTGGTGCAATTGGAGCAAAGTGCAAAGAAGACTATTGTAAGTATCACTCTACCTAATGTAGTCTCATCTTTCTTTTATTTTTGAAGAAAAAAGGATAAAAAAATTGCATTTAGGCTTGTGCATAATCCCTAGGTTAGTTGATTGTTTGTTTGACAAAAAAATAAAAAATAAAAATAAAAATTCAAACAAAATTGACATGGTGAATTGCTAGTCGATCCACATCTCAAACCCACCACCCGGAAAAAAAATATGTTCTCTTTACACTCTAATATCTTTTGAAAATAATGTTTAGTGTTTCTCCCTTTGAGTGGTGTTTGCAAAACCACTCATATTTTGTATTGGGTCGCATCACTCATCAAAAATTAAAATTGATTCACCAAGTAGAATTGCATGAACTTTAGGGTGAATATATTAAGGTTGTTTTTCTAGGGCCACATCACTTGCACTAAACGAAATTTACAATCACCCGTTGTATGTAAAACTTTATGTACCAACTAAAAACATTGCTTGAAAACATTAAGAAATTTCAACCCTAAAAAAAAAACACTAAGCAAGGACAAACCATTAAAAGACACCACATTTAAAAACCTTGTTTTGTTGAGTGCACACACAAGCTTAAGTGGATTAATCAAGAGGCACAACCCCCAACAACGCCTCATCACATATCATGAGTACAAGCACTGACCTAACCAACATTAAAATTGAGCAGGCATGCCCTAGGTAGGACTAATCTAAGTCCTGGAGATGTAATTAGGTTTGTTAAGCACTTGGCCTTAATTCCCATTGTGGAATCTATTGTCTAAGGCTGCGGGGAAGTGTCAAACGACCGCGGTTGGAGGGTATCAAAGAACCAACAACGCAAGTCCAAGGAAGAAGCTTCCCCTCAATCCCCTCGTAATCAGCCTAGCCGAATTAACTTTGGGAAAAGGGGTTTAAGTGCTTGCAAATTTGATTATTTTTTCAAGGCTTCTAGGTCATCTAGGTCTACATTGTAGGGCCTAGTTTGCTTGCTTGGTTGTGCACACACAACTCTCTCATCTGTTCTTCCCTCATCCCTCCACTTCTTCCAAACTATGGATTTCAATGCCTATCCTTCCTTCCCAAACTAACCCTAAAATGATTTGTATTCTAACCCAAGTAGATTATATCCATAGTTTACTTGGGATAACCAACCACCTAGTTGGGGATATAACCCAAAACCTAAGTACCCCGAATACCCCTCTTATCCCATCTATCCTAATTTTACGCAACCCGCACCAACCTCCTATTGGGATAATCCAACCCACCCACTCAAGGGTACGATCCAAACCTTGGGGATTCTTATCTTGATGATAATTCTCCTTATGATGACTCCTCTTTTAGGTCCCACCCACCCACTAACCAATCTAATCGGACCCACATTTTAGGAGAACACCAAGACCCCTACCCTGCCAAGGATAATAACCATGATAGGTCATTTGAATTCAAGGATCTCTCCTACTTGACCTATGGATTGATTGGAAGGAATTTTAGAAAAATGGAAATCAAATGATGATGATCATAAACCTAGGCAAACCAAGTATGATCAACCCCCATGTTGGACCCCTGATGAAGAATTCGACTAGGAAGAGGACTTAGAACCTTAATTATTCTGGAGTAGGACTAAATAGAAAATGGTGCCTCTTGAGGAATTAGACCCTGAAAACGATAGAATAGAGGACCCACCCAAGAACTTAAAACCCAATGTGTACTCTGATACACATCCTCAACCATACCCTCCAAACCCTGATTTGAATGTTAAGTACAATAAGGAGGAAATCCAAGGGAAACCTAATGACAATCAATTCTTGATAGCTTTCAATTGGAATTATATAGACAGAACCAAGAATTAATTGAGAGGAAACAAGCCATGATTGATATGTTTCAACAACTGGATGAAGAGGGCCAAAGAACATTGTTGCAAGCAACCCCTATTACGGAATTCACGAAGCAAGGCCCCATGGTGATTGATTGGACTACACCTATTTGCCCAAAACTAGTTCAGTCCACCATTGATACTGCCCCACTATTGGACAACCTATTAGAACATGTCATGAAGGATTTGTTAGAAGATGAATTGGGGAGGGTTGAGGACAAAAATCAGGAGGAAATTGAGAATTTAGGGGTCAATGTCTTTGAATTCAAATCTAATCTTCTTGAGGAAAGTGGTTTGGTGGAAGAGACATCCAAAATTGAAGATGGGGAGTGGGATTACGATTATGAAATAATTGATTTTGAATCATTTGAAACTCCCATCACAAGTTTAGAGGAGGGCCAAGAGAAGGAATCTGAGTTTGAGTTAGATGATGAAATTAGCCCTACATCCACTACAATCTTGAAAATTAAGTCTGATATAACAGAGGTTGAAGATAATATTCTAGGGGTCAAGGAATTGGAGGGAATAAGCAATGAAATCCTAGTTGAGGAAGAAGGGATGGATTTTTCTTTGGAGAGAGACCTCATGCTTAATTTTAGGACCCATTGCCAAACCTTTGATTTTGTTACATGCCCTATCAGAATTGAAATCCCACAACCCGAATTCACTGGGATCGATATAACTCTGAGGGATTACAACTTTAAAGGGACACAAGATGATTACAAAGCCTACATCTTTAGTGTCCAACATTTTAGATTCGTGTTGCACTCGTCCAAAGCGACTTCTCTGCATGCCTGCAGATTGAGAAAGGAACAAACATGGGCATGTGTGATACACCATTTGCAAAGTTCTCGTCCCTTAGGGATGGGACTACACCATAATCTCGTCTGCATCTGCGGACTTCTGACTCTGGGTTTAGCCGATTATGTCTTCCCCTTCTTGACCCAGACCATTCAACTGATTGATCCTTTGTTGTCTGTGTACTATGCCTAGCTGAAGGCACTAAACTCAGAGCTCCCTGGGAGGCAACCCAGAGGATTTAGGCTGACTGGATACGTAGCTAAAACTCAGGTGATTTCTTTCCTTACTCCCTTGCATATATTTATCTTCTAATGAGGACATTGTCCAACTTAGGCATGGGAGGGTAGTAACTCGTATGTTCTGAGTACATGCTGTCAGCTTGAATTATCTAGTAAAAAAAAAGGAATTGAGAAAAGAAAACTTAGGTATTAAGAGGTTATCAACTTTAGGAAATGATACGTTAAAGACCTGGATGCTTAGACTCTTCAGGTTTCCAGGCTTAATCAATCCATGTAACGAACGCGTGCCCCAGACGCCTTTTAAGACGTCTGGGAGGTGGCCCAGACGTCGGAACAGACGTCTGGGATCACATCCAGACGTCTGACCAGACGTCCGGGATCGTTTACAGACGTCTGGAGAACAGTTATGTTCGCACGGGAGATTCGTCTACGCGCCTGTGCGCGCAGACCTGCGATTCCTCTCTCTCTCTCTCTGTGGCTGCAGGCGCGCTGCGACCACCTTCTCTCTCCTCCTCGCGCGGCCTTAAAAGGGCACGCCTCCCCTCCCGTCTCCACCGTCTCCTCCTTATTCTCCTTCCTGTGCGCGAGAGCGAGCGGACGCGAGGGCGGCAGCGGTAGCCGCAGTGAGCGCGGAGGAGGTGCGGCGTGCGAGGGCGGGGCTCTGCCGCGAGGGCGAGCTCGCCGGAGCGGCTTGGCCGGCCGGCGGAGGGCGCAGGGGGCGCGGAGCGATGCGGAGAGGGACCTGCTGCGGGCTGAGCAGCAGACGCTCGAGGTGCAACGCGGGCGGCGTCGCGAGCGGAGGCCGAGCAGGGTTCTGATTCTGGAAAAATTTCCAGAATCAGACGTCTGGGTTGATATCCAGACGGCAAGGTCGACGTCTGTAAGATCATACAGACGTCTGAAAGGTGAGTTTCCGCTTTCTCCTTCCTTCTTGTCGACTGACCGTACTGAGGGAGGGGGGGTTGGCTGTGCGCAGGTTCGCTGATTCGCCATCCTTTGCGAATTAGACGTCTCGAAGTTGTACCAGACGGCAGGAGTGATCTACAGACGTCCGTGTGGACCATCGGACGTCTGGGGTATAGGAAAGACGTCCCTGCAGACTTCTGGACGTCCGGGGAACCAAGCTGAACAGGTAATTCTCTGATCCACCGTTTAAGACGTCTGGAAGGAGTTCCAGACGTCTGATTTTGCAAAGTATCGTCTTTCTCGACCCGTTTAGGGCCCGTTTGGGCTCCGTTTTCCGTGATTCGAGTTGCGTTCGTTTCAGAATTAATTCCTCTACCCGCCTACAGTAGCTATACACTGTTCTGAGACACTCCTTGTGTTTGATCCTTGTGATAGGACCTCGTTCGGTTGCAGTCTTGAGAGTCGCGGAGGCACGCGGGATTCCCGATCACGCCCCCATTACTCCCGTTGTACCTGGTAGGGTGGCTTTAAGTATTAATAAAATCTGTTAAAGTATGGAACCATAACTAGAACCTAGGGCATTGCATGAATCCTAGGAATGAGAAATATATGGAATGATAGCTCCTAGGTGTTGCATGAATCCTAGGGCCGGAAAACTAGATTGTATGATAGATCCTAGGATATGGCATGAATCCTAGGATGGAAAAACTAGTGGAATGTATATTACTGCAGTCTTGGAAAAATGGAAAGGAATATATAAAGCTGCCTGTAAATTTAATTAACAGCTGCCTGTTATGAATAAAGAAACATGTTTGAGATCATGGATTTTGAGAACGTGAATCTGGAAAGTGAAACATATGATGTTCTGAGATAAAGAGCTGGAACCCTACGGGGAATTAGGAGTGGAACTCCTGGAAGGAAAAGGGAATGGAACTGAGATGTAGTTGTACTGTCTCTTGGGTACGCAGTACCAAGGGAAGTACCTGTACCTGTTTAGTGCAGAGTGGGGCCAGCCGCCCCAGGGACCCGGGGTTAGGCTTGGCCGCTCTGTACCGACTTGTTGGCCCTCGTGTACGTAGTACCGAGGAGAGCTAGTAGTGTTAGGAGAGTACTAGCTACCCCACGGGCCCCGGGGTTCTGCTAGCCTCCTTCACCGACTTGTTAGGCCCACTAGGGCAAACCAGGGTAGTCAGGCGAGGGTGCGCGGACTGTGGAGGGGCAAGGCCCCGGTTTGGTTACTGTGGAGGGGTTGGACCCCTGTTACTGAGAGGGCTCTGCCCTGGTTCCGTGCTGTGCTTTGGGCGCACCCGTTAACGGAAACGACTGACCGCGTGCCAGTGCGGGCTAGCTACCTGTGCGTTTATCGCGCGTGCCGTAGTCACCGTTACGTCTGTCAGTGACCTTGGGGTGGTTGACTGAGGGTAGGATCACCACGGGGGACTCTCCCGGCCAGGAGAGCACCACGTGCTACTTCTACTTTCGGAAAAGACTGCAATCAAGATCGTTCCCACGAGGACATTCGAGATCAAGTAAAGGATCTGAGAAATAAATGAAATAGTGAGAAAAATTGAAAGATGTGAATAAAGGAAGTAATAGAACATAACAGCTACTGTACACTCTACTGTTGCCTTTAGTTAGTTTACCACTCTACTCAGCGTTTTGCTGACGTGTTACACTCGTTACCTTTTTCAGGACCAGGTGTTGAGCAGCCAGGGTCGGCGGCTGCAGAGGACGCTGGGCCGAGTAGGGTCCAGTAGAGTTACCACAGCTTTTGTACCCCTTTTGTTTTTGTTCTAGTGAGTAGTTTTTGTTTCCGCTGTACCTTCTTTACCTGCAGTTCTTATTATATGATAAATGTTGTTTTACTGTTGTGGTGGTACCTACTGTAGTAGTTTCTTTCCTTACTGCTGTACTTTCTTACTGTTAGTTATATTCATGCTGAATGTGGTTTATTTTACTGTCTTTTGGTTACTTCCTCGTTGGACGACTAGGTCTTGGGATTAGTCGAGTCGGTCCGGTTCTCGTGTCTCGTAGGGACTCGGGAACCGGGTCGTTACAAGATGGTATCAGAGCAAGGTCGTCTCGAGAAGTGAATCAACTGACTGGAAAATAACCAATTCACATGTTTATAGCTAGAGTAGCCACCACAACATATCTCTTGACATGAGCTCTTAGAAGTTTTGTTAGGTACCGTTTGTTTTGACGTTTCCGTTTTGTTTCGCGTCTCCTTGCAGGAGATGCCTCGTCGCGGGACTGGCGAGACTGGCCGCGGGCGCGGCTGAGGGCGAGGTCGGCGAGGTGGACGTGCTGTCGTTGACGTCTCGGTGGACCAGCCACCACTCCCTGGCGTCCAAGCCCAGGACCTCGCCAGACTGATATGGGATATTGTACGAGAGGAGCTCCACCCACCGCCCCGAGCACCTCCTCCTGGGGTTGCAGAGGGGGAGTCCTCTGTGGGACCACGCGACGGACGCGGCGCTGGACACGAGGGACGGGATGGGCCCCTGCCGCCCCCACCTTCCTCCGACACTTCTGTACACGAGGCACCTTCGCCTGGAGGTGCACCAGCACCTCCCCTACAGCGCCACTTCGAGCTTTTCGGACAGTTCCGGAAGCTGAAGCCCCCCTCCTTCAAGGGGGATGAGGACCCGACCGAGGCAGAGGACTGGCTTGAGCAGCTGGAGAAGATCTTCGACACCCTTTGCCCCCCGGTGGAGTGCCGCGTGGCCTTTGCCACGTACCAGCTGGAGAGTGCGGCACACCGGTGGTGGAGGGCGGTCCGGGGACAGGAGAGGGACGAGCCGACGTGGGACCAGTTCGTCACCCTCTTCTGCGAGCAGTACTTTCCCCAGACGTGGCAGGACCAGAGGAGGCGGGAGTTCCACACTCTCCGCCAAGGGACGATGACCGTGAGCGCGTACCGCACG
Organism: Thalassia testudinum; assembly: GCA_037157565.1. Classification (NCBI taxonomy): domain Eukaryota; kingdom Viridiplantae; phylum Streptophyta; class Magnoliopsida; order Alismatales; family Hydrocharitaceae; genus Thalassia; species Thalassia testudinum. The sequence continues at coordinate 136,690,239 of JAZHRO010000073.1, forward strand.
CGTTTCTTGGAGCTGTCCCGCTTTGCAGCGACAGCGGTAGCCACTGAGGAGGAGCGCCTTTGGAGGTTCACCGAGGGGCTCCGGCCTGCGATCCGGGGGTATGTCAAACCCCTGAAGCTACCGACGTTTTCGAGGGTGGTAGAGGCAGCTATGACTTACGAGGAGACCAACCCGTCCGTGCGAGAGACCGACGGCGGGCGGAAGAGGCCCTTTCAGCCAGACTTCTCACAGGGCCGGCGAGAACGGAGACACGTGACGTCCGCAGGAGAGCTGTCACGTTGTGCAGGGCCATCAGTGGCCTTTGGGGGCCCTCGACAGGGGCCAGTCGCCAGCACCGGACCCCCGCCTAGCCGACAGCAGGGACTCACTGAGGGCGGGAGTCGGGTTCCCCTCTGCTACCAGTGTGGCCAGCCGGGCCACGTCAGGAGGGACTGCCCATCTAGGGCAGGAGGTCAGCAGATACTTCCCGCGCAGAGCACTGGAGGGCGCGCAGGAGGCCGCGGTCCCCAGGCACGAGGAGGAGGACAGCAGTCGCGAGGAGGGTACCGACCAGCACCTACCCGTCCGACGCAGAGTGTGGCTGCTTCGTCCGCACCTAGAGCTGAGGGGCGTATCAACGCCCTAACACACAGGGACGCCAGAGCATCGGGATCCGTGGTAGCAGGTATGGTTTCAGTTTCTGGCAGACTCGTTTACACGCTTTTCGATTCCGGCGCTACGCACTCGTTTGTCGCGGCCAGTTTCGCAGTTAGTTTGGACCAGGATTATACATTGTTAGAGAATCCGTTCGTAATCAGAGGTCCGAGTGGTCAGCTGTTTGTAGCTGAGGAGGTGTACACGGGTTGCGGGGTCAACATCGGGGGACATAGCCTGCCAGTTGACCTGATTATGATACAGATGGAGGACTTTGGAGTGATTCTGGGGATGGATTGGCTGTCCGCTTACCACGCCTTGGTAGACTGTTTTGAGAGGAAGATTGTCTTCTCCATGCCGGAGTTGCCTTCCTTCGAGTTTCACGGGCAGCCAGTGGACGGAGGTTTCAGGTGCATTTCGGCACTTCGGGCGGCGAGACTTTTGAGCCGGGGGTGTGAGGGCTTCCTAGCTTGTGTGGTGGCAGAGCACAGCCCCGTGGCAGACTTCCAGAGCATACCGGTGGTCAGAGAGTACCCCGATGTGTTTCCAGACGAGTTACCAGGACTACCGCCCGAGCGTGAGATCGAGTTTGAGATCTCACTAGTACCAGGGGACCAGCCCCATCTCCACCGCGCCATACAGGATGGCACCGCTTGAGCTGCGAGAGCTCAAGTCTCAGTTGCAGGACCTTTTGGAGAAGGGTTTCGTGAGGCCCAGTGCGTCTCCCTGGGGAGCCCCAGTACTGTTTGTGAAGAAGAAGGATGGGACCCTACGCCTTTGTGTGGACTACCGACAGCTGAATAGGGTCACCATCAAGAACAGATATCCGCTGCCGAGGATTGACGATTTGTTTGACCAGTTGCGGGGTGCCACGGTGTTTTCCAAGATCGACTTGAGGTCTGGATACCACTAGTTGAGGATCAGGGAGACCGACGTCTCCAAGACAGCTTTCCGCACCCGCTACGGACACTACGAGTTTTTGGTCATGCCGTTTGGGCTGACCAATGCCCCCGCTGCTTTCATGGACCTGATGAACCAGGTGTTTAGACTGTACTTGGACCAGTTTGTGGTGGTTTTCATAGATGATGTACTCATCTATTCTAGAGATCGGACGCAGCAAGGACAGCACTTGCGGATGGTTCTGGACACTCTGAGACGACGTAGGCTGTACGCCAAATACAGCAAGTGCGAGTTCTGGTTGAGGGAGGTGACCTTTTTGGGTCATGTGATCTCTGGAGACGGCCTGGCGGTGGATCCCGCCAAGGTCGAGGCAGTGCTCAGGTGGGAGAGACCGCGTTCAGTCACTGAGATTCGCAGTTTCCTGGGACTGGCAGGTTACTACAGACGGTTCATCAGAGGGTTTTCGCAGATTGCACGTCCTATGACACAGTTGACCCGGAAGGATGTGCCTTTCGCTTGGACAGACGCCTGTGAGGCGTGTTTTCTGGAGCTGAAGGAGAGGTTGACCTCGGCTCCCGTGCTCACCATCCCTGACAGTAGTGGCGGGTTCGTTGTGTACACGGACGCTTCCTTGCAGGGGTTAGGAGGTGTGCTCATGCAGAGGGGTCACGTGGTCGCTTACGCTTCGCGGCAACTGAAGCCCCATGAGCATACCTACCCTACCCACGATCTAGAGTTGGCAGCTGTTGTCTTCGCGCTGAAGACATGGAGGCACTACTTGTACGGTGAGACCTTCGAGATTTTTACAGATCACAAGAGCCTCAGATATCTTTTTGACCAGAAGGAGCTCAACATGAGACAGAGACGTTGGTTGGAGCTCCTGAAGGACTACGACTGCAGCATCTCCTACCACCCGGGAAAGGCCAACGTGGTGGCTGACGCCTTGAGCCGTAAGGCGCCCGCACGCTTGGCCAATCTACAGTTACAGAGTTGGAGCCTTTTGGAGGAGGTGGGCAGTTGGCGACCTCTAGAGTTATGAGGGTACTGTGGGGCAGTGACGGTGACACGGCAGACCAGGCCAGAGTTGATAGACCGCATCATCATGGGACAGATGGCCGATCCGTACTTGCAGTCTTTGCGCGATAGAGTACCATCAGGGGACCCAGGGGACTTCTCTTTCACAGACCAGGTGTTACGCTTGAGGGGACGGTTGTGCGTCCCCAGAGACGAGGAGCTGTTGAGAGAGCTCCTGACTGAGGCACACGGTTCCAGATTCACCATACATCCCGGAAACACGAAAATGTACCATGACTTGAGACGCGAGTTCTGGTGGAGAGGGATGAAGCGGGATGTGGGTGAGTTCGTGCAGCAGTGCTTAGTGTGCCAGCAGGTGAAAGCCGAGCATCAGAGGCCTGCAGGGCCGCTTCAGCCGCTTCCAGTGCCAGAGTGGAAGTGGGAGAGCATCACCATGGACTTGGTGGTGGGCTTATCTGTTACCCAGCGAGGACACGACGCAGTCTGGGTAATAGTGGATAGATTGACGAAGACGGCACGATTCTTGCCGATCCGAGTCACTTTGGGACCAGCACAGTTGGCAGAGAGGTATATCCATGATGTGGTGCGACTACACGGAGTTACGCGGGAGATCGTATCTGACCGGGATACCCGCTTTACGTCCCAGTTTTGGGCTGAGTTTCAGCAGGCTTTGGGGACGAGGTTGAGGTTTAGCACGGCTTACCACCCCCAGACGGACGGACAGTCGGAACGCACGATACAGACACTTGAGGACCTTTTGCGTGCCTGTGTACTAGACTGGAGGGGCTCTTGGGAGGAGCACCTACCCCTGGCGGAGTTTGCATACAACAACAGTTATCACTCGAGCATCGGCATGGCTCCCTACGAGGCTCTGTACGGACGGAAATGCACGGCACCCTTGAGTTGGGTTGAGGTGGGGACCAAGTGGGAGGTTGGCCCCAGGTTGATCCTGCAGAGTCAGGAGGTAGTTTAGCAGATCCACAGACGACTCCGCACTGTCAGGAGCAGACAGAAGAGCTACGCAGATCGCAGACGCAGAGAGGTGCAGTTCGAGGTTGGGGACCACGTCTTCCTTCGTGTTTCGCCCATGAAGGGCTTACAGCGGTATGGGGTGAGAGGGAAGCTCGCGCCGAGGTTCGTGGGGCCCTTTGAGGTCCTGGAGCGGGTTGGACCCGTTGCTTACAGACTTGCCCTTCCCCCGCAGCTTTCTGGTGTGCACGACGTGTTCCACGTGTCCAACCTCAGGAAGTACGTAGCCGATCCCAGCCACGTACTGAGTCACGAGAGCGTCGAGGTGAGCGATGACCTGACCTACCCCGAGCGGCCAGTGCAGATCCTAGACCGAGCCGTCCGCAGGTTGAGACGAAAGCAAGTACCCCTGGTAAAGGTTTTGTGGAGGAGACAGCGGTACGAGGAGGCTACCTGGGAGCCTGAGGCGGCAATGCGGGAGCGGTACCCGGAGCTTTTCGCGGGTACGTCTTTTCGGACCGGCTTCGGTCCTCTTTGAGTTTGTTATGGTTATTTGGACATCTTTTTCCCGCACCCTAGTTGGCGCAAGTTTCGGGGATGAAACTTCCTTTGAGTTTGTTATATTGTAACGAACGCGTGCCCCAGACGCCTTTTAAGACGTCTGGGCGGTGGCCCAGACGTCGGAACAGACGTCTGGGATCACATCCAGACGTCTGACCAGACGTCCGGGATCGTTTACAGATGTCTGGAGAACAGTTATGTTCGCACGGGAGATTCGTCTGCGCGCCTGTGCGCGCAGACCTGCGATTCCTCTCTCTCTCTCTGCGGCTGCAGGCGCGCTGCGACCACCTTCTCTCTCCTCCTCGCGCGGCCTTAAAAGGGCGTGCCTCCCCTCCCGTCTCCACCGTCTCCTTCTTCTCCTTCCTGTGCGCGAGAGCGAGCGGACGCGAGGGCGGCAGCGGCAGCCGCAGTGAGCGCGGAGGAGGTGCGACGTGCGAGGGCGGGTCTCTGCCGCGAGGGCGAGCTCGCCGGAGCGGCTTGGCCGGCCGGCGGAGGGCGCAGGGGGCGCGGAGCGACGCGGAGAGGGACCTGCTGCGGGCTGAGCAGCAGACGCTCGAGGTGCAACGCGGGCGGCGTCGCGAGCGGAGGCCGAGCAGGGTTCTGATTCTGGAAAAATTTCCAGAATCAGACGTCTGGGTTGATATCCAGACGGCAAGGTCGACGTCTGTAAGATCATACAGACGTCTGAAAGGTGAGTTTCCGCTTTCTCCTTCCTTCTTGTCGACTGACCGTACTGAGGGATGGGGGGTTGGCTGTGCGCAGGTTCGCTGATTCGCCATCCTTTGCGAATCAGACGTCTCGAAGTTGTACCAGACGGCAGGTGTGATCTACAGACGTCCGTGTGGACCATCGGACGTCTGGGGTATAGGAAAGACGTCCCTGCAGACTTCTGGACGTCCGGGGAACCAAGCTGAACAGGTAATTCTCTGATCCACCGTTTAAGACGTCTGGAAGGAGTTCCAGACGTCTGATTTTGCACAGTATCGTCTTTCTCGACCCGTTTAGGGCCCGTTTGGGCTCCGTTTTCCGTGATTCGAGTTGCGTTCGTTTCAGAATTAATTCCTCTACCCGCTTACAGTAGCTATACACTGTTCTGAGACACTCCTTGTGTTTGATCCTTGTGATAGGACCTCGTTCGGTTGCAGTCTTGAGAGTCGCGGAGGCACGCGGGATTCCCGATCACGCCCCCATTACTCCCGTTGTACCTGGTAGGGTGGCTTTAAGTATTAATAAAATCTGTTAAAGTATGGAACCATAACTAGAACCTAGGGCATTGCATGAATCCTAGGAATGAGAAATATATGGAATGATAGCTCCTAGGTGTTGCATGAATCCTAGGGCCGGAAAACTAGATTGTATGATAGATCCTAGGATATGGCATGAATCCTAGGATGGAAAAACTAGTGGAATGTATATTACTGCAGTCTTGGAAAAATGGAAAGGAATATATAAAGCTGCCTGTAAATTTAATTAACAGCTGCCTGTTATGAATAAAGAAACATGTTTGAGATCATGGATTTTGAGAACGTGAATCTGGAAAGTGAAACATATGATGTTCTGAGATAAAGAGCTGGAACCCTACGGGGAATTAGGAGTGGAACTCCTGGAAGGAAAAGGGAATGGAACTGAGATGTAGTTGTACTGTCTCTTGGGTACGCAGTACCAAGGGAAGTACCTGTACCTGTTTAGTGCAGAGTGGGGCCAGCCGCCCCAGGGACCCGGGGTTAGGCTTGGCCGCTCTGTACCGACTTGTTGGCCCTCGTGTACGTAGTACCGAGGAGAGCTAGTAGTGTTAGGAGAGTACTAGCTACCCCACGGGCCCCGGGGTTCTGCTAGCCTCCTTCACCGACTTGTTAGGCCCACTAGGGCAAACCAGGGTAGTCAGGCGAGGGTGCGCGGACTGTGGAGGGGCAAGGCCCCGGTTTGGTTACTGTGGAGGGGTTGGACCCCTGTTACTGAGAGGGCTCTGCCCTGGTTCCGTGCTGTGCTTTGGGCGCACCCGTTAACGGAAACGACTGACCGCGTGCCAGTGCGGGCTAGCTACCTGTGCGTTTATCGCGCGTGCCGTAGTCACCGTTACGTCTGTCAGTGACCTTGGGGTGGTTGACTGAGGGTAGGATCACCACGGGGGACTCTCCCGGCCAGGAGAGCACCACGTGCTACTTCTACTTTCGGAAAAGACTGCAATCAAGATCGTTCCCACGAGGACATTCGAGATCAAGTAAAGGATCTGAGAAATAAATGAAATAGTGAGAAAAATTGAAAGATGTGAATAAAGGAAGTAATAGAACATAACAGCTACTGTACACTCTACTGTTGCCTTTAGTTAGTTTGCCACTCTACTCAGCGTTTTGCTGACGTGTTACACTCGTTACCTTTTTCAGGACCAGGTGTTGAGCAGCCAGGGTCGGCGGCTGCAGAGGACGCTGGGCCGAGTAGGGTCCAGTAGAGTTACCACAGCTTTTGTACCCCTTTTGTTTCTGTTCTAGTGAGTAGTTTTTGTTTCCGCTGTACCTTCTTTACCTGCAGTTCTTGTTATATGATAAATGCTGTTTTACTGTTGTGGTGGTACCTACTGTAGTAGTTTCTTTCCTTACTGCTCTACTTTCTTACTGTTAGTTATATTCATGCTGAATGTGGTTTATTTTACTGTCTTTTGGTTACTTCCTCGTTGGACGACTAGGTCTTGGGATTAGTCGAGTCGGTCCGGTTCTCGTGTCTCGTAGGGACTCGGGAACCGGGTCGTTACAATCCAGGTGTCCACTAAAATGTAGACTTGTTCTTGAGTCCTCACCACCTTAATTTATATTAATCTGGTCAATAAAGTAGAGTGATAAGTATACGACTTATCAACTCGCCCTTTGATTTGGGGGGACTTTTAGGCTAAGCATCTACACACATTTTACACTGACTCACTCTTTGGCGGTTCTAATGGAAATTGGGTAGCTAATGAACCTTCTAGGGTAGTATGGATGGCAAGTTGTCACGGGTAACAGCCCATTGGCCGGTTGTCCAAAGCCCATCCATGGGACCATTCTCTTTTACTATTGTGTTTCTACGCTTTTGTGCGGGTTTTAAAGAGAATATCACGTTGTAGTATAACCGAAAAAACGTTCAAACAAATATAGAGAATTTTATTACTCGAAAAACTAGAGTCTCCGAGGTCGAACACAGGGAGAAATCTCAGTACTTTCAAAAACCAAAGAATACAACTTTTAAATGAAAGTAAATGATTAAAAGAGAGAGAGTGATATAAAAGGAATTTCTAAAAGAAAACAGAATTGGACGTCTGATTTCTATATCAGACGTCTTAAATGTAATCTTCTTTCTCTCTTCTGCCTTCTTCTTCTTTGTCTTCTCTGCTTCTTTTCTTGCGAAGGCTTCTTCTTCCTGCCTTTGTTCCTCTCTTGTCCTCCTTTTCTTTTTGGCTTCTCTGCAGTCCTTCCTTCTCTCAGATCTCTGCCTTGCTCAGCTTCCTTTCTTCAGAGTTCCTTCTTCTTCTGCTCCTGTTCCTTCTTTGTGCTTTCCTTCGAAGTTTTCTCCTTCCTTGTCTTCTCTGCGAGGGCTTCTCATTCTTTCTCTGCTACACTCAGCCTCTTCTTCCTTCTTTTCTTCCCTTGCTGCAGTGGCTAAGGGTTCGCTTCTTCCTCTGCTCCTTCTTTCCTATGCAAACCACAGCCAATGCAAAACCTACCCCCGTCCCTCTACCCAAACGTCTCTCTCTTTCTCTACAATTCGCTCAAGGACGCTCTGCCAGAGCCACACGGGTAATCGGGTCGGATTCGAACCTGGGACCAGGTGCACCTGCAGGTGGGTGATGCGCGAGGAGTGCGTAGGTTTGGGTCGGGTCGGATCCCGCCAGATCCGCGAGGTGAAACCGCGTACGAGGCAGGCGTGGGTCAGGTGAGGGACCTCACCCCTGTGCTTTCGGAGGCGGTAAGCATAAAACACAAAAACAATTTATACTATACCTGCGTTTTGCGTTTCAACGATGTGGGACTATCTGGCCCGCCCCAATTTCGCGCGCGCCCACAGAGGAGTCCTCGTGCAATTGCCAAGGCTGGGAGCTTCGCAGCGCACCTTGCAGGCCTTGATCGCTTCGCAACACCCGCGCGAGCCTGCTGCGCCTAGAGCTGCTGCACCTGGAGCTGCTTCGGCCGTCAATGGCGGCAGGAGCTGAAACCTGTCAAACACGAGCACGGCCTATTGTCCTAATCAGACTAGCTGGGCACCCTCGCCGTGGCACGACGAAGATGGTGCACGGTGCTGCAGGCCGCAGGATGGCCTAGGCGTGCGTGCCTAGGTCAACCTGTGGACGGAAGTGTGGGGTTGTTCGGGGGACTGTGGTGGAGGTGTAGAAGGATGATGGATGGGCGGAAGTTGCTCCTGGTGGTGAGGCGGAGCTTACGAGAGGGTTGGCGAGCTGTGTGGAGGGGCAGAGTGGTGGGAGCGGCTCGCCGGAGGTCGGTCGGAGGCGAGGAAGGTGGAGGTGGTCAGGTATTGTCGGGGGGGAAATTAACTAAAATAACAGGGGGAAAAGAGAGAGGGGAAGATGGAGAAGGTATCTGGAGTGGTTTGGAAGGAAGGGAGGCAGCGGAGTGGACGGCCCGTAACTGCCGTCGTCGGGGAAGAAGCACCCTGAGGGAGGGAGCAACGACGAAGACGAGGTCAGGGGCACGCGCGCCTGGTACTGCGCAACACGGGAGAAAGAGGCGGAGTTGACTCTGCTGTAGGTATGGCAGCAGAGCGACGAGAAGGACATGTCAATGAACGGCTTGAGTCTCTGACCGTTCACGACAAAGGGTTCAGAATCGTGGCTGAGTGGGCTGATTTCAATGGCTCCATTTCTGAAGATTTGTCGGACTAGGTAGGGTCCGACCCACTTGGATCTTAGCTTCCCTGGGAATAATTTGAGTCGGGCATCAAAGAGTAAAACTTTCTGACCAGGATGAAAGATCATTCTAGAAATGTGTTTGTCGTGAAAAGCTTTAACCCGTTCTTTGTAAATCCGCGAGTTCTCATACACGTCATGGCGTAATTCATCGATCTCGCTCATTTGAAGTCTTCTGTGGGTGCCAGCCTTAGAAAGATCCAGATTACAGGTTCGTACTACCCAATAGGCTTTATGCTCCAACTCGACGGGGAGGTGACATGCCTTCCCGTACACTAGTCTGAAGGGAGACATTCCTAATTGGATCTTGTGGGCGGTCCTATAGGCCCACAATGCTTCCGGAAGTCGAGAAGACCAATCTTTTCTATCAGGTCGAACAGTAACCTGAAGGATCTTCTTGATCTCTCGGTTAGATAGCTCAGCTAGACCATTTGTTTGGGGGTGGTAAGGAGTAGAGATTCGGTGTGACACCCCATATTTGGTCATCAGTGACCTGAACTGAGCGTTTGTAAAATGGGTCCCTCCATCGAAAATTATAGCACGTGGAATCCCGAACCTTGAGAAAATGTTTTGATGAAGGAATTTTATAACGACTTTATGATTGTTGGTTTGGGTCGGAATGGCTTCTATCCACTTGGAAACATAGTCAACCGCGAGTAGGATGTATTCGAAGCCATCCGAGATCGGGAAGGGTCCCATGAAATCAATCCCCCAAATATCAAAAATTTCGCATACCAAGATCGGCTGTAGAGGCATCATATCTCTATGGCTCATGTTGCCCAGAGTTTGGCAACGGGAACATGCCTTACAGTGATCGTATGCATCCTTGAAAATTGTGGGCCAGTAAAAGCCACACTGGAGGACTTTCGATGCGGTTTTATGTCCTGAAAAATGTCAACCGCATGCCTGGTCATGGCAGAATGAGAGTATGTCTTTGATTTCCACTTCCGCGACGCACCGTCGAATTATCTGATCAGCACCAATGCAAAATAGATACGGGTCTTCCCATAGGTAATACTTGGTATCGGAACGCAATTTGTCCTTTTTGGCCTTTGGCCAACCGGGCAGAATCTGATTTGATGCCAGGTAATTAACTATATCAGCGAACCATGGAAGACTTGTACTGATAGTCAGGAGGTGCTCATCAGGAAAATGTTCTGTAATAGGTCCGGAAGGGTTGATTATTTCAGAAGGAAGGCGGGACAAGTGATCAGCTACCACATTCTGCTTTCCCGCCTTGCTGCGAATCTCGAGGTCAAATTCTTGCAACAGCAAGATCCATCGAATTAATCGAGGTTTCGCGTCCTTCTTTGCAAGGAGATGCCTCACAGCTGTGTGATCCGAGTATATGATAACACGGGAACCCAGAAGGTATGATCTGAATTTTTCCAGGGCAAATACTACGGCCAGCAGCTCTTTCTCAGTAACTGTATAGTTACGCTGAGCCTCATCCAGTGTTTTGCTGGCATAGTAAATGACCACAGGTTTCCCGTCAATTTTCTACCCCAGAACCGCTCCTACAGCGAAGTCAGATGCATCGCACATGATCTCAAAGGGTTGAGACCAATCAGGGGACTGTAGGATCGGGGCTTGGGTGACTCGGTCACGTAGGATCTCAAATGCTTGAGTGCATTCCTTGGAAATTTTGAAAGGCACATCCTTGGAGAGAAGATTGGTCAGGGGGCGCGCGATTTTGGAGAAATCAGGGATAAATCGACGGTAAAAACCGACATGCCCCAAAAAAGATCGGATGTCCTTAATCGAGCTAGGCATAGGGAGCTTGGAAATCAGGTTAACCTTAGCTCGATCCACTTGGATGCCTTTCTCCGAGATTAAATGTCCCAGGACAATTCCCTCAGGCACCATGAAATGGCTCTTTTCCCAAGAAAGAACCAAATTCACCTCAATGCACCTCCTGAGTATTTGGACCAAGTGTTGGAGGCAATCATCAAATGATTCTCCAAAAACTGAAAAGTCATCCATGAAGACTTCCAGATAATCACCTACCATATCTGAGAATATGGCAAGCATGCACCGCTGAAAAGTTGCAGGTGCATTGCAGAGACCGAATGGCATCCTTCGAAATGCGTACGTCCCGAAAGGACAGGTGAATGTGGTCTTTTCTTGGTCCTCTGGATGGATTGCCACCTGATTGTAACCGGAGTACCCGTCAAGAAAGCAAAACCTATTTCCCACTAGTTTTTCGAGGATCTGATCAATAAACGGTAGTGGGAAATGATCCTTCTTCGTGGAGGAATTGAGTCTTCTGTAATCAATGCAGACTCTCCACGAGTTAACTATTCGGGTTGGAATGACTTCTCCGGTTTCAGTCGTGATGATGGTAAGTCCTGCCTTTTTAGGCACCACTTGTATTGGACTCACCCAACGACTGTCGGAGATCGGGTAGATGATCCCTGCATCTAACCACTTTATGATCTCCTTTTTCACGACCTCTTGTAGATTAGGGTTTAGGCGTCTTTGCATTTCTCTTGAAGGTCGTGCGCCTTCTTCTGTGTAGATTCGATGTGTGCAGTATGAAGGGCTTATACCAGTCAAATCATCGAGAGTCCATCCAATGGCTCTTAGATGTTGCTGGAGAACAGAAATCAAACGGAGTTCCTAGTCAAGTGTGAATCGAGAGTTGATAATCACAGGAAACGTTTGTTTTGAATCCAAAAAGACATACTTCAGATGTTCGGGAAGGGTCTTGAGTTCCATGATAGGATTTTCAGCAGCAGCGGGCAGTTCGGGGTTTGTATCAGGAGCAATGGTAGGAGTCATAGGTGTGTCTAGATCACGTTCGCATTTCTCTGTTAGCGGGTTTTGATTCTCAAATGGTTGATCAGGGATAATCAGGTTGTCTTCTATATGCAATTCATCATCCACGGCTCTGACATCACATATTTCCTCTATAACCCCACAATTAATCCCTTGTTGGGCCTTAAAAATGTCAATCTTCAGGTTTTGGTTCCCAAATTTTAATTCTATCTGGCCCTCTTCGCAGTTTATGTTGGCCCTAACAGTGGCCAAAAAGGGTCTCCCTAATATGATTGGTGTGTCCCTTAGGTTCTTAGGTGCATCCATGTCTAGTACTATGAAGTCCACCGGGAAATAGAAATCTCGTACCCTAACAATGACATCCTCGAGTATTCCTCTAGGTGACTTGATGGATCGATCGGCTAACTGCAATGTCACCTCAGTGGGTTTGAGTTCAGATTCTTCAAGGTGGTCAAGGAGGGATGTAGGTATTAAGTTTATAGAGGCACCTAGGTCTAGTAAGGCTCTATCAAATTGGGTTTCACCAATTTTACAGGAAATCAAGGGAGTTCCTGGGTCTTTAGCCTTGGGTGGGAGTTTGCTCAAGATGACAGAGCTGGCTTGCTCTGACAGTACGATTGGATTCCCATCCTTGGTTCGCGGCTTACGTTTAGGGGTACATATGTCTTTCAAGAATCTTGCGTAAGCCGGTATGTGGTGAATTGCATCCATCAATGGGATGTTTATCTGGACCTATTCAAAGAGCTTGATTAGATCCTCCTCGGGAGCCACAGGTTTGGTTATCCTTTTTCCTTTGGTCAAGGCCTTAGGAAATGGGATCCTAGTTGGTTCATCTAGGATAGGTCCAGCTTCTTGATCTGGGACAGTGGTATCTTGGATAACTATCCTAGGGTCTTGGCTATTGTCAGGCTTGGAGTGGTTCGGATAATGTGGGTCTTGGGTTGTTCTACCACTACGTGTTGTTACAGAGTTCAATCCGACCTGATTTGGGTTAGGTAGGAGGGGTGGCTGCTGCTGAAATCCCGCATACGATGTTGAAGCTTCCATCCCGTCTGGCGATGGAGCAGTAGGGGCCTGATAAATCACATGTGTTTGGCCTGAATTTGGATTCATAACGCGCTTCTGGGTTAGCACGTTATTTGGGTTGGGCAGAGGTTGCGAAGGAAGGGTACCAAGTTGGCGGGAATTTGCGATCTAGGCCAGTTGGTTGCGAACCTCTGTGATCTCGTCCTTGTGCTATTTTTGCATCGCCGCATTCGTCTTTTGAATGTCAGCCAGTGCTTGAAGGATAAGAGTCATTTGATCCTGGTTTTGCCCGGATTGGTAGGTGGGATTGGGCCGAGGCTGAGGTGGCTGATATGGACGAGAGGCTTGTGGACGGGGTTGATATGGTGGTCTTTGAGAATTTCCCGCCCACTGAAAGTTAGGATGATTTCGCCATCCAGGGTTGTAGGTATTGGAGAATGGGTCATTCTGAATGGCGTTGAGGTCCTCGTAGTTCTGAGGAACCTTGGGAAAGTCAGAATACGAGGGTTTAGAGTTCCCCCAACTTGAGTAGAATGGATCGGAGGTCACTCCGGTCCGAGAGGTAGACGGGGGTGGATATGGGTCCATCCCCTTAGCAGATTGGTGATAGATGTTTTGCACAGTTTCCCTTGCCAGAGGAGGTCGTGCAAAAGAGTTTTGCGGAGAGGTGGCTTGCTGCAAATGTTGAGTTAGCTCGTCCACGTTCTTTTCTATGATAGAAACCTTGTCCAACCGACTGGCCATCAGTTCCAAGTCGACAGAATTAAACAGGTCCTGCATCTCATGTGTCCCTCTCAGATTCGTCGATGCGCGGGCATTCGTCCTGTCGAATAAGCCTATGGAGTCATTATTTATGGAGTTCTCGCACATGTTTTCGAGAATCTCCCACACCGTGTCCTCGTGTTGACCCATGATGTTTCCTCCGCACATTGCATTGACGAATAATCGAATATCTTCACTGAGTCCCTGGTAAAAAGACTGGACTTGTTCCCACTTAGGAACTCCGTGATGGGGGCACTTTCGCATGAGATCTAGGAATCGATCCTAAGCTTCATGAAGAGGTTCTCCCGGTTGTTGAGTGAAATGAGTGATCTGGTGGCGCAAGGCATTCGTCCGGCCAACGGGGAAGAATTTTTTCAAAAATTCGGACTGCAGTTCCTCCCATGTGTTGATCGGACGGGTCTGAGTTTGATACCAGTGTGTGGCCTTGTCCATGAGAGAGAATGAAAACATTTTCATGAGTAGGATATCCCGATTTTGTACATCTGACCCAAAGGTCTGGGCCAGATGCTTGAGTTGTTTAATGTGTTGGAATGAATCCTCAGAGTTAAGCCCATGGAACTTTGGTATGGCATGAATCATATTGGGCTTCAGTTCAGAATCAGGTCCTCCAATCGGGATTCGTACTCGAGGTTCGATCGCCACCGCAGCGGGATTATAGTGATCTCGCATCATAGGTCGCTGCGGTGGGTTTACAAAGTTCTGAAAGAGATCGTTAAGGCGTTGAAGTTGGTGTTCAAGGTTGTTCTCCTCTTCAATGGGTTGTGCCATGATGGAAGAAGAAGGAGAACCAGGGTCTGAATCAGATGAAAGATTTATGTAGTGGGGTTGCTGCACAAACAAGGGCGTCGAGGCTTGGCCTCGACGAGAGTGGATTTCTAAAGGAGGTCTTAAGGGTGGTCTTAAGGACCTCCTACCGAACATGCACCAAAAGATGTGATGAGATTAGAAGGTGCTGGACCCAATCAAGACACCTAAAAATGGTTGGGTGACTATAGAGGTTCGGGGCGGATGGACCCCTTAGTCAGAAAGGTCATCCACTTGAGAAATACCTGGGCAACCAGAGAGGGAGAGTCCCGCAAAGACCCCTACATGGTAAAGCGTCCCCACGAGTTACAGGGTTTCCCCCGCCCGACCTCTCTTGTCACTGCGGTTCCAGGTAGACCAGAATGGGGACCTTGACCTCTTAAGTCTACCTTTTTAACTTTAAGATCAAGGTGCTTAATGTTCCACTTGAACTTTTAGGTATTTTCAGTGAAAAAGTGACCTAATTTTAAGGTTGGTTGACCCAAGGGATCAACTTCACCTCTTGTTCCTTTGAGAGTTTTTAGGTCCTTTTTCTTTTATAGTTCAAATGGATTAAAAACCTGATTTGCTTAGGGTTCTTCTTGTGTAGATCTTTTCAAACAAGGTTTAGGCACACCTCTTTTTGGACAATTTGTTTTCTTGTTTAAGAGAAGATATGTCTCTAAAAACCCTAGCTTTGTAATCCTTAAATTGGCTCCAGTGGGTCCAATTTAGTTGCCTCAGAAATTAGCACCTAGGGCTCAATCAAGAAAGTTTTAGCCCTAGTTGCCTTAGTTGGATGAACAGACAAAAAATGTGTTGAAATGAAAATCAGGCAACTTGATGAGTTACTAAATATGAAACAGGTAGCCCTAAGTTGATTTTTCTTTTTTTTCCTTTTTAGATTTTGAGAGGGTTAAGAGAGAGGGCTTATGGAAATTACCTGTTCCTTGGAGTGTCTGTTGTGCAGCAGCTCTTCTTTCCTTTTTGCTTTGCTTTCCCTGCTTTGAACACAACAAAAGAGAGGAGTTAGGTCAAATATTGAATAGAAAAAGTTGTAATCAAAAGCTTTAAAAGTGCCCGTTGCTCCCCGGCAACGGCGCCAAAATGTTCGTATGCTTTTGTGCGGGTTTTAAAGAGAATATCACGTTGTAGTATAACCGAAAAAACGCTCAAACAAATATAGAGAATTTTATTACTCGAAAAACTAGAGTCTCCGAGGTCGAACACAAGGAGAAATCTCAGTACTTTCAAAAACCAAAGAATACAACTTTTAAATGAAAGTAAATGATTAAAAGAGAGAGAGTGATATAAAAGGAATTTCTAAAAGAAAACAGAATTGAACGTCTGATTTTTATATCAGACGTCTTAAATGTAATCTTCTTTCTCTCTTCTGCCTTCTTCTTCTTTGTCTTCTCTGCTTCTTTTCTTGCGAAAGCTTCTTCTTCCTACCTTTGTTCCTCTCTTGTCTTCCTTTTCTTTTTGGCTTCTCTGCAGTCCTTCCTTCTCTTAGATCTCTGCCTTGCTCAGCTTCCTTTCTTCAGAGTTCCTTCTTCTTCTGCTCCTGTTCCTTCTTTGTGCTTTCCTTCGAAGTTTTCTCCTTCCTTGTCTTCTCTGCGAGGGCTTCTCCTTCTTTCTCTGCTACACTCAGCCTCTTCTTCCTTCTTTTCTTCCCTTGCTGCAGTGGCTAAGTGTTCGCTTCTTCCTCTGCTCCTTCTTTCCTGCGCAAACCACAGCCAATGCAAAACCTACCCCCGTCCCTCTACCCAAACGTCTCTCTCTTTCTCCACAATTCGCTCAAGGACGCTCTGCCAGAGCCACACGGGTAATCGGGTCGAATTCGAACCCGGGACCAGGTGCACCTGCAGGTGGGTGATGCACGAGGAGTGCGTAGGTTTGGGTCGGGTCGGATCCCGCCAGATCCGCGAGGTGAAACCGCGTACGAGGCAGGCGTGGGTCAGGTGAGGGACCTCACCCCTGTGCTTTCGGAGGCGGTAAGCATAAAACACAAAAACAATTTATACTATACCTGCGTTTTGCGTTTCAACGATGTGGGACTATCTGGCCCGCCCCAATTTCGCGCGCGCCCGCAGAGGAGTCCTCGTGCAATTGCCAAGGCTGGGAGCTTCGCAGCACACCTTGCAGGCCTTGATCGCTTCGCAACACCCGCGCGAGCCTGCTGTGCCTAGAGCTGCTTCGGCCGTCAATGGCGGCAGGAGCTGAAACCTATCAAACACGAGCACGGCCTATTGTCCTAATCAGACTAGCTGGGCACCTTCTCCGTGGCACGACGAAGATGGTGCACGGTGCTGCAGGCCGTAGGATGGCCTAGGCGTGCGTTCCTAGGTCAACCTGTGGCCAGAAGTGTGGGGTTGTTCGAGGGACTGTGGTGGAGGTGTAGAAGGATGATGGATGGGCGGAAGTTTCTCCTGGTGGTGAGGCGGAGCTTACGAGAGGGTTGGCGAGCTGTGTGGAGGGGCAGAGTGGTGGGAGCGGCTCGCCGGAGGTCGGTCGGAGGCAAGGAAGGTGGAGGTGGTCAGGCATTGTCGGGGGGGAAATTAACTAAAATAACAGGGGGAAAAGAGAGAGGGGAAGATGGAGAAGGTATCTGGAGTGGTTTGGAAGGAAGGGAGGCAGCGGAGTGGACGGCGCGTAACTGCCGTCGTCGGGGAAGAAGCACCCTGAGGGAGGGAGCAGCGACGAAGACGAGGTCAGGGGCACGCGCGCCTGGTACTGCGCGACGCGGGAGAAAGAGGCAGAGTTGACTCTGCTGTAGGTATGGCAGCAGAGCGACGAGAAGGAGGGGAGGAGGTCCCCGGAGCTTGCAGGTCTCTTGGCCGGAGATGGGAGAGAGGGAAATTTGGGGGAATCTCCATCAAAATCAAGCTGAGCCTCTGCGGCCGGGTCTGGGGAGCCTTTTATAGGTGTTGGCCTGACCTTCTAGCGCGTGGAGATCGCGCAATCATCTCCGCCGGCTCGCCGGAGATGGAAAGAGGGTGGATACCCAAATCTCTCGTGCGTTCGCACGAGAGATTGGGTTCACACCAGAGATTGTGATTAGCTTTATAAGGAAGGGAATTCCTCAGAGAATCTCCCTTCCATTTCTGGGAGGGAATCTCTGAGGGATTAGAGAGGAATCCCTCTCTAAACCTCGTCGGAGATCGGTTCTGCCCTAACAATGGCGGTAGGACCTGATTGCAAAGGTGGCAAGGAACTTAGGGGGCTCTCTGCAAAGATATTCAAAAGATAGGGACCAAATTATGATTTGGGTGTACTAAATTGCAAAGTAGGTCAAGATAACCTCCCCTTAGGTCCAAATTTTGGTATAAACCTAATTTGGACCTAAGGAATCCAATGGTGGAGTTGGATTTTATGTTTGACCTCGTTTGACTGGACACTTTGCGTAAAAACCCAAATTAGGTCAATTAATGTGCTCGGACCCTAATCTAGGTCAAACTGGGTTCCAAAGGCCAAATTGAGTGTTCTAAACCCTAAAGGATATTTTTCCATGATTTTTAGAGGGTTTACTTGTTTTTTATCCTGACCAGAACCTTGTTAACTTAAGTGGGTCAGTTTTAGGGTTACCAAATGTCATTTAATTCCTAGATTGCACATAAACCCATTTCTGATTGACTCAACCCACTTTTTATCTCATTTGGACCATTTGACCTATGTTTTGCCTCTGAGAAATCCCGTTTATGTACTGCAATGGTAAAATTACAGTTTTACCCTTTAATTCATGTTTTCTTCTCAGAGCACTTATTCCTTTATTTAGGCCCTCTTCTAGATTATGTAGGAGCTTTTATCTTCTTTATTGGGTCAAAATGAGTTAGTTATGGCTCATGATGAGGCTCTCATCATATTGCCTTTAGGTAAATCTTAGATCACGGAAGCCACCTACTTAAAAAAAAAGAAAGAAATAGAAATAGAAAAATAGAGAAAGGAGAAAAAGAAAAAGAAAAAAAAAGCTACACTTCACTGCACGAACACGGTTGGCAAGTTGTCATGGGTAATAGCCCATTTGCCGTTTGTCCAGATCCCAGCTCATAAAATGCACAAAAATTTTAAAATACTTAAGGAAGAAGCGGGGAAGTAGAATAATCCGGGAAGATGTACACTGGCTCGCCCTTGGGTTAACCTCATAAAAATAAAAGTAGGGAGAAAGCTACCGATCAAATAGATACACCTTTAAGCAGCATTTTCTTTTTCGGGTCACCTAAGGGCGTAGAAATCCGAAGTCCGTTTTAGTTGCCGTTGAGTGAGTCTATACAATATTTACAATAAAATGCCTAGCACTTAGAGTCTTTTTCGAGTCTTGGGTGAGTTTGGTAGTCGTAAAGGTTACCCCGAAACTCTCAACTCCAAAAATCCAAAAAGATTAGAAACAATGAAAAAGAAAAAAAATAATTTTTGCTTCTATGTAGAATAAGGCGAGGACTTGGGCGGTTTGCATTTTAGCAGGCATGCGGGCGTTGTTGAGTCTCTGTGGGTTAGGTTCTTGGGAGAAATTTCCTCCTGCTAACAAGTAACTGGTGCCTGAGCAATCAATTCTTGATTCTAGTTGTAAATAGTATTTAGGTTAACCTTCCTAGGAACTAGCAAGAGGTGGGCATGGGGGGTATTATGACTCTACAATTATTAGTGTTAATTATACCCTGATGGGAAAATTCCTACAGCTACAGGAATTTTTCCATGGGCATTTTCCCATGCGCACCGGATGCATTGCTGATGTCCTTATTAGTCATAGGCTCAGGTTCTTGGCTCCTAGGGTAGACCGAATCAAAATCCAACTCTTCTAACTCCTCTGTTTCTGTATCGTAAATAGGTTTGACTTCCAAAAACTCAATTTGTACCTCTAAGGAGTTTGGAGAGGTGTACTCATCAAATACAGGCCCAGAATCATAGTCCAAATCTAAAATCTGATTCTCATTAAATTGGGCTTCTTGATCATCCCGAATAGGCTCGAATCTAGATTCTAGGTCAAGGTAGGAATTGGATCACTAGAATCTGGACTTGATTCTATTGGGATATCAAAATCACTCTCCAGAATTACCTTAACAGGATAAGGTTTGGGAATTACATCCCCGAGAGGTTTTGAGTCCAATTCATCACAGGTGTTCAAAAAATCAAGGCATGATGGACTAATGAGTTCTTTACCTCAACTCAGTTAATTAAGTTAAATTTACTTAATTAGGAGTAGAGAAAAGTCACTTAAGTTAACTCAAAGTTGTGTCGATTAGTAGTATAGGGTTGAATTAACCTAACATTTTAGAAAACTTTTACTGGTTGAGTACAGGTCGTTCGCTGCGAGGTATAATTCATTCTTAATTCACTAATTATCTTTTATTTTTCTTTATAAGTATGGGAGGTATATTTAAATTAATTATGGAAGCATGAATTTTACCAAAAATTGATTTAAATGAAATAACATGCAAAATTCCATATAAACTCTCATTTTCAACATTTAAAACATGTAACTTTTCCATTTATTTCAAATGATTTAAGGTAAAGAAGAGTTCATTTAGTTAAAACATGCCTTAATACAACAATTAAGAACAAAAATGATTTAAAATGTAACAAGAAAAATTAACTTCTTTTCCTTATTCTTCAACCTCCTATTTTCTTCTTCTCTTTATCTTCTTTCTTTTATTTCTTAATCCTTTATTTTTTTTTCTCTTTCTTTCTCTTCTATTTTCCTCTTATTATGCTTCTGTTCATGCCCTTCTCTTAAGTATTTCCTTATGCCTGCCTTCTTTCTCCTTCTCATTTCCTTAGCGAGTTCTTCCTCTTCCTCCTCAACCTTCCTTCTTTAGCTCTTACTCTTTTTCCTTCGACACTTAGCCTTCAGAGCCTTCAGCACTTTTCTCTTCTTTCTTTCTTAACCTTCTGCTGAACCGGGTTAAATTTCCTTCTCAACCAAAAATTTGTTTGAGATTTGCGACGAGGTCCTTTTGAGGATACACAGCACCCTGAGATCAGAGTGGGACCAGACCCTACTCGGTCCTCGCCTAATTTCACTAGGGTTTATTTTCGATTTTTTTTTCTTTTGAGCCAAACCGACCCTCTCTCAAGCCGAACTGGCTCAACGCCTCCCAGGCCTCTCCCTCCTAAGGCCAATCGCACACACATGCCCACTTGGGCGCACACCCACAGGCGCACTCGCCCACACACACACACGCATGCTCATATGTTCAAGTTTTCTTTTTGCGCCGAGCGTTGACGACTGAATTGCCTTAAACACAAATTAGTTTTATCCTAAGGCGGGCGCTCGAGAACTTCCGGTATGGGACTAACTTCTCCCCCCTCCAATGTTAACTTCAAACGAAGATTTCTCCCTACTCAGAGCTCCAAATCAAGCGAATAAAGCTTGATGGAGAGCTCTAAAGTGGCTCTACATGATTCCAATGTCAATTTGTGGTTTAGAGGATGATTTCCTCTTCGATTTGATAGGTGAAATTAGGGGGTTCCTACGGGTTAATTATACCTGGAAATGAAAATGAGACTTACTGTGTCTATAGGATGGACATTTTAGCTTATCTAAGGATCTGAACAAGTTATACAAGTGATTCCAGAGTTATTTGTGTAGGTTTTAAAGCTCTTGAAGCTTCAGGAAGCACAGGGAAGCTAAAAGCTTCTTTAAAAGTTCAGAGAATGAAATTCAGATGAAAAAAGGTGCAACAGACAGTTAAGGACATTTCTAATTGATTCAAACATACTCTAAGGAATGTGATAAGCTCATCTGGGCAGAATTTATGATCAAATCTCATCAGAAACTTACTGCCAACAGTTTGGGTTCAAATATAACCCAAATTGGCAGTGTTTGAATACCAACCAAATTAATCCACAGATCTCATCTAATTCACCCTAAAATCATTCATACAAATCTTAGAATTAGTTCAAGCTCCTCAATTCAACAGATTGAGATCAGAGTTAAGATTTCAAGCTCAGGTTTGACTATAAGGCTTCAAAATTTGACTTTCTATTCTAAGCCTCTTCACAAGAAATCAAAGCCTAAGATAGGATCCTTTCATCCTCAGGAACTTGCTCAACCCCCTAGACAGATGTTTAAACCTAAGAATGCAGGCTTTCAGGCTCGTCGCCTGAACTAAAAATGTGATCTGTTCGTCAGAGTAATCAGGGGTTTGTTACATAGATTTGAAGGCATAATTAACTCCAGTGCATTGTACTAAAGCTTTTAGATCCATAAAATGCCTTTTTTAAACTTCTGTCAGACTTCTCCAACTCTGCCGAAGTTGGAGAAGACAAATCAGTAATCCAATCTCCAGTTGTTAAATCTTCAAATAAACACTTCAAATTAATCAGTGATCAAAATTATATCGTTCTAGAGCTTCTTATCAACTTCTATAGGCTGAAGACTACTTTTGACTCGCCGGAGCTCCGGTGAGTCCAGAAAAGATGAAAGATGTGTTCAGAATGAAGAATTGCGCCATTTTTTATTTGAAAAGGTTCCTGAGGTTGCAAGGAACCTCAGGATCTCATTAAATTCCTTATTTGATCATTAGAATTAAGAATTAATAGTGAATTTAGTTTAAATGGATTTTTAATAGATTGAAGCATAGGACTTGTTCTCCCACTCAGAAGAGTGGTTGAGAAAAGTCTAAAGAGAATTGCGATCATAATTATATAATTAATTAAGAGTTTCAACTACTCCTGAGCCGCCATTGACAACAAGCTCAGAAGCTTATTTAAAAATTAGGCGTTTAGATTATAGGTGATAATTATATAAATTAAAGTGTAAAACAGGGTCCTTAGGTTGTGAATAGGTGGTGGAGGACCCTATGAAGGTGGATCTAGGCTCAATTACTGTCGCCATGGACAGCGACAGTGTCTGTTGAAGGTGAAGATGAATTAGGCGAAACAATGATTAAATTTGTGTTTTAATGAATTAGAAGTGATCGTGAGTGTTAAAGGAAGGTGATCAATGGCTTTAAAAGACAAAACAAGAGCTCTGGCGAGCTCAAGGAGCTCACCGGAGTCGAAGAAGACGAACATTAAACTTTGAAATTATGACTAAGCTATCTAGCTAACTTCCTACCTAAACTACTCCTACTCCTACTCCTAATCTACTATTACCTGGACGAAGGGGTCAACAGGATTCCACCGATGGCTCATAGCGGAAGACGAAATCAGAAGGATTAAGAAGAATCTCCAGCGGGCGGATGCGAGATGAAGTAGAGGAGCTCCTTGGTCGTCGCCTTTGTCCAGAGACGCAACAGACCTCGGCGAAGTTCTTCAGCTAATCAGGAAGGATGGAGGAAGTCGAAGAATGGCATGGAAGTTTGCTGGAGTTACAGACGAATAACCTATTGGGTCGGCTCAATGTTAGAAGAGGGAAGGGAGCCAACTTGAGAGAAATCGAAGGGGTATTTATAGTGAATGGCAATGAAGAAGGTTGCGAGGTCTGGACGAAGAAGAAGCTTGGGGAGCTTAACCTCCGGCATCATCTCCGACGACGGTGAGGTTAACTCCCTCCAAAAATTAGGATTTCAGAGTAATCCAGACCGATGGATGAAGATGGGGTGGTGAGCGCAAGCTCCAAGAGCTTGGAGAAGGAAGAATCATGTCGGCAGGGTGGTGATCGCGCGGTGGAGTCACTCTCCGTCATCAGTCGTTCAATTGGCTAAAGAAGAAGAAAAAGAAGACGAAAGGGACCTAAGTGTAGTGAAACTTAAGGACCTATATGAAGATTAAGGATCCGATTGCAATGAATAGTAAGGACCTAAATGTAAACTCAGCTTTTAAAGGTTTATTTTAACTTAGATCTTTTTCAACTTTTTATATATGTTACTAAATAAGGTAACTATTATGTTTTCACCTTAAATTTACATTTTTAACCTTTTTAGGTTAATTTATTAGATTAAGTAAAATTACTTAAATTATTATATACTTATGTATACATTATGTTTAAGTTACTTAACTTATTAATTAAGGAAATGATTAATAAGATCTCGAGTCCAATTATTAATTAAATTTTTAATAATATTAATTGAATGATAAAATATCATTTTTAACTTATTTTAAGGTCCTTTACAAAATATCCCTTATTTTATAATTAACCCTTATATATTCATATCCTTAGCTAATTAACTAGGAAGACTAGTTAATTAGGGGTAATTAGAGAATATGATGAGTTTCTCATCATACCCCCAAGCCAAAGTTTTGATAGTCCCTAGCAAAATTAACTAAGACTATGATGATTTAAAGCACTTGGGTTTAAATTAATATAAATAGTAACTATGTAGAGGAAAGCTTAGGTCAGAAATTTTTAAGTTTAGTATAAATGACTATTGTACAGAGCACTTGTAAAAATTTTCTTACTTAGCTTAATACTTATAACATTTTCAAAACACACTTAAAACATTGGTTAACAAGAATTTTACTCAGAATTAGAATTCTTTAAAAATATCTTAATCCTTGTAACTATTCTTAACTCAAATTAAAATACAGAGTGTTTTAAGGAAACAAAACTTAAGAATTGAGAATCAAATTTTAACTCAAAAGCTCAATAGAATTAAGTTGATCCTTTGTTTATAATATTTGACTTTTATCAATATAAGTTTAAGCAAATTAACCAGATACTCATTATTAATCAACTTAGAGTAGTAAAACTCTAATTTACTAGCCTACAGCACTAAGAAACAACTTCTAGACCTAAGATTCTGTCAATTCTTGTTCTTTAAGTCTCAACTTAAAATCTTCAAAACCCGATTTCTTAGGCTTCGTCGCCCAATACCAAGGATCAGTAGCTATGATTTTAAAACATCTGTGCTTAGTGAAGAGATTTGTCCTAAAGGCATCCAAAGTTGCAAAAATCCAGATCTTAAGACATCAATTTCCAATCCCAATTATTCCAATTCAAGCCTTTGGCTTGGCCTTACTCAGGTTTGGTTGCTTTCTCCTCACCAATTTTCTATCCCGAGGTCGACACTTTTTGTGTATATCTCCCCTGTGGACCAATGGGTCTCTTATTCCTAATATTTTTATCTCAATATATATTTTTTAATTTTTCTATAGGTTAGAACACCCATTTGTAGCGAGGTATTCTTTTTATTTAATGGAAGGAAGGGTAGCATCCATTTGTAACGAGATGCTTTTATTTATTATGTGGAAAAACTGCATAAGCACCCATTTGTAATAAAGCACTTAACTGCAGGGTGTTTTATTTATTTTTTTTCTTTTCTTTTTCTTTTCCCCCCTTCTCATTTTTCTTACTGTCATTATTCTTCAAATCCTTTTTCTAGGTGAGTGGCACATCCTTCACCTTTTCAAGAACCGCCCCGCAGAAATCCTTGTACTAAAGAGGATTCAGAACTGGTCTCTTAACCTCTGTGTTTTCACGGTCTCAGATGCCAACAAGACAATTCTATGTGTGTGAATTTAGATGTTTAGGTTACTTAGCTCTCAAACTAGAGCTTGGACAACAAAGCCCTTCACTCTCAGGTTCTTCAAATTCTTAGTTTTCTCTTATAGGGTTCGTCAAAACAAAATTTACCAAGTCTAGTGATTTATCTTTAGCCTATAAGTCTTGTAAACTAAAATTCTACTAACTCTCTATTTAATTAACTCTGAATATCTGGCCTTATTACTTAACTTTATGATAAAATCAAAATTTCAGAAAGCAAAAGAATTACAGAATCTAATTAATTAGAAAGTTATAATTTAATTCTAAAACTTAACTTTAAATCTTAATACACTTAGTTTCTTAATTCAAGGTAAGAATAGAAAAATAAGTCTTTAAAAGATTTAAAGATTCCTAATTCAAATAAAATATTATTTTAAAAACAAAAGTGTGTTTTTACAAAATGTTTAAAGTAAAAATCTAATTAAGAATTGAATGCTCTTAAATACTCTATATATATTCTATATACATTTTAATTTCTGACCTAAAAGAAAATTAAACTCTTAATTATAGTAAATATATATATTTTCTTCTTTTTCTTCTTTATTAAAAATGAATATACCCCTCTTATTATTTTTATGAATTTTCTTTTTCAAATTTTTATTTTTATTTAATTTTGTTTTTATGTATATAAGATTTTCCAATTTTTATGACTTTTTCAAAAAAAATTTCAAATTTTTATAAAATTTTTTATTTTTTAAAATTTTTATCATTTTAGGAATTTCTATTCTTTTAAATTTCATGGATATTTAATTTTTACGTGTGTTTTTTACTTTAACCCACACTTAAAGTGAAAATTTCACTTCAATACCCCCCAAGCCAAGATTTTATAATGTCCTCATTGTAAAAAGGGTAAAAAGATATTACACTTCATTTAGTATAGGGTGATGGAAGGAGTCGAATAGAGGAGATCAAAGATCTCTATGCGGACGATTTCAAGTCTGACCAAAGGTTAGAGTGGTCAATCGAACTAAATGAAGGTAATCAGTAAAATATGAAGTTAAAGTTCAAAGTAAGTGTAGAAGAAAATCAAAAGGTAAAAATAGGAAACAGCTATGTACAAGTGTGGTGGATGGATAGAAAACCCTAGTGGAGCATGTAACATTCTCCAACAAGACCCAAAGGATGTGATTCCAAGAAAGGTTTTAAACGTTGACCATTGACTTTGAAGGGTTGATCTTTGTTGGGTTTAGTGATTACGACAGCTCCGTTGTCGAAGACTCTAACTACAATAAATGGTCCTTGCCATTTAGTTGCCATTTAGACCTAAGTTTACCAAGGAAGAGCTTCAAACGAGCATTAAATAACAACACCTTCTGACCAAGTGCAAAGGATTTGCTGGAAATGAATTTGTCGTGGAAGGCTTTAAGTTTCTCCTTATACAGCATTGAACTCTCATAGGAATCATGACGTAATTCCTCAAGTTCGCTAAGCTGCAACCTACGATTTTCACCAGCCTTTGCGAGGTCTAAATTACAGGCTTTAATTGCCTAATAGGCCTTGTGTTCAATTTCTATGAGAAGATGGCAGGGTTTCCTGTAAACAAGTCTGTATGGTGACATGCCTATTGGTGTTTTGTGGGTAGTCCTATAAGCCCATAAAGTCTCGTCTAAATGGGAAGACCAATCCTTCCTATCGGGTCAAAATGTCATTTGAAGAATCTTTTTGATCTCCCGATTAGAGACCTCGGTTTGCCCATTAGTCTGGGGATGATAAGGTGTAGAAATACGATGTGTAACCCCATATTTCCTAAGTAAAGTTCTTAACTTTGCGTTAATAAAATGGGAACCGCTGTTAGAAATGATAGCACGAGGTACCCCAAAACGAGCAATAATGTGACTCTGTATAAAAGGAATGACAACTTGATGATCGTTTGTGCGTGTGGGTATGACTTCAATCCAACGAGAAACATAATCTACAACAAGTAAAATATAATGAAGCCAAAAGAGGACAGAAACGGACCCATAAAATCTATGCCTGAAGTATCAAAGATTTCACAAACTATAATCGGGTTCAAAGGCATCATGTCTTTTCGTGACATGCCACCAAGTGTTTAGCAATGACTACATGCCCTACAATAAGTCTGAGAATCAGCAAATAACGTGGGCCAATAAAACCCGCATTGCAAAACTTTTGCAGCGGTCTTTCTACCAGAAAAGTGACCACTAATGGAGGTAATGGTAATACGTTCTCATAATGATGCATGGTGTAAGGTGTATTGATGGATGAAAATACCATCAGTGTCATTGTAGTAAATTGTATGGGATACTAGTCATTATTACGACCATTATTATCTACTTACCTAATTTTTACTGGTTTTATTCCAAGTCGTTCACTGGGAGGTAATTATTGATTTACATCGCTCTCTAATCTCAAAATTATCCTTTAATTCCAAAAAGAAGTTTTACATCTAATAAAGAATGAATGAAGACTTGGTTTGCCTACTCACAAAGAATTAACCAAAATGCTTGCAAAAACTAACTGTAAACAAGCACCAAACACTTAATCACTATATTCTAAACTATCTCTTTACAAGTTATATTATTAATACTTACATGAAAGTACACTACCAACTAAGATTACATAGTATACTAACTGAACTTCCTAATCTGACACCTACAGTAACACATACAATAGCTATAGTGACAGATTTAAGCGTCGCTAGACCCCAGAAAATACTATATACAAACTTAAAGAGGGAAACCAGGGTCTATAGCGACGGTTATGGCGACGTTTTATTCTGTTAGTAAATGTATGAATTTATTTACATAAAATCAATTAGCTATAATACGTATATATATATATATAAGTCCTTTGTATCTGTATTCTCTCTCGTATTTACATCTTCCCTCTCTCTCATTCCACACTACTCTTCTTCTGTTATTCTTCTTCTTTGTTTTAATTTTGCGTTAATAGTCTTCACATACTGCGGCGTATAGGTGATTAGCTACTGTCATTAGTTCTCTTAATTAATCAAAAATGTGTTTAATTTGCGGGCAAGCTTTTCAAGTGATAAACAACACCCAGAGGATGGGACCAAACCTCTACTAACCGCGCCCTAATTGTCATTAGGCCGCTTAATTGTACATTATCAAGCTCAGATCAGGGCTTTCTCAGCCCACACACAAACACACCTCCCTGAGCCCCCGGCCCCACAAAGCTCATTCAAATGCTCAAGGATATGCTCAGATGGTAATAGCGTAGGTTGTTTCGGGCGCCCGGCACTCGTGACGACTGCGCTATAACTTAACAAAAACAATTTAAACCACCGCGCGCACTTTGCAGCGCATGATGTGTCACTATTCAAGCGCCGCATCTGCGCTGAAAATGTGCACGGCTGCTCGCTGAAGGTGATTTTGGCCCTCAATTCGAGGGCCATAATTTATTTTAAAATACAAATAAACTATGGGAAAATTAAGTATTTATATAATATTATACAATTGTACATTTAATTTGAAATTTTAATTATATTTACTATATAAATAAATTCACTGAAGTGTACGATTTTTACACACTGATTTTGGTGTTTAATTCTTTAATTAAATTAGTTACTATATGGTCTAATTGACCTTATACAGAGTTAGTATACATGTATAAGTATTTTATAAACATTTTTATTATATTTTTCAAAATTAATTTTTGTTCTATTTACATTTAAATAGAAGATTTGACTGTTTTACTTATAAATTAAGTTAAAGTAATATAATAAGATATAAACATACTTCAATTAGCTTAAATTACTTAAGGTATATTAGTCTAAGTATACAAATTCAATTAACTTAATTATAACTCTAAATTACTAATTTATCTGATTTAATTTAATAACTTAGCTATTAACTTAATAAATTCATTATTTATTATGTATAAAGAATTAAATTAAGGTATAGGATTTTATTTACTTATAATCTACATATGCATATATATATATATACAGTTTTATAGTTTAACACTGTTATTTATACTATCTATTGATTTATTTAGTCTAAGAATACATATAAGTTAGTTTAATTCATAGATAGTTATATAATTAATGTATATACAGGCTGATCTAACTTAGATACCCAAATTACAGTATGCAATATATACATAGTTATTTGTACAGTTTATATACATATACTACCTATTTACATATATAACCTAGTATAAAGCTTATGTTTACAAGAGTATACTTAATATACAAAGTAATTTTTTTTTTAGGTCTTTTTGGAGTTTTTCACTTTTTATTATTTTTATAAATATTATAGAAATAAGAGATGAGAAGGGAAGAATTGGTTGAGGAGAAAGAGGTGTTTTTGATTTTTTTTTTTTTAGATATGACTTATTATTAAGCTTCATGGTATACAAATCCATCGACTGGCAAATTCTACCAAGTCGAGGGTTTTGCATACCATGAAACTTGGTATATGGATAGAAAACTTTCTGATCTTTGATCAGACAGTTTTATTTTAATTTTTTAGAATTTTTACTGATTTTTATTGAATTTTAAATCTCACCCAACCTAAGCCTTTCAAAAGATTTCTAAGGCCGCCTAAAGGCTTAGGATGGGTCTTAAAAGATGTAAACAGGCAATGACTGCCTTATTTTCATTCAGCATGAAATCTGGGAAGTGTTTTTACCCATTTTTAATACATTCCTTAGTTGATATTCCCTTTAAGTCATGTGTTGGACAGTTAGCTTTAACTAAACTAGCTGACAACATTTGAAAGAGATAAAACAAGCATTCACAGAAATTAAAGTTCAATTACTTATACAGGGAAGCTTGTATACACAAGGAAAACAATACAACTATATGTCAGTTACGTTCAAAATACACTCAACGGGGTTTTACATTAGATTCTATCTGCTACAATTAAGACAATCAGACTGCAGCAGCAACATGGATTTTACATACCAACCCTGCAGCAACTCAGATCTGATTCCAGATGACTTAACTGCTGCTGCAGTTAGTCCATTTGGAATGAAATCAGATCTAGGAGAGAAGGAGAATGTAGCTGCAAAGTGCAACAACTTGCTGTGACCACTGGGATTAAAATCATAAATCCAAACTAAAGAAAAGAAATACTCTCTCAATTCCCCATCTGACAAGGGTTACACTTCTCATTAAAAACACTAAATACCCCAATTCAAATGCAAAAGCCCTTATCAATAAATTCACATCAGATTAAATCAACAAGAACACTGATCTAACTCTTCCTAATGCTATAGACAGCATGTAGAAAGAGTTAAATCAATTAATTAAAATCCCTAATTCAAATCCCAGGTTCTGAAACGTTAAGGAGTATTGAGAACTCCTTAGGTTAGGAAATCATCAATGCTTTCATCCAAAACAAACTCATGGATGCAAGATAGAACTTCAAATCACCACAGTGATTTTCCTTAGTTCTATCTTGCATTCAATGCAGTAAAACCCTCATAAAACTCAGATCATAATATGGCTCTTCTGAGATGAATTCTGACATCGGAAACATCTCAGATTCCTTGCCAAACAATGAACACAAATCAGAATTTTTCAATTTGTCAGATCAAAACAGTTAAAACCCAATTGAGTGAAAATCCTTGAAATCCAAGTTAAAGAAAAATCCGACAAACTGATAACTTCAAGCTTAGACCAGGGGCTTTTGTGAACAAAAGTGAGGTGAATGGGAAGCCCCCTTATGTGCTTTTTGACGCCAATTTCAGATCTGAGGTTCAAAACCAATCAGATCTGAAATTAGGTCTGAATGTATGGGTGGAATGCGAGAAACAGGTCGTGGAAATCAGAAGTGAATATGAAAATATGGAGAGGAAGAGAATTTGTGATCATGACTGTGTGAAACCTTCCCCTCTGATCTGGAATGATCAGAGGAGGTGAGGGGGAAATTATAGTCTAAATCTACTGCTACAACTACTCTATCATAACAGCAAAATTAAACACTACCAATTACATTAATTCTACTCTAAACCTACTTAACTACAGCTACAACTAATTTGCAGAATGATAAAGCTACTCTAACAGGAAGAATGGGACCTATGGGTCCTTAGCCGGTGGCTAAGGAGGAAGAAGGGGGGAAGATGACTCCAGCGGAGGGAAGAGTCTGCTAGTGAGGTTCCAAGGTCATCCTCAGGTGCTACGAGGTCCTTAGCAACGAGGAGGTCGAGAGAAGATGACAATTTCACAGCTGGTGGCTGTGAAATCAGAGGATTGATGGGGATGCGGAACTGGAGTGGATGACCGATCACTAAGAGATGTAGGAGGGAGCGATCCCTTACGCGCGCAACCACTGAGGTGCTTAAGTAGCAAACTCAGTGGCTGAGATCACCGCGCGGGTGAGGATAATCGATGAGGTAACCGATGGCGAGGATGAGAGGAGAGGAGCGTGCGGTGAGCCAATCTCAAAATCTGACTGCCAGATGGGATCTGGGGAGAGGGGTGAGCGCACGCGCCGATTCGCGCGAAGCTTCTATTCAAATCCAACCGCAGATCGAAATCGTGAGAAGCAACGGACGACAGAGATCTGTTGTGTTCTTCGCGCGCTACAGTGCATGCGAAGAGCAGCAAGCTGACCTTTGAAATGTTGGGAAAATTGCAGGGAAGACCCCTAGGCAAAGGGGTAGAAAATTTACGTGCAGGCCCATAAGTGAAGAGAATTGCAACAGGATGGACCCTATAGCCTTTCAAAGGGGTCCCTGCGGTTTACAAGTAGGTCCAAAAAGGAATTTTAAAGACAAGAATGTGATGCATGAAAGACCTAAGTGTAAACTACATATTACATAACTTAAATGATGTCCAAATGCCTTCAAATTTTTATATGTGCTTAATTTAACATTTAAGACATTAATTATACTTTTGATTTGGCCTTTTAAACTTATTTATGTGTTCAATTAACGCATGGATCACCATTTGTCCTTTGCTTTCAGAATAACTCGTTTTGTGACCTAATTATGAAATTTTAACACATAGTAAAGGTTTTAGGTCTTTTTCTTTAATTCCCACACTTAACCCTTTTTATCTGTTAATTTGATGTTGTTTTACTCAGTGTCTAACTTAACTTTAGCTTTTTACCTATGATGAGTAGCCACTCATCAACCACCACAGGCTTGGTCATGACAAAAAGATAGGATAGAATCAATCTCAGAAGAGGTGACACAACACCTGATGATTTGATCATTATAGAGTCAAAATAGATATGGATCTTCCCAAAAATAATATTTGGCTTCTGCCTTGAGTTGTGATTTGCGATTCCCATCCCAGTATGGCAGGAATTGATGTGTAACCAAATAATTAATAATATTTGCATACCAGGGAAGATATGTGGATATAGTCAAAAGATGTTCATCAGAGAAGTGTTCTGTGATTGGAAGAGATGATTCAATTGTATCAGAAGGAAGACGGGAAAGATGATCTGCAACAACATTTTGCCTACCCACCTTATCACGAATTTCTAGGTCAAATTCTTGCAAAAGCAAGATCCATCTGATTAACCTAGGTTTCGTGTCCTTCTTAGATAGAAGGTGTTGGATAGCTGAGTGATCAGAGTACACTATGATTTGAGATCTGAGTATGTAAGATCTGAACTTTTCTAATCCAAATACTATTGTTAGTAACTCTTTCTCTGTATCTGTGTAATTCCTTTATGTCTCATTCAATGTTTTACTACCATAGTAAATTACCACCGGATTCTTCTCAATTTTCTGTCCCAAAACAGCTCCTATTGCATAATCTGATGCATCACACATGATTTCAAATGGTAAATCCCAATTATGTGGTTGCAAAATTGGAGCCTGTGTAACTTTGTCTCTCAAAGTTTCAAATGCTAAAATACACTCCTCATTCATCTCAAAAATTGCATCCTTTGTGAGGAGGTTTATGAGTGGTCGGGCAATTTTTGAAAAATCAAGGATGAATCTTCTACAAAATCCGACATGCCCGAGAAATGATCTAATGCCTTTGATCGAGTCAGGGATTGGAAGATTTGCAATTTGATTGATCTTGGCTCGATCTACTTGGATACCCCGCTCAGACACGAGATGACCAAGTACTATGCCCTCTGAAATCATAAAATGGCTCTTCTCCCAACTAAGGACAAGGTTTACTTCAATGCATCTTTTTAGAACCTTTGACAAATTATCCAAGCAAATATCAAATGTCTCCCTGAAGATTGAAAAATCATCCATAAAGGCCTCCATATATTCACCCACCATTTCGGTAAAAATGGCTAACATGCAACGTTGAAAAGTCGCAGGTGCGTTGCAAAGCCCAAATAGCATTCTTCGGAAAGCAAAGGTTCTGAAGGGGCAGGTGAAAGTTGTTTTCTCTTAATCTTTGGGATAAATTGCAACTTTATTATATCCAGAGTAACCATCTAAAAAGCAGACGAACCTATTACCAGCTAATCTCTCAAGGATCTGATCAATGAATGGTAAAGGAAAATGGTCATTCTTTGTAATAGTATTCAACTTACGATAATCAATACAAACCCGCCACAAATTCGCAATTCGTGTGGGAATGGATTCTCCAGATTCAGTTTTGATTATGGTGAGTCCTGCCTTTTTGGGTACCACTTGAATTGGACTCACCCAAGGGCTATCAGATATAGGATAGATAATATCAGCATCAAGCCACTTGATTATTTCCTTCTTAACGACCTCCTTTATATTCGGATTTAGGCGTCTTTGAGCTTCTCTTGAAGGTCGTGCCCCATCTTCAATATAGATGTGATGAGTACAAAAATTGGGGCTAATCCTGGTGAGATCATTTAAAGTCCACCCAATTGCCTTCTTGTGATCTCGAAGAACTTTGATCAATTTAGATTCTTGTGATTCAGATAGATGAGAATTGATTATTACAAGATATGTTTGATCAAATTTGAGATATATGTTTTAAGATTGTCAGGCAATGGTTTCAATTCAAACATAGGAGTAGAATCAATAGCAGGATTTAGGGCGGAATTTTCAATTGTGAAAGGTGAATTAGATGATTTAGATTCAGATTCAGATTCGGGATTGAGTAGAGATTCCAATAACATTTCGTTGCTTTGAGGGTATGGGATATTAAAAGATGTAATTTCTAGTTCTAAAGAACTAATGTCATCCTCAAAAGCTTCTATTGATTTTATTTCCTCAATCCATTCACAATCAAATCCACTAGAAGCTCTAAATATATCTAACTTAATTGTCTTCTCCCCAAATTTCAATTCAATCTTTCCTGATTCATAAGCAATGTTGGCTTTTGCAATAGCCAAAAAGGGTCTCCCTAAGATAATTGGGGTGTGGCTAATGTATTCGGGTACTTCCATATCAAGAACAATAAAATCTACAGGGAAGTAAAAATCCCGAACTCTCACAATAACATCCTCCAACATTCCTTTAGGTGACTTAATAGATCTATCAGCTAATTTTAAAGTCACATTGGTAGATGTAAAGACCTGTTCTTTCCTGAGCCCTTTAAGACGTCTGGACTATCGGTCAGACGTCTGGTCAGACGTCTCGACCCCCTCCCAAACGTCTGGAAATTGAAATTTTGGTACGTGACTTCACGTCTGCGTGCGGGCTGCACGCAGACAGTACCACCCTTCTCTATCTTCCCTCTTCTCTCCCCCATTCGAACCCTAACGCACCCTTATAAAACCCCTCTCCCCCTCTTCCTTTCTTCCCCACTTCACCACAGCCACCCTCTTTTCTCCCTCTCCACTGCAGCGAGAGGGGCGAGCGCGAGAGAGAGCGCGAGAGCGAGCGACGAGGAGGAGAGGCGGCGTAAGGAGAGGAGGAAGAGCTTGAGCTCGCGAGCTCATGGGAGCTCACCAGAGGACGCATGGCCGGAGCGGCGTGTCAGGGGAAACATCCCCGACACTTGCTGCAGTCAGAGCTGCAGGCGAGGAGGTAAGGCCACAGCTGCGTGCAGTGCGGGAGAGCAGCAGGTCACTCTGATTTTGGGTTTTTCCCAGAATCAGACGTCTAGCGTGACGTCCAGACGACGGGGTGGACATCTTGTGACTACACTGGACGTCTGAAAGCAGTAAGGTACGCTCCTCATGCGGATACGGCCATGCAGGCCGCACTGCAGCTTCGGTCTGCATGGCTAAAAGTGGATGATTTTCCTGTCGTGTGCAGGGATTGCTTCGGGAAGGTGCGGGGCACGCCCCCCCACGCGTTTCGGACGTCTAGACAGCTTACCAGACGACCAAAAGCACTCCCAGATGTCGGAGGTGAGGTCAGACGTCTGGAGCTGGGTCCAGACGATCAAGAAGAGGTTCTAGACGTCTGAGGTTGACACAGAACCTGTGGATAGACTCTGGTTACTTTTAAGACATCTGGACCTTGTGCCAGACGTCTTATTTAGGTCTGCAGTCTTGTTTTTGACCCTTTTTGGGTCCGTTTTACGCAAACAAGATTTCGGTGTTTTCCTTGTGAGTTACTCTACTTGTTAGAAGGCCTTTTATACTGTTCTGAATGTTTCATTTTAGTATGTTCCTTGGTATAGGACTTCGATCAGTTGCGGGTTTGAGGCTTGTTGAGGCACGTGAGCCTGCTGTTCGAGCCCCCAATACTCCCGGGTAGTCTGGTAGAGTGGTCTTCCCCTAATTTAATTATAAGACCTGAATGCATATGTGAATTGGATAACTAGAAACCTAGGATGTGGCATGAATCCTAGGACGAGAAGTACTTGCACTGTTTATATGCGTGTTTGAAATTGCAATCTTAAATAAATGAATAGAAATGTGAACAACTGCCTGTGAAATATGAAATGCCTATGCTAGTTAAACAGTTACCTGTGACATTACTTGTATATGTTAAATGATGGAAATACAAGCTGCATGTGTATAATTTGAAATGGAAATGTGAATGATGAAACCTGGTATGGAATAGCATGAGAAATACGAGCATGAACCCTACAGGGAATTAGGAGTAGAGCTCCTGTGAATAAATGGAATGGATCTGGAAATGTAGTGGGAAGTGTGTTGGCCCTTGAGTACGTGGTACCAAGGAGAGTGACTATCCCCTATTTAGTGTAGAGCGGAGTTAGCCGCCCTTGGGTTGGGACCCGAGGTTAGGATTGGCCACTCTACACCGACTTCTTGAGCCTCACGTACACTGTACCGGGGAGAGCTACTAGTGTAGGGAGAGAGCTAGCCACCCCACGGGGCCCAGGGTTCAGCTAGCCACCCTAGACCAACTTGTTAGGCCCGCTGGGCAAACCAAGGTAGTCAAATGAGGGTGCGTGGACTGTGGAGGGGCATGACCCTTGTTTGGTTCTGAGGGGCTAGACCCCTGTTACTGAGAGGGCTAGGCCCTATACTGTTCCGTGTTGTACTTTGGGCATACCCACTAGCGAAAACGACTGACCGCGTACTAGTGTGGGGTAGCTACCCGTACACTTATCGCGTGTGCCGTAGTCACCGCTACGTCTATCCGTAACCTTGGGGTGGTTGACTGGGTGTAGGATCACCACAGGGGACTCTCCCGGCCAAGAGAGCACCACGTGTGCCTGCTACTCTTCAGAAAATACTGCAATCAAGATCGTTCCCACGAGGAACATTCGAGACCAAGAGATCTGAAAAATAAACCAATGGGTGAAAGGGAATAACCTGTAAAATAAAGAAATTCGAATAGATAGTTTACCTGTTGGCTTTTACTACTTTAGTTAGTTGGTTGCCACTCTACTCAGTGTTTGCTGACTTTGTTTACTCATAACCCCTTTCAGGTCCAGGTGTTGAGCAGCCTGAGTCACCGGCTGCAGAGGGTGCTGGGCCCAATAGAGCCCAGTAGTAGTCTTCCTGTTGTTGTACTTTCTTTTGTTAGTGAGTTCGGACTCTTTTTACTGTTTACGTTCTGTACTTTGTTTCCGATATACTATTGTGGTGGTGATATATACTGTTAGCACCTTTTACTTCTTTTACTGCATGTACTCTTTTACTGTTAGTTACTTAGCATAGTGAATGTGGTTTACTTTCCTACTTTTTGGTTATTTCTTGTTAGACG
Source organism: Thalassia testudinum (assembly GCA_037157565.1). Classification (NCBI taxonomy): domain Eukaryota; kingdom Viridiplantae; phylum Streptophyta; class Magnoliopsida; order Alismatales; family Hydrocharitaceae; genus Thalassia; species Thalassia testudinum. Next base: position 136,726,976 of record JAZHRO010000073.1, read on the forward strand.
ACTGAGTCTTGGGATTAGTCGAGTCGAGCCGGTCTCGGGTCCTATAGGGATTTGGGAATCGGGTCGTAACAAGATGGTATCAGAGTAAGGTCATCCCGAGAAATGAACCAACTAGCTTAAGAATAACCAATTCACTTGCATGTAACTAGAGTAACCACCACAATGTACCGCTTAACATCTGTCCTGAGTTTCCTTCATTGAAGTCCGTTAGAGTTGACTTCTTTTTGTTCTGTTTTGGCGTCTCCTTGTAGGACATGCCTCGACGTGGAGTCCTCGAGACGGGCCGCGGACGCGGCTATGGACGAGGTCAGAGGAGCGAACGTGCTAGGCCCGAGGTGTCAGTTGACCAGCCGCTTCTCCCGGGCATTCAAGCCCAGGACCTCGCTAAGTTGATACGAGACATAGTATGAGAGGAGCTCCACCCGCCTCCACGAGTGCCTCTTCCTGGGGACGTAGAGGGGGAGTCCTCTGTGGGGCTGAGAGACCGACGTAGTGCTGGACATGGGGGAGGGGGTGGTCCTCCACCTCCCCCACTGCATTTTGACACTTCTAAGCATGAGCCCTCCCTACCTGGAGGCGTGCCCGTTCCCCCACTACAACTGCACTACGAGCTTTTCGGACAATTCCAGAAGCTGAAGCCCCCCTCTTTCAAGGGGGATGAGGACCTGTCTGAGGTAGAGGACTGGCTGGAGCAGATCGAGAAGGTGTTTAACACCCTTCGCCCCCCTGTGGAGTGTCGCGTGGCCTTTCCCACGTATCAGCTGGAGAGTGCGGCAGACAGGTGGTGGAGGGCAGTCAGAGGCCAGGAAAGGGCAGAGCTGACGTAGGACCAGTTTGTAACCCTCTTCTGCGAGCAGTACTTCCCACAGATGTGGCAGGACCAGAGGAGGCGGGAGTTCCACACTCTCCGCCAAGGGACGATGGCTGTTAGCGCGTACCGCACACGCTTCCTGGAGCTGTCACGTTTTGCGGTGACATCTGTGGCTACTAAGGAGGAGCGCCTGTGGAGGTTCACTGAGGGGCTCCGGCATGCCATTCGGGGGTATGTCAAACCCCTGAAGCTACCCACCTTCTCGAGGGTGGTGGAGGCAGCTATGATGTACAAGGAGACCAACCCGGTCGCATGAGACACCAACAGCGGACGGAAGAGGCCCTAACAACCAGAGTACTTAGGGCCGACACGAGAGGAGGCCCGCGGCGCCTGCAGGAGAGTCGTCTCATTTTACGGGGATGTCAATGGCCTTTAGGGGCCCCCGACAGGGGTCAGCTGTCAGCACTGGACCCCCGCCCAAACGTCAACAGGGACCTACCAAGGGAGGGAGTCGAGTTCCCCTCTGCTACCAGTGTGGCCAGCCGGGCCACATTAAGAGGGGCTGCCCGTATAGGGCTGGAGTGCAGCAGATCTCCCCGCATCGAGTGCTGGAGGCGAGTAGGTGGTCGTGGTTCCCAGGCGCGTGGGGGACAGCAGTCGTGGGGAGGATACCGGCCAGCGGCTACCCGTCTGACGTAAAGTGTGGCTGCTTCTTCTGCACCGAGAGCTGAGGGGTGTATCAACGCCCTGACACACAGAGACACCAGGGCATCGGGTTCAGTGGTAGCAGGTATGGTTACAGTTTTCGGCAAATTAGTTTATGTACTTTTTAATTCCAGTGCCACGCACTCGTTTGTTGCTGCGAGGTTCGCTGTCAGTTTGGGATAGGACTGTGTGTTGTTAGAGGATCCCTTTGTGATCAGCGGTCCGAGTGGTCAGCTGTTTGTAGCTGAGCAGGTCTACACTAACTGTGAGGTCAGTATTGGGGGACATAACCTCCCCGCAGACCTGATTGTGATACTGATGGAGGATTTTGGCGTTATTCTAGGGATGGATTGGTTGTCGGCTTACCACGCTTTAGTGGACTGTTTTGAGTGGAAGATTGTCTTCTCCATACCGAAGATGCCTTCCTTTGAGTTTCTCGGACAGTCGGTAGACGGAGGTTTTAGGTGCATTTCTGCACTTTGGGCAGCGAGACTTTTGGGCCAGGGGTGTGAGGGCTTTCTGGCTTATGTAGTGGTAGAGCCCAGCCCCGTGGCAGACTTTCAGAGCATCCTGGTGGTCAGAGAGTACCCTGACGTGTTTCTAAAGGAGCTGCCAAGACTATTACCTGAGCGTGAAATCGAGTTTGAGATCTCACTGGTACCGGGGACCAGCCCCATTTCTATGGCACCATACAGGATGGCACCACTTGAGCTGCGAGAGCTCAAGTCACAGTTGAAGGACCTTTTGGAGAAGGGCTTTGTGAGGCCCAGTGCGTCCTCATGGGGTGCCCCGGTGTTATTTGTGAAGAAGGATGGTACCCTGTGCCTTTGTGTCGACTACAAATAGCTGAATAGGGTCACCATCAAGAACAAGTATCCGCTACCGAGGATTGATGATCTATTTGACCAGTTACGAGGTGCCACAATATTCTCCAAGATAGATCTGAGATCAGGCTACCACCAGTTGAGGATCAGGGAGACCGACGTCTCCAAGACAGCTTTTCGCACCCGGTACGGACACACGAGTTTTTGGTCATGCCGTTTGGCCTGACCAACGCCCCCACTGCCTTCATGGATTTGATGAACCGGCTGTTTAGACCGTATCTAGATCAGTTTGTGGTGGTATTTATTGATGATGTGCTCATTTACTCGCTGGATCAGGCACAGCACGGACAGCACTTACGGATGGTTCTAGACACTTTGAGATGATGCAGGCTGTATGCCAAATACAGCAAGTGCGAGTTTTGGTTGAGGCAAGTGACCTTCTTGAGTCATGTGATTTCAGGGGATGGCTTGGCTGTAGATCCGGCCAAGGTAGAGGCAGTATTCAGGTGGGAGAGGCCACGTACAGTGACAGAGATACGCAGTTTCTTGGGACTGGCAAGTTACTACCGGCGGTTTATCAGGGGTTTCTTGCAGATTGCGCGTCCTATGACTCAGTTGATTTGGAAGGACGTGCCTTTTGCTTGGATGGACGCTTGTGAGGCGTGTTTTCAGGAGTTGAAGGAGAGGCTATCTGCACGGAGTTCCACGTGAGATTGTATTCGACCGGGATATCCGTTTTACGTCCCAATTTTGGGTTGAGTTTCGGTAGGCTTTGGGGACACGGTTGAGGTTCAGTACGACGTACCACCCCCAGACGGATGGACAGTTAGAGCGCACGATACAGACACTTGAGGACCTTTTACGTGCCTGTGTACTGGATTGGAGGGGCTCTTGGGAGGAGCACTTGCTTCTGGCAGTGTTTGCATATAATAACAGTTATCACTCGAGCATCGGCATGGCACCCTACGAGGCTCTGTACGGACGGAGGTGTACTGTGCCCTTGAGTTGGGTTGAGGTGGGGACCAAGTGGGAGGTTGGCCCCAAGCTGATCCGGCAGAGTCAGGAGGTGATTGAGCAAATTCATAGACGACTTCGCACTGTCAGGAGCAGACAGAAGAGTTATATCGATCGGAAGCGCAGAGAGGTGCAGTTCGAGGTCGGGGATCACGTCTTTTTTCGCGTTTCGCCCATGAAGGGCCTGTAGCATTTTGGGGTGAAAGGGAAGCTCGCGTTGAGGTTTGTGGGGCCCTTTGAGGTCCTGGAGCGGGTAGGACCCATTGCTTACAGGCTTTCCCTTCCTTCCCAGCTTTCCGATGTGCACGACGTGTTCCACGTGTCCAACCTCAAGAAGCACGTCGCCGATCCCAATCACGTTCTAAGCCACGAGAGTGTCGAGGTGGGTGACGGCTTGACGTACCCCGAGCGACCAGTGCATATACTTGACAGAGCTGTCCAGAGTTTGAGATGGAAGCAGGTACCCCTGGTAAAGGTCTTGTAGAGCAGCCAGAGGTATGAGGAGGCTACCTGGGAGCCTGAGGCGGCGATGCGAGAGTGGTACCCAGAGCTTTTTGAGGGTACATCTTTTCGGACCGGCTTCGATCCTCTTTAAGTTTGTTATGCGTATATATATTTCTTTTCCGCACCCTGGCTAGCTCAAGTTTTGGGGATGAGGCTTCCTTTAAGTTTATTATGATGTAAAGACCCGTTCTGTCCTGAGCCTTTTAAGACGTCTAGACTGTGGGTCATACGTCTGGTCAGATGTGTGGACACCTTCCCAAATGTCTGGAAATCAAAATTTTTGGGTACGAGCTCGCGTTTGCTCGTGGGTTGTGTGAAGACAGTACCCTCTCTTTTTCTTCCCTTCTCTCACTCTTTTCCCCCTCCAGCGAACCCTAACCCACCATCTTTATAAACCCCCTTCCTCCCCTCTCATTCTCCCCACTCCACAGCCACCAACCCCTTCTTCTCTCCCTCCAACCCTGCGAGAGGAGCCGGTGCAAGTGAGAGAGCACGATAGCGGCAACGAAGAGGAGCAGCGTGAAGAGAGGAGGAGGAACTCGAGCTCGCGAGCTCGTGTGGGAGCTCACTGGAGGACACATGGCCGAAGCGGCGTGTGCGAGAGGAGGAGGAGTGCGTCAAGGAGTCGTCCCTGACGTTGCTAGAGCCGGAGCTGCAGGCGAGGCACAGCTGCACGCGGTGAGAGCGAGCGGGAGTAGGTTCTGGTTCTGGATTTTTCCCAGAAACAGACATCTGAAGTGATGTCCAGATGACGGAGTGGACGTCTGGAGGCGGTTCCAGACGTCTGAAGAGAGATCTTCGCGAAGGTGAGTTCCCTTTGCGGATACAGCCATGCAGGCCACTCTGCAACTACACTTTGCGTGGCTATTTTGAGAGGATTTGATTATCGCATGCAGGATTTGCTTCGGGAAGGTGCGGACACGCCCTCCCACACATTTCAGACGTCTGGGCGGCTTACTAGACGGCTGGAAGCACTTCCAGATGTCCGGAGAGGAGGTCGGACATCTGGAGCTGGGTCCAGAAGTGTTCCTGGACGTCTAGGGTCGACACAGAGCTTGTGGTGCATTTCTGGACACTTTTAAGACGTCTGGACAATGCTCCAGACATCTGATTTGAGTCCGTAGCCCTATTTTTGACCCGTTTAGGGTCCGTTGAGGTCTGTTTTACGCAAATAGGATACCGATGTTTTCCTTGTGAGTTCCTCTACTTGTTAGAAGGCTTTCTATACTGTTCTAAATGTTCACTTATGATGGTTCCTTGTTATAGGACTTCGTTCCATTTCGGGTTTAGGGCTTGCTGAGGCACGTGAGCTTGTCGTTCGAGCCCCCACTACTCCTGGGTTGTTTGGTAGAGTGGCTTCCCCTAGTTTAATTATAAAACCTGAATGCATATGTGGATTGAATAACTAGAACCTAGGATATGACATGAATCCTAGGACAAGAAGTTACTTGAAATGTCTGTATGCGTGGTTGAATTACAGTCTTGAATGAATAAATAGAAATGTTAACAACCGCCTGTTAATGAATAAGAGCTACCTGTGAAGTATGAAATTCCTGTGCTAGTTAAACAGTTACATGTGACATTACCTGTTGTATACGTTAAATGATAGAAATATGAGCTGCATATGTATAACCTGAGAACGGAATTGTGAATGATGAAACCTGGTATGGAATGGCATGAAAAATATGAGCATGAACCCTATGGGGAGTTAGGAGTAGAGCTCCTAGAAATAAATGGAATGGATCTAGAAATGTGAGCAGGAAGTGTGCTGGCCCTTGAATACGTGGTACCAAGGAGAGTAACTGTCCCCTATTTAGTGTAGAGCGGAGCTAGCCGTCCTTGGGTTGGGACCCGGGGTTAGGATTGGCCACTCTGCACCGACTTCTTGGCACTTTTTTTTATTTATCTTTTAATTTTTTAAAATTTAAATTACTTGTGAAATTAAATTTACCTATGAACTAAATATACCCGTGAAATTAAATTACCTGTAAAATAAATTTACTTGTGAAATAAATTTTGTTAAATTTACACGTAATTGATTGTAATTATTCACTTGTTAGAAATGTTAATTTTGTTTAATTTTAGTAATTGCATGTATTTGATAAATGTTGATATAAATTAAATGTGTTGCAAGTGTTGTTTGATATAAATTAAATGTGAGATGTACCCGCATTTTTAATATTTTCATATAATTTCTATTGTGCTAAATGTGGGGTGTGTCCACATTTATTGCTTGTGTTAAATATTTGACTATCAACTCTTAGTACTATATACACTTGCACAAATTTAAATACACTTAAGTCCAAATAAAAGGTATTCTAACCCCTATGTTATAGGTTTTTGGAGGGGATAATCGTGTCAAAATACTTGTCCGTCGACACTTATGATCATATTATACGGAAAATGTAAAGTGTGAATATACCTCACTTACATGCACAAAGTTTTATTTTTATAGCATGCCATAAGAGTCATTTTCCATTGTTCAAAGAAGTTTTGAACAAAGGGGGGTCCTTGAAGATTTGATCAGAACTTGGGATTACTTGTTACATGAAATCGATGTCAAGAGAAATTTCGATAGTTTCTTTTCGTTCTTCTTCGTTATACCAACTGATCTTATCTACGTTCCTAAAGCACCCTTAATTGTGAGTTATTGAGAATGTAGTTAAGGTTAGTCTTAGGGGTATACTGGAGAAGTGCATTGAAATTTCTTCAAACACCAGTTACATGCACTACAAGAATATTGAGTATTCTCAACCGTTAAAAATGGTCGTAAATTTTCAAATAACCGTTGAGAACAAGCGTCAAGGAATGTTCAATCGTGATTGGGTTTTCTCGACTGTTCTTGAACAATTCGGTCGAGAAAAAGGTGCACCCCCACTTGACGTTTGGTTAGTTCTCTCGTCAGCTTTCAACGGTCGGTAACGCTATTTTCCGACCGTTTAATGTCCTCGGTCGGCGAAAGTATTTACCTCGCCCGTTATTTAGACAGTCGAGTAAGAGTATATTTCTGATCGTTTATTAATAACGGTCAAAAATATTGATATTCTCGCTGGTTTATGGACGATCAATAATGCTAACTTTTCACGACTGTTATTGAGTAACGGTTGAGAAAACTTGTATTGTAGACTGTTTTTAATAGTCGAGAATATTAAATATTGGCAACGGTTATTTGGTTACAGTCAGGAAAACTCATATTAGCAATCATTTTTAATAATCGATAATATTCACAATTCTTGACCATATTTAAATAACGGTTGAGAATAATAAAGATTTTTTTAAAATATATTTAATTTATGTGAAAAACTTGTAAATAATACCCAAATCTATTAAGAGTATAAATTAATCACACAACTTACAACTTTATCCATTTAAATAAAACAGAAGAAATGAAAATTAAAATTTTATGAATAAAAGTAACATATACAAAGTTAATTACAATGATAATATATATAAAAAATACAATTATGCTGTGGCACCAATGCCTCCAGCACCACTACTACCTAAATTGTCGTCATCATGACGATCTCTAAACTCATGAAGGGCAGGGTGATTAATTCCTCCCTTCTGAAGTAATGCCAGGATTTCCTTCATGGTCTTGTTGGATTCCTTGAACTGCATCGCGTTCTTCTTGACCAACATCGTCAGCTCCTTGATTCGCAACACATTCTCTTCGTCTCTACGGTGTAATGCCACAATCTCCTTCCTTATCTCCTGCACCTCAGCTGAAGAGGATGATGCTCTCCTCCCATACCACCCCGAGACGGTCTTGCTCCTCCCTACGCTACGGACGTACCTGCCATGCTCAGGTGGCATGACGGTCCGGTAGGCCTCCTTTGCTGTCAGTGGCTGTTGAACTGTACCGGAGTTTGCGTCTTTAGGAGGATGCATTAAGTTGATCATATTGTCCTGAAAGATATTGAATTACGTTAAGTAATTTTATTTAATTATATAATTATGAAATAAAATAAAAGTATTGTATTTTTTTAACTTTCGTGTCTCTGTTGATATGTGTTGTGAAGCCACTCTCTATTTCCCTCTTCACTCATCTTGCTATGAGTGGCCTCATATACTTCCACCTGATCAAGCTGGGCACCTTGATGCATGGTGGACTACAATAATTTGAAATAGTTAATTTTAACAAATTAAAAAATTTTGTAAGGTTTAAAAGAAAATATTAATTAAAGATACTTACGTATATAGATTTCATCCCACTTATGCTCCTCCTACCCAGGACATGGGTCTTCGATGAAGCCTTAGCCCTATTTTCCTTATTTTTCTTGGCTTGCTCCTGAAAATGAAGGTACAATTTATTAACTTAGAAATTGTTTAAATAAATGATAATATATGAATTACTTTTACCTGCGTCGCTGAATCATACTAATGCTCGCACACTTCCTTCCAAGTATGCGGCTGTATTAAAAGAGGCATATTATGCAATGCCTCATGATGATTCTTGTTCTTATAATACTAAAAAATATAATTTTAATGTTAGAAATAATATTTGAATTATGGTAAAGGAAATAAAGAAATACAGTAAAAATTCATCTTTTACCTTATTCTTCATTTCCAATCTCCAATCTTTATGAATCTTTATTGCGTGTTTGAGGATATATTTGGGGATCAGATCATCGTTCCATTCGAACGTGGCCTACATTAGAAAGAGAACAGAAACTGTTACGTAATTTAAACTTATATAAATCAATTTACAAAAGTTTTTAGTTTTTACCAATTACCTCTAACTCTCGAATGAGCTGCCTTTTCAGCTCGTTTGGCACCTTCCTCCAATCGAAGTGGGACAGTGGGATGACCGCCTTCATTAGCGTACCCAGTCTGCTGACAAATGGAGGATAGTCCACTGCTTCCCCCACTAGTGTGATCTGCACTGAAATGCAGGCCCCATGCGGAATTCTCTCTAAGTCTCTATTCCGCGTGGGACCTCTCCCCCTACAAGCACCTATAAGACAGAATTATAACATAAAATTAAATAACAAAGAAAAAAAATTGAGAACATAACATTTATCAAACCTTAAATTCATAGCTAAACCGCGGGCGGGTGGTGGTGGTGCAGAACATCCTGTTTGAGAAGGATTTGGGTCAGCCGTTTGCTCTGGCTGATAATCCAATTTAACGTCCTCCTCATCAAATGAAGTACTATCCTCCTCCTCTTCATCGGCGGGTGCATCCTTCTCGTAGTCAGAATCCTCTGCTGGGAGATCCGTTGGAGGAGGCATCAGACTCTTCCCCTTCCCCCTACCTCCCCCTTACTTTGGAAATATCGAGCTACATCTCCAGTCCTCAGAAACTGCTAGCGAGGTGCCTGGGCCTAAGGTTGAGGTTGCTGGCAGGGGGCCTCAGGTCGCTGTGGGGGGGCCTCAAGCTACTAGGAGGCTTGAGCCTCCTCTTTGCTCCTCCTATTAGCCTTTTTCTTGAAAATAACTTACGTAAAAACATCACAAATAATTTGATATTTGTAAAAAACATTCGACAGCATTTCCCCTATATTATGATATTTCAAAAATCCTGTATGAAATATGTATACAAATAATTACCCTCCCCTTATTATTTGCTCTCCTCTTTCTCCTCCTCCTCCCCCTTCCCTTACCCTCCCCTTCTCTTTCTTCCTTTCTTCTTAACCTCACCTTCTCTTTCTCTCTTTCTTCCTTAATTACCCTCCCCTTTGTTTCCTCTCCTCTTTCTTCAACATAAAACATTAAAGATACAAAAAAAAACATCATTCCACACAAGAAATAAATCCAAGTGGGTACACCGCACAAAAAAATAAATCTAAGTCGGCACATCTCACATAAAAAATGAACTTAAGTGGGCACACCCCACTCTTAAAATGAACTTAAGTTGGCACAACTCACATCTAGCATGATAATAGTATTTTAAAAAAAAAGTACTAACAAACTCGCCATAGTGACGAAATGGAAACAGTCGGTGCACAAATAGTAGGAGAATGTGAAGAACTTATATGAGAAGGCAATAAAAAAAATTCAGTTTTGATATATAAATAAACGTAACCTTTAATAAAAGATAAAACAATTTAAAGGTAATTTAAGCAAAACAAACTACGAATTTCATAATTTATTTATATTTATAGTTATGAATTAATACTTTTGACAATTTAATTTATATGTTAATGTCAGTTACACAAGGGGCAAGTTCTTCACTTTGTGGGTTTTATTGATATGATTAAGATTCAACATCTGGGTGTAGATCTTTTCCTGTATCGTATTGTTCACGTGGTTGAGCTCTAATTGGTATAATCCACCCATTTCTGCTATTATTAAGCACGTAGAGTACTTGTGCTACCTGACAAGCTAGTGTGAATGGTTATTATGTTTGGAGGATGCAACGGCTCTTACTTAAGCTCAAGAATCTGTGTTTCTTATCGATTTTGAATCCAATACCTTCTTTAAAAACATCAAACAAATCATACTTCAATAGAACCACCTTACGGTCAAACATGAAACTCATTTCCACAATCTCTTCAATTTGACCGTAATACCCATCACAACCGGTGCTTAGGTCACAACTGACAAGAACTCCTGCATGTTGCGTGGCCTTCACATCATCAATGGATTGTACTCTGAATCTGAAACCATTAATTATGTATCTGGAATGGTAATATCCGTATGTCAAGGGTGTATCATTAATTACATCAAAATCCTATACCCACCGTGGATCCCCATCTTCTTTCAGTTTATTTACACGATCCTTGAACCAATGAAGGAACTGCAAGTCGTGTTTAGATGTATCAGATGATTCTTTGAATTCATTGTAAAATTCATCCACTTCTGGAATTTACTTCAGAATGTACAAGTGTGCCAAATGTCGATCCATTTTCGAGATGGGATGAACCTCCGTCCGTAGGATTGACCTTCCTCTGATGTTTAATATGGACAGACAATTTTCATTATTACCATTAAATTCTCCTTCATAGTTTCGTTCAAGACGATTAAATCTATTGTCTGTTTCATCCATGTACATGACACAGAAGTTAATACATTCTTCTACAAGATAGCCTTCAACAATTGACTCTTCTGGTTTAGCCTTATCTAAGACAATCTTTCAATTTCTTCAAATATCGTTCAATTGGATACATTCATCTGTACTGCACAAGTCCAGCCATTCTCGCTTCATTTAAAAGATGAAGCTTGACATGAACCATAACGTCAAAAAATGCAGGCAGGAAAATCTGCTCCATTTTACAAAGTGTGATCACAATTTATTTATCCCAACAGTTTAGCAATTCGGTATTTAATGTCTTTGAACAGATAACTTTAAAATATCTGCTCATCTCCGTGAAAGAATCGACTACTGGATTAGACATCACTCCACGTATCGTTAATGGGAATAAGATTTGCATGCATACATGAGAATCATGACTTTTTAGCCTAGTAATCTTCTTTTGTGCTTCATTTACACAACGTGAAAGTTGCAATGAATACCCATTTGGAACTCCAATGTTTTAAGGAACGAGAAAATCCTTTGCCTCTCCTCTCTGGTAAGACTATATATAGCTTCTGGAAAGTGAGGTCCTTCTTCTTCAACGTGCAACTCAGGACAAATACCCAAAATTTTTATATCATTCATTGTTTTAATTGTATCCTTCGGGCTGTTTGTTTGGTTTAATACATCAAGAATGTTGTCCATTACATTCTTTTCGATGTGCATAGCATCTAAATTGTGTCGCACTGTCAAATCCTTCAAATATGGAAGCTTCATAAAAAATATGTTTTTCTTCCTAAACCCTTAGTGTCGCAAGGAAGCCAAGTCATTCTTGAAAAGATGACCCAAATATATTTCTCTGAGCTGTTGCAATGTCTCCATGATTTTCATCCCCGATAGCCTAATAGAAATTGTACTGAGTTTATTTTTTGGATTCCTCGACGAATACCGACATGCTTTACCATCAAATCTGTCCTTGAATTGTGACGTTTGCCATCTGTGTTCAATGGGCAAAAACCTACGGTGCCCTAAGTAACAAAACTTCTTGCTTTCAAGCAATGTCACATGATGAGTATCTTCCATGCAGATTGAACAGGCGAACTTCCCCTTCGTACTCCATCCTGACAAATTCCCATATGCTGGAAAGTTATTGATTATCCATAGTAATGTTGCATGCAACTGGAAGAATTGTTTATTGTGTGCGTCATATGTTTGAACACCACTGTACCACAATACTTTCAGTTCATCAATCCATGGATGGAGATAAATATCTATTGCATTTCCTGGATGCTTAGGTCTTGGGATAAGGAGTGTCAACATCATGAATGAAGATCACATGCAAAGCTATGGGGGTATGTTGTAAGTTACCATGACTACCAGCCATATGGAATATGATGAATACATGCTCTTGAATGGATTAAATCCATCGCTTGCAATACCTAGTCTCATATTCTGTGCCTCCTCTGCAAATAATGCGTGATTCTCATTAAATTTGTTCCGCTCATCAGAATATGTTGGATGACAGATGCATCTATCTTTCGATTTATTATCCTGATGCCACGACATCAGTTTTGTTGTTTTACCGGAAATGAATAGGCGTTGTAGCCTAGGGATCAATGGAAAATAACGGAGAACCTTCTCTGGCTGTTTCTTCCCGCCAGTGTTTGTTGACTTACCCACCTTATATCTCTCCTCACCACATTCAGGACAGTTAATCAACCTTAAGTACTCATTTCTGTACAGGATGCAGTCATTACGACATGCATCAATCTTCTCGTATTTCAATTCGAGCCCACGTATCTGCTTCTTCACATCATACAATGACTTAGGATATCCAGTAGGATTATTCAACAGATCTCCAATGAATTACAGAACCTCAGACATTAATTTCGCTGTGGCTCTATTCATCACTTTCATCTGAAACAATTTCAGAAGGAATGACAACTTCGACATTGACGTTATTCCAAGAGCAATTGTATCATCTACTGCCTTGACTGCATCGTATAACTCATTACAATCTCGTAATGCCTCATCATCATCTGCATCCTAATGATCTGCTACTCTCATATCATGTAACATTTCATCCAATTCATCTCCTTGATTATCATCACTTCCTTCAAAGGCTTCAATTGTCTCATTCCTAACTTCTCTCATTTGTTCACCATGAGCTATCCAATTTACATAATGTTGCTACCAATCGTTACATATTATATGCTCCAAAACTGTATCTCGGTCATAGAAAAACCCATTCAAACACTGTCTTCATGAGCATAAAATCAGCTGATGGGATTCACCTCGTCTAAATGTCTTCCTATCATCATGAAATGCCCACTTCAGAAACAAAATCACTCTACTCTTGTAGTCGTGGTAATTTGAATTCTTTATACTGATCCATGACTTATCCATGATAATTATCTTAAATGTAAAAGACAACTACTCATAAGTTGGACTCGAATAAGGTAAGAATGTGTATTTTTAGATCATTCATAAGTTATACTCGAATAAAGAAAAAATGTGTATTTTAAGAAGATTTTCACTTGATAGCTCATCCTTGAAGATTTGATCACAACATTACTTCTTATATACAACCAATGTTTGAAGAAATTTCGGCAGTATTTCCCCGCACTTCTCTAGTTACCCCCCAAGACTGACCTTAACAACATCCTCAATAGCCCCCATTAAAGGGTGCTTTGGGAATAGAGCTAAGATTAGTTGATATATCGGATAAGAGTGAGAAAATGCAACCGAAATTTCACCAAACACTAGCTACATGCAAGAAGCAACCCTATGTTATAATCAAATCTTCAAGGACCCCCCTTTGTTCAAAAGTTCTCTGAATAAAGGATGACGACACTTATGGCATGTTATAAAGATAATGTATCGCACATGTAAGTGAGGTATACACACACTTTTTATTGTCCGTATAGCATGATCATAAGTCTCGACGGACTAGTATTTTGACACAATTATATCCCTCATACAACATGTTGCTTAGGGGTTAGAATTCCTATTGTTTGTCATACCGTGCATCTAAATTTGTACAAGTGTGTGTATCTACAAAGTTGTAATAAAAATTTCATTATCAAACATAAATAACAAACGTTCATTTATAAATTATACTTTACTAACAATAACTGCCTCCACGCCAACCCTCTCCTCCTCCTCCTCACTTCTAAACCCCTAATCTTCTTCATATTCCTCTTACTCCCTCTCCATTCTCATCTTTCCCTCCTGTATAAAACCTTAAACATTAAGTTTGTTAATCGAATCCCTGAACGCATAACCCTAACACTCAAATGTTAAACACCAAACCCTAAAAGTAAATCTTAAATCCTAAGCAAGACCGAAGGCCATAAATCCTAAGCTCAAGACCTTAAACATTCACTTTGTAACCCTAAACTGAAGGCCATAAATCTTAAGTCCTAAATTCTAACCCATAAATAAATCCATCGCGTAACCCATGACATTAAACCTCCTTCCACTCCCTTTCACTCATTTCTCTCCTCCTCCTACCTCCCCCTTGGGTCCTCCTCTAGACCCTCCTCTCACCTCCCCTTGCCTCCTCCCTCCTCCTTCAATTCTCTCCTCTAGTTCCTCCTCCTCCTCAAGATCCTCCTCCCACCTCCTCCTTCCTCCTTGCACCCCCTACCTCCTTTATGCCTCCTACCTCTTCCCACCTCCCCCCTCACCACCATTGCCCACCTCTAGTACCCTCCTCCTCAATCTTCCCTCCCTTCCTCCAACACCACCCACAACCCCTACTCCTTGTCCTCCTCCTCACATTCACATTCATTAACACATTCAAAACAAACTAATTAAAACATATAATTTAAAAACATTCATTAACACACATTCACTCACACAAAATAATGTAATCAAACTAAATATACATGTGGGCACAATTGCATAAGAATACTAATTAAAACATACAATTAAGACATAATTAAAAAAATATAGTGAGATGGTTGGGGTGGTGGTAGTAGGGAGGAGGTGGGAGGAAGAGTATGAGTTGGTGGTGGTGCTAGGGGGAGGGAAGGGGGTGGTGGCAAGGGGTGGTGGTGCTAGTGGCTAGGGCAGGGGGTGGTGGTGCTGCTAGCGGGGGGAGGGGGTGGCGGGTTGTGGTGGTCCTGGTGGTGGTGGTTGCAGGGGGAGTAGCCATGGTGGTAGGAGGTGGTGATGTTGCTGGTGGGTGGTGGTGTTGGTGGTGGATAGGGGTAGGAGGTGGTGGTGGCAAGTGGTGGTGGTGTTGGTGGTGGCCGCAGGGGGTGGTGGTGGCAAAGGTGCTGGTGGTGACGGCAGAGGTGGTAGCGGTGGGTGGTGGTGCTGCAGGTGGCGGTTGGTGGTGGTGGTGCTAGTGGTGGGCGAGGGGGAGTAGGCCTCAGGCCGGCGACGAGGGGGAGGGGAAGGAGGAGGCAGGTGGAGGAGGAAGAAGAGGAGCAGTCTAGCTACCTATTGAGGATGCAAAGGAGGAGCCGAGGCGGAGGAGGAGCTGCAACGACGCTCGCGGAGGAGCCGAGGGGAGGAGGTCTCGCTGAGGGGAGGGGCAGAAGGAGGTCGTGAAGTGGAGGAGGCCGGTTTAGATTTGGGACGAAGGGGGAGGGAGTGGGTTCGCGGTAGGGATTTAACTAAACATTCTCAACTATTCTTAATAAATCATTCGCAATACTATTATTACCGACAGTTAATAACTATCGGCAATAATTCCTTTTCTGACTGTTAAGGTCAAACGATCGACGATAGACTTTGAAAATTTAACCACCCGCCCTGGTGGGTTATGAAATCACTATCGTTGACAGTTAATATCGAAACAATCGACTATATTATTATTTTCGACCATTTATATATTACACAGATGAGGAATTATTTATCCTCGATTGGTTATATAGAAACGGTCGAGTAAATTTTTATTGTCGACCATTTATAACGGTCGAGAATGGTCTCAACCTCCTCGATTATTTTCCAGATGGTAAAGTTAATGACCGGACGTTTGGCAACCGTTCTTATTAAAATGGTCGAGAATAACAGTATTGTTGACTGTTACTTGAAAGGTCGAAAATATTCGTCGTGAATAGTTCTTTTTCTACTAGCTATGTAACAAGTAACATTGTAATCAAATCTTTAAGGATGGGCTATTAAAGTAAAAATCATAATCAAAATACAAACATATATATATAACATCTCAATGTTTTTTCATAATTAGTGGATGAATTAGGTACATGTAAGAGTAACTTTTTTTCTTGTAAATGTCTATAGATATAATATGACATTAACTTGAGACCTTTATATCTATTAATAATTATTTAGGTCATTATGGACAAGTCTTGGATTATTCTGAGAAATTCAAATTACATTCGATATAAAATGGAGTGAGGGAGTTCTTGGATTGGCCTTTTTATGATGATAGGAAATCATTCAGACGAGGAGAATTTATACAATTGATCTTTTGTCCTTGTCGAAGGTGCTTAAATGAAGAAGTACATAATCGTAACACTGTGTTAAAGCACATAATATGTAATGGTTGGTGGCAACATTACACAAAGTGGATTGCTTATGGAGAATTCGTCGTAAAAACTTTTAAAATTGATTCAATGAATGTTGATGAGGAGCCTACCAGTAATATTCAAGGTGATAGGATTGAGATGTTGGATGAACTTAGAGCAGCAGATAACATTGTAGACGATAGTGACATGTTATGAAGTTGTAACAACTTTTATGATGTTATTAAGGAAATCGATGAACTTATTGCTCCTAGAGTAAGTTCTATGTCAAGGTTGACATTTCTATTGAAATTATTTTGGATGAAAGTTATCAATAGAGCTGCATTTAAATTAATGTTCGATGTACTTGAATTTATCGGAGAGCTCCTATCTAAGTCTAAAGGTTATCCGGAGTCGTGGTATGATGAGAAGAAACATATTTGGGTATTGGGCTTGAATTACGAAAAGATTGACACTTGTTCGAACGATTGCGTATTATTTAGAATTGCATATTACAATTCTTAAAAGGAAGGGGAACCTAAATTAAAACCTGAAGCATGTCAAGAACTTCAACAACCAAATTTAGATCCAAGTGTAACAAATATTGATATATAAGGTATAATTAGCTAACCTTTTTTTTTATAATATAAATTTCCTTATAAATCATTCTTATACTGATATAATAATTTGTTTACTCTTATTATAGGTGTCACAGTTCTGTTAGTTTTTACCTTTTACACAGCTAACACTGTTTGAGGGTAACATTAATGATTGTTTTCAGTTATATGCATGTTTTTCATATGAATTATATATTTGTGTGTTTTTTTGTCACTAATTATTTCTTTGTGTTGTGCATATAGTGAAACTAAAGAGCTGGGTTTCTCGTTAGAGGAGTCCTAACACCACCCCCGATACGTAGGACCCCCGTACCACACAGTCTCCTTCCACGCAGCCACCTACGACACAACTTCCTTCCACGTAGCCACCTACCCCATAGCTTCCTTCCACACAACCACCTACCACAGAGCCTCCTCGCACACAGCTTCCCTACTCAGCCTACTCCCCCCCAGGACCCCTACACTCTTACGATCGATACATATTTAATACTCACTCCCAATTTCAATCCCCCTCGTACACACACATATATCCATCCTAGTTCACTTGTACAATCCCTTTTTACAGGGAAGGGGAAGAAGCCAGTCATCCTTGAGTTTGTGACATTACCCAAGCCTAAGGATGAGGTTGACAGTCACGACCCTGACCAAGATGAGGGGGACGGGGACGACATGCAGGACTCCCATGATGACGAGGATGAGGAGAGGGATGAGGGGGAGGACGAGAGGGATGCTGATGTTGTCCACCCTGAGGCCAACATAGACCTTGATCAGGAAGGGTCCAGTACTACCGGTAAGTAAATTGTTATTTTCTATATTTTAAAAGTTTTTAAATTTCGTATTTACTCTTCATTCATAATACTATTGTTATTTGTTACGACTCGGTTCTAGGATCCCTACAGGACCCGAGATTGGCTCGCCTTGACTAATCCCAAGACCTAGTCGTCTAACAAGAAATAACCAAAAGCAGGAAAATAAACCACATTCACACATGTAATATAACTAAGTAGAAGAAACGTACAAAGTAGTAAAGAAGTATAACAACTGCCTCAGTACATACCACCTGATGAGAACCTCATCATGAGCCATAACTAGCTCAGTTTGACCTAATACAAAGGATAAAAGCTCCTACATAACTCAAGGAAAGGCTTAACTCAGAGAATTCGGAGTTTAAGGAGAAAATAAGTCATAAGGGGTAAAAATGCAATTTTACCAGTATAATCTGCATACAGGGTAATTCAGGGCCCAAACATAGGTCAAAGCAACTTAATAAGAATAAAAGTGGGATGAAATGATCTAGCAAGGGCTACAGCAATTCCAAGAAACTAAATGATAATCTGTAACCCTAAAACAACCCACTTCAATTCACGAGGTTCGAGGCAAAGTAAAAATAGAATAAACCCTCTAAAATTCATAGAAAAATAATCTCTAGGGTTTAGAACCTTCAATTTGGCCTTCAGAACCCATTTTGACCTACATTGAGAACCATGCCCAATTAATAACTTAATTTGCGTTTTCGCATAAATTGACCGGTCAAACAAGGTTTAATATAGAAATGAAATTCACCATCAGATTCCTTAGGTCCTAATTAATCATGTATAAAAACTTGAGCCTAAGAAGAAACCTCCTTGACCGACTTTACACTTTGGTCCTCATATATTTACTTTTTGGCCCTCAACTTTTGAACCCTAGCATTTTGGCCCCTAACTCTCCTTCGTTCTTTGCGTTCAGGTCCCCCCTGCAAAACCTGCCAGCACCATGCTCCGGCGACCTTGCGCGGAGCATGGCGCCGCGCAGGGTGAGGGGGAGAGCCTGGCAAGTAAACCGGGGGTGCCCTGCGTCGTCAGCCGTCGTAGGGACACCCCCCTGGTCGCTGTAACCCACCATACCGGCCGTGCGAACGCACGGACGGTATGGGTTTCCATCTCCGGCATCCTCCGGCGAGGGAGACACGTCGTCTCCCTCCGCCTTCCTCCCTGTTTTGATCCCTATAAATACCCCTGTCGCTCCACCGACCTCGGCAGCTCGGATCTGACGGAGAAAACCCCCAACTTTCCTCTCCTCTCACTCCGGCAGACGCCCACCAGCTCCGGCGGTTCCTCCCCCTCCTCCTCTTCGCTCTACCGCAATACCAGCAGCAGAGACTTCCTCCCCTGCTCTTCCCGCGCCACGCCGCACCCAGCTGGCGCCTCTCCGGCTCTCTGCTCGCCGCCGCCCCTTCCCCTGGGCATCTTCTTCTCCGGCGACAGTCGATACGACTGTCGCCCTGCTGCTCCCCCTTCGTCCCTGCAAGTAAGTTAGAACTACTTCCCTTCCTCTCCTCTTTCTTTCCCCGGTTTCAATCTATTCAATTAAGCCCTCGACCGACCCTGACCATCGTCACCCCCTTCGTCTCCGGCCACCCTTCGGCGAGATGCCCTCATCGCTCCACAGCCTCACACGCCTCGCCGACCCTCACCGAACCTCCGCCTCATCACACTGAGCACCCCCCACCCCTTCACTGCCACTCCACACCTCCGTAACGCTCCCCCAAACAAACCCATTTCTCCGGTTGCAGTCCGACCTAGGGCTGCCGCCAGACACCACCTTGCGGCTTGCCGCACAGCTCCACACCTTCGCCGTGCCACGGCGAAGGTTCCCCAGTAGTTTGATCAGGTCGAGAGGCCATATTCGTGTCCGACAGGTTCTGAGGCTCGACCGCCATTAACGCCACATTGAAGCAGCTTCTCCCGCGCTCCAGGCTTGAGGACTCCAGGTCTCCAGCTGCTGCGGATTACGGGGATTCCTGCGAAGGCAGCCAGCCAGCAACCGACGCAAATCGAAGCTGCAGCTGCAGAAGCAAAGCCGCGGTCTTCCAGCAGGCGCACGCGAGGAGAGGCCTCCGTTTAGTCCCACATCGGTAAGCCTCACAACTCTTTCACCGTTTAAATTGATTTTGTGAATAAGCCTTACTGCCTCAGCACACGGGGTGAGGTCCCCTTCACCCGCCCGGTTACCCGGTCTCGTCCGCGCTCACGCCCCGCGGACCTGACCCGACCCGACTTAGACTGACCTGCACTCCTCGCCCACCACGCACGCCGGTGGGCCTGGACCCGGGCGCGACCTGTACCCGACTACCCGGCAGCTCTGGGAGAGCTATCCCATGAGCGGTTTCTGAGAGAGAGAGATGCGGGGGGGGGAGGGTAGAGTAGGTTTTGCCTTTGACGTAAAACTCTGAAGTGTGCAGGCACAGGTGAAGAAGAAGGACCGCGGAAGAAGAAGGAAGCTGAGGGAGACACTGTAGCAACAAGCGGGTTAAGTCGTCTGATTGGAAAATCAGACGACGTCCTGACAGGAAAAAGAAAAGAAGAAAGAAGGAGATCTGAAGAACAACAGAAGAAGGCGAGGCAGAGGAGAACACAAAAGAACAAGGGAGGAACTGAAAGAAGAATAGCACGAGAAGAAGATCTGAAGAAAGGAAAAGAAGAAAGAAAGGAAAAGAAGAAGAACAGGACCCGCTCTGCAGAAGAAAAAGGAAGAGCAGGAACAGCTGAAAGAAAGAAGAAGAACATCATCACTGCAGATAAAGAAGAAGAAGATAACAGAAGATCTGAGACGAGGAGAAGCAAAGAGAAAAGAAGAAAAGACAACAAATTCTTTCTCTCTCTCTTTCTTTATTTTTGTAAAAGAAACTTGCACCCCTAGAATACAACTTGCTCCCTGAGTTCGACCTCGGGAACTCTTTTATTTTCCGAGTAAAAAATTTATATATTTGAAATGTTGGTAATAACTGGCTATACTACAACGCTATAACAATAAAACCCGGTTATACCTACCAACGCTTTCATTTTTGGCGCTGTTGCCGGGGAGCAACGGCTATTCTAGAGGTAAACATTCCTATTTCTTTTTAATTTCTGATAATCTTCCCTCTTTTGTGCAGCTACAGGAAATCAAGAAGACAAGCAACCGCGCGACAACCACTCCGAGGACAGGTAAATTTTTCCTCTCGCTATTAACCCCTAAACTCTAAAGAGGAAGAAAAGAAAAGAACAAGCAATATAGGGCTAACCTGTCTTCCATACTTAGTAACCATAAAGAGTTGCATGTTTTCAACTCATTAGTCCTGCACACTATTAAGGGTATTTAAGGGCTAACACATTCTTGCTTGAGCCCTAATTACCCAACAAAGAACTAACTGGACCAAGTAGAGCCAACATAAGATCCAACATTAGGGTTTTAGAGACATACTACTTAAATCAAGAATGGAGAAAATCCAAAAGAAGTGTGCCTAAACCATTGATTGAAAATACCTATTCAAAAGAAAACCTAAAACAATTGGCTCTCTAAACACTTGAACCCTAAAAGACAAGACCTAAAAGCTCTCAAAGAAAACAAGAGGTAAAGTTGACCCCTTGGGTCAACCAACCTTAAATTAGGTCACTCTTTGCACTTAAAAGACTAAAGTTCAAGTGAAACCTTAAGCACCCTGATCTTAAAATTGGTAGACTTAAGAGGTCAAGATCCCCATTCTGGTCTACCTGGAACCGCAGTGACAAGAGAGGTCGGGTGGGGGAAACCCTGTAACCCGTGGGGACGCTCTACCGTGTAGGGGTCTTCGCGGGACTCTCCCTCTCTGGCTGCCCAGGTAATTCTCAGGTGGATGATCTTTCTGATCAAGGGGTCCATCTGCCCCGCACCTCTATAGTCACCCAACACATTTTTGGGTGTCTTGATTGGGTCCAGCACCTTCTAAACTTACCTCTTCCAACAGTGCATGTACGGAAGGAGGTCCCTAAGACCACCCTTAAGACCTCCTTTAGAAATTCGCTCTCGTCAAGGCCAAGCCTCGACGCCCGTGTTTGTGCAGCAACACCCTCACATTATTCTCTCTTCTAATTCAGAACCAAGTTCTTCTTCTTCCCCCATCATGGCTCAGCCAGTTGAGGAAGAAAATAATCTGGAACACCAGCTCCAGCGACTCAATGACCTCTTCCAAAACTTCGTGCACCCACCACAGCGTCCTATGATGCGGGACCACTACAATCCTGCTGCAGTGGCCATTGAGCCTCGAGTCAGAATCCCGACTGGAGGACCTGATTCCGAATTAAAGCCCAACATGATTCATGCTATACCTAAATTCCATGGGCTTAATTCTGAAGATCCCTTCCAGCACATCAAACAGCTAAAGCATCTGGCCCACACTTTTGGATCAGATGTGCAAAATCGGGATATTCTTCTCATGAAGATGTTCTCCTTTTCTCTTATGGACAAGGCCGCCCATTGGTATCAAACTCAGACCCGGCCGATCAACACTTGGGAAGAACTTCAATCCGAGTTTTTGAAAAAGTTTTTTCCCGTTGGTCGGACCAACGCCTTGCGCCATCAGATTACACACTTCACTCAACAATCAGGAGAACCTCTCCATGAGGCATGGGATCGTTTTCAGGATCTCATGAGAAAGTGCCCCCATCACGGCGTTCCTAAATGGGAACAAGTCCAATCTTTTTACCAGGGACTCCGTGAGGACATCCTCCTTTTCGTCAATGCAACTTGCAGAGGAAACATCATGGGTCAACATGAAGACACCGTATGGGAGATTCTCGAAAACATGTGCGAGAACTCCATCAACAATGACTCCATGGGATTATTCGACAGGACGAATACCCGCGCAGCGACGAATCTTAAGGGAGCACATGAGACGCAGGGCCTGTCCGCATCAGTCGACCTGGAATTAATGGCCAGTCGATTGGACAAGGTCTCAATCATTGAAAAGAAGGTGGATGAGCTGACTCAGCACTTGCAGCGAGCCACCTCCGCGCGTAACTCCTTTGCACAACCTCCTTCCACACAGGAGACTGTGCAAAACATCCTCCACCGATCTTCCCCTGGGATGGATCCATATCCATCCCCATCTGATTCTTAGATCGGAGGATCATCCGATCCTTTCTACACCAGCCGGGGGAACTCCATTCCCCCTTTCCCTGATTCTCAGGAGGTTCCTCAGACCTGCGAGGACCTCAACGCCATCCAGAACGACCCATTCTCCAACACCTACAATCCTGGATGGCGAAACCATCCCAATTTTCAGTGGGCAGGAAATTCCCAAATCCAAAGACCACCTTTTCAGTCCCGCCCACAGCCCTCTCGTCATTACCAGCCGCCTCAGCCTCGGCCCAACCCTACTTATCCATCAGGGCCAAATCAGGATCAAATGTCCCTAATCCTTCAGACTCTGGCTGACATTCAAAAAACGAATGCGGCTATTCAAAAATAGCACAAGGACGAGCTTACAGAAGTTAAAACTCAACTGGCCCAGTTGGCAAATTCTCGCCAACCAGGCACACTCCCTTCCCAACCTCTTCCTAACCCAAATAACGTGCCAACCCAGAAGCGCGTTATGAATCCAAATTTAGGCCACACTCAATGGATTTATCAGGCCCCTACTGCTCCATCTCCAGACGAGATGGAAGCCTCAACTTCTTATGCGGGATTTCAGCAGCAGCCACCCCTCTTACCAAACCCAAACCAAAATCTGGCCGGATTAAATTCTGTAACAACACGTAGTGGTAAAACAACTCAAGACCCGCATTATCCAAACCACTCCAAGCCTAATAACCATGACCCTAGGATAGTTATCCAAGATACCGCTGTTCCGGACCCACAACCTGGACCTATCCTAGAAGAACCAACCAAGATCCCGTTTCCCGAGGCCCTGACCAAGGGAAAGAAGACCACCAAACCCGTGGCCCCTGAGGAGGACCTGGTCAAGCTCTTTGAACAGGTCCACATAAACATCCCCTTGATGGATGCAATCCGCCACGTACCAGCTTACGCACGATTTCTAAAGAATATATGTACACCCCAGCGTAAGCCGCGAACCAAGGGAGGGAGCCCAATTGTTCTGTCAGAGCAAGCCAGCTCTGTAATCCTTAGTAGACTCCCACCCAAGGCAAAAGATCCTGGGACTCCCCTGATTTCCTGTAAGATAGGTGGTACCCAATTTGATAGAGCATTGTTAGACTTGGGTGCATCCATAAACCTGATACCCACATCCTTACTTGACCATCTAGAAGAATCTGAGCTAAAACCAACCGAGGTGACATTACAATTAGCAGATCGATCTATAAAGTCACCAAAAGGGATTCTCGAGGATGTTATCGTAAGAGTGCGGGATTTCTATTTTCCAGTGGACTTTATAGTCTTAGATATGGATGCACCTGAGAACCCTAGGGATACACCAATCATTCTAGGGAGACCTTTCTTGGCTACTGCTAGAGCCAACATCAGCTGTGAGGAGGGCCAAATAGAGCTTAAGTTTGGAGATCAAACACTAAAAATTGATATATTTAAGGCCCAACAAGGAATTAATTGCGACGTCATCGAACAAATTTGTGACATCAAGACTTTGGTTGATGAATCACACCTCCAGAATGACTCGATTATGCCTCATCAACCACAGAAGGATCTTGACCCGCAAACAGAGGAGTCGAATCCAGATATGAACAACCCAGTAACTCCCACCCTTGAACCTCACATCTATACTGAACCACCCGCTGCTGCTGAAAACCCCATCCTCGAACTGAAACCCCTTCCTGCTCACTTGAAATACGTCTTTTTGGGTCCTAATCAGACCCTTCCTATGATTATCAATTCCAACCTCAGTCCTAAACAGGAATCCCGTCTGATTGTTGTCCTCCAGCAACATCGTAGAGCCATCGGATGGACTCTCGATGCTTTGACTGGAATAAGTCCCTCTTATTGTACTCATCATATCTATTCAGAAGAGGGCACACGACCTTCTCGTGAAATGCAGAGATGCTTAAACCCCAATCTGCAGGAGGTCGTGAAAAAGGAGATCATCAAGTGGTTAGATGCCGGGATCATCTACCCGATCTCCGATAGTCGTTGGGTGAGCCCAATTCAGGTCGTGCCCAAGAAGGCAGGACTCACCACTATAACGACTGAGACCGGAGAAATCATTCCTACCCGATTAGCCAACTCGTGGAGAGTCTGTATAGATTACCGCCGACTAAATTCCTCCACGAAGAAGGATCATTTCCCACTACCCTTCATTGATCAAATTCTCGAAAAACTTGCGGGAAATAGGTTCTTCTGCTTTCTTGACGGGTACTCCGGTTATAACCAGGTGGCAATCCATCCTGAAGACCAAGAAAAGACCACGTTCACCTGCCCCTTCGGAACATACGCTTTCCGAAGGATGCCTTTTGGTCTTTGCAATGCACCCGCTACTTTTCAGCGATGCATGCTTGCCATATTCTCAGATATGGTAGGTGATTATCTGGAAGTCTTCATGGATGACTTTTCAGTTTTCGGAGCATCATTCGACGATTGCCTCCAGCACTTGGTCCAGATACTCAGGCGGTGCATCGATGTGAATTTGGTTCTTTCTTGGGAAAAGAGCCATTTCATGGTGCCTGAGGGAATTGTCCTGGGACACTCAATTTCGGAGAAAGGTATCCAAGTGGATCGAGCTAAGGTTAATCTGATTTCTCACCTTCCTATGCCTAGCTCGATCTGGGACATCCGTTCTTTTTTAGGGCATGTCGGTTTTTATCGACGATTTATCCCTGATTTTTCAAAAATCGCGCGCCCCCTGACCACTCTTCTCTCCAAGGATGTTCCTTTTGAAATTTCCAAGGAATGCACTCAAGCATTTGAAATCCTGCGTGACCGAGTCACCCAAGCCCTGATCCTACAGCCCCCTGATTGGTCTCAACCCTTTGAGATCATGTGCGATGCATCCGACTTCGCTGTAGGAGCGGTTTTGGGGCAGAAAATTGACAGGAAACCTGTGGCCATTTACTACGCCAGCAAAACACTCGATGAGGCTCAGCGTAACTATACGGCTACTGAGAAAGAGCTGCTAGCTGTAGTATTTGCCCTAGAAAAGTTCAGATCGTACCTTCTGGGTTCCCGTGTCATCATATACTCGGATCACACAGCTGTGAGGCATCTCCTTGCAAAGAAGGACGCGAAACCTCGATTAATCTGATGGATCTTGCTGTTGCAAGAATTTGACCTTGAGATTCGCGACAAAGCGGGAAAGCAAAATGTGGTAGCTGATCACTTGTCCCGTCTTCCTCCTGAAATAATTGACCCTTCCGGACCCATCACTGAGCATTTTCCCGATGAGCACCTGCTGACTATTGGTACGAGCCTTCCATGGTTTGCTAATATAGTAAATTACTTGGCATCTCATCAGATCCCGTCCGATTGGCCGAAGGCCAAGAAAGACAAATTACGCTCCGATGCCAAGTATTACATTTGGGAAGACCCGTACCTCTTCCGCATAGGTGCCGATCAGATCATCCGGAGATGTGTCCCGGAAGAGGAATTCAACAAAATCCTCTCTTTCTGCCATGACCAGGCATGTGGTGGCCATTTCTCCGGGCATAAAACCGCATCAAAAGTCCTCCAGTGCGGCTTTTACTGGCCCACACTGTTCAAAGACGCACACAATCACTGCAAGGCATGCAGTCGTTGCCAGACTTTGGGTAACATGAGCCATCGCGACATGATGCCTATGCAACCGATTCTAGTATGCGAAATCTTTGATGTTTGGGGGATTGATTTTATGGGCCCCTTTCCTGTTTAGGATGGTTTCGAATACATTCTGTTGGCTGTGGACTACGTGTCCAAATGGATCGAAGCCATACCGACCCGAACCTGTGATCACAAAATCGTTCTCAAATTCATTCATCAACACATTTTCTCAAGGTTCGGGATTCCTCGTGCAATAATCTCTGATGGGGGGACCCATTTCACAAATGCTCAGTTTAGGTCACTGATGACCAAATACGGGGTGTCTCACCGAATCTCTACTCCTTACCACCCCCAAACTAATGGTCTAGCTGAGCTGTCTAATCGGGAGATCAAGAAAATCCTGCAAGTCACTGTTCGACCTGACAGGAAGGACTGGTCGTCCCGACTTCTGGAAGCATTGTGGGCCTATAGGACCGCCCACAAGACCCAATTGGGCATGTCTCCCTTTAGACTAGTGTACGGAAAGGCATGCCACCTTCCCGTAGAACTGGAGCATAAAGCCTATTGGGCAGTACGTTACTGTAATCTAGATCTTTCCAAGGCTGGGACCCACAGAAAACTCCAAATCAGCGAGATCGATGAATTATGCCTAGACGCGTACGAGAACTCGCAAATCTACAAGGAGCGGGTTAAAGCCTTCCACGACAAACACATCTCGAGAAAGATCTTTCATCCTGGTCAAAAGGTCCTACTCTTTGATGCCCGACTTAAACTCTTCCCAGGAAAACTGAGATCCAAGTGGGTCGGACCATATTTGGTCCGACAGGTTTTTGGAAATGGAGCAATCAAAATCAGTCCACTCAGCCACGATTCTGAACCTTTCATCGTGAACGGTCAGAGACTCAAGCCGTTCATTGATGTAACTTCTACTGATTTGGCTGAAGCATCTTATATCCTCCTTTCCCCTTGAGCTTATTGCGCCCAGCCGATGGCGTAAAACTCAGCGCTTAACGGGAGGCAGCCCGTCATTCTCTTTGAAAACCTGAAACTTGTTCTGACACCTTTTTGCACTTGAAGTTCACACTTTAAGACAGCCGACTCCACCTCAGGTGCTTGCATCTAAGATTAGAAATCGTCCGCAACAGTCACCCCGACCCATTCACTCATCCAAATTTCTGTCTTAAGGAGTGAACTAAGTTAAATAAAAAACCCCCTAGGTTACAATGAGGACATTGCAAATCTTAGGCATTGGGGGGGGGTATGAAAGTGCAAAACTTGTAAGAAAAGGTTTCAAACAAAAAAATTCACATATGCCAAAAACACCATAAAAATTAAAAAAAAAAAATTTCGAAAAAGAATAAAAGGAGAAGGAAATTTTGTGAAGGAGAAAAGAAACAAAATGAAAAAGGAGCACAAAATTATGAGAAAAGGTGATAGTCATTAGTAAGGAACTAAGGAATTAACCTAAGTTCTAGACCTCATTCAAGAAAATAACTGAAAAGTGCACAATGAGATTAGTAAGAATGCAAACCTTAGGCATTCTTGAATAGACTCTTAGTACCCATTAAGATCTGGACACTCCTCAAGAGGTTGAGGAAAATGAAAAGCTGAAGTATTAGGTCTAAGGCTTAGGGAGTATTTGGCCTCGTTAACTAATTTTTGGTTTACGGGACTCAGTAACCTAAGCACCCTAACCTCACACACAGCCTGGTTCAGTAAGCGTAAAATTCAGAATCACGCAGAAGCGTCGCAAAATTCTGAAAAGAACACCTAGAATAGGAGCGGCCGATCAACACAAGTTGATTTGGACGAGTTCCCAGTGAGGAGAGGCGGGAAATCCCCTCGAAGATGCGTAACAAAATATCATCTCCTCGGTGCTTGTCTCTTAGGATATTTACATATCCTACTGGGGGCATGTAAGCACTCTGCTGGTTCAGATTCCATGGATGGCATTATCCCGAAGTGTCAATTGCCAGGGTCTGGATTCGGCCACGGAACACCATGGATGGGATTATCTCGAAATATCAATAGCCAGGGTTCCGGGGGTTGCCATGGGCGGTGCTATCTTGAAGCATCGATCGCCAGGAACCCTTGAGGATTGATGATGGGAGCAAGGAATCTGATACAGACCGTGTTGAAAAGCCAATCCTAGGCTAGAACTAAAAAGAAAAAGAGAGAGAAAACTCTCCAAACTGAAAAACTTTCTATCTCTCTCTTACAAAACGCACTGCGAACTGAGCCAGGGCTAAAATCATTTCAAGCACGGGTGCTTTAACCACAAAGTCCAATAAACCTTAGGTTAGTTCTTGTGGACCTTAAAAACCTTTGCTAAAGACTGAGGCTAAGGCTAGACAGATTTGGATCTTGATTGATACTAGAGTACCTTTTAGGCCTATGGTTAGCATTCTAACCTAATCTATGCTCAAATAAAAAAGGGCACTTATCTAAAACTATTAAAAACTTCATGGTCTAGAACAAGGGTTGAAACCTTAAGTTTTTGCTAAGGGACTAGCAAAAGCTAGGCATGGGGGTATGATGAGAACCTCATCATGAGCCATAACTAGCTCAGTTTGACCTAATACAAAGGATAAAAGCTCCTACATAACTCAAGGAAAGGCTTAACTCAGAGAATTCTGAGTTTAAGGAGAAAATAAGTCATAAGGGGTAAAAATGCAATTTTACCAGTATAATCTGCATACAGGGTAATTCAGGGCCCAAACATAGGTCAAAGCAACTTAATAAGAATAAAAGTGGGATGAAATGATCTAGCAAGGGCTACAGCAATTCCAAGAAACTAAATGATAATCTGTAACCCTAAAACAATCCACTTCAATTCACGAGGTTCGAGGCAAAGTAAAAATAGAATAAACCCTCTAAAATTCATAGAAAAATAATCTCTAGGGTTTAAAACCTTCAATTTGGCCTTCAGAACCCATTTTGACCTACATTGAGAACCATGCCCAATTAATAACTTAATTTGGGTTTTCGCATAAATTGACCGGTCAAACAAGGTTTAATATAGAAATGAAATTCACCATCAGATTCCTTAGGTCCTAATTAATCATGTATAAAAACTTGAGCCTAAGAAGAAACCTCCTTGACTGACTTTACACTTTGGTCCTCATATATTTACTTTTTGGCCCTCAACTTTTGAACCCTCGCATTTTGACCCCTAACTCTCCTTCGTTCTTTGCGTTCAGGTCCCCCCTGCAAAACCTGCCAGCACCATGCTCCGGCGACCTTGCGCGGAGCATGGCGCCGCGCAGGGTGAGGGGGAGAGCCTGGCAAGTAAACCGGGGGTGCCCTGCGTCGTCAGCCGTCGCAGGGACACCCCCCTGGTCGCTGTAACCCACCATACCGGCCGTGCGAACGCACGGACGGTATGGGTTTCCATCTCCGGCGTCCTCCGGCGAGGGAGACACGTCGTCTCCCTCCGCCTTCCTCCCTGTTTTGATCCCTATAAATACCCCCGTCGCTCCACCGACCTCGGCAGCTCGGATCTGACGGAGAAAACCCCCAACTTTCCTCTCCTCTCACTCCGGCAGACGCCCACCAGCTCCGGCGGTTCCTCCCCCTCCTCCTCTTCGCTCTGCCGCAATACCAGCAGCAGAGACTTCCTCCCCTGCTCTTCCCGCGCCACGCCGCACCCAGCTGGCGCCTCTCCGGCTCTCTGCTCGCCGCCGCCCCTTCCCCTGGGCATCTTCTTCTCCGGCGACAGTCGATACGACTGTCGCCCTGCTGCTCCCCCTTCGTCCCTGCAAGTAATTTAGAACTACTTCCCTTCCTCTCCTCTTTCTTTCCCCGGTTTCAATCTGTTCAATTAAGCCCTCGACCGACCCTGACCATCGTCACCCCCTTCGTCTCCGGCCACCCTCCGGCAAGATGCCCTTATCGCTCCACAGCCTCACACGCCTCGCCGACCCTCACCGAACCTCCGCCTCATCACACTGAGCACCCCCCACCCCTTCACTGCCACTCCACACCTCCGTAACGCTCCCCCAAACAAACCCATTTCTCCGATTGCAGTCCGACCTAGGGCTGCCGCCAGACACCACCTTGCGGCTTGCCGCATAGCTCCACACCTTCGCCGTGCCACGGCGAAGGTTCCCCAGTAGTTTGATCAGGTCGAGAGGCCATATTCGTGTCCGACAGGTTCTGAGGCTTGACCGCCATTAACGCCACATTGAAGCAGCTTCTCCCACGCTCCAGGCTTGAGGACTCCAGGTCTCCAGCTGCTGCGGATTACGGGGATTCCTGCGAAGGCAGCCAGCCAGCAACCGACGCAAATCGAAGCTGCAGCTGCAGAAGCAAAGCCGCGGTCTTCCAGCAGGCGCACGCGAGGAGAGGCCTCCGTTTAGTCCCACATCGGTAAGCCTCACAACTCTTTCACCGTTTAAATTGATTTTGTGAATAAGCCTTACTGCCTCAGCACACGGGGTGAGGTCCCCTTCACCCGCCCGGTTACCCGGTCTCGTCCGCGCTCACGCCCCGCGGACCTGACCCGACCCGACTTAGACTGACCTGCACTCCTCGCCCACCATGCACGCCGGTGGGCCTGGACCCGGGCGCGACCCGTACCCGACTACCCGGCAGCTCTAGGAGAGCTATCCCATGAGCGGTTTCTGAGAGAGAGAGACGCGGGGGGGGAGGGTAGAGTAGGTTTTGCCTCTGACGTAAAACTCTGAAGTGTGCAGGCACAGGTGAAGAAGAAGGACCGCGGAAGAAGAAGGAAGCTGAGGGAGACACTGTAGCAACAAGCGGGTTAAGTCGTCTGATTGGAAAATCAGACGACGTCCTGACAGGAAAAAGAAAAGAAGAAAGAAGGAGATCTGAAGAACAATAGAAGAAGGCGAGGCAGAGGAGAACACAAAAGAACAAGGGAGGAACTGAAAGAAGAATAGCACGAGAAGAAGATCTGAAGAAAGGAAAAGAAGAAAGAAAGGAAAAGAAGAAGAACAGGACCCGCTCTGCAGAAGAAAAAGGAAGAGCAGGAACAGCTGAAAGAAAGAAGAAGAACATCATCACTGCAGATAAAGAAGAAGAAGATAACAGAAGATCTGAGACGAGGAGAAGCAAAGAGAAAAGAAGAAAAGACAACAAATTCTTTCTCTCTCTCTTTCTTTATTTTTGTAAAAGAAACTTGCACCCCTAGAATACAACTTGCTCCCTGAGTTCGACCTCGGGAACTCTTTTATTTTCCGAGTAAAAAATTTATATATTTGAAATGTTGGTAATAACTGGCTATACTACAACGCTATAACAATAAAACCCGGTTATACCTACCAACGCTTTCACCACCACAACAACAACAGAAACCGGAAAGGAAACAGAAGTAGCAGAATAGTAACTAAGAGTCCATTACTTACTACAACAGTAGAGAAAGAGAAAGTGCTGAAGAAAACTACGGCTGGACTCGACTGGGCCCAGCACCCTCTGCAGTCAGAAACTCGTGCTGCTCAACTCCTGGTCCTGAACAATATTAGGAAGAGACAAAGTCAGCAAACGTTGAGTAGAGTGGTGTTTATATTATCTAAGTACAAAATAATAAAAACAACAGGTTTAATTCTCATTTCTATTTATGTATTTTATATGTTTCCGTTTCACCCATTTCTCAAAGTATCCAGATATTTCTTGATCTTGCATGTTCCTCATGGGAATGATCTTGATTGCAATCTTTTCCATAGAGTAGAAGGTACATGTGGTGCTCTCCTGGCCGAGAGAGTCTCCCGTGGTAGTCTTACGCCTCGAGGTCACTGTCAAGACGTAGCGATGACTACAACACGTGTGATAAGCGCACGGGTAGCTACCCCTCACTGACACGCGGTCAGTCGTTTCCGCTAGCGGGTACGTCCAAAGTACAGCATGGAACAGTATAAGTCCTTGCCCTCTCAGAACAGAGGTCTTGCCCCTCAGAACCAAATTGGGGTCTCGCCCCTCCACAAGTCGCGCACCCTTGTCTAACTACCCCAGTTTGCCCAGAGGGCTTAACAAGTCGGTGTAGGGTGGCTAGCTGAACCTCGGGTCCCATGGGGTGGCTAGCTCCCTCCCTACACTACTAGCTAGCATCAGTACCACGTACGCGAGGACCAACAGGAGTCGGTGTAGAGTGGCCAATTTTAACCCTGGGTCTCAACCCAAGGGAGGCTTGCTCCGCTCTACAAAAAATGGGGACAGTTGCTCTCTTTGGTACCCTATACTCAAGGGTCAGCACACTTCCTGTCAATATTCCAGATTCCCGTCTATCCACAGGAGTTCTACTCCTAATTCACTGTAGGGTTCATGCTCATGTTCACCTCATTTATTCAGATCCAGATCTCATCTTTCATAATTCATTTTTCATTCATATACAGGCAGCTCATGTTTTCATAATTCAATTCTCAATAACATGCAACTGGTGGTTTCACAGGTAATTATTCATTAATACAGGCAGCTTATATTCTAACAGGAAACTCATAATTATAATACAGGCATTTGCTAGCAATTTATCTTAATCACGCATGAAAGTAAACCATATAGTATAAACTGGTTCATTCATTCCTCTACCCTTGGGTTCATTCCACATCCTAGAGTCCTATTCGCCTAATTCAACTAAGCACATTCTTATTTAAATATTAATAACTAAATTAAACCACTCTACCAGGAAACACGGGAGTAATGGAGACTTGAACCGCAGACCCAAACGTCTCTGCGAGTCCTAAACACGCAGCAGGCATAAACCCTATATCAGGGAATATATCACAAAAAGAGAGTTCAGAATGGTGTATAATAGACTCTAGTACGTAGAGGAACTCGAGAGGAAAGTGCAAGTATTTCGTTTGCATAAAACGGACCCTAATCGAACCCTAAACAGGTAAAAAACGTGCCTATTGTTCAAAATCAGACGTCTGGGAATAATCCCAGACATCTTCAAAGGCGTCAGATCTTACCTTGTGTCTCCTGCGGTATCCTCAGACGTCCAGACCTTCTCCGCAACTGTCTGAAGACAGTTCTAGACGTCGGACAATGTCTTCGGTCGTTTGGAAGCACCTCTAGACGTTTGGTGATGTAATCAGAAGTCCAAAAGCATGTGGAAAAGCATCCCACGCGCCTTCTCAAGGACCTTTACCTGCGTACGAAAGCCGTAGGCCCAAATCAAGTTGGACAAATCTTCTACGGTGAGGCCTGCATGGCCATAACTGGTCAAAAGCACGTACCTCAACATTGCGCATGCTTTCAGACGTCTGGCCCCAGACTCGAATGTCCTGCTGCCGCCACGGTCGTCTGGTTGATTCTCCAGATGTTTGATACTGGAAAAATCCTAGTATCAAAACCTCTCCAGCAAGGTGTCTCATTCGAGAGTTCGCCAGCAAGAGCTTCCGCAGTCCCTCCCGCAGTTGTAGAGGGTTGGAGGCCACCTCCCTGAGCCCCTCCGAGTTCCGCCGAGCCTCCATCGAAGCTCCACCGAAGTTCCATCGACCTTGGTCCTCCTCCTCCCGCGCTCTCCTCCTTCCTCCCTTTCACTCTCCCTCGCTCGCCCTCCACTCGCCTCACTGGAGATCTGAAGGTGGTGGTGGCTGGTGATGTGAGGAGAGGAGGAAGGGAATGAAGGATATATATAGGAGGGTGTAGGGTTTAGGGTCTGGGGGGGGAAGGGGAAGGTGAGGAAGAGAGAGAGAGAGGAACGGTCTCTATGCGCTGCCCTCGTGCAGAGCGCAGTGCGGAGTACGAAAAATTTCACTTTCAGCCATCCAGGAACGGGTCCAGACGTTTGGACAAACGTCTGACTGAAACTACAGATGTCTTAAATGGCTAAAAGTGTAACGGGTCATTACATTATTAATTGAGGGAAGAAGAAAGGAAGATGCCCAACGAGAAATAGGGACTTTGAGGCTATACAAGAGGGCACAAGGGTGAAGATGAATACCAACCCTAGTGGGAAAGATCCCAACTACCCTCCATTTAGTAGCAAGCTCTCCAAGGTTGTGAAGAGCATCATCCCCCTCTCTTGTTTTGATTGGTGGATTGTCCCAAAGGAGCTCAAGAGGGAGATCATTCGTCACTTAGAGGTAATTAATATATATTGAGGTTTATATATGTTTCTTTTAATGTGATTTGATGTATATAAATGTTTAATTTACAAGCGATCTTCAATTGGGGGGACAATCCAAAGGCCTCCAAGTATATCCTCAGCCATGCATCGAGGTGTTATCGAGACTACAGACTTCATATGAAAAAAACGGTAACAAAATTTTTTTTAAATTTCTTTGATATATACATTTTAATTATATAATTTTTTTTTTATTAGTATTTTGTGAATAGATCATATGAGTAGGCCTTTAGGAATGTACCTCCTTCCATACTGCCAAAGGTATGGAAGGATTGTAGTTAGCATTGGAGAAAGCTTGAGACGGAGGTAGTTAGATAACATGTTATGCGTTAAAATTTAATTATTATTAATTTATTTACTAATAAAAATATATATATGTATTTTCTACAGGATCAGGAGAAGAAGAACAAGGCTGACAGGGCCAAAGCTCCACTGCAAACTCATGTCTTGGGTCAGATGAGTATTGATAAGCTCAAGACAAGATATGTAAGTACATTTCTTATTTATTTATATTTCTAATTGACATGTAAATTTAAATTATTATCTTTTATATTTACTTAATTTTAGGCGAGTACACATGACAGTGCCTAATTAAATCATCTTAAGGTCTATGAGATCACTCATAGTAAGGTTACGGACAGTGGACGCACATAGATTCACGAGACCTACCAAGCCAAGCATGTAAGTTATTTCTTTTTAATTATTTAAATTTAACTTTCATTTCAGTCAAACATATTACTTAGAAAAAAATATAATTAGGGAGAAATGTAGGACTTGGTCCACCCACCCCCATCTACAGACAAGAACTCTATGACTTAACAGCCTCCTATAACACCTGAGGAGGCTTTCCGGATAGTCATGCCTTTGGAACATGGTGGATTTGTTTGCAGTGGAGGTCGGAGCCAGACTTTCACCACTTGGTACAAACGGAAGGGATCGTCTAGTGCGTCTTCTACTGAGGTGGAGCAACTGAGGTCACAAGTATAGCAGACTCAGACGTAGCTAAATGACGTGACCGGAGAGCTGTGAGCTGTTAGAAAGGACATCCACTAGCAGAGACTGGATTTCAAGGAGCAGATGGCGCAACGTACAGCAGGTGCACGCAGTGGGCAGAGATATGGCCATACTTCGAGGTGAAGGTGGACCTGATCAAAGTACCTTCCATTATCCTACATGTCATGGGCCAGACGACAATTTTGGAGTAGGAGGTGCTGGTTATGGTATTAGTGCAGGAGTTTAGCTCGTATCTTTTATTTATATTTCTTATTTTTATTATATAATGTTTAAGGTTTATTTATGTAATGTTACTCTTTTGTAAACATTTTCTAAGTTAATTTATAGTAATGTAATGTTTATTTCCTATTATATTTGTTTTATTGAATGTTATGTATGTGTTATTAGATGTTATGTTGGTTAATTTAAATGTTACCTTTGACTATCATTGGTAAAATCTAATTAATTAAAAATATATATATTTGGCGACGGTTATTATAATAACCGTTGCCAATGCACCTTTCGCGACGATTGTAAAACCGTCGCGAAAGTCAGCAAAATGACCCACTTTTATTTTTCGTGACGTTTATGCAATCGTGGCGAAATTACATTTAGAGACCGCATCAAATAATTGTCGTCAATAATGAATTGGTGACAATTATTTAATAATCGTTACGAAAGTATTTCAATGACGGTTATAAGTCATTGCAAAAGAAAGCTAATCACCACAGATAGGGTCAGTACTATTAGAGACGATTAATATTAATAACCGTCATGAAAGACTATTTGCTTCGCAACCTTCCGCGATGCCAACTTGAGATGGTTTTGTTACTTTTGGCGATAGTTTTTAACCATTGCCAAAAGTGATTTTTCTTGTAGAGGCCTAAAACTTACAATCTCAAAATCTAATTTTGTCCAGGTAAATAAATTTTGATAAGCCTGTGTAGAGTCATCTGTAGGTAACCACTTCCACTATACACTTTTCGATGCTGATATCACATAATTAAATAACCTTACTTCCGTTCCGACATCGAGGAAATGCTTTGTGGGATCCTTTAATGCCCACATATTTCCAAGGTTCAGGAAGTTGGTATGCAATATGTAGTCGGTTGGGTCATCATATAGAGAGTATGCGGTATTCGGACAGGTATGCGGATGAGTATGTGATTTTGCATTTTTATTTAAAAAATATAAAATAATTAGCTAATTTATTAAAATTTGTGTTATATGTAATGTTATAACTATGCAATTATCTCAAGTAGTATAATAAAAAAAACATAGTTAATACTTCTACTCTTTAATAACTATACAACTTAGAATATAATTACCTCAAGTAATGCAGGGGTCTTGTAATTGGGTTGGGTTTTATTTAGAAGGGCATCGATGGCCCTATTTGGAAATCAGGTGAGTATGCAGCCAAGTATATAGGTACTCTGACCAACTACTTGGCTAGATCCAATTATATGACCACCCACATTACTCGATTTGGGGAGGGTCCACTAACACCTATGCGGGCACTTACTCGGCCTTGAAATTTTTTTCTCAAACAAGGCGATGAAGGAAAAAAATGCCCTTGCAAAATAAGTTCAATTTGCTCATGACCATACTGGCCAAACTTGTTGGACTCGGTCTGCAGGGGAATGCGAAGAGACGTGGACCACTGAGCAGCTACAAATCAACATAATAACTCCCCACTACTTTGATGGTTACAACTCCAAAGGTGTCACAATTTGTATTCTATAAAATGGTCTCCATCCACATGGAAGGGGGGGATTCAATGTCCAAAAAGCCTATGACTTACTATTTCATATATTATTTCCACCTATAGTGGATATTGCAGGTTAGATCTACACCCCCCCCGACGTTCACTAATTAAGGTGGAACTGGATAAACAATTCTCCTTATTTTGTGTGGATTTGTATTCATTTTTATTTCCTCATAGCTACATTATGTTTTCTCGTGATATACAAATATTTTGATGGCTCTTAGCGGCGGCCTCGACGGTGGCCTTTAAGTCCCATCACAAGGCCTTGAAATTTTTTTCTCCAAAGCTTTTAAGATTGTAGCCTTGATTAGCCTCTTTTTGGATGGACCGCGTGCTAAGGGCCATCACAAGGCCTCGAATTTTTTTTCTCCAAAGCTTTTAAGATTATAGCCTTGTTTAGCCTCTTTTAGGATCCATGAATTGGGATCCCTGATGCATATACATACAAATGGTCCAATAGGAGCAAGAATTTCCACCGTAAGTGGAATTTTGGGATGGGTGTGCACCTATACTGCTTGTGGGAATGGAAGACTGCCAACATGGAGGCTATGCGATACTTAACTCGGAGGCTGTAGGGTAAGAGGCACCACACAGTTTCCTAGGGTTTACCACTTAAGTGAGTTCCTTATCATAAAAAAAAATCCCAGCAACGTTTGGAACATTTCGTTTCTAAGCATAATACCAGTTGATTGCATTTGATTAGTAAATTCACAACAAGTTGTAGTGGACACAGAGCAAGTTTGCAGTCATGATATGAAGGTCAATTTTCTTTAGTGCATGGTGCCACTAAGTGCAACTCCTAATAAGGTCCCTACTTGGTTGTTGGGTGAGTGTGTAAATCAATTTTAGCTCATTGTGAGGGGGGCAGCCAATCATGACAACTATTGCTTTTCAAACCCTTCTCACCAGGAATGAAACAACGAAGGTCTCAAACAAGCAAGAATAAGTGTGACTAAGATCAAATAAAGCCTAAGCGTGCACCCTGTGACATGCTACTCCTGAAAAACACCTAAAATAGTAAGTTTTTAGAGTCGTAGGTGGTGTGAATCAATTCAGAACTTCACCCAATGATGGGTACTGTTCACGCACCTAGAAACGAGCAAGTGACTATTTTTGTTAAGATTTTAGAGGGTCTTTTGAATATTTGAAATGATTTTTCAATCAAAATAGTAAACTTAGCCAGACAAGACCCTCTATTGAAAATCAGCTCAGACAACAATAGATTTCTTGCTCAAAAATTCTACAAAAATTATTGAACCAACTAGACTTGATAAGAAAAAACCTGAAAGAAATGTCACGGATTTTGGATAAGTGTACAGGTGCCAGAAAATCCGCAAAGCCGAAAAATTTTGGTTCTATTTCAGTGTAGATTCCTGCCTACTCTGAGAATTTTAAACAATTCTACAGATTTTTTTTTTTCAATGAAATTTGTGGCAGATGAAAGCTAATTCAAAAGTCTACAACCAGTCTAAATTTCAAGATTTTAGGAGATTGGGATTGCTCGTAACGAGTTTTTGAATCTCAACATGCTACTGCAGTCTGACCTCATGAATAACAGAGATGTGGTGTTAATGATGTGGGTTAAGAGTGATTACACACCAGGCTAGTTTTAACAAGATTTTTTAATGATTTTTCTTGTATTCTCTCTTTGCGTGTGTATGTGTGTGTGTGTGTGTGTGTGTGTGTGTGTGTGTTTTTTTTGAGAGGAGGGAGAGGAATGCTTACCTCGAAACTTCACCTGCACTCGACGCATGTGCAGGAATCCGCCGGATGCATACCTACGCACACGAGATGAAATCCGAAGCAAGCGAAGTTAGTGAGATAATCCAATGAATAAGAAAGAATAAAGAGAGAGAAAATACGATTCGTTGCCGGCCGTCAAAAAAGAATATACTAAGCATGCAAAAGTGATTTAAAAATCCATTCGTTGTAACGTACGTGTTATTGTATCTTTTTAAAATCAGACTGACATGATTAATTTGATTAAGTTTGAGAGTCCTACTTTGATTCACGGGGAGGCGAAGTGAGTCGTACCCTCTCTCTCTCTCTCTCTTTAAATCTCTCTCGTTTTATTATATTTTTGCCATTTTCACTTTTGCCATTTTTTGGTCATTCGATTAATGGAACAAATGATAAGTCACACCACAAAGAACAAGATGGTGATGAAATAATTTATTGCATTAAATCAAAAAGAGTTTGCATAATGAAAAAGAAATACAATCAACAAGACAACTTTAAATACACGTAAAGGAGCAGGGAGCCCTTGACACGAAGAGCAATGACCGCTTGGACTTGTGGAATAAAAAAGACAACATATAAATAAATTTTATTACACGCAATAAGAAGAAAAGAAGAAGATGAGATGGAGATGGGGATGAATATAGAGAAGTCGACGGTCATGTTGGTGGTGGTGATGATTACATCGAACACATGGAGGTCATGTCTTAGTGTGTGAGTGTGTGATGGTAATGGTGACAAGGGAGTGTTGGCGTGGGTAATGAAGATGGAAATGGAGGTGATGAAGGTGGTAGTGGCGTGTGAGGATGATGGATATGGTGATGATGTAGATGATCGATGGATATGGAAGTGGTGGCAATGAGGTGGCGAGTGGTTGACCGAGCAGTGGAGGTGTGTTAATGATCGCAAGGAGATGATGGTCATGTGTTGGCTGTGATGGAAAAGGTGCTGGAGATGATGTGGTGGTCGGCCAAGTAGTGGTGGTAGTGAGGAGGTGTAAGGCTAGGTGAAGTGGAGATGGATGGTGCAGTGGGTGATGGCGGTCGTGTTGTGGTGGTGTGGATGCGGAAGTGGTAGATGGTGAAGGTGTGCGTGTGTAATGTAGTGTGCGATAATAATAACATCAACAATAAAAGCAACGATAAGAACAAGAGAAATAGCAACTTGATTAATAAAATAAAAATAAGATGATGATGATGATGATGATGATGATGATGAGCCACTACATCGGAATGTGATGAGGGCAGCTGGCTTTTGTGTGGTGGTGGTGGTTTAATGGGCCACGAGGAGCCACTACAACACACAGGTCACATGGCAATGGATGGTGGAGGAGGGCCATCACTTGGTTGCCTGCCATGGCCATGGAGGAGGA
The DNA here is from genome assembly GCA_037157565.1 of Thalassia testudinum. Lineage (NCBI taxonomy): Eukaryota > Viridiplantae > Streptophyta > Magnoliopsida > Alismatales > Hydrocharitaceae > Thalassia > Thalassia testudinum. The sequence goes on from JAZHRO010000073.1 coordinate 136,767,315, forward strand.
GAGTGGAATGGAAAGAAGAGAATGGAGTTTGGGGGGAGGGGGGTGTTGTGGGAAGGATAGTACCTATGGGGGGGGTCTGGTTATAAGTGTTGTGTTGGGTAGGTTGCTCCCAAGGTGGAGTTTAATTAGTAAGGGTTAAGGGGATGCATCCTAAGGTTTAGGTGGTGGAGCATGTTATGGATTTTTCTAGAATGGAGAGTGCCCATGTGGATGATGACTAGGCATGTGGTGGCACCATCTAGGATTAGTGTAGTGATGTGGTGCCACATAGGATGATGACATGGCAAGTGTTAGGTGTGCATTGTGTAGGCCATGTCTCATTAAGTTTCTACATGCATTGGTTGGGTGAAATAGGTGGGGTTGAGTGTATATTAGGTTGGTTAATTGGATTGGTTCAGTATGTGGTCAGACATGTTTGTGTGTGTGAATTCCATCTCCAACTTTCTCTATTGTGAGAAACTCTTGATATTTCCAATGCAGGTCTTCTCGCGTTTGCAATTCAGCTCAGCTCCAACTTCTCCTATGAACCTGTGACAAGATCAAGCACATGATTACACAATAGGTCCATACAATGTCATTATTATTCAACTTATGCACAAGATGTGAATGCATGAAATGTATGCAACTTATGCTTCTATTTACAATGCAAGTTAGGTTTCTAACTTAATTTAAGTATTTTAAGACCTATGATTGCTGTACAATTATACTCTCATACCTAAACTTTGGTAGTCCCTAACAAAAAAAAAATGCATGCAATGTGTTTTAATCAAAGCTTGAGTTGATAGGTTCACTTAATCGCAAGTGTTTGGACAAAATGGGTTCAGATCCATCCACATAGACTCAACAGTTCCTATGTCTCACACTAGATACAAATTGCCTCGTCTCATCATGATCCAATCGACCTCGATCTTGGGTCTCAAGTATGATTTTCTATGGCTTAGAAAATCCAACTCGAAGGTTTGTTGGATATGTGGGACCTAAATGCCTTGTGTGTGTTGGATTGACATGACTAGCAGAGATTTCCTAAATAATGACATTTTTTTGCTTTGAGACGTCTTATTGTAGAATTTATTTAAAGAGAAGCATATATATATATATATATATATAAGTATCTAGAGAGCACTGTGCTCATAAATATCACAATGAGCACTAATTCTCCCTATCTGATTTGCTATTGATTTTAATGAAATCACTCCTTACATGGTATAGTAGTTTTAGCGGTTTTACTAATTATCATTGTTAACAAATCCTTTTTATGGTAGTTATTTTGTTACGTTATATTTGGCAATCACTTTTAAATACAATACGTAATATTCACTTAGTTTGTTTGCATCGACATCAACATCATCGTCATTTTCCGTGGTCCACAATTCATTATAATTTATATTACAAATGTTAAAATCCATGCTATCATGCATGTTATTGTATAGACACGGTTGTATTACAATTTTAAATATAAATGTGTATAGTACTCCTGTATTACACTATTTTATTTCGTTCCGATGTCTGTTGCGTACTACAGTAATAATTGCAATATTTAATGAATAACCAAATCACTAATTATATAAATTGTATTACAACACTAGTTTGTCTTTTCTAAATCCAATAACTATTGAAATTATGATAATGATAAGCACTTATAATGTATATATGTATTTGTTACAACTTTTGTTGTTTACACTTTTACCATCCATCATGCGATACTATTAATTGCATAGAATCATTGTATTACAATTTTATCTATTAATATGTAATACAATCCATTTGTATTACAATTTTACATATTATTATAACATTTTTACATGTAATACATCATCAATTATAGTATGTAATTAATAATAATGCCTTTAAAAATTGTATATCTATCAGTTACAACTTACATTATTTACTTTACATTGCTAAACGTGTTTGGTTACAATTAAATACACATCGTTTACGACAGATATTCATAGAAATTACAAAGTTTTATTTAATATTAATGCTCATAAAAATTGTATATACATTCGTTACAACTTACGTTTTTTGAGTATCTTTGTTACGCGTGTTTGGTTACAATTGTATATGCACATCGTTACAACAATTACTTATAGACGTTACAAGGCTTTATTACTTTTAACAAGTTACAACATGCTTTCAATGTTGTTACAATATCTGTCGTAGACATTACAACGGTAAAGTATCGTGGTTACAAGCAACTCCATTTTTCATTACTAAATGTTTACTATTTTGTTACAATGTTTTTTGGTTGACTTGTAACATTATCAGTCTTATTTATTGTGAGTTGATTTGTTACCATGTTTGTTATTTAGATTACATGAATAGTTGTAATTATATTCTAATTATGGCATATAATAATTGCGAATTTGTCCAATTATGTGTTTATAGGGTAAGACTTGTTTTGGATTGATATTTGTTTGGCAACTCCATTATTTCCGCGTTGGTTACAAAACCACCAATGCTCATTTCGGTGGTATTAATCTCTTCCGTGGAATGCAAATCCAATGGATAGGAATCAATGCTCATATGGGTTTTATGAGCATAGTGCTCTCTAGATAAGGCTCCTATATATAACATTATTTATTTAGAGAATGGAGTCAATGTCCATTTATTAGAATACCTAAGGAGAAGGTCCTTTACGTCAATATTTCGGGATAACACCGTCAAAGGCACCTATCCACTAGGCCCTTTTTGACGTTTTGTGATAATGCCATCAGAGGCACCCTAGGTATCCTCTCTCCAACATTTTAGAATAATGTCGTCAAAGGCACTTATAACACTGGATCAACACATGTTTTTTAATCGAAATCGTTGTTGCATGGAAATAACGAGATCAACTAAAAAATATATATATATTTTTGAACTACCGAGAGTCCAAGTCGAACATGAGAAGGCAACTACTACTTTCAAAACCTTTCGCTGTTATTACTTCTTTGCTCTCTTGACCAACTCTTCTTTATTTCTTTATTATTTAGGCTTCTACAAAGGTTCTTCTTCTCCAAAATTGATCCTCTAGCTTCAATTTAATCTCATCCTCCTAAAACCTGCAATATTCATAAAAACATTAATTAGACATTAAAATCTGTATAAAGCCTAATAATGCATGTATGCATGTATTACTTTATTTATAACCTAAATGCAAGTTTTAACTTAGGAACTAACCCAAAATGAAGGATATTAGGTTCATAAAATAAACTGTTATCACACCCCTGTACTTGTCTTTTGCTAGTCCCTTAGCAAAACAAGTATTTACAAATTAATGAATTGTCTCCAAATTAAATTTCGTAGTTAGACTTAGACACTTACTATCAACCAAATTTTAGATAATCAGTTAAGACCCTTGTTCCAATTAGCTCACAGTGTCAAGGACGGACATCTAAACTCGGGTAGGCTAACTCTTTTTGTTTCTTTTTAGCTTTAGACCATTAGCCTTAAATTTGATTTTTTAGGCTCCATTAGTTTTGGTAGCTATGAAATTAAAGCAATCATATAGAGTGCAGTAGATCTAGCCTAAAACAAGCAAGGTTGCAAAAATCCAAGCCTCAAAGTATCAAAATTTCACAACAACAATTTCCACTTTTGCCGTCGGTTGAAAACTGATGGTAAAACCTTTCAACCGACACCAAAAAGCCACAGCATAAGTAGTGCGTTGTTTCTTTTTACCATCGGTTACAAGGAAAATCCAACGTCAAAATATCGTTTGCCCAGCGGACGTATTGGATCTTTTGCCATCGTTTCACAACCGACGTTAATTTGATTTGCCGTTGCTTATAAAAAAAGCGACGATGTTTTTATGTCACTTTTTCCCCGCATTAACGCATCGTTTTTGAGTTATGCCGTTAGTTAAAAGAAAACGCTGTCGCCTGTCGCTAATATAAGCGGCGATAAAAATATTTATGCTGTCGGTTAGTTTAAAAATCGACGGCAAAGGTAGGGGTAATTTTTTTTAAAAAATTCTGAAAATTAGGATCGTCTCTCCTGTACCAACGGAAGGACATTGTAAGATGCAATGAATCGTCTCTCATATTTATCAAGCAACGAGAAACAGGCAGAATCGAGTAACCAACATAGGCAATCCACAAAGAACAAATAAAATAGATGCAAAATTTACATGAAAAAAAGTAAGCCACATGCACAGGTAACCATGAACAAAATCATTAGAAATGATGGTTTGGACTTTGGGCTACAAAAACATTAGACAGGATCTAATCTTACATCGATGAGTTAATCTTGCAGAAGATGGGAGAAAAGACATAAAGCCTACATAACCTACACACACGTTAACCACGATATATCATTAGACCAAGAATGGCCAACATTCCACTAACATAAGCTCTAAGGTCCACTACTTTGACATGAATCAGTATCCAGCTTATGAGACACCTCCAGCTTTTATGCAGATGGGATATCCAATCCATTCGGTGTGTTAAACTCCTCGGCCTCCCAAGTAGAAAACGACTGCTCATAAAGAGGAAAAAAATAATAAGGTAATACAACAAGATCAAAAGGTGGAAACTCTGAGATAACACTGCCTATCTCATGCATCAATCAAATAAATGTGAAGCAATGATCTAAACCAAAACCTTTGCAAAAAACAATAATATTCTAAAAATAATATCACAACCAAAAAAATAAAAAAGATCTCTAGATGCCAAATAAGAAGACCATCAAACAAGATTTTTGAATTGCAATTTATGAAAGCACCAGGAGAAGTTGTTGGGCTGCTATATAATGGGGTCTTTTTTTTTTTTTGAAAAGTCAATGGGGGTCAAATGGTTGGTGGGAATGGGTGGTAAAATAAATATTTGGAGGGATAGCTGGGTGGGGATTTGGGATGGTTCAGTGGTGCCAATGGGTAGAAGAGGGTTGATGGTTAATCATGTTGTTGATTTGATCGATAAGAAGGTTATGACATGGAAAAAGTAACATATTTCAGAGATCTTTTAGCCAAGTTAGCAAATGAAATATTGACAACATCTATTCATAATGGGGATGATGTTGATTTGGAAACCAAGTCCAAAGGGGAACTTTACAATCAAGTCCGCTTATCAAATGCTATTGGATCTACGTGGATTGTTCCTCACCTAGCTCTTTCTTCACCTCAATCCATGACAGTCATATTTCCACCATGTATTACATTTTGAAAGTTCCTTACAACTTCTTTGATAGCAAAAAATTGAACTTATTTGATAGCAAAAGCTCTCACTTTTGTATTTACTAGATTGACCAATTCTAGATAATTGCACTTGGGGATTGGATTGCATTTATAAAAGATCAACATGATTACTTTTACAAAAAACAACTACGATAATAGAGAAAAGGCATGTCACATACCAATCCAGTTGTGGGAAGAAGCCACGATATCTTTAATCTTCTTAGCAGTATATATATATATCAATCCCAACAAAGTGGCACATGGCATGTCCATGCTTCCCAATCTTGGATGTTAAAGCTTCAACAACCTAAGAAAAATAATGGATGAAGTGTTAAAAAAGAACAGCCTAAGAAGGAAATTAATGTAGCTGTATAAGCTATTGTAGTTATATCATCCCCTGATAGCACCAATCAGATGGAACTGCTAAAGTCAATGCACCAATAATTAGATCATAGAATACCGGAGCAGCTTTGAATCATTAAAAAGTAATTTAGTAATAACAGAATCAACATAAATATAGGCGTTTGTTTTTAAGCATGGCAGGTCAACATATATGATGGAAAGATAAAATATCAAATTGTTCATGAAGAGAAGTTTGCAACTTGGAGTCAATGATACCATATCTGTAGGAAGCTAGATGATAGTACAGTTGAAACAGAAGGGCTTATAGCTTACGAGCAAGGAATAAAGGTGTGAAGGAGTTAAAAAACTAAACGTGTATGGCAATCTTGCAATGGTCCTACCAGAACAGGAAGAGTTCAACAGAATGTGCATTCCAGAAGACCTGATACCAAGATAGGACGCCACGGTATCCTGTAATATCTGTAGATAATTTCAGTATCCATTGAAAAAGAAGATGAAGATGGCAGATTACCCAAATACTCTAATGTCAAGGAAAACTTTGAACTTATATCAACAAACTAGACATCCACCGGTCAAGCAATCAAGGAAGGAGAAAGGAATCGAATTAACTAGCCTCTTGTTTGCAGAATTCAACTATTTCCTGTTGGTTCTCTTTGGCAATCACCTAGATAGAGTTGGTCCATTTCCAAGCTCTTTATATGAATCCATAGAGCATATGGTATACAATAAGAAAAACAGAAACAGCTCACAAGTCACAAGAACCACCATCAGTTCAATGACTCCATTGCTTCTAGTAGGTAGTTCATTAAGTGACTCACATTAGTCAAAAGATGCATCCCTAAGGACATGATTTTTCCATGGTAGTTATCTTTAATGGAGAGGGTTCTACTATCATTAAAAAAATATAAATATTTAGGTCCCCTCTCCCTTCACTAATTTTTGCCAAGCACTTGCGAGGTGAAGGAGGAAACACCAACCTTGACCATTGGACGATGACTAGTACTGGACATTCGTTATGTTAGAATGTTCATTATGCAAGGGGACATTCGTTGTGTGGGGAAAAATGCAAGCAATTGCTGACCTTCATCCTTGGAACCAACCCTAATCAACAATGGCTTCAGGTAACCCCAAATCTTACAATAGCAACTAATGACACTGACAAATAAAAAAAATATATATATATTGCTGAATTACAGCTAAACTTTAATGTTTAGGTCACTTGGTATAACAGATAACAGCTTTAGACAAGTTCACACAAATAAACAAAGATTTATTCGTTTACCAATAAAGAATCACGCACATTATGTATATGTCCACATTAGCAACTCAAATTATAAATCCCTTTCCATAGAATGACAGCCCAGAGAATATAGCTCCATTAAATATATGGACAATAGGGGGCTCAATTAACGAATGGGAGAAAGCAAATATAAACACAAAATAGTTTACCTTTACATTTTTTTGGCTGTAGTAACTATGCAAGAAGAGGCAGCCTGGTAGATTCTCTAAATGGTCTACTACAATATGAATATAATGCTAGTTGTATTGCCCCAAGAATGGCACCAATTCCATTAGGGATCTGAAAGTAGTGCAGAGTTAGAGTGGTCACTTTGCAAGATTAAAAACAGAGGTACAAGATGGGATTGTTTCAGCCAAAAGAAAAGGATAACTGAATTTATCTTCCTCCAATTGCTTCTTTACCTTGGATTACCTTGGAGGAGGAGGAGAAGGGTGGGGAGGAGGAGAGGCGGAGGAGGACAAGGAGGAGGAGGGGGATGCAGCAACAGCAGTACGAGGAGGAGGAAGAGGAGAGGCAGAGGAGGGCAGGGAGGAGAAGGAGGGGGATGCAGCAGCAGTAGGAGGGGGATGTAGTAGTAGTAGGAGGAGGAGGGCGAGGAGGAGGAGGAGGAGGGGGATGGGGAGGAGGAGGACAACCGACGATCGACAGAGGATGATGATAACATTATCATGAGCCATAATTAACTTTTATTAGTCATAATTAAGTGACAAATGCTTTTACATAGTCACCTGAGAGTCATAATTCCTTGCTTATCTATTCTGAGAGAAGAACATTAAAACATTGTTAATTCTGCAATTTTAACATCATATCACAAAAGCAGAGTAACCATAGGATTTTTCAGGGGTTAATCCAAGGTCTAATGAGCATAAAAGACTAATAAGTAGGTCCACACAGACAGAAATGGGATTTCACTCATTTCAGAAACCAATATAGCACCCAAAATCCTAATTTCAGATCCACTTGAATTATAGAGGTTCCAATCAGGATAAAATTTATATAAACCTCCTAAAATTCATAGAAAATATTCCTTGAGGTTTGGTATCCTTGATTTGACCATCTGAACCTATTTTGATCTTGAACAGAGCCTCAGACGGATTTCTACCCTAATTTGGATTTCTATGCAAATTTCCTAGCCAAACTTGGTTAAAACTAAAATCCAACTTCACCATGAAATTCCTTGGGTCCAAATTAGGTTTGTGCTAAAATTTCAACCCAATCAGAGTCCATATTGACCTAGTTTGTAATTTAGTCCCTGAGACCTCTGTCCCTCACATCCAGGCTTTTAACTTTTGAATTAATTACAAATAGCCCCCTATTGTTTGTCATCTTCTTGACCAAACGCCCCCTACCGCCTAATTCTCAACCTAAATTCCTAAACCCAACTCCACTGATGATGAATTTGTTAAATCTCCATCAGATCCTCGCCAAATCCCACAAAAACTGGTGGGATTGATGTTTAGACCAGGAGAACATTTGAACACAATCTTGAGTGAAGATTTGAAGAGTGGAGCTCAGGCGAAGATCCAAAAATCCACTTGAAACCCAAGGTAAATCGTAGAGAAATCGCGATTAATCCTCCTGATTGAGGCATGGCCAAGCCCTATTTAAGCTCTAGCATTTCCCACCGTGCTCCTTAGTCGAGTTTAGGCCCAAAAACCTCAAGTTCTTCCCTTCTTCGATATCCCTTCGGCTCGACTCCGGCGACCTTCCATAACAGCTTCTTCAGGCCAGCCAATAGCCAAATTGGCTTGGCCTCAACCTTCCTCTCCTTCCTTCGCTTCTCACCGACCAAAGCAGAGGCCACCTACCCCTTCGTTGTCACCGCTCCCTCTCAACGGAGCAACCTTCGTCTCTGGCACTGGCCAATCATAGCTGGAGCAAATCCTCCCCTCTTCGTCCTTTAGTTAGGTTTAACCCGTTCCTCTCCCTCTCATAAATCTCCCTATCTCATTCCCCTTTTGTTTCGACCGCACACTCACCCTCGACCGCACCGTCTTCCCCAGCTCCAGCCAAACTTTGGTGAGGTCGTCCGACCTCCACACACCTCCAAACAACCCACAACCACCTCCACAATCTTCGCCTCACTTCCGTGAACAAAACCCCTTAAGAAATTGAGGGGATTGTCCATCCAAACCACCCACCGAACACCACCTGTCGCGCACCTCTTCCTCGATCTACCCACAACATTTTGGCGCCATTGCCGGGGAGCAACGCACAATTCACCATTAGTCTTATCTTAATTTATTTAAGCACTAACTTGCCCAATTTGCTTTAGTTGTGATTTTGCGAAATACGTCACGAAGAGATCTTTTGCGCAATCAACCACTCTAAGGATCGGTAAACTTTCTCTTCTTCCTTAATTAACCTTCTAATCTTGGGAAAAATAAAAGGAAACAAATGAATTAGGATCTACTTGCCATATTTTTCTTAGTAATTATCATTCAAAAGGCAAAAGATTCCTAACTTGCGAACTTAATTTGATATTTGATTAAAGCTGAGATGGTTTGAGTAGAATTCCTTATCCTAATTTCCTATACCTACTAGGGATTTGCACTTAATTTGTAAACATCTTGGACTACTCACTTTCTTGTTTGAGTCCAAGGTGTTACATTTGAGATCAAATTGGACTTGACAAAGAACCAATTAGGGTTTCTACTTTAGGGTTTTGAAATATTAGTTCACACTTGCCTGAATTAAATTAATCTTCCCACATTTGTGTGCTACCCAAGCCCTTGTTTGAAAAGATCTATTCAAAGAAAACCCTAAAATCAAATTCTAAATTTACTTGAACCCTAAAACTTTGGACCTAATAACCTGAGGGTCAATTAAGGGTGATTTTTGGGTCTTGACTCAGATTTCGTCCTCAATCCTTTAAGGTAGGTTAGGTGAAGTTGGCTTACTTTGTGGGCCAATCAACCTCCAAATTAAGTCACAAATTGAATCAACTTCTAATCAAGTGAAATCCAAGGCACAAATTAGGACTAAAATTGGTAGACTTATGGTCTCAATTCATATATTCCGGTCTACTTGGAATCGCAGTGACAAGGAAGGTTGGGTAGGGGAAATCCTATAACCCGTGGAGACGCTCTAGCATGTAGGGGTCTTTGGGGAGCTCTCCCTTCCTGGCTGCCCAAGTACTTCTTGGGTGTCTGGATTTTTGATTCAGAGGTATCATCCACCTCGAAACAGCCTTAGTCATCCAAAAATCTTTGGTTGCCTTGCTTGGGTCCAATTCATATCCAGTCCCTCATCTATTCTTTAGAGCACAGACACAGGAAAGGTCCCTAGGTTTTTGACCTAGAGGCCTAATTAGAGTTGATCTTCTGTGAGATTTCTAATATGATATAATCAATTCAATCTAAACCTAAATTTGATTCTACATCTTGATCCGCACTATTTGATTTGAAAATACAACTTGACAATTTAAGAAGAATTTTTAGGAAACCTAAATCCCAAATGAGCATGAAAGAAAAGATGATTGAGACTGCTCTTAGACATCATAATGAATTTTATAAAACCTCAAATTCATCTAGGAACATTCAGGTTAATATAGTAGAAACAACAACCCATATTGTGAACTGTGCCCAGTTAATAGTGATACAAATGATAAATGGGCCAACCCAAGATATTCTCATGACAGGATACATTGACTTAGAGAGATCGCATAACGTTGAGTATCTCCAATGTATGACAAATCCATTACTTTGAGAGATGCACCAAGATGACCTTGAGCAACGGGAGAATTTGATAAATATATTGAAACAGACCATCAACAAAAAATATCCATATACCCACACAAAAATTAATCTCCCAAAACTCGGGTTTGAAAATCAAGGTTGTTGTAGACCCCCAACCCAAAATAAATCAGATTCAAATTTTGTGCAAATTGACATACATAATCTTGATGTGGGTTGGGAGGATCCAATTGCAGTTGTTCATGATTCTGAACTAGCCTTAGAAAAATGTGATGTTGGTCCATGATGAGAGACTCATCATGATCTCTAATTACCCCTAATTAATTAGTCTTCTTAGTTAATTAGCTAAGGATATGGATATATAAGGGTTAATTATAAAATAAGGGATATTTAGTAAAGGACCTTAAAATAAGTTAAAAATGATATTTTATCATTCAATTAATATTATTAACAATTTAATTAATAATTAGATTCGAGATCTTATTAATCATTTCCTTAATTAATAAGTTAAGTAACTTAAACATAATGTATACATAAGTATATAATAATTTAAGTAATTTTACTTAATCTAATAAATTAACCTAAAAAAGTTAAAAATGTAAATTCAAGGTGAAAACATAATAGTTACCTTATTTACTAACATATATAAAAAGTTGAAAAAGATCTAAGTTAAAATAAACCTTTAAAACCTGAGTTTACATTTAGGTCCTTACTATTCATTACAATCGGGTCCTTAATCTTCATATAGGTCCTTAAGTTTCACTACACCTAGGTCCCTTTTGTCTTCTTCTTCTTCTTTAGCCAATTAAACGGCTGACGACGGAGAGTGACTTCACCACACGATCATCGCCCTACCGACTTCATTCTTCCTTCTCCAAGCTCTTGGAGCTTGCACTCACCACCCAATCTTCATCCATCGGTCTGGATTACTCTGAAATCCTAATTTTTGGAGGGAGTTAACTTCATCGTCGTCAGAGACGATGCTGGAGGTTAAGCTCCCCAAGCTTCTTCTTCGTCCAGACCTCGCCACCTTCTTCGTCGCCATTCACTATAAATACCCCCTCATCCCCACGATTTCTCTCAAGTTGGCTCCCTTCCCTCTTCTAACATTGAGCCGACCCAATAGGCTATTCGTCTGCAACTCCGACGAACTTCCACGCCATTCTTCGACTTCCTCCATCCATCCTAATTAACTGAAGAACTCCGCCGAGGTCTGCCGCGTCTCTGGATAAAGGCGACGACTAAGGAGCTCCTCTACTTCATCTCGCATCCGCCTGCCAGAGATTCTTCTTAATCCTTCTGATTTCGTCTTCCGCTATGAGCCATCGGCGGAATCCTATTGTTACGACCCAGTTCCCGAATCCCTACAGGACATGAGAATCGGACCGACTCGACTGATCCCAAGACCCAGTCGTCCAACGAGAAAGTAACCAAAAAGCGGTAAAATAAACCACATTCACCATGCAAGTCACTAACAGTAACAAAAGTACAGCAGTAAAGAAAAGAACTACTACAGTACATACCACCACAACAGTAGAGAATTAAAAACAGGTACAGAAATATGGAGTTTACAAATGAAGAGTACAAGGTGAAACATAAATACTTACTATTACAGAAAAATGGTACAACAAGTACAACTACTGGGCTCTACTAGGCCCAGCACCCTCTGCAGCCGCAGGCTCTGGCTGCTCAACACCTGGTCCTGAAAAAGGTGACAAATGTGACACGTCAGTGAAACGCTGAGTAGAGTGGCAACTAGCTAGCTAAGAAAATAGTAAAGGTGGATAAGTAGCTATTATTTTTAATTTCTTTCTTTATTTCTCTATTTACTCTTTCTTGAATTAGTTCTCAGATCTTTCTCTTGATCTCGAATGTTCCTCGTGGGAACGATCTTGATTGCAGTCTTTTCTGAAATGTAGAAGTAGTACGTGGTGCTCTCCTGGCCGGGAGAGTCCCCCATGGTGGTCCTACCCTCAGTCAACCACCCCAAGGCCATTGACAGACGTAATGGTGACTATGACATGCGCGATAAACGCACGGGAAGCTACCCCGCACTGGCACGCGGTCAGTCATTTTCGTTAACGGGGATGCCCCAAAGCACATCACGGAACCAGTATAGGGCAGAGCCCTCTCAGTAATAGGGGTCCAGCCCCTCCACAGTAACCAAACAGGGGTCTTGCCCCTCCATAGTCCGCGCACCCTCGCCTGACTACCCTGGTTTGCCCAGTGGGCCTAACAAGTCGGTGTAGGACAGCTAGCTGAACCCCGGGGCCCGTGGGGTGGCTAGCTCTCTCCCTACACTAGTAGCTCTCCTCGGTATTGTGTACGCGAGGGCCAAAAGTCGGTACAAAGTGGCCAGACCTAACCTCGGGTCCCTGGGGCCACTACCTCCGCTCTGCACTAAACAGGGGGATAGTTGCTCTCCTTGGTACTTCGTACTCAAGGGTCAGCTCACTTCCCCATCCACTTTCCCAGTTCCATTCTATTTATTTTTCAGGAGCTCTACTCCTAATTCCCCGTAGGGTTCATACTCATATTTCTTAGGCCAAGCCATACTAGGTTTCATCATTTCAGTTTCATTCGAATATAGCCGTGTTTCCAACATATGATATCAATTTATACACAAGTAGCTCAAATTTAGTTTCCAACAACAGGAATTACATGTAGCAGTTACTAGCAACAGTACTCTACATTTCACAGGCAGCTGTTATCCAATTACAGGCAATTATCATTATTCTATCCACTTATCTAAGACTGCAATTCAGGTATTCAAGACATTCATTTCAGTGTTTCTGTTCCTAGGATTCATGCCACACCCTAGGATCTATCATTCAATCTAGTTTTCACGTCCTAGGATTCGTGCCATACCCTAGGATCTATCATTCAATCTAGTTTTCAGGTCCTAGGATTCATGCCATACCCTAGGATCTATCATTCATCTCAGAGATGCATTAATGTTGGTAAATAACTAAGGGGAGCCACTCTACCCGCAAAATCGGGAGTAATGGGGGCATGATCGGCAGGTCCGCATGCCTCCGCAACCCCCAGAGCCGCAACGGAACGAGGTCCTAACACAAGGAACCACTTAGAACTGGATACAAGCATTTTAAACAAGTAGAGGAACCAATTCTGAGAAGAACAGAATTTTAAACGCGGAAATCAGACCTTGAACGGACGCTAAACGGGTCAAAAATGACAACTCTGACTCCAATCAGACGTCTGGAGCACCTTCCAGATGTCTTAAAAAGTGATCCAGGTTATACCTCACTCCGCGCTGCTTCTCAGACATCCAGGGATCCTGCTGAATCGTCTGGACCCAGTTCCAGACGTTCAACCACCTCTCCAGACATCTGGAGATGCTCTCCGCCGTCTGGTGCTGTGCCCAGATGTCTAATTCATGTGGGAAGGTGTGTCCCGCGCCTTCCCAAAGCGAGACCTGCACACGTACGCAAACGATCTTAACATGGCATGAGATAGAACTTTTGGCGAAACGGCCTGCATGGCCGTATCCGCAAAAGGAACCGGAGGAAGGAATACGTACCTCTCAGACGTCTGGAGCTCCCTCCAGATGTCACCCGCGTCGTCTGGACGTAGGTCCAGACGTCTGATTCTGGGAAAATTTCCCAGAATCAGAACCTCCTCGCCTTCTTCTTGTTGCGCACGGTCGCGCCGCGCTCGCCCACCTGTTGCCTGAGCTGCAGCAGCACCAGGGTAACCTCCCGAGCACCACGCTCCCGCTGCACGCCCGTCGACCGGCCCTGAGCTGCTCTGGCGAGCTCGCTCTCTCTTCCTCACGCGCTCTCCCTGTTCTCCCCTCTCGCTGCACCTCCTCTCCGCAGGCACCCGGCAGCAGCTGCTGCCCTCGCTCTCTCTCTCTCTCTTACGCTTACGCTGGAAGAAGGAGGAGACGGTGGGGTGGTGGGTGAGGGAGAGGGAAGGGGGGAGAGGGGTGTTTGAAGGCGTCAGGAGAGAAAAAGCATTTGCAGGTCGGCGGGTTCAGTCTGCGCGTGCACGCGTGCAGACTCGCAATCGTACGTACGCAAAAATTTATTTCCAGATGTCTGGGAAGGCGTCCAGACGTCTGGACCAACTCCCAGACGTCTTAAAAGTGTTTGATGTCTCGGTCTTAACAACATAACAAACTCAAAGGAAGTTTCGTCCCTGAAACTTGTGCTAAGTAGGGTGAGGAAAAAGAACAATATACGCATAACAAACTCAAAGAGGACCGAAGCCGGTCCGAAAAGACGTACCCTCAAAGAGCTCCGAGGACTGCTCCCGCATCGCTGCCTCAGGCTCCCAGGTAGCCTCTTCGTACCGCTGGCTCCTCCACAAAACCTTCATCAGGGGTACTTGCCTCCGTCTCAGACTCCGGACGGCTCTGTCGAGAATCTGCACTGGTTGCTCGGGGTAGGTTAGGTCGTCACCCACCTCGACGCTCTCATGGCTCAGGACATGATCAGAATCAACGATGTACTTCTTGAGGTTAGACACGTGGAACACATCGTGCACACCAGAAAGCTGGGGAGAAAGGGCAAGTCTGTAAGCAATGGGTCCAACCCACTCCAGGACCTCAAAGGGTCCCACGAACCTCGACGCGAGCTTCCCTCTCACCCCAAACCACTGCAGGCCCTTCATGGGCGAAACACGAAGGAAGACATGGTCCCCAACCTCAAACTGCACCTCTCTGCGTTTCCGATCTGCATAGCTTTTCTGTCTGCTCTTGATAGTGGGGAGTCGCCTGTGAATTTGCTCGATTACCTCCTGACTCTGCCAGATCAGCCTGGGGCCAACCTCCCACTTGGTTCCTAGTAACCGATGAGAGCGTGTTTCATCGTGATGGTTATTTATGGTTTACAGTCGTTGGAGTATATGACAAAACAGCTACCAGATTACTACAAATTTTTACTCGGAATAACAAGTTTTCCCGAGGTCGAACTCAGGGAGCAACTAGAATTCTAGAAGCATAAATATTCACAATTTTGTTACAAAAATAATAAGAGAGAGAGAGAGAGTTTTGTTGGCTTTTTCTTCTTCTCTCTTCTTTTTCTCTCTTTTCTTCTTCTTGGCCGTTCCTCTTCTTCTTCTTTCTTCTTTTCTTCCTGCCTTCTTCTTTCTTCTTCAGCCTGCGGCTGTGGTGATCTTCTTCTTCTTTCTCCTCTCTTTTTCTTTCTTTCAGCTGTAGAGTCTTCCTTTCTTCTCAGCCTGCCTTGTTCTTTCTTTTCTCTGCTTCCTTCTTTCTTTTCCTTCTCTTTTCTTGTGTCTTCTTTCTTCTTTTTCTTCCTTCTTCTTCTCTCTTCTTTTTCTCTTCTTTCTGCTCTGGCCGCTGCCCTTTTGTCGTCTGATTTGATGCTCAGACGACTTAACTGTGGGTTTGCTACAGTGCGGCTTCCTTCTTCTTCAGCTGCTCAGTGCGGCTAAGGCTTCGGCAGCTCCTCCCCTCTTCTTCTTCCTTAGCTTGCTTCTTCTTCTTTCTTTCTTTCTTTCCTGCGTGCACACATAGTGGTCAGTGCAAAACCTACCCCTACCCCTTCCCCGCGTCCCTCTCTTTCTCAGAATCTCTCTTAGGAATGCTCTCCCAGAGCCGGGTAATCGGGTTCGGGTAGCGAGCCTGGGACCAGGCCCACCGGCGTGCGGTGGTGGGCGAGGAGTGCTTGGTCGGGTAGTTGGATCCGGCCTAGACTTGCGGGGCGTGAGCGCGGGTGAGGTCGAGTGAGCGCGTGGCGCACTGCGTGCGGGCGAGAGGGACTTGAACCCTGTGTATCGAAGGCAAATAGCCTAATACACTTTTTCAATATAAGTGTGGGCGTGCGACCGCACACTTACGAGGTGGGACTAAAGTCCCACCTCCAGATGTCGCACCCGCGGCCGAGGAAGCTGCTGCCAATTAGGGTAGCTGCGAGGCTTGAGACCCAATTGCAGGCCTGGGCATATTCGCAGTAGCAATCCGCGCCGCCTGGGATGTGCACCTGGGCTGGTGGAA
This sequence comes from Thalassia testudinum, assembly GCA_037157565.1. NCBI lineage: Eukaryota > Viridiplantae > Streptophyta > Magnoliopsida > Alismatales > Hydrocharitaceae > Thalassia > Thalassia testudinum. Next base: position 136,783,805 of record JAZHRO010000073.1, read on the forward strand.
GCCTGGAGCTACGAGCGAAGGAGCTGCAGTAGCTTAATAATGGCGACGAGGGGGCTTTGACCTGAAAGCACAATGACGGCCTCTCGACCACATCAGAAAACGTGGGAAGCTTCGCCGGAGTGCGGCGAAGGCAGTGCGGTGGTCGGCGAGGCGCGAGAGCGCTTGTGGAGGTAGACCTAGGTCAGAATGTGGGCGCAGAAATGGGTCTGTTCGGGGGGGTGGTCGAGCTGTGATTGGCAGTGAATGGAGAGGGGGTAACGGTTGAGTGGTGTGAGGGGGAGCTTCTGGGGTAGTCAGCGAGGGGTGAGGAGGTCTGTGGAAGTGGGATGGCCTCGCCGGAGAAGGCGACCGGAGATGAGGAAGATGGAGTTTGACAGTGGCGGTCGGGTGGTTGAAATGGCAAATTAGTAGGGGAAAATACAAGGGAGAGAGAGAGGAAACTTTGTACCTATTTACTAGACGAAGGGGGAGAGAGCAGCGCCCGGCTCGTGCCTGCCGGAGTTGAGGACGAAGATGCCCAGGAGAAGGGTATCGGTGACGAGGAGACAGTTTGAGGGCGCCAGCTGGTACGGCCTAGCACGGACGTCAGGGTAGAATAAACTCTGCTACAGGTAGGGGAACAGAGCGATGAGGAGGGGGAGGAGGAGATCGCCGGAAGCTTTGGGCGCTCTGACCGAACAAGGAAGAGATGAAGTGCGAGGTATTTCTCCGCCAGAGGAAGCTTGAAGGAGTCGGCAGACCTTGCCGCTCCTTATAAAGGCCTTGGCGCAGAGAGGGGACCGAGGTGGCGACGTGCCAGCCTCGCCGGAGAGTGGTCGGAGAGGATACTCATGCATTTCGTGAGTCCGCACGAGAGGCATGGTTGATGGCAGAGGGCAGGGGAGGGTCCCTGCGACAGAGGACGTTGCAGGGAACCCCCTATCTATTCTAGAGGACGGCCGCCCTGCCTTGCGCAGCGCCATCCTCCGCGCAAGGTCGCCGGAGGCATGGTGCTGCACAGAAGTGGTAGGGAGGACTGTTATGCAAAGAACGATGAGAAGTTGGGGGCTTAAACGTAAGGGTTTCAAAAGATAAGGGTCAAAAAGTAAATTAAGAGGACTAATTTGTAAAGTTGGTCAAGATAGTCTTTTCTTAGGCCCAAGTTTTTATACTATACTAATTTGAACCTAAGGATTTTAATGGTGAATTTTGATTTTAGGTTGGACCATGTTTGACTGGTCAATTTGTGTAAAAACCCTAATTAAGTCATTAATTGGGCATGGTACTCATTTTAGGTCAAACTAGGTTTCAAAGGCCAAATTGAAGGTTCTAAACCCTAGGGGATATTTTTATATGAATTTTAGAGGGCTTCGTTGATTTTTATCCTACCTCAAACCTCGTGAATTAAAGTGGATTTGTTTTGGGGTTACAGAATGTCATTTAATTCCTAGAAGTTGCTATAACCCTTTTCAGATCAGATCATCCCACTTCCCTTCTTATAAAGATTGTTTGACCTATGTTTGGACCCTTAATTACCTTGTTTGCATACTGCATTGGTGAAATTACAGTTTTACCCCTGATGATTTGTTTTATCCTTTAACTCAGAATTCTCTGAGTTAAGCCTCTCTTTGGATTTTGTAAGAGCTTTTTCACATATATTTGGATTAGATTGTGCTAGTTAGGGTTCATGATGAGGTTCTCATTAGTCCCCACCTCAACCCAACTCAAGGGTGCCGTACACCTCCGTCCATACAGAGGCTCGTAGGGTGCCATTCCGATGCTCGAGTGATAATTATTATTATATGCAAACTTCGCCAGGGGCAAGTGCTCCTCCCAAGAGCCCCTCCAATCCAGTACACAAGCACGCAAAATGTCCTCCAGTGTCTGTATCATGCGCTTAGATTGTTCGTTCGTCTGCGGGTGGTATGCTGTACTGAACCTCAACCGCGTCCCTAAATCCTGCTGAAACTCAGCCCAAAACTGGGACGTAAAACGGGTATCCCAGTCGGATACAATCTCCTGTGGAACTCCATGTAGACGTACCACATCGCGGATATACCTCTTTGCCTACTGTGCGGGTCCCAAGGTGACTCGGATCGGCAAGAAATGTGCCGTCTTCGTCAATCTATCAACGATCACCCATACTGTGTCGTGTCCTCGCTGGGTAACGGGAAAGCCCACCACCAAGTCCATGGTGATGCTCTCCCACTTCCACTCTGGCACTGGAAGTGGCTATAACGGTCCTGCAGGCCTCTGATGCTCGACCTTCACCTGCTGGCACACTAAACACTACTGTACGAATTCACCCACATCCCGCTTCATCCCCCTCCACCAAAAGTCGCATCTCAAATCATGGTACATCTTTGTGTTTCCGGGATGTATGGTGAACTTGGAACCGTGTGTCTTAGTCAAGAGCTCTCTCAACAGCTCCTCGTCCCTGGGAACGCACAAACGTCCCCTCATGCGCAGTACCTGGTTTGTAAAAAAGAGGTCCCCAGGGTCTCCTGACAGCACTATGTTACGCAATGACTATAAGTACGGGTCGGTCATCTGTCCAGTGATGATGCAGTCTATCAGCTTCGGCCTCGTCTGTCGTGTCACCGTCACTGCCCCACAATGCCCTAGTAACTCGAGGGGCCGCCAACTACCCATCTCCTCCATGAGGTTCCAACTCTGCGCCTGTAAACTGGCCATGTGGGCAGGCGCCTTCTGGCTCAAGGCATCAACCACCACGTTGGCCTTTCCTGGGTGGTAGGAAATGCTACAGTCATAGTCCTTCAGGAGCTCCAACCAACGTCTCTGTCTCATGCTGAGCTCCTTCTGATCAAACAAGTATCTAAGACTCTTATGATATGTGAAAATCTCAAAAGTCTCACCGTACAGGTAGTGCCTCCAAGTCTTCAGCGAGAAGACGACAGTTACCAGCTCCAGGTCGTGGGTAGGGTAGCTATGCTCATGGGGCTTCAGTTGCTGCGAAGCGTAAGCGACAACGTGACCCCTCTGCATGAGCACACCCCCTAACCCCTGCAAAGAGGCGTCTGTGTACACAACGAACCTGCCACTACTGTCTGGGATGGTGAGTACGGGAGCTGAAGTCAGCCTCTCCTTCAGCTCCTGAAAACATGCCTCACAAGCGTCCGTCCAAGTAAAGGGCACGTCCTTCCGGGTCAGCTGTGTCATAGGACGTGCAATCTATGAGAAGCCCCTGATAAACCGCCTGTAGTAGTCTGCCAATCCCAAGAAACTGTGGATCTCAGTAACTGTACGCGATCTCTCCCACCTGAGCACTGCCTTAACCTTGGTTGGGTCCACAGCCAAGCCATCCCCGGAGATCACATGACCCAAGAATGTCACCTCCCTCAACCAGAACTCGCACTTGCTGTATTTGGCATGCAGCCTACGTCGTCTCAGTGTGTTCAAAACCATCCACAAGTGCTGTCCATGCTGCGTCTGATCTCAAGAATAGATGAGCACATCATCAATAAATACCACCACGAACTGGTCCAAGTACGGTCTAAACACTCGGTTCATCAAATCCATGAAGGCAACGGGGGCATTGGTCAGCCCAAACGGCATGACCAGAAACTCGTAGTATCCGTACCAGGTGCGGAAAGCTGTCTTGGAGACGTCTGCCTCCTTGATTCTCAACTGGTGGTATCCAGACCTCAAGTTAATCTTGGAGAATACCGTGGCACCTCGCAGTTGGTCAAACAAGTCATCAATCCTCGGCAGTGGATACCTGTTCTTGATGGTGACTCTATTCAGCTGTCGGTAGTCCACACAAAGGCGTAGGGTACCATCCTTCTTCTTTACGAACAATACCGGGGCTCCCCATGGAGACGCACTGGGCCTCACAAAGCCCTTCTCCAAAAGATCCTGCAATTGAGACTTGAGCTCTCGCAGCTCAAGTGGTGCCATCCTGTACGGTGCTGTGGAGATGGGGCTGGTCCCCGGTATCAGTGAGATCTCAAACTCTATCTCACGCTTGGGCGGTAGTCCTGGAAACTCATCTGGGAACACGTCGGGGTACTCTCTGACCACCGGGATACTCTGGAAGTTTGCCACAGGGTTGGGCTCCGCCACCACATAAGCTAGGAAGCCCTCACACCCTTGGCTCAAAAGTCTCGCCGCCCGAAGTGTAGAAATGCACTTGAAACCTCGGTCCACTGGCGTCCCGTGGAACTCGAAAGAAGGAAACTCCAGTATGGAGAAGACGATCTTCCTCTCAAAGCAGTCCACCAAGGCGTGGTAAGTGGACAGCCAGTCCATCTCCAGAATTACGCCAAAGTCCTCCATCTGTATCATAATCAGGTTAGCGGGAAGGTTGTGTCCCCCAACACTGACCTCACAACCTGTGTACACTTCCTCAACTACAAACAGCTGACCACTTGGACCTCTGATCACGAATGGATCCTCTAACAACATACAGTCCTGTCCCAAGCTAACCGCAAAACTGGCAGCGATAAACGAGTGCGTAGCGTCGGAATCAAAAAGCGTGTAAACAAGTCTGCCGGAAACTGAAACCATACCTGCCACCACTGATCCCGAAGCTCTGGCATCTCTGTGTGTCAGGGCATTGATACACCCCTCAGTCCTAGGTGCGGACGAAGCAGCCACACTCTGCGTCGGACGGGTAGCCGCTGGTCGGTACCCTCCCCGCGACTACTGTCCTCCTCCTCACGCTTGGAAACCGCAGCCTCCTACTCACCCTCCAGTGCTCAACGCGAGAAGCATCTGCTAACCTCCAGCCCTAGACGGGCAATACCTCCTGATGTGGCTTGGCTGGTCACATTGGTAGCAAAGGGGGAGTCGACTCCCGCCCTCAGTGGGTCCCTGCTGACGGCTAGGCGGGGGTCTGGTGCTAGCAACTGGCCCCTGTCGGGGGCCCCCAAAGGCCACTGATGGCCCCGCAAAGCGTGATGGCTCTCCTGCGAGAGCCACGTGCCTCCTCTCTCGTCGACCCTGTGAGAAGTCTGGCTGGTAGGGCCGCTTCCGCCCGCTGTCAGTGTCACGTGCGGACGGGTTGGTTTCTTCAAATGTCATAGCTGCCTCCACCACACTCGAGAACATAGGCAGCGTCAGGGGTTTGATGTAACGACCCGATTCCCGAGTCCCTACGAGACACGAGAACCGGACCGACTTGACTAATCCCAAGACCTGGTCGTCCAACGAGGAAGTAACCAAAAGAGCAGTAAAATAAACCACATTCAGCATGAATATAACTAACAGTAAGAAAATACAACAGTAAGGAAAGAAACCACTACAGTATATACCACCACAACAGCAGAACAACATTCATAACATAATATGAAACTGCAGGTAAAGAAAAGTACAGCGGTAACAAGAACTACTCACTACAGTGGAACAAAAAGAGGTACAAGAGAACAGTGGTAACTCTACTGGACCCTACTCGGCCCAGCATCCTCTGCAGCCACCGACCTTGGCTACTCAACACCTGGTCCTGAAAGGTAACGAGTGTAACACGTCAGCAAAACGCTGAGTAGAGTGGCAACTAAAACAAACGAAATAGTAGAGTGTACAGTAGCTGTTATGTTCTGTTACTTTCTTGAATTACGTCTTTCTATTGTCTCACAATTTATCTATTTCTCAAATCCTTCACTTGATCTCGAATGTTCCTCGTGGGAACGATCTTGATTGCAGTCTTTTCCGAACAGTAGAAGTAGCACGTGGTGCTCTCCTGGCCGGGAGAGTCCCCATGGTGATCCTACTCTCAGTCAACCACCCCAGGGTCACGGACAGACGTAACGGTGACTACGGCACGCGCGATAAACGCACAGGTAGCTAACCCGCACTGGCACGCGGTCAGTCGTTTCCGTTAACGGGTGCGCCCAAAGAACAGCACGGAACCAGTACAGGGCAGAGCCTTCTCAGTAACAGGGGTCCAACCTCTCCACAGTAACCAAACAGGGGCCTTGCCCCTTCACAGTCTGCGCACCCTCGCCAGACTACCCTGGTTTGCCCAGTGGGCCTAACAAGTCGGTGTAGGAGGCTAGCAGAACCCCAGGGCCCGTGGGGTAGCTAGTACCTCCCTACACTAGTAGCTCTCCTCGGTACTATGTACATGAGGGACAGCAAGTCGGTACAAAGTGGCCAGTCCTAACCTCGGATCCCTGGGGCGGCTAGCTCCGCTCTGCACTAAACAGGTACAGGTACTTCCCTTGGTACTACGTACCCAAGAGACAGCACACTACCACGTCTTTCTTTCTCAGTTTCATTCCTTTCTCTTTCCAGGAATTCCACTCCTAATTCCCCATAGGGTTCCAGTTCTTTTAACTCAGCACATTCAGGTTTCACCTTTCTAGTTTCACGTTCATACATCCCATATTCTCAGACATGCTCATTTATTCATAACAGGCAGCTGTTAAACCAAATTACAGGTAGCTATTATTTCCTTTCCACATTTTCCAAGACTACAGTATTCATATATTCCACTAGTTCTTCCCATCCTAGGATTCATGCCATACCCTAGGATCTATCATACAATCTAGTTTTCCAGCCCTAGGATTCATGCAACACCCTAGGATCTACCATTCATTCTAGTTTCTCATTCCTATGATTCATGCAATGTCCTAGGTTCTATTTATGGTTCCATAATTAACAGATTATACTAATAAAATTAAAAGCCACTCTACCGGTTACAACAGGAGTACTGGGGGCGTGGTCGGGAATCCCGCATGCCTCCGCAACCCCCGAGACTACAACGGAACGGGGTCCTATCACAAGGATCAAACACAAGGAATTTCTCAAAATAGTATACAGATACTGTAGACGGGTAGAGGATTTAATTCCGAAAAGCACGCAACTCGAAACGCGGAAAACAGACTTTGAACGGGCCCTAAACGGGTCGAAAACGACGAAATAGTGCAAAATCAGACGTCTGGAACCTATTCCAGACGTCTTAAAAAGTGGATCAGAGGTTACCTTTGCTCTGCGTGGTCTCTCAAATGTCCAGAAGCCTGCAGGGGCGTCTGTCCTAGTTCCCAGACGTCCGATGGTCACCCCGGACGTCTGGAAGTCGCTCCCGTCGCCTGGCACTGCAGCCAAACGTCTGATTCGCGTTAGATGCGAATCTCAGACCCTGCGTGTACCCATTTCTTCTCTCTCTTAGTACGGTCAGTCGAAGAAGGGGAAGAAGACGGAAATAACTCACCTTTCAGACGTCTGGACAGTCCTCCAGACGTCCTCCCAGTCGTCTGGTTGGAAGCCCAGACGTTTGATTCTGGAGAAAATTCCAGAATCAGGGCACGACTCGCCCTCCGCTCGCGACGCTCGGCCGCGCCGCGACTCGTCCGCCTGCTGCTCGAGCTGCAGCAGGCCTCCCGCGTCACCCCACGTCCGCTGCGCCCCCGCCGGTAGGCTCCCGCTGCCCCGGCAGGCTCGAGCCCTCACGGCCGACGCCTCCTCCCTCGTGCAGCACCTCCTCCCGCACCCGCCGCGATTGTCGCCGCCACCGCTAACTCGTGCTTTCTCTCGCGCACCGACTGGAAGGAGAAGAGGAAGGGGGCGGAGGTGATGAGAGTGAGGGAGGGGGGCGTGGCGTTTTAAGCTGCGTGGGGAGGAGAGAGAGCGGATTGAGGGCACAGCCTGCAGCTATAGGAGAGAGGGAAAAGGTGAGAGAGAGAGATGCACTCGTAGGTCTGCGTGCTCAGGCGCGCAGACGAAACCGTTGTGTCGAAAAAACCGAATCCCAGACGTCTGGAAGGGGTTCCAGACGTCTGGTCCGACGTCTGGGCCACCTCCCAGACATCTTAAAATACGTCTGAAGCCGCGCGTTCGTAACATTTGACATACCCAAGAATCGCACACCAGAGCCCCTTGGTGATCCTCCAAAGGCGCTCCTCCTCAGTAGCCACAGCTGTAGTTACAAAACGAGACAGCTCCAGGAAACGCGTACGGTACGCGCTCACGGTCATCGTCCCCTTGCGGAGAGTGTGGAACTCCCGCCTCCTTTGGTCCTGCCACGTCTGGGGGAAGTACTGCTCGCAGAAGAGGGTGACAAACTGGTTCCAAGTCGGCTCATCCCTCTCCTGACCACCCTCCACCACTTGTGTGCCGCGCTCTCCAGCTGGTACGTGGCAAAGGCCACGCGTCACTCCACAGGGGGGCGAATGGTGTCAAAAACCTTCTCGATCTGCTCGAGCCAGTCCTCCACCTTGGTCGGGTCCTCATCCCCCTTGAAGGAGGGGGGCTTCATCTTCCGGAACTGTCCGAAAAGCTCAAAGTGGCGCTGAAGTGGAGATGCTGGTGCGCCTTCAGGTAAAGAAGCCTTGTGCTCGGAAGTGCCGGAGGAAGGTGGGGGTGGTGGAGGCCCACCCTCTCTCCCATGTCCAGCGCCGTGTCTGTCTCGTGATCCCACAGAGGACTCCCCTTTCGCAGCCCTAGGGAGAGGCGCTCGTGGCGGCAGGTGAAGCTCTTCTTGCACGATGTCTCGTATCAACTGGGCGAGGTCCTGGGCCTGAATGCCCGGGAGCAGTGGCTGGTCCACTGAAGCGTCGGACTCAATGCGTCCGCCCCTCCGACCTCGTCCTCGGCCGCATCTGTGACCTGCCTCGCTACCTCCTTGTCGAGGCATCTCCTGCAAGGAGACGCGAATACAGAACAGAAAAGACGTCAATACTAATCGATATTCAACGAAGAAGTCTTAAAACAGATGTCAAAAGGTATGTTGTGGTGGCTACTATAGTTACAAGCACGTGAATTGGTTATTTTCTAGCCAGTTGGTTCACTTCTCGGGACGACCTTGCTCTGATACCATCTTGTTACGACCCTATTCCCGAATCCCTACAGGACACGAGAATCGGACCGACTCGACTGATCCCAAGACCCAGTCGTCCAACGAGAAAGTAACCAAAAAGCGATAAAATAAACCACATTCACCATGCAAGTAACTAACAGTAACAAAAGTACAGCAGTAAAGAAAACTACTACAGTACATACCACCACAACAGTAGAGAAGTAAAAACAGGTACAGAAATATGGAGTTTACAAATAAAGAGTACAAGGTGAAACAGAAATACTCACTACTACAGAAAAACAATACAACTACAACTACTGGGCTCTACTAGGCCCAGCACCCTCTGCAGTCGCAGGCTCTGGCTGCTCAACACCTGGTCCTGAAAAAGGTGACAAATGTGACACGTCAGCGAAACGCTGAGTAGAGTGGCAACCAGCTAGCTAAGAAAATAGTAAAGGTGGATAAGTAGCTATTATTTTTAATTTCTTTCTTTATTTCTCTATTTACTCTTTCTTGAATTATTTCTCAGATCTTTCTCTTGATCTCGAATGTTCCTCGTGGGAACGATCTTGATTACAGTCTTTTCCGAAATGTAGAAGTAGTATGTGGTGCTCTCCTGGCTGGGAGAGTCCCCCGTGGTGGTCCTACCCTCAGTCAACCACCCCAAGGTCACTGACAGACGTAACGGTGACTATGGCACGCGCGATAAACACACGGGAAGCTACCCCTCACTGGCACGCGGTCAGTCATTTCCGTTAACGGGTATGCCCCAAAGCACAGCACGGAACCAGTATAGGGCAGAGCCCTCTCAGTAACAGGGGTCCAGCCCCTCCACAGTAACCAAACAGGGGTCTTGCCCCTCCACAGTCCGTGCACCCTCGCCTGACTACCCTGGTTTGCCTAGTGGGCCTAACAAGTCGGTGTATGACGGCTAGCTGAACCCTGGGGCCCGTGGGGTGGCTAGCTCTCTCCCTACACTAGTAGCCCTCCTCGGTACTATGTACGCGAGGGCCAAAAGTCGGTACAAAGTGGCCAGACCTAACCTTGGGTCCCTGGGGCGACTACCTCCGCTCTGCACTAAACAGGGGGACAGTTGCTCTCCTTGGTACTTCGCACTCAAGGGTCAGCTCACTTCCCCATCCACTTTCGCAGTTCCATTCTATTCATTTTTCAGGAGCTCTACTCCTAATTCCCCGTAAGGTTCATACTCATATTTCTCAGGCCAAGCCATACTAGGTTTCATCATTTCAGTTTCATTCGAATATAGCCTGTGTTTCCAACATATGATATCAATTTATACACAAGTAGCTCAAATTTAGTTTCCAACAACAGGAATTACATGTAGCAGTTACTAGCAACAGTACTCTACATTTCACAGGCAACTGTTATCCAATTACAGGCAATTATCATTATTCTATCTACTTATCCAAGACTGCAATTCAGGTATTCAAGACATTTATTTCAGTGTTTCTGTTCCTAGGATTCATGCCACACCCTAGGATCTATCATTCAATCTAGTTTTCACGTCCTAGGATTCATGCCATACCCTAGGATCTATCATTCAATCTAGTTTTCAGGTCCTAGGATTCATGCCATACCCTAGGATCCATCATTCAATCCAGTTTTCAGGTCCTAGGATTCATGCCATACCCTAGGATCTATCATTCATCTCAGAGATGCATTAATGTTGGTAAATAACTAAGGGGAGCCACTCTACCCGCAAAATCGGGAGTAATGGGGGCATGATCGGCAGGTCCGCATGCCTCCGCAACCCCCAAAGCCGCAACGGAACGAGGTCCTAACACAAGGATCAATCACAAGGAACCACTTAGAACAGGATACAAGTATTTTAAACTAGTAGAGGAACTAATTCTGAGAAGAACAGAATTTTAAACGCGGAAATCGGACCTTGAACGGACCCTAAATGGGTCAAAAATGACAACTCTGACTCCAATTAGACATCTGGAGCACCTTCCAGACATCTTAAAAAGTGAACCAGGTCATACCTCACTCTGCACTGCTCCTCAAATGTAAAGGGATCCTGCTGAATCGCCTGGACCCAGTTCCAGACGTCCGACCACCTCTCCGGACATCTGGAGACGCTCTCCGCCATCTAGTGTTGTGCCCAAACCTCTGATTCGCGTGGGAAGGTGTGTCCTGCACCTTCCCAAAGCGAGACTTGCACGCGTACGCAAACGATCTTAACATGGCATGAGACAGAACTTTCGGCGGAACGGCCTGCATGGCCGTATCCGCAAAAGGAACTGGAGGAAGGAATACGTACCTCTCAGACGTCTAGAGCTCCCTCCAGATGTCGCCCACGTTGTCTGGACGTAGGTCCAGACGTCTGATTCTGGGAAAATTTCCCAGAATCAGAACCTCCTCGCCTCCTTCCTATTGCGCAAGGCCGCGCCACGCTCGCCCGCCTGCTGCCTGAGCTGCAGCAGCACCGGGGTAATTTCCCCAGCACCATGCTCCCGCTGCGCGCCCGTCGGCCGGCCTCGAGCTGCTCCGGCGAGCTCGCTCTCTCTTCCTCACGCACTCTCCCTCTTCTCCCCTCTCGCTGCACCTCCTCTCCACATGCACTCGGCAGCAGCTGCTGCCCTCGCTCTCTCTCTCTCTCACGCTCACGCTGGAAGAAGGAGGAGACGTGGGGTGGTGGGAGAGGGAAGGGGGGAGAGGGGTATTTGAAGGCATCGGGAGGGAAAAAGCGTCTGCAGGTCGGCAGGTTCAGTCTGCGCGTGCACGCGCGTAGACTCGCAATCGTACGTACGCAAAAATTTATTTCCATACGTCTGGGAAGGTGTCCAGACGTCTGACCGGACGTTTGGACCAACTCCTAGACGTCTTAAAAGTATTTGATGTCTCGGTCTTAACACTTGTTGACCCCTTCGTCCAGGTAATAGTAGATTAGGAGTAGGAGTAGTTTAGGTAGGTAGTTAGTTAGATAGCTTAGTCATAATTTCAGAGTTTAATGTTTGTCTTCTTCGACTTTGGCAAGCTCCTTGAGCTCGCTTGAGCTCTTGTTTTGTCTTTTAAATCCATTGATCACCTTCCTTTAACCCTCACGATCACTTTTAATTCATTAAAAGACAAATTTTATCACTATTTCGCCTAATTCATCTTCACCTTCAAAAGACACTATCGCTGTCCATGGAGATAGTAAATGAGCTTAGATCCACCTTCATAAGGTCCTCCACCACCTATTCACAACCTAAGGACCCTGTTTTACACTTTAATTTGTATAATTACCACCAATAATCTAAATGCCCAATTTTTAAATAAGCTCCTTAGCTTGCTGTCAATGGTGGCTCAGGAGTAGTTGAAACTCTTAATTAATTATATAATTATGATCGCAATTCTCTTTAGACTTTTCTCAACCACTCTTCTGAGTGGGAGAACAAGTCATGTGCTTCAATCTATTAAAAATCCATTCAAACTGAATTCACTGTTAATTCTTAATTTTAATGATCAAATAAGGAATTTAATGAGATCCTGAGGTTCCTTACAACCTCAGGAACCTTTTCAAATAAAAAATGGCACGATTCTTCATTCTGAACACATTTTTCATCTTTTCTCGACTCACAGGAGCTCCGATGAGCTCCAGCGAGTCAAAAGTAGTCTTCAGCCTATAGAAGTTGATAAGAAGCTTCAGAATGATGTAATTTTGATCACTTATTAATTTGAAGTTATTTATTTGAAGATTTAACAACTGGAGATTGGATTACTGATTTGTCTTCTCCAACTCCGGTAGAGTTGGAGAAGTCTAACAGAAGTTTAAAAGAGGCATTTGATGGATCTAAAAGCTTCAGTATAATGCACTGGAGTTAATTATGCCTTCAAATCTGTGTAACAAACCCCTGATTACTCTGACGAACAGATCACATTTTTAGTTCAGGCGACGAGCTTGAACCCTAGATTCTAAGGTTTAAACATCTGTCTAGGGGGTTGAGCAAGTTCCTGAGGATGAAAGGATCCTATCTTAGGCTTTGATTTCTTGTGAAGAGGCTTAGAATAGAAAGTCAAATTTTGAAGCCTTATAATCAAACCCGAGCTTGAATTCTTGACTCTGAGTTCAATCTGTTGAATTGAGGAGCTTGAACTAATTCTGAGATTTGTATGAATGATTTTAGAGTGAATTAGATGAGCTCTGTGGATTAATTTGGTTGGTATTCAAATACTGGTAGTTTGGGTTGTTTTTGAACCCAAACTGTTGGTAGTAAGTTTTTGATGAGATTTGATCATAAATTCTACCTAGATGAGCTTGTTACATTCCTTAGAGTCTATTTGAATCAATTAGAAATGTCCTTAACTGTCTGTTGCACCTTTCTTCATTTGAATTTCATTCTCTGAACTTCCAGAGAAGCTTTTAGCTTCCCTGTGCTTCCTGAAGCTTCAAGTGCTTTAAAACCTACACAAATAACTGCAGAATCACTTGTATAACTTGTTCAGACCCTTAGATGAGCTAAAATGTCCATCCTATAGACACAGTAAGTCTCATTTTCATTTCCAGGAATAATTAACCCGTAAGAACCTCCTAATTTAACCTATCAAATCAAAGAGGAAATCATCCTCTAAACCTCAAATTGACCCTGGAATCCTGTAGAGCCACTTTAGAGCTCTTCATCAAGCTTTATTTCGCTTGATTTGGAGCTCTGAGTAGGGAGAAATCTTCGTTTGAAGTTGGCATTGGAGAGGGAGAAGTTAGTCCCATACCGGAAGTTCTCGAGCACCCGCCTTAGTACAAAACTAATTTGTGTTTATGGCAATTTAGTCGTCAGCGCTCGGCACGAAAAGAAAACTCTGAACATATGAGCATGTGTGTGTGTGTGTGGGCGAGTGTGCCTGCGGGTGTGTGCCTGAGTGGGCGTATGTGTGCGATTGCCCCTAGGAGGGCGAGGCCTGGGAGGCGTTGTGCCTGTTCGGCTTGAGAGAGGGCTAGTTTGGCTCAAAAGAAAAAAAAAATAAAAAATAAACACGAATGAAATTAGGCGAGGACCGAGTAGAATCTGGTCCCACTCTGATCTCAGGGTGCTGTGTATCCTCGAAAGGACCTCATTGCAAATCTCAAACAAATTTTTGGTTGAGAAGGAAATTTAACTCGGTTTAGTAGAAGGTTAAGAAAGAAAGAAAGAAGAGAAAAGTGCTGAAGGCTCTGACGGCTAAGTGTCGAAGGAAAAAGAGGAAGAGCTAAAGAAGGAAGGCTGAGGAGGAAGAGGAAGAACTCGCTAAGGAAAAGAGAAGAAGAAAGAAGGCAGGCATAAGGAAATACTTAAGAAGAGAAGGGCAGGAACAGAAGCATAATAAGAGGAAAATGGAAGAGAAAGAAAGAGAAAGAAAAAGGATTAAGAAATAAAAGAAAGAAGATAAAGAGAAGAAGAAAAGAGAAGAGAGGCTGAAGAATAAGGAAAAGAAGTTAATTTCTCTTGTTACATTTTAATTCATTTTTGTTCTTAATTATTGTATTAAGGCATGTTTTAACTAAATAAACTCTTCTTTGCATTAAATCATTTGAAATAAATAGAAAATTTACATGTTTTAAATGTTGAAAATGAGAGTTTATATGGAATTTTGCATGTTATTTCATTTAAATCAATTTTTGGCAAAATTCATGCTTCCATAATTAATTTAAATATACCTCCTATACTTATAAAGAAAAATAAAAGGTAATTAGTGAATTGAGAATGAATTATACCTCCTAGTGAACAACCTGGACTCAACCATTAAAAATTTTCTAAAATGTTAGGTTAATTTGACCCTATGCTACTAATCGACGCAACTTCGAGTTAACCTAAGTGACTTTTCTCTACTCCTAATTAAGTAAAATTAACTTAATTAACTGAGTTGAGGTAAGAAACGATCATTTTAATGGTGCCATTGCTGGGGAGGCAATGTTTTCTTTCATCTCAATTCATCAAAACATTCCCTAGCATTGCTTTCTTTAAGCATCATTTTAATGGCGCCGTTGCAAGGGAGGCAACTCTTTAATTTACTAAATTTTAGTTGGTTTAATTGTATAATTAGGAGGTATTTGTAAATATATTTCTGTTTTTAATGTTTCTGTTCTAATTAGTTGTATTTTGTTTTGTTTTGTTTTTGTTTTTTATCTTCTTTTTAGGTTTACCTTTACGGGTGATCTCAGGAGAACGTGGGAATATGTTGCTGCTTTGCTGTTTCTTCTTTTGTGAGTATTTCTATACTTTTGTTTTGTTGCATTAAAATTTAAAAAAATAAAAAATACATTTTATCTAACTAGCAGCAGTATACAATAGGCATACACTCTTAGGAGTGCATATCCTGCTACTATTAGAGCGAATCTAACCCAGGAAATTTTTACTATTTTTCTTGCATCAACGGGAAAACATGAGAAAATCCACGTAGATCCCTATCCTTTGAGATTTAAAAAGATCATATATTTTGTTTGAAAAGACTTAAAAAGTGGTCATTGAATTTTAGTTGATATATTTCTGTAAAAAATTAACTAAAAAGAGGAAGTTAAAAATTGTGACTAAATCTGATTCTAGAATGCATGCGGGTTTTATCGCTATCGTCTGTTGCATGCTATCGCTCACACAACGCGATCACTAGAGTCACACGAGTCTATTTTTCTATCTCTCCACTTTGCACCTCTTAGGGCTTTGGTCGAAGATCAACAAGTCAGTCTCACTACTAAAGCCCCGAGGAGCCAATAGTGAGCGGTCTCGATCCTAGACCTTAGACCTTTGAGCCTTAAGGTTACGCACCTGCGTAGACATAGATTAGGACTCATATTCTAATACTGTTACTCTATTTGTTTTCGTCAAATTACTTTTGCGTATCCTAGGAATCTCTTCTTTCCTTTGAAAGAAGAGCAAAACCGGTGTCTTTGCGCTGTTTTACGGGTTTTTGTGCTGCTACTTTTATCGGTGGTGTGCGTGTGCCTTTGCACATTATTTTCCATTTTATGGACGGGAGGCGATCCTTGCATCCGTCTCTTGCACCATCGTTGACAGGTGATCCCAAGCTGGTTGCAGATAAGCAACCAATGGTTTTCACGTCTGATCCATCTACTTCTATGGATCATATGCAGAATCAAAATCTCGAGATCCCTTCCTCTTCTGGTCAGTGGGAGATGCCGCCTTTTGATGTTCATGAGGCTCTCCTGAACCAGAATCTTAGGATGCTTGAGCAGACTAGACAAATCAATCTTTTAACGGCAGCCTTAAACAATTTGCAGACTCTTCAAACCTATCCTCCACCTAAACCTGTGGTGGGTTTTGATATCCCTGATTTATCGATTCCTCATCCAAGGCCTCTACTTAGAGATTATTACAGTCCATCTAATGCACAAGTAGAGCCTAATGTTAGGATACCTATTGGGGAAAATGATCCTGAATTGAAACCAAGCATCATTGGTCTAATCCCTCACTTTCACGGATTTGCATCCGAGGATCCATTCCAACATATAGAAGATCTTGTTTAAAAAAAAAACATATAGAAGATCTAAAGAATTTATCTCAAACTCTTGGACCTCGAAATCAAAATAGGGAAATCCTACTTATGAAAATGTGCTGTTTTTGCTTTAAAGACAAAGGTGCTTATTGGTATAGAACTGTTGCAAGACCAATCTCAACTTAGGTTGAACTCGAATATGCTTTTCTAAAGAAATTCTTTCCAATTGGTTGAACTAATGCTTTAAGGCGAGCTATTACTACTTTCAATCAAAACCAAGGAGAACTAATTCATGAAGCGTAGGAATGTTTTTATGAATTGCAAAGGAAATGCCCACATCATGACATCCGTCGTTGGCAACTCATGCACATCTTTTACTATGGTTTACAAGAGGGCATTCGCAATCTAGTCAATGCCTCTTGTGGAGGGAATTTCCTAAATCGCGACACAGAATCCGCCTCAGAATTATTTGAAGGGATGGCGGAAAACTCGATCAATAACGCATCTATGTCACAATTTACGCGGGGCGCAAACACGAATCATCAGAATCCGCATAAGGGCATTCACGAGATCGGTAACCCGTCCAGTTCAAAGGATTTAGAGATAACTGCAGAAAAACTGGACAAAGTCGATATCATAGCAAAGCATCTCGATGAGGTTAGAAACACAATGAAGGTTCTTACACCTCTACTTGCTACGAATCCCGCACATCTACCTGTTTCGCAAATTCCCACGGGGAGGGAATTTGTGAATAATATGGATTATAGAGATCCATCTTCCTTGAGTTTTCTATCTATTCCTTCACTAACCCAAGGAGGGACCTTTGTCCCACAATCTTACCCACCCTTTTCCCCACCCTTTCCTATTGCAGAAAACACTCCTTATCCTCTTGATTTGAATGCCATTCAGGGATACACACCAAGATCAAACCCATATTCAAATTCCTATAATCCTGGATGGTGTAATCACCCTAATTTCTCTTGGTCTGACCAAACACAAAGACCATCATATCCGACTCAGACCAGACAAAACCCGCCTACATTGTCGTTTCAGCAACACAATGCGAGGCCATTTTACACTGGTTCGCAAAACCCTGTAGGGCCAAATAGAGATTCACAGCTAGACCAGATTTTGAGAGCTGTGACTGAGAGCCAGCGACAAAATGTTGAGGCCCTTGCTGAAGTCCAACGACAATGTTCGACAGAATTGGCTGATCTTAGGGGTCAAATCACACAGTTAGCTGAATCTCGTTAGCTAGGGACCCTTCCATCCCAGCCAATTCCAAACCCTAGGAATATCCAGCAAAGGCAACACCCGGGAGTTCAAAATCCAAATCAGGGACATGTCCATCTTCTGAATCAATTACCCCTGAATCCAAATCTGAACTCACCTATTTCTAATCTTGATTTTGAATATCCAAATCAACAACAATCAATTATGAATCAACCATTAATTAATAATCCATCTTTCCAAAGTACACAAGCATCTTCTTCTTCATCAGCTGCTTCTTCTTGTCATGTGGGTATTAACTCTGTTACAACCTGCCAATGAAGTTCCACTAGGGATCTAGTTTTTCCAAGGAACCTATCCCAAGATCCTAGTACATCTAGATCAACCCCTGTTTCTACACCTGGAAGAGGTGCAGAACTCGATCCCACAATTCCCGCTAATTCGCGAGATCAGGGTAATACCTCAGTAGAATAGGAAATCCACGTCCCATTCCCAGAAGCTTTGAAGAAGACTAGGAAACAGAAATAACCTGTTACATTAGATGAAGATTTGATTAAGATTTTTGAACAGGTACACATTAATATCCCACTCCTAGATGCTATCAAACACATCCCGACTTACGCAAGATTTCTTAAGGAATTGTGTACTCCTAAGCGTAAGTTGAAGAAAGGAAGCACCGTTGTACTTTCAGAGCATGTGAGCTCTATTATTTCAAGTATGCTTCCTTTGAAAAAGAAAGACCCAAGATCTCCATTTATTTCCTGTATAATTAGGGGTCAGTGTTTTGATAGAGTCTTCTTAGATTTAGGAGCTTCTATTAACCTCATTCCTTCCTCTTTGGTAAAACACATTAAAATAGAAAACCTTAAGTCTACTGTTACGACTCGGTTCTCGAATCCCTATAGGACCCGAGACCGGCTCGACTCGACTAATCCCAAGCCCAGTCGTCCAACAAGAAATAACCAAAAAGTGGGAAAGTAAACTACATTCACTATGTTAAGTAACTAACAGTAAAAGAGTACAAGCAGTAAAAGAAGTAAAAGCTGCTAACAGTACATATCACCACCACAACAGTAAAGCGGAAACAAAGTACAGAATGTAAACAGTAACAAGAGTCTGAACTCACTAACAAAAGAAAGTACAACAGCAGGAAGACTATTGCTGGGCTCTACTGGGCCCAACACCCTCTATAGCCGGTGACTCGGGCTGCTCAACACTTGGACCTGAAAAGGGTTATGAGTAAACAAAGTCAGCGAACACTGAGTAGAGTGGCAACCAACTAACTAAAGCAGTAAAAGCTAACAGGTAAACTATCTATTCCAATTTCTTTATTTTACAAGTTATTCCTTTTCACCCATTGGTTTATTTTTTAGATCTCTTTCTTGATCTCGAATGTTCTTCGTGGGAACGATCTTGATTGCAGTATTTTTTGAAGAGTAGAAGGCACACGTGATGCTCTCCTGGCTGGGAGAGTCCCCCGTGGTGATCCTACACCCAGTCAACAACCCCAAGGTCACGGACAGACGTAACGGTGACTACGGCATGCGCGATAAGCGCACGGGTAGCTATCCCGCACTGGCACGCGGTCAGCCGTTTTCGCTAGTGGGTACGCCCAAAGTACAGCACGGAACAGTATAGGGCCTAGCCCTCTCAGTAACAGGGGTCTAGCCCCTCAGAACCAAACAGGGGTCTCGCCCCTCCACAGTCCGTGCACCCTCGTTTAACTACCCTGGTTTGCCCAGTGAGCCTAACAAGTCGTTGTAGGGTGGCTAGCTGAACCTCAAGCCCTGTGGGGTGGCTAGTTCTCTCCCTACACTAGTAGCTCTCCCTGGTACAATGTACGCGAGGCCCAAGAAGTCGGTGTAGAGTGGCCAATCCTAACCCAGGGTCCCAACCCAAGGGCGGCTAACTTCGCCCTACACTAAACAGGGGACAGTCGCTCTCCTTGGTACCACGTACTCAAGGGCCAACACACTTCCCACTACATTTCCAGATCCATTCCATTTATTCACAGGAGTTCTACTCCTAATTCCTCGTAGGGTTCATGCTCGTATTTCTCATGCTATTCCATACCAGGTTTCATCATTCACATTTCCATTCTCAAATTATACACATGTAGCTCGTATTTCCATCATTTAACATATACAAGTAATGTCACAGGTAACTATTTAACTAGCACAGGCATTTCATATTTTACAGGCAGTTGTTCACATTTCTATTCATTTATTTAAGACTGCAATTTCAAACATGCATACAAACAGTGCAAGTACTTCTCGTCCTAGGATTTATGCCACATCCTAGGTTTCTAGTTATCCAATTCACATATGCATTCAGGTCTTATAATTAAATTAGGGGAAGACCACTCTACCAGACGACCTGGGAGTATTGGGGGCTCGAACGGCAGGCTCACGTGCCTCAGTAAGCCCCGAACCCGCAATTTATCGAAGTCCTATACCAAGGAACATACCACAATGGAACATTCAGAATAGTATAAAAGGCCTTCTAACAAGTAGAGGGACTCACAAGGAAAACATCGATATCTTGTTTGTGTAAAACGTACCTCAAACGGGTTAAAAATAAGACTGCAGACCTAAATCAGACGTCTAGCGTAAGGTCCAGATGTCTTAAAAGTAACCAGAGTCTCACCTTAGGTTCTGCATCGACCTCAGATGTCCAGAACCTCTTCTTGACCGTCTAGACCAAGCTCCAGACATCCGACCACTCCTCCGAACGTCTAGGAGTGCTTCCGGTCATCTGGTAAGCTGTCCAGACATTCGAAACGCGTGGGGGGCGTGCCACGCAACTTCTCGAAGCAATCCCTGCACACGACAGGCAAATCATCAACTTTTAGCCATGCACATCGAAGCTGCGGTGCGGCCTGCATGGTCGTATCCACAAGAGGAACGTACCTTCGTGGAATACTGCTTTCAAACGTCCTATGTAGTCACCAGACGTCCACCTCGTCATCTAGACGTCACGCCAGACATCTGATTCTGGGAAAAACCCAAAATTAGAACGACCTGCTGCTCTCTCGCGCTGCCCTCAGCCGCGGCCTCACCTCCTCGCCTGCAGCTCTGGTTGCAGCAAGTGTCGGGGATGTTTCCCTCATCGCGCCGCTCCGGCCGTGCGTCCTTTGGCGAGCTCCCACGAGCTCGCGAGCTTAAGCTCTTCCTCCTCTCCTCACGTCGCCTCTCCTGCTCGTCGCCCACTCTCGCACTCCCTCTCGCTCTCGCCCCTCTCGCTGCAGTGGAGAGGGAGAAAAGAAGGCGGCTGTGGTGAAGTGGGGAAGAAAGGAAGAGGGGTTTTATAAGGGTGCATTAGGGTTCGGATGGGGGAGAGAAGAGGGAAGAAAGAGAAGGGTGGTACTGTCTGCGTGCAATCCGTGCGCAGACGCGAAGTCACGTACCAAATTTTCAATTTCCAGACGTTTGGGAAGGGGTCCAGACGTCTGACCGACAATCTAGACGTTTTAAAGGGCTCAGGACAGAACGGGTCTTTACATCATATCAAACTTAAAGGAAGTTTCGTCCCTGAAACTTGAGCTAGTTAGGGTGCGGAAAAAGAACTATATACGCATAAAAAACTTAAAGAGGACCGAAGCTGGTCTGAAAAGACGTACCCTCAAAAAGCTCTGGGTACCGCTCTCGCATCGCCGCCTCAGGCTCCCAGGTAGCCTCCTCATACCTCTGGCTCCTCCACAAGACCTTCACCAGGGATACTTGCTTCCGTCTCAAACTCTGGATGGCTCTGTCTAGTATCTGTACTGGTCGCTCGGGGTAGGTTAAGTCGTCACCCACCTCGACACTCTCGTGGCTCAGAACGTGATTGGGATCGGCGTCGTACTTCCTGAGGTTGGACACATGGATCACGTCGTACACACCAGAAAGCTGGGGAGGAAGGGCAAGCTTGCAAGCAACGGGTCTTACCCGCTCCATGACCTCAAAGGGTTCCACAAACCTCGACGCAAACTTCCCTTTCACCCCAAAATGCTGCAAGCCCTTCATGGGCGAAATGCGAAGAAAGACGTGATCCCCAACCTCGAACTGCACCTCTCTGCACTTCCGATCGGCATAACTCTTCTGTCTGCTCCTGACAATACGAAGTCGTCTGTGAATCTGCTCTATCACCTCCTGACTCTGCCGGATCAGCCTGGGGCTAACCTCCCACTTGGTCCCCACCTCAACCCAACTCAAGGGCGCAGTACACCTCCGTCCGTACAGAGCCTCGTAGGGTGCCATGCCGATGCTCGAGTGATAGTTGTTATTATATGCGAACTCTGCCAGGGGTAAGTGCTCCTCCCATGAACCCCTCTAGTTCAGTACACAGGCGCGTAAAAGGTCCTCAAGTGTCTGTATCGTACGCTCTAACTGTCCATCCTTCTGGGGGTGGTATGCCGTATTGAACCTCAACCATGTCCCCAAGGCTTGCTGAAACTCATCCCAAAATTGGGAAGTAAAACGGGTATCCCGGTCGAATACAATCTCACGCAAAACTCTGTGTAGACGTACCACGCCACGAATATACCTCTCTGCCAATTGCACTGGTCCCAAGGTGACTTGGATCGACAAGAAACGCACCGTCTTCGTCAATCTGTCTACAATCACCTAGACTGCGTCGTGTCATTGCTGGGTAATGGGCAAGCCCACCACCAAGTCCATGGTAATGCTCTTCCACTTCCACTCTGGCACAGGAAGTGGCTGCAATGGCCCTGCAGGCCTCTGATGCTCGACCTTCACCTGCTGGCACACCAAACACTGCTGAACGAACTCACCTACATCCCGCTTCATCCCTTTCCACCAAAAGTCTCGTCTCAGATCATGATACATCTTCGTGTTCTCGGGATGTATGGTGAACCTGGACCCGTGTGCCTCAGTCAGGAGCTCTCTCAACAACTCCTCGTCCCTGGGAACGCACAAACCTCCCCTCATGCATAGCACCTCGTCTGTAAAAGAGAAATCTCCTGGGTCCCCTAACAGTACTCTGTCTCGCAATGACTGCAAATACAAATTTGTCATCTATCCTATGGTTATACGATCTATTGGCTCTGGTCTCGTTTGTCGTGTCACTTTCACTGCCCCACAATGCCCCTGTAACTTTAGGGGTCACCAACTGCCCAACTCCTCCATAAGTTTCCAACTCTATACTTGTAAGCTGGACAAGTGGCTGGGCGCCTTCCGGCTCAAGGCGTCAGCCACCACGTTGGCCTTCCCCAGATGGTAGGAGATGCTGCAGTCATAGTCCTTCAGGAGTTCTGACCAACGTCTCTATCTCATGTTAAGCTCCTTCTGATCAAACAAATACCTGAGGCTCTTATGATCCGTGAATATCTCAAAGGTCTCACCGTAAAGGCAGTGCCTCCATGTCTTCAGCACGTAGACAACAGCTGCCAGCTCTAAGTCATGGGTAGGGTAGCCATGCTCATGGGGCTTCAGTTGCCGCGAAGCGTAAGCGACAACGTGACCCTACTGCATGAGCACACCCCCTAACCCCTGCAACAAAGCGTCCGTGTAGACAACAAAACCGTCGCTGTTATCTGGGATGGTAAGCACAGGAGCCGAAGTCATACCACGTCACGAATATACCTCTCTGCCAACTACGCTGGTCCCAAGGTGACTCTAATCGACAAGAAGCGTGTCGTCTTCGTCAATCTGTCTACAATCACCCAGACTGCGTCGTGTCCTCGCTAGGTAATGGGCAAGCCCACCACCAAGTCCATGGTGATGCTCTCCCACTTCCACTATGGCACAGGAAGTGGCTGCAATGGCCCTACAAGCCTCTGATGCTCGGCCTTCACCTGCTGGCACACCAAACACTGCTGCATGAACTCACCTACATCCCACTTCATCCCTCTCCACCAAAAGTTACATTTCAGATCATGATACATCTTCGTGTTCCCGGGATATATGGTGAACCTGGACCCGTGTGCCTCAGTCAGGAGCTCTCTGAACAACTCGTCTCTGGGAACGCACAAACATCCCCTCATGCGTAGTACCTCATCTGTAAAGGAGAAGTCTCCAGGGTCCCCTGACAGTATCCTATCTTGCAACGACTGCAGGTACATGTCTGTCACCTGTCCTATGATGATGCGGTCTATGAGCTCTGGTCTTGTCTATCGGGTCACTATCACTGCCCCACAGTGCCCCTGTAACTCTAGGGGTCGCCAACTGCCCAACACCTCCATAAGCCTCCAACTCTGCGCCTGTAAACCGGCTAAGTGGGCAGGCGCCTTCCAGTTCAAGGTGTCAGCCACCACGTTGGCCTTCCCCGGATGGTAGGAGATGCTGTAGTCATAGTCCTTCAAGAGCTCTAACCAACGTCTCTATCTCATGTTAAGCTCCTTCTAATCAAACAAGTACCTAAGGCTCTTATGATCCGTGAATATCTCAAATGTCTCACCGTAAAGGTAGTGCCTCTCATGTCATAGGCTCCATGTCCTTCAGCTAAAGGTGTTTATATAAGCCACTAAACACCTTCCCTACGATTACTAGCCGTTAGGGGCAAAATGGGAAGATTAAAGATAGGATTAATTGCAAAATAGTCATTTAGATTAGGCACAACGATTAGTTGGTATCAGTACTAAAGTTGTGGTACCGATACTGATTGCTCACAATTAACCAGCAGCCAGCCCAACAAAGCCTAGGTACCGGTACTCATCATGGGTACTGGTACTTAGTGCTTGCAGTTGAGTACCAACTAAGTCACTAGGTACTGGTACTCATGATAAGTATCGGTACTTGCAACTCATAGATTTGAGTCACGATATAAACTATGACCTACATATACCGGTACTGGTGATTAGTACCGATACTTGTAAGGTCCAGGCACTACCCAAGTCTTCAAACTGTGAGCACCTGGTACCGATACTCATGATGAGTACCGGTACTTATTCATAGTTTAGAACTAGGACACAAACTTATGCCTAGCAAGTACCAGTACTGGTGAACAGTACTGGTACTTGCGATAAGTACATTGAATAAGTTTTGTTCATTAATCTAAGTGATATTTGAACGTAAATATACGATTAATATGATAACGAAACGATATTAGTTTTTCAAACGAATATTAGAATGGGAGTATGATTTCTAATTATCTCTATTTTGATTTTTACTCTTAGATCATTTTTCTTGTTAGGAGACATACAAAATCTACATTACAACATATAAAAAATAATATGAAATCAATCTTCATTCTTCATGCCATCACCACTTCTTTCATACTTCCTAAATCCAGTGATTTCCTGTAAATGACACTTCATAAACTCTCTAGTGTTAAAACTATTTTGTTAACACTAAAACATAAAAAAGAAATGAAATTAGGTTCCAACAATGGCTCCCAGCCATGCACGCGCTCATGCACCCACACACACACACACATGCACGTGCGCACGCAAGCACACGCTCGCAGGCGTGCAAGCAAATCGAGGACAAATCTAATGCTCAATTGCTTGCACCCACCACTGAAGGCCAAACAAGTCATCAGCGTGAAACAAAATATAGTGGTGCAAGAATTTATCAGCCCATTAGTGTTGTGCAACATTCCGATTTCATGAATTTGGGCCTTGATTTGAGCACCCTCATGCAACCCAAATGTTAATTAAATTATACCATTAGAAAGCCCTTACATAGGGCTACATAATTGTGTAGTTAATTTAATATAATAACTTAATTAGTTATATTTAAAAATTAGTTAAACTTAATGCTATGTCAAGTTAATTTAGGGTTTAATTTGTTAATTAAAATGTAAATTAATAAATTAATGGCCCAATTGAGCTATACATTAGTTATTATACATTGTAAGGTATTTAATTTACATTTTTAATTTATTTTAGAAATTTTATTTTAATTTATGTGAATTTATTTATACATTTTTATTAGATATGTACATATTTAAGTTATAAAAACTATTATACAATATAAATGTAATATAAATAGAATGAAAATATTTAAAATTTATACATATAAGTATACAATATAAGTTACTTCAGTAATAACTTAAATTACTAATTTATTTTATTTTAACTTAATAATTTACTTAATTAATTTAATTACCTACAATAAATAGATAATTAAATTAATATACAGGTATCGTACAATATATAATACTTATTTAAATACATATGTATAGTATTAGATACAATTATAAACATATACAAATTTATTTATAATTATCTTAGTTTATGTACATATAATTTACTATAAATAAATAGATAATTATATAGTTACTATATATATAGTATAACTCAATATAAATACTTAAATAATTATAATACAAGTATACATTAGTTATGTACAATATAGATATATAAGCTATTATTTACGTTTAACTTATTATTTAATTATATTTACAAGTATAAATACTATATATAAGGTATTTTAAAGTATTTTTAGGTATTTTCAAGTTTTTATGGTATTTTATGTTTTATAGAAGTAGTAATTATATTTATAAGTGATTATATTTAGAAGTAATAATTATATTACATTTAAACCCTTTTTAAATGATGATTACTATAAAAATAACGCAGGTGATTTCTAATTGATTGTTTACTTTTTCTATCTTCCCAAGATTAAGAGATTGATTAGGGAAGAATAGAAAAGTTACCTATCCTGGAGTAGTTGATTTGTGCGGAAGATCTCCTTGTGAAGTACTTCGCAAAATCACAAGAAATCAAACAGGGTAAGTTAGTGCTTAAATATAAAAAATATACCAAGAGAATAGTGGTGAAATGTACGTTGCTCCCTGGCAACGGTGCGAAAATGTTAGTCGAGCGAAATCGATGTTATAAATGCTGCGTTGCGCTATAGTATAGCCGATAAATCATGAAAATAGATAAAATTTATACTCAAAAATCTATATATGATGTAAATATATGTTGGTCATTCGCTGGGAGCAAATAAGAATTCACACGCTAATCTCAATATATGATGTAAATAAGCACAATTAATTACTAAAAATCTAATATGCAATGTAGCACAAGAGTGTATGAGGAGTACAAAGAATTCTAGATAAAAAAATGGTGATTCAGATCACCAATTATAAGTCTAATACATATACTGGTTGCAGGCGTTTCGCGAGTTTGAAATCGGGGTTACAAGTAACCCGTTGTCGTAGTTGCAAAATACGTCGATCAAATAAAATTTATACAAAAACTCCAAGGGAATCCTGGGTTAAACACAGGGAGGCGACGCTTACTTTAATTGAAAATCGCGCTTTGATTTGTTTCTTTTTGTTATTTTAGGGTTTTATTACTTTTTTTGTATTTTTGTAAGAAGAAAACAAGCAAATGAATCACAAGATAGAGATGGAACAAAAATGGTATAGATATCACTTCAATGTTTATTACAATCAACTATGAAAGCATAAAAAGAGAGGACGGTGAGAGGAAATCTCCCGAATCGGCTATTCGGCAAGACGACGGTGCCTGGTGGAAGCTCAGACGAAGGAGGTAAGGAGCGGGACGACGAAGGTGAGATGCAAGAGGACGTCGGGTTGAGGAAAGCTTCTGCGTGGCTCCAGAATGGAGGTGGGAGGACGGCTCCAAGGTAACCTATGAAGGGGGATGGGAAGTTGGAGGAGTATTTGTTGGGGCAGAGGTTTGCTACACTAATAGGTGCCTTAGGAGCTTGAGAACAAGCTCTAATTGAGTGTTGGTAGGCTTGCTAGAGCTTAGGAGTAGGTGGGTGAAGAGTAGCTAGAGATGGCTTGGAAGGGAGGGGGTGTAGGTCCTTTTATAGTGGAGGAGAAGAGGCAAAAAATAGGTATGAGACCATTAGTGACATCCAGGCCGTCATTAGATACGTCGCTGTAGGTAGCTCATTCCCGTTGGTGCCCACAGCTGGCCTTGTTGGCATGCGATGAATTAGCGACGGCTGTAAGCATTGCTATAAGTCTGCCAATCTGTCATTGAAGATCCACTGCCTACTCCGCTGACGCTGCGCTGGGTGCTCTCCGCGTGAGCACACGCTTCACGTGTTGGTGCTGCACTGTGAGCATGCGCGCGCACGTGCAGTGGTGCGTGCATGTGCTGGGCGGCCTGGGTTGTGCCACATGACACAATCTGGGCCATCAATCTTCTTTTTGTTGTAGGGATTGCTATAGAGGTTGGATTAAGTCAATTTTCATGCCGTTAGGCTGCGATCGTCGATCCGAATCCATCTACATGATCGGATTTGTCATTTGAAGCTCTAAATTATGTCACCTAGTCCCTTGGCTGTTGATCTTCCTCGGACTGCTACGGGACTCCGATTGAGGGGATTTCGGAGGCGTTGGACTCCGATTGTCTTGATCAGATCCGTACGGTTGGATCGTCAATCTGAGGCTCTAAAATAAATATCCTTCTCTCCTAATCACAAAAAGGACACAATTAACCTAAATTATATATCACTACTCTAAATGCATAATGATGCGTGTATGCAATATCTATAACATGAAATGCAAATTTAAGCCTAGGAACATGCATGAATAGGCATTTTACCCTTAATAAATGTGTTTATATCATATACTAACTACTCAAATCAATCAATATGAAGGAGCATATGATCAGACATCTGATTTTGCAATCAGACATCTTATTCTTCTTCCTCTTCTGCTCCTGTGCCTCTTCTGCCTTGGCTTCTCTTTTTCTTCTCTTCTATTGCTCTACTCTTCTCTTTCTACGGTCCTCTTCTTTTGTCTTCTCTAATTTCTTCTTCTTCTGGTCTTCTCCTCTTCTTCTTTCTTTCTTCCTTGGCTTCTCTGCCTTGCCTTTGGTTCTTCTATGGCTTCTTTTTCTCTTCTTTGACCTTTGTGCACTGGGGAGCACCTTATGAAATTAGCTAAGTGTTAGCCAACGAACAACAGAGCAAAACTCCCTACCCCGCGCTCTCTCTTCTTTCCTCTCTCTTGGTTCTCCTCTTTCTTGTCTTCCCAAGGCCACAGTACTGGGTAATTAGGTATTCGGGGGTTCGTGTACCCGGGTCCAAGGTCACCAGCATGGTGTAGTGACTAAGGAGTGAGTATAGGGTTAAGCGGGTCGGGTAGTGTGAGCAGGTGTAAGGGGTGTTACAAGGCAATAAGGCTTGTGCACAAAAACATAATAAGGGGCTTCACTTGGTTTGTCCCACACGATGGGGGACTAAAGTGCCACCTCCTTTTCTCGTGCGCCAGCAAGTGATGGTTCCTTCAATTACAGCAACCACTGGGGTGCACGCCCCCAATCAAGGACCTGGAAGGGTGCTTGGGGCTAGTTCGCATAGCCTGGGATCGAGAACTGGGGATATCGTGGCCTCAAACATGAAGAACAAGGCTGAAGATAGCGACGGTGGT